>CM033271.1:36842476-38115369 GCA_019343175.1 Oedothorax gibbosus
TATTGCAATACATTTAAATTCCCCGAAAGTATTAAAAAAATCAGTATTTCTAATTTTAATGCATGCCTTTTTTATTTTTATACTATGTTTTTTTTTTAAATCATTAATTGTAGCTTATTTCAAATGTTAAATACCACAGTTCGTCAGTTCCTCCATATCATAACAAAAAAATCATTAAATATATACTTTAAATATAAAGCATTCAATCATATTTGTCATCAAAACAAAGATTTATCTCTGATTAATAAAATTTTTAAGAAAATAATAATTCCCTAAATAAGACATGCACACAAGCACCATAGCGCAAATCAAAAAAAGACGCTGACGCACGTCAAAAGTCTTATTTGCGGTCAACCCCTCAACCGACGGCGTCTTTGGGGGAAGACCGAAACGAGAAATTCGCCAATTTGGCGAAAAGTAGAGCCGCAATTGGTGGTAAAAAAAACACATTTTAACATAGATAAGAACCCAGAAATATTTTTTCCTACGATCTACAATATAAGTATGATTGTTCAAACGTTACAGCAGATCTCTAAACAAAAAACTCAATGCGCAGTAATTTTTTAAAAATGACAAATTTCCCATAGAGTCTCATTGTAAAACGAAAATTTGGGGAACACCTGGGAGAAAGAGATGCCTTCAAACTCTCCGTAGTGGGGGGAGAGCTTTCCGCGATCCATTAACCCTAGAGATCAGTGGTTGCAAGTAGTTGTGACCTCTCTCCTCCATGGTTGTGACAAGGTGTGAAATGGGCTTAGAGACTATATTTTCTGGCAGTGACGTCACAGCTCAATTTTGAATGAATTCTTTGTGGCGTCATCTATGTCTATAAGTTGTAGTTTTATTTGGTAAAATTGTGTATTTCTAATCCTGATGTGTAAGTATAAATAAAACAAATTGTGACAAAATTGGAATTACTTCACGGACACTTAAAATTTTGCTTTATTACTTTCAAGAATCGACTACGAATTTACAGGCATATTTTAAATCTTTATAATGATTTAAAAGGGACTTTTTTAGATTTTAATATATACTTTGGGAATCGAATCGACGATATGTCATTAATACTAGAAAATAAATAAAACGGAAAAATTATCCAGGTGCCAGCCCCTTCCCTGATTTCTGCTAGCATAATCATTAACAGAAGTTTAAGCAAAATAGACTTTAACAAAAGGTCTAGGCTAAGGTCAATGCCTATATTTTGAAATGGGATATGCTGGTAATTTTTTTTAAATTTCATATTTGCTTTAAATTATTTTATTTACAATAATCTAGTGATTCTACAGCTGCTCAGAGGCTTTCTTTTTATTATTGCCAATTAATAAATCTTTTTTTATATTGAATAAATTTTATTAATATTTACATTTCACATAAAACAAAATTACCAAAATAAGACCTTCAGTTAAAATAAATTTGTACTGCAGAATTTCTCCAAACATACAAAATCTATTCAAATGTTATGTTTTTATTAACCTACAATTTTTTAGTAAATACAACAATGAAATAAATTTAAATTTGTTTAACTTCATTAAGGGGGAATGGGCGCGCTGGCCGCGGGTCTCCGAACTCAAGTGCCTCAGTGTTAATCCAATGAGGAAAAAAAACTTTGCCACATTTCTCCGACTATTGAATATTTTTACAAACATTTTTTTTTTTAAATAATAAATGTAAATAACTTACAGGTCTCTATAATCCTACTTTTTAAAATTTGCTTTGAATACTTTCTGTAAAATTATTTATTAAATTTTTTTTTAAAAATTCAGCTTTGCGTTACTTTTTCTAAAGAGTCCGAGTTAGGAAAAAAGATAAAAGTTGATTAGATGTTTTTATAATTCTAAGAACATATATTTTGAAAACTGAAAAGTAAAAAAGGTGGAAATAAAATTGATCATTTTTATTCCATGTTAGACTTACTGTTTTTACAATATTGATTAAATATCGACAGAGTTTTAAATCATATCTTTATTTACAACAAATGGAATATTTATAACAATAAGTGGAAGAAATGATAGCAGTTATACATTAATATAATCAGAGGAAAATGTTAATTTTAACCAAAAAACATAAAATGTTTATTTAGGGCTGATAGCTCAAAAAAAGTTATATCTTGGATTAAACAGTTTCTTTTCTCACGAAAAAAAATATTAAAGTACTGTAACGCGCTCCTAAAATGCACCATGAAGAGGGCGCCACCATTTGGGCATCAAATCAACGTTTTGTCCAATTGGTGAATGCGTCACCAGAGTGGGCCTGGCTTTCAGACTGTAAGCATTGAACTTTTGTCCGTCCAATTTATTAATTTCATTTTGAATTAATTTACCTTAACTTTAATTGTTAGCCTACTTTTCTTTTTTTAATTCGAAAGAATTAAAAAAATGAAAAAGTAGGTATTGACATGCGGTCGATGTCCGTCTGTCCGTCTGTCCGTCTGTCTGTCCGTACCCCCCCTCCAAAATCGGTTCTAATCATCGGATCTTAAAAATTCTTTTTTTGTTAGAAAGCTATAACCTCAGATACCCTACTTTCATACTTTTTGTCCGTCTGTCTGTACGTCCGGACGGACATAAATCTACTATCTGTCGGCGAATTTCCCATTGAATTAGCATTGAAATTCAATTTTGAGTCATTTAAATCACTGTAGGTATTGAAATGCGGTTGATGTCCAACTGTCTGTCCGTCCACCTGTCTGTCTGTTCGTATGTCTGTCTGTTCGTATGTCTGTCCGTCTGTCTGTCCGCCTGTCTGTCCGTTTGTCTGTCTGTCTGTACACCCCTTCCAAAATCGGTTCTAATCATCGGATCTTAAAATTCTTTTTTTGTTAGAAAGCTATAACCTCAGATACCCAACTTTCATACTTTTTGTCCGTCTGTCTGTACGTCCGGACGGACATAAATCTACTATCTGTCGGCGAATTTCCATTGAATTAGCATTGAAATTCAATTTTGAGTCATTTAAATCACTGTAGGTATTGAAATGCGGTTGATGTCCAACTGTCTGTCCGTCCACCTGTCTGTCTGTTCGTATGTCTGTCTGTTCGTATGTCTGTCCGTCTGTCTGTCCGCCTGTCTGTCTGTCTGTACCCCCCTTCCAAAATCGGTTCTAATCATCGGATCTTAAAAATTCTTTTTTTGTTAGAAAGCTATGACCTCAGATACCCAACTTTCATACTTTTTGTCCGTCTGTCTGTACGTCCGGACGGACATAAATCTACTATCTGTCGGCGAATTTCCCATTGAATTAGCATTGAAATTCAATTTTGAGTCATTTAAATCACTGTAGGTATTGAAATGCGGTTGATGTCCATCTGTCTGTCTGTTCGTATGTCGGTCTGTCTTTCCGTCTTTCCGTCTGTCCGTCTGTCTGTCTGTCCGTCTGTCTGTCTGTCCGTACCCCCCTTCCAAAATCGGTTCTATCCATCGGATCTATCCATCGGATCTTAAAAATTCTTTTTTTGTTAGAAAGCTATGACCTCAGATACCCAACTTTCATACGTTTTGTCCGTCTGTCTGTACGTCCGGACGGACATAAATCTACTATCTGTCGGCGAATTTCCCATTGAATTAGCATTGAAATTCAATTTTGAGTCATTTAAATCACTGTTGCCAAATAGGCAATGGCATGAGAAACTTTATTTAAAAATAGTAGGTATTGACATGCGGTCGATGTCCGTCTGTCTGTCTGTCCGTCTGTCTGTCTGTACTGTTCTTCCAAAATCGGTTTTATCAATCGGATCTTAAAAATTCTTTTTTTTTGTTAGAAAGATATGACATCAGAGACCTAACTTTCATACTTTTGGTCCGCCTGTCTGTACGTCCGGACGGACATAAATCTACTATCTGTCGGCGAATTTCCCATTGAATTAGCATTGAAATTCAATTTTGAGTCATTTAAATCACTGTAGGTATTGAAATGCGGTTGATGTCCATCTGTCTGTCTGTCCATCTGTCTGTCTGTTCGTATGTCTGTCCGTCTGTCTGTCCGCCTGTCTGTCCGTTTGTCTGTTTGTCTGTACCCCCCTTCCAAAATCGGTTCTAATCATCGGATCTTAAAAATTCTTTTTTTGTTAGAAAGCTATGACCTCAGATACCCAACTTTCATACTTTTTGTCCGTCTGTCTGTACGTCCGGACGGACATAAATCTACTATCTGTCGGCGAATTTCCCATTGCATTAGCATTGAAATTCAATTTTGAGTCATTTAAATCACTGTAGGTATTGAAATGCGGTTGATGTCCATCTGTCTGTCTGTTCGTATGTCTGTCTGTTCGTATGTCTGTCCGTCTGTCTGTCCGCCTGTCTGTCCGTTTGTCTGTCTGTCTGTACCCCCCTTCCAAAATCGGTTCTAATCACCGGATCTTAAAAATTCTTTTTTTGTTAGAAAGCTATGACCTCAGATACCCAACTTTCATACTTTTTGTCCGTCTGTCTGTATGTCCGGACGGACATAAATCTACTATCTGTCGGCGAATTTCCCATTGCATTAGCATTGAAATTCAATTTTGAGTCATTTAAATCACTGTGGGTATTGAAATGCGGTTGATGTCCATCTGTCTGTCTGTTCGTATGTCTGTCTGTTCGTATGTCTGTCCGCCTGTCTGTCCGTTTGTCTGTCTGTCTGTACCCCCATTCCAAAATCGGTTCTAATCATCGGATCTTAAAAATTCTTTTTTTGTTAGAAAGCTATGACCTCAGATACCCAACTTTCATACTTTTTGTCCGTCTGTCTGTTCGTCCGGACGGACATAAATCTACTATCTGTCGGCGAATTTCCCATTGAATTAGCATTGAAATTCAATTTTGAGTCATTTAAATCACTGTTGCCAAATCAACAATGGCATGAGAAACTTTATTTAAACATATTTGAAGCAAAATAATATTTTCATGAATCAGTTTGGAATGACGTCATAAAATGTAGAACAATTTGATTTTTTGATTATTCATTAATTATCTACCAAGAAAGCGGCAAGGCATACTTTTGCATGCAATTATGCTTAGTTTTAATTTACATTTCTTGTTTTTTAATGCAGTTCGGAGTAGTTTCATTACTTTTGTTATTAATAAATATTTATTCTTCGAACTACAAATAAATCACGAGCAGATGATAAATAATATTTAATTAATTTGCGAACGAATATTAAGGAAAATAGTTGATTTTGGCTTTTAGAAGTTTAAATTATAGCTGGGTGCTGTGTTTCGATTTTTTTTTCTAATGTGTATAAATCTAGTGTAGAAACGGCTGTTGATGATATTTACTTTAGGAACCTAGTTTTTTTCCCGATTAGAACTTCAGTAAGTATTTAAGTAACAGGAAAGTAGGCTATTTTAGTTCTTTATGAACTTCTTGTTTTAGTTGTTATTGTTGTAATCTAGTGTTGTGTACATGCTGTGCTTAGCTAAATTAAATATTTTCTAAAGTTTCCCCGAGATTTTCTTTTGGTACGCAACCTAGCCATTACAAAATTGGCGCCCAACGTGGGGCTGAATCTGCTAATTAAGTAAGTCAAACGAAAACCCGGCTCTTCTCTCATTTTGTTTTCAGTTTTTTTTCATTCACCCCGATTGAAAAGTGTTATGATTAATTCCAACCCAGGAATTTGATGTGAAATGTTTCATCCGAAACATATGGAACCTATGTCCGGAATCTGCAGACAATCAGATAAATCCTTTAAACCATTAAATTTGTAATTTAATGCGTAACAATCAATTTTGTTCTTTTAAAAATATACTTTTAGTCTTTAAAAGTGTAATAGCTCTTTTCATAACCAAGATACGCAGTTATAGCCAAATCCTTTAAAGATGGCGTCTTAAAACTGCATGCCTTGCTACTTTCGAACCGCGAAAAAGCGAGCGCAGATTGTTTTGACTTTCGATTCTCCGTTCTCGAGTTGTTTATGGTTAATGTATTCATCTTTTTGAATCAAATTTTCGTTCGCAATGAATGAGAGCTATAACTTCATCGAGAAGGTTTAACAAATGAATATTAATGAGATTGAAAGGAAATATCTTTTTGTGTTTTAGTTTTTCATCCTCCCTGATTGAAAAGTTTTATGATTAGGAATAGAGTATTATAATTGCTTAAGATTAAAAGCTTATGATTTTGAAGTTGTCTGAAAGTAAAGAATTAACATTAATGTTTGTTTTAATCTAAATTAAGCGTTCCTCAAGTGCATACTTGTTTTTAAATGATGTTGATATAAGTGAATGGTATTTCTTATGAGTTGGGAAGTGATTTTTATTCATATTGTGCAAATAAAATATCGGTACAAGGTTATACAAAAACAATTATTGTATATCAGAATAATTATATTAAAAAAAAACGAATTTCACTTGTGAAATATATTTGTGCACCTAGGTTTTATACAGTTGTATTCATTATAGTAATTTCATTTAATTTCTTTCATTTACGATTGTATGTTTTATATTATATTTACATTATAATTGAAATATAAGTTTATAACATTATATGCATATATTACTTTATAAAATTGTTTACATTTACATTTTATAACTTAATACTTACTGTTTGAAAATTACGATTGAAAATATTATACAATTTGGTTTAATATGATATTGAGCAATTTTAAGATATGCAATGAATATTTTGAGTGATTTTATATATAATTATTAGTGTACGTAAGATAAAATTTCGAATACCTTAATTGAACTCAAAAATTTTGCAACATTAAACTATTGATAAGAGACTCTATATATCCGGAATTATGGCCTTTTTGGCGAAGTTTCGAAAGGAAGATCTACGAACTTTGGCAACAGAGTTGGGTCTGGCACTGGCACCGGCGGAAAATCTCAAGGTGATGGACCTAAAGGATCTCATAACTAAAAGTGACAAATATGATGAAGAATTCACTAAAGGCATGATCAACACCATAGTAGAGGAACGTACTGAAGCACAAAGACAGCAGGCCATGGAACTACAAGAGAAGCAAAGGCTTGATGAAATACAAGAAAAACATAAAGCGGAGAAGTTGGCGAGGCAACTCGAACGACAATTCGAGATAGAAAAGTTGCAACTTCAACTTGAAGCCCAGAAACTGTCGTCAGCAGCTGTCGAAAACCAACATGTGGAACAACCGAAGTTTGAGCTCAATAGAATTATACCAAAGTTCAATCCGAAGGAAGACGAAATCGGGCTATACTTGACAATCTTCGAACGTCAAGTAAAGTTTATGAACATTCCTGAAAGAACTTGGACTGCATATCTGATCGGCTCCTTGCCACCAGAAATATCTCAACTCATCGCCAGGGAAGATGAAGATGATGCTCAAAACTACGAAAAGGTAAAATAAATACTCCTCAAGAGATTTCGAGTTACTGGGGACAGGTTTAGACAGTATTTTTCTCAACAGAAGAAAAATCCCGACACAACATGGCGCGATTTCTGTTTCGAATTGGAATCTTACCTCGAAGGATGGCTAAAAGAGTTGAAGATTACCACCTTCGACCAGCTTAAAAGCCTGATGATAGCTGATGCCATCAAAAGGAAAACACCACAGAATATCAGAGATCATTTTCTGGACGAATTTAAACGATCCTTTGGAATTGGCTGAGAAGTTAGACGCTTACGATAGCCTAAGACCTGGAATTAAGAACAGTATAAACCAGACGTTCAAGAAGAAGGAAGAATACAGGAAACCCTTTCCTGCCAAGAAAAGTCAGCCCTTTGGAAGACTTTCTGATGACAATCCACCTGGAACTTTTAGAGCAGTACCCTCTAAGTTTCAAAATTCCAGAAGTGAAGGAAGGAAACCCATCCACTGCTTCGGTTGCGGAACTCCTGGAGTTATAAAGTCAAAGTGTCCTACTTGTACAAGGTCTAATGATGTTGAAACTACAGTGAACTGTATGACTTTATTCAACTTGGACTCAAATTCGTATCCTTCTAGTTTGATTGTCCTCAACATCTTTGGAGAGAAAATTGCTGTATGTGCTGATACAGGTGCTTCACATAGCATCGCAGGTGAAAAGCTCTATAAATTCCTGCAAGAATACAACGTCACGTTTGTAAACAAAATAATTTCTTTATGATGGCTGATGGCATACGACAAACCACTACCGCCCTAAGTGCTGTTGTCGCTCTGTACATTGAGGGTAAAGTTATCCTAACAGAATTTCTAGTATTTCCCGAAGCAAAAGGAAATAAGACTCTCTTGGGAATGGATTTTCTCCATGCGGCTGGCATCGTCCTTGATGTCCAAGGCGGAAAATGGTACTTTTCCGAAGATCCTCAAACCCGGTACAAGTTCTTCAAAAAAGACAGTTGAAGATCCATGCATCAGTTCATTTGAATTGCGTGAAAATGAAGGCAAACACCTCTCTCCAGAACAAACAAGAAGACTAAACTGTCTTCTGGACAAACACAAGACATGTTTCCAGCCAGGGGGAGAGCCCACACCGTTTATCGAACACCGCATCGATACAGGAGATCACCCTCCGGTAGCAACGTCTCCTTATAGGATGAATCCTATGAAGAAAGAAATTTTGAAGCTAGAGATTGAGGAGCTGCTGAAGCAGAACATAATTGAAGAGTGCGAGTCCCCGTACGCTGCACCTGTGGTACTTGTTCCTAAACCAAATGGAAAAGTACGTCTCTGTATCGACTACAGAAAGCTGAACTCTGTGACAAAGGTTGATACCTGTCCCTTGCCCAGAATGGACGATCTTTTGAATGAAGCTACCCCGACGTCATACATGTCTACCATAGATCTCCAATCAGGTTATCATCAAGTAAAAGTTTCTGAACCTGACCAGGACAAAACTGCTTTCATTTGTCCTTTTGGTACATACCGTTATCTACGGATGCCGTTTGGATTACGAAATGCCCCTGCTACCTTTCAGAGATTAATTGACAAATTTCGAAGTGGCTTGAAAGATGTTTTTGCCTTATCTTATCTGGATGACATCATAATCCTGTCAGATACTTTTGAAAAACATCTAGTTGATCTTGAAGAGGTATTCGCAAGACTGTCCATCTTCAAACTCCATGCCAATCGAGAGAAGTGTCGCTTTGCGTGCGACCGAGTGAAATATCTTGGATTTTGGATTACCAAAGATGGAATTGAAGCTGATAAAGACAAAATCTCTTCTATTCAAAGAATTCCAGTCCCTACCAACGTGAAAGAAGTACAGTCTTTCCTACAAACCTGCTCTTGGTTTCGGCGATATGTCCCAAACTTTGCCGACATAGCCCGGCCACTTAGTAACCTTATTAAGAAGAAAGTGCATTGGCAATGGGGTACTGAACAACAAGAATCCTTTGAAACCTTAAAGAATCGGCTGATGACTTCTCCCATATTGAAGCAAGCTGACGGGTCAAAACATTTCACCATCCGTACAGATGCAAGTAACTATGCCCTTGGAGCAGTCCTTCTCCAAGGAAAAGGCCCTGATGAACATGTTATAGAATATGCAAGTCGGCTGTTGATCCCAGCAGAGCGAAACTACTCTACAACCGAGCGGGAAGCTTTGGCAGTAGTGTGGGCCTTAGAGAAATTTCGAGGATATGTTGAAAATCAAGAAATTTTCATTGCATCAGACCATCAACCTCTCAAATGGCTTTTGAGTATTAAATCCCCTTCAGGTCGTCTGGCAAGATGGGCGTTGAAAATTCAATCATATAACTTGAAAATTGAATATACCCCAGGCAAAGTCATGTCGCTGACATGCTGTCACGCCCAACGTATGCCGAAAACGAAATCCCTGATGTTTGCGCCATCACTCTGGACATGCCATCCAGGAAGTCCAGTGATATTCGCAAAGGGCAGATGGAGGATGAAGAACTTAGGAAAATAATTGAATCATTTGAGAGCGATGAAAAAGATGAGAACTTTGCAAACCACACCAGTTGGGGATACCTTATGAACCAAGGTGTCCTTTACCGGTATTCACCAGAGCACGAAGAAGATGAGGAAAAGGCTCAACTCGTGGTGCCTGTCCAGGAGAGGGAGAGAATCCTTCAAGAACACCACGATGCCCCAACTGCTGGACACTATGGTGTAGAAAACACATACAAGAAGATTGCATCAAGATATTACTTTCGAGGAATGAAGAAGTTTATCTCAGATTACATTAAGACCTGTCCCGAATGCAATCGTTACAAGCCAACTAACCAGAAACCAGCAGGACTCTTAAGAACGCCGGCGTATGCACAAAGGTTTGAAACTCTTGCCATTGATCTTTTTGGACCTCTGCCCGAGACCGGCAAGAAGTGGATATTTCTAGTTGAAGATACAAGTACCAAATGGGTCGAACTGTTTGCTCTTGCTGAAGCTTCTGCTGCAAACTGCGCCAGAGTACTAATTGAAGAAGTATTCCTACGTTATGGAATCCCAAGACGACTGATTAGTGACAACGGCCCACAGTTCGTCAGTTCTGTCATGCAATTGACTTGTGACTTGTTAGGGATTACACAAGACCTCATCCCAGTTTACCATCCACAAGCTAACCCATCGGAACGCAAAAACTGCGACTTGAAACCTAGATTGGCAATTCTAGTTGGAGAAGAACACACCGCTTGGGAAGATAAGTTACCCCTCATAAGATTCTCAATGAATACGTCAGTGTGTGACACCACCGGTCACACGGCTGCATATCTCCAATTTGGAAGACAGTTACGCACGACAGACGACATCAGACATGATCTAAGACAAGTGATAGCTAACGACAACTTTGTACCCGAGATCACACCATATCTCAAGAGGTTTGCCAACTCAATCCTCGACGTCAAAGATAGAGTTGAACAAAAGCAAGATCGTCAGAAGGAATATTTCGACCAACGAAGAAGACGGAAATACTTCAAACCTGGAGACAAAGTTTGGGTGACCATTCATCCTATTAGTCGAAATAAAAAAAGTAAGAAATTTATGCCACGGAGGGAAGGTCCATATCTCATTCTCACTTTGAGATCACCAACAACGTACGAGGTTGCCGACCCAGCCACTCCCGACCAGTTTCTTGGGACTTATCACGTGTCAGCACTCGAAGAATACCGTGAGGCTGGCCCAGACAGAGACACTTTGCCCGTGGCTCCCCTCAGAAAGAGAGGACGACCAAAAAAAATATTCTCGTTCCTCACCGGGACGATTTCAGAACCAGAGGGGGAGTGTAACGCGCTCCTATAATGCACCATGAAGAGGGCGCCACCATTTGGGCATCAACGTTTTGTCCAATTGGTGATTGCGTCACCAGAGAGGGCTTTCAGACTGTAAGCATTGAACTTTTGTCCGTCCAATTTATTAATTTCATTTTGGCTTAATTTACCTTAACTTTAATTGTTTTAGTTGTTATTGTTGTAATCTAGTGTTGTGTACATGCTGTGCTTAGCTAAATTAAATATTTTCTAAAGTTTCCCCGAGATTTTCTTTTGGTACGCAACCTAGCCATTACAGTACTCATTAAAAAAGTACATTTCTTTAAAACATAATCAGTTGCATTTAGGTTATTATCTATGCTTATATATATACATCTAATAAATAGAAGTGGTGCAGTTGAAAGGTTCATGAAAATCTATCTGATGAGGTCCACTCATCCAAGGCAATCCAAGTCCGCTGAGGATATGCACTCATAATGAAGCAAGAAAAACACATGCACAAACATCAGATGGACGGAACACACGAATACACAACTAGAGACAGAAGATAGGTGGCGCAACAAATCTGAGGGAAGACAGGCCGGATCTCGCAGGGCAAGGCCTCCGGAAGCACTTCAGAAGATGAGAAGGGGCGCCGGGGGGGGGTCCGGGTGGAAATATCCAGCAGCGATTCGCCTTGGGCAATCCGGACAGAGACCTGCCAGCAGGGACAGACAACTCGCAAACCTAGAAATGAATTACAAAAAGAAATCTTGAATTATTCTGAATAAATTTCACTATTGCCGTTGATTTAGTTTTACAATGATTTTAAAAAGATTAAGTCGTTGATTAAAATTTTAATAGAACTAAAATCCTCGGTGCAACAGCACGTTAGTGGGATAAGGCCTGCTGTGCCCATTTCAGCTTACGTGACCAAGGGCTCTGGGGTGCAAGACATATATAGGCCCCTGGTTAGGTGGTCCACCTCACACAGAACCCCCAGTGTTTAGTTCCCAGGCATTCTTGGTCCTTATTTAATCAAACCACTTTAAGGACGAGTCAACTTCGCCCAATCGGGGACTCGATCCCTGGATCTGTGGCATGAAAATGCGAACAACTACTACTAAGCACTAAAACTTGAATAATCTGAAGGTAGTACAAGATTAGTGAATTTTTTCACTGTGGTTTTGATCGACGTTTATATTTAAATCAACATGTATTAATACTGAACATTTTTTTAATGTAATTTATAGTAAATGCAAGTTTTATAATTAGTTTATTGTGCAAATATGTAACAGAGACAACTAGAGCTTATTGTATTGATAATGTTTTTAAAATAGATTACCTGTGTTTTATTAATCTGTTTTATTAGACAGCATAGGCATGTATATAATTTAAAGAATAGATATTTGTTAAAAAAGCATATTTGAAATGTTTGTTTATGTATGTTTTTTTTTATTCATAGTTCTTCACAATTTTTAAATCATAGTTCTTCACATTCGTCTACTAGATTTTTAAATATTTAACAGATTTAATAACTTAGATTTTAAATACAAATTTACAATACTGATATTTTTTCAAGTTGAGCAAAAGTCAAAACATTTTTAGAACTTCTCTAATAATATGCTTTAAGGAAAAAATCAAAGATCTTGATATTTTTAACAGTTCAATTTTAAAGAAGTGGTTAAAGAACAGTTCGAGCGAAACGAAATATGTGGACAACAAAGCAATTATAAAAAAGTTTAGTAAAGAGTTAGGTACCTAATAAATTACTTACCACTGTAATTATTAAACGACTTTTTGACTTCCAGTACGTTTATGCCATGGAAAATCATTAAATGAGAAACAAACTCCCGCTTGAAATTAGTTTTATATGCACAGTCAACCTCACGACAGGCGAATTTACTTTCATTATTTTGGCTGGTACACACATGCTTGTGGGAATAGTAGCTATTGTGGCTGGCAAATTTTTTGCCACATTTACATTCGAAGGAAGTAACTATGGAATTTAAGCAATTTTGTTTATGTAATTCGAAAGAATACTTAGCTTGAAATCGCTTTCCACAATTTTCACACTTTATTGAAACCAAATTTTGCTCAAACTAGATTCAATCTAACAAAATGTATGCAGAAGTAAGCTGTCAAAGAAAAGTAAACAAACCCGCTGATTGGATGTCTTTTGTGACGTCACTGCCAGAAAATTTTGTGATTAACGGAACGTCAAAATGGTTGGTTGGTTGGTAGACATATATATTCAGGTTTGTGTGCTTGGTCACTCAGCGACCCGCTTATAAACCTTCGTCAAGTAAGACAGACACAACAGACAACACACACACATAAGTGGATCCATCTAATTTTTAGAGACAGATGCCAACTAGAGGATCCCCAGAATTGGCTTGTCACCCCCAGAGGTATTGATTTGGTATGGGAACTTAGAGGACTTTCGGACCCAACAGATTTAACGAGCACGTACTCCGCATATACTCGGTAGGTCTTCAGTGGTACCGGGACTCGATCGCAGGACCTTTCGATCCCGAGACCGAGACGCTGACCACTAGGCTCACTACGGCCCCAAACGTCAAAATACCACCAATCATTTTGAAAGATTGAAGTTTTAGTATATTTTCGAGCATGAGTAGCAACCTTCCGGTCTGTAAATGGCTTAGCAGTAGAATGATTAATTGCTTGGTTTCTTTAAAAATCGTTATCGTTAACGGTTACACTATGAACTACTTATGATGGCCCATCCATAATGCTATGCTTTTTATTTTTGAACCGTCTACTCACATATATTAGTGAAATGATTTGTTTTTAGCAATCTATAAGATTTGTTTTTTTAAAAGTTCACTAATGATTTATTGATATCACATCTACTATTCACAGCAGATGACGCACTTGAACGTATTATAGAACTCAAACGAGAGTTTCTAACCCACTATGTCAAGCTTGGCGCTGGGCCCCTAACACACAAAACCTCTTTAAAATAAAGTTGAGTTGAATTATCGTTGCACCCAAGGGCGGATCCAGGGTGACAATTTGGGGGGGGGGGGGGGAACTTATAATAAATAAAAATTATTTTTAGTTAAAATTATTTTTAATTACAATTATTTTTAATTACAATTATTTTTAATTACAATTATTTTTAATTACAATTATTTTTAATTACAATTATGTTTAATTACAATTATGTTTAATTACAATTATGTTTAATTACAATTATGTTTAATTACAATTATTTTTAATTAACATTGTTTGGATTAAAATTAATTTTTAATTTATTTTTCCATTGTAAATGCAGTTTTTTACTATTAATTTAGTATGTATTACTAATTACTTTTTATAAGCATTAATTAGTTTGTATTTTACATAACTCATATTTGTATTATTTAATAGATAATTAATGTCTTATTTTTTTAATAAAAATGGGGTTGTTTCACGGAGAATATCTGGCAATAGCTCTGCGGTTTTGTTTTCATGTCTCCCGAATTACTGTTGTTTTGGTATTCGGGAGTGAGTTTCCGAAAGAATATTTTAGTTGTTAATTTTTTTAAATTCCAACTTCTTTCAATGCAAGTTTTCCTTGATAAATGATTAAAACAACCAACAGTACAGCAAGAAGTTGTAATTTAAAAAAAACAAAACTTAGAAAACTCAATTTCGAATAGCAACAAAAGTAATTTGAGAGACATGAAAACAAAACCGCAGAGCTATTGCCAGATCCTCCGTGAAACAACCCCATTAATAGTAACAATTAAGAAAAATTTAATTATAGAATATTTTTATTTAAAATTTAACTACTTAGATAAATTAAATCACCTGATTTGTTGTACAGAAATTAAACGACAAGCTTCTATTATTAAATTTAATTGTAAAATGATTTGTGTATAAATCATTTTACATTTACTTAGTTTATAAAAACAGTAGTATATTTAACATATTTCAAAACTTAATTATTTAACTATACTGGTAGTTAATGAACACATTTAATTAAATAGTAATTATTAAAATATTAATCAATATTCTATCTAAATTTTTTTTCAAAAAACCTTCTTGATTTGTATGAGTTTATATATCCATTTTAAATAACTACAACTATGGCAACCAGTCGCCAATAGCCCTCCTATAGCTCTAGTGCGACGATAATTCAACATAACCCTAATCATTTATGTCGTTAAAATATATAAAAATAGTAGCTAGTTTTTATAAAACATGTACTTAAATTTTAAACAGCAATTAAAATGTAATGAAAACAGAAAGCTTATTATAAATATTAAATACAAATACATCTCAATGAAATAAATGTTAATCGTGCAACAAATTGCAGTTTTGATGCATTATCATTAATCTCGTTTATCATTTTAATATCATTGAGTACAGGAAATGTCAGAAATTTTTATAAATTGGAACTTACTCATTGATTAGATGAAGAAACCCCCTAAAAACTATTTTTCTTACTCTTACTCGCATGACATCTATTTTGCTCCTATGAAATGTAATTGAGACATACGGGACCGAAGGCGCGAAAAACTCCGATTGAAGCATTGAGTCACCTGCTTAGACGCCACATTTATTCCAAAAGAAAAAAACAACCACCCGTAATATGGTCTCTTTGGTTATCAGTTTAAAAAATCCAAGTAAAAAAATCAAAATCTTGTTCGCACGAAACAAGTAACTCATAAAAAAAAACAGTACAAATGAAAAAAAAAAATCGACGCCACACCACACGATATTTTTTCAGACTTGCCGTTTTCTTATTGTAACCGATCCGACGCGTTTTTCCGTTTTCTTCAAAACACAAGCTTTAAAAAAAAACACAAAATTATAGTGTTATACAAAAGCCGTAAGATTTATTACGCCAGCTGCAAATGTTTAGACATTTTTATAATTTTATAGAACGATTTTTAAATGAAATTCATAATATTGGTCATGTTGGCTCCACCGTTCGTCATCGGTAGTTTGCTTTTTAAGTATACTATAGTTTAGTTTAGTTTGAAATATCGTCGCACTAGAGCTACACGAGCGCTATTGGCGACCGGCGTCATAATTTAGAACCACAGTCAGGTGACGGAGCCGACATCTGAGTAGGCACCCAACGCAACCGTTAAGGTAGACATCGTACGCAGTGTCGGGATTTTGGAGCATATTTAACGTGTACCCCCTCTACACGGGGTATTATTCGTCGGACATTTTTGGCTGCGCGGGCCGTTTATAGGTCGGCAGATATTTTGGCGATGTCCGGACCCGAACCGGGGACCTTCTGTATACAAGGCGAACGCCTTAACCGACTGGGCTCCCCAGCCCCTTAAGTATGCAATAACTTTAAGGTTTCGGTTAACCGTCTTTATACCTTTATGGTCAAAACATATATTATTAGGGCTCTTTGGAAAATTTCTATTGTTGACAAAATTTTAAATTGACTACATTAATTTGTGTCTGACGCGTAACAATAAACATACTCATTCATACTCACTACAGATACTTTACAGTAGAAATTACGATAGAAAAAAGCGCGAAAAACTCCTAACTTATAGTACACTTAATTCACTTGTATTAAGCAAAATAAAAACCCTAAAAATGAAATTAAAAAAATAGTCATAGTGGAATTTCTTTGATTTATTAACGAACAAATTGCACTATTATACTTGAAAACGAATTCAAATATATCTGTCAATATTTTATTTCTATGTTTTTTTTATACTTCCTTCCTATTCGAGAGGATAGCCGTCGTTTACCGGCGCCATAAAAAATGTATCTAAAATCTTATTCCCGCCAAAATTGCGATTGGCTTAAAAATAAATCCGAAGGGAAGGAGGGGGGGGATAGTTTTTATTTCTTTTTTTTAACATTGCGTAATAACCTGTTCCCCCAAAGCGCCCGAGCTGTAATATTGTTTTCATGTTCTAGTTCTAAGTTGAGAATGCAACGAGTTGTAGTATAAATATAAATATTTGTAAAAAATAAAAACTTTTCTTTACAAGTCGATTCTATCTAGTATGAATTTTAAGATTTTGGGGGGGGGGGGGGAAATGTCCCCCTTTTCCCCCCCGTGGATCCGCCACTGGTTGCACCACAGCTGCACGAGGGCCATTGGCGACCGGCGTCGGAATTTGGAATCACAGTCAACTGACGAGCAGACACCTGAATAAGCAACTTTTAAGGGCGACGTCGTACTCGTCGTCGGGACTTATATAACATGCATACCACCCTCTACATGGGGTATTAGTCGTCGGACATTTTATCTAATTAATTTTGGTAATGCTCGGACCAGGGACCTTTCGCATGCAAGGCAAACGCCTTACCGACTGACTCCCCTGCCCACTCTTAACAATAGAGATCACTGCTGGTGTTTTTAGTACATTGAAATATGACGGATTTAACATGCACTAGTACATCTGCAAAATGATGGACACTTTGGCTACAGAGGAGATAGAAGAAGAAGAAGAAAGAACTTTAATTTCAAAACCGAAAATATTGGTTGCCAAGGGGCCAGACTGATTTTTTTACTGATTTTTTAATTGTATAATTTTATGTGTTGTCTGTAAGGGCCCCCGGGCCCTTACAGACAACACATAAAATTATACAATCAAAATTATCAAGGAAAATTAAAAGCAACATTTCAGATTATACTCTAACAAAAGGGGAACAAAACGAAAAAAAATATAACAAAACAAAAACCTGGCAAAAGATCGGACACACGAGATACACAAACATATTACAGAACGGTAAAATACATAACTTCACTATTGGATTTACAAAACAAATAACAATATATATATAATTCAGTTGACAAAACGTGATACAATTTATTTTTTAATTAAATCACAGATTTGAAAAGAATCTCTACATCAATATTTAAGATGTGACGCTTAACTTCTTTTTTAAATGTATTCTTATTAGTTAAACTTACTATTTGTTCAGGCAGAGAGTTAAAAAATGTTGGTGCTAAATACATAAAACTTTTGTGGAATATTTCTTTATTTGCTTTAGGTATATTGTAAATAGTTGAATTTCTTAAATTGTAGTTTACAGGGTCTTTAAGGGTGCAAACGAAAAAATAGTAAAAAAAATACAATCTTGGGCTTACTAGAATGTTTCTAGCCTCAACACAAACACCTTACCTACCTACCTTTCCAACTTCGAAGTCTTTTGGTCTACTCTAGACTGTAACAGCTAATCAAGTCAGCAGTGTAGGATATATTTTTGCAGCTATACCCGGTAAACTGAGTTAATTTACACTATTTTCTTTGGTTCACTCTCCCGTAGTTAATAACTTATTCAATATTTAGTTTACTTTGGTTGTTTGAGGAAGATAAATTAAATCTTTTGAGGTTAAAAGTTGTTATTTTGAAAGTAGAAAGACAGCTACACATAAAATATGTATTTTTTTATTAATTAAAATACACAAACAATGGTTGTTCTTAAAATCACATAAACGTCTTTAAATTAACACAGACATATATATATATATATATATATATATATATATATATATATATATATATAATATATATATATATATATATATATATATATATATATATATATATATATATATATATATATAATATATATATATATATATATAATATATATATATATATATATATATATATATATATATATATATATATATATATATATATATATATATATATATATATATATATATATATATATATATATATATATATATGAAACAACTAATTTCTCAAAACTGGTGCTTTATTGATAGATCTAATGGTATTTTCAAAACCAATTTGACATATGAGCGCTTGTTGCATACTTTTCATACTTAAGGTTTCATATATTTGTACCATTGCACTATTGCAGACCGTTTTAGTTTTAAGTATTTCAGCTTGTAAAATATGAGTAAATAAAAACTGTTTTAAAAATTGATTACCAGATGGCGACAGGAATTTTCTTCCGTTCGCATCTGGCCTCTGTAATATTTTTAATCTTCTTGAATAAATGTTCTAAGCAATAAGACGTATGAAATGATTCTCTTCTAAAACTTACTACGCAGTTAGTTGAACTAAGTGAAACAAACCCTTGAAAGTTTCTTTATGGTGCCGAAACCCGGGATCCTTCGGGATCTTTGAACGATGACCGAACTCTTTACTAAAATCTTTAAAAATTGAAGAAAAGAAAAAATTAAAATTTTGAAAAAATGAGAAATGAACTTTGAACTTGATTCGTGAAATGCCCGTTCCAAAAATAAAATTGAACGGTGAACTTTGAACTTTCTTCGTGAAATGCCCGTTCCAAAAATAAAATTGAACGGTGAATGAACTTTGAAACTTTCTTACAAATTTACACTACTATTGATCTTCTAAAAATTGAAAAATGGATTTAGAAAGTTGTAAAAAGAAGAGAACCACTCTTAGAGCTGCCGTTACAAAATTAATAACAAAAATTGATGACACTCTGCTGCAAGAAAATATCGAAACAAAGGAAAAAGCTGAAACATTGGAAGACCTATTAGAACAGTTAATGATGAAATATGAAGATTTGACAAAATTAGATTCTGAAACAGAAATAAAAGTTTCAGCTGAAGAAATCGAGAATGAAGTGATCCATGCAGAAGAGTATAAAGACAAAATAATGGCAAGAAAAAGAAAATTAACACGGATCTTGAAACACATCGCAGGACAATCCGCAGTTCCTACGAACATTCAACTACAAACTTCCAACAATATAGCACCATTTGAACCGGATACAAAAATGATAAAATTGCCAAGTCTGCAACTTGCAAAATTCAACGGAGAATTGCATAAGTGGTGTGACTTTTGGTGTCAATATGAAAACAACATACATGAAAACAATGGATTAACAAAAATCGAAAAATTTGCATATCTGCGTACGCTATTGGAATCCAGTGCTTTAAACTCCATATCCGGATTTACGATGAGTGAAGCAAACTACGACAGTGCTATAGAAATTTTAAAGAACAGGTACGGTCGATCCGATTTAATTATCAGTGCTCATGTGCAAAAACTGTTAACTTTGGAACCTGTAAAAAACATAACAAATATAAAAGGATTACGACGCCTTTTTGACCAATGTGAAATTCAAATTCGAAGTTTGGATTCCCTAAAAGTTACAGCTGGATCGTATGGAAATTTATTATGTCCCATGATACTTCAAAAAATTCCCGAAGAGCTCAACTTTGAGTTTAATCGAATAAGAAGGTCTGAAAATGAATTTGATATCAATGAGCTACTCGATTTTTTACGAAAAGAAGTTATGTGTCGTGAGGCCGCTGGATTAATCATGAGCTCTAACAATAACAACGATAGAAGATTTTCACAAAATCAACAAAAGAATGAGTTCTTCAACTATAAAAATAAAAACAATGCGAGACCAACATCTTATGCGCTGACAACAACAGAAAATAACAGTAAGTGTATTTTTTGCCAAAATCAAAATGATCTTCCACATTCAAAATATAAATGCCCTTTAACTGTTAATAAGAAACGAGAAATTTTAAAGAACTCTGGACGTTGCCTAATATGTTTCTGTAAGGGACATTTATCAGCTTCTTGTGAAAATAAAAGGTTTGCTTGTAAGAAATGTGTAAACCCAAGAACACTCCCTCATGCCATCTCTGTGTGCGAGAAAGAATTAAGAATCAACAACCCATCAACCGCGATAGAAGAAAACAATAGAACTACGTCTAATTCTAATCAAGACACCAGAGAAGTGTTAGTAAATCCTTCATCTACCAGAACAAATAATATTCAGTTACAGTGTTTATATTCGATAGTAGAAGCATCAAATGGAGAAAAATGTATCGCAAAAATTCTTTCGATCAAGGAAGTATGCTTAATTTTATAAAGAATGATCTCTCACAAAAGTTAAATTTATCTCACTTAAAATCATCTTCATTAGCAATAAATACCTTTGGTTCGAAAGAAAGTAAAAATTTAAAGAGTAATTTAGTTGCCTTCAGATTACGAAACATTAATGAGCCAGAAAAATGTATTGATATTAAGGCGTGGGAAACTCCGGTCATAACAAACGGATTAGTTTCATTACCAAGTGAAGAATTAGCTGGTCAGTTAAATCAACAAGGAATAGAACTATACACAACCACGTTTTCTCACGAACTCTGTTACAAGCCTGAAGATGTAACTTTATTGATAGGAATGGGTGATTACTGGAACATTTGCGACGAGAGAAATGTTCGAAGACTAAACAAAAATCTAATTGCCATGAAATCTCACTTGGGTTGGACACTTCAAGGTCTTTTGGATGCAAAACAGACTTCATCAGACAATGTAAACGCTTACGTTTGCAATACAGCCGTGAACACTAATGAGTCATCAAAATTCAGTGGTTCAAAATGTTTAGGAATAAATAATGAAGTGCTAATTCGAAACTCAGAAAGGAAAACGGAGAATCGTTAAACAAGATAATAAAATATTTTTGGGATATTGAATCGTTTGGATATTATAAAGAATTTGCCGATGAAGAATTATCTGATGAGAAAAAAAGTATTAGAATTTTTTGAAGACACATTAAATATGATGGTCAAGGTATGAAACTAATTTGCCTTATAAAAATAACTCTTCAGAATTGGCTGATAATTACGAAATTGCAAAAAGAAGATTTTTAAATTTACTTAAAAAATTTAGGTCAGACACTAACTTTTTTGAGAACTATAAAAAAGTAATACATGAACAACTCGAAAATAAAATAATAGAACAAATTCCGAAGCAAAATAAGCTTGACCCAGATACTAAAATTTATTATATGCCTCACAGAGCTGTAATTAAAGAAGAAAGAGAAACTACTAAATTACGAGTCGTATATGACTGTGGTAGCAAGGCTGCTAATTGTTTATCTTTGAATGAGGTGCTTTATCAGGGGCCGAGCCTAATACCCGAGTTACTAGGTGTTTTATTAAATTTTAGAATGCATAAAATAGCATTCACACCGGATATAACTCAAAGTTTTCTACAAATTTCTGTTTGGGGGAAACAGATAGAGACTCGTTAAGATTTTTTTGGATAAAAGAAGGTTCGGACTTGTACAGTCCCGAATTGAGTTTATAGAATGTGTCGAGTGATTTTTGGATGCAACTCTTCTCCCTTTTTGTTAGCCGCGACTATTAAGCATCATTTAAAAAAATACAAGGACATCTATCCAATCACAACAACACTTATAGAGAAATTTCTGTTATGTCGACGATTTTATTTCCGGTTTAAGCTCGGTTGAAGAATCTTACAAGTGTGTAACGAGGCCAAAGAAATAATGAAGTCAGCTTCGGGTTTAATTTAGTAAAATGGAATTTCAAACAAGTGAACTAATAGAACAGCAAATGGGATGTGAAAATTCAACTCGAAACTACAAAAGTCCTCGGATTACAATGGAACAAAACTACTGACTGTTTTCATTTTTTTGGCAAAAAAAACCATACAATTTATCGAGTCTAATAAAACCACAAAAAGAACAATCATCCAAGCAGCATCGAGACTGTTCGACCCACTCGGTTTGTTGACTGCATTCACAATTGAATCGAAGTTGTTGTTTCAAAAATTGTGGATCTCTGGTGTGGACTGGGATGACAAAGTTCCACCTGACATTCAGAAGAAATGGGAGAAATGGTATATACAACTGCAAGAACTAAAGAACATTCGTCTTCCGAGATGGTACTTCCATGAACAGGAATGTTGTGACTATGGATTTGGAACTTCATGCCTTCTGTGACAGTTCGAATCGTGCTTATGGAGCAATAATTTATATTCGATTCTCAAAAGGTGATAACATAGGGACTTCAATCAAGAAGAAATTATGTGAATTCTATTACTGAAAATAACGAGGTAACCGAACTATTGTTAATATTGAAAAATTTAGTAAATTAAAAAGCTAGTAAGAATTATGCTTATGTAATAAGGTTTATTAATAATACTACTAAGTCAAAAGAAAAAATTATTTGGTTATCTTTCTAAAAATGAATTAGAAAATTCAATGAATTATTGGATAAAAAATGTCACAATTTCAGAATTTCTCTAAAGAAATTCACCAAATAAAGAAAAATGAAAAATTAGACAATAACTCAAAACTTATTAAATTAAATCCTATCATTGATGAAAAAGGTATTTTAAGAGTAAATTCTAGATTAGTTTAAGTCAAACCTTGATGTTGACGAAATAAAGCCAATAATTCTAAGTAATGATTATTTTTCAAAATTGATTGTTTATGAAACTCATGAGAGGTTGTTACACGCAGGTTTACTAGATTGTATAATAGAAGTTAGAAGTAAATTTTGGATTTAAAAGGCTAGACGTTTTATTAAAAAATATATTGTATAATTGTCGTGTGTGTAAAAGATTCATTGCACGAGCAGGGCAAGAAAAACAGGTCCATTACCTGCAAACAGAGTCGAAAAGGCAAAACCCTTTGAAATATGTGGGGTTTGATTTTTTTGGACCACTCTATTTGAAAAGATGGTTCAAAATCTTATGCCGCTATATTTACCTGTGGTGTAACGCGAGCAGTTCATTTAGAATTGCTATCAAATTTAAGCACCGAAGTTTTATTTTATCCTTAAAACGTTTTTTTGCTCGAAGAGGTATAAGTAAAACAGTTTATTCAGATAACGCTAAAACGTTTGTAAGAGCTAATATTGAATTAAAATGTTTGTATAAAAATTGTAAAAATGAAGTGTTTTTGAATTTTGTGGAAAAAACAGGATTGAATGGAAGTTCAACGTACCAAAAGCTCCTTGGTATGGAGGATTTTTCGAAAGATTGATCCGTTCTATAAAGGCATGTTTTAAAGCGTATTTTGGTAAAAGCTTTTTTAAACGTTTTGAACAATTGAATACTGTTTTAGTTGAAATTGAAGCTGTTATTAATTTGCGTCCCATAACGTACATTTACGATGATCCAAATATTGTTGATCCTTTAACCCCTGCACATTTCCTTATTGGTTCTAGGTTAACATTGTTTACCTAAAGGTGATTGTAAAACTGAATCTTCCCGATCAACAATTTTATCTAAATGGAAACATAGGCAAAAAAATTTGGAAAAACTTTTGGAATAGATTTATAAAGAATACACCTTGCAATTAAGAACTGCAGTGTATACAAATTCTCGAAAAAAATAAAACTGAATTTAAAATTAATGATGTAGTATTAGTTTCACCAGGACAACCCAAATCGTTGTAATTGGAAATTAGGTCGTATTATAGAATTGTTTATCGGAAAGAGATAACAAATTAAGATCGGCTAAGGTTCAGTTAGGAAATAGAGAAATAATAAAAAGGCCAATACAAAGACTTTATAATTTAGAAGTTCAGTAAATGTGAAAGTGAATTTTTTAAAAGCAACAAACCTGTCGCATTTGTGGCGGGAGTGTAAAATATGAGTAAATAAAAAACTGTTTTTAAAAAAATTTATCACCAGATGGCGACAGGAATTTTCTTCCGTTCGCATCTGGCCCCTGTAATATTTTTAATCTTCTTGAATAAATGTTCTAAGCAATAAGACGTATGAAATGATTCTCTTCTAAAACTTACTACGCAGTTAGTTGAACTAAGTGAAACAAACCCTTGAAAGTTTCTTTACAGCTCAACCATGGAAATAAGTCAAATACTATAACTTTTCCGACACACCTATATTACTGGGGTCATTCTCAAAAATTTTTACAAATAGTGTCCCCCAGCTTTCATTGCTTGTAGTATTTTAAATATTATTGTTACGGAATTTTCACTTGGACTGCATAAAAAAACGCACTTTTGAGTTATTGTACCAATATTTCAAAAATACAAAAATACTAAAACAAAAACGTAAGTTGGGGAGCACAGTCGGTAAAATTCACGTATCCCACGACAAAAAGTTAAAGAACAAGAGAAGATAATTGTAACTTAAAATAAATATTTTGTAATTATTGACGAGTATATTGATTAACTAGTATCTTGGCTATCAAATAAGCTTTTAACCATCACTTAATTAAAAAAGCGTTTTCTTTTGTAGCTTAATATATGTTATCCCACAGAATCGAAGAATTTTTTTTTGTCGACTCTGTTACCAAAATTTCACGAGAAAAAATGCAAAAAAATGAAGTTTTTTGCTGAAATAAGTACCACCATAGACACTTATTTCTGAAATGGCTGACAATTTTTTCATAAAATTTTAGTTTATGGAGGACAAAGACAAAAGTTTGAAAAATTAAGGTGAGTGCAATTATGCAATGTAAACTCTGTTACCATGTTTTTGTTATTAAACTGGAACTTATGTAAGAATTGTTGTCATAGTGCTGTTCAAAGCCCTTAAGAATCTGATTACGATAAGCTAAAAACAAATTTTAAGTTAACTAAACTTCATGGCAAAAAGCGAGGATAAAGTGTATTTTGTCCACTCTGTTACTGTCCACTCTGTTACTATAGAAAAAGAAGCTATTAGACCGCCAACTCTTTGATGAGCACAGAGCACCCAATTCTTAACTACGAACTAATATGACAAAAAAGATTTGATTGTTGCTTGACATATGCGGAATTTCAGATGACATAGCTACTTATTCAGAACTATAAACAATTGCGGTTCACATATTATTGATTAAACAGCAGAATTTTTAATCATATCGCATTTTTTTAACCTTATCGGAGTCTACAATTACGATCATTGCTCTTAATCATTATCTCTAAGAAGAAACATACTTTAATGGTATGCTCTGGTATGCACTAGTGAGACGTAATTTAAAGCCAACCACACATCCTTCGAAAATACAAAACATATTTTATAGCTAATACTTCGGATTAGCAAGCATGGATTGAATAATCCGTATACAATGGATTTGTCTAGTTTATGTTTTTTTGTAATATGAAACTAATTAAAACTTTTTTTAAGCGTGATCGTGTTTGCTGTTCGTTTCAATTGATCTTCGTTTTAACTCTTTCGCTGCCTCGGTTTTTGTTGCCGCGTTACACGTCATAAGCATAGTAGGTATAGGTATGTTGGTACATGTATTTTCCGGTTTGTGTGCTTGATCAGAGACATGGCATCAGAGACCCGCTTAGCTTATAAACCTTTGTCAAGTAAGACAGACACAGATAGAATTATTACTGATACAGAGAGAAAGTACACCCAGGGGGAAGGCGGGAATCGAACCCGCACCCGGTACTGTGCGCAGACTGGTTAGCGCAATGGGCTGCGATCAAACCCACTAGGCCACCCGGTGCCCTTCTAATTAATAAAATAACCAATCGACACCTGTTGCCACTCAAGACCTGAAACATGCCACTTTTTTGCGGACCGAAATCTTTCGTCGCTGGTACTTTTGGTACATTGGTGCTTCTTTAAAGAAACTTTCCATGAACTCCTCCAGCTTCTAAAACGGTCCAGGAGGCCGTACAACTAAGGATTCGATAATATTATTCCTATCACGTATTACGCGGAAACAAAAATCCTGCTTAGCGAAAGTGTTAAGGCAACTTAATTCAAACAAAATCCATCGGATTTTCTTTTTTATGCAATGAAAAACACAAATATGATATATCCCGTGCCCTACCGATCCCGAAATCTTAACCACTAGGCTCCCCACGGCCCCATCCCGTTGCTAAGAGCAAACATAACCCGTTACAAAGTATCCCGTTGCTAAGAACCATCCAATAAGAAGCGTTGTCGCTACACGTAATTCAAACTAAGGAATCAGGAGCGCTGCTGTCTTTGAAAATATTTATAGTGTAGAAAATTTGTAGTTGAAAGCAATTCGAGTGTGGTGTCCGTTTCCTTACTATCAGTGTAATAGCATTTAGGTTAGTGAAAATTTTTAATTAAGAGGGACTGTCAGTCCCATAGAGCTAATGCATTAGTTTTTAAATCACAACTTTTGCAAAATAATTTATTCGCCATGTTATCCCATTTCCACCCAGGCATGGGAATCATCATAACATCAATTTAAAACAAAATTAAAAAGAAAATAACAGCCGGTTATTTAATTATTAATTGATAAAATTTTAAAATAGTGTCGCCATCTTCAGTATATCTTTGTCATTTTAAAACTTCAAAAATATATAATTAAATAACTAGATAATATTTGTTCAGTGGTGGCGCTAGGAATAGCCCGACGGGTGGGCTGGCGTACCCCGACGGGGGGGCTTCAGTATAATTTTTTTAAAAAAGTTTTTTTTTTAACATATTCATTCTCGAATTTGCCCCAAATATAACCAACAATCAACATCAAACCGTGAATACTTCGCAAGGTTATTATTAATATTCAAAAATGAAACAAAAAACGCAATTCATCAAAAAATTTAGAAATCGGTTAATACTTTTGTTCAATTATAAAATTCTATTTCAAACTTTTTTAAAGCTAAACGCGTTACTATACAGATTTCTTTTTCAACTCGATACAAATCATCAAAAATGTCCACAAAACAAACAGTAGGATGCCTTGACAAATCATTTTTAGGGTTGCACATTTTGACAAAAGGGGTACAAACATGGACTCTAAAATTTTCCAATGGGCTAAAAACATCTAAATTTACATGTTTTTAGAAGTATGAAGCCTTATTTGCCTAATTTAGGCTAAAATTACAACATATTTTTTTGCTGTAAGTATTCCTTACGTGTTGGTAAATTCAGCTAGTGCTGATTCCTCTACAAAACTGTACAGGTATTGGACGACAAAATCGAGGTGACCCTTATAGTCTAGGATTCTTCCAGATTATTATTTTTTTTTGCATCATTATCTCCAAAATACCGTGGTAGTTGGACACATGGAATGAGAACTATTAGAATATGAAGAATTAAAGGATTGGAATCTCTGTTGAAGTTGGCTTTGACTTGAGCTTCCCATCTTATGCCCATTTTGAAAAAGTTTCAAATATTTTAATTATTTAAAGAAATAGTTGTTCAAATCATTTAATGTACAGTCTATTATTCTTCGAAAGCTGCATGATCTAAAAGAGCTTCAATACCGTCTAACTTTAACTTCAAATCTATAGGAGCTAATTGAAGAATATCAGTTTTCTTTGCTTTTTATATGACCTTTATACAAACGAAATTTATACTTAGCACAGGCGAGGCTCCATTAGCCTAGACTTCCGGGAGTTTCGCACATTGCTTTGCTTTTTCAGAAAAAGATTTGCGGTATTTGAATGCTCTATAACGAGAGCTTTTATGATTTTATAAACTTCTATCTTTCCACTAGCCCTCAGTCATTTATGTTGCATAAGTTTTGGCTTCTAGAGTGACTTTTGATCGTTAAACGTAAATTTTCCTTTGTTTTGACCGTCCCTACTTTCGAGAAAATCAGGTGATGGACTGATGGTCGTCCTAAATTATTATTTGCAAAAAATGGCACAAGAATTTCCTCGTCTATCTACTTATTTTTGCAAAGAAAATTTAGCTTTATTCTATGTACGGTTGTTCATCTCAAAATTTCATTTTAAAGGATTTTTTTTAAATGTTTTAAATTTTATTTTGATTTTAAGGAAAGATTCATCCGGAAATTTGTCATTTTTTTCTAGTTCCAAAAATTGCAATTTATTATTGAAGGATAATTTTGGAAGCAATCTTGAAAATATTTTGTAGAATTTCTCGCTTTTTATCGACGATATGTGACTTACTTCAGAACCTTAAATGGGAGAATTTTCCCTGAATGTTGCAGAGAGTTTAGGAAACGTTATCCTTTTATCGAGCACAATGCGCTTAAAGTTGAGTTTGGCTGTAATACACCAAAATAAGGTTATTGTTTATTATTAAGCTATGATTGTATATTATCAAAGCTATGATACTAGCTGGGCATTATTTTACTTTGATTAATTCATACAAGTCATTAAACTTAGTGTTATTTAAATGTTTAGTAAAAAAAAGCCATAGGTACTTATTATTTGCACTTTGACAATTGGGAGTAAAAACAATTAGGATATACATATTTTGTATTTAAAAAAAACGTACAAAATTTGAAAGCAATTTTGAAAACAACATTTTAAGGGATTTCAAACTGCGTGCATTTTTTACGTGCCGAGACGAGCACAAACAACAAATTTGCTGCTATTTAATTTTAACACAATAAATATCAATAATCGAGGAATTCATTCTTTTAAAATTGAAATATATATTAAAATGCTTCCGAAAAATCAAATAAAATTAATTGAGGTTAAACATACCACAAGTAGTATGTTCCTTTACATTCTTCATCCCTTACAAAAAAAGCAAATCTTTTAAAAGTGCACTAAGTAAATCCGTTCTGAAGAAAACTCTTAGTGGTAATGAACCTTCCTACGAAGGTCAACTATGCACCCCCACGACAAGTTCCCCGAGGCCATAAATTTGTCAGCAGTGTGACATATGATACTACCTGGAAACTCAAAAGAACGTCCTTTTTTGTTTTTGTTTTTCCCAGCTTTTAGAGGGTTTCTACAGCTACACCCCCACTGTTTGGGGTGGTGGGATGATAAAAGAGAAATTACATTTCGTCGCTCAGTGGTATGCACTCAAGGTCAATTAAAGAAGGGTACGAACCACGACTGAGACGACAGTTTTAGAAAATGCGAAACAGTGTTGAATTTTGAAACGGTTAAAAGGTTTTTTTTTCCGACGCAAATTTTTCCGATATCATAAGTTAGTTTTACCCCGACGAAGTTTAAAATTACCCCGACGGGGGGGCTAGCCTTGCCCGACAGGGGGGCTGAAGCCCCCCTAGCCCCTCTGCTGCCGCCGCCCCTGTATTTGTTTCATTTCGATGTTATGTTGATTCCCATACCTAGGGAAAAAGGGCTAACATGACAAAGCAATACTTCTGCGGAAGTTGTGATTCCAAAACTAATGCATTAGCTCTATAGGACTGACAATCCCTCTTAAGGCATAAATTATTAAAAAAATGTACAGATTTTGGGGAGTTTCATTAGATAGGTGAATTCTTAATGCAATAGTACCAAATATTTTAAATAAAACCCAACTTTCTTTTTGAACGTTGGAAGTTGGAATTATAACATTTTTTGAGAATGACCCATTGAACATAAAAAGAAAATATATATTAAACATATAAATTACGATTTTAAATAATCAATTATGCTGTTAAAGATTACATATGTTTTTAAAACTAGCAAGTTCGTAGCTACTATTGTTAAACGCTAAAATTAACAGTTGAGTACAAATTGCAGCAGTTGTCATTGTCAATGACAACTGTTTCAATGTCAACATCCATTGTCGGAAACAGTAACTTTTGGCTTTGAACCGTTTTTGTCGGAATCACATTCGTTGAGGATTTTCGTTAGCTTGGCATCCATTTCGGAGTTAGACGAAGTTTTCTTTGTACCATTGGTTTTCTCCGATTTCTTATTCTTGTCTTCGTTTATTCCTGTGAGGCTGTTCTTGTACTTGGAAGGTATAATTTCGGTCAGAGTATCCGTCATGGTTTGACACGTGCTGTCTCTTCTCAATACTTTTCTAACTTCTGGAGGTGGTTTTGCTCCGATCTGTACAAAAATATACATTTTAAATATTTATATGCTTTAATACTTTAATCATTTTATCATCATCAGCATGCTTCCGGTACGTAAATAAATTTAGAATTTATAAATGGGAGAACTTAAATATACTTGACCGCAGCCGATGCCCGATAGCATTATGTAAGATGCGATATCAACTGCTCAATTCCTGCCCTACACTGTTAAAAATTTTGTGCTTGGTTTCACAATGATATTGGTTCCTAGAAGCTGCAACGGCTGAATGGTGATACGTTCCACCATATTTTTGGTATTCGGTTGAACCATTTCTCAGGTTTTTGTTTCCAAATCCTGAAAAATGGTTCAACCAAACACCGAAAAAAAGGTTAAACATTTCACCATCCAGCCGTTGCAGCTACTAGGAACCAATATCATGGTGAAAGGAACCAATATCATGGTGAAACCAAGCACAAAATTTTTAACAGTGTAAATAAGTTTTTAAAACTAGACTTGTTTTAAAAGATATTCCTCACCTGACCACCATTTTGTGCCATGGACATTTTCCTAAAATCCAGTCTCGGATCTGCGACTTCGGGCGCTTTGGTAATGTGGGTCTCTATAACAACCTGGAGCGAGTACTCCTGGGCTTCACTGAAAAATGTGAAGAAAAAGCAGCAGAAGAAGACGATGAATACCCATTGGGCGATAGCACTGGACATGTAGGATCCTCCCGTGTCGATAGGAAGCTTAAGACTGGCCCCTAAGGTTGGAGGATAGGGCTGGAAACGATGGAGAAGTTGAATGAGAGGAAATTAAATACATGGCATGCAGGAGGTGTGAACACAATCTTACAGATATCGTTGTGCACCTGCAACTTCTTTTCTTTTGGTTTATTGCGGTAAATATAATCGGTAATAATAGTTAAGGTATTTAAGTATTTACGGACAAAAAAGATTTAAGTATACAGCAAACCCAAGTCCACTTTCTCACTTGGATATTTTTTGTTTTGTTAAAAGTTTATGCGGCTTTTTTTTCGACGGGGCTGCTTTTTTTGGCGGATGAAGCCTTTTGCAGACTCGGCATATTCCCTAGAACTAAGAGACATTAAATTGCAGCACCATCTAGGTGGGGCTCTCGCAACCAAATCTGATGCTCAGATTACAATGAATCTGAGCTCTCTGTGGGTGTTAAAGTATGTCGAAATTTGATTTTGCCGAGGGAGTCCAGGTCAAATGGGTACTCAAAGGAACTTTACACCCCATATAATCATATGAAATGCGTGCCGACAATTTCCCCATTCTGAAAATCTGCCAACTCAGCCGTGGCTCGAACCCACAATCTTGGGATTATAAGGTATGCACATAAAACCTTACAGCCACTGAGCCGACTGTTTCTGAATCTTACTATCTGTTTAAATCTTCGAGAGATTTTGAGTAAAAAAAATTATATAGATGAAAGCAGCGGTCGATTTTTCTTTTGAGGTAGAAATGACCGAGAATACTTACAGATGGATTTAGCTTATTTCAGACTGAAAAAGCAGTTGCCTCGATCGCTACGTTCTGCCCTTATATTTCGAATGCGAGAAAAACAGAACGAATTGACTTTTGATTGCTAACTTCCAATACTTGCAAGTGTTTTTATGAAATGAAAGGGCAGAAATGCTACAGCTTTTTCCTGAATGCTCTTTTGATTACGCGCTTTTTGTTATCTGTGTGCATATAGGTATATTATCTAAACTTCCAAATCCTATACAGTATATTACACCCTCAAAACCTGCCTAAATGGCGCATTAATCAATGCATTAAACCTTATAAGTCACAAACATCCGTAATTTTTTTTGTATTGAAGCCGATGATCTTATTTTCTAAAACCTCAATATAATATGACCATGACTTATACAGGAACTTACCAGAATACCAGTGTAGTTTATTCCACTGGTATCATTTAAGTAGTAAAGGTGTGAAACTCCGCCAAAATGCTCTGGAATAGTAATCATGTCTATCGGTTGTAAAGGATAAAAATTTATAAATAAAATTAACAGTTAAAATCATCCTGCAGTTCCCTTTTTATTTGAGGCGGTATTATAAGGACGGTAACGGATTATATGAATAAGAGACGCATATATATATATATATATATATATATATATATATATATATATATATATATATATATATATATATATATATATATATATATATATATATATATATATATATATATATATATATATATATATATATATATATATATATATATATATATATATATATATATATATATATATATATATATATATATATATATATATATATATATATATATATATATATATATATATATATATATATATATATATATATTGCAATTAGTATTATATTAAAAATTTTGGCGCCCCTCAAAATTTGCCGCCCTAGGCCCGGGTCTCACGGGCTTAAGCCTAACGCCCGTATTCACCGCAACGCGAGTGATTGGCGTTAACTCATGAGTTGATATACCCGCGCATTACCGCGTTTACCCTCGTTAACGAAATCGCTATTCACCGCGTATTTTGAACACCGAGTATATGGATTCGGAGTTAGCGAACGTTACTTGCTCAGGGCGGCATATGATTGGTTGAAAATAACTCACTCTTTCTTTACCCACAATCCTTCGCTTTTCTGTTTTGATTTTTCTCTCCGTGCAAACTCGTGGTAATTTCTGTGTTAATTATTTAATATTATTATTTATTCGTTATTATTTACAATTTTTATTTATTATTTATAATCTTTATTTTACATTCGTTTTTGTTTTTATTGCATTTTTAAAGTATTTATTTCTAATTACTGAGATGGAACCAGAAAACGTAAAAAAACGTGTTTTTTACACAAACTACGAGAAAGAACTTATTCTTAATTTAATCAAACCACAAATTAAAATAATTGAATGCAAAGAAACGAACAAAGCAAGTAATGTAAAAAAAACTAGAAGCGTGGCAAGAGATTGCTGGTTCCATTTAACGACAATATACAAAAATACCAAGAAAATTACAAATGTGCGGCTTGCAAAGTGTATTCAGAAAATAAATAAATCAGGAAAACGAATGCGAAAAAGGAATGGCGATAATCACCACACAGAAATTCGATTGTGCGCATGCGTAACTCGGAAAGTTCCACGTTAACGCTCCCAATTCGGCGAGTTACCTTTTGAACCTATGGTTGAGATAAATCGGGAGGTAATTTGAGCGGTGAATACGATTTTCCCCAAACGAGGTGTTAGAACCGGTTTTCGCGAGATAACTCAGAGTTGAAAAAAGCGGTGAATACGGGCGTAAGTCCGCCTCTGATAGTAGCTCTTACCTCCAGCAAAACCTACGATGTTTGAGGCTCTATTGTGAGGTAAATCCCAATTGCTTTCCAAAATCAAGTAGGGTGGGGAAAAACAAAAACATCGACCCTCAAAACGATGACTTTTCTAGAAACCCACACGAGGGGTATGGGGAGAAAATGATTTCAAAGCTTGCGTTGTAATCGAAAGGACTATAGTTAAACTATAGGCTGATTGGTCAATTGCAATAGAACGATTTTTGCTAAACTAAAGTAAAATGTAATGCTTCAAAAATATTTGGAACAAATATTTTCTTGTTTTCAAATAATTCTTCAATCAAATTTTGCACAAATCGTATAACACTATTTTGCATTACACTATACTAATTCAAAGCAAAAATATTTTTAAAATACGTTTACTTTCAGTTATCATTACCAAATTATCTCTAGTTATTTTTCTTTAACAGTTTCACCAATGTTTAGCTTCACAGAAATTTAACTCAGGTCGCGTAATATACTGCCGTGGGAGGTAAACTGCAGAAACATAGCCTAATGACTTGGACCATAGTTGCAAGCACTCAATTACTGTAATCTTTAAGAAAACATACTGATAAAGACTAATTATTTCAGAACAAAAATGGTCTAATTCATTGCTGTGGTTAATTCACAAAAGTCTATAGTTCCCGCCACCCTTATTTGTTACACTTTAGGGATGGAAAACTGAAACCGGTTGTTTGCCATCGGTTTTGGCTGAAAACCGGTTTTTCATGAGGCCGGTCTAAACCGGTAACCGGTTTGCTGCGGGGAAAACCGTCTAAAAACCGGAAATAGGTTTTTTCTCAAAAACCGCCATCAGCGTTTTTTTTAAAAATTATGTAATTTTTTTTTAAAAAATGTTAGTTATGCATTATGTTAACGGCATGGATAGCAAATGGGAGGAATTAAATTTTAAAAAAAAAAAAGGAAAAGGAAATAGAGATGGAATAATGCAAAGCTTAATAAAAATACTCAAAACGATTAGAAAAACCGGAATTAAAAAAGGAACATTATAATTTTAAATAATAAGAAAGTAAGAATTAGGAAGAAAACCTAGAACTTAGTTTTCAACAAAACACTTTAAACATTTAAAATTGACTGTGTAATTTTTTTTTTTTTTAAATTCGAAAGTAAAGTTTACAAATTAATTGATTTTTTCAATTAATTAATAAGAAACTGAAAAAACTTTTAAAAAATGGAAAACCGTTTTTTTGCCATTGAAAAACCGGTTTTTAAGGTTCGGTAAGGATCGGTTTTACCGGCGTTGTAAAAAACAAACCGGTATTTGAAAAACCGGTTTTTCTGAAAAACCGCCATCCCTAACGTGTTCTAATTTGGTTGCCGGCGAGTATAATTCACAAAATCTCAATAAAACTCAAATATTACGAAAGGATACGGTAAACAAAGGCCGAGGTGCAAATAAAGAGGAGCAATATCCTCACGGAAGGCGTCGTGTCATTTTTATCCTTCAGGAAAAGCGTCAGGATGCACTGAAGGGCGATGTACAACAGCCCCAAGCTAAGAAGCATCAAACCGCCGATCATATGCGGAAGGCCAACGTCTGACAACTAGAGAGAAAATAATAAAAAAAGAAAATGTTTGAAAAGTTTATAAAAAAATATTTTTTACAAACGTTTTTTTGGATAAATGTAGCTGGCTTATTACAGGGCTCTAAAGTCCCACTTTTGGGAATTGGTTCGAATATTTTGTTGTAAAATTATCTATACATTTGTTGTGAAATTATCTATTGAAAATTAAACAAATATTCGAACCAATTTCAAAAAGAGGGATTGTCGGGACCTGTAAGTCAGCTACATTTATCACATAAAAAAATCCGTTTGTAAAAATATTCAATACAGCCGGAGAAATGTGGCTAAGAAAATATTTTTTTCTCCATTGGATTAACACTGAGGCACTTTGCTTTGGAGACCCGCGGTCCAGCGTGACCATTCCCCCTTAAGAGCTAATTGAAAGATTATTCGTAAAATCTTAAAAAAAAAAGGTCTTCTATATAGGTTTAATATTTTGCTCATTAAGTTATAATAGTTAACCCTTTAACTCCTAAAACGGCCCGGACGGCCCGGATTTGATAATGCTATTCCTATAACAAGTTAATTCCTATAACAAAGTGCTTACGTAGCTAAAGTGTAACCTACCCACACATCTCTGTTCCTGTAGAAATTGAGTGGGTATCCAGTCACCAAAGTGATGCCCAGCATCGAAGAGATCCCAACGCAGAGGCTCGAGATGTTGATTGTTGCCACCAGGCGGCTCTGTTCCTTATTCTTTTCCAGGACTATCATGTACCTCTGGATCATGAACATGACTCCTGAAAGAATACAGAGATTATCTGCAATGGGCAAATAAACTACAGTGACCACAACAATGAATTAGACCATTTTGCAAAAATGCGAAAACTAATTTTTCTGGGCCAAAATGATTTTGGCCCTGAAAAATCAGTTTTTTTAGTAGGCTTTCTTTAAGGTTAGAGTTCATGAGTGATTACAACAATGGTCCCAGTCATTAGATACTGCAGCGCACACGGCAGTTATAAGCAGGACGACTGATTGCTATCATAGAGATAAGCGGAAACACCATTCAAACGTCTCGGAAAAACGGCCCCCACGAGGCTAACAACGAAAACGTATCATACTTGGCAAATTAGCACTTGCTAGGGAGAAAAAATTAACTTAAAAAAATTAATAATAACAGTACATTTTCTAGATAGCATTGCATTATTATGACTTTGAATTAAATTAGTATGATATACTTTGAAATAAAAAAAATTATTATTGAAAGAAAAAGAAAATATCCTAGTTTACATCATTTATAGATAATTCTATTGCCAAATGCAGGGATGTAATTAACCGAAATAAAAAAAAGAGGGAATTCATAAGTTAACACGAAAAAGGAAGAACGACTAAAACTTATTAGCAAAATAGGTACGACAAGAAAACTTATCAAAATTTGCAGACAAATTAGTAGCTAATTGCCGATCACTGAGGTATTCATATTAAAATATTCATAGAAGAAATCCATTTTTTTTTTAAATATAGGACTGCAGCCTTTCGCAAGACCTGAAATTAACATCTTCTGAAGAGGCTGCTGCAACCGTTAACTTCCAATAAAGTTATTTTATTATTCAATTCAAATTAGAAGTACCGTCGAATAGGGTAACTTCGGCCCAAGCTTTTCATAAGCTCATAATTTCTCATTAAATACACTCTTTAAAAATGTGCTTGCCTTTTTCAATTAGCGGCAACTCTGCCTTGATCTTTGAGTAAAAAATATTCAAGAAGAGAGTCAGTACAGTCAAGTTTTATGATTACGCTACCATTCAGGTTCAAAGCTACCTCATGCGACGGTACATTTAAATAGTTCCTTTACTATGAATAGGAACAATGGGGTTGTTTCACAGAGGATCTGGCAATAGCTCTGCGGTTTTGTTTTCATGTCTCTCGAATTATTGTTGTTTTGGTATTCGGGAGTAAGTTTTCGAAGAGAATATTTTAGTTGTTAATTTTTTAAAATTCCAACTTCTTTCAATGCAAGTTTTCCTTGATAAATGATTAAAACAACCAACAGCACAGCAAGAAGTTGTCATTTAAAAAAAATAACAACTAAAATAACTTATTCTTAGAAAACTCAATTTCAAATATCAGCAAAAGTAATTTGAGAGACATGAAAACAAAACCGCAGAGCTATTGCCAGATCCTCCGTGAAACAACCCCATTGTAATTTTAAAAACAATCTCTAAAAACAATATTTTCTTTTAAAAACCACGATTCCAATTTTCTTTAATTCTTTTTTTTTTACAACAGACAAATAATCCAAGCATATTCTTAGTAATATTTACATGAATGTATTCGAGCTTACCAAACATTCCGCCCAGGCATACCAATGTCCCAAATAGTCCATTTTGGGGAGGAGACCCAGCAGCGTCACTGAAAATTTTAAATAGTTTTTTATATAAATTGAAGAGAAATACCCCACAGTTGTCACGACTCTTTCTGCATTAATAGATTCAATATCAAGTGACTCTAGATTTACCTGATGAGGGGCAACACTGCATCTATGTTACCCCTTGCCACAGCGATGACGTATGCCACGGCGCAGCCCAGTAGGATGAGACCTCCAAAGGCCAAGGAGACGTATCCGCCATTGTTCAAGTTCCATTCTGTTGTCCTTGTTGTCGTAATAAGGGCTGCTGGAAGGTTAAAACTCCTAAAAAAGGGTTTACAGACAGGACCGACTCGACTAATAATGCCAAGAGAAGCTCTTTCTCACTTCAAGTGTTAATCTAATGATTTTTTTTCTAAGCAAATTAATCCGGCTGCATTGAATCGTCTAAACCAGTGGTTCCCAACCTTTTCTGGACCATCGCCTCGTATTTTAGGTTGATTAACTTCCATCGCCCCCTTTTAATTTTCATGTTATGTCTAAGAACTTGTATGTCTAACTCTTCTTTTAAATACCCCAATAGTCTATGCATTTTGTTGGAGGATGAGACCTCCAAAGGCCAAGGAGACGTATCCGCCATTGTTCAAGTTCCATTCTGTTGTCCTTGTTGTCGTAATAAGGGCTGCTGGAAGGTTAAAACTCCTAAAAAAGGGTTTACAGACAGGACCGACTCGACTAATAATGCCAGAGAAGCTCTCTCTGACGTCAAGTGTTAATCTAATGCAGTGGCAAATTAATACAATTTTGTCGGAGGGGGCGGTCAGCAAAACCAGAAGGGGGGGGGGAATTTTCTTAAAACTGTTCATTTTAGACGCCCTCATAAATTAGCTTTGGCGCCTCATCAATTTATATTATTAATTATTCTAGCAGTATCTATTTACCCGTAATTACATTAATTACTAGTTGTGGATTAATTTAAATACTAAATAAATTTAATTACTAGTTAAAAATTATTAATTACTAATTAGAGACTAATAACCTTACATTTATTTAATTTAGAACTAAATTTCAAATGTAAGCATTCTTTTTTTTTAAATATACATAAGCTTACAAATTATTGACATTCTCACACTTCCTAGAACAAATTGAATTTTTGTCTACTAAAGATTAATAGAACACTTTCGCCGCCGATGATTTTTGTTCTCAATGGAATGGGTATATTAAAATATGCAATCTTTAGTAAACTGTTTAATTTTATCAATTCGCTTATGTTAGAAAGAGCTTTTTCATGACTTACTTTATTCTTCAATATATTGTCTTCTGGCTCCTGATCACAACTTATTTTCGTTTCTCACTCATTTTGTTACTGTCAAAATCACGCAAAGCAGTTAAATTAAAATTGCGAGCAGTCTCTTTTACAAGTGACGCTTTTTGACAAAAATCTGCACGTGATGTGCACCTGGCCGAACACATTTTAGCACACACCAAGTTTTCTATGGTCATTCTTATTTTTTAATGCATTCTTGTTCTTATAATGCATTCTTCGGTCTTAAAATGTATTTATCGTTTTTGAATGTGTTCAAAGGGATTCGTTGTTCTTGGAATACATTCTTCCAACAAGTTTTGAAACAAATAAATTTCATTTGTCTGCGTTTAGTTAAATTATTATTTTTGCAGGGGGGAAAGGGTGACAGGGGCCCTCGGATAATCCACCCGCGGATTATCGGGAGTTTACTGTATATCTTTAAAATATACTACATCCAAAACTTATTCAAGAAAAAACGCGTTAACAAAATAAATTCATTTAAAATAATAGCTCAGGTAACTAAGCTCGTTTTTCTTATTCAATTATGTATTTTACATAGACAAAAAGCAGTATTACAAAAGTATTAGTAGTTTTAAGTCATAAAAATAGTATTAAGATCATACATGGATAAGGGCCGTGTGGTAACTCCACAATCAGCATATGTAATCTCTGTATAGTACATGATAGACATTTTTTTAAAAAGTTTTATAATGAAATTGAACAATAATATAATATTCAATAATTAAGTTTTGAAGTTTAAATGACTTATTTTATGTATTACAAATTAGGGTGTTTTTTACTAATAATGAAATTTAACAATTTCATATGTGCAGAATTTTCATTCATCAATTTCAAAATGCCTGTTGTATAAAAAAATATGTATTGTGTTCAAAATGTATACACGAATATGGTTTTGGAGATTCTGAAAAGAAATTTAAGTTTTCGACTTTAAAAAATGCGTAGAAACAAATCTGACAAAAAAAAATACCATAACCAAATTATTATGTGGCATTTTTTTCTTAGAATTATACAAGCTCACATTTTTCGAAGTATCTAACCTCATATTCATATTTAGGACCTTCGAAAACATACATATAGACTTCTTAGAAAAAAAATCAATTTTTACTAGAAGTTTTAATCGCATATTCGGATTTTGCTATTTTTTGCACACAAAAAGAATGAAGGGTCATGCGGATATATCCTTACATCAAATTTCCGCTCTTATATCTTCTTTTGCCTTTTTCCTTCCCATAATAAAAGATTTAGAAGTTAACAATCTTTGTTTTAACCCTCTTTTGAATATAAGAAAGGAATAATTGGACATGGTCATGCTGCATGGACTAAACCATTTTCCCATTCTTTAAAAAGTATCAATATGTTCTTTAACCCAGTTTAAGCGTCTGAAGTATATTATATTATATTATTATTACTTTTTAAAATCACCTTTATTTCGAAGAGTCGGACAAATTATTAAGTGAAAAGGATTTTCATCAAGGGGTCAAGAATAAAATACATTGACGATAAAGGGTTTTCGTTGGGACCATTTGAAAGGAGAGCGAAAAACGGAGAATCGTTATACCCGGGATTCAATAGAGGGGTTCAACATGTAAAATGACACGTTTAAATATGGAAGTTTATGGAGTAACGTTACACTTCAAAGTTGGTGTAAACTTGCACCAAACGGGAGTAAAACTAGAATGAAATTCTGAAAAATTAGTCAGATTTTTCAGAATTGTTGTAATTGTTTATAAGAAAAAATCATGGTATCGTTACACAATTTTGTTGGCAGTGCTTAATCCAATTTTATCGCACGAATAACGCCACCCACCCCCCCCTAGAAAAAAAAACCTCCCCCCCCAATCCGAAGTACTGAATCGAGGGAAAACTTTTTCCAAGAACATTCAAAACATCAACGCCCGCCGAGTAGAAGTAAATACTTCCCAATTCCCCGTGTCTGTTTAAATTCTCCCTTTCGGAGGACCGAATTCCAGCAGACGATGAGGAAGAAAAGGGCACATTTCACTGACATTGGTTGGAATTTTTATTAAGGGGGGGGGTGGGGTCTTAATTTTTTGATGGGGGGGGGGGGGGGGCGGCGTCTTTTAATAACGTGAAAATTTTTTGACCACTCTCCTCCCCTGGTGATATTTCGTGATATGTAGCTCGATATATTACGCATTAAAAAATCTCGGGTCTCGGGGGGGGCGGTCGCCCCCCCCCCTCTAATCCGCCCTTGATCTAATGATTTTTTTTTAATAAGTGAACCTCAACATGGCGAGAGAAAAGAGTTAGCTTTTTACCCTGTGTCTTTGGAAAGTGTGGGAGAGCTCACATTTTTTTTCCTAAGCAAATTAATCCGGCTGCATTAAATCGTCTAAAAAAAAATTTCAAGTACTGTTTTATTGTGCAATTTTATTCTTCAGTATACATAGCACTTCGAGTGAACCTCAACATGGCGAGAGAAAAGAGTCAGCTTTTTACCCCGTGTCTTTGGTTTAGTTTAGTTTGAATTATCGTCGCACTAGAGCTACACGAAGGCTATTGGCGACGGGCGTCGTATTTTAGAACCACAGTCAAGTGACGAGCCGACACCTGAGTTGGCACCCCACGCAACCGTTAAGGGTGACATCGTACGCAGCGTTGGGACTTTGGAGCGTATTTTAACGTGCACTCCCTCTACACGGGGTATTATTCGTCGGACATTCCCCGTGTCTTTGGAAAGTGTGGGAGAGCTCACATGCTTAGATATACTAGTAACTTAGAATATGCTTAGATAGTGGGAAAGAGCGCATAAATTGTAACTACACTGCTCAAAACAATTAGGGGAGAGCGCTTGGTTTAAACCCTTTCACCTTGGTTTTAACCCTTTTAGAATCATCGGCTTGCGATTTTTTTCTGACTAAGTTAAGCTTGCACTTATTTATCGTTAAATGGAAGAATCATGTGTTTTGAAGAATTAAATAATGTTTGTTTTAATAAAATTCACTCTGAAACAATTTTATTAAATACATTGACCTTAAATTCTTCATGCTTCCATTTTTAGATGTTTGAAAATTGATTTTAGCTATTTTTAACAAATGAAGTTTTGAAAAAAAAATATTGTTATAATTTATTCAGAAGTTATGATTCCAATTTTTCCCCTTTAAATTTTACTTAAAAATTATCATTTTTTTTTCTTCTTGTTCTTTACCATTTCCATTCTGGATACATAATGAATCTATATCACAAAATTTAGATTTTTAGAATAAAAAATAAAAAGTTGGAACTGGAAAGGTTAACAAAAGTACACAAAGTGCTCCTCTAATTGTTTTGAGCAGTGTATATGGTAAGCACGCACAAAAGTACAAGTTTTACAACAAAAGTTGATCACATACTAGGAAACTTAAATGTATACGATTGTCCTTATTACTAATGAAGCTCTCTACCGTAATTCTGTTTACAAAACATTTATTTGCTGCTAAATCCTCATTGAATAAGAAATCAATGTCTTCAATTCTACAAACTCTCATTTATAAAACCAGTTCTTTTAAAAAAATAAATAAATGTTATTATCTTACAAGGAAAATAAGGAATAATTATACGGTTTCAATGGCAGCATACGCATTTTCTACAGGATAAAAAAAGTAGTGAGAAGTCACAACAGATTTTTCCCCTGTCATTTTCATCTTTAAATTAAAATTGAAGGAAGTTGATTAATACAAGGCCGGGGCCAAGTTTAAATTATTCTCAAATCTCATTCAAACTACATCAGAAGAAATTCTATATATGCACTTTTATTACACTCCAAATTAAATTCATAAATTTAGTTAGACGGTTTTACTTATAGGACAGTTATTTTGACTGTTATTATATATATTCAATACTGTAAAACTCTGGTTATATTCAACTGTACTCTATAAACGACCTAAAATTTACTGAAATGGACCAGGATTCTAATTAAACTACACCATTCGTGCACTCTTAAAACAAACGAGCGGTTTTAACTCAGTCTGAGTTAATTTCCACTCCTTTCCGTGCCGAAAATGCACTTCCCCTATAGGAGTGGATATCACTCTTTTGCGGAGTGGGTAAAAGAAAACAATCTACGTCCTACACTCTTAAAACGAGCGGTTTTAACTCAGTCTGAGTTAATTTCCACGCCTTTCCGGTGCCGAAAATGCACTTCCCTTATAGGAGTGGATTTCACTCTTTTGTTTTAGGAGTGTGTAGAAGATCAAATCAGATATTTGTTAATGTTTCAAACTTTATAAAATTGAAACAAAACTTAAAATCATATATTGATATATAGTTGACCAAGTCTTATGCAATTGTATATAATTGACCAATTCAAATATTTATAGATAATTGACCAAATCTATATTTGTATATAATTGAAATTGAATATGGTACACGAATTCCCAGTACCTGTCGCACGTCATAATAAGGTTTAAGAGAAACTCGCGCACGCGCAAAGAATAGCTTCCATAGAACTTTTTTTTGGTTTTAAAGGTATTGCTAAAAACGGAAAGAGATACGGACTTCGAATTTGGTGACCGAATTCCCAGTACCACTATTATAATGAGGTTTCAGAGGAAATCGCGCTGCAGAAAAATTGTAGATGCTATAGAACTCTTTAGGTTTTTAAAGTTATTGAAATTACCTGAGAGATACGGTATAAAATTTCCTTTAAGGGGACACGGTACCACTTTCAATTTTTTTTTTAATTTTGACATATTCACTATAAAATTGATGTTTTATTATTTCCATCTATATTTAAAAACAATGTATGACAAAAATAAATTAAAAATTAGTTTAATTTTTAAGATATTTAAAAATATATATATTTTGAACTTTTTAAAAAATGCTAGGGCTTTTTTAAATACAAATATTTTAACCCCGATTTTTTTTCTCATGTACCGTCAGTGCAGGTAACTTTGGCCAAAATCATTGTTTTTTTTTACAAATGAAGTACAAAACCGATTTAAACACTTTAAAATCACTATGCATTTTAAGTATTGTACTTTTAGGAATAATTGGCAGGCATTTTTGTTACATTTTATGAGTTTAAAAAAAAATGGTACTAGTTTAAAAAATTAGGATACGATTCGAGTCCATGAGGGTAACTTTGGCCACAAGCACGAAATACTCACAAAACGTACCATTTACTGCTTTTTGGGCTGTCTAATAGATTTAAATTGCAATAATAAAACTACTAAACATTAGAATTATTAGTTTTTAAAGTTTATTAGGAGATTTCAGGATAAATACAAGAAAAATTCTTATTTGTTTCAGTTTATGCTGCATCGCCCAATGATTTAGCCGCAATACTTTATAACAATTTTAGCTGACATTTTTAAAAATTAATTTACAGTTCTAATAAAAACATCAACTAATGTATTTTTGAAAACCAGATTTAATGATAATTATTTTCATAATCAAAACGCAAACGATATTATAATGAAAAGAAAATAACATATTAGTAATTTGGAATTCTAAAAAGCATATGCAATTTTACTATTATTACCAGCATTTGCAATTTTAAATGTCGTTCTATATTATGTTTAAAAACAGTTTTAAAAAGACATAATAATATAGAATATCCATAAAAATAAGATTAAAACGTATTATTTAAAATTAAGTTAAAAAAATCTCGCTTTTCGTTCATTTTTAAAGTGTAATATAGCATAAGGAAATCATTGTAGCTATGGCCAAAGTTAGCCGCATTCGTGGTCAAAAGTTTCCCGGTGACCAACAATTAAATACAGCTTTCGAAATATTCAACATAGAATAAAATAAATGGTGGGATATTATTCCCAATAGATTAAAGAATCGCATAGAGTATTTACTTGCTCAATTTTCAATAATTTTCGAACAATTCTAAATGAAAGTTTACTGAAGTAGTTTTTTGTTCTTCAACGCTTGCAGAAATAAAACACACTTTTTTGGTGTTGCCAAAACTAAAAGAGAAAAAAAAATCTTATATGAAATTAAAGCCAATGTTGCCACATTTCTAAAAATGCTAACTAATTTAAAGTCTGATGATTTTGAGCAGAGAAATGTTAGAACAAATCTTTTTTCGACGCGTGGCCAAAGTTACCCTCCATGGCCAAAGATACCCGCTTTGACGGTACTTTAAACTGTTTTACATAAGAATTGGCATCTAAATTTGATGTTTCTTCAGTAGTTATTTTATAAAAATTTTTTATCTAGAAAATTTTAAAATTATAGCTACACTTTTAAAATTTGGTAGACTTATATATAAGATTTCAAACTATTATTTTAGCAAATAAACTTTTTTTTTTGCCAATTTTTAAGCACTGTGTCCCCCAATAATTGATTTTTTGAGTGGTAATTGAAGGACGAGTAGTGTTACACACTCCTAGTTCTTTTAAAAGGTACTCAATTAGGTACCGACAGTCGGAGGTTAGGTTGAATAATCTTATCTTATTTAGAAGTTGTCTTATGCGTCTTATTTAGAAGATTTCAAATATTATTTTAGCAAATAAAAAAATTGCAATTTTTGCCAATTTTGAGGTACTGTGTCCCCTAAGAATTGATTTTTTGAGTGGTAATTGAAGGTCGAGTGGTGTTACACACTCCTAGTTTTTTTAAAGGTACTCAATTAGGTACCGACAGTCGGAGGTTAGGTTGAATAATCTTATTTAGAAGTTGTCTTATGCGTCTTATTTAGAAGATTTCAAACTATTATTTTAGCAAATAAAAAAAATTGCAATTTTTGCTAATTTTGAGGTACTGTGTCCCCTAAGAATTGATTTTTTGAGTGGTAATTGAAGGTCGAGTGGTGTTACACACTCCTAGTTTTTTTAAAGGTACTCAATTAGGTACCGACAGTCGGAGGTTAGGTTGAATAATCGTCGAACTAGAGCTACACAAGGGCTATTGGCGACCGGCGTCGTAATTTAAAACTACAGTCAAGACAGTCTTAAGGGGGAATGGGCGTGCTGGAGCGGGGGTCTCCAAAGCAAAGTGCATCAGTGTTAATCCAATGGCGAAAAAAATATTTTCTCTGCCACATTTCTCCGGCTGTATTGAATATTTTTTCAAGCGGATTTTTTTATATGATACATGTAGCTGACTTACAGGTCCCGACAATCCCACTTTTTGAAATTGGTTGGAATATTTTTTATAATTTTTAATAAATAATTTTACACAAAATATTCGAAGCAATTTCAAAAAGTTAGATTATAGAGACCTGTAAGTTATCTACATTTATTACTTAAAAAAAAGTTTGTAAAAATATTCAATACAGCCGGAGAAATGTGGCAGAGAAAATAGTTTTTTCGCCATTGGATTAACACTGATGCACTTGAGTTTGGAGACCCCGTTCCAGCGCGCCCATTCCCCCCTTAAGAGGTTTAAACATGAAATTTATAAAAAAAATATCACTTACCATTCCCTTTCCCGTCCATATCCCGTGCCGGCATAGTACAATCTAAAGAAACGGTCCACACATAAGGAAAAAGACAAAATCACAAGGGCAACAAAAGCATGATGGAATATACCTAATAAAAAGAACCTGTTCCATCTTTCCTCAAACAAGAGGGCCCTGTCAACTGTCGGGTTGAATAAAAGAGAATATAAATTTCGGATGCGGTGTTTATTTTGCGTTTTTATGAAATGAGGAAGGTTGTATAGTGTCTAAAATGGCTCCTTTATTGTCCACGCGCACTGCTTTCTTGACTTGGAATGGTTCGACTATTTAAATAAATCGTCAAGGATTGATTTTTTATTAGCAAATTGATATTAATATTTTATTAGTAAAATATCAATAATAATATTGATATTTTATTAGTGAATGAGATAGAAAGAAGTTACGTTTATTCAACTTGCTTGTGAAAATATTACTGTATTATTATGTGTGAACTGTTTACAGTTTTGCACATTTTGTCAGAACAGTCACTGTTCTGTAAAAAATTGGTTGAGTTAAATTATTGCCACAGTAGAGCTACACGAACCACGATGGGCATCATAATTAAGAACGACACTCAAGTGACATGCCGATATCTGAGTAGGCACCCAACGCAATTCATTTTGTAATCATTTTTCTTCAAAATACTTTTTTATGGCGTCTCATGCTGAAACGAGCAACAAGTCTATACACTACTGTATCATTACGGCAGTACGGCACTATAATTATGCATAGCTGTTTCTCTTCAATTTTTCAAATAAAGAAAACTGCTGCTTATTTGCATACATATTTTTTTTAAACGACACAATTAAACTTTTATTATAAATTCATGTCTTAGAAATTAGTTTTTAATTTCATAGAACATTGATTTTTCTTTTTTTCTTCTTCTTTCAAACGGTCGTTTCCCTGCCGTAGAAGAATGGCAGCAATCTCATAACTGAGAATCTTCTTATATTTAAATCTTCTTATATTTTTCCTTATTTATGAAATTAAACATCTCAACATTGAAAATTTCGTTAAAATAACGCCCGTGTTGCTTTATTACAATAAACCATCTTTTTTTTTATTGAGGCTCTGTGACAAAACGGAATCGCTTCGTGCCGGGGTTGGAATTTGGATTGGGCAAAGTTGAATTTGTTTTCCATCTTCTTCAGCAGGCCGATAAAATAAGAACCGAGCCACAAAGCGGGAATCCGCGTTTGTCTGACAAATTTCCCGAAAACATCTTCTGCAATTCCCTAAGTGGCGTAAACTGAAATGGGCACAGCAGGCTTTGACCGTTTGACCCTTTTTGTGCTATCGCGAAACTGAATTTTTTTTTATTGTTTGTTTACATATAATTCAGGTACATTAAAACTGTAAACAAATAGTAAGTAAACTACACTGCTCAAAACAATTAGGGGAGCACTTTGCGTACTTCTGTTTACCCTTTCAGCTCCAACTTCTTATTTTTTATTCTAAAAATCTAAAATTTGTGAAATAAATGCATTATGCATCCAGAATGAAATGGTAAAAAACAGGGGAAAAAATCTTAATTTTTTAACTAAAATTTAAGGTGGAAAAATTGGAATAATAACTTTTGAATAAATTAAAACAATAATTTTTTCAAAAATTTATTTGTTAAAAAAAGTTAAAATCAATTTTTAAACATCTAAGAATGCAAGCGTGAAGAATTTAGGGTCAATTTATTTCATAAAATTTGTTGGGAGTAAATTTTATTTTACCATGTTTTTCATATTTTTATTTAATTAAAACACACATTATTTAATTCTTCAAAAGACATGATTCTTCCCTCAAACGATAAATAAGTGCAAACTCAACTTAGTGAGAAAAAAATCGCAAGCTGATAATTCAAAATGGAATCATTCGGGGTAAAAAAGGGTTTAAACTTTAAACCCTGTGTTCCCCTAATTGTTTGGAGCAGTGTAGAAATACTGCTTCTATAATTCTTAAATACTTTATTTGTATAATGGTTACAAATTTTAATTATTGTAATTTCATTCCTCATTTCTCTAGAATTGAGGATTTTCGAAATCACATAAATATGAAGAACAGAAGCTTTTATTAGAAATACCGCTGAAAATGCGAAAATGTAAAAAGGACGCCCTCATTGTTGTAAAATTGATTGCGAAAATGTAAAAAAAGATGCCTTTTATTTAAAAATCTTTCTTATATGGAGGGTTCAGAACACAAGTAAACCAAGTCCACTTTTTGTCATTTCCGAGTTAGCAGCGCAATTGCATGCACTTGAGGTACCGATTTTGTTCTAAAGCTTTAACTTTAGACCTCTGCAGCACAAAGAAGCTCTTTAAGGACTTTGTTCACTTGTACACATGAAAATGATACATAAATATGAAGAACAGAAGCTTTTATTAGAAATACCGCTGAAAATGCGAAAATGTAAAAAGGACGCCCTCATTGTTGTAAAATTGATTGCGAAAATGTAAAAAAAGATGCCTTTTATTTAAAAATCTTTCTTATATGGAGGGTTCAGAACACAAGTAAACCAAGTCCACTTTTTGTCATTTCCGAGTTAGCAGCGCAATTGCATGCACTTGAGGTACCGATTTTGTTCTAAAGCTTTAACTTTAGACCTCTGCAGCACAAAGAAGCTCTTTAAGGACTTTGTTCACTTGTACACATGAAAAAATTACTATAAGCTGGAAATTAAGAAAGAAAATACGTAGATAAACTGGGTATCTCTTTCGATTGAATGTAATTTTCATTAACTTCACAAGCCTTTATGTGGCGCTATAAATATGGTTTAATATAATAAATCTCCTTCCTCCATTCTCTTTCCACAATCACAATCTTATATTAACTTGTATATCCCATTAAATCTCTCCTCCTTTCCAATTGGTTCACATTCAATTAGATCAAACACATAAAAGAATTGAAAAAAAATATTTTTATTTAGTGTCGATGGCACTTTTACCCCTTGAAGTTATTGCATGGCATAGTATTTTTGCATTCGAAAAAATGTATTTTCACAATTGATTGCTATTGACAATTCAAATATCATTTTCTATGCTCTCTTCAGCCAGCTACTACCACCATTTAATTTTTATAATTGTAATATTCTGATAGAATTTAAATTGTATATTCACTATATAACATCAACTTACAAAATATATTCTAATTCAAATAAAATGTGGTTTCTAAATTTATTTGTCCAATTTACTCAGGCTTGTATTCTGTCAGTATTAAACTAGGTTTTTGTTGTTGTAGGAACGGATACGGTGTTGATTGTAACAGTCTATTCTAAAAAGGTCAAAAAATACGACTTTAAGTTTATAGGAAGAACATATTGGACAACACTTGTGTCACTAAAAATCCATATACATATTTTTGTGTCTATAAGTTCATTTTCATGTAAGATAAGAAATACATAGCAATAATATTACGGAACGATTTCTGCAAAGAGCAGACATCAGCACCACTTAAATCACAAACTTGTGCTGATTTTTACTGTATCTTATACGTAAAATGTCAACTGTGGTTGACAAGGTATAAGAATTACTTCTAAATACCATTATTATTTTTTACAAATTATATTTAAGGTCATTAAAAACGATTTAATTTCTCAGGGAATTAAAGGTACAAATATATTTTAAGCAACAAAAAAGGTACATAGTAATTTATCTTTGCCCTCAAATTGACATCCCAATTATGTTTTTTGAAATCTAAAAAAATAACATCTGTTATTAATATGGTCAAACCCCACCTAAACAAATCAGGCTCATTGGAATCTGTGACAAATAAATTAAATATGATGGTATATGGTAGACAAATGAGGACCTTTAGTGGTGGTGTCCAATCTATGCAATATCTCAAACTTCATGCACCAAAGCAAAAGTCTGAGCTTCAAACATGGCAGCAAAGTCCAGACTCTACAGGCGGAACACAACACCCACATATATCCTCGCATCTGTATTACTGGAAGAGGTAGTATTGGGCTCAGCAACAAGAGGTTCCTGGATCCAAACCGGGCAGGTCTGTATCTTTTCAGTGGTGACATCGAACGTGGTGCCATCTATGGACATATATCTCACAACCTTCATGCAACCAAAGCAAAAAGTCCGAGCTTCAAAGCCAGCAGCAAAGTCCTGAGACTCATAACAAGCAGGAACATCAAACCCCACTATAATCGCTCCTCCTCTGACTCATGGAAGAGGAGTAGTATTGGGCTCAGCATGCAAGAGGTTAATGGATCAAAACCGGGCAGGTCTGCATCTTTTCAGTTGTGACATCAAACGTGGTGCCATCTATGGGCATTCATCTGACAACCTTCATGCAACCAAATCAAAAGTCCCGAGCTTCAAAGCAGGCAACAAAGTCCTGAGACTCATAACAAGCAGGAACATCAACACCCCACTATAATCGCTCCTCCTCTGACTCAATGGAAGAGGAGTAGTATTGGGCTCAGCATGCAAGAGGTTAACGGATCAAAACCGGGCAGGTCTGCATCTTTTCAGTTGTGACATCAAACGTGGTGCCATCTATGGGCATTCATCTGACAACCTTCATGCAACCAAATCAAAAGTCCCGAGCTTCAAAGCAGGCAACAAAGTCCTGAGACTCATAACAAGCAGGAACATCAACACCCCACTATAATCGCTCCTCCTCTGACTCAATGGAAGAGGAGTAGTATTGGGTTCAGCATGCAAGAGGTTAATGGATCAAAACCGGGCAGGTCTGTACTCTTCAAATTGCATGTTATGGTTTCTCGTCCCCCTGCTGCAGGAAAGCCTACACCATCAGGTCCAAAAGACCAGGTTATATCAGAAGATCGGGGCTGGGGAGCCCAGTCGGTTAGGCATTCGCCTTGCATGCGAAAGGTCCCAGGTTCGGGCATCGCCAAAATTAACTGCCGACTATAAACGGCCCGTGCAGCCAAAAATGTCCGACAAATAATACCCCGTGTAGAGGGGGTGCATGTTAAATATACTTCAAAGTCCTAACGCTGCGTACGATGTCGCCCTTAACTGTTGCGTTGGGTGCCTACTCAGGTGTCGGCTCGTCACTTGACTGTGGTTCTAAAATACGACGCCCGTCGCCAATACCCCTCGTGCAGCTCTAGTGCGACGATAATTCAAAACTAAACTATATCAGAAGATCAAAAATACCTTCCTGCCCATCAAACAGATGCCTCCATGAGACACAGAACTGCATGTAAAAAAAGGCTATCTGACTACTACTCCCTAGCTAACTAGATAGATGAATGCAGAATCTGGCCAAATATTATGATAGATTATTCTTATGCCGCCAAAATGATGAAACAAAGAATCTTAAGTAAATGGGATGAAGTTAAAAATGAACAACTGTAAGATAGCTTTAAATAAAATGGTCATTAATCAGTTTGATGACAAACTGGTAAAAAGACACAATCAGAAAATAGCAGCTTGGCCAAAAGAACTTGTCAAGGTATATTAAAAGAAACTTTTGTTATTAGAAAAGGGATTACATAATGTATCATTGGTGACGCATTTCGACACAAGAGTATTTTTTTATTATGTAAAATTTGGAGTCAGATTAATTAAAGGGTGTAGTTGCAAAGATCACATCTCCAAAGTATAACTAAGATATAGATTCCATTCATCAGCGACTTTTGAAATTGGTAAATTCAATTGATTGAAGTTGCCACTGAACAGTCCAGATCCTATGTCTTAGTTATGCTTTGGAAAATACCACAATCTTCACAAAGCTCACCCTTCACCATTTCCCATACCCCTAAAACTCCTTGTCCATGTATGTAGTAGAATAACATCTACTACACACATAGATATCATAATTAAAGTATTAGATTGGCTGATCACGTGACCTCCAATGCTAACGACGGGACGCGCATGGATGCTTTTTTGGTGGGCATAATGGCCAGTGTTGCTGCCACTTTAAGGAGAAAAATACTACGAAAAAATACCATTTAATTCTAAATTTACAAAAAAAAATACTAGAAAAGGGTTTAAAGTCACTAAAAATATTCTAAAATGCAGCTAATATTTTTACGATATTATTTTGTAATTTTAGAATAATTCTAAAATTAAGTTTAAAGTTTAGTTAGAAAGTTTAAAGAGCATATTAGTATTTTAGAATAATTCTAAAATTACAAAAAAAATATCGTAAAAATACGAGCTGCATTTTGGTATCTTTTTAGTGACTTTAAATCCTTTTCTAGTATTTTTTTGTAAATTTAGAATTAAATGGTATTTTTTCGTAGTATTTTTCTCCTTAAAGTGGCAGCAACACTGGCCATTATGCCCATCAAAAAAGCCTCCATGCGCGTCCCGTCGTTAGCATTGGAGGTCACGTGATCAGCCACTCTAATACTTTAATTATGATATCTATGACTACACAGGAGAGCAAAATTATTATTTAGTTCATTCTAATAAAAGGAGATAGCTTGGACGTCCAAGATAATTTATTGTAAAGAGATCATTTAGACTTGGAGTATTTAACGGGACGGAGTACCGAGCCGGAGCTCGGCCCGCCAAAAGCACACAACTTTACATGTCGGAGTATACTTAAAAAGTGCGTCACAGCTACAGATTGTTATTGTTTGTTCTTCGATTGACCAATCAGGGTTGATGATGAATTATGAGAGAGGTTTAAGGCCACAGTAAAATATTTGATGACTAAACAGTTTCTGTGGGAACTGTTACTTGGTGCGACTCGATGACGCTGTTGTTGGGATGTTAAAGATATTAATAAGTGATATTAAAGATATGTGAAAAAGGTAATTTAAGTTATTAAGTTTAATTGGGGTATAAAATATAAGATTTTGAGGGGGTTAAGTTATGATATGTCATATCCCGTTATAAAATGTCATGTATAACAGATTTAAAAGAACATAGTTATCCCTAACAAGGTATAAGTAAATAATTTATTAAAAACTATAAAACTTCATACAAAATTACAGTCAAATATATAACAATTTATCTTTACCATTTATTATTAAAAAGGTTTATAGTTAAAAAAAATTATAAAAAGTATTTTAAAGTAACAACAATAATAACAAACTTGCTAACTAAACAAGTGAATTTTTTAAAACAGAACAAGTTTCAGCTTATGTGATACAAAAATAAAGATTACCAATATCATGAATTTGTACATGGATCTTTGTTGCAAAGTGCAAATATATTATGTATTAATATAAAATCTGTTTATATTTGAATAATAAAGCTAGAATATATGAAATACTTAAATTTCATTATTTTACTTGCATAAAAAACCCCTACATTTAAAGAACAACGTAAAATAAACATACTATTTTAATATTAAGGCAAAACCCTAATTTAGTTTTCTACGTTTAATAATTTAAGAATATCATTGTTTATAAAAATATAGAAGAATTTTAAAATATGTTCTAAGCAAATAAATATTTGTTCAATACTAAATTTATATAACTTTATATAAAAAAGATATTTCCTGTAGATATAAAATTTTTAATTCAATTTAAACAATGAAATTGAGACCCTAGGTTGGTTAAAGGCACATACTTTTTTTTACAATGCACATAAATAACACTATATAAAAACAACATAGTAAATACACCTTTTAACAACTTACCCCAAAAATTAAAATGAACGAGTTTATGTGATATCAAGAAAAGAAAAGCTTTGAAAACATTACATCATGAGAATTTTGCAAAACTTCAGGCAAAGGATATGCAATGTACGATTCTTCAGGAAGTAAATTCCAGTATCTGAAATAATCATTTTTTAAAAGAGTAATTTATAAAATTTATCCATTATTTTAAGATGGATTACTGTATATGTATAGTTCTATTTGGATATTTAATTACAATTATTCAGATTAGAATTCACAAATACAGCTTTATATAATCAAGTTTCTTCAAAGTAAATAACGGTACAGCATATTTCAATTTGATTTATTAACAGAAATTCTTGCACAGACATGTTATGTCCCAATTAGAGAACATACAAAATGCAAACACACATTTTTTATATTTGTTATACAAGAAAACCTAACTTAGATGTTAATACCATAATCCATTTTAATTAAAACTTAGCATATTTCCCAAACACTGTTATCACACACTTTCTTTATAAAAGATTATCAACTAAATATTTTTTTAAGCAAGTTTGTTTAACAAAATAACATTATTTATAGGCATATTAATATATATTTTCATTTACAAAATTATATCTCTTATAATATAGGTAGGTACAATTGTCTTCTACTTAGATTAAAAATTGTAATTTTATATACAAGCTGATTTTAAAGTGTTTAATGAAGAACTTACCATTGCATGAAATAACATTACTTCATGAAATTATCATTTGACACTAACTTGTCTCATACTAATCATATATGTAATAATATCGTATTAAATTTTACAAAAAATCAAGCTTGAGAATATACAGATAAAGAGAATAAATATATATACCTCATAAGTATGTTATCCAAACAACCTTGCATTTCAAATTGTAAATGTTGGGCCTATGTTAATAAAAAAATTTCATAACATACAAGGTTTCAGGGACAAAGATAATATATATAACTTATTTCATTTAAAAAAAATAATAGTCAATTTGAATGACTTTCTTCAATCATTATGAATGGTGCTTTTAAAAAATAAGCAATACAGAGAACTGAGCAACAGCAGGGGTAAAATATCTCTGTTTAGTTGAATACCATTCTGACATAATGACTATATTTTATAAATTTAATGCACCTCCTTTCAGCATACATCAACAATAAAAAATATGATGATTTCAGGATTCAGGCAATGAAGTTTAATGTGGTCTTATTTGCTCTCAGTCTTTCTTACTAGTATATCTTCGCTACACTTTGTTAGCTGGGTAACTAATGTATGTACAAAAGGAAAAATTAGGAAGGTAGGATAAATAGGAGAATTGGAGAAATATGTTTAAAAACTAGAGGTATGCAACATAACACAAATTTTCATTAATACTCAATAAATCAATACATTAAAGGTAATTATAGACCCTATACACGGTCAACTTCAATAACAAGGCCAGAGAAGCTTTCCCAAACATGAGCGTAGACTGAACTTTTGATGTCACTGTTCCGAGTGCCGAAGATCGAGAAACTAGTTCGGACGCATTCAGAACCCTAAATATGTGGTCAGCCATGATCAAGTGGTGCCGAACAGGTTTCGAGACAGGTTATCTTCATCTTCGGAACAACGTCACTCGGAACTACAGACGTCAAAATTTCTGTCCCCGAGTGTGTTTGGGAGAGCTTCTTTGGCCTTAGTAGTTGAGTAGGCTGTGCCCTATAAGGTAATTTTGGACCTTATAGGGTCTTCCTTTGGACCTTAAGGACCCTATATGGGTACCAAGCATGCTTGGGAACTAAACACTGGGGGTTCCGCGTGAGGCTGACCACCTTACCGGGACATATGCCTAGCACCCCAGAGCAATAGGTCACGAAAGCTAAAATGGGCACAGCAGACCTTGGCCCAGTAATGGGCTGTTGCGCCGAGGAGTTTAGTTTTTTTATAAGGTAATTTTAATAACTTTAAAACGAAAAAAAATTCATGTTAGCTACCCATTGAGCCAGCACAATTTTCTAAAAACCTTTCATTATTATGTTCGACAGGTACTGGGAGCTCATGTACCAAATTTAAAGTGTGTAGCCCATTTTGCTTTTCAGCAACAACATTAAACCCCAAAAAGTTCTATTTCAGCTACTCTTAAAGTATGCATGATTTTTCGAAAATCTTATTAAATGATGTCAGACAGACACTAGGATCTTGAGTACCAAATTTGAAGTCTGTAACTCTGTTTGTTCCAGGTGTAGGGTACTTTCAGACGGCCAGAAGGACAAACAGACAGTCTGACGGATAGACCAGGGTTTGAAAACCAATTTTTTGATATCAGCACTCTCCAAAACATGTAGAAAACTCTAAATTTCTATTTCGGATTCTCAGCATTACCTTATATTTCATATTAGGTAGTTGAAAGTGAAAAACTATAGTTCTAATTTATTTTTGAGTATCTGGTACATCATTAACTAAATCTGAGAGGTTTTAAGAGCCATTATATTATGTAGTTAAAAATCACTTTAAGTTATTTGGAAAAGTACTTTTATTTCTCGTACTAAATATATACTGACCGTTCATGTATTTTGCCAATAATATTTTAACTTTAAGTTGTATATTAAGTTTAGAAAAATTAAACTATAGTACTTATGATATATATTTAAATATCTGAAACGTAAATAATTTGATCAGAAAAAAACGAACATTACCTGAATAGTTCCAACTTTTCCCAGTCGAACAATGCTTGCAATTATCGTTCTTAAGCAGTTAAAAATAAACATCTGTCCAACCTTCAAAGCAGGAATGTTTAAACAGGCACACACAGCTGCAAATACAATGGGCTAAAAAAAAACCAAAAAGTTAATGCATTAAAAATAATTATTTACTGAAAAAAGGCGACACATTTTGAATACAAAATTCTTAATAAACATTTGATTCAAGAATAATATAATAGAGCCTAAGATTAGATATAAATAGTACAACACATATTATAATAAAATAGCATGAAAAATTCTATGACATTTATATTAGTAGGGTTTTAAAACTAGCACAAAAAGCAAATGAGGTTGCCATGGGGTGTCGGCTCAGTGGCTGAGAGGTATTATGTGTCTACCTCATAAGCCCAAATTGGAGGTTTCGAGCCTCGGCCGAGTTGTCAGATTTCCTAGATGGGAAAATTGTGGGTACTCCTATCATCAGGGCCGGATTTCTATTTTTGGGGGCGGCAAATTTTACGACCAATTAAAGCGGCATTTGGCATAAAAAAATTAATCTAAAGAAACCAATATTTTAAAGAAAGAAAACAAATAATTTACATAAATGCGTAAACCGTAAATGTATTTATAGTACTAATATTTGGTAGCAAACATGGTGCTGTGAGGGCAATTGAACCCTCTCTTCGGGTTTTCGAAGTTGAAAGAAAAATAGTAGAACAGTTTAAAAAATTCGCCTATTTCGCTTTTGATTTAGTGTGTAAAGATACACAGATGATTCTAATATGTGTATCTATTTTAAACAGCACATAACACTCTATTTTGCAGGTAATGAGCTACCTTTCCCCGAAGGGGGAGATAATATTGTGACAGGGGCGGCAAATCAATCGTAGCCTATAAGCGGCAAATCTTTAAATCCTGCCCTGCATATATCATATGATTATGTGGCATGCAAAAGATCACTTGAGTACTCATTTGGCTTCAGTTCTCCCAGAAAAATTAAATTTTAGCATACATTAACATTTATAGAGAGCTCAGATTCATTGGAATCTGAACAGCAAAATTGTAGCAAGAGTCGCCTAGATGGTGCCACGGAAAAATGTCTCTCAGTTCTGAGGAATATGCCGAGTCTGCAAAGGCTTAGCCGCCAATAAAGCAGCCACATTGGAAGAAAAAAAAGATAGTAATGGGTCATGAGTCAAATGGCCAAGAGTCACTTATCTATTACAAATTACTTAATGCTTGGAATTATTGACCAGTATGTTAAAAAATTCAGTTTGATAAGACAATTATTTTTTTAAGATAATCATCACAATAAAAAGAAAAGTAATACAATATTTGATAAAACCTTAATAGGTAACTAATCTATGCTCATTTTAAGTACAAGATCATTTGAATTGGTAATAGGTTACATGAAATACATGTTTTTAGTAAAACAACATCATTAGAATATCAAAGAAACTTTAAATTAATAACTGCAAAAATTACTATTAAAAGTTCAAAAATATTTAGAATAAAGGATGCTTACTAGATGACAATGAAGTTTTTGCTCTTCAAAAAGTTCTTTTATTTGGCTTATCAGTGGCATTTTAAAAACTGCACATGAAGTAGTCAAAAATGATCGGCCCTAGAAATTAAGACAAAAGCTTTTAGTTAATGAGTGTAAGTAATTCTCTATGCGACACAGCAGTTTCATTATTCAAGATCAAAGTTTCTATTTTTATAGAATTCCATTATATAAACAAAAATAATTTATCATTACAAAAGTCCCAATGGAATTTTGACAACCCACAATTTTTTTTTTCAATTCAAACAATTTGTGGTTTAACAAAAATTCAATGCTTTAATTAAGGTTTGGAGTTTTGGATTGTCAACAAATTTTTGTTTTCAGGTCATTTAAAAAATATTTATGTTAAAGTTTTGTGCTACACTTTAAAGTTTAGATAAATCAGTACTTATATCCATAGAAAGATAATTTTAGATAGAAGTGTAATTTAATGAAGTATTTATAAAAATACAGGATTTCTTTTAAAATTTAAAATATATTCCTATAGACATCATAAAAATTTAGGTATCTGATTTGAACAAAAAAAAGTCTGGTAACATTCAAAATGTACTTCATTTTGTAATACTTAGACCATAGTCTTTCCCTCTAAAAATACATGTAGTATAACGTACATTTTAAAAAATGTTATATTCATTTTAAATGACATGGTTTCAAAATGTCCCGCAAATTTTACAAAAAATAACACATTTTCCATTTCTTGGCGCAAGCAAAAAAGTGGTCAAAAATGTACACCAAAAATGTAATGCCAAATGGAATATTTGAAATGGTAACCTCTGTGTATACTATGGTCCTTTAAGGGGTAACGGGCGTGCTGGACCGGGGGTCTCCAAACTCAAGTGCCTCAGTGTTAATCCAATGGCGAAAAAAACTATTTTCTCTGCCACATTTCTCCGGCTGTATTGAATATTTTTACAAACTTTTTTTTTTAAATAATAAATGTAGATAACTTACAGGTCTCTATCTTCCCACTTTTTGAAATTGCTTCGAATATTTTGTGTAAAATTATTAATTGAAAATTTAAAAAAATATACGCACCAATTTCAAAAAGTGGGAAGGTCGGGACCTGTAACAAGTCATTTATCACATAAAAAAATCCGCTTGTAAAAATATTCAATACAGCCGGAGAAATGTGGCAGAGCATTTTTTTTCTCCATAGGATTAACACTGAGGCACTTTACTTTGGAGACTACTTTTACTCCAGCGCGCCCATTCCCCCTTAACTGTGTATACTATGTTTTGTTCCCGGAAAATTTTGTTTAACGCCAAAGGTTAGGTTTGGCAAGATTTGTGCTTGTAAAATGGAAAAGTAGCAAAATATGTTGAACAAATAAATAAAAAGTAAGCACAATAAACTTTTCTTAAAATGTTCCTTTAGCCAGTGCTTACGAAGAATGGCCCAAGAACAGAGCTTGTAATGGGAAAATGTAGATTCCTTTTGTGCAAAACTATTTTATGGTCTAAATTTTATAATTTCAACAAGGTACAAAAATATATAATAAAAAAAACTTCATAACAATGTCTTTGGTTATGTAGTAGGTAGATACATGTATTTTGCGGTTTGTTGCTTGATTAGAGACCCGCTTATAAACCTTTGGCAAGTAAGACAGACACAGACAGAATTTGTACTGATACAGAGAGAGAAAGTACACCCAGAGCGAAGATGGGAATCGAACCAGCAACCATTACAGTGCACAGACTGCTATTGTAATAGGCTGAGATGAAACCCATTAAGCCACCCGGACCCTTAGTTATATAGTAACAGAAACGTGTACCATTGATAAACTACCTGTTGCTTACTTGCCCTGTGAGCAACATGATTCAGGAGTGAGGCATTGTGAAGCGAATCTAGGTCTTGGAGCACTTTCAAATCTTCTGCCTCTTTATGGGCAGCTTTGACGAATGGAAGGCAAAAGGAACCTGAAAAAATATTTCAATCATATAAAGACTAATGTAATAAACTTAAATAAAAAAAATCATGTCAAACTTTGTACACTTTTACAATAACAAATGTTGTTAATTAACAAGATAATACTATAGTTTAGCAAAGGGTAGCCACAGGTTAGGTCATAAAGTTACGGTTTCGAGGCATTCAAGACCAAATTACCAAACAGAAAAAATGCTTTTTCAAGTGAAGTTAAGGATTCAAATGGTGCCCTGGAAGTAAACAACAGCTAAAATTGTGTTCAGACTTAACAGTATTCGGAACTAACAATTGAATAATTACAAAGTATACCTGCATTTTCAAGACAGCAAAGGGTAAAATTCTTCAAATCATCTGTTAAAAAATAGATAAAATAACTTAAGAGATTATTATTATTTAGTACATATTAAGAGAAAATTGAGACTGTGCTAATAGGGCCCCAGAATTACAGGAATAGATCTGATATACACTGCATGGTACAGTGGCTAACTGGAAGTTTTGTTGGTAGTTCGTACCTCAGGTGTAGTTGAGATCTACAATTGGGCAAGGTTGACTTACAATTTTCAATACAAATACAAAAATTTTAAAGGGCCAATAACAGGCACGATGCCCACAAGATTGTCCGTTTTACAGTCCCCCACTATATCCATGCTGTCAGCTTTTTTAAAACATAACACTGTCAGAATTATAAACATCTCTGGCAGACATTCCACTTAGCAACACTCTAACATAAAAGAATGTTCCCCAAAACCCATTTAAACGTGCTTTTCTCCAGCGGTTGAATAGGGAATGACTCATTTTGTTCTATTAGCGGTTGAATAAAATGACACAAGGTTCCACATGAGGTTGCTAGCCGAACTGGGACTATGCTTTGCACCCAAGAACATTGGTTTCAAAAAGTGAAATGAGAACAGCAAACCTGGTCCCTCTATGGGCTGCTGTGTCACTGAGGTATTATTTTAAATGTAATTTAAAAATAAAATTGAGAGAAGTTGCTTGAGAATTTTCTTCTTCGGGCTTATTCAGTTTTGGTGCATTTCTGTTAGCCTGACCAAAATGTTGCTAAAAGTGAGGCAATAATTCAGTACAGCTATGATAAAATGGCCAGTCTCAATGAGAAAGTTGCATGAATTTCAAATTCATCGGCAGACAATAGCCCTTTTAAAAACACATCGAATGCTACTTTTAGTAAAAAAGTTATTAAATTAGTCAGTAATTGAGTTTTAAGTAGGGTACGCCACTTCCGGTAAAAACACTCACAATCCTCTTGCAGTGCGTAATGACGTGTGTGTTGTTGCGTGCAGTGCATGTTGTTAATTCGGACGCCGTTTTCGGTCACGTGAGTTTCATGGAATTTTAATAGGCATATTTCGAGTAAAACTAATCATTTTTAATGATTTTTAAGCTGACATTTAGAATCTGTAGCTTCTAATGTTCCGGGAAATGGTATAAGTACGTCATTTGGGGCAAGTTCCTCATTTGGCAACTTCTGGTGAAATTTAATTTGGATTTGCCATACCTATCGAGTTGCATGAAATGTTAATGGAATGTGTACCACACACATTTGGGCATTTTTGTGCTTGGCAATGAAACACAAATCATCAAATCGAGACCGGCCATTATATATTATACGATAGCTGTTTCGACAATTCACCCAGTTGAGTTTGAATTATTGTCGCACTAGAGCAACGCAAGGGCAATTGGCAACATAATTTAGAAACACAGGCAAGGGACGAGCCGACACCTGACAATTTAACTGTAAATGAAACATGTTCAATTATAAAGAAATATCAATGAATTATAAACAAGTTAAACCCAAAAAGAATGCTTAAAATTATTTTTTGTTCCAGAATACTGTGATGTGCTTGAAAATTTTCTTAGTATCAAATTCGGCTGAATTCTACAATTTTTACCGAATAATGGAAAAGTACCTCAGTTTCTTACAGGACCAGCTTTTGTATAAGTATATTAATTCAAATATTATTATAAATATATTAATAATAATAATTATAATTCAAATATATTAATTCAAATATCTATTAATTCAAATAAAAAAGCTATGCAAAATATATTTACCTTGATCAGTTATATAAGAATTCTGTAAAGCAGCTTCTGTGCCCATGCTGTGCGAAAAGCCGCCAGTAGGAAAAGCTAAACATAACAATAGTTCAAATAAACATATTTCATTTCACATCAGAAGTTACAATTATGAATGGCAAAAGATAAAAATGTAATAAAAAAAACTTAAAATCTTTACTAATATGAATATTATTACCAACCACTATCACATATTTGAAGAATTGTATAAATGTTGCAATCATCCATTGTCGATTATAAAAAACATTCACGAAATTCAAAAACAGGATATTTGTTTAAAAAAAAGTATTATGTTTTATCTATTAAAACACATGCGCTAAAATTTTATCTGAGTTATATTTTATTCATTCATCAGCATAGTATCAAGGTAATAAGCCATATACTTCTGTCTGTTTATAAATCAAAAAAGATTATGATAAATATTTAAATCTTCAAATTTATCATTTTGTTTTTTTTCTGATTACTTTTCGACTGCCATTTTCAAAACCAACCGGATGTTTTAACACAGCCTAAATTTTTCATGTCATAGCAGTTTTGGTTTGGATTGTTATCTACAGATCGATCTTAGAGATTTAAAGAACGGTTTTATGTTAATACCTAGTTCAGTTAGTTTGAATTATCGTCGCACTAGAGATACACAAGGGATATTGGTGACGGGCGTCGTAATGTAGAACCACAGTCAAGTGACCAGCCGGCACCTGAGTAGGCGTCCAACGCAACCGTTTAGGGCGACATAGTATGAGCGTCGGAACTTTGAAGCATATTTAACGCGCACTCCCACTATACGGGGTATTTTATTATTCGTCAGACATTTTTAGATGCACGGGCAGTTTATAGGTCGCATTTATTTTGGAGATGCCCGCCCGGACCCGAACCTGGGGCCGTTCGCATGCGAGCCTAACGCCTTAACCGACTGGGCTCCCCAGCCTCATTGAGTTTATACCAATTACCAATTAACTGCTGTATTAATTTTCTTCCTCAATTAAATTTAATATATGTGGGGTAGCACAAATACAAAATATATTTGCCTGATAGTGCAAATTTTTGCCTGATTGTATTTATCATGATGAATGCTATAAATGCGTGCAAATTAATGCAGTCAACGTTCAAATGTCAGTAAATGTCAGAAATATAATCCTAAATTTTATTATATTGTAATATTACAGCTAGTTATTAACCGAAACAAATGTAATTCCAGCAGGACCAAAAAAAAACAATATCTTTAAAATTAAATTTTTATCTTTAAATTAATTCAGTAGCTTTTGTCATTTTATTTATTTTTTAATAAATTCATTTTTAAAATATTAAATTGTACAGGTTGATAATTGCAAAAGAGGCCACGGATTGGGGTATGGGGTCTTTTTTAAAGTTAATATTTATTGTTACAATTTATCATCATTTTTTCAATTCGATTAAAGTACAATTTAGTGTTGTTTGCAGAGTCCTAAAAAATATCTTTACTTCTAGACTTGATTGAATATACCTGTTTTTTAAAACTACTATTTGGGTATAGCAACAACACTTGTCTTTTGTTCAACAATAATTAATACAGTTTCATTCGACTTATTTCTTTACATTATTTATATTTTCTATATCTCGGATTTTAGATGCGTTCTTAAGTTTAACGAGCTCGTTGTCTAATTTGCACTAAATTGTGTTAATTTCGAATTTTGGTTTATAATAAGAAGCATGTATTGGTATCATTATTTTAAAAGGAAATCACAATGTTGAGAAACCTTCATTTAATCCAAAATAATTCTTCATACTACACAATATTTACAGCGACTTAAAGGTCAGCGATCTAGAAATACCGCGATAATACGACACCGGAGGAGAAAAACCGCTGATGACGCAGTTCGTGCTCAAGTTGTTTTCTCTGTCCTTGCTTTCTACCTTCCCGCAACGAATTTACAGCGGAAGAGGTTTTAAATTCACTAATTTACTATTAATTGCTATTTTCTGCTCATTTAATAAGTAAAATGCGCATTTAATAAATTAACAAGTTGCAAATTAATACAGTTTCGTAAAAAATATTTTTGCTGTCATGCAATAATTGGCACGTTTTAGGTCTTGAGTGGCACAGGAATGCGAATTGAAATATAGTTCTTTGTCGAGCCCTGATTCTTAGTTTCCTTTTGTAGCTATTTGTATTTTTGGGAACTTTTAACAAAATAAGTAAGTTTATTTGGTGTTTATGAGTATTAAACAGCAAACTGAGTATTACCGGAGTTTACTAGCAAACACAAAAAAAGTTGCATCGAAAGAGTGAAAGAGATGTTTGAAAGAGTAAATGGCTATATTATGTATAAAGTTAATAGTTAATGGGTATTGAATAGCAAAGCAAACTAATTAAACTAGAGTTTACTAGCAAACGTAAAAAAAGTTGCACAGAAGGAGTGAAAGAGAAGTTTGAGAAAGAGTAAATAAACACTATGTAATAAGTACCTAAAGTAAAACTTTTAAAAATAGTCGTATTACGTTTATTTCTCAAGAGCCGAATGCTCACGTCAAATAATTTCCATGAGTTTTCAAAAGTTTTTACCCACGTGGTTGCAAATGGGCATGTTTTAGGTCTTGAGTGGCAACAGAAATGTTGAAGAAAAATTCTTTCTCGAGACTCGATTGGTGAATCAATATCCCTCGAGTACAGAGCACCAATCGGAGTACCGATCGATGGAAGTTTAGGAATGAAAGTTGGAAGGAATTACGTCACCAGAAACACGCTAATTAAATGACAAATTGTGAATTAAATAACTGGTACATTGTAAAAATAAATATGAAGGATAGTGTACTCAGGAACTCATAGGATTAAGAAGAAAGCAGATTTTAATAAAACGACATATGGGAAGACTATATCATTACTGATCCACATTAGTTAAGAACTTTATTACCAACCTTATTATTTTTACTTTTATTACTTTATATTTCATATTAGGTAATTGAAAGGACAAATACGAAAAAATTCGTATACTTCCCTCAAATTTTCAATTCAACCCATGTTGGTCCCCTTTAAAGTTTCTTATTACGCACAATAGTTCATTATCATCTAAAGTATCTGTACACTTTATCTTTGAATAATCTCATCTTTTTAATTTCTATTTTTTTATGATCCCTTGACCTACTTTTATCCTTTCATTTTTCAAAAGACTTTTATCAATTACAAAATCGTCCATCCATCAGCTATTTTCAATTAACGAATGGGCTAATCTCTTTTTCCCATCAATTTTTTAAAAGAACAAATAACCCACTAAATTTCGAATAAGATAGAATGTCGAACAAGAATATATTGCGTAAAATATCGTAACAATGTGTCTTTCGTGTTCCCGCCCTTAAGCCATAATTGGATGAGTTTTTCATAAAAGAACTAAAAGCAACTTGTCGAAATTGAGTTTTACTGAAAAAAAGCTACAGTCAGTGGCTCACATTGTGGGACAGGGTTAGGGTTTAGTTTAGTTTGAATTATCGTCGCACTAGAGCTACACGAGGGCTATTGGCGACGGGCGTCGTATTTTAGAACCACAGTCAAGTGACGAGCCGACACCTGAGTAGGCACCCAACGCAACCAATAAGGACGACATCACAGGGTTAGGGTGATTTTTACTTGCATTTAAATCCATTCTTCTTGTAAGGCGTTCTGTAAAACTAAATCGATTTTTACACTGAACCTTTAATAAATCACAAAAAAACAATAATTAATAAGTAAAACGTTGCCATAATTATCTCATAACTTCCATTATCCCAAAACAACTCACTATTTTCTATGCTTCACCTGCCCAATTATAATTTACAACAGAGACAATTTGAATCTGAATACTCGCTTTAAGAATGTCAAAATATTTACAGGCAGAGCCATGTTCCAGGAGAAGGTTTGTCTTTAACTCTCTTCTAATTAGATATTGCCGATTTCTGTGGGTTAGAGTTAAGGTTCGACGAACCATTGCATTAGGGAATAGAAAACTTTTCATTAAAAATTGTCTGAGTTATACTGAATTGTACTAAAATTGTTCATGAAATACCTAGGGTATATATACACTCTTAAAACAAAAGAGTGAAATTCACTCTATAAGAAGTGCATTTTCGCACCGGAAAGGAGTGAAAATTAACTCAGACTGAGTTTAAACGCTCGTTTTAAGAGTGTAGGACCGCAGAATTGTTTTTCTTTTATTTTCTTTACACTCTCGAAAATAGATGAATTCATCCTATGGAGAAGTGCATTTTCGGCACGGAAAGGAGTGGAAATTAAACTCAGACTGAGTTAAAACGTCTAGTTGTTTTAAGAGTGTATCTCATTGTGAGATCCAAAGTGATGTGCAAGGGGACTTGACGCGTTAAATTTTCTTAAACAGTATACTTTGGGGCATATTTAACGTGCGTTCTTTCTACACAGATGTATTATTTAGGCGTTTGTGGCTTTTTTATGTCGCATACTAGAAAAGTGTGGAATTTAGGGGACAACTCAATAAACAGTTCTTTTAAAAAAGGCCTTCCCCTTGGGTTCCCATTATCTGCGTAACGTATTAAAAGTAGTTCACTCTCTTAATATATCACTCCATCCACTCGCGTATCCTTTCTTACGCGAGACCCATTTTAAACTTTTCAAGAGGGCCTTTTAGTTTAAAATTCATAATACATTAATTCATTAACCAATTTTGGAAAAACTGGAGCGAGTTTAAAAAAGTCATGTTTGGTGATCAAACTATCATTGCTGTGTATTTCTCATTCATAAATGATTACTTGTCCTGTGTTAAAAAAAGTCAGCTTCCTAATTAAATACGTAATTTGCTTGGGCATTGGTAAATTTCGTAACCACACCCTTAAAAACGCCCCTTTTTGTTGCTACCCAGTGCGATTAGGTGCTCTATAATTCAATCTGTAATATCAAACAATCTCTTGAACCCCATTTAATCGAAGAAAATACACTGCTCAAAAGAATTAGGGAAATGCATGGTGTAAACCCTTTCACACCGAATGATTCCATTTGTAATCATCAGCTCTTGCGATTTTTTTCTCACTAAGTTGATCTTGTACTTATTTATCGGTAGATGGAAGAATCATGTCTTTTGAAGAAGTAAATAACGTTTGTTTTAATTAAATGAAAATAGGAAAAACATGATAAAATAAAATTCACTCCCAATTAATTTTATAAAATAAATAGAACCTAAATTCTTCACACTTGCATTCTTAGATGTTTAAAAATTGATTTTAACTTTTTTTTTAACAAATAAAGTTTTGATATAAAATATTGTTATGATTTATTCAGAAGTCATGATTCAAATTTTTCCCCTTAAATTTTAGTTAAAAAATTAAGATTTTTTTCTTCTGTTTTCTACCATTTCATTGCGGATGCATAATGAATCTATTTCACAAATTTTAGATTTTTAGAATAAAAAATAAAACTTTGGAACTGAAAGGTTTCACATAAGCACGCAAAGTGCTCCCCTAATTGTTTTGAGCAGTGTACTTTGAAAGTTTTGTGACGTTGTCTATCTCAATCACAAATTCAACAGTTTTTTCAAAACAGTTTTCTGGCGTTCAGTAGTACCTTTTCAAAAAACCTTATTCGAATTCTAAAAAGCTGTCTAAAAATAGATTCTGTGATGGTCTTAGCACTTATGAGCATAGATAAAAATACAATCGGAACCCTATTCGTGTTCGCTACTCAAGCACGGAAAGCACCGTTTGTGATTCGAATTTTTAATATAAATTTTATCCAACGATCTATAATATATACTGGATAGACTGCACCCATTGATAATGAATTTCAGAAAGTGTGACCGGTATGGCTCCAGCAAAATAGTGGAGTGCATGCACAGTAGCAAAAATTACGTCATTTAGCGATACGTTTCGAACATTATTTCTAAATGATAGCGATGAAGCTCTAAATGAGGTTTGATGAAAAAAGTCAAACAGCTGTATTCAGGTATCTGGCATCAGTCGCGTTTTCTTAAAATTGAGCAGTCTATCCAAGTTTATATTATAGATCGTTGGTTTTATGGGTGTGTTAGGCTTAAAAGCTATTATATGATAATTTTCGAAGGACATTTTTTTTAAGGTTAGAAAATCAAGGGAAAATATGACATGTTAAATTAATGATGGGGAAACATGAAACAGAAGAATCAATAAAGAGATTGTGTCCTTTTTTTTTAAATAAAAATATTTTTCTTTGAGAATTTAGAATAATCTGCTTGTAAAAGTTTTTATTGCTTGTCAGAAAAGATAAGAGTAAAATAATCAAAACTAAAGAACACTGTCAAGTTTTCTCCGGAAAAAGTTGATTATTTTTGAAAACCGGAATTGGAGACAAGCATATATTTGCTTGTTAATATAAAGGACCTAGGGCCATTATTTATATGTTAAAATTTCCGAAACCTAATTTTAAACCTTAATTTATGCATTTAAATGTAATTATATATGAATTTGAGTTTTTTAACAAATATAGTACTTGTACCCATTATGGACAGTGCTCTCAGTATAGACATCCCTAATATCTTTAAAACTTAAATTTTTAATCGAGAGGTAGTGCTACATGTCAGTGAAGAAAAGCAATTAAAATATCTTAGCCTAGAAATGGCAAAAAAGCGCGTTGTTCAACCTTTCGAAGGTAATTAGTATTTTCGAGGTGTGCTGATTTCAATTATAGGAAAGCTTAACACAGCCAATAACGCCTCGTAATTTAGAACCCTGGTCCAAGCGACGAGGTCGACACCTGAGCGGGCACCCAACGGAACTTCGAGCGACATCGTACGCTAACGCCGTTGGGACTTGGGACTGCACAGATTTAACGAGCACGTCTGTCCCTGTGTACTCGGGCCAAACCGTGATGAGGATTTTTCTACTATTTCCAGCACGGATCCGATTTATAGGATGACTGGCAGTAGGTGGGATTCGAATCCCCGCACTCCTGAGAAGGTTGAATCTCTAGGCTGATGCCCTAACCACTCGTCCACGGACGGGCCCATATCTTATGTAACTAAAATGAAAGAAAAAAATAGTTAAATTGACTGTTAAATTATTTTTCCACCTCTACCCGTGCAACGTTGGGTATAACACAGCTAGTTACTTTATATATTGAAAAGTGGAGAGTTTTAGAAAGCCGATAAAACATATTTTCGATTGATTTTGCATGTATTGCTTGATAATGTTTCATTTGTAAATTTATTATAACATTTAGTAAAACTACGACGAATTCCCAATATGGACACTTTATGTGCCCATTGGAAGTGCAGAAAATGAATCTTCAGATTCGAAAATTTGTAACATATCTGTTTACTGGGATTTTATTTAGCTAATTAATAATAAATTAATGTTTAAATTAGTGATATTAATGTGGTTTGAAGGTCTTTGAAGACCCACAACTGAAAATGACCTCTCTCTCTTGTATAGTGTACAGTTTGACGATATTTACTATGATATTATCTCTATTTTAAGATATTTTTTTATCCCCTCTCTTCTAAAATCCCTCGCAAGAGTGGCTCTTTCATCCAGTAATAGTTCCATAAGAAGCCACCTGTGCCTATTACGGACAGCCATGTCCATTATAGGGACAGGTGGTTCCTTATATGGACACTTGGTAACATTTTTGTTTTTATTATTTAAATTAAACCATATTTATTGCAGGGTCAATAATTTTAATTATGATAGTCAACAGTCCAAAGATCGTGGTCACAAATTTTAAAGTCCTGTGACGTATACAAGATGATTAAAAAGTAATTATCCTTAGGGTGTCTATGTTGGGTACAGGTACCATATAAAAAATCTAAATTTTTTATATCTATCATTTATAAAGCTAAATTTGGTGAAAAAAAAGTTTAGTAGATTTCAAATAACACTTCTCCTAATTGGTTGTTTACTTTGCATTGTAACAACTAGCACAGCAAAACGGGTTCTACAGAAACCCTTTTTATTATTCTGTGTTAAAGTAACATAAACGTAATCGTAAATATTTAGTTCGGAATATAGTACTTTTAAATACATGCATACATTTGGCTAGTTATGCATAAATACATATTGATTAGAGTTTCTAGACAAACTGCATTTCGCAGTAAAGTTTAGTTTGTCAATCATCTATCTAGCTATAAAACTGTGCAAATAGTCTCCGTTTAATTTTTTCATATTTATTTCAAACAAAAACAACGCAAATACAATATTATTTATGAAAAATTAAGGATCATTTCATAGTCAAAGAGAATCACTGAAACAAATCTGGTGAGGCTTACATTATATATAACTATGGTCAAAAAATTATATTAGTTGATTTCCAATAACTGCGTTTCCTGGTAGTTGTTTACTTTGTATACTAACAACTAGCACAGTGAAACAGGTTCTACAGAAACCCTTTTAAGAGGGATTGTCAGTCCCATAGAGCTAATACATTAGTTTTGGAATCAAAACTTCCGCAGAAGTATTGCTTTGCCATGTTAGCCCTTTTCCCCCCAGGTATGGGAATCAACATAACATCGAAATGAATGACACTGGAAACGAAAATGTTATCTAGTTATTTAATTATATATTTTTGAAGTTTTGAAATGCCAAAAATATACAGCAGATGACGACACCATTTTAAAACTTTATCAATTAATTTTTAAATAACCGGATATAATTTTCTTTTCAATTTTGTTTTAAATGGATGTTATGATGATTCCCTTACCTGGTGAAAACGGGATATTATGGCAAATCAATTCTTTTGCAAAAGTTGTGATTTCAAAAGTAATGCATTAGCTCTATGGGACTGGCAGTCCCTCTTAACTAACGACGACTTTGTGAATACCACTAACACCTTCATTTCCGAATAAACACGTTAAATTTAAGTTTCTTAAATTCATTTTTCATGTAATTTTAGTTGTCTCACATAAATTGTTTTGGAGTAAGGTTTTCATTTTTTTTTCTATATTGTGTTTATTTATATAAAATTAAGTGGAAAGTTCATTTTCACTTGGCAAATTTTCTTGCCAATCGTCGTTAATGGGTTAATAATTCTTGCGTTTAGTTAACCAAAACTTAATCGTAAAATTGAAGTTCCGAATAAACTTCATGTATAATTTCTGTTAATTATGGCTGTTAAATGCATATTAATTGTATTTAACTTTAGTTGAGAAATATAATACACTGCTCAAAAGAATTAGGGGAATGCATGGTTTAAAGCCTTTCACCTCCAATGATTCCATTTGGAATCATCAGCATGCGTTTTTTTTCCTCACTAAGTTTGGCTCGCACTTATTTATCGTTAGATGGAAGAATCATGTCTTTTGAAAAATTAAATAATGTTTGTTTAAATTAAATGAAAATATGAAAAACATAGTAAAATAAAATTCACTCCCAAAAAATTTTATGAAATAAATTGACTCTAATTCTTCATGCTTGCATTCTTAGATGTTTAAAAATTGATTTTAACTTTTTTTTTAACAAATAAAGTTTTGAAAAAATAATTGGTATAATTTATTCAAAACTTATTTTTCCAATTCTTTTTACCCTAAATTTTAGTTAAAAGTTAGTTTTTTCCCCCTGTTTCGTACCATTTCATTCTGGATGTATAATGAATATATTTCACAAATTTTAGATTTTTAGAATAAAAAATAAATAGTTGGAACTGAAAGAGTTAACAAAAGTACGCAAAGTGCTCCCCTAAATATTTTGAGCAGTGTACTGCATGTATAATTTCTGTTAATTATGGCTGTTAAATGCATATTAATTGTATTTAACTTTAGTTGAGACATATAATAGTTGATTTCAAATCACAGCAATTTTCATGTGGTTGTTTACACTGCACACTAACAATTAGCACAGTTAAACAAGTTCTACAGAAAACCATATTTTATGATTTTTGTGTTAAAGATATCGAAACGTAAGTAAGCAATTTTTAAACTATTACTCTTGTTATCGTTAAAAAGTCAGTAATAATTCAATAGACACAAAAATATAATTTTTTTCAAAAAATGTCACTTAGCACATTCTTCAACTATAAGTTCTTCAATTATTAAACTATTACTTTCTAGAAAATTTTAATGAATTATGCCTATTACACTTTTAAAATGTTATCGGATGGTTATTTAAATAATGCTTATAGCGATAACAAAGTATACGCAGCTTCACATATATTGAATTGATGTTAGTTAAGATGTATGTCTGGGAAATAAATTATAATAGAATCTTAATTTCCTTTTTTTTATAAGGAAGAAAAGGAATTGGTAAGAAAATGAAATGGCTTTATGGCAAAGATGGTCAAAAGCGAATAATTAAAATAAAAGATTAAAAATTGGCAGTATTTTTTTTAATATGAATAATTTGTTCGAATTGAAAAGTACTGATTAAAAGTCTGGATTTGTATAAGAACTCATCAAAGTTTGGTATATTTTTTAATCAAACATTCTTTTTAATATAAATAAGAATATTACGACTTGATTAAAATTTGAAAATAAATAGAAATATCTTCTCAAGCAGCAAAAAATTCATGATTATAAAGTAAAAAATATCTTAGGTTGAATAGAAAAGGCAAGAGAAAGTTTATTTTAAAGATATTCTACATAAAATCTAACTTTATTTTCTCACAATCCAATTTCCATATAATTTAATAACCTACTCTCACTACCTTCATGAATCATATTCATAGCCAAAAAGACTCATTTTTGTTGCAACAATGTAAACAGAGACATCTCTACCATAGATATCATATAGTTAAAGTATTAGATTGGCTGATCCCGTGACCTCCAATGCTAACGACGGGACGCGCATGGAGGTCTTTTAAGAGGGCAAAATGGCCAGTGTTGCTGCCATTTTAAGGAGAAAAATACTACGAAAAAATACTATTTATTTCTAAAATTACAAAAAAAAAAATACTAGAAAAGGATTTAAAGTCACTAAAAAGATTCCAAAATGCAGCTAGTATTTTTACGATATTTTTTTGTAATTTTAGAAATAAATGGTATTTTTTCGTAGTATTTTTCTCCTTAAAGTGGCAGCAACACTGGCAATTTTGCCCTCTTAAAGGCCTCCATGCGCGTCCCGTCGTTAGCATTGGAGGTCACGTGATCAGCCAATCTAATACTTTAACTATGATATCTATGATCTCTACCCACTCTTTTTGAAAACAAAAACAGGAAATTTGAATTAGAGTCGGAGTTTGTCGAACGAATCGGTTCCCATTTCCCTTTTGGCGCGAAAAGAAATTGAACAAAGAATATTCTATTCTAACTTTTTATAGTTTCGTATACACTAGCTGTTCGATACGATTCAACCCTTGGGTCCCTTGGTTTCTATTTATAGCGCCATAGGCGAAGGGTAATCACGCGCTTCGTGACTTCATTTCAGTTTATTTCATCACGAGTCGATTTGTGATTTGTGACGCCGATAACTCCGGAACTGAATGTATGTTAAAATAGTCTTTAAAGAGGTTTAAGCGTTTCAATTTGCAATTATGGATGTCAATGGCCATTTTGATTTTATATGGCATAGTAACGAGTTTATGTATTAACTTGTTTGAAGGAAAATACTTGAGTTTGATTGGCGGAAAATATTTTAGATTTTAAATAGATACTATAGTGAATCGATTAAAAAATTGTAATGAGTTTTTTTATTCTATTTAATTGAGTTGAGTCAATTTAAAGACATTGTGTTTTTATGCATAGTACTCGTTATTATCAGGCATGAGATGAAAATATTTCCGATTTTAAATGGAAACTACAGTCCCTGGACAAATTATTAGACGCGCTGCAAGATTTCATGTACCAATCAATGATGAACAAAATACCTTTAGAAGGACATTTGTGTTCCTAAACTTAAGCTATTGAATAGAAAATACTATCTGCTATACTTAATACATATATCGACATCTTTTTTAATGATATGGCATTCTTTGGTATGTTTTCATCATTACTAAAATCATTACTAAAAAAATATAAAGTGCGTCTAATAATTTTTCCAGGGACTGTACAGTGGATTGATTTAAATAATATTAATGAGTTTTGATTTCATTAGGTGTTAAAAAAATTAAAAGATTAAGAGTTGAATATTTTAGGGTGAATATATCCTGGCACTGGAGATTGGCATCCAACGCAACTTTTAAAGACGACATCGTACCCGGCGTTGGGACTCTGGAACATATTTAACGTTCGCTCCCTTTGCACGGGGATCGTTGGATATTATTCGTTGGATCGTTTAGCTGCACAGATCATTTTATTGACCAGCAGATATTTTTCAATCCAAGGTTCGAACCTGGGACCTTTGCCATGCAAGGGAAACGCTTTACCAACTGGTTCCCCCAGCCCCCGGTTTAGGGGGGGGAGAGGGGGGAGCAGTGAAAATTCATTATCTCTTAAGTGAACACATTTAATAGGTTTTTTATTATAAAGTGTACATACACAGTATTCTTCCTTAATTTTCTAAAACAAATTTAAATTACACTATTTAATTTTTAAAAGCATTAAAAAATAAAACAATGTTTATAATTACTTCGAATGGGTGCTACGTTTAAAAAACTTTTTTTTTAAACAAGTGTTTCGATCCAACTATTTTTTTCCAGTTTTATTTCGAAGTTAAAAGAACTATTAAAACTTTTTCAGTAGTAGAACGTACTTGCACGAATCTCGTAAATAAAAATAAAAGGCTAAACACGAAATGATAAAAAAAAGAATGTCAGAAAAAAAGTTTTTTTTTAGTGCAAAGAAAGTCTTTTCCATGTAATGTTTAGGCATTTCATAAAAGCATAAATATTAATTATAAATAAAAAAAAACACTTTTAGGTTTAAATTAATAATTAAAAAAAGGAATTTGCTACATAAAAAAAATGCTTATAACTAATTTTTTTACCTAAAATGTTTTCTTTGATTTACTTGCTCAATATTTATTTTATATCAGGAAATTTACTTTTTTAACACATCCTTTTAGAAACACAAATTTCCTAAAAATGAGGTAGTGATATTATGGTAAACATTGAAAGTTGGTCACATTTGGTCGTGAAAAAATATTTTGTCATTGACTAATTTACAACATAATTAAAAGAAAATAGTTAGCTAATGGTTAATGGGAGTGTTTCAGATGATGCAACGATATTGTCTTTATTTTTCTACGATTTCAATGGTTGCTTCTGTTTCACTCTTAAAATGACGGACATATGAAAAGAAACTTTTTTTTCTATGCAAGCTTTCTTTAACAATTTTTTTGAATAACCAACAACACAGCAAGAAGTTGGCATTTCAAAAATTTAATAAGTAAAGTAATCTTAGAAAACTCATTTTCGAATACCAAAACAAAAGTAATTCACTGCAGAGTGTCACTGCAGAAAAGTGAATTTGACGACCTCAGACACCTTGCAGATTATGACCCTGTTGTTGAGCAGAATTTTAAGCATCCAAAGACGATCCATCACTATTGGCAAACACGACTTGTTTAAGAATTGACGCCTAAGAATGTTGACCTATAAGTTGACCTAAGAATTCACACTGGTTAACACACGTAACGTTCTGATAACACACGTAATGCGCTAACATTTCCAAATTATTAAAATAAATGAGAAATGAAAATAAATGAATAATACCAGAAAAACTGTTTTTAATGCTGTTCTCAATGAATAAAATTTAATAGCATAATTCACGGAAATAAGACGATGTTTTTAAACTTTCAAATATCTTTCAATATAAAAGGTAATACAAGTAACGAAATTTTAATTGGCAAACACGACTTGTTTAAGAATTCACTCCTAAGAATGTTGACCTATAAGTTGACCTAAGAATTCACACTGGTTAACACACGTAACGTTCTGATAACACATGTAATGCGCTAATATTTCCAAATTATTAAATATTATTAAAATAAATGAGAAATGAAAATAAATGAATAATACCAGAAAAACTGTTTTTAATGCTGTTCTCAATGAATAAAATTTAATAGCATAATCACGGAAATAAGACGATGTTTTTAAACTTTCAAATATCTTTCAATATAAAAGGTAATACAAGTAACGAAATTTAATTGGCAACACGACTTGTTTAAGAATTCACGCCTAAGAATGTTGACCTATACGTTGACCTAAGAATTCACACTGGTTAACACACGTAACGTTCTGATAACACACGTAATGCGCTAATATTTCCAAATTATTAAATATTATTAAAATAAATGAGAAATGAAAATAAATGAATAATACCAGAAAAACTGTTTTTAATACGTCTCTCAATGAATAAAATTTAATAGCATAACTCACGGAAATAAGACGATGTTTTTAAACTTTCAAATATCTTTCAATATAAAAGGTAATACAAGTAACGAAATTTTAAGATTTACTTTCATGATCTTTCATAAATAGATTTCCCCGTTTTGGAAACTTATAGGGCATGAAAGTTTAGCTCCCAACAGCAAAAAACATAACAATAAAGTAATATGTTTGCTAGAAAGTACCTTAAAATAGAAAAAACAGCGTGTAAAAGTAACACAAGTAACGAAAGCATCGCCCACATCATGTTATGTATATATTTCTTTATATCTTTGCCTCAATGTTCGTATTTTTCTTGTTTAATTTTTCCAAGTATACAGTATTTATTTGTATATTAACTGTATGCTTTCATTTTTAGAAGTTTTTAGAACATGCCTAAGCACAGTCACGCGGCACCCCCTGACCATCTTAAAACGTGACTTTAGTCTTGCCTTATTCCGGCTTTTCGAAACGTCTTCGGCAAAAGAGTAAAAAAGCTCGTCAATTAGGCTTCGATTTCCAACTAAAGTTAATGGGAATGTTTCAGACGATGCAAAGTTCTTGTCTTCATTTTTCTGCGATTTCATTGGTTGCTCCTGTTTCACTTTTAAAATGACCGACAGATGAAAAGAAACTTTTCTTTCTATGCAAGCTTTCTTTAAAAAATATTTTGAACAACCAACAACACAGCAAAAAGTTGGCATTTAAAAAGTTAATAAGTAAATTAATCTTAGAAAACTCATTTTCTACTACCAAAACAAAAGTAATTCCAGACAACAAATGAAAACAAGACAGCTGGAGCTGTTGTCATTCACAACGTGAAACAACTCCATTGTTAAACAAACTCTGTCAATGGATATTACATTACCAAACTACACAAAACACGAATGGGGAGTTTCATAACTGTGCAGCATCAATTACCATTATATTTTCTCAACATACGTGATAAAATTTATACTTTCCTTAATATTTCTATTTAAGTACAATAACACAGTACTAAAAACAACCAAACAATATTTTACCAAAGTTCAATTGCAAAATAATCAACCATTTGAATCCTTAACAATGTTTCTTTGCTCAGAAGCGACCTTTTAATTATGAACTTTATTCAGAGGCATATCCTAAGATTTATTTATAATTAGTTGAGAAATTCCAGTTCTAGGGTTCGTTCACCTTTAGAACATTCAATAGCCCCCGCTTCCAACTTAATTAAATCATTAAGGACCCAATTAACTTCGAGCAGAGAGCTTTGTTATAGAAAAATAATTGGAGAGGGGTTGGGCAATTAGGCATACAATTGAGTTGAGATATTTGAATTCATTGCTACATTGTTAAAATTTTTTTGCTAGGTTTCACCATGGTATTGGTTGTTTTCACCATGATATTGGTTCCTAGTAGCTGCAACGGCTGAGTGGTGAAATGTTTCACCTTTTTTTCGGTGTTTGGTTGAACCATTTTTCTGAATTTGGAAACAAAAACATGAGAAATGGTTCAACCGAATACCAAAAATATGGTGGAACGTTTCACCATTCAGCCGTTGCAGCTACTAGGAACCAATATCATGGTGAAACCAAGCACAAAATTTTTAACAGTGTACTGTTACAGATCGAATGAAAGGTAACATTTTTGTGAGAATTTTTGAAGGTTTTAACTAGGTTTTAGGGAAGAAAGAAATTGAAGAAATTAGAAATTGTTTAAAAGCAAATTATAATGTAATATTCAAATAATATTGCATTGAACTTTTTCTCTTGTTATTTTTTTGTTGTTTTTTAACTAGTTCCAAAAGCAATAAAGAGGCAGATTGACATTAATTAAAAATTATTTAGAATTATATTTCAAATTTAATTTCATGCCATTGATGTTGCAAAAATAAACAATCTAATAAGTTCATTAACAGTCATCTATAAGAAAACAAGACATAAGTGTTGTATACAAGACAGTTATTTACAAGTTAGTTAGTACATCCAGCTTCATTATTTTCATATTTTTACAACATGTCTTTTAAAATTTAAACTTTATATCACCAAAAAAACTTAATGTGCTATTGGAAATTTGTTTCAAAATACATTTCAAACCTTGTTCAAGTGACGATGTTGACAAGTGACACTAACTTCTTATAGGCACTTACTCAAAGTAACGATAATGTTTCTTAAAGTAGTGAACTTTATCAACCGATACTCTCATTTTACTTCACTTAGAAATATACGAGGGTTATTTTTTTTGCAACCTCCGATGGGCTGTAAGAAAAAACGGGTCAACATACAAAAAAGATTTTATTACCAACCAAAAAAATTTTATTAATTATTCACAAACTACAGATGGCAGCACTAATGGCATGTAAATATCTAAACAATTTTTTTTGTTTTAATTATAATTAATTAATATCTTTAAAATTATACTTATTAATTATTTTAATGGCAAAATAACTTTCTTCTGTAGTTTTTGGTAAGTTTTCGTGAGTACATGTTGTATACTTTATTTAAAAACAGGGTCAAAAGTTTCCATATTGGAATTGTACAGAGATCTGTTACCATACAAGACCCTTAAAAAAGGGTATTTTTTTTTTAAATCACCCTGTTTTGTAAATAGTAACCGGTCAGCATAACGACCGGTGGCTGTTATTAATAATACCAACTGAATTTTTCACGTTCACTGTTACTACAAGTTTTATATCTGCCCCAAACATTTATGATAAGAATGAACCAGTTCCTAAAGAGCTAAAGATAACCTTCCTTTAAAACGTTCAATAACATCATCTCCAAATTTAATTAAAACCTAAGCACTCAGCTTAGTTGAAGGAGTATTCTTATAGAAAAATGTTCGGAAAGGTAGAGGAATTAGGTATCTAATTGCACCGAGTCTTGACATTTAAAAAATTAAATTATTTTTTTTAAAAATCATATTTTAAAGCTTGCGATTTCAAATTATCATGATTAAATAACTACTTTGCTTAGAGCTTAGATAAAGTATGATCACATGCCTGGATATTTACTGTTTTCTTTTCTGCAAAAATTTTGTAAAACAAGTAATTAGGATTGTCGTAAAATTGCACACAATTTGACCCTCTTAAATTAATTAATTGCTAATTAATTTATTATTTAATCTGTTTTTTATTGCAGTAAAGTACTTTTAAGTTAGTTTTTATGTGCCTGATCTTCTCACAAAGTTTTAAAAGCCTATCTCAAAAATTAAAGAAAAAGTTGTCTAAGGTATATGGATAGTTGGATACCTTAATTTAATTTAAATATACTCACATAGAAATCATATAATATCATGTACGAATGAATTGATATAAGTTTAATCCAGCATTATATATTACAGTATTTGATTTAAAAGGCTGATATAAAATATGATACAAATATGAAAATATGAAAAGAATGAAAGTATACATTTTTCTGATTAAATACCTTGCCACAAATAAATAATTAAAATGCATCATATTCAACCATTATTTTTTCCTTACTATCCCATGATTAAAAAAATATTAATATTCGTGGAATATTCATTAGTTTCAACAGAAAATTAGTTGCATCAGTTAATGCATATTGCACGTTTTTCATCATGAGGAATAAGATATCAAAGCTGTTTCAAAATTATCTGGGGAAGAATGTAAAATAAAGATTTTCACCCTTTTTTAAATAAAATTTAATATTCAAATAGAACGAAATTAATTCTTGTTTTCGAGGAACGATGGAATTTTTCTTGTGTCATTACTTTAATGAATTCTTGTTATTTTAAAACATTACTTTTCTTTCATAGGTTTTGCCCTTATCAAAAATAAAAAAAAGATAGATGAAGAAGATATGTTTGTAATTTAGCTTCCACACTACGTTTATAACGTAAAAAGTGGAATGTATTATAATCGTTCAATCCGACTGTCCGTCCGTTCGTCCATCACCCACTTTCATATCCCAAACTACAGATGCTACAGACAAGTGTGATACGTCAAAAAATTCAGAGAATCGAAATTAGAACACTTAGAAAATCTCAGGAAAAAATTCGAGTTCGAAGTACTTCAATTATTTAAAAAACTGCAAAATTTAAGGTCCATTCAAAAAGCATAAGAAGCCATTTTTATTAGAATTTAATCACCATTGCCATTCGCAACAATCGCTTGAGAAACTTTAATTCTTTTAAAAAATAAATTAAAATAAATTTATTTTTGCACCATATAAATCAGTTTAAAATGACGTCAAATATATTTCACTAAGAGATTCATTGATTGTATGTTGATATGAAATGTTTTCCTTCTATTTAAAAGCGAGGAATATAGCATATTTATTCTTTGAAATATAAATTATTTTAGAAAACGATAAGTAATAATTATTGAATTTTCGAAAGAAAATAAATGAAACCAGCCAAATTTAGCGTGTAAATGTTTAATATAGAATTAATGCTGTGTTTGGCGCGTTTTTTCTCGTTAAACCCAAATGTTGTGTGGAAGCGGGTTAAGTGACAGATTCTGTTACAAACCAACTTGTTTAGTACCATTTAATGATTTCTGGATGATTTTAATTATTATTATATTAATTCATGTTACCAGCACAATATGTAAGAGTCATTCCGTGGAGTGCCAAATGCATCCGTTAACATATTTAAAATAAACTTGAATAATAATTTACATTTTTCATGTAATTCTTTTTAAAATGTTTACATTTAAGTCAGTTTTAAAATACATGACAGAGTTAATGAAATCGATTGATTGTTGTCTTAGAATCTGAATCTACACTATAAAAAAGAAGAAATGTCAGAAAATATCTGTATGCTACGGACAAAATCTGTTGACAGAATTTTCTCGTATCCAAGCAATGCAGAGAATATTCGTGTCTATCAGGTTTTTTCTGTGTTTTGCTTTGTAAGTTAAAAATACAAAAAAAAACAACGTCAAACCATAACACATAAACATACCCTCATTGACTCATCAGGAGCCAGATAGACTGACCAGTAAAACAACGCGGTCACGAGTAGTACGAATTACTTCGTATGTATCAAATTTAATTTCGTAATCAAACAGAAAACAACCTGTTCTCAACAGGTTCAATTTATATCAGTGGTTATAGATGTTATCTGTTTACAGAGTGTCTTTTTATAAACTGAGAAGTAATTTTTCAGTATATTTCTGTAGTTTTAGGAAACAGCAATTTTCTGTGGGAAAGTAGCAGAACTAATTTTTTGTTTTTTAACACATTTTTTAGCCTACTTTTCTTTTTTTAATTCGAAAGAATTAAAAAAATGAAAAAGTAGGTATTGACATGCGGTCGATGTCCGTCTGTCTGTCTGTCTGTCTGTCCGTCTGTCCGTCTGTCCGTCTGTCCGTCCGTACCCCCCTTCCAAAATCGGTTCTAATCATCGGATCTTAAAAATTCTTTTTTTGTTAGAAAGCTATGACCTCAGATACCCAACTTTCATACTTTTTGTCCGTCTGTCTGTACGTCCGGACGGAAATAAATCTACTATCTGTCGGCGAATTTCCCATTGAATTAGCATTGAAATTCAATTTTGAGTCATTTAAATCACTGTAGGTATTGAAATGCGGTTGATGTCCAACTGTCTGTCTGTCCATCTGTCTGTCTGTTCGTATGTCTGTCTGTTCGTATGTCTGTCCGTCTGTCTGTCCGCCTGTCTGTCCGTTTGTCTGTCTGTCTGTACCCCCCTTCCAAAATCGGTTCTAATCATCGGATCTTAAAAATTCTTTTTTTGTTAGAAAGCTATGACCTCAGATACCCAACTTTCATACTTTTTGTCCGTCTGTCTGTACGTCCGGACGGACATAAATCTACTATTTGTCGGCGAATTTCCCGTTGAATTAGCATTGAAATTCAATTTTGAGTCATTTAAATCACTGTAGGTATTGAAATGCGGTTGATATCCATCTGTCTGTCTGTTCGTATGTCTGTCTGTCTTTCCGTCTGTCTGTCTGTCCGTCTGTCCGTATCCCTCTTCCAAAATCGGTTCTATCCCTCGGATCTTAAAAATTCTTTTTTTGTTAGAAAGCTATGACCTCAGATACCCAACTTTCATACTTTTTGTCCGTCTGTCTGTACGTCTGGACGGATATAAATCTACTATCTTTCGGCGAATTTCCCATTGAATTAACATTGAAATTCAATTTTGAGTCATTTAAATCACTGTTGCCAAATCAACAATGGCATGAGAAACTTTATTTATTTAAACATATTTGAAGCAAAATAATATTTTCATGAATCAGTTTGGAAAGACGTCATAAAGTGTAGCACAATTCGATTCTTTGATTATTCATTAATTATCTACCAAGAAAGCGGCAAGGCATACTTTTGCATGCAATTATGCTTAGTTTTAATTTACATTTCTTATTTTTTAATGCAGTTCGGAGTAGTTTCATTACTTTTGTTATTAATAAATATTTAATTATTCTTCGAACTACAAATAAATCACGAGCAGATGATAAATAATATTTAATTAATTTGCGAAAGAATATTAAGGAAAATAGTTGATTTTGGCTTTTAGAAGTTTAAATTATAGCTGGGTGCTGTGTTTCGATTTTTTTTTTCTAATGTGTATAAATCTAGTGTACACTCTTAAAACAAACGAGCGGTTTTAACTCAGTCTGAGTTAATTTCCACTCCTTTCCGTGCCGAAAATGCACTTCTCCTATAGGAGTGAATTTCACTCTTTTTCGGAGTGGGTAAAAGAAATAAAAGAAAACAATCTGCATCCTACACTCTTAAAACGAGCGGTTTTAACTCAGTCTTAGTTAATTTCCACTCCTTTACGGCGCCGAAAATGCACTTCTCCTATAGGAGTGGATTTCACTCTTTTGTTTTAAGAGTGTAGAAACGGCTGTTGATGATATTTACTTTTGGAACATAGTTTTTTTTTCCCGATTAGAACTTCAGTAAGTATTTAAGTAACAGGAAAGTAGGCTATTTTAGTTCTTTATGAACTTCTTGTTTACAGTGTATCTAAGATTGTGAACATTTCATTCATATATTTTCATATCCCTTTTTCCGTCATGTGATCAGGTATTTACTAGAATAATGGAACGTTTCAATGCGATTTTAAGGAAAATTAAAATTATTAGGTGCATTAAATCCCCAATCAATAATAAAAGTTAATTTTCCTAATTATTACTTCAAAACCATATTTTAAAACATAATTTGTAAAACAAATTAAAACCAAAACAAAATTTGCTATTGTCATTTCGTCCACTTAAAAAAATATTGGAGCATGTAAGATATTAAAGAAGCTAAGCATAATACTACTTGTATGCTTACAACAGAAAATAGGTACATCTATATACATAAAAGGCAACTTCCGTTTGTTTGTTTGCTTGCTTGTTTGTTTGTTTGTTTGTTTGTATAAGACACGAGATCTAAAGAACCACGCAACAGATTGTCACGAAATTTGGCACAAAAATTCATCTCATCTCCGGAACAAACATAGGCTAAGAATTTTTCGAATCAGACCATTCCTTCTATCGTTTCGAACGTTTTTCTGAAAAAACTACACCACTTTGGCTCAAATCCGATCATTTTTTTACTTTCCTGATGCCATCGGCTGAAAAAATTAAATAAAACTTTTAACAAAAGTAATTAAAATTAAAAATGTTTATTTTATTCTGTTGCCATTAACTTCAGAAACTAAATTCATTATTTGAAAAATAATTGACATGTTTCAAGTGACGTAATTCCGCCAGTCTCCATTCCAGGATTTTATTGTGGGTTTATTTGATGATTTGTTCATTGATATTTCTGTTGACTGCATGTATGCATATTTAAGCAATAAATGTATAGTTAAGCTATTACTGAACTATGATGGTAAATAAAGGCCATCACACTAGAGCTGCATATTAGGGTTTTATGTCTTTATTTTTTCGCCAAATACGTTGCCAAACTCGCCAAATTATTAACTAAAACTCGCCGAATGGGCATTTTTTTATAAATAATTTATAAGCTGGATGGTTGTTCGAAGGTCATTGTGTTAGAGCTGTATAATGGGTGTGTTTGTAGCTATATCTATTTTCTCGCCAATTTTTTTCCCAAAACGTGCCAAATGAGCTAAAAGGCAACTTTTGTTTTTTGTTTGTTTGTTTAAGACACGAGATCTAAAGAACCACGCAACAGATCGTCACGAAATTTGGCACAAAAATTCATCTCATCTCCGGAACAAACATAGGCTAAGAATTTTTTGAATCAGACCATTCCTTTTATCGTTTTCGAACGTTTTTATGTTTCCCATTCAATGCATTGAAGACCTTAGAGGTTTATTGCTCCTTAAACAGCACGTTTTCACGGATTGTTTATTTAGTTTTATTTTACACATTTGTTAAAACGTTTTAAGTATACTTAGTTTAATTACAGCTAAAAAATTAGAAATAAACATCTAAAACAAAAATCGTTTGCTAGCTTTTTAGCAGTTAGAAAAATATTTAATATTAAAAATAAAAATCGTTTGCTTTAGTATCTTTATCACAGTTTAAAAAAACAAATAAATATAAAAAATGCAAATCGTTTGCTGTTTGCTGGAGTAGCTTTATAACATCTAAACAATTAGATCATGTAATTCACTTTCATTAAGAATATTTTATTTTCTGCTCGCAGACCAAGAGTGATCAGTTTAAAGTGAGAATTAAATTTTAACTACTTTGGAAGGACGGATTATACCAATCTTTGTCCTAAACGCATTTTTTTCTGCCATTTTGTACTGCTTATATTGTATTTATATCTACAAAGTGTCCAAAAAAAGTTACTTAATTTATTGGAGGACTCCCTTGAATTGTGTTAAAATAAATGTTTGAGACCCTTTTAAGATTTAGCTTTTTTCCATTTTTAATTCTTACTGATTATTTTTTACTTAAATATGTATTCTTTTTAATTTGCGCTTCTTATCAAAGGTATTTTTGAAATTAATATTAATCATTACTATATCCAAGTTGGGTAATTAAATGGAAAATTACTGGGTAATCTTCATATCTTATGTAACTAAAATGAAAGAAAAAAAGTAGTTAAATTGACTGTTAAATTATTTTTCCACCTCTACCCGTGCAACGTCGGGTATAACAGCTAGTAATTAATAAAATAGTATAAACTAATAGTATAAAGTTGTATATTGTTCTAGATAAAGTTATATAATCCCCAAGATCTAGCCCTGTTAATAATTGGATATTTTTTCAACAACAACGTTCAAACGCGTTTCAAAATTTTAAACAGTATATACCGATACAAAAAAGTAATGTGTAGAAATAATTTTATATTAATTAAGTACTTTCAAATTTAAACCATGGATTCAAACAATAAATACTATTAATAATTAGGCTCAAAAAACGAAAGAAAAGTCACTATAAATAATAATGACTTCTTCTGAATAACAACGAGAATTTAAATTTTGTAAATTTAATTAAAATATAACGTTACGTGTAATAGGGATTTCGTTTTCAGAATTTCAATTTTTAATATTATTTCAGATTAGATTTCCACGAAGAAAGATTTTTTTACTATTCATGGAAAACAAAATTAAAATACTAATTGCATTGATTTTTAAGGAACGTTTTGTGAATGATATTTAAGCATTACCTAGAGTCTCAAAGAATTTTTCGAAGATTATTTTTTTTAGTTTTATCCCTAAGTACCTGCAAAAAATAAAATTCTTAATCAGTTAAGATTTGAAGGTATTTCTTGTTTGGGTTACAATGTATAAATTTATTAACATTTTAAACCTTACATTGTAAAACGTTGCTTGAGTAAATATTGAAAAATGAAAACATATAAATTGCCTAAATGTGCTTGCGTTACTAATATGCAGGCAGTTAGTTTTTAAAAGTAATTAAGCTTAAAAGTATTTAAATATGAAACTGTAACAAATCACTCTATTAAAGTTACTATTAAAATCTTGCCTAAATGTGCTTGCGTTACTAATATGCAGGCAGTTAGTTTTTAAAAGTAATTAAGCTTAAAAGTATTTAAATATGAAACTGTAACAAATCACTCTATTAAAGTTACTATTAAAATCTTGCCTAAATGTGCTTGCGTTACTAATATGCAGGCAGTTAGTTTTTAAATGAAAACATATAAATTGCCTAAATGTGCTTGCGTTATTAATATGCAGTCAGTTAATTTTAAAAAAGTCATTAAGCTTAAAAGTATTTAAATATGAAACTGTAACAAATCACTCTATTAAAGTTACTATTAAAATCTTGCCTAAATGTGCTTGCGTTACTAATATGCAGGCAGTTAGTTTTTAAAAGTAATTAAGCCTTAAAGTATTTAAATATGAAACTGTAACAAATCACTCTATTAAAGTTACTATTAAAATCTTGCCTAAATGTGCTTGCGTTATTAATATGCAGGCAGTTAATTTTAAAAAAGTCATTAAGCTTAAAAGTATTTAAATATGAAACTGTAACAAATCACTCGATTAAAGTTACTATTAAAATCTTAGCTAGAATTTGGAATACACTCCAATTAGGAACATAGACCATTAATCATTAGCAACAACTATTTTTTGTGACTCAATTTCTTGGTTTAATGTGTCTGTTGAATATATTATTTGGTTTGTAATCTTTAAGGGGATACGGTACCCAAAACATTATTTCTAGAAATAATAACATAAACTTGTAAATTATAGTGGTTTTATATAATGTTCACTCTAAATAAACATTTTCTAGAAATAAAAACAAATATTTACAAGTAGTTTTTCGTTTATTTAAAAAAAGTTAACATTTTGAATTTTTTAAAACGTCCTCTATCAATTTTGAGAATAACTCCACCAAACTTTGATAGTTTGTTTTTAGTACTATTTGTTCAAGAACTGTGCATGGATTTTAAAATGTGAGCTACAGTCAAAAAGTAACATGCATTTATACATAAAATCACACAAAAATTACAAATTATTGAATTTAACATTTTTTTAAAAACAACTATACATGGTCTACCTTATTCCATGCACAATTTGGTGCACCATTTACATAAGAACACAGGTTAAAAATTTCAAAATTCTAACTTAATTAGCAAAAAAGCCTTAGGGATTTATTAAACACAAGAATTGAAAAATGCAAAACAGAGAAAAAAGGTTGAAAGCAGACAAAATACGTATTCAAACTTATAGGAATGACCCCAGAAAATATTTAATAACTTTTTTCTACAGAAGATATCATTATGAAACTTTCAGTAAATGTTCATAAAGACATTGTGAATAATAAGAAGTAAAAACTGAAACATCAATGTTTTGACCAATTTTTGGGTACCGTATCCCCTTAAACAATTGTAACTTTGATTTCTTATTTGCATTTCGTATGTCTTCGTTTGATCCTATTAAGCTTCTCCATTGCGTTTTTAACTTAAAAAATGGAAGTTATTAAGATCGTGTTTTTCTTCAATTAGTCTTCTACTTTTTTAATAACAAATATGCAATTATTACTAACAAAAATGTGACACGTTGAATTAAATGCTTTTCAACAAATAAATAATTATAGTTAAACTCGTAGTTTCCATGCATAGAAGCCACGACCATGGGCGGAGCTATAAAATGCGCGGAGAAATCAGATAAAGAGGAAATTTCAGCCGTTTTATTTTGTCTTCATCTGATTGCTCCGCGCGTTTTATAGCTCCGCCCGTGTTCGTGGCTTCTGTGCAAGGAAACTGAGTTTAACTATAAAATAAATGTTATTTAATCTTTATTTTTTCATTGCTAATTCATTATTTAAAAAAATTACATAAAATTTGTTGATTGCTTATAAGTTTTAACAGTTAATGTTTTACATGTTTTCTTTATGAGAACCAACAGATCAAAGCTGCTTCAGAATTGTCCGAAAGAAAAGCAATTAGTAAAATGCAGATTTCCACTTTTTTTGTTCAAGAAATAAAAATAAATATTCAAGTGAAACAAAATTAAAAATGTATCTTTTTTATGAACGACAGAATTTTTTATATTTGTGTAATTATTTTAATGAATACTTGTTACTTTGAAACATTAATTTTCTTTCAGATTTTGCTCTTAGTAAAAGTAAAATAATATATGCTCGTATTCTAAGTACAATTTAATGATTTCTAGATGATTTTAATAATTATTTCAATTTATGTTACTAGCACAGTATGTAAAAGTCGTTTTTTTTTCGAGGAGTAACAAATACTCGAATAATGGAACGTTGCAATGCGATTTTAAAGGAAATTAAAATACTTAGAGGCATTAATTCTCCAATAAATAATTACAGTTTATTTTCTTAATTATTATTCACTACTTGTATGCTCGCAATAAAATATGTGTACAAAATGAATAAAATAGTATACACTAATTTGTATAAAGTTGTATATTGTTTTAAATCTAGTGCATTAATCCCCATTAAACAATAACAAAGTTATTTTTTCGTAATTATTACTTCTAACTCATATATTTTAAATCTAATTTGTTTGTATAAAAAATGAAGCCCAAACACAATTGGATATTGTCAAAACACTTAAAAAATATTAGAGCATTTAAGATATTAAAGAAGTAAAAAAATATTACTACTTGTATATTTACAATAGAATATATGTACATAATTAATAAAATAGTATACCCTATAATCAGTATAAAGTTGTATATTGTTCTAAATATAGTTATATAATCCCCAAGACCTAGCTCTGTTAATATTTGGATATTTGCAACAACAACACATGAAATCTAAAGTACTTTGAAATAGTATCATTTATCTTTAACAATGCTTTTTAAAATTTTAAACACTATACCGATACAAAAAAGCATTGTAGAAGAACATTTAGCTTAATTAAAAACCTTCAAATTTAAAGTGTGGATTCAAACAATAAATAATATTTATAATTGGGCTCGCGAAAAAACGAAAGAAAATTTCACCATAAATGGTAATTACTTCTTCAGAATAACAACAAGAATTTAAATTATATAAACTTAATTAAAATATAATCTTACGAGTAATAGGGATTTCGGTTTCGGAATTTCAATTTTTAATATTATTTTAGATTAGATTTTCACAAAGAAGGATTATATTTACTATTTATGGAAAACAAATTAAAATATTAATTGAATCGTTTTTTTTAGGAACATTTTGTGAATGATATTTAAGTATTACTTGGAGTCTCAAAGAACTTCTTGAAGATTATTTTGGAATTTTATAACTAAGTACTTGCAAAAAATTAAATTCTTAATAAGTTAAGATTTGAAGGTATTTTTTGTATGGGATACAATGTGTAAAGATATTGATATTTTAAACACTAACTTGTAAAACGTTGCTTGAGTTAATATTGAAAAATGATAGCATATAAGTTGCCTAAATGGGCTTGCGTTATTAATGTTTGCAGGCAGTTGAAGTAATTCAGCCTAGAAGTATTTAAATATATGAAAATATAACAAATTACTCTACTAAAGTTACCGTAAAAACCTTGTAGGAGATAATTCGGAATGCTACATCAATTAGGAACACAGACCCTTAATCATTAGCACGGTCATTTTTTTAATGTTTGCAGGCAGTTGAAGTAATTCAGCCTAGAAGTATTTAAATATATGAAAATATAACAAATTACTCCACTAAAGTTACCGTAAAAACCTTGTAGGAGATAATTCGGAATGCTACATTAATTAGGAACACAGACCCTTAATCATTAGCACGGTCATTTTTTTAATGTTTGCAGGCAGTTGAAGTAATTCAGCCTAGAAGTATTTAAATATATGAAAATATAACAAATTACTCTACTAAAGTTACCGTAAAAACCTTGTAGGAGATAATTCGGAATGCTACATCAATTAGGAACACAGACCCTTAATCATTAGCACGGTCATTTTTTTAATGTTTGCAGGCAGTTGAAGTAATTCAGCCTAGAAGTATTTAAATATATGAAAATATAACAAATTACTCTACTAAAGTTACCGTAAAAACCTTGTAGGAGATAATTCGGAATGCTACATCAATTAGGAACACAGACCCTTAATCATTAGCACGGTCATTTTTTTAATGTTTGCAGGCAGTTGAAGTAATTCAGCCTAGAAGTATTTAAATATATGAAAATATAACAAATTACTCTACTAAAGTTACCGTAAAAACCTTGTAGGAGATAATTCGGAATGCTACATCAATTAGGAACACAGACCCTTAATCATTAGCACGGTCATTTTTTTAATGTTTGCAGGCAGTTGAAGTAATTCAGCCTAGAAGTATTGAAATATATGAAAATATAACAAATTACTCTACTAAAGTTACCGTAAAAACCTTGTAGGAGATAATTCGGAATGCTACATCAATTAGGAACACAGACCCTTAATCATTAGCACGGTCATTTTTTTAATGTTTGCAGGCAGTTGAAGTAATTCAGCCTAGAAGTATTGAAATATATGAAAATATAACAAATTACTCTACTAAAGTTACCGTAAAAACCTTGTAGGAGAGTATTCGGAATACACATCAATTAGGAACACAGACCCTTAATCATTAGCACAGCCATTTTTGTGATTCAATTTCTTGGTTTAAGGTAACAGGGAACAAAATATCGAATTTTTATTTAAACTTTAGTTACTGAATCGTGCCTTTACAAAAAACTTCTATGATGCACATTTGAATAAGGGGCTGGAGTTTGCAAATTTGGTAGTTAATTTCAATATAACTTTGTTGCCAGCTTTAAATGTCATTATTCTAAAACACCAATTTTCAGCCTTGAAGTACACTTTCCTCTTTTTCTGTTTTACTAGAAGGGTTCAAATTTTCTGTAATGTCGTATACATGTCTATTTAACACAGTGAACCAAAAATATTCCAAAAAAATATTAATTGAGTAAAAATAAGACGATTTTTCTAATTTAATAAATGCGCAAAAATTCTATTTAGGTTAATAACTTAAAATTATGAATGTTTTATTGTCAAACTTGAGGTTCATTGCGGTAAAGGGACTTTTCTTATTTCTTCCAAAAAATTATTTTCAGGTACACGCAATAGTTGTGCTGGAAAGTGTACCTAAAAGCTAAAAATCGGTGTTTTAAAATAATGACATATGAAGCTAGAAACGAAGTTATATTGAAATTAACTACCAAATTTGTGAACTCCATCCCCATATTCAGATGCGTATTAGATAAAAAAAATTTCGTAAATATTCATTTTAATGATTAAAAAGTTAAAATGAAAATTTGATATTTTGAAGCGTCGTTGTGTTCCCTGTCCCCTTAACGTGCTGGTTGAAAAAAATATTTGGTTTGTAAATCTTTAAGTAATTGTGACTTTGATTTCTCATTTGCTTTTCGTACGTCATCGATTGATCCTATTAAGCTTCTCCATTGCGTTTTTAACTTAAAAAATGGAAGTTATTAAGATCGTGTTTTTCTTCAATTAGACTTCTACTTTTTTAATAACAAATATGCAATTATTACTAACAAAAATGTGACACGTTGAATTAAATACTTTTCAACAAATAAATAATTATAGTTAAACTCGTAGTTTCCATGCATAGAAGCCACGACCATGGGCGGAGCTATAAAATGCGCGGAGAAATCAGATAAAGAGGAAATTTCAGCCGTTTTATTTTGTCTCCATCTGATTGCTCCGCGCGTTTTATAGCTCCGCCCGTGTTCATGGCTTCTGTGCAAGGAAACTATGAGTTTAACTATAAAATAAATGTTATTTAATCTTTATTTTTTCATTGCTAATTCATTATTTAAAAAAACTACATAAAATTTGTTGATTGCTTATAAGTTTTAACAGTTAATGTTTTACATGTTTCTTTATGAGAACCAACAGATCAAAGCTGCTTCAGAATTGTCCGAAAGAAAAGCAATTAGTAAAATGCAGATTTCCACTTTTTGTTCAAGAAATAAAAATAAATATTCAAGTGAAACAAAATTAAAAATGTATCTTTTTTATGAACGACAGAATTTTTTATATTTGTGTAATTATTTTAATGAATACTTGTTACTTTGAAACATTAATTTTCTTTCAGATTTTGCTCTTAGTAAAAGTAAAATAATATATGCTCGTATTCTAAGTACAAATTAATGATTTCTAGATGATTTTAATAATTATTTCAATTTATGTTACTAGCACAGTATGTAAAAGTCGTTTTTTTTCGAGGAGTAACAAATACTCGAATAATGGAACGTTGCAATGCGATTTTAAAGGAAATTAAAATACTTAGAGGCATTAATTCTCCAATAAATAATTACAGTTTATTTTCTTAATTATTATTCACTACTTGTATGCTCGCAATAAAATATGTGTACAAAATGAATAAATTAGTATACACTAATTTGTATAAAGTTGTATATTGTTCTAAATCTAGTGCATTAATCCCCATTAAACAATAACAAAGTTATTTTTTCGTAATTATTACTTCAAACTCATATATTTTAAATCTAATTTGTTTGTATAAAAAATGAAGCCCAAACACAATTGGATATTGTCAAAACACTTAAAAAATATTAGAGCATTTAAGATATTAAAGAAGTAAAAAAATATTACTACTTGTATATTTACAATAGAATATATGTACATAATTAATAAAATAGTATACCCTATAATCAGTATAAAGTTGTATATTGTTCTAAATATAGTTATATAATCCCCAAGACCTAGCTCTGTTAATATTTGGATATTTGCAACAACAACACATGAAATCTAAAGTACTTTGAAACAGTATCATTTATCTTTAACAATGCTTTTTAAAATTTTAAACACTATACCGATACAAAAAAGCATTGTAGAAGTAACTTTAGCTTAATTAAAAACCTTCAAATTTAAAGTGTGGATTCAAACAATAAATAATATTTATAATTGGGCTCGCGAAAAAACGAAAGAAAATTTCACCATAAATGGTAATTACTTCTTCAGAATAACAACAAGAATTTAAATTATATAAACTTAATTAAAATATAATCTTACGCGTCATAGGGATTTCGGTTTCAGAATTTCAATTTTTAATATTATTTTAGATTAGATTTTCACAAAGAAGGATTATATTTACTATTTATGGAAAACAAATTAAAATATTAATTGAATCGTTTTTTTAGGAACATTTTGTGAATGATATTTAAGTATTACTTGGAGTCTCAAAGAACTTCTTGAAGATTATTTTGGAATTTTATAACTAAGTACTTGCAAAAAATTAAATTCTTAATAAGTTAAGATTTGAAGGTATTTTTTGTATGGGATACAATGTGTAAAGATATTGAAATTTTAAACACTAACTTGTAAAACGTTGCTTGAGTTAATATTGAAAAATGATAGCATATAAGTTGCCTAAATGGGCTTGCGTTATTAATGTTTGCAGGCAGTTGAAGTAATTCAGCCTAGAAGTATTTAAATATATGGAAATATAACAAATTACTCTACTAAAGTTACCGTAAAAACCTTGTAGGAGAGAATTCGGAATGCTACATCAATTAGGAACACAGACCCTTAATCATTAGCACGGTCATTTTTTTAATGTTTGCAGGCAGTTGAAGAAATTCAGCCTATAAGTATTGAAATATATGACACTGTAACAAATTACTATACTAAAGTTACCGTAAAAACCTTGTAGGAGAGAATTCGGAATGCTACATCAATTAGGAACACAGACCCTTAATCATTAGCACGGTCATTTTTTTAATGTTTGCAGGCAGTTGAAGAAATTCAGCCTAGAAGTATTGAAATATATGACACTGTAACAAATTACTCTACTAAAGTTACCGTAAAAACCTTGTAGGAGAGAATTCGGAATGCTACATCAATTAGGAACACAGACCCTTAATCATTAGCACGGTCATTTTTTTAATGTTTGCAGGCAGTTGAAGAAATTCAGCCTAGAAGTATTGAAATATATGACACTGTAACAAATTACTCTACTAAAGTTACCGTAAAAACCTTGTAGGAGAGAATTCGGAATGCTACATCAATTAGGAACACAGACCCTTAATCATTAGCACGGTCATTTTTTTAATGTTTGCAGGCAGTTGAAGAAATTCAGCCTAGAAGTATTGAAATATATGACACTGTAACAAATTACTCTACTAAAGTTACCGTAAAAACCTTGTAGGAGAGAATTCGGAATGCTACATCAATTAGGAACACAGACCCTTAATCATTAGCACGGTCATTTTTTTAATGTTTGTCAGGCAGTTGAAGAAATTCAGCCTAGAAGTTATTGAATATATGACACTGTAAATAAATTACTCTACTAAAGTTACCGTAAAAACCTTGTAGGAGAGAATTCGGAATGCTACATCAATTAGGAACACAGACCTTAATCATTAGCACGGTCATTTTTTTAATGTTTGCAGGCAGTTGAAGAAATTCAGCCTATAAGTATTGAAATATATGACACTGTAACAAATTACTATACTAAAGTTACCGTAAAAACCTTGTAGGAGAGAATTCGGAATGCTACATCAATTAGGAACACAGACCCTTAATCATTAGCACGGTCATTTTTTTAATGTTTGCAGGCAGTTGAAGAAATTCAGCCTATAAGTATTGAAATATATGAACATGTAACAAATTACTCTACTAAAGTTACCGTAAAAACCTTGTAGGAGAGTATTCGGAATACACATCAATTAGGAACACAGATCCTTAATCATTAGCACAGCCATTTTTGTGATTCAATTTCTTGGTTTAAGGTAACAGGGAACAAAATATCGAATTTTTATTTAAACTTTAGTTACTGAATCGTGCCTTTACAAAAAACTTCTATGATGCACATTTGAATAAGGGGCTGGAGTTTGCAAATTTGGTAGTTAATTTCAATATAACTTTGTTGCCAGCTTTAAATGTCATTATTCCAAAACACCAATTTTCAGCCTTGAAGTACACTTTCCTCTTTTTCTGTTTTACTAGAAAGGTTACAATTTTCTGTAATGTCGTATACATGTCTATTTAACACAGTGAACCAAAAATATACCAAAAAATATTAATTGAGTAAAAATAAGACGATTTTTCTAATTTAAGAAATGCGCAAAAATTCTATTTAGGTTAATAACTTAAAATTATGAATGTTTTATTGTCAAACTTGAGGTTCATTGCGGTAAATGGACTTTTCTTATTTCTTCCAAAAAATTAATTTCAGGTACACGCAATAGTTGTGCTGGAAAGTGTACCTAAAAGCTAAAAATCGGTGTTTTAAAATAATGACATATGGAGCTAGAAACAAAGTTATATTGAAATTAACTACCAAATTTGTGAACTCCATCCCCATATTCAGATGCGTATTAGATAAAAAAAAATTTCGTAAATATTCATTTTAATGATTAAAAAGTTAAAATGAAAATTTGATATTTTGAAGCGTCGTTGTGTTCCCTGTCCCCTTAACGTGCTGGTTGAAAAAAATATTTGGTTTGTAAATCTTTAAGTAATTGTGACTTTGATTTCTCATTTGCTTTTCGTACGTCATCGATTGATCCTATTAAGCTTCCACACTACTTTTATAACTTAAAAAATGGAAGTTATTTTTTTAGATAGTGTTTTCCTTCCATGTACATACCTTCCACCTATTTTTATACCAAAAATACAATGGATATGTTTGAGGTCTTGAGTGGCAACAATGCTGAATGAAAATGAATTATTTCTCGAGGCTCGATTAGCGAATCAATGACACGTGGAAACAGAGCGGAAATTGGTGCACTTATCGAAGAAAATGCAGGAATGAAAGCTGGAAGAAATGACGTCATTTGTAACAATCCAATTGCTACTGACAATTTAATGTGACTAAAAAAACTAAAACTTATGGTGAAATTAAAGTTACATTGCTACTTTCAAGCCGAAACTCACGAGAGAAATATTTAAAAAATTTATAAAATTCTGTCATGTATTACCATCGAATCAATTTTATTCATACACCGTAAAAGATCATCATTTATATGACGAAAATCTCCCGTAATTTTGATGGTTTAATCTTGCTTTACGGTCTTAAACCATTTTCTTAAACTCGTTTACAACTTTAAACAATTTTCTCAAAAACTTTTCTTAATGACTTCATTTCGGGAACGTACTATAGTCATTGGAATTTACAGTTTTTAACCGTTTTAGTCCTAAAACGGTCCAGGCTGCCGTACAACAAAGGATTCGATAATGATATTCATAGCACATATTACGCGGAAACAAAAATCCTGCGTAGCGAAAGTGTTAATGAAGAAACTCAGCTGCTAGTTTAAAAATGAAAATTTAAATGGAAATTTGATCAGATTTCTTTATAGTGTATTTTTTAATACCATAAGCTAGGATAAAATTTTTATTTAAATTTTATTGTCATAAATATGTAAACTTTATTTTAATATAGATTTTTAAAAAAATTATTACAAACCTCATTATTTAAAATTAAATGCATATAATATATGATTTGATTTCTAATAATGAAAAAAAAAGGAATACTTTTAATTCTGAAAATTTTGTTTAGAAAATTTAGTTGTTAATATTTAATTTCTGCGCATTTAAACCAACAGACCTGATATTCAAGATATGTTTTTATTTATCAAATAACTAAGCTTTTATAAGTTCTTACTCGGTAAAAAAACTTTTAATAAGAAGAAATATTTTCATGGATGAGGAAATAACAGCTATGTTTACAATTGTTTCGCAAGAAAGAGTTTCTTCAAGAAACATTAAAAATGTTCTTTTAATTAATTTTCCGCGGCAGAAGGTAAAATGAAAATCACTTACAAATTAAAAGTAAATACCTAGATGTTTTTTGTGTATTAGAAATAAAAATAACTTGTTTTCAACTTATGTCTTACGTATATTTTCATTTAATTAAAAATAATTGTTTAAATATGTTATTGTAACTTAAAAGAAAACTGTTGTATGTATGACTTTTTTTAATAAGAATTCTGTAATTTAAGATACGAAATCCTTGGTTTTGTAGGTCGACTGACCCCAGTTGGGTTCGAGTCTGCAAACTTTGGGCCATGAGGCGACTACGATACTTCTAAACTATCTAAACCATAGGACAGAGTAATTCTTTATATAATAGCATACAATAATTGAAAAATTGTTTATGTAAACGGACCTCTTTGAAACTAACATACAAAACAACACAAAAATTTCTGTGTATTATATGCACTTTGAACAATACACTGAAATGAGATTTTATCAATTTATAAAATAGTTTTTTTTTAAATATTATTCAAGGTAATGTGTTAGGTTTTTAAAAAAAGCAATTTTACATCACAAAATTACCCATATTTTTTTTCTCCTTCAAAATTTTAGAAATGCTCATTCCAGTAAGCAAAACACCCTGAAACAGTTATCCTGTAAAAAGTTTAGGTCTATACATGAAATAGTTTTTTAAAAAGGTACCTAAACCTAAAAAAACACCATTCTGAGAAAAAATGAGATTTAAATCTGAAAACTTACATTATGAAAAGTTTGTTTATGTTTATTTGAATTAAAATTTAACTAGGTTAAAGTTGTCTGAATGACATACAAAGGGCATCGTTGGAAATATCTTGAAACGTATTTGACACAAATACTAAAAATCAAAAAATCGATTTTTTTTTGAAAATTACGTGGTACTGAACTGCCTTAAAAAACTATCTTAACCAAAAGAAACTAAAAATCAGCTTTCCAGAGCAAATGAGATAATCAGCAATGGACAAAACATTTAACCACAAAGGTAAGCGTTTCTCGAAGCAACAAGTTTGAGAAAGTTTTATAGTTATCCTTTCATTCCTCGTGTAAACACTTCTTTCTTAAGCATCTGCTTAAAATAACTGTCCCAAACAAATTCCGTGTTAATTAAAATAAAATAAATATTCAGTGTTTTCAGAGCTAATTAATACATGCATGACAAAAAAATCACACACGAATCAACAGGTTAAGAAAGTTTTGTAGTCCCCATACCAGTCTTACTGCAAAAACTTCTTCTTAAGCACCGGTTTAAAAAATACTTTTTATAATATCGTGCAAAAAAACTAACTTTTTCAAATCAATAATCGTGGCAAAAGTGATGCTTTCAACGAAATCGTGTTACAAAGTAACTTTTACGCACTAATGCGACGAAGTAAATAAGAGCATCTGATTGCTGTAAAATTCTTTATTTGAGCGTGATATTTTATTCGGCGGCTTTGTGATTGGTGTAAAATTCTTTATTTGAACGTGATTCTTTATTTGGCGTTTTATTTCCAATGCTAATCTAAGAAATACTTTTTGCACGTGATTTTAAAATAATCAATAATATAAATAATCACCTTCAAATCATTTGAACATGATAATAAAATAATAAATAAGCCAATCAATAAGTGCCAATTTAATAAATACTTTTTTTTGCACGTTTTATAAAAAAAAATAGTGTATGACAACACGTTGAAAATAGCCCTTTTTAAACTCGTGAATTTATTTAACTCGCTCGTGAAATAATTTATTCAACTCGTTTAAAAAAGTATAACTTTTCACACTAGTTGCATAAATAACTATTATGCAACAAGCGTGAAAATTAGTACTTTTTAAAACGAGTGAAACAACGACGCTTTTTTAAGTTTTTTTAGCACGCATCGCATACACTACTTTTATTAATTGCGAGAAAAAAAAATCAAATTAGTTAATAAATAATTCACGTGCACATTTTTTTTACGTGAAGCAGATTGGCATAAACATAACTCTGAAATTACAAAAGGCAAACTTATTTTTTTTTGTTTAAAGTCAGGCATTTGAATATGCACTCTGATTAGGATTTACAAAAGCATAAATATTAAAAATATCAGTAGTTCCAATGTAACTAGATTGATAAACATAAGCATTAATAACTACAGTGGTTACTATTAACATGAATATTATGAACTTAAAGTTTTACTTTAAATGTTGTCACCTTATGAAAGGAGTGGGAAAAAAATACTTATTTTCATTGCTTTTGAGTAAAAAATAGTTATTTATGCAACTAGTGTGAAAAATAAGGCTTTTTTAAACGAGTAAAATAAATTAACGAGTTTAAAAAAGGCTATTTTCAACGTGTTGTCATACACTATTTTTTATAATAACGTGCAAAAAAGTATTTATTAAATTGGCATTTATTGATTGGCTGATTAGTTATTTTATTATCGCGTTCAAATGATTTGAGTGATTATTTATATTAATGATTATTTTAAAATCACGTGCAGAAAGTATTTCTAAGATTGGCATTGGAAATAAGACGCCAAATAAAGAATCACGTTCAAATAAAGAATTTTACACCAATCAGATGCTATTATTTACTTTGCCGCACTAGTGCGTAAAAGTAACTTTGAAACACGATTTCCTTAAAAGCATCACTTTTGCCACGATTATTGATTTGAAAAAAATAGTTTTTTTGCACGATATTATAAAAAAGTATTTTTTTCACTGTTTCAAAAAAAGTATTTTTGCACGCATCTGATGTTAAAAATATAATGTGAAAGTCAGTTTTTTTCCCAAGCAATTATAAAAAAGTAATTTTTTTCGCCGTTTCAACGAAGTCTCACTTTTTCCATGCGTCTAAAATTTAAAATTAAAATTAGGATATTAAAGTCGAAATTTTTTCACGCAATTATAAGATAAATATTAGGCAATAGATTCAACATTCAACAATAAGTGAAGCTCCTCACCTGAAGACAGCGACCAATCACTTTACAAACCCAAACGGAGCATGCGCGCCACCTCGTGGGCAAAGGAAAAAACAAACCACGTGCTGCCTGCCTTCAAGTCACCGGGCAAAATCGATAAACTTGGAACCGAAACAGGAGAAACTGGAGGTGTTTCCCGGGAAATTCCGGACACAGTCATCGACAATAATCGTCCGAGATAGCCGGATTTGAAGTTACCGGATGAAGATGTGAGCGTAACACTGCGTGACAGACCTGCATTGTTGTTAGTAGAATTTGAGTTTTATATGAGAGTGTTAAAAGTTGGTGTTAAAGAGTTTGGTAAGATTTTAAAAAGTTTATTTGACACATTTTTATTCAATATTTTTTTCTTTGACAATAGTTGTCCCGGATTGCTGGACTTCAATTTACCGGATTGCAATCGCAAGCTGTGAGCGTGACAAGCGTGACAGGCCTGTAAAGTTGCATCAGTGTTCGTGTTCTTGTGGAATTTGAGTAAAAAGATAATTTGGAAAAGTTGGTTAAAGAGTTTGGAAAGAATTTTTAAGATATTTGTTTTAATGTTTGAAGAAGTTGGACTTAGTTAGTGGTTTGTTAGGAGCCAGTGTCAATGGAAAAAAGTTTTGAATTAATGAACCTTGGAATTCGAAACTGAGAATTTATGATTGCCTACAACGTGAAGAGTGCTTGAGGGAAGCTTTGGAAAAAGATTTTTTGGACTTATAGTATTTGGATATTGATAGTGGTTAGGTAACGGAGCCAATGACAACTGGATATGTGAAAATTTTCTTCTGAGATCTAAATAGTTACGCATTCAAACATAAAGATCCAGACGCAGAATCGAAAAAGATAAAGCAACAGATTAAAGCTTTGTCCTACAAATATCCCCCCCCCCCCTAAAAAAATTCTATTGCAATAGAACTTTTTTTATTTGGCCTAATGAATCTTTCATTTACTGTAGAATTCAGATTTATTCACACTACACGTTATGATTTCAGCGAGGATGAGGCTGACAAGAATATGTTACTTCGAAAAATAATTAAATTTAAAATTATTATTATTTTAGAGTTACTGCTTGAGTATTGAAATTGAACTGAATAAGAAAATCTTCAAATTTACAATACATAATGTGGTCATTAAACTGAAGTTTCCTACTCAGATAATTATCCATTGAAAATTTTATAACGAGCAAACTTTTCCAAAACTTATTCCATACAGTGCTATAATTTAATAAAATTAAAAGCATATTAATACCGTTATTAATGATGCTTTAATATAGTTTACGCGAAACCTTGTCGCTTCACAATAATTATACTACTTAATAAATTAAATTAGGTTACTACTTATTCACACTACTATTTATAACTTTGTTGGTATACTTTTGCATTAAATAATTGCTGGAAAAAGGTCAGTTTATGTTGTTATTGTAATTGCATTTTTCATTTTTCTTATTAATATTTACTATTCTCATGAAATAAGTATAAAAAGATATTTTTAACGCAATCAAACTAATCAAGCTAAAATTAAATATCATAATAAATAAAATATGTACAATGTCAGCAGAATTATGCAAGTACTTTAATTTTGAGCGAATGGGTTTAAAGTTGTAGTAAGAAAAAAATAAACTAAGACTTATTCATAGTTATGCTACTTTAATTTTTAGCACTTTATGTTTTTAAAACTTTTATAAAATATTATAAAAATTCATCACACTTTCTCCGAAGATAATTGTTGGGAAACAAAAAGAACTGCTGCGTTAAAATAGCTTTTAACTGACTGGTTAATTTTAACTATTATTCACGCGACATTTTATCATCGATTCTTTTCCTATGAAACACACTTCAAAAATTGCATAAAGACATAGTTTTTTTTTATGCCGTGTATAAACTGATGATTTCAAACAGTTTCATATAGCTGACATTTTTCTTTATCTAAAAGACATTTGAAACAAGTTTTCGATAACTTTGACTGACATTTATTTCTGAAGAGAAAACTGTTTTCTGATTTAAAGTATGCTTACCATTGTGTCCAAAAAGAAGATAAACTCAGTTGTTCATTGACTGATATAAATCATATCATCGAGTAGTTCCGACATCGACGATATCATTGATCGGTAACCCTACTGAATTCTCCTAAAGCTAAATAATTCTAGTTTGGTGAAATGACTAATTCTGAGAAAAAAGTTAGGGCTATAATTTGCTTCATATTGTCAGCAACAGTTATTCAACTGTTATGGGCATCGATATCAAGAAAATTTAGTGAAATTCTTGAGATGCTTGAATGTGACATATTTGAAGTATCAGATATTTGAAACCATTGTTAATAGTTCCGACATCGACGATACCATTGATCGGTAACCCTACTGAATTCTCTTAAAGCTAAATAATTCTAGTTTGGTGAAATGGCTTATTCTGAGAAAAAAGTTAGGGCGATAATTTGCTTCGTATTGTCAGGAACAGTCATTCAACTGTTATGCGCATCGATATCAAGAAAAATTATTGAAATTCTCGAGATTCTTGGATATGACATATTTGAAGTTTTAGATATTTGAAACCATTGTTAATAGTTCCGACATCTACGATACCAATGATCGGTAACGCTACTGAATTCTCCTAAAGCTAAATAATTCTAGTTTGGTGAAATGACTTATTTTGAGAGAAAGTTAAGGTCGATAATTTGCTTCATATTGTCAGCAACAGTTATTGGACTGTTATGGGCATCGATATCAAAAACATTTAGTGAAATTCTTGGGATGGTTGAATATCACATACTTGAAGTATCAGATATTTGAAACCATTGTTTATACCCCAACACTTAAGATAAATTGTGGAAAACACGATCTTCACTTTCATATTAAAATTTTGAAATTTTTTATCTGCATTTATCAAATCTTTTTGACTTTCATCTTCTTATGAAAAGTTTACACTCTTGACATATTCCATTTTGATGTAACCGTTTTTAACTATCATGCACCATCTGACTTTATAATCTTTACGACCCCTCCTCCCCCTCTTCGTATCAAAAGTTCGAAAACCGTTTTTCCCATTGATGTTAATACCCTACGTCAAACAACATCTGACTCACTTTTTCATTTATATCAAAAGTTCAAAAACATTTGTCCTGATTAAAACAATCACCTTCATTGCCATAATTGATTGCCATACAACAATTGTACAATAAATCAACCGTTGTCCACATTGATTGCCATACAATAATTGGCTTCATGACTTTCATCTTCTTATCAAAAGCACAGAAGTCAGTGAAGTACCATCTTAACTGTCATAAAACATTTGACTTCATGACTTTAAGCTGAGTATCAAAACTTTTGGAAACCGTTGTCCACATTGATGTAACTTCCCTCTTTGCAAGCAGCATTTGGCTTCATGAGTTTCACCTTCGTTTCAAACGCTCAGAAGTCAGTGAAATACCATCCTAACAGTCATACAACATTTGACCTTATGACTTTCAGCTGAGTATCAATACTTTGAAAATCGCTGTCCACATTGATGTAACCAGCATACAACATTTGGCTTCATGACTAACACCTTCGTATCAAAAGCTCGAAGTCGGTAGCTTCATTGAAGTAGCCACCCTAACTTCCATGCAGCATGTGTGATGTCATGACTTTCAACTCAGTATCAAAACTTTGAAAACCGTTGTCCACATTGACGTAACCACCCTCATTGGCATACAACAATTGGCTTCATGACTTTCACCTTCTTATCAAAAGCTTAGAAGTCAGTGAAGTACCATCGTAACAGTCATACAATATTTGACCTTATGACTTTCAGCTTAGTATCAAAACTTTGAAAATCGTTGTCCACATTGACGTAACAACCCTCATTGGCATACAACAATTGGCTTCATGACTTTCACCTTCTTATCAAAAGCTCAGAAGTCAGTGAAGTACCATCCTAACAGTCATACAATATTTGACCTTATGACTTTCAGCTTAGTATCAAAACTTTGAAAACCGTTGTCCACATTGACGTAACAACCCTCATTGGCATACAACAATTGGCTTCATGACTTTCACCTTCTTATCAAAAGCTCAGAAGTCAGTGAAGTACTATCCTAACAGTCATACAATATTTGACCTTATGACCTTCAGCTGAGTATCAAAACTTTGAAAACCGCTGTGCACATTGATGTTACTTCCCTCCATACAACATTTGGCTTCATGATTTCCACCTTCGTATCAGAAGCTCGGAAGTCTGCCTTCCTTGAAATAACCACAATAACTGTCGTAAAACACTTGGCTTGATGACTTTCACTTTCGTATCAAAAGCACGGCAACCCCTGTCCCCCTTGATTCAACCCCCTCAATCCCCCAATGACATGGAAGACGAAGAAGAGAATCCATTCAACCTGGACAGCCCCAAGCGGCACTCCGACCCAGCCCCGTGCACCAGCACCAACAACAGCACAGACACGCTGTCTCAACCCCAGCCAGCGTCCTCAGCCTTCGCCTTCAGCGTGCCGGATTTGAGAGCCTACGGGTCTGGAACATTACGAGGCTCGACTTCGCCCCTCAGAAGCCCCTTGTTGAATGGTGTCAGGTCCTCCGCGACACCAAGTCCAGCAAGAAAGCAGCCCATCTCGAGACTTGGGCGGCACCAGAAGCACAGGAGGTTCAGCCAGGGTGGTTTGGGCACCCAGGGCACCGCGGCGCTGGGTCTGCCGACGAGTAACTATTTCAATACCACGCCCAGGCGAGCCACCCATCCCAATACGTCTCCAAGGAGGCATAGAAGATCTTCCTTGTGGCTGGATGAGGATCCGTGGTCTCACTACAGGTGAGTTGTTATTTAAAATGCAACATTAAAAAAAGTCGTGTTTGTTTTTTGAAAGAAAAGATGAAAGTTCTTGCTTCATATTTTCTACTGCATGTTATGATTTGTAATGTACTATAATTTGTTATTATATTTTTTTAAAACCTATGTTAACCATTTACAGATATGTAATGAGTAGAAAATGAGCAGAGTAAAAATTTTTTTGTGTACAAATGCAGTGCATACATATATTTTTTTTTAAGGAGCTGTTATAATTTGAAGGAGCAAAACTTAAATATTATAACTAACATATGTAAAATATTTAGGACTTGAGAAGAAGTATTTCTTTTTCAAAGCTGAACTTTTATTCATTATTGTAATTATAATTATTTTAACAAATAAAAGCGTATGAAATTTAGTAAATTTTGTTAAATCTACAGTATTTTGTTGATAAATCTTAATATTTGAACTTCTCCACCATCGTTTTCAGGTCTCGAACCGGGTCCATTGGCGTCCCAAACGGCGACGACAAGCCGTTCTTGGCCGAAAACGAAGGCTACTACCGTCTCAGAAGCTTCAGCGTGACATCCAAAGGCATCGTCAATCTCGGCGACTTCGTGAAAACAAGGTCCCCGAGTCTCACTTCGGACGAGTGGAGTTCTGGAGTCGAGCAAGACCTTCCTTCGTCGAGAGATCGACTCCCGTCAGTCGAGTCGACAGCCTCTGTGGTGCAGTTGCCGCCCACGAGGTACTCGGTGCTTCTTCTGGGCAAGGAGGAGGTTGGAAAGTCGTCGCTGGTGGCACAGTTTACGACATCGGAATGTCTGACGACGGTTGCGACTGATATGCTGGAATCACTCGGTAAGTTGAATGTTTTGTACTGAGTTTGGTGAGGAATTGGCATGGAATCTTGGAAGTTTCTAGCTTCCACCACCAATTTGGAGCGTGAATTCATTAATTTTGTGGTAAACCCATAACTTTGATGCATCGTATAAAGTGGTAAATCAATGCTCTAAATAGCGGTTGCAGCTAGGTAGTTCCAGTATTCGGGTGCAATCTTGCACCAAAATTTTTAACTATATGCTATCATGATAAATATTTTGATAATGCTTACTCCAAAGAAAGTAATTGCCGGTCAAAACTGTCTTGTAAAATAGCTTCTGAAGTGATTTAAAACGTATTCTTGAACGTATAAAAAGGAACCGTAATTCAGTTGCGAGAAAAAACTCATCAGCCAATGCCATTCGCCTGCTATTGATTAAAGTATTTCTTAAAAGGTATCGCAATTCAGTACAAAACATTTCAAATTGATTTCCCATCTACAAAGTTTGCAGTAAGGACCCTCTTTATATTAAAATGAGTACCAACTATCAAAATTCCAATGGCAACACAGATTTTAACAAATTGTCTTTGAAACACACTATAAATCTAAATATCTTTTTTGCTTCCCATCGAGGCCAGTCACAGACTGTAGGAGCTTAAGGTGGGCTTCCATTCAAATGACCGCAATAGATGGAAGTCTGTCTTTGTTATACAATTTAACACAAAGGGGAAAAAATGAAAAGACAATCATGGGAAAAAAGACAAAAGAAATTTACACAATTTAGTTGCCCTCCATTGCTGCCATTTTATATTTCTACCCTTAATATTAAAAAAATAACAGTTTAAATACAGTTGTTGGTTTAAAAACTGGACAAATTTGATATAACATCTTCATTCCCCACAAATTCCTACATGCATATTCTTTATAAAAACATTTTTCAAAAAAATAAATTTAAAAGTATAATAATAATCATAAAAATAAGTAGTTTTGAGAAAAAAAATCGAGGCCTCGACATCACCTTAATGGGATTCTAGGCTTTGAGCCCTAAAAATACACATTTTGCTTTTGCTATGAAAACACAACTGTCAGTTTGTTGTAATTAATAGCCTATTCTAACACTTTTTTTAAAGTACAAAAATGCATTTAAAATTTAGTGCTGAATCAACTTTGCAAGACCGCTGAAATTGTGATTGACTTTCGTGCAAAGTTACTTTTTATACATATAAACGAATTACACTTTTAACCCTCTGAGGGATACAGACGGATAAACCCGACGAAATGTTTTCCTCCGAAAAGGATAGACACGGAAAAAGCTGTGGGTTTTTTCTCTCTCCAAAAGGTCACGGACGGGAAAGACCGAGCATGTTTGTTCCTTTCAAAAAGGTCGGTTACGGATTTACCCGAACTTCAACACCCCCTTTCGCGCTTCATTAAGCTACTACGGTATCGATTTTTTTAAAGCTTAAAAATTGTATGTTTATAATATGAGAGTTAGCATTAAGAAAAGCTGTAAAATGAGGAGTGAATTCCACAAAGGTCTTCGTATGTGAATCCCTGGAACGGATTAGTCTGACCCAATCGCCTACTGTTGCAAATGTCGCAAATTAATTCAGATAAACAGTAACTAAAACGTTTAAAAGCAGGAAACAAGCAATTTTATTTCGAAAGAATGGAAGACTAACTTTAACAGATTCCAAATTTTGTTTTCACGCGGATGATAAATATATTCGCGTGACATATTTTGATACATAAAATGGAGTGCAAATTTATGCTCTTTTACTACACCTACTGCAAAATAAGCTGTCACACTTACATTTAAATATCCCTTATTCTTGTAAGGCGTTCTTTCAAACTAAACCCATTTTAACAACAATAAATCACCCAAAAACTTCACAATATCTCAGTACAACGTTTCCTTAATTATCTCATAACTACCATCATCCCCGAACGCTCGCTATTTTCCATGCTTCACCTGCCCAATTATAATTTACAGCAGAGGCAATTTGAATATGAATACTCGTTTTAACAATACCAGAACCTTTTCAGGCAGAGATATATAAAAGGAGAAAGTTTGTTTTAAACCCTCCTAATTAGATATTGTCGGTTTCTATGGATAAGATTTAAGGTTCGATGTACCTTCTCGCATTTAGGAATAGAAAACTTTCCTTAAAAATATTGTCTTGTAATCTCACTGTGAAGATCCAAAGTTGAGTATCAAACATGCGACTTTAGTTTAGTTTGAAATATCGTCGCACTAGAGCTACACGAGGGCTATTGGCAACGGGCGTCGTATTTTAGAACCACAATCAGGTGACGAGCCGACACCTGAATTGGCATCCAACGCAACCGTTAAGGGCGACATCGTACGCAGCGTTGGGACTTTGGAGCGTATTTTAACGTGCACTCTCTCTACACGGGGTATTATTCGTCGGACATTTTTGGCTGCATGAGCCGTTTATAGGTCGGCAGTTATTTTGGCGATGCCCGGACCCGAACCTGGGACCATCCGCATGCTAGGCGAACGGCTAACCGACTGGGCTCCCCAGCCATTAAAACCATTAAAATAGTGTGAGTACTTCACATGGGTTGTCATAATAAGGTTTTCGAGAAATTCTCTCATGTGTGTAGCTGCTATAGAACTTTATTGGTTTTAAAGGTGTTGCTGAAAATTTAAAACTTTCTTGTATAAATCTATCGAATACTATAGTATCACATATCTATTATTGAGTGGTAACTGAAAGTCGTGGTGTTTCACACCTTTTGTTTTTTCTTGATGAATGTAGTTAAGCTAATGGGATGTTAATCCATTCATGCTTTGGGCAAGATTTATTCATTGTTTTTATTTATGAATATGAACCTGTTTTTATAACCAAATATTCTTAATGAATATATTAGATTTAATGAGTTAAAATTATGCGATGCCTAAAAAAGTAATGCAAATTCAGTTAGCCTTAAATTAATTTTTCTGTTGACATTAAATATTAAAATAATTAGCTTTTATAGGTTTCATCATTTTTTTGCTTAATAATTCTTTTTAGGAAAATGTGTGTAACGAATCTACGAATATTTTAAAAGTGAAAAACTAAAAAGAATATAAATATTGTTTTAAATGTAATTTTTTTAAGTGAAGAGAAAATCTCCCAAAGCTAATATGTTAAAGGTGAATTACCATTGAAATTATTTTATTATATTTCATTAGCATTTCTAAAGGCATAGAAGCCCTACGTTTTACTCTCCTAAACCTGCTTGAAAGGGTACTCTCATGGGAATGTTATTTGAGATGCAAGTGCCGTTCTGAATAATCATATACTTTTTCGTTATTGATTGTATAAACAGTGTTCAGTATTGTTCCTAGAAATAAATGTCCTCGGTATTTATTTCTTTACGTTACATGAAACTGTCAAGAAAAGAATCTATTATACATCTATTTAAAAGATAATATTTAATCTATAATTTTAATATTATTTAATCTATTTAAAAAATATATCTATTTAAAATAGATTGTATCAATCTATCAGTTTGTTGTGAATAATCAAAGTAATTAACACGTTATCATTCACACATTCTTGTCAAGGGTTGCTTTGATTAACTTTATAAAAATATATATAAATAAACTAGAAATGAAAGATTTAATAACACAAAATTTAAAGAAATGAAAGAAATAAGAATTTAAATAATTTTTTAACTAAAATATTAACAAGGTGCATTCGTGAATAAATTTTAATCCTATACGAGATCTCTAGAGAACTAATACACGGCTATGCCATTTTACTTACAATGAGCAAGGACAGTTGCGTTGCATTCTGAATATTTATCTGGTATTTGAAATCTTGTTTTAGTTCCAGTATTTTGGTCCACATTTTAGCTAAAGATACCTGAAATCCATTTAAATGGTTTTTTTTACTACACAAATGTATTGTACTACACAATGTATTTTATTATCTACAAAATCCTACCTTAAGGATACTTTTAAACTAAATTTTTCATTTTCTATGAAAATTTTCGACTACTTCATAGAAATTACTTCTTCACTTACCTTATATAAAATATTAGGTAATTGAAAGTTAAAATGCACATAATAATTCATTCAAATTTCATAAATGCATAAAAAATACTGCATTTTAAGTACAATTTTAGAACTCATTCTTGGTTTATGAATATTTTTCAATAATAATTATTTATGACTTCTAAAATTGTCAGTGTGCTTTTAAGTACTAATTTTAGAACTACCATTCCTCTGGTTTATGAATATATTTTCAATAATAATTATTTTTATTGACTTCTAAAATTGTCAAATGAGCTTAATAAAATAACCATATAAACGAACTACGGGAAGTTTATAAAGGTATCAATTCGATTGAAGGATTTCCGTACACACTATCTTCTAGTAAAGTATTAAAACTAAGGAAAGTTTATAGGGAAATTCTCCCAATGAACTTGAGTTCTTATTACGTTCAGTGATTAAAATGGGAAAGGAATATTTTGTTATCAATACATTATTCATGAAGGAATAAAAATGCAAAGCATTAAAAATAATGATTCAAACAAGTGAATAAAAACCACGTACGTTTACGTTTATAAAATCATTTTACTCGTTTGGATTAAAATGTATTTTTAGATCTGTTATTGAATTCCTTTTTGTTTTCACATAACAGACATCAGTATTATAAATTCATAATTATAATATTATTTCTGGAATGAAAGTTTTTACTTCGACAATGCTTGAAATGTAACCTATTAATTTATTGGTACATATAGTGGTTAAGAGTTTTAATTTTTAGGTATAATTATAAAAATGCTATTGTTTCAAGTGAAAATAATATTTTGCATTCGATAAAATACACGGCGTTGCCAAAAAGTCCTAGTTCTCATAGTTCTATTTCTAAATTAGTAAGAAAAGTAAAAATACTTTCAAAATAAGTTTTATTTCTAAGATAAATTTTCAAGAAATCACACGAAGTATACGCCCTACTTACTGAGTAAAAACATAAATCTATTATGAAAAAAACAAATTGTTACAATGAAATTTAAATGTACGAGTACTTTTTTTTTCTTGGGATACATACTTTGATTCATACATTTACTCATTGAAATGTGTACAGGTATTTTTATCCAACTAAGTTAATCTTTTTAAATTTAAACTTTTTAAGAATATTTAAATTTTTTCAAAAAGGGGTTAATTAATTCCTCTATTTTTCATGCCAAATTTTGTGAAAAAAATTTGAAATTAAATTATGTTGCTTGATTATGTTTTTATTCAAAGAATTCAAATATCAAATGAAAATAAAAATGAAAACCTGATTTGAAATCATCGAGATAGTAAAATATTTTTGCATTTTTACTTCGAAGGCACTACACTGTTAAAAATTTGGTGCTAGGTTTCACCATGATATTGGTTGGTTTCACCATGATATTGGTTCCTAGTAGCTGCAACGGCTGAATGGTGAAATGTTTCTCCTTTCTTTCGGTGTTTGGTTGAACCATTTTTCAGGATTTGGAAACAAAAACCTGAGAAATGGTTCAACCGAATACCAAAAATATGGTGGAACGTTTCACCATTCAGCCGTTGCAGCTACTAGGAACCAATATATTGGTGAAACCAAGCACAAAATTTTTAACAGTGTAGGGACTTATGCATATTTAAAATGACTACTGTTTCAAAAAACGGACTTTATTAAATCCAACTAAAATATCTTGACATTGAAATTTAATGAGGGATCCAGGAGCTTCGAAATTTGTTCTAACTGCTTTTTTGAGCAGGCTTCGCCTGATCACATACTCGCGTGAGTGGGGCTCTCCAAGCAGGATTTAGACGACGACCCTTTAATGGTGTTGGACTTTCTGAGAATGTACGATGTCATGGACCTGGTCTAGCACTGCTGGCCTCCGGGGGCATGCAACAACAACAACAAAATATCTTGTTGTTTTACAAAATACTTACGCTATTTTTACCCACATTCGCTAAACGTAATATGCTTACAAGATTTGAATTTTTTATTTTATTTTTGCACGTGTAATATGATGTAGTTTGGTGAATTCCCGAGTTAATATAATAAGATCTTAACATATAAAATATTTGTTAAAGCTGAGTTTAAAACTATGTGTATGCATTGAGGATTGCCTCGTAGTTTTAAATCAACGCATACTTCTGCACTAGACTCTTAAAATGTCTCCAGTTGGTGACTATTTTGCTATGGATTTACCGTTATAGATATATGATTTCTATTATTAGCTCTTATTTAGATTTGCGAAATTATTCACTTATTTAGAGTTTCAGTTTTTACGATTTTTATAGTTTTTGAAATTACTTTATAGGGCATATAATTAGTTTTGAATGGTGTGTATTGATTTATTGAGTGGTATTTGAAAGTCGGGTAGTTTTATACACCCCTAGTTTAGCTTTGAATTTATAAAAAAAGTCGGTTAGGTATTCGCCTTGCTTGCGGAAGGTCCCAGGTTCGGGTCCGGGCATCGCCAATATAACTGCCGACCTATAAACGGCACGTGCAGCCAAAAATGTCCGACGAATAATACCCCGTGTAGAAGGAGTGCACGTTAAATATGCTCCAAAGTCCCGACGCTGCGTACGATGTCGCCCTTAACGGTTGCGTTGGGTGCCTACTCAGGTGTCGGCTCGTTACCTGACTGTGGTTCTAAATTATGACGCCCGTCGCCAATAGCCCTCTTGTAGCTGTAGTGCGACGATATTTCAAACTAAACTAATATATAAAAAACTTGTTTTTAGGATGCAGAATACACATTTTGTAATTATTGACCCAATAATTTTTTTAACTTTATAATAATCTGTACCAAGTTCAAACTAAGGTATATAAACGTGCAATTTCGACGTGAAAAATATGTGAGGCAGTCACATTTCTAAATGCGAAAATTCAGATTATTTCACTGCTTTTTCTATTTTTGTCAGTTAATCCAGCGTAATTTTCTGTGATCACTTAACTAAGGTAAAAACAATGGCTTAGCTTATACTTAAAAAAATATATAATTTTAAACTATAAAACATTTAAAACGAAATTTTAAGGAATATTTTATCTAAAAGGCACTCAGTATAAAGTTTCCGATTTATAAATCATAATTTTGAGAATAATTTGAATGCAATAATTAATCTAAGGCCTGTAATGGATTGGTTATTTCCGGCCAATCACTGAAATACTTAGGTTAGCTAGAATTTCGTAACTGTAGTAGTTCCATTAGTTAATGTGTAAATAAATCCTTTAAATGTAGAAAGTTAATTTAAAGTACCCCTACAGGCTTTTCAAAGGGTTTATGTACCCTTATTGATATATGACTACTATTATAAGAGTTGAATCGGAAGCGATCATACTTGGAACATATTAAAAACTTTTTTAAATAAAGATGGAAATTTCTGACTGATATTTTTACTTTTAATAACCTAATATTCAATATACAGTCCCTGGACAAATTATTAGACGCACTGTATTTTTTTTTAGTAATGATGAAAACATACGAAAGAATGCCATATCATTAAAAAAGATGTCGATATATGTATTAAGTATAGCAGATAGTATTTTCTATTCAATAGCTTAAGTTTAGGAACACAAATTTCCTTCTAAAGGTATTTTGTTCATCATTGATTAATACATGAAATCTTGCAGTGCGTCTAATAATTTGTCCAGGGACTGTAAGCTAATGAAAGTATTAAGATGGGGTCGAAAATCCGAAATGGAGATTTTGTGTTTTCTACACGTTTTGGAGGAAGCTAATTCTGAAAAAATGGGTTTCCAAACATTGGTTTTCTTGTCAAATTGTCATTCTGTCTATATGTCTTATACCGCTTTACAGCTCGAACTACACTCTTAAAACAAAGAGTGAAATCCACTCCAATAGGGGAAGTGCATTTTCGGCACCAGAATGGAGTGGAAATTAACTCAGACTGAGTTAAAACAGCTCGTTTTAAGAGTGTAGGACGTAGATTGTTTTCTTTTATTTTTTTACCCACTCCGCAAAAAGAGTGAAATCCACTCCAATAGGGGAAGTGCATTTTCGGCACCAGAAAGGAGTGGAAATTAACTCAGACTGAGTTAAAACAGCTCGGTTTAAGAGTGTAGGACGTAGATTGTTTTCTTTTATTCTTTTACCCACTCCGCAAAAAGAGTGAAATCCACTCCAATAGGGGAAGTGCATTTTCGGCACCAGAAAGGAGTGGAAATTAACTCAGGCTGAGTTAAAACCGCTCGTTTGTTTTAAGAGTGTACAAGAGCTAAGGACTTCAATTTTCGTACACGGGTTACTAGTTCCAGTCGGACGTCACAGTAAATTCTTCTAGAAAATCACACATGCGCAATGAATAGCTGCCATAATATTTTAGGTTTTAAAGGTAAAGCTGCAAGACAAAAGGAGGTATATAGACTGCAAATTTTGTAAGCGAGTTTCTAGTACCTGGCGGACTCAATAAAAAGGTATTTGAGAAAATCACACATGCGCAATGAATAGCCGCCATAAAATTTTAGGTTTCAAAGGTAATGCTGAAAGACAAAAGGAGGTATATAGACTGCAAATTTGGTAAGCGAGTTTCTAGTACCTGCCGGACGCAATAAAAAGGTTTTTGAGAAAATCGCACATGCGCTAAGGGTAGCGTCCATATAACATTTTAGGTTTTAAACACGGGCTTTCAAAAGTATCAATTTTCTAATTTAAATATTCAACAATTTAATTATAATTGAAAATCTAGTGGGGTTTTAGGAGTCTAGTGGAGGTGGGTAGATATCTAACGCTTTTGAGATCAAAGGAAGCCACTGAACTAAGCAAACACTCTCTTAAATTAAAAGAGAAGCTATATCACCCACACATTGTAGAGTTAGTTTGAAGAAATTGTACTTGATACATTTGTCAAACATAGTAAGATTCGCACCCACTGCATCAATATATGAAATGGGTCGTCTAGTTTCAAAACAAGATAAGTGACTTTTCACAATTTTTCGAATCTAACAAAAAACAACACATTCAAGCAAATTATACACTTACAAAACTGGCATATTTTATTATTATATATGATGGTAAGAGATGGCTAGACTATCAACATAAATGTCATGTTGGAACAAGAATTAGGATATGAGAAAAAATATTCAATATTGGACCTGTCGATTAAGTGTTGTACAGTTCCTGGACAAATTATTTGACGCACTGTATTATTTTTAGTAATGATGAAAACATACAAAAGAATGCCATATCATTAAAAAAGATGTCGATATATATATATTAAGTATAGCAGATAGTATTTTCTATTCAATAGCTTAAGTTTAGGAACACAAATGTCCTTATAAAGGTATTTTGTTCATCATTGATTGATACATGAAATCTTGCAGTGCGTCTAATAACTTGTCCAGGGACTGTATCTTGTTTTGCAGCTAAAGCTTTTCATTCAACAGCTGATCCAGAATTTTGATTTTTAAAAACGTTTTGAAACTACTACTACAAATATTCCTACAACTAATAAAAGTAGTAAGAAAGATGGAACCGCCCTACGGCGATATATTTGCTTTTGACGCAAACTTTGTGACCTATCTGGCTTTGAAACAAATTACAACTTTCTTCATGCAATATATATTAGATCTATATTTTTTTTAACGGGGGGGCTGTTGCGCCGAGGAGTTTAGTAGGAGTAGTAAATTATTTTAAAGCTTAAAACTGGGTTATTTGCTGTATCTCTGTTCTAACAACCAGAACCATATACTGAAATTTCAAAAAATTGATCTAACTGGTTTTGAAACTAGACGACTTAAGTATGCGTGGGAGGTTTATTAGAGCTTATTGTTTTCCTAATTAGGGTTTGGTTGTTTCCTTTATTAACTTGGCATTTTCTTTTGTTAAGAAGCTGCTAGTTTTTTTTATTTGGGTTACAAAGAAATAAACTCAATTAAAAATTAACCATTATTACATATTTAATATTTATGGGCTTGAGAAAAAAATAAAGGATATCTCTTGTCTATAAATTTTCGAAACCATTTCTCTTAAACCGTTTTAGTCGTTACGGTTTCAATTTCGTCTAATTTTTACAATACATTTTTTTGATTTGATAAACTTTACGCAAAATCGTGCTTAGTTTAAAACCGTAATGGGGTTGTTTCACGGAGGATCTGACAATAGCTCTGCGGTTTTGTTTTCATGTCTCTCGAATTACTGTTGTTTTGGTATTTGGGAGTAAGTTTTCGACGAGAATATTTTAGTTGTTAATTTTTTTAAATTCCAACTTCTTTCAATGCAAGTTTTCCTTGATAAATGATTAAAACAACCAACAGCACAGCAAGAAGTTGTAATTTTAAAAAATAACAACTAAAATAACTTATTCTTAGAAAACTCAATTTCGAATATCAACAAAAGTAATTTGAGAGACATGAAAACAAAACCGCAGAGCTATTGCCAGATCCTCCGTGAAACAACCCTATTAAAATAGCCCAATTAAGAATTAACCAATTTATCGAAAAAAATTTAAAAACCAGAAAATGTATGATTTCAAATTTCGATGCTTTGTTTTTAATTTAAATTCGAAACCAAATTAAGTTTAAAAAAAAAAAAATCAGCTATACATAAACAAAATTATATCCTAAATATATATTAACACCTTGTCAATTATTATCTTAACAAATGCTAAGAGCATGGAATAATTGAATTGGAATTTTCCACGAAAATCATTTACGGTCTGGAGTTTTCAGTTTGGATTAACTAGGAATAAATTGTCTTCCCATATTGAAATTCGAAGGCTCATTTGCATTAAATCAATGATAGATTTCTGTTCCGTAAAATGCTTCTAAAGTGCTGATGGCATTTGTTTGTGAAGTCAAGTTAAATTTCCTCAAGTGTTTATTTTGATTTATTTGTTTTATTCGGGTTTATTTGATATATTTTGGATAGTTCAAATGTTTATTTGAATTAACTTGTCTTTCTTTGTTTCAATTTATTTGCATTTCATTTAGATTTTCTATTCCTTCTATTTAAATACAAGAATATGCGTTAGTATTGAAATTCAATTTAAAACTTCGTGTTAGATCTAGGATAAATTATTGGCGTTGATATTTAGCTCATTCGACATTTCGTTTTAAACACCTTAGAAATGAGATTTAATTAGTATTTTTTTACGAAATTTTATTTGAATTCATTCAAATGTTCTGTTTATTCTGGCATTTAAATAAATTGAAATATTTTCGATTGATGTTTTAGTTGAAGGTTTTGAGACTACATGAAGTATATGATGAATGTATTTTTCAAATGTTGTAAATACAAAATTAATTCATTATTTAGGTTTACTAAGAAAATAATAATTTAGAGGTTTGATCAGAGCAAGTTTAGTCTAAGTACTTGGTTTTGACCGCTTTTTCAAATGAACATATATCTTTAATCATTGCATTTACGTTTTGTGTTTGGATCATACGATGCCGCTAAAAGTTCATCAGGTTGCAGCTCAGGTTTTGACCTCGTCACTTGAACAGGGTTTCGAATTAGGAGGAGTAATGTGACTGTGATAAAGCTTTGTATAGAGGCTGTAAATGGGCAAACTGAAGCTAAAACTCGTCAGTACTTTCTACGCTAGTTAAGGGCTCGGATGGCCGAGTGGTTTGGATAGCAGACCATTACGCTAGTAGTCTGCGCGCTGTACGGGTGCGTCTGTCTTACTTGACGAAGGCTTATAAGCGGGTCTCTGATCAAGCACACAAGCCGGAATATATATGTACCTACCCTACCCCTACGCTAGTTAATTGATAATGCACAAAATCCTTTTGAAAATTATTTTCACTTTTAAAATGCTAGTTTAAAAATACAAGAGAACGGAAATTTGATTCAATAGTCGAGTTTTTTTTTTTATATTGAAGTTTGTTCAACATAATGTATCATTGGGGTAAATATGCGGGCTATAGATGAAAAAAAACTAAGTTAAGCAAATTATACGGGAAAAAACTTTGGAATAATGTATTAAGTATTTTTTAATTGAATCTTTTTTTGAGCTTCAAATAATGAAAGCAGTTATATGGTATTGTTAAAAATAGGTTTCTAAAAACATAGTTTTTAGAGAGAAATTCGAAGAAGATGAAAAAATATATTTTTAAAGCTTAAGAGAAAAAAACATATTAGTGAGTAGTAAATTAAAGTTTTAATAAATTATGAATTTGGAAAAAAAACTATGAAATTAATTATCAGTATATGACTTGTTTAGTAAAATGTATTCTATATTTATGAAGTCTCAAGAGATTTGTTCCATCATAAATTCGGAAAAATGTTCTATTTCATTCGGTTACAAACTTAAATATTTAGTTTTAAAATTTAAAAATGTTATTCAGAGACCCACGGATTTCATTTTCGAAAATGTCAGAACTAATTATAATAAAATACTATATTACGATTTTTTTAAAAAGATACCTTGATATTTTCCAATTTCATTTCTATATTTGAAGAACAGTTTTGATGTATTGGTAATTTATTAAAATTTCTGAATAAAATAAGAATAAATTTATTATATTTTCATAAAAAGGAAATTTGTTATCGAATGCATATCTTCTACAATGATTTGTTTATTTGGTAAAACTTTCAGACAGCTTATTGAATTTCATTTCATAAAAAATATATAAAGATTATGCAATTTATTGATTAATTTATTTCCACAACGGAGAATTTAAATGAGAAATTATATAATTTCTAGTGTAAATATGTTAACTAGAAATTTTAAATTAGTATCTTCCTCGAAATATTAATGACTTTTAGTTTCTGATACAGCACATGCTGTATAAAAATTATTAGAACATACAAATTCTAATTTTCAATAAATGGATATTAGGGGCTTTAGTTTGGTTAAAATAATGTCGCACTAGAGTTACAGGAGAGCTATTGGAGACGAGTAATTTAAAACGCGTGATATTTTGGAATTGACGCTATATTGGTAAAATACAGTTGCCCTACTTGAGTAAAATTCTTTTCGAAACTCTTCATAGTTTTAAACGAAGTAATTTTAAATAACTTAAATGAAATATTTTCTTGTTATTCGAATTCAACTTTAGATTTCTATGAAACACATTAAAGGGGTTCATTTTTTTTTCATTGAATAATTGCAACTACATCGACGGTAATTTTCGTAAAACTTTCCAATCAAAAAGAAAATATTTTGTTAAGATATTTTTTTTTATCTAACACGAAACTTTCACGTGACCAAGAAAATATTGAAATGTAGACGATATTTGTAGAACGTTATTCATTTCACGTACAGTTCGTTACTTGGCAAAGAATAAATTTCAAAAACGTCCATAGAAAAATGATACTTTCACATTTTAAGGGGAAAAGAAGACCAACAATAGACTTTTCTAAGCGAGAGCTTCTCTCTGTGTTGGTTGGTTGGTTGGTAGACATATATATTCAGGTTTGTGTGCTTGGTCAGATACCCGCTTATAAACCTTCGTCAAGTAAGACAGACACAACACACACATATAAGTGGATTCCATCTAATTTTTAGAGACAGAGGCCAACTAGGGGATCCACAGAATTGGCTCGTCACCCCCAGAGGTATTGATTTGGTATGGAACTTGGAGGACTTTGTGACCACGACGGATTTAACGTGCACCAGTCACCATTAGAGTACACGGGGTCTTCGGAAGGCAGCGGGACTCGAACCTCTCTGTGTTAATCGTTTTGAAAACACTAGGTGTGCGTAAGATGACATGACTTTCACTTACCACCAAATAAATTTATTAAATATATTATAATAAAGGTATTACCATAAGGTAAAGTTATAAGGTATTAAAAAAGCAAATTATAAGGTCATAAAAGACTTTATAACGTAAAAAAATCAATAACCTTAAAACCTTGAAAGTTCTATGGCAGCTACCGTTTCCGCATGAGCGATTTTCTCAAAAATCTTATTGTGATATTCAGAAATTTCAAGTCCTTAGCTCTTTTTTCAAGCTGTAGAATGTTTTCAGATAGACATTTGGACAGTCTGACCAAAACCTCCTTTTCAGAATCAGCTCCCTCCAAAACGAGTTGAAAACATAATATATCTATTTCGGATTATCAATCAAATCATAATACTTTCATTACCTTACACTTTATAAAAGATAATTGGATGCAAACAAGTAGGTTTGTAACAGAATCTGTCACATAACCCGCTTTCACACAACAGTTGTGTTTAACAGGTAAAAAGGCGCCAAAAACAGCATTAATATTCTAAATTAAACATTTACATGCTAAATTTGGCTAGTTTCATTTATTTTATTTCGAAAATTCAATAATTATTACTTATCGTTTGCAAAAATTAATTATATTTCAAAGAATAAATATGTAATATTCCTCGCTTTTAAATAGAATGAAAATATTTCATATCAACAAAGAATCTCATAGTGAAATATATTTGACGTCCTTTCAAACTGATCGATGTCGCAAAAATAAATTTATTTTAATTTTCTAAAAGAATTAAATTTTCTAGAGCGATTGTTGCGAATGGCAATGGTGATTTAATTCTAATAAAAATAGCTTCCTATGCTTTTTAAATGAGCATTAAATTTACTTTTTTTTTTTTAAATAATTGAAGTACCTATTTCGAATTCGAATTCTTTTCTGAAATTTTCAATGTATTCTAATATCGTTGCGCTGAACTAATGGGTCGATGCGCTGTTTGTAATTAGATGCGCTGTTTTTGACGTATCACACTTGTCCGAAGCATTTGTAGTTTGGGCTATGAAAGTGGGTGACGGACAGACAGACGGACGGACAGACGGACTGGACGATTATAATACCTTCCACTTTTTACGTAAAAACGTAGTGTGGAATCTAAAATTGAATTCTAGGTACATTAAAGCTAGAAACAGTTATCATATAAAAAAAAATTGTTAATACAGTCGGGTAGTTAAGCCCCGATAATTATTTCCTAACAGAGAGAAGTCTTCTGTTAGGAAATCCGACTCCTGGTCTCATTCCCCTTGAACTGAATAGGAGATACGCCCCTTTTCCTCATATAATGTGATACTTCGATTCAGACTGCGTGGGAGTTTAATATTGCCGAGTTTCTCTAGTGTTAATGTTAGAGTTGAAGCACGAATGCTAATAAGGTGGGTGTATAGACTGAGAATTTTAGCTCCGCAACAATGTTTCCTGTCTAGTCTGTACTTTATACGTTTCTGAATGACTATTTTTGACTAGTATTTGAAAATACTTTTACAATGAGAAAGTACCTATGTTTGTAAAAGAAACTTTCACTTAAAACTGTTTTTACACAAAACTTATGCGTCTAAAAAAGCGTCAAACACAGCATTTATTTCTATATTAAACTTTTTGTCGAAATTAATATATTTTTCATCGAAAACCCAATAATTATTATAGTTGGTGGAACTTATTTGTATTTCAAAAAGTAAAAATACGTAATATTGCTCACATTTAAAAAGAAGTAAAACATTTCACATCAAAATACAACGATTGAACCATCCATCACCTCGAAACATATAAAAAAATTATTTTTAAATATTCATCAAAAACCCCCCCCCCCCCCAAAAAAAAAAAAAAAAAAAATCAGTTAGATGATAAAGCCTTTATAAAGCTTCCACTTTTTACGTTATAAGCGTAGTGTTGAAGTTAAAAGGAAGACTTGTAATACCGCTCATTCATTACAATGTTTTCCGTATATTTGTTTCAGTGTGTGGAGAAACTGTGTGTCGTAAGACAGATTTGTATATTTGTACATTTCTTTCTTTTCATGATGGGCGTTGGTAACATGATAATATAACAAAAAGTTTTGTTGAATAATAAACGGTTGCTCCTGTTATACTATACAATAAATGTTTGTTCCGCATTTAATGAATAAACTATTGTGCGTTTATGTTAAATATCTAGCAATACTCATTACATTGTTTTCATACACTGTTGTTAAAAATTTTGTGCTTGGTTTCACCATGATATTGGTTCCTTTCACCATGATATTGGTTCCTAGTAGCTGCAACGGCTGTGTGGTGAAATGTCTCACCTTTTTTTCGGTGTTTGGGTGAACCATTTTTCTGGATTTGGAAACAAAAACCTGAGAAATGGTTCAACCGAATACCAAAAATATGGTTTAACGTTTCACCACACAGCCGTTGCAGCTACTAGGAACCAATATCATGGTGAAAGGAACCAATATCATGGTGAAACCAAACACAAAATTTTTAACAGTGTACAAAGTTTATATATAGCCCCTCTCTCCCGATCGTTAAACCGGCTTTTCAAGTAATTTGTGCATAAGTTTTTCTTACAATAAACTTAAATTTTGAAATTTTATAATTGATAAATTTATATTCATAATGTGCTTTTTTTCATTTGGAATCGTTTTAACATCATCTCTTCAAAAATAAACAAATTCCGATTTTTATAAACAAATATGTCATTTAAAATGAATTCAATTTAAATGCAGTGAAAACAACCATACATGTTTGCTCATTTCCAGGTCGTTCGGAGAAAGGAATATATAAAAAAAATATTTTGCCGTAACCCATATGAAAGTAACTATCTCATATTTCCCTAATTCCTCACATTTTCTAATTTATTTCTCTTGGTACTCGAACCACTAACTGCTTTGTCACTATTCCCAGAATTACAATGAGCGCCTTTTGAGATGTGCCCATAGATATCATAGTTAAAGTATTAGATTGGCCGATCACGTGACCTCCAATGGTAACGACGGGACTCGCATGGAGCAGATAAGGGGGCAAAATGGCCAGTGTTGCTGCCACTTTAAGGAGAAAAATACTACGAAAAAATACCATTTAATTCTAAAACTACAAAAAAATATCGTAAAAATACTAGCTGCATTTTGGAATCTTTTTAGTGACTTTAAATCCTTTTCTAGTACTTTTTTTTGTAATTTTAGAATTAAATGGTATTTTTTCGTAGTATTTTTCTCCTTAAAGTGGCAGCAACACTGGACATTTTGCCCCCTTATTTGGCCTCCATGCGCGTCCCGTCGCACAGTGGGGTATTGGACCCGAATTCGTGGCAATAAATCAAAAAAAATTTTTTTAGCTACAATTATAAAATTGGTGTCTTTTTATAGCTAATTAAGTGGTGCATCTATTCATATAAATAATTATTATCTCATACGAAAACATTCGTTTTTATAAGCATTGAAAGTCGGATTTTTGCTAAAATTGTTGTACTTTTTTCTTGCATTTTAGCGTTTTTTTATGTTTACTAATTAATTTTTGGCTCGTTAAAAATTTGTTCAAAACTACAATAGGTGCATGTAATAGAGGAACATTTGAGCTTTATTATAAAATAAAAAAAATGTTTTTTAAAAAATAGTTTTGACTTTAAATTTAATTTTTTAAATTTAGTTAAAAAATATATTTTTTTATAACAAAAGAGTTTAAAAATGTGATATTTTGTTAAGTTGCCCTCCTGAATCCGGCACATCTACTACCACCAACATAGTCCTCAAATATTGGTTTTTCATGTTCAATAGTCAAAACTTGCTACTTTTTGCTATCTTTGCAAAAAATGGCTTTTTTTGCAAAATAGCAAATCCAAGTATGTGCTTAAAATTTCCAGCAACAATTGGGATTTTTGCTGGAAATTCTTTTGAGAAGTCTTTATGTATGTTTTCGAGGATGCAGAATATGAAAATGAGGTTAATTAATTAAAAAATGTGAGTTTGAATAAGTATAGGCAAAAAAAAAACATTTTTATAAAGTACTTTGCTTATGGCATTACTTTGGTCGGATAGTTTGACCGTATGTCTTAAGGTAGAAAACTTTCGATTTCTTTTCAAAATCTTCAAAAACATATTCGTGTACTGTATAACTTTGATCACCATACATATTTTTTTAAACAATAACTACTGCCATATAATTGTTCCATGCCCCGAAACAAACCTACTCCTACAACTGTTTTCAGCAGGAAGAGTGGACTTACTTTCACTACCCCCCCTAATTGTTCACATTTCGGCACTGAAACCCAATATGTTAGTAGCGACCCATATGTGTAAACAAATACCCGCACCCCAGTTTTCGGGAATGAAGGGGTGGAAAAAATTTATTGCGAAAGATAAAAGTACAGCACCGCATAGATAGTGTGTCACACAACACCAGCAAATACACTGGAACGGTTTCGGGCCTGAGACAACTTTGCAGACTTGTAGTTACCTTACTATTTGGAGAACTAGGTATTAGTTACATTTGAAGGCGCAGAGAGTACTTGAGCTTGTTATAAGACGGACCCCTAGATTTCGAAATGTCCTTGTAATTTCTTCCGTAAAAGTATGATTATACATTTTTTAAAAAAAATTATTGAGCTTAAGTTTGGTCCATGAGCAATAATTTTAATTTGTTTTTAAATATTCAAAATTATTCTAATTTAAAATCAACTAATGGCGTCTAAACGTTACGCAACTAATGAAAACATTTAGGTAAAATATTCAATGCAAAATTTATGCAAATTAAGATAGTTCTGTGTTTCGAAGTGAACAGAAAACAGAACAAAAGAGTTTTGATATCTTTTTTTGAACTAATAGTAGTTATTTTTAAGTTGTTTTGATTGGATAAACGTTATACCAGAGCTCCAAAGTTGTTGCCGAATATAAGAAATCCATCCAATATAAATTCAAAGCTAAAATGGGATTAATTATTGATCAACCAAAGCAAGCGTTTGGAAATAGTAATGATGGCAACACTGCAAGGCGGTTCTTTGCAAATCCCGAATTGACTGCAAAAATAACTCAAATTGATGAGACAGTTATTACTCGTTTTCATAGAATATTGCAAACAATTTCAAGTGGATATGAAATCAAAATTGACAAATTTGAAATCTACTGCTACACGACAGCCACAATATTTGTGTGCAAATATCCTGGGTATCCATGCCTACTTCGGTGCATAAAATTCTGATGCACTGACCCATTATTATTAAACATGCTTTACTTCCCATTGGTCAACTTAGTGAGGAAGCACAATAAGCAAGAAATAAGGACTTTAGAGAGTACAGAAAACAATACTCGAGAAAGACTACAAGGATTTGTACAAACCAAGACGTTTTAAACAATTTACTTATATCTTCTGATCCATACAGAACTAGCTTCCGACAAATACCACAAAAAAAAAAAAAACTAAATTGCCCAAAGAAGTGATTGAAATGTTGAAGCCTTCAAATCAACAGACTATCCACTCGGAAGATGAAAACGACGTTTCTACCGATTTAGATAGCGATGATTAATAACCAATAACCTTATTATTATTACATTATTTTTCATTGTTTTATCACTTTCCTTATTAGTCCAAAAAATTGAATCCATTTATAAATCAAGTCAAAATATATATTTTGTTAAAATTCATTTATAGTAAAAATCAACCTTATTTGTAGTATATAAAAGAGCCATTTAAACTTAAAAACCTAATTATGGTTCAATTTTATTATATGTTTATAAACAATCTAGCTTATATCATATAATATACATGAATTGTATGCTGATTGCCTACACTAATTTTGCGAAACACTAATTTTGCGAAAATTTATTTTCAAGTTGTTAAATGTCAGTGTTGTACATATATTACTGTAATGCATTTCATAAAAGAAAAATATATTTAATACTTTAACGTTGTATACAACTAATTTTTTTAAGTAAAGAGTTTGATTATTTTACTTGCATTTCATTGAATTCACTTTTTTTCTGTATCATGCCTATTTAAAGGTTTTTTTGTAGAAGAATATTTTTAAATGATGCTTTGTCCAAGGATTATTTTTAACAATTTATTGTAAAGAAAAAATTGTGTTTTCGAAATTGGATCGAAAGTTTTCTACCTTAAGACATGCGTGGTCAAACTATCCGACCAAAGTAATGCCATAAGCAAAGTACTTTATAAAAATGTTTTTTTTTGCCTATACTTATTCAAACTCGCATTTTTTTAATTAATTAACCTTATTTTCATATTCTGCATCCTCTAAAACATACATAAAGACTTCTCAAAAGAATTTTCAGCAAAAATCCAATCTGCCAATCTAATACTTTAACTATGATATCGATGTTTGTCACTGTTCACAGAATTACAATGAGCACCATTTGAGATATGCCTAATTCAGCAGTTTAATTTGATTTTAATTTCAATTTTTCAGATGGCAGCCAAGAGAGAACTGTGTCCCTATTGGTCGACGGAGAAGAATCTGAACTGTCATGCGAAGACCCAAATGAGGCTTCATACGAGGTTAGTTTAAATTATTTTTTAAAGCAACCCTCTGAGGGATACGCAATTTGGTTGAAGTGTAATCTTGTTTTCCATAAATGTCATTAAAATAAAAAAAAATTATCCGAAAAATTAATTGTTTTAAATAATTCTACGGGAGCGACGATTAGAAATAACTTTTCCATGTTTTATATTTTAAAATTAATCAAAACTATAAAACTGCGAGTTTCTGAAAACCTGGTGACTGGTTAATACTTCCGTATCCTTTAGTGGGTTAATTGGTAAAGCTCCAGCCACATGGGCAAAAATGAGCAATCGCAATGAGCAACACAAAAAACCACCTTGTGATATTTGTGTGAATAAACTATAAAAATAAACAGACGTCGTCAACATAATTATTAATTTAAAAGAAGAAGTAATTACAGCTCTAAATCTCAAGTAAGTAATTTAGTGTACTTCATTAAAAATTCTTTTAACTCTGTTTTTGGACGTAAAAAAAATTAGGCTATTAAGTGAATAGAATCCAAAGCTTCAGTTATTTTTCTTACATTTTTGCTTAGAGTTTCTTGTAACTTTCAACAAGCTGTTAAGAGGGACTGTCAGTACCATCGAGCTAATGCATTCAGTTTTGAAATCACAACTTTTACAAAAGAATTGCTTTGCCATGTTACCCCATTTTCACCAGATATGGGAATCACCATAACATCAATTTAAAACAAAATTGAAAAGAAAATAACAACCGTTATTTAATTATCAATGAATAAAGTTCTAAAATAGTGTCGCCATCTGTTGAATATTTTTGAGCATTTTAAAACCTTCAAATATATATAATTAAATAACTACATAACATTTTCGTTTCAAATTTGTTTCATTTTGATGTTATGTTGATTCCCACACCTGGGGAAAAAGGGCTAACATGGCAAAGCAATATTTCTGCGGAAGTTGTGATTCCAAAACTAATGCATTAGCTCTACGGGACTGACAATCCTTCTTAAATAGCTGTGGGCAAATTTGGTGTTTGCAGGTTCAAAAATGTAGATTGCCAAAAATAAAATCTGTTTCGACTTTTGTTGGATAAAAAGATTCAAATTAATTTCTTCACCATTTCTCTGCAAAACGAGGTTTTTACCACGAAAAATAGGAGAAGGAATAAAAACTAATGATGAAAACAAAAAGATTTTCGTAAAATTAAATATCAAAATACTAATAAAGATGTGTCAAAATCATTCTGTAATGAAAAAAATATGACCTTCAGATATGAAAATTGTGATGGTTATGTAATAATTATTGTCTTTTCAGGGAAGAGTTTATATTTTTTAAAAAGAATTTCATTAGAAGGAAATTTAATGAGATGCTTTCAATATTAATCTTAAATACTTTTAAGAACATTTCTTACATAACGGTTTATTTTATGAGTTTTTTGGCTATTTGATTTTATTGAACAAATGTTTTATTAATATTTTCAGTGAATAAGGAAAGAGTATTTTAATTATGAAAAATGTTTTTATTAAAATATACATTACAACTTTTGTTATCATTTCCATATTTTTGTCAATATTTGATGAAAATAACCTCTTTGTTTTACAGTTTAAATACATAAAAAAGCTTAATGGAACTAAAACACGACTAAAAAAACGATGATTCTTAACTGATTCCTGTGTATATGTTACCGTTAAAACCTTTAAAACTAACTTCCATTATCTAATAATTATGAAAATTTTCGTCTAGTAAATTACAGACTGAAGTAATATTACATTTTTTTCAATTTTTTTGTTAGATATTTTACCTGAGAGAGAGATTCGTTAGATATTTTACCTGTGTGGGTGGAAAACAAATTTCCTTCCTAAATTCTTTTAACCACCCACCCCCTTTTTAACCCACATCTATGTAATTTTACCCTCTCTTTAATCTACTTGACATTTTCGACATACAATGTATTCACAAAAAAATAAGCTTTTCATCGCGTATAAATACCTAATGCTAAAGCCCCGTTTCCAAACTAGATATTTGAGCTTCTTAGTGGTAAGTCCACCTTCAATATTTACTAAAGCGAATTTTTTAAGCAAATTTTAGAAGTTGAAAAAGAAGTCGTTCCAAAGAAACTATTTTTAGTGTGAAAATTTTAAGATAATTTTAATTTACGCTGTTATTTCAGCTTTCTTCAATTCAGTTTTAACTGTCTGTATATGTAAAATAATCGAGATATGTTTTTCATTGCATATCATTTTATATGAAGTAGTTTCGACAATAAATTAGCAATTATTTTCAAACATTTGAATACTTTAAATAAAATTAATGTTTAAATCAACTAAATATTACATAAACATGAAACTGAAATTATTTTCGAAGGAAAGCAACTTTACATAGATCTTTTTTTTAATGATACATTATTTTCTCAATGGCTAAACGTATCGAATAAAAAATATTTATATGGTAAATTTACTAGGAAAAAAGAAGTATAGCTAGCTGGCTCTATAAATAGGGCAACGGAGTAAGTAACTGTTAAGTGATCATTTGGATACATATTATATGTGCATTGAAGAATTCCTTCGGTTGTTAATAATATCGGAACCCTAGGTCATTAAAACGATCCCATTCGGATTAGTCGTCGATCTCTTTGTCTACACAGACCGGTTATTTTGGGTAGGGTAGGGTACATATACATATTCCGGCTTGTGTGCTTGATCAGATACCCGCTATATAAGCCTTCGTCAAGTAAGACAGACACAGAAAGAATTTTTACTGCCACAGAGAAAGGAAGTACACCCAAGGTGAAAGCGGTAATCGAACCCGCACCCGTTACAGCGCGCAGACTGCTAGCTTAATGGTCCAAACCACTCGGCCATCCGGGCACCGTTATTTTGGCAATGCCTGGGTCCAAATCTTGCATGCAATTCAAGCGCCTTACCAACTGAGATCCCTAGCCTGCCTATGTTGGAGAAACCGAGTACACAAGGACATACGCACTCATGAAATATGTGGTCGTTGTAAAGCGGCGTTGTACCAGAGTCATCCTCGTCACTTGACAGCAGTTCAAACATACCAGTCACCGTGCAGCTCTAACGTGACTTGATTTCAACCAAAACAGAAAAAAACATTAAAAATCACTCAAAAATAACCACACGTTCCTTTTATACAGTCCCTGGACAAATTATTAGACGCGCTGCAAGATTTCATGTGAAATATTAATTACCGGGTGATATTGTACCGTTTTATTATTTTAAATTGATTTGTTTTTTTATTTTTATATTATCCAATCAATTACCGATTTATTTGACATAAATAAAACAGCATTAATTTAGAAAAGCATAAGTTTATTAAGTTTTAAAGAAAAGTGAAATTAATGTTAGTAAAAGTCAATATTTAGTTGAGCCACCTTTAGCCGCTATCAAAGCTTTAATTCTGCGCGGCATGCTATCAATGCAAGACTGTACTGTCTCCTGCATTTGAGGATGATTATTCCACACATAATCTTATAATAAATAATTAATATAAATTAATCTTAATCATAATTAATCATAAATATCTTAAAATAAATACAAATATGTAGTCTACAACAATTCTTTTAAATAAATAATATTGTAGTTTAAATATACCATTATTGCAAAAATCTCTTAAGAAACATAAAATTACTAAAAAAAATACAGTGCGTCTAATAATTTGTCCAGGGACTGTATGTGTTTCCCCAAGAGAAAATTTCGTACGAAGGGAAACAATTCATATGAAGCCCTCCCATATTTGAGTTGCACTACTTAATCTTAATCGTCCATTGTAACCTTTGGCAATTCCTCTAATTTAACAGTTTCCGTACTTGTAGCGGAAGAAATTAGTTCCATGTTTACCCGTTAAAAGGGCAATTAACGTTAAGAAATATTGCAATACCGGTGTAATTATTCAGAAAAGGTAGACACACAATTATCCAGCCATTCGAATAGTATTTGGCTACTTAGCACCAGAAGTATTGATTTTTAGTTTTTAGATTTTTTTTAATTGGAAAGGTTATTATTATGATAGAAAGTATCTAATTGAAATATACTTATATCTATATTGAAATATACTTATATCTACGAATGTCAAAGAGGTCTGAAATATATTGAAACAATTTTTTTTACGTTTCTGAAATATATTTTCTTTGTTTTGAATATATATAGAGGACTGTTTTTTTTTACAACCTCCGATGGGCTGTAACAAAAAGAGGGTCAAAATACAAAAAAGATTTTTTGACAAAAGTAATGTACAATACTGCTTATTTCTCTACATAATCACCTTGACGATTAAGGCATTTGTCATACCTGTAAACAAGCTTTGAAATACCCTCTTCATGAAATGTAGCCGCCAATGACTGGGAGGGAGTTGTGACGGTTTCGTTTAAAAAAAGTAAATTTGGAAGCGTCACGTCAATTTTTTTCTGTCCTCCAAGCCACTGCTAGTCCATAATTCACTTATGGTGAACCTTTGAGTTTCCCTAAACACTTGGTCAACTCGCTGAACAATACCGTCTGTAACGACAGACTTGCTTCCTTTTGGTCTCCTTCTTCATGAACTTCAGTATTGTTCAGCGATTGACCAAGTGTTTAATGAAGCTCGAAGGTTTGTTTACCATAAGTGAATTATAGATAAGCATAGTGGCTTGGATTGTAGCGCTTCCAAGTTGACGTGGAGCTCAAAGAAACCGTCACAACTCCCTTCAAATCATTGGCATACATTTTAAGAAGAGGGTATTTCAAAACTTGTTTACATATATAACAAATGCTTTAATCGTGAAGGTGATTATATGAGAAATAAGCAGTATTGTACATTACTTTTGGTAAAAAAAATCTTTTTCGTATTTTGACCCGTCTTTTTGTTACAGCCCATCGGAGGGTGAAAAAAAACAGCCCTCGTATATTTCTTTTAAATTTTATTTTATGTTAAAATTTTAAAAGAAAATTGATCACAGCTTTTATTTGAAAAACAATTTTACTAAAAAAAATTAACTAACTTTTTTTAAAATCTTTGCTAGTAAGTTACAGTTATCTCGTTATAAAGCTGTTGCTAAATAATTCATTTTTTTTAATTCTTAAGCATATCCATTTTTTTTTCAAACATGAAACTTCTAGATATTAATAAAAAGGTTTTTCAATGGTGCAAACATTAAATTCTAAACACCAAATTAAAATTCCCAAACAGATTCACTATTATCTCTTTTATAATTCAATAAAAACACTTGCCTTATAAAATTACTATTCAAATAAAAACACTATCAAAATATTTTCTTGCATTGTTGACAATAATAAATTAGAAATTTCCGTCCGCCACATGCCTATAATCTTTTTTTGAACTGAGACATTTGCATACTAGCATTAATTTTACTCGAAATATATCTTTTCACGATATTTCTTTTAAGCTCACGCAAAGCTATTATTACGAAAATAAATTGCAGGGTATTTTTAGTGAGTCTTGGGAAAGAGTGTCAAAGATCCGAGTTACGATAAAAAAGGAAGTAAATTTTGTTTCTAGAGTAAAAAAAGGAAGATATAATGTCACGTCTCAGGAAATTATTTTAACAAATTTGTGTTCAACGTAAAAATATAATAATGATCTTAATTAAATGTTCTTTGGGGTTATTTTTTTCATTAGATATATATGCTGGGATGGTTTATTTAATTTGACGAATAGTAAATGAATTTATTTTAATGTTTAGGGAATGCTTAGCCTAATTTTTTTTGTGTTAACCTACTTTCTTTTTACGTTCAATTTCCTAATATGGAATTATAAGGCAATGAAAGTATTGTAATAGGGCCGAAAATCCGAATTGGAGACTGTGTTTTCTACACGTTTTGTAAGGAGCTGATTTAAAAAAAAAAGTGTTTTTTGAACATTTGTCCGCCTGTTTGTATGGTACGAGTTCCTAGCTCTAAGCTTTTCTGCCATAGAACTCTTTTGGTTTTAAAGGTATTGCTAAAAAACGAAAAGATATACAGACCAAAATATGTACACGAGTTACTAGTATCTGTCGGACGACATTGTATAGTTTTCGAGAAATTCTAGCAGACGCAAAGGACGTCTGAATTAGAAAGGTCTTTTTTTATTTAAAGTTATTGAAGTGACCTTATACAATATTAAAAGTACAAAAATTATTTGCAATTAATTATTTTAATCGCCATGCTTACAATCTTTTTTTTTTTACTCGAGTCATTTGTGTACTAGCAGTAACCTTCAGAGGAATTTACCTTACCTTTGTAGTAATGTGCTAAAACCGTACAATTCAATAAAAAAATTAAATTTCACCTTTCCCCCATTTTCTTCAAATAAACACGGAAAAGTAAAACAGCGGTCTTATAAGTGATATGTATAAGTACCGTCAGTAGATAAAGGATTAAATGAAAAAATATTAAGCACTTCGGTAGAGTAACCTAATCTTATCCCCACTTTCCGAAGTAAATAACCTGAAAGAGTTAAGACCCTATTTATGTCACCGGCCCTGTACTTTTCCACTCCCTACTGCGACCAATGATTGACCGGTTAACTGCAATATCAGCTTCTAATGTCCTTGTTTACTTTTGCCGTGAGCCTTTAGCTTGACCAACGGGTGGTCAATGGATAATAAGTGGAGGACTCGGAATAAAAGTCAACCAAGTCAGGGCCTGATCTACCATAAGGCCTGGGCCTAGGGCCCCAACATTTTAGTTTCTATTATACTGAATGCTGTAGAAACGCCCAGTTTCAGTACCTTTTTAAATTTTCTGTGACTCCGCTTTATTTTTAGCTTGACTTTGGGTCAGACATTGACCTAACGTGATTGGTCTGATTGAGGTTATGAGAAAGCCTATAAAAATGGTAGCAAAAATCTAATACATGGGGCCCGGGTGGCCGAGTGTTTAAGATAGCTGCCTCCGCTAACAGTCTGCGCACTGTACCGGGTGCGGGTTCGATTCCCGCCTTTGCCCTGGGTGTAATTTCTCTCTCTGTGACAGTAAAAATTCTTTCTGTGTCTGTCTTACTTGACGAAGGTTTATAAGCGGGTCTCTGATCAAGCACACAAGCCGGAATATATATGTATCAACCCTACCCTACCCCCTATCTAATACATCGACCAACTAGCACGATTATTACAGGCAATCACATACAAGATTTTCGTATATAGGAGCCCTCAAAACTTGATGTGCCTATAGTTTGTGAGTTTTCCTTCATCAGGCAGGAACAAAGTCCATAAAAAGCATAGATATCATAGTTAAAGTATTATATTGGCAGATCACGTGACGTCCTATGCTAACGACGACGGGACGGGCATGGAGGTCTTTTAAAAGGGCAAAATGACCAGTGTTGTTGCCACTTTAAGGAGAAAAATACTACGAAAAAATACCATTTAATTCTAAAATTACAAAAAAAAAATATCATAAAAATACTTGCTGCATTTTGGAATCTTTTTAGTGACTTTAAATCCTTTTCTAGTATTTTTTTTGTAATTTTAGAATTAAATGGTATTTTATTGTAGTATTTTTCTCCTTAAAGTGGCAACAACACTGGGCATTTTGCCCTCTTATTTTGGCCTCCATGCGCGTCCCGTCGTTAGCATTTGAGGTCACGTGATCAGCCAATCTAATACTTTAACTATGATATCTTTGATAAAAAGCTTCTGTTGCTACAGAGGTTTAAAATTAAAGATTTCTAACAAAATTACCTCTTAATTTTTTTAATGCTGCTGTCTAGTGGATACTATATGAACCTGGACTTTTTTCATTATTGCACTGAAATTCTACATAGTTAGGGAATGAAATTGCGCTGCTAACTCTAAAATCACAAAAGGTGGACTTGCTCCACTTGTATTCTGAACCCGCCAAATAGGAACTGTGGCAAGGTCTTTTTCGCTGCGTGGGTATCCGGGTCGGTTTGAGATGTTGTGCGTTTCAAGAAGGCCGTGAATATCTTTTAATTGTTACCATAAATTGATTGCTTCTTGTAAGGTTTAGTTTGTTCAAGAAATATTTTTGTTCGATGCTGAAGTAGAGTCTGTATAAAATGCAAGTTGGACATTTTATGGTAACCCCGGTATACCTTAAAAACACGAATTCGATCAAATTTCAAAATTTTCTTTTTTTGAATTATTTAGAAGACAAGTCATTGGCTTCATAAAACAGCAAAAAATCTTGTTTCTAGTGTAAATATTAAAAAAAAGTTACCATGGTTTTAGTGTTTTTTCATGAACAACAAAGCGTACGATTTACTTCTACTTTTAATGAATAAAATAAAATTATCTTAAAACACATTAGGGGGAAAAAATCGATATTTTAAAAGCAGTATGAATTGAATTAAGTTTTCGGCTTAAACTTTAAGTTACTGAATATTATATTCCCTGAAAATATAAAATTATTTCAAGCCCATTAAAAACGGTTATGAAATATAGCTGTCTTAAAATTTGAAGAAATTGGAACAAAACTGATGACTGATATTAGGCAGGCGCTCATTTTTCCTGGTATACATTCTATTACTTCAAATAAATGTATTACAACAAGAGACACTTTTTCAGTTCTTAGATGTAGGAATTTGTTTTTACTTTGAATAACAAATGAAACGGAACAAAATTTTGAGAAATAGTAATTGCTTTTGTATTTGAAATATTTATTAAACTATGTGAATAAAATGAATGAATTTTAAAAGGCCGAGTAGGCTTAAATTCCGAATAAATTTTTAATATTTCGACATGCAATTATTTGATAGCTTGACAATAATTACTTTTTGCTTTATAAATAAAGGCTTTTGGCTTAAAATGACCAAAAATGCTTGAATTTATTTCAAAAAGTCTGACGATTAAAAAACACTTTTTGATAAACAAGTAAAGATTTGCATTTTTCCATGTTAAAGGCAGTACCTTTGATTAGAAAAAAGTGAAAGTTGGAGAACAAATCTATTCATTTTTTAATGATTTTTTTTTTCTTAGTTGTAACATTTTTTCTAAATGTTTACATTAATCCATTAACGACGACTTTTTGAACACAATTAACACCTTCATTTCCGTATAAAAACGTTAAAGTTTTTTTTTCAATTCAATTTTCTTTTTACTTAATTGGTCCTAAATAAATTGTCCAGGATTATTGTCTTAACATTTGTTTCATATTTTGTTGAGATAAAATTAAGCAGAAAACTAATTTTTTGTGCCAAATTTTCTTACCAATTGTCGTTAATGTGTTAATATATTAATAAATATATCAATAATAATTAATATATATTAATTAATAATTAATATAATAATCAATAATAATTCATATATATTAATTAATAATTAATATAATAAATCAATAATAATTCATATATATAATTAATCATTAATATAATAATCAATAATAATTAATATATATTAATTAATAATTAATATAATAATCAATAATAATTAATATATCAATATATTAATAAATAAGTTATTTATGATCCATAAATATTATTAGAAAACAATTCCTAAAAACTACTTTATAAAAATAATACTACATTATATAATGAATCGAAAAATATCAATAAAATGTAAGTGTACAAAATTAGGAGACATCAAATAAATTAATGTTAATATTTTTGAACCTTGTTATGCAACAAGCTTTTAAGGGAAAATGATGTAATCAAGTCATTTCAGAAATGATAAAAAAAAACTTAAATTGTATTGCCTTTCAGCAAATAAAATTACTTTTTTGAAGAAACAAATGTTGAAAAGCTTTTTTATCGAGTTTTTTTACCGAGATCTTTCTATTTTTGGCTTGTAAAAAAATTACTAAAATTGTACAAATTTTTATTAAATCGGATATTCAAAAAAAGCTCCAAGTTACAGTTTTTTAACGCAATACTTTTATGCTTTTCTGGAAAAGCCGCAGAAAGAAGTAAAAAAAGGCTGACAACCGAAAAGTCAAAGTTTATTCAACAGCGAAAATTATTCAATAAAAAAAACGTAAATATTTTTTTTACATATATAATATCCGCAAAGAAATTAAATTTTTTATGCACTTTGTTTTTTTATTTTCTCCGTAATTAATTTTTTCGTGGCAGTCCACTCAGCCAAATGAGACTCAGCCGAAACCGCAAAAAGTAGCCAACTTGGTGATAAAGTGTGGTTGTGCTTGGCGAAGACATCATTATGACATCCGCTCTCTTCAGTAAAATTCTCAGCCCCTTAGTGAAAAGCTGTCAGCTATCTTCGGTGGGGCCGTATATGTTGGGTGCTTATATGTGTGCGGTTTGTTTTCTTAAGCACAATTGCTATTTTAGAGCGATAAACCAGTCAAATCGTTAGCCATCTTGAAGTGCAGGATAACGAAAGAAAAATCTATGTTGAAAACATTATCGCCATAATGGTGAATATGTTGCCATGAAATTTGGCGAGATTTTGCGGATTAGGGCGTTCGGTTGAGTTTCATTCGGCTGAGTGGACTGTAACCATTTATTTTTATACTACAAGCTGGATAAAAACATACTAATCCTAGAGACATAGTTTGGAGTACCATATCTATTTAACCCATAATATACTATTCTGCTTCATTGTTCTATACTATTAAAACTCGAAATTTTTTAAAAAAAATTATGTAATATGATGAATATGTTTTAAGCCAGTCTTACGACTTAAATATTAGTACCATATAGCCTAGTGAAAAAGCCACATAATGTTGTGAAAGAAAACTAAATAAAAATGAAGGATAAACATCAATTTAACAACGAAAATTATTAACTTGAAATGACAGTTTCGAAGACTTACTTATTCCGTTCCAAAGACATCTTTTTTTTCTACAAAATGAAGTATCTAAACTCATCCAACGAACCATTTCGCCTTTAACTTATAGTTATCCTCCTGAATAATCCATTCATTTAAATGGATGTTTTTTATTTCCTGTTACTGCACTTATATTTTCAGAGGACCAAATGTTTACTAACCAACTAATCTACTACCCCTTTCCAAGATAAAAAAAACGTAATTAATAACGGTTACATAATAAGAGTTACTTAAAAGCCATAGATATTATAGTAAAGTATTAGATTGGCTGATCACGTGACCTCCAATGCTAACGACGGGACGCGCATGGAGGCCTTTTAAGAGGGCAAAATTGCCAGTGTTGCTGCCACTTTAAGGAGAAAAATACTACGAAAAAATATCATTTATTTCTAAAATTACAACAAAAAAATACTAGAAAAGGATTGAAAGTCACTAAAAAGATTCCAAAATGCAGCTAGTATTTTTAAGATATTTTTTTGTAATTTTAGAAATAAATGGTATTTTTTCGTAGTATTTTTCTCCTTAAAGTGGCAGCAACACTGGCTATTTTGCCCTCTTAAAAGGCCTCCATGCGCGTCCCGTCGTTAGCATTGGAGGTCACGTGATCAGCCAATCTAATACTTTAAATATGATATCTATGTTAAAAACCGAGTTGCTTAACGCATTCCAATATTTGTTATAAGTAAACTAGTAAACTAAAAATATCTCAATGGAGTCAATTTCTTTTCCCATAGAGAACCAAGGAGTACAAAAATACTTATTACAGAACAGTTTCATAACTGTTCAAATCGCTTTTTCTCTAGTCTTCTTCCCTCTCCTGTTTTTGGTCCCTTAAGTACACATTTTATTGAAGCCCTTTCACCAATACAAAGCGATACACTTCAAATAAAAATTGAAAGTTTCCAGAAAAAAAATCAGGATAAAGAAAAGGTCTTTTCCATGGCCATATGTTCCTTCAACAAAAAAAAGTAAATTTTATTTTCTCTTACGACACATATTTAGGATTCTTTTTTAGTTTCTTGGATGACTCCATTATGTCATTTTCACTTAAAAGCCTGTTGCGTAACGAGGTTATATAATTGCGAAAATATTTTTTCTGATAATAGTTCTAGTATACTGTGCAAATATACTGACGTTTTCACTTTTCTATTAAAAAAGTAGGATTTTTTAAAGTAAAACATACGTTAATACGAAATATTTACAATTACTTTTAAAAGTACTTTTAAAAACAGGCTTAATGAAGTAAAGATTTACAAAAGTATAATAAGAATAGAAATACTGTTTTTAAATAAGAATTTTATTTGCTCTTTACGTGTTTACTCTTTTATGATCATAGTCTATATGGGTAAAATTCTTAATATTAGCTTGTTGAACAAAGATTATCCAATTTTTATTGATACATTTTTGTAATTACAAATAAAAACATTTTTAGGTATTTGTACACATTTTCAAAACGATAAAATACTTTCATTTTAAAGCAAAATGATAAATGAAATTATTCTGAAGCAATTCAATAACTCTTTGTTTTAATAACACACACACACACAAATTTCAATTTTATTTCAGTTAAATAAAAAAATTCTCAGATGCAATAACAGTTACGAACAGTTTTTAAAAAATCAGTTTAGTTTCATTAGGTATTTAAAAAAAAACGCCTACATATCAAAATTGAAATACTTTCTTGTCACAATAAATTTATACAAAATATTAGAATGTATATATTAAATATAATCCGCTCTTACGTTAAACTTTTATTCAGATTTTTACAAAACTTAGCATAAAATATTTCAAAACCAATGAAAAAGATCCTTAATTTTAAACATTAAAATTTTAACAAATTAAACTTAAAGCTCAAGTCTTAATTCTTATCGTTTTTAAATGTTGAATTCGAATTTTAAAAAATGGTAGTGAATTTATTAATTCCTTTACGAAATAAACTTAAGCGCCAAAATATATATCTAATTTCATGTACCATGACAAAACATTTTTAACTGGCATTTTGAAAATAATTTTTAAACACTAAAGAGCAGAATGTTTTTTAAAAACATTTTGATTGACATTTAAGTATAAAAATATGTTTAAATTGTTCGGTTTTATTTTACACCAGCCAAAGTCCTGATGTTTTTATCTCATATTCGAATAAAATTGGACAGCTAAAATCCCTACATAAGCTAGTTTTTTTTTATTATTTCGAGTTGTTATTTGATGTCGTAAGGATACTTTAAAAATGCATAGTCAGTAGGCGCTTTCTATTTTCGCTATCGGAAATATAACATAGCTTTAAGCATGTTTACCACCAGAAAGATACAAAAAGCGCTATAAAATGGACTTCAAACTTAAAGTTCAATGCTCCATAAAGGATTTAGTTTAAAGGTCAAGTAAGGATAAGATTTAACTATCATGAATAAAATAAGAATTGAGACAGACAGAGAAGGTAAACAAATACTGAATGGCAGATTTTTTTTTTATTGATAGTTTGTCTATTAAAGAGCCGTTTATGCAATGCAATATATTGCTGCAAATTGAACTAAGCATGATGTATGTGGTATTTAGCTTTCGGTTAATGCACCGCACAATAATTAAAGTATGCAGATGCAGTGTAAAAACATGCTAAGTCTGAAGAAAGACCTCCATTTTTAGTACCTTCAGCATATGATGTTATATATGCTATAGATAGAAGAATTAACACATAGAGTGTGAAATATATTCTAGTAAGTGCGTAAGGTAACCCTTAATAGAAGCTAGCTTTCACCAGTTATAAACAAGTAGGTTTGTAACAGAATCTGTCACTTAACCCGCTTCCACACAGCAGTTATGTTTAACAGATAAAAAGGCGCCAAACACAGCATTAATTCTATATTAAACATTTACATGCTAAATTAGGCTAGTTTCATTTATTTTATTTTGAATATTCAATAATTATTACTAATCGTTTGCAAAAAATAATTTACATTTCAAAGAATAAATATGTAATATTCCTCGCTTTTAAATAGAATGAAAACATTTCATATCAACATCCAAAGAATCTCGTAGTGAAATATATTTGACGTCATTTCAAACTGATCGATGTCGCAAAAATAAATTTATTTTAATTTATTGTCTAGAAGAATTAATGTTTCTCGAGCGATTATTGCGAATGGCAATGGTGATTTAATTCTAATAAAAATGGCTTCCCATGCTTTTTAAATGGGCATTAAATTTTGCAGTTTTTATTAAATAATTGAAGTACTTCGAATTCGAATTCTTTTCTAAAATTTTCAATTTATTTTAATTTCGATGCGTTGAATTTTTTGACGTATCACACTTGTCCGTAGCATTTTTAGTTTGGGCTATGAAAGTGGGTAACAGACGGATGGACGGAATGAACGATTATAATACCTTCCACTTTTTCCGTTATAAAAGTAGTGTGGAAGCTAAAAAAAAAGTCATATTATTTACCATCACAATGTGATGGTAAAAGTTCTGTCATCAACCTGTGCTGCGAATTTACATATGATACAAAATGTATTGTGTAGTACCGGCGGCAAAAACGTTTGCTTCACTGACAGTGCTTGGATGCACCCATCAGTTTCCTTAAACTCTGGGGCCGTAGTGAGCCTAGTGGTCAGCGTCTCGGTCTCGGAAGGTCCTGCGATCGAGTCCCGGTACCACTGAAGACCTACCGAGTATATGCGGAGTACGTGCTCGTTAAATTTGTTGGGTCCGAAAGTCCTCTAAGTTCCCATACCAAATCAATACCTCTGGGGGTGACAAGCCAATTCTGGGGATCCTCTAGTTGGCCTCTGTCTCTAAAAATTAGATGGATCCACTTATGTGTGTGTGTGTTGTCTGTTGTGTCTGTCTTACTTGACGAAGGTTTATAAGCGGGTCGCTGACCAAGCACACAAACCTGAATATATATGTCTACCAACCAACCAACCAACCTTAAACTCTATTTTTGTTAGTTGTTCATGTGATTGGTACGTCAAGAAAACATTAGTTAAAAAAATTTTGTGGTTAATTTGTTTTTTTAATTCTTAGCACTAAATAATATTAAAATTTAATGATGAGTCACAACAGTTAGATTACTATAAAAACAATACGATAATGATTTTTTCATAATATCGTGCAAAAAAACTAACTTTTTCAAATCAATAATCGTGGCAAAAGTGATGCTTTTAACGAAATCGTGTTACAAAGTTACTTTTACGCAATAGTGCGACAAAGTAATTAAGAACATCTGATTGGTGTAAAATTCTTTATTTGAGCATGATATTTTATTCGGCGGCTTTGGGATTGGTGGAAAATTCTTTATTTATATACTTTATTATACTTTTTGCACGTGATTTTAAAATAATCATTAATATAAATAATCACCTTCAAATCATTTAAACGTGATAATAAAATAATTAATAAACCAACTAATGCCAATTTAATAAATACCTTTTTTGCACGGTTATTATAAAAAAGTGTATGAAAACACTTTGAAAATAGCCTTTTTTAAACTAGTGCAATAATTTATTCAACTCGTTTAAAAAAGCCTTACTTTTCACACTAGTTGCATAAATAACTATTTTTTTTACAGGTTGATGAAAGCATCTTCGCCATGAAAGACGCGTTTCTGCTTGTGTACTCGGTGACTGACAGCAGCTCTCTGAGTTTCGCCCTAAATACACTGGAGAAGTTGAGGAGACTGGAGGCCAAGTGCCAGTACACCTATCCCAACTTAGGGCCGAAAGTCTACATACTTGTAGCTAATAAAATTGACTTGGTACGGTCCAGAAACATAACTCCCGAAGGTATGGTAATGTTTTATTTATCACTACACACAGAAAAAACTTGCATTAAATTTCAAAAGAAATAATTGTGTTTTTCACAGTCAGAACAAGTTGTGTTGAAACAATATGCAACAACGGGCTAGTTTCACGTGGGATCCGGCAACAGCTCTGCGGTCTTGTTTTCATTTTTCTCGAATTACTTTTGTGGATATTCGAAATTGAGTTTTCTAAGAATAAGTTTTTTTAGTTGCTATTTTTTAAAATTACAACTTCTAGCTATGCTGTTGGTGGTTTTAATCATTTATCAAGGGAAACTTGCATTGAAAAAAGTTGGAATTAAAAAAAAATAACAACTAAAATATTCTTAGAAAACTCAATTTGGAATAACAAGGTAAAATCGAGAAAAATGAAAACAAGACCGCGGAGCTGTTGCCAGATCCCTCGTGAAACAAGCCCATTGCGTTGTGACCAAATAAAAATGCATGGTTAGCACAAAAATTGTGTTGAAAGCGCAGCACGCATTCTCCCCAAATGTAGTTCAGCATTTGCTCCTTAATGTTCTGGATAAATAGCTATACATAACCTTAAGCAATATATATTACGATACTTTAAAATGAAGGTTATAATTTTGTTATGCGTGTTATAGAAAACAATATAGTTTGCAGTTTTTCGTCAATCGCTCATGTATATAATAATTGTCTCCTCTTGCGATCGTCAATTGTGTTGTAGCAAGTATGTCATCAACACAATTCTTGTATTGAAACAAAACAATATTATAATGTTGCCACTTTTACACAATACTTGTGCTGTTTGAACACAAGTTTTTATCATACGTTCGATATTCATTCGGTCGAATTATTTCTCAGGTTTTTGTTTCCAAAACCAAAAAAAAATGGCTCTGTCGAACATAGATAATATCGTGAAAGACATTTCACCACACATTCTTGGCAGCTACAAGGAACCATTGTTATGGTGAAACCAATAACAAAATTTTAACAGTGTATATATAGTCATGAAAATATAAGATAATGATATTCTTTAGAAAACGAAAATCAACTATGACAAAACTGTCACTAGTATAATAACAATAAGAGTTCAAATATGTATTCAGCATAAAAACATGCATTGAAATCGACACAAAAAATATTTTAAAAAAGGCTTTTAAAATGTTATTTCTGTTGGCTATTGCAATCCCATATTAAAGAGAAACTCTTCCTGCAAGAAATATATTTCGACTTTTTTTCTATACATTAACTTGAACATATTACATTTCAATGATTTCCAGAACGTATTCATTTAGATTTACCTCATGATTCTTAGAAACCGAAATCTTTTTTACTTGCAGACGCTGTTCTATACATAGCCTTAACCTTTACAGACTTGCTAAAGATATTTCAATATTCTTTATGCAAAAATGTTTCTTTTGAATGAAAGTAATCACTTTTTCGAAAGGAATGTATCGTTGGTTTTTCGTAAGGGTTTCGAAGAAATGTTTTCGGAAATTCACATTTCTCTCAATGTAATGGTATAAATATATTTTTTGATATTTAGGAAATGCAAGTAAATCATTTTCTTTGATCTATTTGTAAGCTTTGCAGACAACCAACTTATTAAATTTGTTTATTTTTTCATAAGGTCATATTAATGAGAAATTTATTCAGTAATCCAAGGGAAAAAAATTAAATAATGATTATTATTTTTGGATGTAGTTTCTTTCGTGGATGTCTTTTGTAGATGTAACGTGAGATGATGATTGAAACATGAGTTTAGTTTCAAATTTTTAAATTCAAGCGTTAATTAAAATGCATTAAAATTTATTATTCAGTTAAATAAATCTTTATCATCTTATAATTTAAGAAAACAACCGTAGCATAAATAAATCGACACTCTCAAACAAAACGTTCTACAGCACCAATTAAAATTACAGAAAACAAGAAGTTCTAAAAGAACTAGAAAAGCGTACTTTTCTGTTACTTTAATTAGTTTAGTTTGAATATCGTCGCACTAGAGCTACACGAGGGCTATTGGCGACTGTTAATTTAATAATCACTTAATTTTTATAGTACGGTTAGAAAGGCATACAAAAACAAGATATGAGAGATAGGTATGTGAAGTCATATCTTTCTAACAAATTTTGTTTCTATAACTGACAGACAAAACTGAACTAAAAACAGACAATTAAAGCCAGATGTACAGACGGACATAAAAACGTACAAAAAGACGGACAAAAATTAAGAAATATTGGTATCTGATATCATAATAACTTCCTACCACCAACGGACGTTTAAAAGAGAAATTATAACCGACCGTCTTATAAAGGACAGACAGGTGGACAGAAAGTTTAAAAGATAGGAATCTGATGTCAGACCTTTCTAACAAAAAATTGAATGTTAAAACCTTATTTAAAAATTTATTTTGGAATAAAGCTCAGTTTTTGATTGAAAAATTTAAAATTATTTGAAAATTTAAACCTTTTTATTATTTTTTAAATTTTTAAAAATTTATTTTAAAAATCGGAAGGAGAACCGAATTTAAAAGGGGGTATGGACAGGACGGACACATTTATCTATCTCAGCTTTTACAAGGCATATTTTGTCACTCATGCATTTAGAAATAAACTTTCAGCAAAACATTTAAACAGAAGCGATATTAAATTTTATTATTATCCACTCTATTAATGAGATTTTTTTTTTAAATAAGTAAACAAATATTTGGGCCAAAATGTACAACTATCAATTTTTCAAGTCAAAATATATAAAATACTAGCTTTATAAACCCGGCGTTGCACGGGCGTACCCTTAAAAACCCTAATTGGTAGTTTTTTTTATGTAAACTTTTACTATACCAATTGATCCCCTCTCCACTGGTCCACTCCATCAGGATATTATATTCTCCTCCCATTCTGATATGAGGGGTCTTCCCATTCTGATATGAGGGATTGATTGTATCCAGGCCCTTCCAGGAGTTAGATGGCTTTCCCATAGGCCCCTGTTCAAATTGCCAGAACAGCTATGATATAATGGCCTGTTTCTATTTGGCATTTAGCGCAACGAAACTGTCCAAATGTGGTAAACATTCCATTCCATATTTCATGCAACTCTATAGGGCTGGGGGGCCCAGTGGGTAAAGACTTTCGCCTTGCATGCGGTAGGTCCCAGGTCCGGGCATCGCCAAAATAACTGCTGACCTATAAACGGCTCGTGCAGCCAAAAAATGTTCGACGAATAATACCCCGTGTGAATGCAGTGCACGTTAAATATTTTAAATAAAAACAAAACATGAAGAACTAAATAAAAATATTTGGCTGGGGAGCCCAGTCGGTTAAAGCCCAAGTTTGGTTAAAGCCCAAAGCAAAAGCCCAAACTGGTTCCCAAGTTTGGGTTCGGACATCGCCAAAACAACTGCTGACCTATAAAATGCCCGTGCAGCTAAAAATGTCCGACGAATAATAGTGTGTAACCCCGTGTAGAGAGAGTGCACGTTTAATATGCTCCAATTCCCGACGCTGCGTACGATGTCGCCCTTGAAAGTTGCATTGGGTACCTACTCATGTGTCGGCTCGTATCTTGACAGTGGTTCTTCTTACGACGCCCGTGGCCAATAGCCTCCGTGTGTAACTCTAGTGTGACGATAATTCTAACTAACCCTAATCCATACAACTGGATGTGAATAGCTACCCTACGTTAAATTTTCAACTTCGCCAAAAGTCGCCAATGCCAAAATTAAACCAGCCATTACGCCATCTTAACATCAGAAAACAAAACAGACATTCATCCTCTTGTATGATTGGAAAAGTTTTATAAAGTACAAATTCTTTATTTTTGCCGAATGTATTCCTCCATATCTTCATTTCTTACCATTTGTAAACATCAATTAAATTAAATTTGGAAACATAATTAAAATCTAGTTGAGGAAATCTGATCCACCATAAAAAAAATCAAAAGATTTAAAATCAATAAATAAAATACTGATATTCAAATAACAATCCAGAAAATTAAACCCACGTGCTCTCTCTTTTTTCTTTTCTTAATTTTCGTTCACGCTGAACGCGCTGAAATTTCTTTTGAATTAAAATAAAAATTATAAATTCTAATCTTACAATGCTATTCCTATTGGGAAATCGGCTCACGTTTTGCACTCCTACACCCTTTCCGGTTCGAATTTCGAAAAATCGCTTCTTATGACGCCTACGATATAAAAAGAATATTTTCCTAAAATTTGGCAGCTGTACCTCTAGCAGTTTTGGCTGATCGTTGATACGTGAGTCAGTGAATGAGTCTTTCAGGCCTTTGCCTTTTATATGTATAGATGTTTTGGTGTAAGCAATTACATTCTTTAGAAAAATTATTACAAATTAATGTATAAAATTGTTGGTTGAACTGTTCATTTGATTAAATTATAATTATCATTAAAGGTCTTCTAATTAATTTCTGAAATACCGATAAGCGAATATTTTAAAGCTGAACGTAAAAAATAAAATATCATTTTTAAAAGATTAAATAACATAAAACAATGATATATTTTGAATATCAATTGAAAAATAATAATTCAACAAATACAATTAGTGAACATAATAAGAATTTAGTTTAACTAAGTTTTTTCCATTTGAATATTCAAAAATAATCAATGTTAATTAAAAAAAAGAAACTTTTTTTTTCATTTTAACTAGCATTTTTAGGAAAATACACAGAATTAATTTAAATCATTTCAAAAAATTAAAAAGAATAAAAAAAAATCTTTTAGATTGCGATTCTTGTTATTTTATTCCCTTGTACTCAGATATGAAGCAAATCTGTCACAATCATTAAAATTAATTAAGATTTTTTTTCATTGTAGGCACGTGGGCACAATTTTTTTCTCAAATAAGTGAGAAAAAGTTATTGCCACGTGCCTACATTAAATAGATATTTATGCAACAAATGTGAAAAGTAATACTTTTTAAAACGAGTGGATTTTATTTCACGGAGCGAGTGAAATAATGACACGAGTTTTAAAAAGTTTACTTTTCACAAGCGATATATACACTATTTTTTAGCTTCCACACTACGTTTATAACGTAAAAAGTGGAAGGTTTTATAATCGTTCAGTCCGTCTGTCTGTCTGTCCGTCCGTCTGTCTGTCTGTCACCCACTTTCACAGAAAGAACCACAAGTCCCACAGACAAGTGGGATACGTCATTTTGAAGCAAAAAATCAGATTAGGCTACATTCCAAATTTCATTAAAAAATTTAAATTAGAAGTTTATTTAAAATTTAAATAACTAAATTTTTTTTAACTACATTGAAATAACATGCAAATTCTATTTTTATTCATATTTTCACTGTTGTCATCCACAAGTCCCACAGACAAGTGGGATACGTCATTTTGAAGCAAAAAAATCAGATTAGGCTACATGCCAAATTTCATTAAAAAATTTAAACTAGAAGCTTATTTAAAATTTAAATAACTAAAAATTTAATCTACATTGAAATAACATGCAAATTCCATTTTTATTCAATATTTTCACTGTTGCCATTTCGTTAAACGTACGAGAAACTTTTGTTAAAATAAAAATACACTTTTGAAAAAATATTTATTTATGTGATATAATTCGGTTTGGATTGTTGTATTATCACAATAGAATTCTTTTAATGGTTCTATATATATGTATGTAGAAAGATGCATAGAGAATTCTAACTTAACATAAAAAAAAATATGCTTAGTTTCGCTTTTATTTTTAAAGCATCAATTGTACAAATTATAAATTTTTTGAACTGTAAATTAATTTAACAAATTATAAATAAGTGAATTTTCGAAAGAAATATAAATGGGAAATTGTGGCGACAAAAATATTTATTAAAAAAGATTACATCATTATTCTTCGAACTTCAAACAAATTTAGCAAACGATAAAGTCTAATTATTAAATCTGAGAAAGAAGATTAATAAAAATAGTTAATTTTGGCGTTTAAAAGTTTGAATTACAAATAGCCAAAGGCCTTGTTTTTATTAGAATTAAATCACATTTGCCATTCGCAACAATCGCTCGAGAAACTTTAATTCTTTTAGACAATAAATTAAAATAAATTTATTTTTGAAACATCGATCAGTTTGAAATGACGTCAAATATATTTCACTACGGAATCCTTATATGGTGATATGAAATGTTTTCATTCTATTTAAAAGCGAGGAATATGACATATTTATTCTTTAAAATATAAATTAATTTTTGCAAACGATAAGTAATAATTATTGAATTTTCGAAATAAAATAAATGAAACCAGCCAAATTTAGCTTGTAAATGTTAAATATAGAATTAATGTTGTGTTTGGCGCGTTTTTTCCTGTTAAACACAAATATGTGGAAGCGAGTTAAGTGACAGATTCTGTTACAAACCTACTTGTTATAATTACGTGAAAAAAATATCGCTGGTTTAAAAAATAATTTACTCGCATATTTTTAAATAAAGCAGATCGATAAATCTCTGGATTTTATAAATATTATGAGATAGAAATTTTACTTGAAATGTTGGCATCTTATGAAAAGAGTGAAAAAAGGTACTTTTTTATAATATCGTGCAAAAAAACTAAACTTTTTCAAATCAAGAATCGTGGCAAAAGTGATGCTTTTAACGAAATCGTGTTACAAAGTTACTTTTACGCACTAGTGCGACAAAATAAATAAGAGCATCTGATTGGTGTAAAATTCTTTATTTGAGCGTGATATTTTATTCGGCGGCTTTGTGATTGGTGTAAAATTCTTTATTTGAACGTGATTCTTTATTTAGCGTCTTATTTCCAATGCCAATTTAATAAATACTTTTTTTGCACGTTATTATAAAAAATAGTGTATGACAACACGTCGAAAATAGTCTTTTTTAAATTCGTGAATTTATTCAACTCGTTTAAAAAAGCATTACTTTTCACACTAGTTGCATAATAGTTATTTATGCAACAAGTGTGAAAAGTAACACTTTTTAAAACTAGTTTATTTTGAAATAATTATACGTGTTTTAAAAAGTTTACTTTTCACACGTGTTTCATACACTATTTTTTATAATTATGTGAAAAAATCAAATCTCATTGGTTCAAAAATAATTCACGTGCTAATTTTTTACGTAAAGAATATCGGCATCGATAAATCTCTGGAACTACAAAAGGCAAACTTATTTTTTAGTTTAAAGTCAAACATTTGAACATGGATACTGATTCAAAAATAAAAAATAATAACATTCACGCGCATAATATTTATAAATAAAGCTGATCAATAAATTTCTGCATTTTATGAATATTATGAAATAGAAATTTTACTTGAAATGTTGGCATCTTATGAAATGAGTGAAAAAAATTACTTTTTTAAATTTTTTATCACTGTTTCTGAAAAGTATAACTTTTCGCACGCGTCTGATATTAAAATTATAGTGTAAAAATCTGATTTTTTCACGCAATTATAAAAATAACTATTTTATAATTGCGTGAAAAAAATCCGACTTTTACATTCGAATTTTGATAGTAATTCTGTTAAAAATAGTTTTTAAGGATATATCTGTAAAAGATGTAAAAATATCTATGTAAAAATTTCCATTCAACATGTTCAGTAGTACAATCGTGCAAAGGGAATGTTAGCTCAATTCGATAATGATATTTTGTGTTAACAAAATCTTCAGTCTCTGATCAAGTCGAGGTACTCTCCGGTAAGGCATAACTACACAGATTATAAAACACACTGTTAAAAATTTTGTGCTTGGTTTCACCATGATATTGGTTCCTAGTAGCTGCAATGGCTGTGTGGTGAAATGTTTCACCATTTTTTCGGTGTTTGGTTGAACCATTTTTCTGGATTTGGAAACAAAAACCTGAGAAATGGTTCAACCGAATACCAAAAATATGGTTTAACGTTTCACCACACAGCCGTTGCAGCTACTAGGAACCATACTTTTGGTGAAACAAAGTGCTTAATTTTTAACAGTGCATAAAATCCTTTTATGTAATTAAACATATTTATCAATAGCTAATTATTAATTGATAAGTGTTTATTAATTATTTCTAGAGGGACGATCACTCGCAGACAAGTACGAAGTCAAATACATCGAAACGTCTGTCGGTTTCAACCATAACGTCGACGAACTTCTTGTTGGCATAGTCACCCAGATCCGTCTGAAGAAGTCTCAATATCAAAGAGGACAGACTACAGTCACAAAATTTATTGCCAGATCCATGAAACTGACTTCCAAGGCTAGAGGTTTCATGGATCGTTTGCTGCAAAAGTGCGAGCTCAAGACGAGGTCTTGCGACAATTTGAACATCCTGTGAATTTGTAAGTTAGTCTTATATGAGGTATGGGGAGCATATCGACCTAGTCTATGGAATTTTTCTGTTTAACGTGATTGTGTCAATAGGGTCACTAAATTTGGCGAAAAACTTTCCGCTCAATGTCAAGTAGCGAAAATTGTTTATTGAACCTACCAATGGAGATTATTGACCAATGACCAAACCAATATAAAATATTTCTTTAAGCTGGTACTACAGTAAACCAAGTGACCAACTTCAAAAGGGGTCCCAGAACTAGATGATCATGAGACCCTTGAAATACTGTTACCAGCTCTCTATTCCCAATATCTCATCTAAGGTATGTGTTTGAAATGTATCTATTGTAAGAAATGTCTCTATGTATAAATTATGCAAACTGTTAGGTCTCAATGATTCTGAAAAGTGCATGTGAGAGTGAACCTGACTCATAGGGTAGAAGAAATAAAGAGTACCATACCAGTACACAAAAGAGGCCGTGCATCTTGGAACCCTTGCAATTGTTCATCTTACGTATCTCCAAGGATGATACCTGAAATGCTCAGTTAAAGCTTGTTAGAGTCTCTAAGACTCTGAAAAGTGACATACCTCTCTAAGAGAAGTGAAGTCCTGATAGCGCAGTGGAAATGAAGCAGGCTAGAGCGTGCATTGATACCTCGTGTCGTATGTTGTGTAGCTCGCATAACTTGACAGCCCTGCTTCAAGTCCTCTCAACTGGATGACCTCTCTACACCTCCTTCCTACCTCTTTGCCTGACATGCATTACCGAATTTCTTTCCCAAAATCATGCGACTTTGATGCAACGATTTAGCATGGTTTTTTTTCGTTTATCAGGGAAAATATTGAAGTTTAGGTTTAGTAAGAGCTCCACTATACACTATTTTTTTTTGCCTTTGCTCGAATATCCTGATGTTTCTTTGGCTACTTTTATGGAGATTACTTTAAATAGCGAATAAAAAGTGATCATAAGATGTGAAAGAAAAGATTTAATGTCCAAATATTTTAGTTATTTGGTAACAAATCTAAATATCTCTCCCGGTCAAACAGAGTACTATTAAGCTGTATATCAGTTTATATTTAGCGATAGTTTTGTAATTGGTACAGATATTGTAAATCAATGAATACAACTGTTAATAACTTTCAATGTCGGCATTTTAATATCATCTTAAATTGCGTTTAACATTGAATATTTTGCACTAAACGAAGAGATAAGTGAATTTAACGGCTTATTAATTTCTTATTCATTAATTGATACATTTTGGTTAAACTGAACTTTTCTTACAGGCTTCTCTATCTATTCTTTTCAGGAGGTTGCGTAGTTTTGCCCATGAATCGTAAATGACATAAAAGTTATGTTTTCAAAAGAATAAAAAAAATGTAGCGTAGTAATTTTAAATATTGTGTGTTGTATTGTCGCAATTTATGTATAAATAAGTACTGATTTACCTATAAGTATAATGTCATGTTATGAATAACAGTATAGAATAGTGTTGATGTAAATTAATGTAATTGTAAATTTTATATGTTGGTGCTGCTTTGTACTGTTTTATGTTTGATAAATCTCGTAGAACTTAATTTAGTTTATTGTGGTTTAAAATAATTGTTAAAGTTTTTAAGGATTTGTAAAGAGTCTAGTAGAGTATTTCTAGTAAGGTTATTATGAATTTAAATATTAATATTTTATGTGAAGTATATATGTAAATATAATGTTAAATATAACTGTTCATATTATAATGTGATTGTACTTTGAAGTAGTATTTAGAATTTCACATATGTTTAAACTTAATGCAAAAAACTAATGGTTTTTAAAAAATAGGTTTTCATAGATATGAAAAAGTTTTTAAAAATTGTTTAAAATTTATAACTTTATAAATAGAATCGAATATATCATTGTATCAAATAAGCCAAAAAAAGATGCATTTAACTAAGTAATTTTTGAACAAAACCAGTAAGTAAGAAACTGACCAATTTAAACCAAGTTTAAAAACTAATTTTTTAAATATATTATATATTCACTGATGATGGTGCTTAAATTTTAGTTTTAATGAGGTATGATAGAGTAACATAGCTTTTGTTAATGCGAAAGTTGCCAGGAACTACGAGAATGTCAGAAGGTGATCTTCTGATACTTATTCCATATCTTTTTAATAATGTTTACATGATTTTGAATGATCTACTAATATGAGAAGTATACTTGAATTATATTCGCTTATTTTAAAAAAAAAAACTGTTTAGAGTCTATCAGTATAAAAGGGCAGAAAATTGTTAAGATATATACTTCTATTACTATCAATATTTGAAATTAGTAAATAAATGTATACAGTTTTAACGACAGGTCTTGGAGAGATTGTGTACGGTAATCAGATTTCAGATTTGCTTTAGTAATTAACTTTTCGACTATGAAAACGTCATTAAATTTTCATAAGCTATATTTGATTTACGTTTTGGTTGAAAAACTAAAAAAAAAAAGGAAATTATCCGCACAATTTTTGTAGCTAGATTGTTGAATAGCAAACAAAACAATACGGCGAAATGCATTTCGTTTGGCACCCTAAGACTATGATTATGTGCTTACAAACTATGTACAGTCCCTGGACAAATTATTAGATGCACTGCAAGATTTCATGTAAAATATTAATTACTGGGTGATATTGTACCGTTTTATTATTTTAAATTGATTCGTTTTTTACTTTTATATTATCCAATCAATTACCGATTTATTTGACATGAATAAAACAGCATTAATTTAGAAAAGCATACATTTATTAAGTTTTAAAGAAAATTGAAATTAATGTTAGTAAAAATCAATATGTAGTTGAGCCACCTTTAGCCGCTATCAAAGCTTTAATTCTGCGCGGCATGCTATCAATGCAAGACTGTAGTGTCTCCTGCATTTGAGGATGATGATTCCACACATAAATAATCTTATAATATATAATTAATATAAATTAATCTTAATCATAATTCATCATAATTATCTTAAAATAAATACAAATATGTAGTCTACAACAATTCTTTTAAATAAAAATCAATAATATTGAAGTTTAAATATACCATTATTGCATAAAAACTCTTAAGAAACATAAAATTACTAAAAAAATACAGTGCGTCTAATAATTTGTCCAGGGACTGTGTATCAACAGGATTAGAAAAGTTTTAACGTCGCATCAAAGCTATATTAAAAAGTGATTTTTCTCATAATTTCTCACAGGTTAGGGAGATGACGTAGACAAATTAGCATGCACTGATGCAACCTAAAAACGTTACCTTATAGTCAAGATATTTCCTAAGCACGTCCTCATCTTACAAGGCTAGAGAAGATCTCTGTGACGCAAAATTTTCCGCCAAATGTGGGCTGTTGCGAAGAACCACCTCGTCACCAAGATTTAAGGGGAGTCGGACAGGTGTTTGGGTCAAAAATGTCGATTTTCTGTTTTTCTGTTCTTTTTAATCTGCATATCTATAGCTTTAATTTTAAGACCAAGATTATCGATTTCTGTTTAGTGGTTTTCTTTTTATAAGCATTTTTCAGAAACTCTGTTCATCAGCTCTATACCTTACTTTTGCGTTTCCTGAAATACAAGGTTTTTCAACAGTTAGGAACATTTTTCTCAGGAGCTATAAAATATATCAACAGGTCTTGTTGTATTATTTCTTCCACATTAATAGCCCTTTGATTAAAACTGAGGAATTTTAATTATCTCTGCTCAAAAAAAATTATATAATTTTAAATCGGATTAATACATATTTTTAAAATAATCGCTATAAAAAAGTATTTTGGTATACTGTGAAATATCATCAGTTTAAATCAAAGAGCTTTATGTAAGGAACAAACTATAAAGAAATTCATAATGATATCTCATATATATAGTTCCTGAGAATTTTTTTGCTAAAGTTAGTAAAATTAACATGGGCGAGATAGAACCCATCCGACTCCCCTTAAGATATCAATTATTTGAGTTAACCCTAGTAGTTTGTTCGTCGACTTTTCGAGCTTGTCGAAATTTCGAAAATCACGTTTTCTGAACGCTGTCTTCGCTTGAATTTTTTGCGATAACCCTAAAACTGGTCTCAATCATCTTCTGGATGCATGCAACGTTATGCTAAGTGTATACGAGCGAGAAAAGTTGCACGACGCTACTGTGAGAAAGTTGCAGGGTTGTGTCCGCGCGATTACGCGATATTCCCAGATATATCTGGCGGCGAGGGCTTTGCAATTTTCTCGCAACGAAATTATGCGAGCGAAAGTATGCGTGTTTACACGAAGAACTTACCAAAACCATGCGATATACGTCACTTGACTTTGGTTCTAAAATACGACGCCCGTCGCCAATAGCCCTCGTGTAGCTCTAGTGCGACGATAATTCAAACCTAACCTAACCATGCGATACAAGGGTTAGTTTGAATTATCGTCGCACTAGAGCTATTGGCGACGGGTGTCATAATTATCCGTGGGAGATTAGAAAATGTAAAAAACAGTTACCCGAAGTTGCGAAACAGTGTTTGAATATGGAATTGAGAAAGAAAAACTGTATTGAAACTCTACAATAACAAAGGGCTTAAATGATAAATGACTGCAATGCATGACATTATGAATTACAAGTTTATCGAAAAGAAATTGTATTTTTTTTTGCATCTTCAATAACTGCAAATTAAATTACCATCTCCCCTGTCTCGTTACCTGCTATAATCAACTTTAAAATATCCTTTTTATGACATTTTTGATTGCTGAAGATTTCATATGATCGACAAATAGCCCGAAAACTTCCCACTCGTCTGGCGCAAATTGTGAATTTTCTTTTTAATGTCCAATTTACGTGAAAATTAAACACAGCAGCAATTGACTGACACGCTTTTTCTTTTATATTTATGTATCTTTAACCAGTTGACATTACATTATATAATTCTGGATGCATTTCAAATACTTCCAAAGCACTGAACGTGGAAGTGCGTTCAAACAAAAAACAGCTGTTTTTTTTAAGTGGATGCAAACGATTCTATATTATTTACCATGCTTTCAAATTCAAAATCTCGCAGTGAATTCCAAATGGTTGGAAACAAGATATAAAGGTCGCCAAGAGTGTTGCCACAAGAGTATTCGAAGCTGATGAGAGTCTCGCAGCAAGAATCTAAAACTCGCCGCTTTGAGACTTGCACGGCTGTGTACAGGCGCGAGATTTCTTTTTTTTTTCGAGAGAATCGCAGTAGTTTTCTCGCTCGTAGACACCAGCCTTTAGTTTAACATCCCTTTCCTTTAATTAGTGCACATGGTTACCAGAAAAAGTTATTTATCGCTGTTTAAAAACTCACAAAATTTTCTAATTTGTCGCCGGACCAACAACTAGGATTTTACACAACTATTGTGTTACTTGGTAATGGTTTTGAGTGACAGTATATTCATGGCACTCCGAGTCCGATCGAAAACACAGAAAACAGACCAAAAAGGGAAAACATTAAAATTTTATTATAATTAATTATTAATACTTATTATGGTTTATAATTTCAATTATAGGATATTATATTATTATTCTCTTTTCTGCATATTTTCCGATATTTTTTAAACGACTCAGAATGCCTCGATGGTGCAAGTTAGACTATGCCTATATAAAACTAAATACAAATATTTCTTAAATAAAAATGTCTTCGTAAATAATAATTCTCTATAACCATTTATATATTCATCATTATTTTGGTGTAACAAGCGTTAACTCCAAAGACTTTCAAATTAACTATTAATTAAAAGAATGATTAGATAATATATTCCTTGCTAAAAAATGGGTCTGTCTCAAGCAGGTAAATCTGTTATTAACCTAACTTATCTATTTTAATGAAAAAGACATATAATCTGTTTTTGTTTCAAATTTTTAAAAGAAAATGTTTAATTATTTCATCTAGGCATGAAATGTTCTAAATTCCAACATATTTTCTTTATATAGTAATTAGTTTTTGCAGTTTATAAGACTGTTCAGAAAAAATTACGGAATCCAAAAGGGATTAGCTTATTTTTCGAAGACCGAGTCAGTAAAAATACTTTTTTAATTTCATATTTTTTATAAATAAAAACTTCTTGATAGCTAACCTTTTAGCAATTTTTTTGAGTGCGACATTTTTTTATAACGTTCTTTTTAATTTGTTAAGTCTGGATTGAAATGCTAAAAAACTTATTGTTTAACATTTCTAACAACAAAAACTGTTTTCGTAAAATAAATGTAACTATTATTCCTACAGACAAATGGGAAAACTTTTACTTGTGAGGGAATAAACATCAATGTTGATTTCAAAAGGTATTTAAAATGTCTAGACATAAAATCTCGATGGAAGGCAATGAAAAAGTAAATCTTTCAGGGATTAAATTCAAGCTGGCTTTAAGACTTATTGTTATGTAAGGATAAGAATGAAATTTTTATTAAACTTTGTCAAACAAGTATTTGTTGGAATTTCTGTAGATAGGAAGTTTATACTTACAAAGGCAAGATATTCTATTTTGGGTGGAAAAGGGATTGTACAAACTTTGAGATTCTGTGCTTTTGGAACTTGGAAAAAAAATAATTCCATTCAGGAAAGAGTCACAGATTTAGTCTTTTTTTTATTGGAATCTTTAAACATGTTGTAATTTGAGTAGGCTCTAATACACCACACAAGGCCAGAAAAATTTACCTTCACACTTTTCGCCCTGTTAGGAGTATCTGCTGTTCCGAAGAAAAATAAACCTGCTCGTGCACAGCCGACCAAGTGAACTGAGAAGGAAAGTATGACGTCGCGGAGATCTACTCTGCCCTTGTAAGTTGAGCAGGCCATGAGGTGAACAGAAAATCCCATTACGTCACATAAATATCAACACAAAGCTATTTCGCATTATTATTTTCTAAAGTAGAGTATCAATCGTAACGGGCACTACGATTACGATGCATAGGAAACCTATATTTAAAGCACCCGCCTTTGATGTATCATGCAATTTTTTTACTGACTGCTGAGTTATGTGAAATGTGTTGTGTGCCGAGCATGCATGTTATGTATAATTGTTGCTATAGATATATGTGTACAGAATTCGTTTGTAAACTGACAAATTTTATCGTAGTCTAGCTTGTTTACTGTGAAGTGTAATTAACGCATGTGGTTATTTTTGTGATAACACAATAAATATTGTTGAAATGAAAAGTTGTTGTTTATTTATAAATTTTTATCACTGATGCTGGATATTCCAAATATTGATTTGTATCTTCCAAATATTTTTGTATTTTTTATTTATAGACAAACGGTACATACATGATAACAAGAAGTTTTTTAAAAGATTTAAAATTGCCCATTTTCTGTTACATTAAAAGTCACAGATTTTCTGATAGTACGGGCAGACAGATGAAAAAAAAATGAATTTTAAAATCAGACGATAAGAAAGGAAATTAAAACAGGACCGTAGACCGATAAACGTACATACAGTGCGATGCAAAAGTTTAGACAACCCAGCTAAAAATAAACTGCAGTTTTTCTGCAGAAGCGAAGTGATTTTGAAGTACTTCAACAGTTAGCTACAGCTTTTCTGTAGAAGAATATCAACTGTAAAAAAACTTGAGTTGTTTTGTAATGAATCTAAAGTTAATTTGAAGTGATTTATTTTAAGCGTTACTGTGAGCAGTTAACTGCAAAAAATACTGTAGTTTTTTCGAAGTGCCATCTTGATTTAAAATACTTTAATTTATCTAAAGGTGTTCAGCTGCACAAAGACATCCAGATCGAATCATACTTCTCTAACTGGTTAAAAAAAAACTAAACTTGTACTGATGCTTATTTTATTTATTTGTGTTAGTTTTAAAAACATTTCGCTAAATGACGCCACCAGGGGAATTTTACAACTACAAAAATACTGCAGTAATTTTGAAGAAAATGTTGTAGCTTAAATGGCCAAATCACTGCAGTTTCAAAACTGCAGAAAAACTTCAAATTTTCTGCAGTTTATTTTTAGCTGGGAAGGGCGCCATTTAGCAGTAAAATTTGAAATGTGATAGTATAGAATGTACTCAGTATAAAATGTAATTTATGTCCCTAATTTATTTTCGTTTTTCCTCCTTTCCATTTATAATTACTAAATTATACGGAAAAACAATGAAATGTTGTTGAATGTTAAATGAATATGTGTTACCTTTTTAGTCTTTCATGTCTTTTAGCCAAATACTGCATTAAGGGGACGCGGTACCCAAAAAATTGAATCCAGTATTTTTATCACTAGCATTCAAATTAAACTATTTTTTACAAAGAACTAACATTCAATAAATATATACGAACTAGCAAATTTATACCCGTTCTTCGCACGGAATAAAAAAATATCAAATAGATTCCAAATATGTGTACCATATACCCTGTTATAGGATCATAAACTTATTATTGTTTCCGCTCGTTATAAATTATAAAATCCCGTTTCATTGCCTTAAAATTCCAAAATAAAAAATACGCTATAAAATGCACTCATAAATGTCATCACAATTCTCTCATAAATACATAAAAACTTTTACCTCATTTGGCGCGTTTTGGGAAATAATTTGGCGAGAAAATAGATATAGCTACCCACACCCATAATACAGCTCTAACACAATGACCTTCGAACAACCGACCAGCTTATAAATTATTTATAAAAGATATTGCCTATTTGGCGAATTTTAGTTAATAATTTGGCGTGTTTGGCAACGTATTTGGCGAAAAAAAAAGACATAAAACACTAATAGCTCTAGTGCGATGGCCTTTATTAACCACCATAATTCCAGTAATAGCTTAACTATACATTTATTCCTTAAATATGCATACATGCAGTCAACAGAAAAATCAATGAAAAAAAAACATCAAATAAACCCACAATGAAATCCGGGAATGAAGACTTTCGGAATTACGTCACTTGAAACATGTCAATTATTTTTCAAACAATGAATTTAGTTTCTGAAAGTAATGGCAAAAGAATAAAATAAACATTTTGAATTTTAAATGTTTTCGTTAAAAGTTTTATTTAATTTTTTCAGCCGATGGCATCCGGAAAGAGAAAAAATGATCGGATTTGAGCGAAAGTGGTGTATTTTTTTCAGAAAATTCGAATTTTCTTCAAAAATTGAACAAATATGAAAAAACTAAGCCTCAGGTGCACACGTTAATATTAAATGGAATATATCTTAAAAATTTCGAATTTCTGAGGGCAGTATAAGTAGGTCTTTTACGATCCGATGACAAACATTTTTTCAAAAAATTAAAAATTAAAACATTTTAACGTTTTTTCAAATGCTACTTCTCCTACAATTTAAAGAATTTTTTAATGGATTTTTTTCAAAATGTTCCCACAACATCTATTAATAAAAGCTGGTATGGATATTGAGCTGTCAGTTAAAAAAAATAGTTATTAAGCTTTATGTATAAAAATGGCCAAAAAATAAGATTTTTTCTAAATTTTTAAATTCATCGTTTTTTTTTAAAATCTAATCTTACTAGACCTTATCCCATACCAACTTTTGTTAAACGCATATTTTTCAACACAGGAAAAAAATTGGAGCTCTACATTAATTTACTTAAAAGCCTTAGGGTTTTAACCATTCACAAGCTGAAAAAATTTAAAATTTAAAAAATCAACATAAAATTTCAAAAACCATTTTACCAAACCACTATATCATTTTCAATAAACCTCCTCCATTATAAAGGATACCTTCTTTTTTTGCAATATCCTTAGCTCATAGCATTCGAGCATGTTTAATTATTTTCTGGGCAGCCCTAAACTTTAGGTAATTCATCCCCTTAAAGGAATCCCACTACCATCTATGTTCCCTCAAACGAACAATGAACTTACATTCCGTTGCCGCTTCTTCAGGAAACCAAGGCTTCATTCAACCATACAATGTGCCAATTCACCAAATTTAACTTGATAATAACCGTTTTCCGCATTCCCAGAGGCAAGAGAAAGTTTCCTGTTCGATCCTTCGAATATCTGACAATTGGTGCATAAGACATGGCATTTCAGAAAGAAGTTAAAAATCTGGTATTGTCACTTGCCGGGTTCAATCCCAAGAGTTAGCAGTTCTAAAAATGTCCCCGATGTCAATATCTACTTTCAATTTTTTTTAATTCATTCGAATTAAAAAAAAAAGGAAAGTTGGCTAAACATCATAGTACACAAAACACACACATTGTTTTTATAATATCGTGCAAAAAAACTAACTTTTTCAAATCAATAATCGTGGCAAAAGTGATGCTTTTAACGAAATCGTGTTTCAAAGTTACTTTTGCGCACTAGTGCGACAATGTAAATAAGAGCATCTGATTGGTTTAAAATTCTTTATTTGAGCGTGATATTTTACTCGGCGGCTTTGTGATTAGTGTAAACTTCTTTATTTGAACGTGATTCTTTATTTGGCGTCTTATTTCCAATGCCAATCTAAGAAATACTTTTTGCACTTTATTATAAAAAATAGTGTATGACAACACGTCGAAAATAACCTTTTTTAAACTTGTGAATTTATTTCACTCGCTCGTGAAATAATTTATTCAACTCGTTTAAAAAGGCCGTACTTTTCACACTAGTTGCATAAATAACTATTATTTAAATTAAATTTTCAATAATGCAATTTTCTGAAGCGTAAAAAATATACTCGTTATAAATCTTTTAGTCTCGTTTATAAGAAACAACAAGAAAGTAGTTATTACTCATTAAAAAAATCAATGAAAACGATTTATTACCATATTTAAATAAAAATATTTTACAGATTTCAATTTTTTGATAAAACTTTTCTATACAAAAAACGTTCGTTGTATTAAAACTTTTTCAACGACAAATTAGCTTTCTCAATAAGTAATGGTGAAGCAAATAATTTTTTTAGCAATTTGATAAATTCTATTGAGAATAGAATGAAAAGAAACATACATGACATGTTCTGTGACATTAGTTAGAAGTTATTTCAATCACAGAAATAATACATAATTAACTTATCTTTCAGAAATTAACAAGAAAATATTGAGATTTAGAAACTATTTTCGAACTAATAAAATTATTATATTGACATAATTTACTTATATAACAATCCTTTTCCAAAACAATACATATTGGAAATTGAGTAAAGGATAACTTTGAAAAAAAAAACTTAAACGGAAGCTATTGTAAATAAAACGATTTAGTAAAGAATGGGAAAAGAATGTGTAAGTAATTATGGTCAGTAAATAGTGAAAAAAATACCGCATGGTATCATAGATAGCATAATACCATCGGAGCTTTGGACTCCACAGGTTGAACAAGCACGTCTGTTTTTGTGTACTTGGGAAACCCTGTGTTTAGTGTACTTGATAAATCCGAGGTTATTTTTTTACCAACTAACACATACACGTCTATAAGTTGGATGACGTGTTCAGAACCGTTAACGGCGTGGAACCGTGGTGTGTTAGAACCGAACATGGAACTGACAACTAGGCTCACGAAGCCCTCGACATACTAAGAGATTCATTTATAGATATCATAGTTAAAGTATTAGATTGGCAGATCACGTGACCTCTAATGCTAACGACAGGACGCGCATGGAGGCCATAAATAAGAGGGCGAAATTGGCCAGTGTTGCTGCCACTTTAAGGAGAAAAATACTACGAAAAAATACCATCTAATTCTAAAATTACAAAAAAATATTGTAAAAATACTAGCTGCATTTTGGAATCTTTTTAGTGAATTTAAATCCTTTTCTAGCATTTTTGATGGTATTTTTTCGTAGTATTTTTCTCCTTAAAGTGGCAGCAACACTGGCCATTTTGCCCTCTTATTTGGCCTTCATGCGCGTCCCGTCGTTAGCATTGGAGGTCACGTGATCTGTCAATCTAACACTTTAACTATGATATCTATGAATTCATTTCAAACAAACATGGCCACCTGTAAAGTTTACATGTTTGGGTGCTACCTAATAATACCCCAAACTGTGAAACATAGAAAAAGAGTTATCAGAATTTTTGTCGAAGTATAACGAAATTTTTGTTGGTCAATAACAATGTTTTTGCAAGGAATATTTTTTACGAAAGAGAAATCGACTGTTTTGCAACGTTTGTTTTTCTCATAGTGGTTGCGTCTGTAAAAGCTTCTTTGTGTTTAGTTGAGTCTATCGACAGAGAAAACAAACAGTCTGTTTTTGATTTAACAACTGCGTTATATTTCGTAAAGAGTAGGAAATTCGTCAAGAGCTTTGTCCATCACCTACTTTTACATTCCAAACTACATTGCTCAAAAGAATTAGGGGAGCACTTTGCGTACTTTTGTTTACCCTTTCAGTTCCAACTTCTTATTTATTATACAAATCTATAATTTGTGAAATAGATTCATTATGCATCCAGAATGAAATGGTAAAAAACAGGGGAATAAAATCTTAATTTTTGAACTAAAATTTAAGGGGGGAAATATTGGAATCATAACTTTTGAATAAATTTCTACAATATTTTTTTCAAAACTTTATTTGTAAAATAAAAGTAAAATCATTTTTTAAACATCTAATAATGCCAGCGTAATTTAGGGCAATTTATTTCATAATTTTTTTTGTGAGGGAATTTTATTTTACCATGTTTTTCATATTTTCATTTAATTAAAACAAACATTATTTAATTCTTCAAAAGACATGATTCTTCCATTTATCGATAAATAAGTGCGAACTCAATTTAGTGAGAAAAAAAATCGGAAGCTGATGATACCAAATGGAATCATTGGGGGTGAAAGGGTTTAAACCATGCGTTCCCCTAATTGTTTTGAGCAGTGTAGAAGTGCCAGAAATTGCATTACAATATTTTTTTTTATAATTGCGTGAAAAAAATCCGATTTTTACACTATAATTTTAATATCAGACGCGTGCGAAAAGTTGTACTTTTTAGAAACAGTGATAAAAAATTACTTTTTTTCACCCAAAATCAGTGAAAAAAAGTACTTTTTTTCACTCTTTTCATAAGATGCCAACATTTCAAGTAAAATTTCTATTTCATAATATTCATAAAATCCAGAAATTTATTGATCTGCTTTTTTTATAAATACTATGCGCGTGAATGTTATTATTATTTTTCTTTTTAAATCAGTATCCATGTTCAAATGTTTGACTTTAAACTAAAAAATAAGTTTGCCTTTTGTAGTTCCAGAGATTTATCGATGCCGATCTTCTTTACGTAAAAAATTTAGCACGTGAATTATTTTTGAACCAATGAGATTTGATTTTTTTCACGTAATTATAAAAAATAGTGTATGAAACACGTGTGAAAAGTAACACTTTTTAAAACACGTGTCATTATTTCACTCGCTCGTACCTCGCTCGTGAAATAAAATCCACTAGTTTTAAAAAGTGTTACTTTTCACACTTGTTGCATAAATAACTATAATTGTATTCATTTACCCAGATTAGCATTGATTATCGTTATTTTTGTATTACGCTTAAAAAACTGCGATATTCACTTATCATTTACCTGTGAACTAATCTTTCAATGAAACACTTGCTAAAACTTGTCGTTTATTAATTATTTATAAGATAGAAAAATCCGCAACATATCAAAGCCGAATACGTGTAATTATAACGAGAAACATGTTTATGGTTTTTTTAATACATTTTTATTTATAGTTTTTAAATAGTTTTTACCAGCAACTCTTTCAAATATGTCTTCTAAAAACTTATGAAGCATATTACATTAAATTATATTTCATTCACTTATAATGGAGAAAACATTTTTCTCTAGAGGAGGATATTATTTGATGAAAAATTCTGATTTTAATTTAATTAAATGTATCAATTTATGAGGCAAAAGTAATCAATGAAACATTCTGATATAAATATTTTTAGAAGGTAATTTAATGCATCAAATAATGTAATAATAGGAAATGCTCTAAAATAAATTCAAATTCACAGGAAAAGTAGTTGAGGAAAGCAAAACGTGAGTTGATATCTCCATAGGAATAGTATTATGCATTGTTGAAACATAGGATTTATGGCAATTTTAGCTTCCACACTACGTTTATAACGTAAAAAGTGGAAGTAATTATAATCGTTCAGTCCGTCTGTCTGTCTGTCTGTCTGTCACCCACTTTCATAGACAAAACTACAAATGCTACAGACAAGTGTGATATTTCAAAAAATTCAGCGCATCGAATTTAGAAGACATTGAAAATTTCAGAAAAGAATTCGAAATTGAAGTACTTTAATTATTTAAAAAACTGCAAAATTTGATGCTCATTTAAAATTCATAGGATGCCATTTTTATTGGAATTAAATCACCATTGCCATTCGTAACAATCGCTCGAGAAACTTTAATTCATTTAGACAATAAATTAAAAGAAATTTATTTTTGAGACATCGATCATTTTGGAATGACGTCAAATATATTTCACTACGAGATTCTTTGTATGTTGATATGAAATGTTTTTATTCTATTTAAAAGCGAGTAATATTACATACTTATTCTTTAAAATATAAATTTATTTTTGCAAACGATAAATAATAATTATTGAATTTTTGAAATAAAATAAATGAAACTGGCCAAATTTAGCATGTAAATGTTTAATATAGAATTAATGCTGTGTTTGACGCCTTTTTACCTGTTAAATACAACTGTTGTGTGGAAACGGGTTAAGTGACAGATTCTGTGACAAACCTACTTGTTTAATTTTGAAAGAAACTTCATGTGAGCGAAAATTAAGTATACACACGTAAAAGCATGTCGGTTTAATTTGTAAAATTTTTATTTGGATATCATTATTTTATTTTACTCATTTATTGAAAACTTTCATTTGATTTTTAGCTTCCACACTACGTTTATAACGTAAAAAGTGGAAGGTATTATAATCGTTCAGTCCGTCTGTCTGTCCGTCACCCACTTTCATAGCCCAAACTACAAATACTACGGACAAGTGTGATACGTCAAAAAACACAGCGCATCGAAATTAGAATGCATTAAAAATTTCAGGAAAGAATTCGAATTCGAAGTACTTCAATTATGTAAAAAACTGCAAAATTGAATGCTCATTTTAAAAGCATAGGAAACCATTTTTATTAGAATTAAATAACCATTGCCATTCTCAACAATCGCTCGAGAAACTTTAATTCTTTTAGAGAATAAATTAAAATAAATTTATTTTTGCGACATCGATCCGTTTGAAATGACGTCAAATATATTTCCCTACGACATTCTTTGTACGTTGATATGAAATGTTTTAATTCTATTTAAAAGCGAGGAATATTACATATTTATTCTTTGAAATATAAATTAATTTTTGCAAACGATAAGTAATAATTATTGAATTTTCGAAATAAAATAAATGAAACTAGCCAAATTTAGCATGTAAATGTTTAATATAGAATATAAATGCTGTGTTTGTCGCCTTTTTACCTGTTAAACACAACTGTTGTGTGGAAGCGGGTTAAGTGACAGATTCTGTTACAAACCTACTTGTTTAATTTTGAAAGAAACTTCATGTGAGCGAAAATTAAGTATAAACACGTAAAACATGTCGGTTTAATTTGTAAAATTGTTATTTGGATATCATTATTCTATTTTACTTATTTATTGAAAACTTTCATTTGATTTTTTATGAACTGATTCACAACTCAATTCAAATTATGTTTCCAAATTGTATTTACATGATGTTTATAAATGCTAAAAATAAATATATGGTGGATTACTTAAGCATAAATTGGGAATTTGTACTTCATAATATCTCTACAGTTATAAGATACAATGCATGTCTATTTCACTCTCTGTCTTTTGTCATGTTCGAAATATACTTGATGCCTAGAGAAGTCCGGGAATTAATTGGGAGACATGTTGTAGAGAATTGGAAGATGTATGCTAAAATGTCCAATTACATTAATGACAATAACTATTCAAGATATGCTGAATATTTCTCCAAATACTAATTCTCTCCACAACAGTTCTTGGCAGTAGATGAGCTGTTCAACTGTGAGTCGATCGTTAATTCTACCTTGGGCCAGGTTATTATTTGTTTATGAAACTTGAGATTTAAACTTGGGTCTAATATCAAATCCTACAAATATTTACTTATACCTACCTTTCAAACAATTATATATTTAAACGTGTGTTTTGTAAGGAATTTTTATAAATTTAGTTTTTTAGGGCACAGCAATTTTAATGGATGTTAAGCCCTAAAAATTAATATTTTTAGTGTAAGTATAAACAAACAATGTCTGTCAGTTTTTTTTTAAAATTTATACTAATTTATTCTAATTTTTTATAAATAAGCATAAACATAAATAATTATTAAAATATATTGTCCATTATAAATATTTATTAAAATAATTTTAAATAACCCTATTGAAAAACATTTATTAATTATTTGTTGTTTCAATAACCAGTGTTTCCCATTAGGTAAATACTGGTTTCTACCACGGTTTTTACCTAATGGGGGGAGGTGAATACCATGCCAACCCTATCTTAGATAACACTATACATTTAACCTTCAAATGATTATGCCTCAAGTTCCCGTATGGAGGTTAATAGTCAATATTTAGATAAGAACCGTTAAATATTTACTTGGACGCTGTGCGAAACAGAGATTATGTCCGAAATGCTAAAATGTCAAGAGTTTTAGGCGTTGAGAAATATTAAGTATGACATTTTGTGTTTATATTTACAAGAATGTTGATTCTTCAGTAAGAAAAATATTGCTTTGAGGCTTATTTTAATCGTTTGATTCAGGGAAAGGAGGTTAAATTAAAAGATAAGGTTAGGGGGAATCTAGAGATACTCAAGGGCAATTGGCGACAGGCATCTTAATTTTTATCTACAGTCAGGTGACGAGTCGACACCTGAGTAGGCACCCAACGTAACTTTTTAAGGCTGACATCGTACACGGCTTCGGGACTTAGGATCATATTTAACGTGCACTCAGGGGTATAATTCGTCGGACTTTTTGGCTGCACAGGGGGTTATATTTTGGGTGGTTAACTTATACCATAAAACTCGAAAATGTGGTTTATTATTATATAAATTTTTTTTAAATTTTTAAATATTCAAATTTCGAATTTTCTAGTAACGCGTAAAGTCATATTTGTCATATACGTCATTCTCAGTTTAGTTTGAATTATCGTCGCACTAGAGCTACACGAGGGCTATTGGAGACGGGCGTCGTATTTTAGAACCACAGTCAAGTGACGAGCCGACACCTGAGTAGGCACCCAACGCAACCGTCAAGGGCGACATCGTACGCAGCGTTAGGACTTTGAAGGATATTTAACGTGCACTCCCTCCACACGGATATTATTCATCGGACATTTTTGGCTGCACGGGCCGTTTATAGGTCGGCAGTTATTTTGGCGATGCCCGGACCCGAACCTGGGACCTTCCGCATACTAGGCGAATGCCTAACCGACTGGGCTCCCCAGCCTCCTTTACGATAAATTAATCAATTACAATAAGTTAATAAAGAATAATGGTTTTTTATTAACGTCACAATAGAGCTACACGGGGCTATTGGCACGTGCTTTGTGATTTTGAAACGTGGTCAAGTGATGAGGCTGGTTACCTTATTTGGCACCTAGAAGAACCCCATTAGCGATATTATACGCGACGTAATTACTTATGCCTACTACAGATTCAGCGTTTACCAGCTTCAACTACATATATGCAGATTATTTATGAGTGAGATATTGTTTTGCCTTCACGATTCTTTTAAGAGTTATGAACCGGTTACACACACCTTTTGAATAAAAGGTGCCAAAAGAAATAAAAAATTGCAATTTTGTTTATTATTCTTTGTTTAAATTATGCTCTGTTTAAAGCTTATAATGTAACTAAAATAGAATTTTTTAGATTCAAAGATTTCTTTCTTGGGTCATTTTAATCGAAAAAATGGTTTAGTTTTTTCTGAAGTTAACTAGATTTATTTTTTTTATCAGAAGTATTTGAAATATTAAAGTTAAAATACATTATTTAATCCTTCTAAAAACCAAAAATTTATTTAATTTTATTAAATTTAGATTAATTGTTCAACTTTATTTCTTAACATTGTAAGTAGAGTGTTTTGGGTTAATAAAAAGTGATAATTGACAACCGTTTTTTTTCTTCAAAATTGATTGACCTGTAAAAATATAGTAAATCGAAAGAGTAAAGGTAAAATACTCGTTATCCAGCATATAATTTTCCAATAATAATAAAGAAAGAAAACGTCGTTGTCTGAAGGAAAAATTTTATGTGGAAACTCAAAATAAGATCGTTACCACGGCAACAGTTATTACATTGATTACGCTTTTAATTATATAAAATCTTCGAAAATCAAGTCATCACTTGACAAAGACCATGAGGGCAAAAACATTGGGATACTGACCCGAAACCAGTGGCAGCATTTGACGTCCATCCTGTAGAAAACTGATTGTAAACGAAGAACTGATAAAGAATTACACGAGTTTTTCTATTTATTGTCAATTTGAAAGAAACTGACCATGTCAAAAAAAAACCGACTAGAACAGATGTAAATCGAAGGATATATATGATGCGACAGTGGTTGTTAATTGTTAAAGATGAAAGCCAAAGACAACCTGTCATTATTGCTTATTAAAACCAAATCCCCCTAAAATTACCTGGCCTTAAAGCAGTGCAAGAAATTTATTAGGTGTGACGCTTGTGACGAATTAATTGTGAGATTGTTCATGGGAAGGATTTTACACATGTCCAGGACAGTGTGGCGTTTTTCGTCGATGGCCTCCGAACGTAATACCTCCACATATGACGTTATGCAAGCACAATTACAGCGTCCCAAAACAATTTTTTCGATTTAGCTATCTCTAAAACTGTCACGGTTTCAAAATGTATTAGTTAAAATCATTTTAAAGTTTAGGATACCCACTCCTGTTGCTCAGCATAACAGAACGTCACGGTTGCTTTTTGTTCTGGCGGCATTCATGATGGCCTTTTCTGTGCGACTCATCTTATCAACTGCTCAAAGTACTAACGTGGTTTATCCCTAATTCTACGTTGAGCGATCACACGGCTAGTCCGATGGTGCCAACCCTAGACGCTACAGCAAATGTCTACAGAAAGCAATCGTTGGTCACTAACAACAACTAAAAGCGAAATCTTGCAATGCACTCGAAAAATTAAATCCTTGAAGAGGGTTTGCAGAGAAAAGGTATTCTAATAAAGAATAGCAAGACAAAATGCCAAAACTAACGTTGACATGGCTTCGGTGACGTCATTGGCAAATTCAAATGCAATTTGGAAGTACATTCTATATTTCAAGCACGGAATCCAGTCCTAATACCAAAAATGTCCACTGAAGGAGAACTGGTGCCATTAACAAAAGGTGTTGCTGACAGGCGTTTTGATATCACAAGTACAAGGCAGGTTATCCCTGGAGTATAATTAACATGTCAATTTTAAAAGAAACTCTATACAGAGGAATAACATGCCTGAAGGGGTTGTACCCCGGGAAAGGAACGCTGATTACAGTCATGTAAGTTTCTATAACGATACTAAAAACCAAGTTTCATGGACCCTCAATGGTATGGGGTTGTCACTACATCGTAATTCCACTTGTTCTGATCAAGTAACGGGATCATGAAGCCTGGCATAAAACCCAGAACATTTTCTGGGGGAAGGCATCAATCGGATAAAACCAGAAATATCTGAAATTTTGTTTCGTCATTTCAACTTTAAGGAAAACTAGGAACATATCCGAGGGGTCAAGAAGAGCAACTCTGACAAGATTTGCAAAGAAGAAGGTCCAACTTATGGTGCTGGAGATTTTCCGTCGTTCTATGTGCCCCCCATAGAGGAGGTGCCGTCTGAAAAATAGGTAAATACAACGTTTGAACAAACCCATCATTTTCCCCATCCTTTATTTACGTTTGTTGGCTATTTTTATACACAAATGTAAACAATTTTTGAAGGGTCGATTCTTATTATAGGATCGACCCATACAATACCAATATGAGAACCCACTACACTACACGCACACTTAAGCCAACAAACCCTCCTTCTTTGTGCTGTTCAATAATTTTCTGTCCTTTTATTAACATAAATAAGCAAATTACAATAATTTTTATGTATGGACTGATGGTTAACATCAAGTTTTGTAACAATAATGCATCAACCCTTTTGAAATGAACAACTTCCTAAAAAAATATGTGTTGAAAACTTTGAGTTCATTTTCTGAAGAAAGTTTTTTTCTGCATTTGCACTTCACTTAAACAGTGATATCTCAAGCTCTATTTAAATTTTTTTAAATTGGTTTCAACTTTGTAATCAGAAATGTTTGGAGCATGTTTTGTACCTCAGACTTTTGTTTGTGTTTGTAGATAAATTTTTTAGAAGCTTTTAACTATAAAAAGTGGGGGGGGGGGAAATTTGTTTTATTTTAGTGTTCTAGGATAAAAATTCATATAATATGTTCTATTTAAACAAAGAACTTGATTGAGGTACAAAACATTAAAAAAGGTTTAATAAACATATTCCAAAAGAATTAGCTCTCTAAGTATAATAGAATTTGCATAATTTCAAATCAAAATTAGGTTAATTAGCGTACTAATTGCTAATTAAGTAATTAATTAATTGAGTTTTGTAATTTTTTTTAACATAAAACACTTAGTCTATGGGTACCTTATTTATGGTATAAATTTTAATTTTTTTCATAAGAAAATAAAAAAAAAATTGTCAAAGGTATACGTATACCTTAAAAAGATGTCTAGACAGATGACAGAAACCACGAAGGAAATCTCCCAGTCATGACGACTTAGCCCATCTGGCAACGCCAGCTTCAAGAAATACATAGCACTGGTAAGCAGTGCAATCAAGGAACAAATTATTAAAAGGAATGCGAGTAAAACTAGTTATGTGAGTAAAACTAGTTAATTCTACTTGTTAACTTGTATGCTCGTTTTAAAAATATATAAACTTTTGTAACTTAATATAGAATTTCTAACTTAGCATTCAAAAGATTACTTGTCTTGGGCCTATTTAAATGTAATGCGAAAAAAACACTCTTCTAGGTTTTTCTGTGTTAAACATAGATTTTTTCTAATTTTATCAAGAAAGTAATTAGCTGACCAATCCATTAAGTTAAAAGTACTTAATATCCTTCCCAAAAACCCAAAAAATTTTCATTTAAATTTTTATTAAATTTAATTAAATTGCTTCTTGAGCTTATATTTCCCCTCAACATTTGTTTAAAAAAAAGTAAGAGTGAAATTTGGTGGAGGTATAAGAAAAAAGTGATTTTTAATTGAAAAATCCTGCTTTGTTTTGTGTTTTGCCATATATATTGATTGAACATGAAAAAATATAGAAATGAAATAATTGTTCAATAGGTTATTTTATAATTTTCTACTCGTTTATCCAGCATAATAATATTTCTCTCGAAGGCTCTATCTATAATAATAAAAGAAAGAGTCTGTCTGTTTGTCTGTGGATAGTGAAATAGACCTATTTATACTGCTCGAGAAAATTCGAAATTTATAATATAGATTCCCTGTAATACCTACGTGTGCACCTGAGGCTTAGTTTATTCATATTTGATTACGTTTTTTTTAATTAATATAAATATTTTCAAAAATACGTCATCCACTTGAAAGTGAGAGACCGAAACTGGGGCTTGAAAACACATGGGCCGACCTGAAACAGGGGCTTGACGTCATCCGTAGATAAACATGAAAATCCAGTAAAAGAAGAAACGTTAAAAAATTAACACGAATTCGATTTCTACTTATAATTTTCAATTTGAAAGAAACTTTAGCGCGAGTGAAAATTAAATATAAACACGATCACGAGGGTTTAATTTTTAGGATTGTTATTTGACTATCATTATTTTATTTCATTTATTGATTGTGGAATTATTACCACGTTTCGGTTGTTAAATTTTAAAGATCGCCAAAAGTCGCCAATGAACAGACCTGTCATTTTATTATAGCTTTATTAAAAACAAATCCCCGTTATTAAAGGTTAACCCGTGCGACGCCGGGTTTAGAAAGCTAGTATACCATAAAAATTAAATACTTAGGCGTGGCGCTTGGGTAAAGGACCGAGAATTAATTGTGAGATATGTTGCAAATGGGAAGAGATTTGCTACAATGTCCCATGACAGTTATGGCGATAATTATTCTGGATCTGCTGAATGCCTCTCCGAAACGTTAATTCCCTCCACATATGACAGTTATTGCGAATGGACAATTACAGCGTTTTCCAAAAACATTTTTATTCGATTTAGCATATTAAAAAACCTCTAAAACTCAAGTATTTCTGGTTTTAAAGATGTATTTAGTTTTAAATTCATTTTTAAAGTTAGTGATACCTCACTCCTGTTAAACCTCTCTTAGCATAACAGATGACGTCACGGTTGGCTTTTTTTTTTTGTTCTTCTCGTGTTATTTCATATCACTGTATCGCTTTTGAAACTGTGAAACGTACTTTCATCTTTATCAAACTGCTAAAGAAGTTATGCTATTTTACAGAAACATGCCATGTTTATTCCAGTTAATTTCTTCAAACGTTGAACGATTTCACCCGACTAATCCGATCAGATCCAACCATAGAGCTAACAGTCAATAGTTCTACAAAAGCTCATACGCGCTCTAGTGTGTGTATTTCAACTAACAACCAAACTTGGAAAAAGCTGTTAAAATTCCTTGATATGAACTGGTTAAAAATAATATTTTCTTCTTCTTTTAATGAGGTTTCGCAGAAATTGTAAGGTTTTCTATTTTATAAAGTGTATTATAGCACAGATCGAAACATCGCCAAAAACATAACAGTTGACATCAGTGCTGTTTTCGGTGACGTACATTTTCGGCAAATTTCAAATGCATATTTTGTTGAAATTAAACATATTTCTGAATATTTAAGCTTATATTCGGAATATGCAGCTTCTAATGTACCAGAAAAACATGTCTATTCTGAATTTCGCGTTTTAATGCAACTTGTCCATTAACATAGTAACAGGTGAATTGTTGAATCACGATTTTGATCATCAAATGTATCTGGGCTAGGTTATTCTCTGTTTATGAAATTTATAATTTTAACAGTTGTCCATTTTTTAAAAGTTAATACTCATATCAGCTAGCGAGGGTATATAACATCCTGAGGGGTTGCTGACCAGTGGAAAGGAGGCTGGATTTACAGTATGTAAAAGTTTCTATAAAATACAAATAACCAGTGTTCAGGGCACCCCCGTGCAACCTTGGGTATAGGGGTTGGGGTAAGTACATATATATTCCGGCTTGTGTGCTTGATCAGAGACACGCTTATGAAGCCTTCGTCAAGTAAGACAGACACAGAAAAATTTTTTACTGTCACAGAGAAAGGAACACAACATCGGGTATATAAAGCTAGTAATGCATAAATTTAAATTTTTTATTAATATTTAAACGTTAAGGCATAAAGCAGTTTTTTATAATATACTACATACATATACAATATACTACAAATGCATAATTACAAAAATAAAATTGAAATTTCAGTAAAAAATGAATTTTATTCTTTATGCAATGAAACTAGTTGAATCTTTTGAGAATTTATTTATCCTTCAGAGAGTTTATTAAAAAAACTAAAAAAAATAAACAATTTTCATTATGCTTTCAAGTCGTTTTGATTTGAAAATATATACCCTCAACCAAACATTCAGTCGCAACAAGTTTTTTAAAAAAAATCGCAACAGAAAACGAAATATTTCCGAAACAAAAGATGGATATAAAAAAACATCCCGCCCAAAAAACTTCTCGGAAGTCCGAATTCTTGTAAAATAAAATTCCTAATGCGTTTCCCCTCTTTTTTCAAATCTTTGAAATGAAAAGAAAGACGGAGATTTGTAAAAGAGAATGATAAAGAACAACTAGCTGTTTCTTTTTAACCTGTTTTAACACGATCTTATGTATTGCACCTAGTTACAAATAGTAGTTTCAATCCGAGGCCAATCCTGCGTGTGCAGTTAATTGTATCTAGTAGGCATTTCAAGCCCTTTTCACATGCAACGGTATCATTTGTCGTAGTTATAGTGCCGGATGCTCGCAGAGGCAATGCTAAGTCAATTGGATCCATAGATATCACAGTTAAAGAATTAGCAGATCACGTGACCTCCAATGCTAACGACGGGACGCATGGAAGCCAAATAAGAGGGCAAAATGGACAGTGTTGCTGCCACTTTAAGGAGAAAAATACTACGAAAAAATACCATTTAATTCTAAAATTACAAAAAAATATCGTAAAAATACTAGCTGCATTTTGAAATCTTTTTAGTGACTTTAAATCCTTTTCTAGTATTTTTTTTGGCAATTTTAGAATTAAATGGTATTATTTCGTAGTATTTTTCTCCTTAAAGTGGCAGCAACTCTGTCCAAATTGCCCTCCTATTTTTGTCCCCATGCGCGTCCCGTCGTCAGCATTGGAGATTACGTGATCTGCCAATCTAATACTTTAACTATGATATCTATGATCGGATCTTTTACAAGAGACGGAAGTGAAAACCATATTTACGATTTTATCTTCGGATTTCAATCATATAGTGGTAATGTTAAGTGTAGCAATGTTAAGTCACGTTAAAGAGGTAAGGCAGTATTTTGATTATAATTAACGAACATCAGCTATATGTTACACGTCAGCGGCAGTATTCAACTCTTCAGCTTTTATATTTGAAAAATATTAGTTTTAAAAAAAAGTATCAACGTAACCTGGACCGGAAACTGGTTGCTCTAAAGAATAAATATTTTTTAATTGCGGTTTTCAAAATGCGTTCAATTTATGGGGTGTTTAGTTTAAGCTTAAAGTCAAAAGGATATAGTTATCGATTGAAAATACATACTTATTTAAAATAATTTCAGTAAATATAATTGGATATTTTATAACAAATATATTATTAACATCGTTAAGGGTTGAACTCACTTACTGCAATCAGAAGGCCCAAGAGTAAAAAAATCGTCCTTGACCTTATATTTTAACGGTAAAAAGGTAGGTAGGTAGGTTGGTGCATGTATTTTCAGGACTGTGTGCTTGATCAGAGACCCGCCGCTTATAAACCTAAGTAAGACAGACAACTGTAACAAATATGTAAAGACAAACTATTTAAGTTGGTTGGTGGACATATATTTTCAGGCTTGTGTGCTTGGTCACAAAGACCCGCTTATAAACCATCGTCAAGAATACACACACATATAAGACATATGCTGCCATCTATCGCCACCTCCACAATTTAGACATGTCCCTGAAGGGGAGGGAAATAGTCTCCAGGGACCTGTATCCGTGGGAAACTGCGCAATGACCGCCCACAGGACTTTCGGACCCAACAGATTTAACGAGCACGTACTCCGCATATACTCGACAAACACAAACATCCATGCCTTAACGGGATTCTAACCCGAACCCAGATGCTCCAAAGGCTAGTTCCCTAACCGTTGCGCCGCCAACTATTTAATCAATTCTACTCCGTAGGTAGGTAGTTAAACGTTTTGGCTGTCTTTTTCCAGTCTTTATGAGGAGTTTTAACACAGCAAATTGCGCCTCATAATTTAAAACCACGATCAAGTGACAAGATTTCAATACCATGGATACATTTAAATGGCGTTACAGTAAATAAATGTCCAAGGCTTTTTGTACTACTTTCAGATTGCTTACTTGGGGATAATGTGGCGCATTGCAGCAGGTGTTCCGGTCAGTTGGCCAGATGAACGCAAAAAAAACCTGAATATTTATTTCTCAAGCTAGCTTGGACCTCATTTCATCGACCCACTAAAGGGATGAAACTCTGAAACTAACCTATCTTTTTTAATATGTAAAGAAACGAAACTATAAGAACCGCACTTTGACAAGAACGCCACCAAATCTTTTGTAAAATGCCATCCCTCCTGTGTCTCTCTTATTGAAGAAAGCAAGTTTGAGTATGAACAGCGGTTCTATTTATAGGCATTCCCAGGCATGTTGGCATAAAAGGAAAGTTGGCCGGGAATTGTCATTTTGTTTGAGACAACCCTCCATCTTTGGGGGATTATAATATGGAGTGTTTGACGATATCTTGGCCTTTGTTTAGCGGCGAAATGTTAAAACCCTTGGCGAACTGTTGATACTTTTGTTTTCAGATGTGAGAAATGAAAGGAATTAAGAGGTTTGGAGTGCTTTTGGTTAAAGGTCACGTTCAATGGACGATTTGAATTACGATTGTTTGACGGGTATAAGACAGTGTTTGACGTAGCAGTGGCGTCACTATATGCGTGGTTGTTTTACTTTGGACGAATTAGCAGCCGGGTTGTTTGTGGGGTATAAGATAACGTTTTTAGTAGATATGAAGTCACAGTAGGCGAGGTCGTTCCAATTGTTTGTGTATTTTAAAGACCTTCTGTTCTAGTTAAATACAGTTTTGTGATGACAAAGCAAACTGATTAAATAGTAGGTAAATACTTATTTGTTGTCCTTGAAAATATACATTTCGCAGTAGAAAAAAAACCTGTTTCTGTAAGTTAGAAACTCTGCTTAGTTAGAGTCTCAACTGTAGTTAGCCTGACCAGATTAGTTTCAGTGATTAAATTTTCGTATATGAAATCGTCATTAAATTTTCAGAAAACATATTTCAATTACGGTTTTGGTTTGAAAAAAATATGAATAGATTAAATGGAGACAATTTGCACAAATTGTATAGCTATATAGTTGCACAGTAAACTTCACTGTACTGCAAAATGCAATACGTTGGTTACAACTAACGAGCGCCCTATGTACTGAATTCATACTTCATGTAATATTGATTGTAGCAGTTGGCTGCTTCAGTTTCATTGCAAAATGCAACAAATTCATTGTTTGCACACTTCTGATGCCCAATTGAGTTAAAATTCGCATAGCCATCTAATTTTATATGTACATGAGTTAACGCAAAAAACGCAAATTTTGTGGAGTCTTTTTAAAGATTTGTAATTTCAAAATTAATGTAAGAAGACGTATTTTTGGTACGTTCTGGTTTTAAATAGAAGCCCTCAATATTAATTTTTAAGGATTTTCCATGCGTTTCTCATTTATCTTTCAGTATTATACTGAACTAAAATGTTAAATCCCTTGGTGGCCAGTTGATACTTTCTCGCTTTTCACGAAAAGTGAAGGCCATTAACTGTTAGAGTGCTTTTTTAAAGGTCAAACGCTATTCGTAACATTAGAAGAAAAGAAGTTGATGACCATAAGTATACATTTTCGTGATAACGTTTCCATTAATGATATTAATGGATTGAATTTGCAATTATATAAATGCTGGACAATATAACGAGTTATAGATATTCTTTGACAACGAATTTTCAAGTCAATTTCATAATAATTGAAGCTTTAAGCCCTAAAAAACACAATTGTTTGGTACTTATGAATGCAAAACCAAACCGTATCAAGTTTTGGTAAATAATAGTCCATTTTAACAACTTTTTAAATGCAGAATGCTTTTAAAACTGAGTGCTGAAAAAGTTTGTCACAAGAACTCCGAAATCGTGTTGCACAACTTCATTTTTTATTTTAAAAAAATAATAAACAACTAATACTTGTGATCAAAAGCTGAAAACTGTTTTTCAGATCTTCTATCAAACTATTTCAGGGCTCAAAGTTTAAAGTAAAGCACACTCTAGCGGTTTTAACTCAGTCTGAGTAAATTTCCACTCCTTTCCGTACCGAAAATGCACTTCCCCTATAGGAGTGGATTTCACTCTTTTTGCGAAGTGGGTAAAAGAAATAAAAGAAAACAATCTACGTCCTACACTCTTAAAACGAGCGGTTTTAACTCAGTCTGAGTTAATTTCCACTCCTTTCGGGTGCCGAAAATGCACTTCCCCTATAGGAGTGGATTTCACTCTTTTGTTTTAAGAGTGTATGTAGTTATAGGAGCGTAAAACAAAACATCTATTTAATTCAATATCACAACTCAGGAGGATATTATAACCCAAATTTTCAGAAGATATTAACTAAAGCCGAGCATATTTTCAACATGTAATAGTAGTAAGTGTTATCACACAATTTTTTTTTCAAAATTTTTCTTTGGTTTCATTTAGTTTTTAAATATTCTTTCTCTCAATTGATAATCTATATTGTTTCTCGGCTAATGTTAAAGTAAAACTTTATTATAATGAATGATATATAATTGGAAAGACAAATGAAGAGTACAGGGGAAGAACCGCTTTATTTATTAGGAGTAGTTCCGTAATTGTATCTGCTTGGCGGACATTGGCGACAGAAAACCGGTTTTCCTTTCGGTTCTTCTTTCGCGGTACAAACGTGTGACTCGTGTCCGCTGATCTCTGGCGTAAATCAGGGTTGCCGCGAGAGAAAAACAGAGTAACCGATTTCCTCACACCAGTTTAGGCGATGACTCGCTTTCATCGCCAAAGAGTCCTGATGAGGAAAGTTTTCGACGAAATTAAGCGGTTTTTCCCCTGTACTCTTCAAATATAAAAAAAATAATAAAATGATCAAATTTAAACTGCGAAATTATAAAATCCTGTTAACACGTTATGTAAAATTAGCATTGAACCGTTTTATAATAAAAGTACTAAACCTTTCTTTTTATTTTCGGAAATTGTTTTCACATAAAAGCAAAATATTTCTTACTTTAGAATTTTTATTCATTTAGAAATACATTTTGCAAACTATATAAGTTATTTAGAGATTTTTTTAATTGAAAACCAATATTAATAACCATAATTGGATGTGTATTCTATAAATTATAATTACACGCTCACTTTTGCGAACTTTGTTACAGTCACAACAAACAAAACGAAGCATGCTCTCCACAGTAACCTAATATTTGAAACAAAATATCCCAATATATATAACTAAGAGATATAGAAAAACAATCTTTAAATTATTTGGCCACATTGTTTTAAAAGCGAAATCCAATTAAATTCTCAACCAAAAGAGCACTCTGAAACCAAAATTGAACGCAGATGAGATAAAAATGTAATAATTTTTCGCAATTTGATACACAGAGCCTTTAGAGCTGTTTAACTAAAGGAAATCAAATACCTGCAGTGTATTTTTAACAACTTCAGTTTTTTACCTAAGAACCTGTCATGTATAGGCCATCCAATTAACTACTGATACGATGGAAAAATGCGACTAAATTGAAATTTGATGTTTGCAACGTGCTTTGTGATCCTTCAACAAACAGTAATGCAGATAAAGGCCCGATTTTCATTAAAGAACAGTTATTTTTTGTATCAATTATTTTTAGTCTGAATCTCTATGACTCGTGTAGCTCTAATGCGACGATAATTCAAACTAACCGTAACTGTATTTTCCATGCTTTATAGTTCTGTAAAACTAGTTTCTTTTAGCATGTAGTTTTAGTAGCAGTAAAAACTGCGTTCAGGAGAACATAAGCTATCCATTTTGTAAGGAAATTAATTTTGTGTTTAATTACCATATGAATTTTTCTTGTTTAATAAGCGCATGAATTTTTCATATTTAATAAGCGTATGAATGTTTCCTGTTTAATAAGCAGATGAATTTTTCTCTTTAATGAGCGCATGAATTTTTTCTTTTTAATTACCATATAAATTTTTCTTGTTTAATAAGCGCATGAATTTTTCCTATTTAATAAGCGTATGAATTTTTCCTGTTAAATAAGTGTATGAATGTTTCCTGTTTAATAAGCAGATGAATTTTTCTCTTTAATGAGCGCATGAATTTTTCCTATTTAATTATCATATGAATTTTTCCTATTTAATTATCATATGAATTTTTCTTGTTTAATAAGTGGATGAATTTTTCCTATTTAATAAGTGTATGAATGTTTCCTGTTTAATAAGCAGATGAATTTTTCTCTTTAATGAGCGTATGAATTTTTCCTGTTTAGTAACCGTATGAGTTTTTCTTGTTTAATAAGCGTATGAATGTTTGTCTCGTCAATAAAGTGTTATTGCCTCAAAATTCGTGTTCGTTCTTTCACAGAACGGATTAAAAACGCTGTAAACTGGTTGCATTTGCTACATTTTCGTTTCGTAAAAAACAATGTCTTTGAAAAACTTTGCTTTTGCGAAAAAAAAATCTTTACACTTCCGCATTAATGATAATGTTTCTGCAACGTTGCATTTTACGATTTAGAATGGTTGCATCTAAACAACTCAACTTCTTTTTTGTGGGGCCATGGTTGTTGTTTGAAATGATTCCCAGAAATCTCGTGCCGTCGGAGTTGGACAGTCGTCTGGAGCGTTCGCCACTCATGGGAGAAGGTTACTGGTTCAAAAAACGCCTTCTATATTGATAAAATAGCACTCGACCCAATCACTTGGTTCCCCGAGTACACTGGACGGAGAAATCTGCCGAGTCTTAAGCTACGACGGCGATAGTTAAAAGGCGATAGTTATAGATGTCGTTCGAAGATCCGTTCTGTGAGAGATCGGTAAAAATTCGTTGCCTTTTCGTTGCAAAATATTGGAGATAAAAAAAAGTGAAAATTTTCTTCTTGTGTTTGTTCGATTATAACATGATGTACTTAGAAATGAAAAATCGTGGTATAGAAAATATCCTTGCTATAAATATCAGTGGAGAAAATTATATCTCAAAATGCCCTACAACCCTCCTTCAGATTATTAGAATATTCAGTATATTTGAACATTTTCTACATAAAATGCCCGATTTATTTAAGATTATACAATGTAGATGCCCCCAAATATTAACCCTTATATTTTTAGTATGCTAATCAACAACATATTGCTCACAAATAACATATACACGAATAAATAATTTATAAAATAAATTTTTAAAAACCACAATATTAGAATAATAAAAACACTAATTAAAAAAAATTAGAATATTTGTGAATTAACGTGATTGGTTAACGTTGGAGTCGAAAGTAAGCATTAATTATGACGTAGTGGAAGTAGTGATAGTGCTTTTCTTAGTTTGGAAACAAAATTTAGTTTAAAAGCGTTTTAAAATGGGTAGTCATTTTGAAATTACGGGAAGAATGGCTTACCCAGAAAAGGATAGCTAAAAAAAGGTGAATCGTTCTCAAAAAACTGTGAGTAAAGTTCTTCAAGCTTATTATAAAAACATAAAATTTAAAAATAATCGTGAAAACTGCGGTTCCAAAAGAATAATTTCGAAGAGACAGGACAGATGTCTGAGAAGGATTACTACGAAATATCGGTTTACGACCGTGAATTTCATAAACAAGAAGTGGCCGAGAATCAGGAGTGGATGTCTCAGTGAGTACTTACACGGCGAAGAATACATGAATTTGGTTTTCGATCGCGTGTTCCCAAGAAGAAACCGTTTCTTAGTGCCAAACAAAAAAGGAGACGTTTGTAGTGGTGCAGAGAGAGGTTGTCTTGTGGCGGACAGGAATAAAGTACTTTTTAGTGATGAGTCGGTATTTTGCGTTTCTGTCGGTCCTCAGAGTAACCGTTGTTTGGTTGGTTGGTTGGTAGACATATATTCAGGTTTGTGTGCTTGGTCAGAGACCCGCTTATAAACCGTCGTCAAGTAAGACACACACACACAATTGTGTGTCTGTCACATAAGTGACAGATGCTGCCATCTATCGCCACCTCACAATTAGACATGTCCAGAAGGGAGGGAAATAGTCTCAGGGACCTGTACCCATGGAAACTGCGCATGACGCCCACAGACTTGGACCCACAGATTTAACGAGCACGTACTCCGCATATACTCGGGGGTCTTCAGTGGTATCGGATCGATCGTGAAACCTTCCGATTCGAGAACGAGGCCTTAACCACTAGGTTTATCCACGGCCCACAAAGTAACCGTGTTTGGCGCTTTTCTCAAGGTAGAGGTCTTCGGTGTATCGCCCAAACTCGTATTGAACCACGGTCACAGCAATTCGAGCGAACGCCTATCATTTCCACATAGAGTGTCGTGTACGGGCCCATCCGTTGTTTATTGGATCGGCTTTTCTCAAGAAGCTTTTCATCCAAACTGCTTGAAACGTACAGTTAAGTTCTCAATAATGGTTTGGGGTTGTTTATGTGCTCATGGACTAGGAACTCTGTGTATAAAGGTATTGTCAATTCTGAAGCATACAAGGCAGTTCTAGATAATTATATGATTCCAGCGTCTGATGATCTATTTGAAGGTGACTTTATTTTCCAACAAGATTCTGCATCATGTCACACATCAAAAACTACCATGTATTGGCTTACGAACAATGAAATCCAAGTGCTTCCTTGGCCAGCCAATCCACCTGATTTGAACCCCATAAAGAATATTTGGGGTTTAATGAAGAAAAAATTTAAAATATTGGCCTCAAAGGACAAAAATGAACATCGTGAAATTTATTTGGGATCATACCAGTAAAGAACAGTGTAAATATTTAGTGGAAAGTATGCCGGATCGTAGGCGAAATTAAATTAAAGCTAAGGGCAATATCACTAAATACTGATTATTCTCACAGGTACTCGTTTGAATAGTTTATGTTACTTGTTTCTAATTTTGTGGAAAATCATTGAATGTATTATATTTTTTGAATTTTTATGTGCAATTCGTTATAAGATTTTTTTTTTAAACTATGCTAATTATTTTAGGTTATATTCATCAACAAATCATATGAAATGTGACACGACAAAAAGAATTTGTCAATCTTTAATTTTCTGTTTAATAAATACAAAATTTCAAGAACTTGAAACATGTTTTTCTCATTATTCTAATATTCTAGAGGTGGGTTGTAAAGTCGAATGTCTGACAGCAAGAAAAAATTTATCTTCCACCCGCGGGTTTTCTGCGCCTCTACTTCGATTGTGTTTGTGCATTAAAATAGCCGATGAAAGTTAACTGTGCTGTATTCCTTTTCTTCGCATCTCTTATAGCGGGGGTTGCTATGTGATTGGCTTACAATGACGCTATGACGTAATATGCCGTTACCTTGGTTACCGACAACTTCAGTATCCTAAGACTAAGTCTGCATTTTCTTCATAAATCATGTTATTCTCTTCTGGTGAAAAGAATGAGTGCCTTATTCGAAAGTATCAGTTTACAAAATAAATAACCTGGCTATATTTGTTTTAATGATTAAGTTTTCGACTATGAAATCTCATCACTAAATTTTCATAAATCAACTTTTGTTTACTTTGTTTTGGTTTGAAAAATAAACTATTAAGGGGAAATGGGCGGGATGAACCGGGGGTCTCCAAAGCAAAGTGCATCAGTGTTAATCAAATGGTGAAAAAATATTTTCTCTGCCACATTTCTCCGGCTGTATTGAATATTTTTACAAGTGGATTTTTTAAGTGATAAATGTAGCTGACTTACAGGTCCCGACCTTCCCACTTTTTGAAATTGGTTCGAATATTTTTTTTTTAATTTTCAATAAATAATTTTACACAAAATATTCGAAGCAGTTTCAAAAAGTGGGAAGATAGAGACCTGTAAGTTATCTACATTTATCATTTAAAAAAACCGTTTGTAAAAATATTCAATACAGCCGGATAAATATAATAATAATATAGAAGAGAAAATATTTTTTTCGCCATTGGATTAACACTGAGGCACTTGAGTTTGGAGACCCGCGGTCCAGCTCGCCTATTTCCCCTTAAAAACGGAGAGACTATGGGCATGTTTTATGTCTGGAGTGGCAACAGTTCTAGCAGTATTGTTTTATTCTTCGTCCTTCTGGAATTAATTTGTTTTGAACAATACAATATTTTTTTACCTTACTGAAACTAATGTTGTGTAGTGTTACAAACTTTTCATTCAAGTAAAACTATAGCTTTTCTCTGTTCGTGAATCACGTTAAATGACTGTACTACAACTTCGCGTAATTTCTACGCATTAGGCAACGTATCATCTAAACCAAAGTTTTCTATACAACATTGATATTTTGGTAATGCCTTGCATACTTGAAATTTAATCGAATTTAAACCGATGACTTTTAATAAATAGCAGGAACTAAAACAATTTGCTAGTAAATAACCGTAAAATGAACTGTAATATACTAAATAATGACTGGGGCTGGGGAGCCCAGTCGATTAGGCATTCGCCTAGCATGCGGAAGGTCCCAGGTTCGGGTCCGGGCGTCGCCAAAATAACTGCCGACCTATAAACGGCCCGCGCAGCCAAAAATGTCCGACAAGTAATACCCCGTGTGGTTGGAGTGCACGTTAAATATCCTTCAAAGTCCTAACGCTGCGTACGATGTCGCCCTTAACGGTTGCGTTGGGTGCCTACTCAGGTGTCAGCTCGTCAATTGATTGTGGTTCTAAAATACGACGACCATCGCCAATAGCCCTCGTGTACCTCTAGTGCGACGATAATTCAAACTAACCTAACCAAATAATAACTCCATATTATAGGTGGCAGACAAAAAAAACACGTTCAATTTGAGAGTGAAATTAAAACAACCAATGAAATATTAGGAAAGGCATGAATGAAAATAGTAGTGCTACATTATGAGCATGAACATCATGGTTATTGTTATAACCCCATTGCACAATTTTTATTGATATTTAGTTGAGTAACAAACTGATCTGGGTACTGCAAAATACTGTACGTCCTATTACCATTAAAGTGAGGGTATGAGCTAGTGGTCAGCGTCTCGTCTCGGATCGGAAGTCTTCGATCGAGTCCGTACTACTAAAAACCTACGAGTATTGCTGGGAGTACGTGCTCGTTAAATCTGTTGGTCCGAAAGTCTCTAAGTTCCCATACCAAATCAATACCTCTGGGGGTGACAAGCCAATTCTGGGATCCTAGTTGGCCTCTGTCTCTAAAAATTAGATGGATCCACTATTGTGTGTGTGTCTGTTGTCTGTCTTACTTGACGAAGGTTTAAAAGCGGGTCGCTGACCAAGCACACAAACCTGAATATATATGTCTACCAACCAACCAACCATTAAAGTAAATATTTGTCATTTTCAAAAAATTTAATTAAGTATGATGTAAAAAAAAAGTACTGGGCGTGGGTTCTATTCGCGCCTTCGCCAAGGGTGTAATTTCTCTCTGTGTGTCAGTAAAAATTCTGTCTGTGTCTGTCCAACTTGAAGAAGGTTTATAAGCACACAAGCCAGATAAAAGCACACAAGCCCGCATACATTTATACCAACCAAAAGAAAAGTTACAAAATCGGGAGCTTTAAGTCTAAGATACTAAAATATGACGTGAAGCGGTGTATTAGGCGTCATGCAACGTTTAAATACCTTCCGGGGTTCCTCGTTTAAGCCAATCTGTGAACGGATCATGCCGTATCGAGAAAATCCTTCAAACGGTCTTTTATAAGATTTTTAAGATCTTACGAGAAAGTATCTGAATTTTCAACTTTTTTTTTCAGAGTACCGAAAAAAATATATATTGCTGACTGAAATTTTTGAATGTGTTGAACTTAAAAAAAACACAGGGATTTTCGGAGAGATATTTGGACTTCTGAGACAGTTCCCAACGCGCCAAATAACGCTCGAATGGATGCTAGTTTTTCTACATATTTATTCATAGAACTAAAAATAAACTTATCAAATGTTAAATAATATTAATTTAATTTTTGAAAGAAAATTAATAAAAATAGCCAATGGGAATATTTCTTCTGATGTCAAGCTCTCCCTATTGCGATTTCATTGGTTGTTTTGTTTTCTTTGACAAACTGTTGAAACAAGCCCATTTTGGTTTTCAAAAGTTTAAAATGCAACTAAATGGCTTTGTTTGAAAAACTGTTCTAGGTGACAGCTACTATTAAAAGTACATTTTTATGAGAATTTCAGTGAGTATTTAAGTAACAGGAAAGTAGCATCTTTTCGTTCTTTTGAAACTTCTTATTTTGTAGATATTCCAAAAGTTTATTTAAAAAGTTATTTTAAAAATTAAACCATGAAAATTAAGCTATCTAGTTCTGTAAAACTAGTTTCTTTATGCATGTAGTTTGGTTGCTGCAAAAACTGCATTCAGGTAAAAAAAATATTGTTCTAAATTATTGTAAGGCAAACGAATGTTGTGTTGATGTGGCAATTTTTTTGCGAATATTTTTTGGCATGTTTCACAAGGACACATTTGTAATAAATTACCATTATTTAGACAGAATTATTTTCTGTTTGAAATTTCGTTCGTGCTGTATTGCTTTTACAAACTATAATTCTGTAAAACTAGTTTCCGTTTGCATGTAGTTTGTATGCAGTAAAACTTGCGTTTAGGAGAAAATATTCTATCTATTTTCTACATTGAGCTAGAACTGGAGTGAGGTGTCAGCGAGTCGAAAACCCACTCACACCCTTTTGAGAGAACAGGGCAGAAAAGGACTATTTTCCCTACACTCGTATGCAAGGCTTGTGTGAAACCCCTCTATCATATTGACTTGGGCTCCTAAATGTATTTTAACATTTTTAGTTCGAAAGAAATTTACTTTCTTTAACTTTAAATTCCAACTTTTTAAGAAATAACCCAGTGGATCACTAACTAAGAACCAGCGAAGACGAACCTAATAGCAAAATAGGCAAGTTTCTAGGTTTTCTGCCCGGTTCGTTTCTGCTGCAGTGCCGTGTATTCCTCCGCGTTTCGTTATTGAACCGGCTCGTTCGCTCTTGCCGCCCTGTTCAGTGAATCACACACCTCACTCCGTACGTTTCTTCTAGCTCAATGATTTTCTAATTAATAAATTTTGTGTTGAGTTGGCGATTTTTTAGCAAAGATAACATATTTATATTACATTATAACGTATATATTTATTTGATGTTAATCAATAACTAACTAAATAATTTGACTAAAATACTTTCCCTCAATTTAAAATTTCTCTTATCCAATTTGCGACTTTAGAATGTGGTTTATAAAATATCTTTATTGATATGTTAATGTTTCAAAAGTATACAATCAGACGTTTCAATATTTTTTTTGTTTACACTTCGGAAGGGTCACAGAGTCAAATTCAGATCTTATTTCCAAATGGCTTTAGGTCAAATTTTTTGCATTTTGTCGGAAAGCATGGTTTTGTTATGTAAGATGTATCATTGATTTTAAGGCAATGATACTTTTTACTAGTTATCTATGGATGATATAATAACACTAAATTATATGACGAAAAAACCTTGATATCATGGTTATGACGAAATAATAAAGGAAAAGAAAATGAGCAAAAACTAAATGAAATGACTTACTTCTATTTAAAAGAAATTCAGGTACATTTTTTCAGATAGACTTGAATCACGTTTTCGCTTTCTCCGGTGCCGAGATAATACTATAGCTTCTTCATTTGAAACATCCATCTATTGTCTTTCCAACTTAACCTTAATATCAAACAAAATATATAGCTGAAATATAGCTCTTAGAAAATTTAGTTCTCAAATTAAAACTAAAACTTATAATCGAAAAACATGAAATCTCTCATTTAAATTCAGACGATATTTTTTTAAAAAAAGTTTAGCAATGAGAAACAAAAATATAAATATATATTATTTTTTAATTAATATTTATTTCACAGTAAAAAGTACTTTTAAATATTGCTTTTTTTTTCTTAAAAATAATTCACATAAGCATAAATGTTTATTTTTATTTAAAAACGTACTAATAATTTTGAGCATAAAAACATTTCTTACGAAAGATCTTTAGTTGGTGATTAGAAGCAGGCGGTTTACCCGATGTTTTTAATACGACCAAAAACCCTGATTGGAATTATTACTTATTGGATATACATATTGCATATTTTTCAGACTGTATGATGTAATGAATAAATTTACAGAATTTTTTTGTATGATAAAGGTGGATGACTTAAACGTCCTTGTGATGATGATGATGTCGTGTCCATGGATAAAGATTATATGGGACCAAAGGTCTCATAGACTGCTTCAGCGATCTTCAGACAGTGGTCCTTATAAAGGTCTTCGTAGGGCGAGTTGGTGATTTGCTACAATTTTGCCAGGATGGCTGGACAAGAGAAAAGATGTTTTGGATCCAGTTCCGAGTCAGGGCAGTTTCTTCAGCTGGAGTATTTCCTAGTTCCATCTTTTTGGATTTCCATCCCTTTGAAGTGGCCTGTCCTTAATCTAGTTAGGGTGGTCGCAGTTACCCTATTGGTGTTTAATTCGCAGATTTGGTGTTTAATTTTAACAAATCTGCTGTTACATTTTGCTTTGGCCACTGAGTTGATGTCATAAGAGTGGTTTGGGGAGAACGTCATTGTTGAGTTTTCTTGCTTCTTTTGCCAGAATATCAGCAGACTCGTTTCCGTCGATACCAGCGTGTGCTGGAAGCCACTGCATCCTTGTAATACCATTTTTTGAAATTGGATTGAATATTTTTTTAAAAATTTTCAATACATACTTTCACAATAAAATATATTAACAGATTTTTTAAAGTTGAATTCCAGGAACGCTTAAGTCATCTACATTTATCATATAAAGAAAACTGTTAGTTAAAATATTCAATGCAGCCGGAGAAATGCCTTAGAAAATCAGATTTTACAATGGATTAAAAAGGAGAGAAGACCGGTTTGGAGATATACTTCAATCGCCTTTAAGGGGGGTCGGATAAGTGTTTGGGTCAAAAATGTCGAATGTATGTTTTTCCTTTTTTTGTATTCTGCTTATCATTAGCTTTAATTTAAGACTAAGATTATTGATTTCTGTTAAGTGGTTTTGTTTTTATAAGCATTTTTGAGAGAAGCTCTTAATATAATTTCTTACCTAATCCTTACTTTTCTTTTGCGTTTCCTGAAATATAAGGTTTTTTAACAGCTAGGAACATTTTTACTCAGCAACTATTAAAGATACCAACATATTCTGTTTTGTTATTTCTTCCCCATTAATCTCTTTGATTTAAACTGAGGAATTTTAAATATCTCTGCTAAAAAAAATTATATAACTTTAAATCTGATTTTTTTTGAGTTTTTGAATACATATTTAAAAAAAATCACTGTAAAAGTATATTTTAATATTTTGAAAAATCCTCAGTTTAAATCAAAGAGCTATATGTAAGGAACAAAATATAAAAAAAAAGTTTATATAATCTCATATAGTTCCTGAGAAAAATGTTCCTAAAGTTAGGTAAATTAACATGGGCGAGATAGAACCATCCGACTCAACTTAATGCAAAACACGCTACTACAAATAAAGTATTAAAAAATAGAATAAAACTATATAAAGTTTAAAATATCAATATATCTTGTAAGAACAAAAATAAAGTTGGATGCTATTTTTCACTAATCCGATCCTTTAATACTGGTTTTCCTAAAAATTCTCATCTAATAGGATTAAATGCACTGAGGTAGAAATAGAATAAAAAATATTGTAGTTGGGTTTAAAAGATAAAATAGATTGAAATACTTCTGCAGAGCAGACATGGTCATCAGCCTTAGACTAGTCAGTAAAAACAGCATAATACTCTTTGCACATTTGTCTAAGAGAATGAAATAACTGGTTAAAAACAACATGATTCGTGAAAGGTTTATGATAGTAGACGAATTCATGAAAGAGATGTAAAAAAGCGCTTTCCCAGGTTGCAGGACGAGACCAGTTGGAAAATTTCTTAGTCTGTCTGCGTCTGAAACCACACTACAGATTGAATTAAAACAAGTAGGTTTGTAACAGAACCTGTCACTTAACCCGCTCCGCGCTTCCACACAACAGTTGTGTTTAACAGGTAAAAAGGCGCCAAACACAGCATTAATTCTATATTAGGGTGGAGCGAAATAATTTTTTTTCAATAATCACTTTCGGCCGGTGTGGGAAAGTTGCTCTATCAAATCAACATCCTGAATGTAAAATATCTCTTAAAAATATTAATATTTAATACTGCCCCAACAACGTTAAACATTTTACAAAATCATAAAAATTGCCATTTTTCAGAATAATTATTTTCAAACTTTTTTTTCAATAATCATTTTTAGCCGGTGGGGAAAATTTGTTAATGAAATAAAAATCTTGAATACAAAATATCTTTTAAAATATTAATATTTAATGTAAATATGTTATACATTTTACAAATATGTTACACATTTTACAAAATCATAGAAATTGACATTTTCAGAATTTTCTTTTTCAAACTTTTTATTCAATAATCATTTTTGGCCGGTGTGGAAAAGTTGTTATATGAAATAAACATCTTGAATATAAAATATCTTTTAAAAATATTAATATTTAATACTGCCCCAATTATGTTACTCATTTTACAAAATCATAGAAATTGCTAATTTTTAGATACAATCACATTGGTTATAGTTACAGTCACATTGACGACAATGATTAAAATATCTTCTCATACTGGTCTGTATTGTTTTTTGGTGTTACTGGCATTTGTTTACGTGACTCCAAACAAGTTTTGATAAATCCATTCCGCCTGGAAGGTCCACAAACCGAAGCGGAAGCTTCAGTTACGAATTTCACACATCTTTCAGTGGCTTGAGTGTGACAAGGGAATTGCTTGATATTGGATACTATGATGTTATTTGTAGTTTGTGGATTCATGATGCACCCTGAAATAACTTGATCATCTAACTATTTGGTTAACGGTGGCTCAGTGACTGTCACATTAGCCCAATTTATTGTATCAATGTAGTTAGTAGCTTCAAAGTTGAACTCAGGAATTTCAAAAGTACGAATAATATTTCTTGAAGGCTTCTCTGCCTGCCGCGTGCTTTTAAAATTCTGCGCAATGCCAAATGGTTTATGTCCAGCCAGTCATCAGCTAACATAGCAATCAGAATATTTTCTGGATGTCCAAAAAATCCGTTTCGTTGAATTACTGTGTCGATGACCGCTTTTAATGAGTTTGATAAATACCGTGACAACATTATGATTTTATGCAAATGCTTAGCTCCGAAAATACATAATGGCTTAGTCTTAATTGAAAACCACATAGGTGCATAAACTTTAATTATGGAAGATGCTAGAATCACTAAAGTTTCAGAAGGTGCATTGGAGGAAATGTAAAGTCGTAGAATTCTATTCCCCACTGTAAGCCAACGAGAATGTACTATCTTGCCGGGGTTTCTTTTAGACAGACCTTCAGAACAAGATCCAGAATTAATTGCTTCACATATTTCCAACAAATAGAGTTGGTCTGTGCATAAGTCTTTTTTATTGGTAATTTTCGGGAGAGTACAACACATCTTTTTAAAAAACACAACCGGAAGGTGTTCACAGTCTTTCAGGATTTACCAACAGGTCCTGTAAAACTTTGAGGTCCACTTGTAGTACCGTCAAGGTGTTCGAAAATGTAGCGCAGAATAAGCTCATGTAGTTGACAAATAAACCACTGTAATGGCTTTTCAAAGTTCGTTTCTAGAATTCGAATGACACTTCCTTTTACTCCAGTATTAACCGCCGTTCCGTCGCTGCCAATAACACCAATTTTACGGTTATCAATGAATATTATTTCGTGTTAAAAAGTTATGTATTTCCTTACTTACAATTAATGTCTTTCCAGAGCTTAAGGAAAGATGATCCATATACTCAGACCCTGGTTCCTATATTAAGCTTATATGCTCCTCTAATATAACTTTTCTCCTTGAGTCCTCCATGAAAAGAGTTTTATCTTTACGACCATCAAAATATAAACCTATTTGATTAGATTCAATATCTACCAAGGTTGTATTAGTTAACAGAGCTCTTGCTTTTTGTCTGGCTCGTCTAATTTTACTCCTGTCCACAACTTTCGATAAGTCACTTTCAGAAACCAAGTCAATATCTTGGACTGCAGCCGAGACAATCGCTGCTCCAGCTCTGTCAGAAATGTGGTACCTATTTAAAGTTTTAGCAAACACGGAATACTTCCCTAAACCACTATTCGCCTGTGATGTGTTCGGTTCAGTTTCTTGATATGTTTCATTTGAACAATGTTCCTTTTCCTTTCTTACTGGTGGGCATGTGCTAATGGAAGGAATATACATTGTATTTTTGAGGCTGTCCATATCCAATTATTCAGGATGTTTGTTTCATAGAACAACTTTTAAACACCGATTAAAAATGATTATTGAAAAAAAAAGTTTGAAAAACAAATTATGAAAAATAGCAATTTCTATGATTTTGTAAAATGTTTAACGATGTTGGTTCAGTATTAAATATTAATATTTTTTAAAGATAATTTATATTCAGGATGTTGATTTGATAGAGTAACTTTTACACACCGGCTAAAAATGATTATTGAAAAACAAATTTGAAAAAAAAAAATTCTGAAAAATGGCAATTTCCTATGATTTTGTAAAATGTTTAACGTTGTTGGGGCAGTATTAAATATTAATATTTTTTAAATATATTTTATATTCAAGATGTTGATTTGATAGAGCAACTTTCCCTTACCGACCCATTTTGATTTGAATAAAAAAAAATTAACATTGAGAACCGCTCCACCCTATTCTATATTAAACATTACATGCTAAATTTGGCTAGTTTCATTTAAATTTGATTTCGAAAATTCAATAATTATTACTTATCGTTTGCAAAAATTAATCTATATTTTAAAGAACAAATATGAAATATTCCTCGCTTTTAAAAGAATGAAAATATTTCATATCAACATAATACGAAAAATCTCGTAGTGAAATATATATGACGTCATTTCAAACTGATCGATGTCTCAAAAATAAATTTATTTTAATTTATTGTCTAAAAGAATTAAAGTTTCACGAGCGATTGTTGCGAATGGCAATGGTGATTTAAATCTAATAAATATGGCTTCCTATGCTTTTTAAATGAGCATTAAATTTTGCAGTTTTTCAAATTCTTTTCTGAAATTTTCAATGTCTTCTCATTCGATGCGCTGAACTTTTTGACGTATCACACTTGCCTGTAGTATTTGTAGTTTGGGCTATGAAAGTGGGTGACGGACAAACAGACGGACTGAACGATTGTAATACCTTCCACATTTTGACGTTATAAACGTAGTGTGGAAGCTAACAGCTACAGACTTCAAAGTTCCCAGTACCTGTCCGACATCATAATAAGTTCTTTGAGAAAAATTTTCATGCACAAATTGTAGCTTACATCGAATGTTTTAGGTTAAAGTTGTTGAAATTACTTTTAAAGTATTGATTTATTAAATGGTAATTGAAAGTCATGTAATGTTGCACAGTTTTAATTTATAGCATTTACAACAAAGTGCAACTTTCTGCTCAATTACTAATTAAAAAGGGTTTTGTAGGGGGAACAAGCAAATAGAAAATAACATAAAAAAAATAAAAACAATCTAAATCATTCCAATATTTTATTCATTAAAAAAATTCAGTTACAGTGTGTTTAAAACAATTTATCATTCTTGTGTATAGCAATTTATATAATTATTATAAATAGCAATTTATATAGGATATAAATGTCATGACAATTATTGCAAGCAATATTTTGTTAAATAAACATTTAGAAAACAAATCCTATTTATCACAGATGTAAATAAAAAATATACAAAATACTAACACCCAAAGCCCAAAGTGATAAACAACGATCTCAACTTCAAAAGATAAATTAGGTATTTTTACAGAAATGTTGTGTTTGTTAAAATAAATTGAAGCAAATATAACAGGTTACTTCACACAGATTTTTCAGAGCCTTCTGACCATTTTTGGTCACACCAGTCGGGAATGTACTTTTTATTTTTGTACTGATCTTTGGTGATGGACCGAGATGGTACTGCTTCGGTCGCCCCAAATGCAGAAGCTGGAAGCATAACATAAATAAAATGTTGGTAAGCATAATACTGAAATTATTTTGATTGTAATTATCTAAATGTTAATGAAAATAAAATGTTAGTAAGCATAATATTAAACGAAAATATATAATAAAAAGGCAAATGAAAATAAAATGACGGTAAGCATAATATTGCACAAACTTTTATTGTAATAATAAAAAACATACAAGCAAAATAGTTATTTATGCAACTAGTGTGAAAAGTAAGGCTTTTTTAAATGAGTTGAATAAATTATTTCACGTGTTTAAAAAAGGCTATTTTCAACGTGTTGTCATACACTATTTTTTGCAATAACGTGCAAAAAAGTATTAATTAAACTGGCATTTATTGATTGGCTAATTAATTTTTTATTATCACCTTCAATTGATTTGAAGGTGATTATTTATATTAATGATTATTTTAAAATCACATGCAAAAAGTATTTCTTAGATTGGGATTGGAAATAAGAAGCCAAATAAAGAATCACATTCAAAATTTTTTTTTTACACCAAATCACAAAGCCGCCGAATAAAATATCATGCTGAAATAAAAAATTTTTACACCAATCCAGATGCTCTTATTTACTTTGTCGCACTAGTGCGTAAAAGTAACTTTGAAACAAGATTTCGTTAAAAGCATCACTTTTGCCACGATTATTGATTTGAAAAAGTTAGTTTTTTTTGCACAATATTATAAAAACTTAATTTTTATCCATTTGAATAATAATTAAAAAAGTACTTTCATTCCTAGCAGTAGACGTTTGTCCAGAAGTTTAAAAATCTATATATGTAGATTTTATTGATTGTAGGTCTCATGTTTTCTCATCCCCTTATACCCAAAATACCTCTAACATCAGTCATCACTTCAATATATCCTAGATTGTTTGGAACTCGCCTAAAGAGGAGAGAATATTTATTCTTCCCCCTCTTGTCATCAACTTTTTATTTGCCAACAATTTCTGGTCTGATTTTTGCAGACTAGGTTGGAGATGAAAAATAACAACATTGATTTTTGCTCTGGTGCCTTTACTGTTTTTAAAGGAGCATCACAAAGTTTTGTGTATACCATAAAAAAGACCAGAAATTGGACACGTCCATCTTTAAGGAGTTAATAAAAGTAACTGTGTGCATTCTAATTACATAAAATACTTCTTAAAGACATAGGAGTGTTCACTTAATAGCCCAGAAAACTTATAAAATCACGGCATACAAATCGGCTTCAAATACAAGTTTGCCTAATTTTGCAAACAATATTACAATGCTTTTTGTTGTTGTTTCAAGAACACCTCATAATATAAAACAATAGGCTTATTAACACCAAATTAATAACAATTTTAAAAAGAAATGCAACATTACCTCCCAACCAAGCAACATAATTTTCCTTAGCAGGGGGATTGTGAATTTTAATTTCCTTTAGTGGCAGTCGTGATGAATATCTAGGATCATCCAACAACATTTTGATTTCAGTGAGAAAAGAATGTTTGAAACCAGGCAACATGGATGTTCCACCCATTATAATTACATTGTTGGCCAACTCTTTGCGGGTATCTATTGGACACTAAAAGGCATATTAATAACTCAGAACTTTTGGAAAATATAACAAGAATTGTGGTACTACCAATAAATTAAATATTTAATGAGTATAAAATTGGCATAATCAAATATTAAAAAAAGGCAATAATGCATATATAGAGTGACAGTTAACAATATTATTTTATTAGTAATTTGAAAAATCTGTTTCAATGCATATTTTGACATTTAAATTTTAAAAAAATCAATTTGAAACTTAATCTTCAACTTAGTATTATACATTAATAAGTTCAACAAAATAAGGACACATAAAACTGTGATAACAGATTAAGAACTTTAAACATGTATTCCCTGGAAAACAGGAGAGCTAGGGGTGATTTAATACAGTTATTCAAGTTCATAAAACAGGGAGACATGGAGGGCTTAGGTTTTACCTTAAATAGCCGGACCAGAGGAAATGTATCAGAAGTTGAATAAATTGTGCTTTAGAAGGGAGGTAAGCAAAAATTATTTTTACAATAGAGTTGTCAATGAGTGGAATGCTTTACCAGATTATGTTGTGCATTCGAAGAGAGTAGAAGATTTTAAGAAGAAACTTGACGGTCATTGGAAACTGGTAATGTATTAGAGTTATTTTGGACAACCTTGCTGTGCCTCTGGCCTGTTGTTTTTCGACAATTTTTGTATTTGTATTTATAAAAACATTCTATTGAAATCAGTTTAAGAAATTGAATAGCCTTTGAGGATATTAAAAGGGGATTCAAGCCTTCGAAAGACCTTTATCCACAAAGAGTGCTTACGAAACATTTTAGGTGGATATAAAAAGAAAAAAAATAACGTTTTGCTGATAAGCTAATTTTCATTGTTAAGTGTTGATGAGCTATTCAACTGTTGGATACAAATCAATGCATCTAATTTAAATATACAGTCCCTGGACAAATTATTAGATGCATTGTATTTTTTTTATTAGTAATTTAATGTTCCTTAAGAGTTTTTATGCAATAATGGTATATTTAAACTACAATATTATAGATTTTTATTTAAAAGAATTGTTGTAGACTACATATTTGTATTTATTTTTAACATATGGCAACACTTTGTTGACAAAGTGATACATGAACAAAAACAAGTATAAACCTATATCAGATTCTAGAAAAGTTTATTTATGTGTGGAATCATCATCCTCAAATGCAGGAGACAGTACAGTCTTGCATTGATAGCATGCCACGCTGAATTAAAGCTTTGACAGCGGCTAAAGAAGGCTCAACTAAATACTGACTTTTACTAACATTAATTTCACTTTTCTTTAAAACTCAATAAATTATGCTTTTCTAAATTAATGCTGTTTTATTTATGTCAAATAAATCGGTAATTGATTGGATAATATAAAAATAAAAAACAAATCAATTTATAATAATAAAACGATACAATATCACCCGGTAATTAATATTTCACATGAAATCTTGCAGTGCGTTCAATATTTTGTCCAGGGACTGTATATTACAATATCAATTTATAATGGGGTGTTAGCACATTACATAAATTAGATAAAATTAAAAAAAATACTTACTCTTAGCAAAGAATCTAATAATATTGTAGCAATAGATTTGTTGTCTGCATCCTGCTCAAATAAGAGTTCGGCAGCCCATTCCCTAAAAATGAAATATAAGATGACATATAAAAATAGTTAAACTTGTTTATAACCTCGTTCAAGGAATCACAGTAATTATGAGGTGATAAATGGATGACATAATAAATGCATAGAAATGAACTTTCTGAAAGATATGCAAATTGGCTGAAGTGTAAACTTGTTTTCACTGCAAAAGTTTAAAATTAAATTTTTTAAATTGATAATCTTATTTTATTTATTTTTTTTAATTGAATTTTTGTTGCTGATGATTATTAATTACTCTCTTCCATGCCTTAAATTTTAAAATTCAGTACAAATTATGAGTGTTGCTAGAAAAACCTTACAGCCATGTGTTGGATATCCCTCAGAGGGTGAAGACTTGAAGATTTCTGATCTAACCAACATTGAAACTAAAAATACAATCCTTTCCAGCAACATACGGTTACTGCAAGATGGAAGTTCCCAATACTCAGGTTGTACACTGTAGTATATATATTCTTAACCATTAATCTCAAATTAAAGTAAACAACCACAGTACTTTGACAGATAAATTATTGTGCATTGAAACTTGAGATATTGCAAATATATCATTATATTATTCTTATTCATATTATTTCAATATGAAGTAATAGTTGCTGAATAAACTAATCACCTCAAAGTACCAGGAATTTTCAATATTTTCTGTCCATCTAAGGGGTAGTCAACATCTGGGGGAGGAGTAGGAACTTCAAGCTACATTGAAAAAACAAACCTCAATACTCAACACAAGAATAATAACAAATAGAAAAAAATGAGACTAGTTGACACAGGAGTTGAGACAGAGCAAAGTTGATTTCATATAACACCTTTAACAATTTTTCTTAAAAAAATCATAATTAAAAATGAAATGGATAAAATAGGTAGAAATCCAAAAGGAAATAGCATTATTTTCAAATTTCTAGAGGAAAGTTATAATAAGTAACTATAAATAATTAAGTAACTATATTTTAACCCATTATAAAAATGTATATTATTCAGAAAACTGAATTTAACCCTCTTAAGGATAATTGAAATGCCTGAAGTGTAAACTTGTTTTCACTACAGGATATTAAAATTTAAATTTTTAACTACAAATTTTTGATTCTTTAAATTTAAAAAAATTACATTCCCATGGCAGATGATTATAAAAGACTCTTCCATACTTCAAGTTTTATAATTTTTAAATTTAAAAATATGTGTGTTGCTGGAAAACCGGACAGTCATATGACATGATTATATTCAAGTATCCCTCAGAGACCATGTACTCAGGATGCCCAGGGAGAAGCTATAAAACATCTCGCTCTCTTGGGCTCCTGATGGCAAACGGAAAAGAGGAAGATGAGATGGCAGAGACAATTACAAAAAGACCTAAAGAATTTAAGATTTTCCAGTTTGGAGGACCCCCGCCAGAGCCGACGCCAAAAATCGTGAGGCTTGGAGGAGTAGGCTGGATGCCTTATGGGCCAGTGAGGCGTGAAGAGCTTAAGGGGGAATGGGCGCGCTGGACCGGGGGTCTCCAAAGCAAAGTGCATCAGTGTTAATCCTACGGAGAAAAATAATATTTTCTCTGCCACATTTCTCTGGCTGTATTGAATATTTTTGCAAGTGGATTTTTTTGTGTGATAAATGTAGCTGACTTACAGGTCCCAACCTTCCCACTTTTTGAAATGGGTTCGAATATTTTTTAAAACTTTCAATAAATAATTTTACACAAAATATTCGAAGCAATTTTAAAAAGTGGGAAGATAGAGACCTGTAAGTTACCTGCATTTATTATTTAAAAAAAAAACGTTTGTAAAAATATTCAATACAGCCGGTGAAATGTGGCAGAGAAAATAGTTTTTTTTCCCATTGGATTAACGCTAAGGCACTTGGGTTTGGAGACCCGCGATCCAGTGCGCCCATTCCCCCTTAAGTAAGAAAGTATCCCTCAGAGAGTTAAAGTTAGCCAATTCAGTTTGCAATAGTGAAAAGGGTAATTACAAAAAAAAATGTAATTAACAAATTAATAAGATAGTTATTTATCAAAAAAAAGCAAAATCTTACTTCTGGATCAGGGGAAACAGTTCTGCCCTTGATTCTTCGTCTACCTTCGTGAGCTTGAAGGATCAAACCTCTAGCTCGAGGGGTCACAAAACAGGTTCGTACTAAAATTAGGATCGTGGTGAACATTTTTTTAAATCAAGACATTTTAATAAACTGATCAAAACAATTAGGCAAACACACTGCATAATTTTGTTTAAAATCATGCACTCCCCTAATCATTTTGAGCAGTGTATATTAGCTTTATATAATGTGGTTTTTTAAAAGTGTTTTTATACATCATGTGAAGGTATCTTTCATAGCATGGTGTTTTTTCCTGCTAGATATTTTTAATACGTCAGTCATGTAATACAGATCTTTTTAATATGTTTTGATTGTTAATGGGAAAATAAGGTCAAAATAGAACTGGACATTGATTGGTGTTGCTATGAGACCCTTTAAAGAAACTAAATGCTTGATATATTTGTATATTAGAAAGATATTTTTACCTTTAATGTCTTCCAATGTTTCTTCACTTAAAGGTTCTGAAAATAAAATAAATATGTAAAATGATTGGACCATTAAAATATGCTTAAAATAATTTAATTGATTAATATTAAAATTTAGAAAATGACCTTTTTTATGACTTACCTCCTAACTCTATTAGCAGCATGAAAATAACAAATTAATAATTATACAATATTACTGAGTAATAAACAAAACAGGAGTATAAATAGAAATGAATATTGTGTTGACAGTGGTGAATAAAAATTTAGATTATAGGTTGTTATGAATACAAGTTTATGAATTCTCACATAAATAAAAAGTTTAGTTTAAAGTTAATTTTATAAATATTTTGAAAATATTAACAAGAGAAAATTTAGAAAGTAGTCATTGTATTGTTGTACGTGAAGTGCATAATGAAAACAATTTGCCCAGTTAATAAGCTTAGTTATTTGTTTGGTTAACTTTGCTTAGAGGTAACTTTATCTACATGTAGAAATATTTCAATAACACTAAGCTACACATGCTCTAAAGAATCTTGTAATTTTTAAACTGTGGTCAAGTGAAAAATTAAACAGCTGAGTAGGCTACCAACACAGCATTTTATGAACCTCAAACACAATGAAAGAGCATTAGACCACAATAAATTTTACATGCATCAGTTTCCTAAACAGAATGTTTTTAGTTCAATTTTGTATCACACAATTTATTATGGCACGGTCAAGTACTCAAACCCAAGCTTTCTGGATCTTTATGCCTGAAGGCTAATAAAACTGAGCTACTCAAATAAACATAAGACTAGGAGTGTGTAACATCACAGCACTTTCAAACACAAATCAATACATTTAAAGGTTATTATAAACCCCATTAAATAATTTTTATAACTTTAAAATAAAAAAAATTCTATTTCAGCTTTCATTTGCGCACATGTGATTTTCTCAAACACCTTATTACGACATTTGGAAACTCAAGTACCAAAATTGAAGTTTGCAGCTTATTTTGCTAAATAGCAATACATTAAAACCCAAAAAAATAAATGCTTCATGAAAGCCAATCTTTGCACATGCACGATTTTCTCAAAAACCTTTTCATGAATTCCATCATGTACTAGGATTTCTGTACCAAATTTGAAGTACATGACTCTTTTAGGCTATGTCCTCACTACGACATCAAACGCCACAAAGGGCAACAAAATTTGGCGACCGCCAAGAGCGCCAAGCTATGCAATAGCATGGGGGCCGACTCTGCCAAGTCGCCAAGTTTTGTTGCATTTATTGCCTTTGTGGCGCAGTCAGGACATAGCATTCGTTCAAGCTGTAGGGTGTTTTCAGACAGTAATGGACTGGAATGATTGACATGACCAGTGACCACTTCTCAGAATCAGCACCCTCCAAAACGTGTAGAAAACTCAAAATCTCTATTTCAGACAGTTCTACTCCATTGCTACACTTTCATTACCTTACATTTCTTATTAGGAAAATGAAAGTTAAAAAAAAGTACACAAGATAGCTATCATAAATACCTGACAAAACCTCTGAAAGAGATCTTTCAATGGGGTCTGCTGTTTTCACCACTGCTTTTTCCATTAACTCAGCTTCTATTCTCCTAAAGACAAAAAAAAAGTCAATTAGTTTTAGATTTAGACATTGTACTCAAAATCTTATTGAAATTTCAAACCACACTAGTGGTCAAGGCATGATGTGGACCTCATTATCACATGGTCGGCAGCATCAAAGTGATGGGCCTCCAAACCTTAAATAAGGTATAGCATTTTAGGGTACAGCTATGATAAAATGGCCCGTCTGTTCATTGCCAATTTTGGCGAGCTTTAAAATTTAATTTAAGGGTTGCTATCAAGATAACAAAATACGAAATGTTTATCACAATCGGGCGTTTTCGTTGCTTGGGGCAGCGTAGCAAGGATAAAAAAAAAAGCAAAGAAGGCAGCAAATCAAAACCAGGCAACCTTTAAGGGCAACTTCGTACAAACTGTCGGGACTATGGAGCATATTTAACGTGCACCTTCCCTAAACAGGTATTATTTGTCGTACTTATTGGCTGCACAGACCGTTTATAGGTCGGCAGTTATTTTGGCAATGACCGAGCCTGAACCTGAATCGTTTAGTTTAGTTTTGAAATATCGTCACACTAGAGCTACACGAGGGCTATTGGCAATGGACGTCTTATTTTAGAACCACAGTCAAGTGACAATCCGACACCCGAGTTAGCACCCAACACAACCATTAAGGGCGACATTGTACGCAGCATTGGGACTTTGGAGCGTATTTGAACGTGCTCTCTTTCTACACGGGGTATTATTTGTCGGGCATTTTTGGCCGCACGGGCTGTTTATAGGTCGGCAGTTATTTTGGCGATGCCCGGGCCCGAACCGGGGGTCTCTTACATGCAAGGCAAGTGCCTTACCAACTGGGCTCCATAACCCCAGGACCAATGGGCTAAAATAAATTGCAACAGTCACCAGCCCCTCTACAAAGAGCTTTTCTTGTAGCTGTAAAGTAGCCATAGTTTTGTAAAAACTAAGTTAAAAACTATCTGTGAAATTTTGAATGACCAAATACTGCTTACAGCAGATAAAAAGAATCTGGAAACTTTGTACAGCAAAATCTTATTTCAAACTGTTACTACATAAAAGAATATTATTTTTGATAAAATTAATATTTGTAACTAAAACAATTATACTAATATTCATTAAGGCACTCAAATAAAGGGTGTAGTTGCAAAAGTGACATACTCCAAAGTATAACTAAGATATAGGGTCCGGTCCCTTCATTGGCTACTTCTGATAATGGGTAAATTCAATTGGACAAAGTCGCCAATAAAGGGACACGGCCCTATATCTTAGTCATACTTCAGAGAATAAGAGTTTTGCAGCTACACCTAACAAATGAAATAGGCTATCAATATATAAACAAAGCTTTATGCATATCAGATATCAAGAATATGGTATTCTTATAATAAAGTGTCTTCATTATAAAAATATTCAAAACATTTTTTGTTTACCTGTGAATAAGTTGCCCTCCAACGGGAAGGCTTTCATAAGTGTTGAGTATGGGAACTCCAGCATAGATATGGATAATGTTAAAGAAAAATGTTGTTTATTCTGTTGATTTAGAAAATCAATACAAATATTTTTCAAAAAGTAGTTAAAATAATATTTTTAAAAAATAGGAACCAAAAGGGATTAGATTTTTTTTTTACAACTCGAACTACTGCGTAACCAAACATGGTACTTTGCTATTTAGCAGCACAAATCTCTCCAAACAGAATCTTTGGCAACAAATGGAGTTTTCTGGTGACAAAACACAGTATATACATTTAAAGGTTACAATTGGAGATATTCTGTTTGGTGGGAGTTGTACATTTTTGACGAGGTTATCGCTAGCACCCTTGAAATGGAGTAACCAAATATGGTACTTTTCTATTTAACAGCACAAATCTCTCCAAACAGTATCTTTGGCAACAAATGGAGTTTTCTGGTGACAAAACACAGTATATACATTTAAAGGTTACAATTGGAGATATTCTGTTTGGTGGGAGTTGTACATTTTTGGCGAGGTTATCGCTAGCACCCTTGAAATGGAAAAGTAGGCAATATATTTGATGAAATTAACATATCATACACATGCATGTGACAAAAGATAGGAACTCTAACAAACATTTCATCAAGTAAAAAATACATTTTTACACACGAAAATGAGTTTATAAGTCAATAGTCACTTTTAGTTCTTAATAAGTAAAGGATACTGGTAAGACAATGGTTTCTGAATATCCAACATCAATAACTAATGCTGAGGAAATTCCTAATGTAAACAATGCCATAAGATGGGAAGGAACATACACAAGAGAAGGAATCTGAAACAACAAAACTTTCTTTATATTCTGTAGTGCCAAAAGTATTTGTACTTATTTTTATAAACCTAAATATATAAGTACAAATTACTTAATTTACTTTAAAGTACATACTTGAAAATAACAATCAAGTTTTACTGAAAAAGTGTAGATTAAAAATATATTTGAATTATCTTGTTTCAGATGACATATTTCTTTCAGCTTTCATTCCTGCAATTGGTGTTCTGTTCCCACATTTCAGTGATTCACCAATCGATGCTCGAGAAAGAATTTTTTTATTCAGTATTTCTGTTGTCACTCCTAACCCAAAACATGGCTTAAAAATTGATAATTTAAATCTATACTTGGTCTATCTAGAATGCGAGCCTCGAAAGCATTTTCCTTCCCCCATCCCTGCATGTGGTTTTTTTCTTCGAAATGGCGTGAGCATGTTTTTTTCCCACCCTACTTGGGTTTGAACTGTTCGGATTGTTAACCTCACAACAGAATCTCAAACATGTTAGGTTTAGAAAAGCGATGCTCCCCCTGTTTTCTAGAAAACCAAGCGAAGGGGTGGGGGAAGAAAGTCTTTTCGAGGCTCGCATAGTAAATAGACAGACTATAGTAACACTTGACCTTTAAAGTTAAGGAATTTAAGGTTTTAAAGTTCCAATGAATAGTTTTTATTTATTAAATTGCAGGTTATTACCTCAAAATGATTGAATAACACTTCTGCCAGTGTATTTCTAAAAACAGTGGGACACAACACAGATTCCACAACTACAACCCTTCTGTCTTTTGGATTAACAGCCAAATATCTAAAAAAATATAGATTCTATATTACAAAAAATTCTTTTAACAGATTATTAGGACAAACTTAATTTATAAATGTAATATTCTGATAAATTTTACTTGAAATATAGTCTGTGAATAAACTCTTTGAGAACTATAAATAGTTCCTCTTGTGTCTGATAGTTCCATATCTTTGTAACCTAAAAAGAAGAAAATTATTAAGTCATTTGAAAATTTCTTTAAAACAAATGAATGCTAGATTAAATATTTCTCATTCAATAACATGGTTAAATATTAAAAGGGCAGGGGGTACATGTTTTTGATATTTATTACCAGCACATCTGTAACTAATATTGCAAATCTGTTGTAAGTTATAGTTGACTTAAAATCAGGGATTGGAAAGTTACTTTTAAAAAGTAACTGTGTTAGTTACAGTTACTTCATTAAAAAAGTAACTCTGTTACAGTTACAGTTACTTAATATAAAAAAGAATGCGTTACAGTTACTTTTTACAAAAAGTAACGAATCACAGTTACTTTTTGAAATTTCAAGTTATAAGAAAAATTGAAATTTAGCCTTATAGCCATTATTCAAAGGGAATCACGAAAAACGAAACATAAGCACAAACAAAACACTGTAATTTTAATTAATAAATTTTTTTTTAATTTTAATGCTTACCCTGATAATCACCCGACAAAGAGTCCATCAGTAAACGCTTGGGAGGGTATTGACAGAAATAGGGGTAGCTCAAGAATGATCGTGCACTCCCTGTCTCCCCCATCCCCAACCCCACACCTTTTCAAGGAGAAGGACTTGTTGTTGGTCATTGTTCTCGAACGCATTCAGACAACACACAAAGGGGTTTGCACTGAGGGATCCAACCTGCTTGGCAGTTAGCGTGATTTATTTCAAAGCCCTTCTTTTCGGTAGATGCTTGTAATTGCAGGGCTTATTATGTGATACTTGGAGAGGTAAACACAAACAAGGAAAAAATTCGTACTTTGACAATTCTGTCTGAAAGCCGCCGTCACGCCTTTAGCAGCGAAAGTGGACAATTCTATTATGCTTTACTTTTTAACTCCCAAGAAAAGCTCGTATTTCGGGAATGCGAAATGTTCCTTTTTTTTTAGGAGTGGAATTTCAAAATTGGCACCAGACAGCCTTCGGAAAGTAAGGGAAAAGTAACGAAATTTTTCGTTACTTCGTTACCGCTAAAAGTAACTGAGTTACAGTTAGAGTTACTTTCTGAGAAATGTAACGGCGTTACCTAAAAAAAGTAACTGTTACAAGTAACGCGTTACTCCAATCCCTGCTTAAAATTAATTTTATTTTTAAATTACCAAAATGATGTTGGTTTGCTATTACAAAATGTTACAAGCATTTGTTAATAAATTGGTAGCTTGAAACTCTTTTCCTAAAAAAAAGAGAGGTTCTAATCCATGAAAGTGAGGTTTAACGATTCTTTAAAACGTATTTTTATAGTATGAGGACATTTTTCAACTGTATAACTAATTGTTGATAAATTAGGTACACAGTATAGTCGGAATGTACCAAAATAGATACAAATCATGTCAGGACTTTGAAAAGTATTTCACTGTATAGCTTAATAAATTAAATATATAACTTGAAAAAATACATTTCAATATGTAGCTTAATAAAATTAAATAAAGCAAATATTTACCTTTCCAGTTTGAGGGTGGGGAACTTCAGTAGGAATTATAAATCTAGGTCCTATTTCACGAGCAAATCCAATCCTATAAAAAAGTCATCACTAAATAATTGATCAACAAGTAAATATTTTAAATGTAAGCATCCCTTTTAATAAAAATTCAGGTGGATAATTAATCTACCACACCTTGTCAAATATCAAGGATATACTTTTTTAAAAATATTTATAATTAAAGAAACTTCACTGCATCACATAAAAGAAGAAATCATTATAATAAAATTACTTAAAGAATTGTATGAAGTTATTTAAATCATTTAATACCGTTTCAAGCAAAACTAATTTTTTATAAACAGAGAACTAACTTAGAATAGGCTGTGCCGATATCTAAAATAACTGAATGCTTCTCAGCAACAACAGCAATGGTTTCATACATAGGCATGATGATATTAATTCAATGTTAAATAATTATGATTTAAATGATGTTTGATAAAAGCAATTTTTCAACTCAATTTTGCAGACAGGACAAGTAAACAAAAACAAGAAGTCGAGCTGAGTTGAATCAAACAAATCCGTCAACTTTATTCACACTACTAATATACACTTCGTAACATTAAACGCTACAACGCGTACATTATTAATGATAATTGATCCACTAAATAGTTGACTTTAATAAGCACATATAAAAAATATGATTTTTTGTGAGAAATCAGTAGAGGTGGTTTAAATCTAAGCTAGCATTCAATTTTTATATTCGTGAAAGTACAAGGCCAAAACTGCGTTACTCAAAAAAATTTAGATTGTACTAAACACTCCAACTTTAACTCTAAATGAGTTTACTACTGATGAGTTTCGCACTGGTTTCGCTGGTGGTAATGTTGTGATTACATTAAAGGGAAATTAGCGCATTATTATCATGTTTTACATTACAGTTTTAGCCCTACTTGCTGCCATTTTTTCTTTAAATGCTGACCCTCTAAAACCGAATGATAATTCTGTTCTCAATTTTGGGAAGGCACGTTCGAAATTGAGCACTGCATCCCCGCCGAAAATTAAGCTATCGGACACCCCCGAATGTGCCGATGATATTAGACACCTGTGTGCGAACAGTGTTTTGAGCAATAATTTTGCTGTACTTGACTGTCTGCAAAATGATAAGGTAAGTTGAGGATAAATTGCTCTGAAATTCGCCGGTTTTGACTGGCTGGTCTAACCGATCACATTTAAGTATCAAACGCTTGGCTAATTACGAATGGAAAATATCTATTCCTGATGTTGTATAATGACCCTTATCTATAACGGAAATACTATATTTCCCTTAAGAGTTTTTCTTATTTGTGTAAACGCTTTTATTTATACGGGTTAGGTGTTGCTACCGGCATCAGAGCTGGTTTCTAAGTTACGGTAAATTCTAATTCACTTCCCTATATTTTCAAAATTAAATTGTTATATGTTGGTTTGCAAAAAGTTGGTATTAGACATACTATTTTATTAAAATACAGTTCCGATTGTCTCCAATTATACATAATTGCAAGTTCCAAGCCAAAATAAGTACATCTGTATACTGATTTATTTGAATGGTGAAAGGACATTAGATAACACATTTCCTGAATTTTTGCTTTCCGAAAAAGTTGATCGTTATGATAACTATCGTAAAGATTAACACAATGAAAGCAATTATTACTCAACTAGTTTAGTAATTTGCTCTCATTGTTGCATATGGTGACAATTTGTAGTATAATGGTGTGGTCAGTTATGACAAGTAGCCAAAATTTAAATTAGTTGTTAAAATACTAACTGTAGCAAAGTTTCAGAAGACCTATAAATTAAGAGATTTTTTTAGGTCATTAATTGTGTGTAGACCTAGTCCGGTCCATAGTCTTTCTCCATTATCAGTTAAACAACAGATAAAAAATAAAAGTTAATGGCACCGGTTAAAAGATAGCTATCCTAAAATTTTGGTTCTGTGTTGAATTTTCAGTTAATTTACACAAAACATAATTCCAGAATATATGTGGTGTCTGGATAACTGGCTTAACTTTTTATTTTCGCATTAGCAACTGTACCAAATTGAGGTCTTGAATATTGTTTAGAAGCAAAGTTGGTTCTAAGTACTCAAGTACACTTATAGGTTAAAATTAATTTTTTTGTGTGTGTGTGTTGGGTAAAGGGGAGAGTGGCAGTCAAAATTTGCAAAATAAGTCGAAGAATTGGATTAGTCTAAGGCTATGTCCTCACTACGACATCAAATGCCACAAAGGCAACAAATGCAACAAAACTTGCGATGCAACAGCTTGGGGGCTGACTCTGCCAAGTCGCCAAGTTTTGTTGCATTTGTGGCGTAGTCAGGACATAGCCTTAGGTTGCTTCCATTCTACAATGGTTATATGGTGCATTTTGTGCCCACAACACGCTTAAAAATACTGACATTTTATTTGTGTTTTAAATAATTCACTTGAAATAAAATTATTTTAAGAATATGTGCCTACAGAAATTTTACTAGGTTGCTAGATTTTGTGATTAACTCACTATTTATTACAAATTTACCAAACTCCTCTAAACTTCATTTTAATTTTTATGTGAATGTTTTTTGTGCTCTTGTTCCTCATATTTATATGTTCTAAAAAGTAAACTCTTTGTAATTGATTTCTAGTTACAGTACTTAATAATTTATATTAATATAGTAAATTGTTTAATTAATGTTTCATTTATTATTTAATGTAACTATATGAATCAATTTTTGTATAAAACTATTAATATAATGTTTTGAAAAAATGAAATATTCTTATTTTACAGCAAAAAGAAGATTCTGATTTATCACCACAATGTCATCATGTAAGTTATATGAATTTTTAATGAGTGTCTAGTGCATTCCTTACTTTAGTATTTTCCAGTAATTTATGAACTGATTTGTTATTTAGAAGTAAGCAAACATTGTAAATTCTAATATATTTGCATTTTTTCGTAGATTTTTAGGTTTGCATTTGTGTTTTATTTATTTTTTTTAAAAACAAATTGCTATAGGTATGTAAGTATTTTAGGAGCTTTTAGAAGTTAACTGTTATTAGGATTTTTATAAAAATTGAACAGCAGTAACTATCTTGTGTGTTTTGATTACTTATTTCTTGTCATTTCATTAAAAATATTGTTTCATTTAGCTGGTTTGGACTTTCAAGAGAAATTTAACTGTGGACAACAGGTTTGTGTCTACTGCCAAGCATATGTGCAAAAAGTTTCTTGATACTGTAAGTATGCATGTTTAATACAATATATTGTTTATATTGGCTCTTCATATTCATGATACAACAACCTCTCGTTGTATCGCGCTTACTGGTAGACAAGCAAAATACCGCAATATAACCGAATGCGCGATATATAACGAGCGACTTCATAAATATTATACTTTTGATGTATTTATGCTCTCAACAAAGTTTTTACACTAAAGCCCAGTATGTATTTGTAAAGGTAAACCTAAATCATATTAAATAATATTACTACTATAAAAAAAGAAACAGAAAAATTATAAAGGACTTATTATTAATTACTATAAACATTACACATTATTGCACAGTTAAAACTATATACATTTTTCACTCATTTTATAGTAAAAATTCCTCTAAAGTTAGACTTACATGTTGATTTTAAGGAAAGTACATAATAGTATTGAAAAAAATTGGGAGACATGATACAAAGCACGATATATCCGAATGCGCGATGTACCAAGGCACGATATAGCGAGGGGTTACTGTATCTTGCCACTTTTATTTAAAAAAAATTTAATATAATTTCCTTGTTAAACAATATTTTATAACTGATAATGGATAATTGCTAGTTTCCTCTTGAAAATAAATATGTCAGCTTAGCTGCTAATATCTTTTACCAACCACTTTAATATGAAAATGATCTTAAAAATTGCTTACATATATTTATTCAGATTGGAGTGGGATTAATGTCTCTTTATGCCTACATTTTTTGCTGTAATTTTTATGTATACTTATCTAATACTAAATTTGTTTGTTATTTATTTCAATTTGAGCACACAAATCACCATTATAAGTTAACCAATTTCATTTTGTTTCGTTTCAAACATTTTGTGCTTTAGTAAATGATATAGCATGAATTTTACATCTATACAATTAAGATAAATAGCTGTAGGTTATAAGTAGTTTTCTTAACGAACCTCAAATTTAACTTAACTACCCGCGTATACTTACCATATACTATAAACCTGTCTAATCAGTTTTTTTTGCAGCAATACATAAAATCTAGGAAATTTTATTAATTTTAATATTTTATTAGGTTTTAAAATGTAAAGTTTTAGAGATTCCTAATCATCCTGCAAAAATAGTTTTTTAATTAATGAGTTAAAAAAAATTAAGTGCAAGCAAGCTCCCAACTTTTTCAATTTGCTTATCCCTTCAAGCTAAACTCAATGACCTGACAGCTTGTAGTGTATTAACCCTCTGAGGTATAAGCAAATTAACTGAAGTGTAAACTTGTTTTCTCTGCAAGAGATTTAAATTACAATTTTTAACTGGTAATTTAATTTATTAAATTTAAAAAAATTATATTTTTGTAGTAAATGGTTATAAATGCCTCCTCCATGCCTTAAATTTTAAAATTTAATAAAGTTATTAAATTTATAAATTTTTAAAAATTATGTGTGTTGCTGGAAAACCTGACATTCAGGTGACGGGTTTATACGTATGTATCCCTCAGAGGGTTAAGGCCTGCTGTGCCCATTTTATCTCTCCCGACAAAGGGCTCTGGGGAAACATGGTATGTGTCCATTTCAGATGCTCAACCTCGCCTGAAAACCACAATGTTTTGTTCTCAAGCATCCTTGGTCCTCATATGTTTAATGCTTCTTTGTAGGGTTATAATAAGTAATCTAATCTATTTATACTTTCTTTTTATGTAGCAAAAGGAATGTGAACCATTGGAGGGAGAAAAAGGACAGCTTTTATCTTGTCTGATGGATTACGTAGAAAATGCAACTGAACCCGAGTGCCGATCATTTCTCACGAAGATGGGGGCATTAATTTTCAGTGATTATCGCCTGATTTATAATTTTGTGGAAGAGTGCAAGAATGACATTGATAAGCTACAGTGTGGTCGTCTCACTACAGATTCAGAGGTAGGTGCTATATTTTAGTTGCGTGAGGATTCAGGGTGTCTACAGGTCCCGAAAGTCACGCAAGTCCTGAAAAAGTAGCGAAATCAGAAATCGGTCACGAAAGTACTGAAAAAGTAACGAAATTGATACTAGGGTCACGAATTTTTTTAAAAAAATCAAACAGGGTCCGCACGCGGCATGTAAATCCTGGAAAAGCATGGAATTTCATATTCTTATTTCAAGGCCTTAAATAGCCTGGAAAATTCATAGACAGCCTGGAAATTCCTTGAATTTCCCTGTAGCTCTAGTGCGACGATGTTTCAAAACCTAACCTTGAATTTCCCGTTTTTATCACGATTTAAAATTGAATCGAAGTCGTAGAGGTGGACGAAACATCTCCGTTTTTCTGCGCATGTTCGAACCAACCCCCAAGTGTCAATCACTCGGGATTCCCCCCCCCGTGTGGACGCGATCAGAACGTTGTGGAATTCTTACTGCTTTGTTCAGGTTTAGGTTGTTCTTGTGATCACTACTCTAACAGATCAAAAGAAAATGTTCTGGTTGATCCGTTTGGCCTGAACCGGAACTACAAAAGTAAACATGCCTCTCTTCCTATCAGACAGGGGCAAAAAAATGTCAATCATTAGGAGACAATGCAACCTCAATGGTGGTTTCCGTGAAAATTACTAGGCAGCAAAATAAATAAATCAGGTAGCATTATTAGATTGCATACTTTTCGTCAGGTAAAGACGATCCTCTTCTAATGGGGGATTACACTTGTCTTATCGGCATCCAATATTTCAAGATATCTTAGTGTAATCTTAATTCATCTTCAAATTGTAATTAAATTGTTTATTTTAATTATTAAAATTTATTATTTAAACTTGTTTTTTATTGAAATTTAAGTTTAGTTTTCTTTGATATGGACCGGGGGGGGGGGGGGGGAGAGAATGATTTGGAAACGAGTTATGCAGAACAGTAGAACTCCAATTATCAGAGCAATTGGACCTAACCAGCAACATTCGTATAATCGGTAATTCGGATAATTGGAGTTTATTGGAGAAAAGGTATATTTTAATGAAATCAACCAAACCAAATCCAAATTGTAAGATGTCATTTGGCAGTTTGAGTTATAGCTTTTTGTAGTAGTTTTTTGTTAGAATCTTGGTTTTACAAAAGTTTATCTGCGACATATAGAGACAAACAGTAACAAATCTCGATGTAACAAATAGACCTAGCGAAAAAGTTATTTTTCACTTGGTCTATTTGTTATTGTTTGTCTCTGTTGGATGTCCTGCCTAGTAATTTTTTTGGTCGGTACAAAAAAATTACTAGGCATGACACTGGTATAACTTTTTTGAAAAATTAGATTCAAATTGAAGATGCTGGTTTTGAATGTGTAAGAAAGGAATTATGCCATATAAATAAACGGATGTATCTTTTTAATTGATAACTTTGTAGAGGAAAAGTTTATTTTGGAAAAAAGATACAAAATATTATAAAAAAGTAAGATTATTTATATTGTTTTAAACATAAACAGTGTTAGAAGAAGGTCACTTAGTGGTTGGACCTGAACATTAACTTAGTTTTCATCAAAAAGTTTTGAAATTTCCCGTTCGTGAATTAACGATTTCATAAATTGGGTATTCTTTCGTGGTCATGGATTTTTTCTATGGAATCCCAAAAAGTCATGGAAAAGTAATGGAATTTAGTTTTGGGAATCCTGTAGACACCCTGGGATTGGTCTATTTGGTAATGGCATTTGTACAATTTTGTTTTACTGAAAATTGTTTTTTTTTCTGTTCTGATTATTTGTAGGGTTTTAGAATTTAGGGTGGTATTACATTATTTGTAAAAAATTCCTTATTCCTTACTAAAAACAAAATGTCAAAGTTGTAATGGATGGATATAAGGTTGTCATTGATCCCTTAATAATTTGTATTTTTAATTTTAATTCCAACAGTCAAGACTGTTTCAAAACTTTAATTTAAAAACATTGTAACAATATTTCTTCTGTGAATATTTATCTTAAAAGATATAAAGATATATAATTTTAATTACAACTTAACAAATGTAAATGTTTTTGGTATTTTATGTAAAGTTTATACATTTTTATTCAGATAATCTAGAAATATACTTAGTGTTTAATAGTCTGGATATGTAGTCTTAAATTTATTTCCTACAACAATATTTTATTATAAAGAATTCATTTTAAAATATTTAAACCAAAGGGGCCGTAGCCCTTACTAAAAGCACACAACCTCACATGTCAAGGTCTTATCAACTATTAAAGAAAAAACTTAATGTTATAACATTATAGATTTATGCGATATATTACATATATATATATACATGCATAAATTTGTTGCTATAAAAAGTCATTTGAAATTTAAGCATTTCCTGCTATACAGTCCCTGGACAAATTATTAGATGCACTGCAAGATTTCGGGTGTTTCTATTCTTAGTATAGCTAAACATATACGCAATGATTCAGTTGGATTTTTTCACCATGTGGTCAGCTGACTGAAAGGAAAGAAGTAATGCCACTTTCAACTTATAAAACTTTTCCAATGCTGAGAAAGGGCATTGGGTCATGTATCCCTATGGGTCACAGTGCGTCTAATAATTTGTCCAGGGACTGTATATTAATCAAAATCAAATTTCTTTACTGACAAACAATAATTTCCCCAGGACCCTCACTCCCAAGGCGAAACCATCGAATGCCTTTCAAAACAAACCGATAAGCTCTCCCCGAGTTGCCGCCACGAGATCTTACGGATAGCCGAGCTGCAAGGGGACGACTTTCACCTGGATCGACCCCTGTACTTTGCATGCAGGGACGACAGGGAAAGATTCTGCTCCAGGGTGGAAGCCGGGGAAGGAAAGGTGTATAGATGTCTCATGAGGCATAAAGGAGAAAGGGGGATGAGCCAAGCAGTGAGTCAAAGAATTTTAAAATGGATTGTTTCATTTGGATGTATGAATTTTCTGATTTGTTTAAGTGATTTTGTTAATTCTTAAAATGGATTTGGATGGGGTTATCAGTAGCACTAGGGTCAAACCCCACAATGTTGTTTTGTAAAAAAAAAAACCAGATGCTATTTTGAGAATTTTGTTAATTCTTAAAATGGATTTGGATGGGGTTATCAGTAGCACTAGGGTCAAACCCCACAATGTTGTTTTGTAAAAAAAAAAAACCAGATGCTATTTTGAGAATTTTGTTAATTCTTAAAATGGATTTGGATGGGGTTATCAGTAGCACTAGGGTCAAACCCAACAATGTTGTTTTGTAAAAAAAAACCCAGATGCTATTTTGAGAATTTTGTTAATTCTTAAAATGGATTTGGATGGGGTTATCAGTAGCACTAGGGTCAAACCCCACAATGTTGTTTTGTAAAAAAAAACCAGATGCTATTTGAGAATTTTGTTAATTCTTAAAATGGATTTGGATGGGGTTATCAGTAGCACTAGGGTCAAACCCCACAATGTTGTTTTGTAAAAAAAAAACAGATGCTATTTTGAGAATTTTGTTAATTCTTAAAATGGATTTGGATGGGGTTATCAGTAGCACTAGGGTCAAACCCCACAATGTTGTTTTGTAAAAAAAAACCAGATGCTATTTTGAGAATTTTGTTAATTCTTAAAATGGATTTGGATGGGGTTATCAGTAGCACTAGGGTCAAACCCCACAATGTTGTTTTGTAAAAAAAAAACAGATGCTATTTTGAGAATTTTGTTAATCTTAAAATGGATTTGGATGGGGTTATCAGTAGCACTAGGGTCAAACCCCACAATGTTGTTTTGTAAAAAAAAACCAGATGCTATTTTGAGAATTTTGTTAATTCTTAAAATGGATTTGGATGGGTTATCAGTAGCACTAGGGTCAAACCCCACAATGTTGTTTTGTAAAAAAAAACCAGATGCTATTTTGAGAATTTTGTTAATTCTTAAAATGGATTTGGATGGGTTATCAGTAGCACTAGGGTCAAACCCCACAATGTTGTTTTGTAAAAAAAAAACAGATGCTATTTTGAGAATTTTGTTAATTCTTAAAATGGATTTGGATGGGGTTATCAGTAGCACTAGGGTCAAACCCCACAATGTTGTTTTGTAAAAAAAAAACAGATGCTATTTTGAGAATTTTGTTAATTCTTAAAATGGATTTGGATGGGGTTATCAGTAGCACTAGGGTCAAACCCCACAATGTTGTTTTGTAAAAAAAAAACCCAGATGCTATTTTGAGAATTTTGTTAATTCTTAAAATGGATTTGGATGGGGTTATCAGTAGCACTAGGGTCAAACCCCACAATGTTGTTTTGTAAAAAAAAACCAGATATGCTATTTTGAGAATTTTGTTAATTCTTAAAATGGATTTGGATGGGGTTATCAGTAGCACTAGGGTCAAACCCCACAATGTTGTTTTGTAAAAAAAAAACCCGGATGCTATTTTGAGAATTTTGTTAATTCTTAAAATGGATTTGGATTGGATTATTAGTAGCACTAGGATCAAACCCCACAATGTTTTGTAAAAAAATCCCCAGATGTTAAGCTTCTGTATTTTGACAATTGGCTTAGTGGCTGTGAAGTATTACGTGCCCGCCTCATAATACAAACAGTGTGGCTTCAAGATGGGCTAATTTACAGAATGGGAAAATCCTTGTTGTGCATGTCATATAATTATGTGGCTTGTAAAAGATCTCTTGAGTACCCATCTGGCTTGGGTTCTCTCAGAATAATTAAATCTTGGCATATTTTAATATCCACGGAGAGCTCAGATTGTTATCTGAGCGTCAAAATTGGTAGCGAGAGCCGCCTAAGTTGTGCCACAAAAAATTGCTCTCGATTCTTTGGAATATGCTGAGTCTGCAATTAAGGATTGATCCACCAAAAAGAGCTGCCGCATTTATAAAAAAAATGGAAATTCAATCCTTAGAAAGTTTTTAATTTTCAGAAATTTTTAAAAGCTGTTTTTATAGTTCCATGTTCTGATGTCAATAAACACTTTTTGAAAAATAGTCTGTTTTCATTAAAGATAATTTTTAAAATTAACGATATATAAGCATTCTTGTAAATATAATGTTCATGTCAACTCAATGTGTGAAGAAATATAGTATCTTTAACAGTCTTTGTATGGCATATTCAATTGCAAATTTTTAGTCTTAATTAAATACTAATAATTTGAATCTCTCTTTTTCATATAAAGATTTTTGAATATGTGCTGTATATTACTATCATGAACATTTTTCTTTTTGCAGTGCCGCGAAAAGCTGTTTCAAAGAGAGCGCCTTGTAGTTCACGATTACAAAATCAGCCGAGGCCTTGCTAAAGCTTGTCGAGAAAACATCAAGATTTATCACTGCCGAGATGAGACTTCAGATAGGCGAGAGATTCGTCTGGCACAAATTCTGCTCTGCTTAGAAAATGCACTGCATAAAGGTCTGTTGGATTTCATGTCCTTGGAAGATTATGCAAAAGTCTTTTTCGATATTTTTCTGATATAATTTTTTGGTCCCTTTCCTAGTTTTGTTCTGGATATTAAGTTGAAAGACCAGAATAATTCAGGGGGCTGGGGAGCCCAGTCGGCTAGGCACTCGCCTAGCATGCGAAAGGTCCCAGGTTCGGGTCCGGGCATCGCCAAAATAACTGCCGACCTATAAACGGCCCGTGCAGCCAAAAATGTCCGACGAATAATACCCTGTGTAAGGGAGTGCACGTTAAATATCCTTCCAAGTCCTAACGCTGCGTACGATGTCCCTCCTTAACGGTTGCGTTGGGTGCCTATTCAGGTGTCGGCTCGTCACTTGACTGTGGTTCTAAAATACTGACGCCCGTCGCCAATAGCCCTCGTGTAGCTCTAGTGCGACGATAATTCAAACCTAACCTAACCAGAAAAATTCACACAAACAAAAGAAATAAACTTTGATAAGATTTTACTTTAAGCAAATTAGAAACTCAGAAATTACTAACTTGGTACAATTGAAAAACGAGCGACAAATCTGCTAGGAAAAAATATTTATTTAATCTCTATTAGAACTAAATTTGTTGCCCATTTTGTCATTTTTTTTTAACGTAATAACTATTGCAAATAATTTATTTGTGTATACAATTTATTTCTTGTATTTCTTTGTATGTTCATTCATTGTACTTCATTTTGAATATTTTAACATAGCTTAAAACTAGGATTTGAGTCCAGTTCGAAAACAGTTTATTCCAAGTTTTTTACAGTCAGTAATCCACTTTGCTTTGCATGCAAAAGGTCCATTAGCCTGGGCATTTTCGAAATAACTGCCGACTTATAAACAGTCTGTGCAGACAAAAAGTGTGAGTAATAATCCATGCGCAGAGGGAGTGCATGTTAAATATGCTTCAAATTTCTAGCACTGTGTACGATGTTCCGAAAAAAGTGGTGTTGGGTCCCCACTCAGGTGTTGGCTCATCAGTTGACTGTGCTTCTAAATTACGATGTCTATCGCTAATAGCTCTTGCGTAGCTGTAGTGTCAAATCACCGGCCGAACTATAGGTGGTTCGAGAATCCTGCAGGACGTCTAGTTGCTGACCGCTGTTGTCTTTCAAAAAGGGTGAACAACCATTGCGAGCAGGTTTTATAGTAAGGCGATTCAGTGTCGGCATATGAGAGAAAGTGAGTTAAAAAAAACTATTACACAACATGGTTTTGGTTCGTACCATGCCAACACGAAACGAACTGAAATCAGGCAAGTCAGCGTCCAATCAGAGAGCTCAATCAACCAAGTTTTTCAGCAATGAATTTTCAGTTAATTATTGTCATGTATATGTTGTGTATTGTTTTCTAATGCAAAAAGTTTGCAATTTTTATAGTTGTGATATTTTTCTTTAATATTATTGCGAAACTGGTGCAATAGATATAAAATTTTATTTTGCATTTATCTATTTTTATCCATCACTATTAGATTCTCCCTAAGCAACTTTGTATATATTTTAATGGGGCTTCTCATTTGTTCAACTTGAGGTTTTCCTGGTACACTTGGTATGTCTATCTCCAGATGTCATATATTCAAATCTGAAAAACCTTCAGATGGGTATACAGAGTAATATCTCTTAATCCCTTCCATGGGTTGCAATGAGCCTAATAATAATTTTAATAAACACAAACATGCAATAGTTTAAAAAGTTATTGCATAACTTCAAGTAAAATTTTTTAAAAAAGAATTTTTGACATTCAGATTTATGCTAAATATCCTTCATCTTACATAAAATTACCATAATACATCTTTTTTTATCAGGTTACCCAGTAGCTGGTGAATGCCAAGCAGAAATGCTCGAGCATCGACAAACCCTAATGGAGAATTACCAACTTACCCCTGAGCTAACAGCAGCTTGCGAAAAAGACGTGCATCATTTCTGTGGGAAGCGCCTAGAGTTGGGAGGCAAAACGCTTCATTGTCTAATGGATCATGCTAAGCCTTCTAGAGTGGATGGGGGAAGGATTAGCGATTCTTGTCGGAGAGAGGTATGGTTATTAGTGGAGTATTGTTATCAATGAGTTGTTTGTTGTGTGAAGAGTAATTAAGGGGCTAAGACTGACACATATGCTTATGAATCCTTTTGTACCAACCTCAAGGTGGTAAGAACCACTCTCAACACCGAGCCTAAAAGTTCAGTGCTATCTCATACAGCATGGTAGAAGGCAGCACCGCTACCACACTATCTCGTTTAAGACTATTAAGGACTGGGGAGCCCAGTCGGTTAAGGCATTCGCCTTGCATGTGGAAGGTCCCAGGTTTGGGTCAGGAGATCGGCAAAATAACTGCCGACCTGTAAGCCGCCCATGCTGCCAAAAAATGTCTACAAATAATTCCCCTTGTCGAGGGAGTGCACGTTAAATTTGCTTCAAAGTCCCAACGCTTTGTACGATGTCGCTCTTAATGGTTGTGTTGGGTGCCTACTTAGGTGTGCACTCGTCACTTGTCTGTGGTTCAAAAATTATGACTGCCGTTGACAAAAACCCCTTGGAAGCTCTAGTGCGACGATAATTAAAAACCTACCTTACCTACTTTGTGACCAGGGCTGACTTTAACGTGCATCAGTCACCTTAAGCATACATGGAAAGCCTTCGATGCCGAAGAATTAGTTTTTATTCTCATTCAGCTGGCAGGGCTCGAACTTGCAACCTAAGGCTATGTCCTGACTACGCCACAAAGGCAACAAATGCAACAAAAATTGGCGACTTGGCAGAGTCAACCACCATACTATTGCATTGCTTGGCGCGCTTGGCAGTCGCCAAATTTTGTTGCCTTTGTGGCGTTTGTTGTCGTAGTGAGGACATAGCCTAAGGGATGTTAGCTCGACCCTCTACCATCCTACCCCGGCGCTATCGATTGGTTAGAGTGGCACTGCATAGATCACAATTCCAAAGCACCTTGAAGAACCCCTAAATTTAAAAAAAAAAAAGGTTTTACGGTTTCCTGAAACCTCCAGATTTCCTCTAAAAAAAGTCTTAAATTTCTAAGCTGAACTTGGGTTATTCTATTTTAACAATGGTGTGAAACAAGATGCTTTTCCCAATGAAACCAACTTTTATGACCGTTTGGCAAATGAACTCTTCATTCCAGGATGTGGACCTTTGTAAAATTCACTGCACAACTTCCTTTTACTAACTAAACTAACTCCTCGCGCAACAGCCCTTTATGAGGCCAAGGCCTGCAGTGCCCATTTCAGCTTACATGACCTAGGGCTCTGGGTGCTAGGCATATGTCCCGTTAAGGTGGTCAGCCTCACGCGAACCCCATGTTTAGTTTCCAAGCGTGCTTGGTCCCCATTTTAACGACCCACTTAAGGGATGAAAGGATGGGTCAACCTCGCCCAATCGGGATTCAATCCCCGACCTGTGGCGTGGTAATGCGAAGCACTATTACTAAGCCACTGGGCCTCACTTCCTTAAGTTTTTATACATATTCTTTAAATTTAAACTCATCCTTTAACATTATATTAAACAAGATGTCAAAGCTTTTCAAAAAATTACGTTCAAGTAACTGACAGGTTCGTTTATTTGATAAAAGCAGGATCAAGAAGCACTTTGGAGGTCCTTAAAAAAAAGAAAAAAGCTGTGTTCATTCAGAAGTAAATCTTAAAGGCGTTTTGCATTAAAAAATCTTATATAATATATAAATTACATAAATATATTATAACATATATATATATATAGCACAAAAAAAGTTTTTCTTAGGGCTTATAACCTCATTCCATTAAATTAATGATCCCCATTACAAATATTGTTATTTTTTAAAACATTCCAAGCAAAGTATATTTTTAAATATCTATTTATTTGAAAAATATGCTTATTCCAAGAATATAGGTGTAGGAGTTTGCTTGGGAGTGAAGAGGATCTGGAATATATATATAATTTGTTTCAGCTGGAGCACTTATTGAAGCAAAGTGATGTAGGGGATGACTGGAGGGTAGATCCTGTGTTGCAAGAAGCCTGCCAGCCTGTGGTTGATGCAGTCTGTGATCAGGAGAAGCCTGGAGAAGGAAGGTAAAGAAAGAATTTATAAAATATTTATTATGTTCTATTCAATACATTCATTCAATTAAATATATTATACATTCCACCTTTGAAGGAAAAAGTGTACGATTTGATTTTTTTTTTATCTTGAAGTACCAGTTCCCGTATTTAGATAAAGTGTGAAATATTTCATTTTATAAGTTATGTCAGGCATAGAGTATAGTGTACAGGGTGAGGCAAATAAAACCGGCCCCGGTCTAGAGATAGGAATACGTTGAAATGCTTGGCGAGAAAAACTCTTGAAGCCGCCTGAAAGTTTTCAAGTGGAAATAAAAGATTATTCAAGCGTTCAATGGTTTCACTTGACAAACCTGTTTTTGCATTGGTTGGATTGGATTAGCGTCACATTAGAGCTACTCATGGACTATTCTATTGGCCAGTTCAGATCGTAGTGCATCAGTGTGAGTGTAAGGATATAAATTCACAGGTGAAGATGAAACTCACAGTACAGCAGAGAGTGTTCATTCTAGAAAATTATATTAAAACGAATTCATGGAAAAAAATGTGACAAGTTGTTTGTTCAAGAATTTAAATGTGTAAAAGTGCCAAAAAAGAGTACTAGGCAACGATCAGTTACGAAATGCATGGCGTCAGCGAGGATCTGCTGTCAATAAGTTCAAAAACATTCTGAAACGGGTCTGAACACCAGATTCTGGGTTTTGCAATCAATTTAGAATGTTTTGCATTAACAAAAACAAAAAGGTCGGATTCTTTACGATAAATAACAACCGAAATAATCACTAGTGGGAACTTTTTTGATCAGCTCTACAAACCTTGTTTATATTTCATTTAAGCTAGCTTTTCCAACCATAGCGTAGTTGCCGGCAAATAAGTCGTCAAGCGTTTGTTTGGGCTTAATATTGAAGCGATCAATAGCTTCAGTTAGCAAACCTGTTTTTGTATTGGTTTTTGACTTGGAAACATTTCTGTCGTATTCTTATCTCCACGTTGGGGCCGGTTTTATTTGCTTCACCCTGTACTTGATCAATTCACTGTCTTCGCCTATGCATTGTACAGTATGACTCGACCATTTTGCAATCTTTTAAAGTATTATATATATATATTGGCAATTATAATAGCCATTATGGAATTATAAATCTTCGTATAAAACTGCTTATACAGTGAAACCTCCAAGAGCGACCATCCTCCTGTTCCCTAATAAATCGGTCGTAAATGGAGGTTGGTCGCTCCTAGAGTACAAAGAGTGAATTAGCTAGAAAGGTGAAATATCATTTTACAACGTATTATTGACCATTAAAAAATTACAAAAATCAATTTATCATTTACCTTTTTTATCATAAACCATCATAAACCTTTTTTAAGTAAGAAGAATCTGTTTAATTTTTTTCAATTTTTCGCAAACCACCTCTTTTTCTAATTTATAACTAATTCATAAAAAAAATTGACACGTGTTGAAAAAAGAAAAAAATTCATGAAATGTGATTTGAAACCGGTCGTTTGGGGAATGAGATCTGGTCTCTCCCAGAGTGGCTTTTAACATTGAACACATAGGAGGAAAAATCGGTGCCTTGAAAAATTGGTCGTAAGACGAGGTGGTCGTTTAATGGAGGTGGTCGGTCATAGAGTTTTCACTGTATATGTTATATGCGTTTCAATGGAAAAGGGAATTTTATTTTTCACGCTGTAAAGAATATGCATTTTGTTTTCTAGAGTAATGTCTTGCTTAATGAAACACTTTGATTCCAAACATATGAGTGAGGACTGCAAAGAGAAGTTACTTCAAATTCAATATTTTGTAGCAAGAGATTTTAAGTAAGTTTCTTACTTTACTTTTAATTACAATATCTCAAATCATTATCATTATATGTACAAAAAAAGATCTTTTGTAGGATTGACAGTAGATTTATTATGTTCAACCTTATGAATTAAAAAAAGTTTTCTAACAGTTTTTCCCCTGATATTTGTCATAGTTGGCATTATTTAATTTACACAAAATTATACATACATACTTTTTAATTATATTTTACTTAATTTTTCTGTCCATAAAATTCTGACAATTTCCATTGTAGGCCTAGTTATAGTGAAGGCGCAAATTCCAAATTTAATTTATGCAATGGAAAAATAAATGTAAACAATCGTGCACTAAACGCATAAATGGCGTTCGGCAAAAAAGCCGTAAGAAAATAACCTTTTTGCTCTAGTTTGTCTAAGTAAATAAAATATAAGAAAAATGAATACCATTGTCCTGAAATAATTACATAGGACAAAATAAGTTACATGATAAAACAAATTTAAAAACTTTAAGTTAACGTTTTTATTCGGAAATTGTTGATGGACACAAAGTCGTCATTAATAGGTGGAAGATTCACAGGGTAATTCTTTGAAGTTGATTTTAATTGAAATACAAATCATTCAAAGTATTTTAACTAAGATGAATTAAATGAATTGTTAATATTTTTATGTTATCAATCGGTACAAACGTCTAAACTACGGATAAGCTTAGATATTTTCATAAATTTATTTTTGAGATTTTTTTCGCCTTGGTATTAGTGACCTATTTCACTTGAAGAAAAAAAATCGGTTTATCGTCCTTGAAAAACAATGCCGATGGTTTTGATAGGATTTTTTTTAATACAAACTTTTTATATTTCATTTGTAGAAATAAAAGGTTCAAATGCAGATCAAAGTGTTTATGTTTCTATATTTGTGCGGAAAGTAAACTTAACCTATACACATTGACTAGTAACATTTGCTAAGTAGCTGCATAATCGCAATACGTTAGTTTTCTTTTTATAGTTATAGTTATGATCAGATTAGATTTGTCAGCCAGCCTCATTGCCTAGTAATATTTGCTAGTTAGAAGTGTAATCACAGTAGTGTCTCGTTTTTTTTAAAAAAGGTTTTCTGTTTGAAAAAATTGATCAACCAAGCCACAACTCCTCGTAATATTTACTAGTTGGCAGCGTAATCGTCATAGGATCAGGTACTGTTTCTTTCTTAGTTTTAGTTCAGGACAGATCAGTCAACCAAATTTTAGGTACTTTACTTCTACTACAAATTACGATGGTGTGGGACGTCAAGGCCCGCTACTTAAGATTTTTTTTGTTGTTGCTGAGTGAATTCTATTGTGTTTTTAATTGAAACTAAAGACAGGTTCTTTAACGTCTGCCATACAAAAAAAGGTTACTGTTTAACGCAAAATAGCTCTAAAGTGCTCGTAAACCAAGAATCATCAACAAAACATATTTATTAAAAAAAAGTTATTAAATACGATAGGTTCACGGTGAAATCGTATTTTTTTGTTTAATTTCCCACGAAATGACCGTTTTTGGTATTTGATTTTTTTCCCATCATCAATTAGCCGATGGAAACGAAAAATAACCGTTAATCGATAATTTTTTAACTGATTGGTAAACAGTCGCTAACAGCAAAAATTCCCCCCTTTCCTCATCGAAGAAACTACGGACAGGGTTCTGAAAAATGTTGGCAGGTATGCAAACGTCAATTTTTCTTTTCAGGCTGGATCCTATTCTGTACAAGCGGTGTCGTAAAGAAGCCGAAGAACATTGCCATGCTAAGAAAGAGTGGCATGATAAACCATCTAAAATGGATCCAGAACGAGGTCCTATTGTTTTGCCTTGCTTATATCGCTATGCATATCATCCAGATAAAAACGTGCAAGTATGTTTCATGTTTGTATTTTTCTAGGTTTGCAATGCTTTAATTGGAAAAAAATCCTTGAAATTAAATTGATTATGTCAAGTTAAATCATAAAATTGGAAATAATAAGAACAATGGTGATTACAAAGCACATATACGCAAAATCGTTTGGTTTATATGCCGAAGGCTTGTTTTTTTCATAGAAGGAATAATTTTCTAAAATCTACTTAAACAAATTCCAAAAACTATGAATATCCATTCCAGTGAAGATTCGAACGCAGAGAATTTAGTACCAAAGATCAGTTATACAAGGCACTCATTATATTATAACCATATTACTGAAACTTTAAAGATTTTTCTTCAAATGAAGCTGAGTTCTTTTCATGTGCTCTTGGCACTATAACTTGCTACTGTTTGAATATAATCTTTGTTTTGTTTAAGTAATTATTACATAAAACTATGCACCCAAAATTAAAAAGCAAAAAAATGAGAATATTAAAGTTAAAGGTTTTCTTAATGAATGTTATTAAACAGAATTTTTTAAATTTCTTAAATTGTTTATAATCCAGTTTATGGCCTGTGTCAAGTTGGATATTTTGATTAATTACTATAAATATTTTAACAATTGTTACAAAATTAACTTTTTTTCCCCCTATTTTATTGATAGCTATCAAGGGAATGCCTTTATGAAGTACGCCGAGTAATGCGGCAGCGGGCTGTCAGTGTAGATTTGATGCCAGATATAGAAGAGCCCTGCTTGCTGGACCTTACAAAGTTTTGCAATGAAAATGTTGATAAAGGAGAGGTATGGTAGAAACTAGTTATTAATATCAAAATTGTCTATTTTTGTTTCTTAAATACTTGATTTGCTTTGACTTATGTCTTTAATAGCATAAGTTAAGGGTAAAATATATATTTTCTAAACAGTAAAATATGTATTTTCTAAACAGTAAAATATGTATTTTCTTAACAGTGAAAGAGTTATTTTTTTAAACTAAAATTATCCTTTAAAAATTGTTTCCCTAATAAGCACAGCCATATATTCAAGTGAATTTTTAAAAGAGACTTGTTTATTATTTAGGTTATTAAGAAATCTAGGTTTTTTTTCTGAATTACTTTTTAGTTAATTATAATTGTTTTTGAAAACATATTTTCTTGTAAATTAAAGGTCATGAATTTAATTATCTATTTATTCTCTAGTTGATTATTTCTAAAAATAGGTACTTAGTGTCTATTTAACACTACTAATGCCTATTTTACTGAAACAAACTTTCATTTAATTTCTTGTTCAGATGTATGTACTAATTTGACATGCAAAAGCATTCTTACATTTAAAAAATTCTTCCCTAGGAAATGCTCTGTCTTCAAAAGAACCTCAAAGATCTAACTCAGGGTTGTCAAAATGCTGTTTCGAATTACACTGAGGAAGAATCGGAACATCTTGAGCTCAACTACCCGCTTTTCTTTTCTTGCAGCTCTGTTCTCCACAAACACTGCAATGTAAGACCCATGCATTTTTATCTATTATATAAAATTGAATTACAACAATGATTTTGTGTTAGGAAATTGTGACAATTATAAATGGTCTAATGTTTTGAATACATTCAAACAAGGTTAATACTTAGCTTGTTTGAAAAAAATTATTGTTTATAATTTAAAGTGTGAGCTATTTTTAAAATTGTCATGGTTTAAAATATAATTTTGAATAATGTTTTAAAAAATTATACTAAGCTATTTTTCAATGCCTTATTTTTTACTTTTTATTTAATTACTATATGATAATTGGTAATAAAATTGATTTTTAGCCAAAAAAATGAAGAGCTTAAACTACAAAACCTTTATGTTACTATGATGTATAAAATATAATTTTTAATAATGTTTAAAAAAATTATACTAAGCTATTTTTCAATGCCTTATTTTTTACTTTTTATTTAATTACTATATGATAATTGGTAATAAAATTGATTTTTAGCCAAAAAAAATGAAGAGCTTAAACTACAAAACCTTTATGTTACTATGATGTAAAAAAATATCAGGTTAACTTTAATAAAAAAATGGGAATAAAATGAGTTAAAAATGGGAACAGACAAACCCTTGCAAACTTTTTGAACTATTTATTCTTGATAAATTTGTATCCTCACTAATTAATAATTACACATAATATTTTAGTTACCTAGTTATTCAATTTTTAAAGTGAAATGCAGTTATTTTTGCAATATAAGGCACATTTTTGCGATGAAATCACTTTTACTATTAGTGTCCTTATGTGAAGGATATTAAAGCATTTCATGTTTCACAGGATTTGATGGCAAAAGAAGTTGATCAAGGTGACTTAATTCAGTGTTTGATTTTGCACAAAAATGAACCAGAAATGAAAAATAACCCTAAGTGCAGAGTTTCTGTTGAACATTTCCAGTTGGTAAGCTTGACAATTTCTGATTAAATATTCGATAATTATAAATTTTTTGTTGTGTTTTGCTGTATGACTGTATTTACTGATGTAATGTTTTTAAATTCCTTAGCTGTCTCTAAAGAATTATCGATTCAGTTACAAGTTTAAAGAAGCTTGTAAGAAAGATGTACTGCATTTATGTAAAAATGTTAAAACCAAGTAAGTTGTATTTGAAATGTATTTCATAACTTTTTTTAGGACTGATTATTAATCATACGATGTTTTTTCGCATTTATGCATAAAACTATAAATTAACTATTTGTTAAGATATGTTTTAATAACAGTAGTTTTGGAAGAATATTTTGGCCTGATGTTAAAATTTTCATGTAAATGTTTTTCTAAATTAAACATCAAACACTGCTTATTTTTTTTTTTAGTTTTAATATTAATAATTTTTTTTTTGTATAACTATAATTTTTTTTATGTTGAACAACTTTGATTTTAATACATGTTTATGTCTTTCAATATATCTATAGGCCGGAAGTTATTAGCTGTCTGAGTGGCATTGTTACCAACGATACAGTCTTCGAAAAAACTCAAAGAGTATCAAGAGACTGCAGACAGCAGCTAAAGTTTGAACTTTTTGAAAGAGTAAATTTTCATTTTTTTAAAAAACCTTTATATTTACTTAACACGTTGACTGCGACAATATCGATGGAAAATTTTTCATCGATAGAGATTGATGTGAAGTAGAAGAACATCCTGTTTTTTAAACCAGTTCGTTACAATGGAAATGAACCAACTCTTTCATTTTCGAAAAAGTAAAAATCTTAGTTCGAGGTCGTAAAATTACAAGGTTAGGTTGAATTTACGTCGCTAACTAAAGAGCTACCCGACAGCGATACGATTAAATGTTCCTGGCCTTTTCCGACCGGATAACTCATCATCTGTCACTAATTATTGAATGGAAAGCCAATAACCAGATTTGTTTCAGTGATTAAGTTTTCGACTATGAAATCATCATTAAATTGTCATAATTCATATTTTTTGGGGGTTTGTAAAAACTACAAAAAAAGCAGACTACTTGCAATTTGATTTTATAGGTAGATAGTTGAATAACATACTAAACCGCACTGCGAAATGCAGTATGTCTGGTCGCCCTACACTTGAGACGAAAGATTTAATTTCCTTGTAATTTGAAATAGAATATACTCTTTTAAATTATCAAGTATTTTTCCTAGCACAGTGGGATCGGTTGCAAAAGTGTAAAATCTAATATTCTACGTTCTATATTCTCAAATTGATCACCAAATAACCTTAAATTTGCTTGTGGTGTTAACGTAATTCAAATATAGGTGTTAACATCCCTACATATTTATGGCTGTATTATATTTGTCGTCAATACGCGAAAGATACACTTCGCAATAACTCAAAAACTTCATAAGCTTTAAAATCTATGTATGGACTATGTCACATCTGGGATTACTAGGTGTCAATTAAATATCATACAATAGGGTAGATAAAAGAGCTAGATCGTGTAGTTTGTGTAACCACTAGACCATGTTTATCAAGTTTTCAAACGAACTTGAACTCATAAGAACGGTTGGCAAAATGGTACTATGAATTTTATCAGAATGTGCTGTTATCTGTGAATCGGAACACGTCACCCGCTGGCGCGTGATTCACAGTCAAAGTGTTAAGCTCTAACAATTTTGTAACTTGCTAAATTTTTCCACACTAATTTTTTCAATTCTTATAGTAAAGCAAAGTAAAATACTATATTTATTTTTCAGTTATCTCTTAATATTTTCTATTTTAATGTAAAAGTCAATTGTCTTTTAGGATGAAAACATAAAACTTGATCCTGTTTTAAATGCTGCTTGTGCTGAAGACCAGAAACGATTTTGTAGCACAGTCAGGCAAGAAGAGGCTCAAGTAAGTCCATGAAAAAAAATCATGTTCTTTATATTGTTTAATTTGACAAATCCAGGTTTTTCTTAAGAACATACTAATTAAAACAAACAAGCAAAAGCACAGCTAAAATTTATCGTTATAAAACATAAATTCTTTTTCCAGAATTAATTTTTTACCTTGTCTTATTGAATAATTATTAGGGATGAGATTTTTTTCATTTAGAAACGTTTTTGCTTATGTTTATAGTAATATTTAATATACAGTCGCCTCTCGCTATCTCGAATTTCGATAACTCGAATATTTCGATATCTCGAAAACATTTGTTTTCTCTTCACCTTCAAACTTTTTCAATGCAAATTTATCTAATTATTTCGAAGTTTTCCTTCCGAATTCTCGATAACTCGAATTTTTTTTCTTCACTCAAACTGTTTATATTTTAAAAACCAATGGTTTTCCGAAACTTGCAGCAAACGAACTTACCCTGGTCTTTGTTATCCTTTTCTCCCTCCTATTCCTGGTCGGAAAAGAGGAATGCTTTTTTTCCGATGTCCCCTCACAATTGTCGCCCCCTTCTGGGCGTGGTTCAGTGACAGGAAGAAATGACTCGTCCCTCAAGTCAGGCGGTCTGTTGTTTGGGAGAGGGGTTCAAATTCGTGGAAAAGGGTCGACTACCAAGAATGCCATCTCACTTTAAAGCTGAATAGGTGAAGAGCCATTTAACGATTGACCTTCTAACCGACAGTATCTAAATTTTGTTTAGAACATTGATTGCCGATTTTCTTGTAGCGAATATGGCTACGAAACGCAAATGCACTACACTTTCAGTTGCAGAGAAAAAGAAGATCATTGAAGCTGTTGAAAAAGGAGGAAGGAAAAAGAATGAAATTGCTAAGGAGTTTGGCATTCCGACCAGCACGCTGTCAACCATTCTGAAAAACAGGGAAACAATTCTTAAGAACTTTGACGATCATCAAGGAGACAGGAAAAAATGAGGAGTGGCGATTATCCTGAGGTTGAGAAATGTCTAATGAAATGGTTAACGCAGTGCCGTTCCCAGAACTTTGGAGGGAATATCCTGAGAGAGAAAGCTGAGGATTTCGGCAAAAAATTGGGATACGCTAACTTTAAAGCTGGCAGCGGCTGGTTAACAAATTTCAAAAAAAGGAACATCACATTTCATAAAATCTGCGGCGAAAGTGGAAGTGTGAGCGAAGAAGTGTGCAAGGAATGGATCAAAACATTGACACCGATTCTGAAAGAATACCATCCCAAAAATGTGTTCAACGCCGATGAAACAGGCCTTTTTTTCAAGTGCCTCCCTGACAAGACAATGGCCATAAAAGGTGAACCATGTCATGGTGGAAAGAGAAGCAAGGAAAGATTCACTTTACTGTTATGCGCCAATATGGATGGATCCGAGAAATTGAAGCCCTTATTGATAGGAAAATCAAAGAAGCCAAGGTGCTTTGCTGGTGTTAAGTCTTTTCCCATGGATTATGAGTCTAACAGGAAGGCTTGGATGACTGCTGAACTTTTCACAAAGTGGCTGAAAAACTTAGACCGTAAAATGAAGCGTCAAAAACGCAAAATTGTTCTCTTCATAGACAATTGTACAGCCCATCCCAGCGCAATTACCTCACAGTTGGAATTTGTAAGAGTGGAGTTCATGCCTCCCCAAGCAACTTCTAAGTTACAACCCTTAGATCAAGGAATCATCCAAAACTTTAAGGTAAAATATCGGCACCAAGTCGTAAAAACATGCATCGCCGAGATTGATGGAGGAATCAACCCCTCTGTAAACGTATTGCAGGTCATGCGAATGGCCGATAAAGCCTGGAATTCGGTCGAGCAGAAAACAGTTGCAAATTGTTTTAGAAAGGCAAGGTTCGTAAAACCATCAGATGGTGATGAAGCCGACAACCTTGATGAGGAAGAGGAAGACGAAACTGGAAAGGAATTTCTGAATGAAGAATGGCGTTCAGTTTCAAATGCCCTGCATTTGGACCCTGGAATAACATTCCAGGATTTTTTTGATATCGACAATAACGTAGAAATCTGCGGAAACTTAACAGATGAGGACCTCCTGGAAGAATTCCGACCACCTTCAGAAGAAGAAGATGATGTTGCTGAGTTTGTTCCTCTAAAAAGGATAACTTTCAAAGAAGCCGAGAGTGCCCTGAATGTGATGCGGGAATTTATCGAATCTCGCCCAGACATGACTACAAAGACATTTCAAGCCATTGCGCATCTGGAAAATGTGCTTGATGCCGAAAAAATAACGAATGCTCACCAAACTGTTTTGGATAAATTTTTCAAATAAAGCGTGGTAAGAGCTACATTTGTGTTAATTTTTATGCTAGTATGTATTAATTTTTATTCTAATTATTTTTTCGGCATTTTCGATAACTCGAATTTTCGGTATCTCGAATTTTTTCGTTTTCCGTTCGAGATAGCGAGAGGCGACTGTATATTGTATTTTTAAAAAACAGCAAATATTATTTTTGTTGTAATAGATATATGTGAATACAATTAAAAAGCAAATAATTAATTTACAGACTTTAGAATGTTTAAAGAATCATCAAAAGGAATTATCTCCAAAATGCCACAAGACCATTTTTAATCGAGAAAAAGAAGAAATGCAAGATAATTCCATTGACTATGCCCTCATATCAACATGTAAACCTATGATTAAAAAATACTGCTCAGACTCAGAAATGACTCAGGTAAACCTTTTTTATTACACATATCACTGGTTTCACTATCAAAACACAGAATCGTTATTTCAAGGTGAAACAAGTTACTCAGCCAAAGCATTTACTCTTTGATCCTACTATTTTACCTGTTATTTCCATCAGCCCAATAAAAATTTGCTCTAATCACACAAAGCTTTGTTGTCCGCCAACAATTCGCTGTGGTTTTTTACCATTAATTTTTTTTTGTTAGTTTGTCATATAGAATTTTGGTAAATTATGTATTTTTTAAATTTCTATTTGCAAATTAAATTTTAAAATGTTTTTCTTTGTATATATTTTTATTAATGGTTGAATGTTTAAATAACTTATAGTTGGAATTCTTCAGTAAAATCAATTTGTTGCATAAAACATCAGTTTTTTTTATCATCAAATTATTGTCTGCCTCTTACATACATTGTGCAGTTTTTGAATCAATAGTCTTTATGAGAATTCTTTTGAATCAAGATATTTTACTGTTACTTCTTATTCATTTCTTTTAACTATACATATGTTATTAAACATTAACTTCTTTCAGAACTGCTATAAGATAAACCTACATTGAATTAACAATAACAAAATTACATGCTTCTGTAAAGCGAAATTTTCAATAATAAGGGTACTTTACAGTTCTACATTTTCATATATGCTTTTTTTCCAGATTCTTGACTGCCTCAAGGAGAAGCGAGATGACATTGGTATGGAAAGAGCCTGCAGAAAAATTATCATCAAGCGAATGGTGGAGCAAAATTCCGATTACAGGCTAAACCCTAGGTTAAAGCAAGCCTGTGTGAGGGACATACCCAAATTTTGCTCCTTAGTGATTGCAGAAAACAAAGATTCAACTGAAATGGAAGGAAAGGTACCTGTATAGTTAAACTCATAGTTTCCTTGCACAGAAGCCACGGCCATGGCGGAGCTATAAAACGCACGGAAGATGAAGAGGAAATTTCAGCCGTTTTATTTTGTCTTCATCTGATTGCTCCGCGCGTTTTATAGCTTCGCGCGTGGTCATGGCTTCTGTGCAAGGAAACTGTGAGTTTAACTATAGTTATTTTTGCTGTGGATAGGTGAGCTGCAGTAACCAATACAATAAATTTGACCTGTTTGGCTCTGAAATAATTGCTTTCAGTGTCTTTCTTAGTCATTGAGTGCTTGCAACAATGGTCCAAGACACTAGTCTAGATATTGCAGTTTTCCTATCCATGTCAGATTTAGTTAAGTTAATGGGGCTTTATTTTGTAATTGTAATATTTGTAATTTTCAATTGTAAGATTGATGTAAGATTGAACATAAATTTGGTCATTTTATTTATTGCTAATTTATCCTTTTTCTTTGGGTATGGCAATATAATACACATGATTGTCTAAATTATGCATTGCAAAAGTGTGAGAAGTTTTACAGATTATGCTTGAAGCTCTCCGAGACATACATTTATTTATCTGTCTATTAAGTGTCGGCTTTTGCAACATAATTTACTAATTCTTACAAATTGCCTAACTTTTAAATATTTAAACTTATAGGCTATACTTACAAAGTTGTTTAAAACCTTTCCTATAAAAAAAAATTAATTTCTAGGGTGACCTGGGGTAATTATTGGACAAAAATCAAACTTTTCCGATAGCTTCTACATTTATGTAATTTTGTAACCAGTAATTGGTTTTCGTAATGACTATTTAATCTATCTGTTGGGTACCATTGTTAAAATTTACTAGTTCCTCTGTAGAAGTTGGAAAAAAAATTAACTTTTGTCCAAAAAATTACTCTGCCAATTGGGGTAATTATTGGACACAGCGGGGTAAATATTGGACAGTAATTTTCAATACATTCTTCACAGTATTTATACTAACTACAGGGGTAAATTGTGTGCAAAGGTGTGTACTATAGTACTGTTCATTTGATAATTATCGAACACCACACACATAAAATATATGAGTGAAATCTAGAAAAATTACTGAATTATTTCATTTTTCACACATTTTTTTATTATTTCATTGTCCAAGTTCAAACATTCCATAGATGGTGTTTTTCAATCACACACACTATAACAAGTTAATTTATATTGAGATGCTGTCTGTCACCAAACTGCAACTAACTGAACTGCTTAGAAATAGTTATAACTATAAACTAACTATAAAGCTTTACTTCATCATTACAAGTTATGTTAAATGGATTAACTGATATGGTTTGCAAAGGACCATAAAGCACATACAGTGTTTTCACAATTTCACTATGGTGTTGCGCTAGATACCTAAAATGTTGTTTCAAAACCATTTTAGAAATTTCATTTCAACACTAAGTAATTTGTCTGGGGTTCTTCATAAACCATCATTTGTACTTTCTACAATAGCAACTTGTAGAATACTGCATTAACACAATCTTATTCAACATGTTCACACACTCTGAATGTGAAGTTTCAGTTGTCGAACACCTTGTTGTGTATGTGTCCAATATTGTGTTAGTACACCTCTAACATCATCAGACTCACCAAAAAAATATCTGCTGAGTCATGTAATTTAATTTTACCCACGTCCAATATTCCAGAAGTTGAAGAAATTGGTCTATGTAAGGCTAGATATGATCAATTAGTAAATGAAATGTAGAATGTTCCAACAAGCATTAATAATACTGCTTATTTCCCATGAAGAAATGCCTAAATTATTTCTCATTTTGGTTACATTAGGTTTGATTTGCTGTAATTAGATATTAGTTAAACACATAACCTGAAAAAATAAAAGAAATGATATAGTCCAATATATAATCAAGCTCTCCAATAACATCATCAGACTCACCAAAAAAATATCTGCTGAGTCATGTAATTTAATTTTACCACGTCTAATATTCCAGAAGTTGAAGAAATTGGTCTATGTAAGGCTAGATATGATCAATTAGTAAATGAAATGTAGAATGTTCCAACAAGCATTAATAATACTGCTTATTTCCCATGAAGAAATGCCTAAATTATTTCTCATTTTGGTTACATTAGGTTTGATTTGCTGTAATTAGATATTAGTTAAACACATAACCTGAAAAAATAAAAGAAATGATATAGTCCAATATATAATCAAGCTCTCCAATAACATCATCAGACTCACCAAAAAAATATCTGCTGAGTCATGTAATTTAATTTTACCCACGTCTAATATTCCAGAAGTTGAAGAAATTGGTCTATGTAAGGCTAGATATGATCAATTAGTAAATGAAATGTAGAATGTTCCAACAAGCATTAATAATACTGCTTATTTCCCATGAAGAAATGCCTAAATTATTTCTCATTTGGTTACATTAGGTTTGATTTGCTGTAATTAGATATTAGTTAAACACATAACCTGAAAAAATAAAAGAAATGATATAGTCCAATATATAATCAAGCTCTCCAATAACATCATCAGACTCACCAAAAAAATATCTGCTGAGTCATGTAATTTAATTTTACCCACGTCTATTATTCCAGAAGGTGAAGAAATTGGTCTATGTAAGGCTAGATATGATCAATTAGTAAATGAAATGTAGAATGTTCCAACAAGCATTAATAATACTGCTTATTTCCCATGAAGAAATGCCTAAATTATTTCTCATGTTGGTTACATTAGGTTTGATTTGCTGTAATTAGATATTAGTTAAACACATAACCTGAAAAAATAAAAGAAATGATATAGTCCAATATATAATCAAGCTCTCCAATAACATCATCAGACTCACCAAAAAAATATCTGCTGAGTCATGTAATTTAATTTTACCCACGTCTAATATTCCAGAAGTTGAAGAAATTGGTCTATGTAAGGCTAGATATGATCAATTAGTAAATGAAATGTAGAATGTTCCAACAAGCATTAATAATACTGCTTATTTCCCATGAAGAAATGCCTAAATTATTTCTCATTTTGGTTACATTAGGTTTGATTTGCTGTAATTAGATATTAGTTAAACACATAACCTGAAAAAATAAAAGAAATGATATAGTCCAATATATAATCAAGCTCTCCAATAACATCATCAGACTCACCAAAAAAATATCTGCTGAGTCATGTAATTTAATTTTACCACGTCTATTATTCCAGAAGGTGAAGAAATTGGTCTATGTAAGGCTAGATATGATCAATTAGTAAATGAAATGTAGAATGTTCCAACAAGCATTAATAATACTGCTTATTTCCCATGAAGAAATGCCCAAATTATTTCTCATTTTGGTTACATTAGGTTTGATTTGCTGTAATTAGATATTAGTTAAACACATAACCTGAAAAAATAAAAGAAATGATATAGTCCAATATATAATCAAGCTCTCCAATAATTACTCCATAGCATGTCCAATAATTATCCCACTACCAAACATGCATGCCATAATGTTACTATTCATCCTACAATGATGTTTTTCTGCACAAACTTCCTTCATAAACATATCCCAGACTAGGCATTATAAAATTTTCAAGATCATGTAAAAGAATGCAAAAATATACACAATTTGGCATCGACTGGTTAAATGTTTAAACACTTTTTTTCCAAAGCTTTGGTTATTAATAAATTTTTTGATAAAAAGTACTTATTTCATCCCAATAATTAATCAGAGCATTGCTGGATATGCAATTAACAAATTTTGGTTTGTTAGACGCAATAGGTTATGATGCATTATGGTTTTTGGTCCCTGTCCAATAATTACACCGATTTTCTGTGTGTAATAATTAGACTGGGTCACCCTTAATGTTTTAAATTGTAATTAAAATCTAAAGCAGTATTCGAAAAATAACTGTACAAGTTTCCTCTTTGTGCAACTATAGATGCCAGGATTTTTAGCCTACTTTTCTTTTTTTAATTCGAAAGAATTAAAAAAATGAAAAAGTAGGTATTGACATGCGGTCGATGTCCGTCTGTCTGTCTGTCCGTACCCCCCTTCCAAAATCGGTTCTATCCATCGGATCTTAAAAATTCTTTTTTTGTTAGAAAGCTATGACCTCAGATACCCAACTTTCATACTTTTTGTCCGTCTCTCTGTACGTCCGGACGGACATAAATCTACTATCTTTCGGCGAATTTCCTATTGAATTAGCATTGAAATTCAATTTTGAGTCATCCAAATCAACAATGGCATGAGAAACTTTATTTAAACATATTTGAAGCAAAATAATATTTTCATGAATCAGTTTGGAATGACGTCATAAAATGTAGCACAATTTGATTCTTTGATTATTCATTAATTACCTACCAAGAAAGCGGCAAGGCACACTTTTGCATGCAATTATGCTTAGTTTTAATTTACATTTCTTATTTTTTAATGCAGTTCGGAGTAGTTTCATTACTTTTGTTATCAATAAATATTTAATTATTCTTCGAACTACAAATAAATCACGAGCAGATGATAAATAATATTTAATTACTTTACAAAAGAATATTAAGGAAAATAGTTGATTTTGGCTTTTAGAAGTTTAAATTATAGCTGGGTGCTGTGTTTCGATTTTTTTTTAATGTGTATAAATCTAGTGTAGAAATGGCTGTTGATGATATTTACTTTAGGAACCTAGTTTTTTGTTTCCCGATTAGAACTTCAGTAAGTATTTAAGTAACAGGAAAGTAGGCTATTTTAGTTTATGAACTTCTTGTTTTTTAAGTAAAACTATTATCTATGACTCATGAGATTTTTTTATTATCTTAGGTGATTGGTTGTTTGAAGCAGCAATATCGCAAGAATAGGAAACTATCTAGATTATGTGAAAATGAAGTTGTGCGACTGATGCGTGATGTGGCACTGGATTACAATCTAGATCCACAGCTTGTGCAAGCATGTTCTACAGATGTAAGTATCTGCTTTCTATTGGGTTGTTTCAGATGAAGTAACTCTCCATTTTTCATTTTTTTGCTCTACTTATGCCCAGTCGGTTAGGCATTTGCCTTGCACGGAAGGTCCCAGGTTCGTGTCCGGGCATCGCCAAAATAACTGCCGACCTATAAACGGCACGTGCAGCCAAAAATGTCCGATGAATAATACCCCGTGTAGAGGGAGTGCACGTTAAATATGGTCCAAAGTCCCAATGCTGCGTACGATGTCGCCCTTAACGGTTGCGTTGGGTGCCTACTCGGGTGTTGGCTCGCCACCTGACTGTGGTTCTAAATTACGACGCCTGTCGCCAATAGCCCTAATGTAGCTCTACTGCGACGATAATTCAAACTAACCTAATCTTGCTCTACTTATTTATTTTTTTATAAATTTAAGTATTAATATTTTGACTTTAGAGGGAAAACCATAGAGTTAGGGAATATTCTTAAAATACAGTCACATAAAAAAAAGCATTTTTTCTACCCCCTTTAAATCAAATGATTGTGGTTTTTGAGTATTATACACCTGGCTCAGTCTGGGGATATAAATTAAGAGTCCTTAAGGGTTCAAGTAATAAGTTCAAGGCCAAAGTTTTGCAGGATGATAACATGTAAATAATTAGAATACAAGTTTATTTGTACCGTAATATAAAACAACTAATTGCTTAGAAAATGGATATGAAATCTTTCCTAAACACTTTCACTACAAGTTACGCTCTTAATGCGGTTAGAAAATAAAGTTTATAAATTTCGTACTATTGACGCAATGAATATTTGCACTTTTATTTTATGCAGTCTATCCTTACTAAATTCATGTGTATGTTTAGATTCAAAAGAGATGCTCAGAAGAACCCAACATTGAGGAATGCTTGAAAATCAAGTTTCAAAAGAAAGAACTAGAAAGTGCGGATTGCCGAAGGGTATGCGAATCTTCACTGTTCCATATGTATTTCAACAATTGTCTAATCTACTCTACAGATAATGTTTTTTTTTTAATAGGAAATTGCCCGGTTAATATTTGAAGGGAAGGCTGACATACAGTCGGATCCTCTTTTGTACAGGCTGTGCGTTGCAGACATAAAGCATTTTTGCAGTGATATTCCAGCTGGCCATGGAAGACGTATGTCCCCTTTTATTAATATAGTAAAAAAAAAAGTGTAATTTTTTTTTATAAAATATATAAGTATGTGTAATATAATAAGTATATATAAGTTAAGTTACAAAATAAACATTTATTTTAAAAGATTAATAAATACATTTTTATCAATTTACAATGAAATCTTCGGAATAATTTTAATTTTGAAGTTCTAATATTCATTGTAAATTTTTATGTTCTTTTAATTTTTATAAAAATAAGCAATTTTTATCCCAATTTTCTTTCACATTTTCGGTTGCAATATCGAGTAACGACTTACTTTACTGTTGTTAAAAAGAATTATTTTAACACTTTTCCCATGTAAAATAATTGGGATTTTCCAAAGCCATCTTTATAACGAAGGTGTCTTGATGTAGAAAAAAAATCTATGCTCTACTGTACTATTAAACAAAAATATCTGTATTATACATATGTAGTATACAGTTAAAAATAACGAGTTTCTTGTAATAATTTATATATATGTTATTTACAACTATATTATGGGTTGTATTTTTTCTGTTAATTTGTTTGATTTCTGCTTCAGAGCTGTCTTGTCTGCTTACAATTTTGGAAGGTGATACTCCATCATCCTCTTTGACTGATGAGTGCAAGACCATGCTAGCAAAAAGGGTGGAAATGTTTGAGTATGCTGCTCAAGTAAGTTTATATATTATTCAAACTTGGTTAAAATGATCTCCTTTATAACACATAATTGTTCCACACCCTAAATGTTCAGTCTCTCGAATTGTCCATAGATCTTAAGAGGAACTGTCAGTCCCATAGAGCTAATGCATTAGTTTTGCAATCACAGCTTCCGCAGACGTATTGCTTTACCATGTTAGCCCTTGTTCTCCGAGGATGGGAATCAACATAACATCGAAATGAAACAAATTTGAAACGAAAATGTTATCTAGTTGTTTAATTATATACTTTTGAAGTTTTAAAATGCCAAAAATTACTGCAGATGGCGACACTATTTTAAAAATTTATCAATTATTAATAAAACAACCGGATGTTATTTTCTTTTCAATTTTGCTTTAAATGGATGTTATGATGACTCCCATTCCTGGTAAAAATTGAATAACATGGCAATGCAAAATTCTTTTGCAAAAGTTGTGATTTCAAAACTAATACATTAGCTCTATGGGACTGACAGTCCCTCTTAATGTTAAAATATGTTGCTTACAATTTTTAAATAACTCCTCGGTTGTCATGTTAAAGAAATATGCTTTTAAGGTTTCCAAATCAACTGATATCGCCAAAGAATTTATATTTAATTCTGTTCCCACTATTTAAATTTTATTCTCCAAATGATGGGAAAAGTCACCAAATTTGAAAATTGAAAGATCTGTGATTTATTGGTATCCCTAATAGCAAATACATAGTATCAGTACCAAGTAACTAAGTTTTAACTAATTGTAACCCAATATTAGCACATCAGAGTTAAGTTGCTATAATGAATCCACCTTTCTATTGATGGCGCCTATATAATAGACTTTCACTTTTTTAAGAATTGCCTCTTTTCTTACAATCTTAGAAGTACAAATATGACTTTACATCGTTTTTTAATTATATAATTTAAACATGTATTTACTTGCGCATGTACTCAGGCACTCATGGGATTAAAGAATTTTTTTTAAAGTATTGGTGTAGCAACTAGAATGAAATTATAGGCTTTTTAAATTAGGTAACTGATTAATTTTATCATGAAAAGATTCACAGCAAAAACAACTTTGATAATGCACTACGTGTCCAAAAAAAAAGTCGCTGGTCAGTTTTCTGCGTTCCTTTTCTAAAAAGGTGTTCATTGACTGAATGTTACAGATATTTGCATAAATCTTTGTTCGACGTAAGCTCGAATCATGGACCTCACAATGCAATATTGTTTAGTTCGAAGTCAACATGGATAAAAGCGGTAGACGTGTTCGGGGAAGTAATGTGACAGAGTTTAAAAAGGGGCAGAATATTGGCCTGTATCAAAGTGGCAAGAAATCTAAAGACATAGTTAAAGTTACTGGCGTAGGATTGCGAACTATTCAACGCATTATTAAGAGTTGGAAAGATGGCGGTAAGGTTACCAGTTCACGAAAACTGTGCGGTCGGAAGTCCATCCTGAACGAACGTGATCGGCGTTCTCTGAAGCGATTAGGGAAGAAAAATCGCAAGAAATCGACCGTTCAACTTACAACACTCTTCAATGAGGGAAACAAACCTATTTCCAGGCGCACAATGCGAAGAGAACTTAAACAAGCAGGACTGAGAAGCTGTGTTGCAGTAAGGAAGCCTCTTGTAACTGACATTAATCGAAGGAAAAGGCTGCAATTCGCCAGGGACCACAAGAGTTGGACTGTTAATGATTGGAAAAAGGTCATGTAGTCGGATGAATCCCGATTTACGCTATTTCAAAATGACGGTCGAGTAAGAGTTCGAAGAGAGCCCCACGAAGCAATGGACCCTGCATGCATCGTTCCCACTGTGCACTCTTCTGGAGGCAGTGTAATGATCTGGGGAAGTTTCTGTTCAGCTGGACTAGGTTCGGCAGTCTTGTGCTCGAATAAAATGAAGGCTGCAGATTATCTAACCGTCTTGGATGACCACCTTGTGACAGCAATGGACTATTTTTTCCCTGACTCCACTGGTGTGTTTCAAGATGATAATGCCACAATACATCGTGCTAATTCTGTGAAATCTTTTTTTAGTTAGCATGATACATCATTTCAACACTTGATTTGGCCACCACAAAGTCCAGACCTCAACCCAATAGAAAATCTGTGGGACGTTCTTGAAAGGGATTTAAGAGCACATACTCCTTTACCAACATCCATTAAGGATTTAGGGGACCTCTTGATGAAATTATGGCCTAAAATAAAAATAGATACTCTTAAGAAACTCGTTGCATCAATGCCAAGGCGAATGAAAGCTGTAAATAGAGCCAAAGGTGGTCCAATAAAATATTAAAGCGTGCGACTTTTTTTTTGGACACGTAGTGTAGCCTCAAATACTTCATTCAGTAGAAATTTACATGTTAGAACGGTACACAGTTGACAACTCAAGTGGTGAAACATATCATGAAAGGAATGTAATAGCCCTTGTGTAGCTCTAGTGCGGCAATAATTCAAAGTAACCTAATGTGAAACCTCTGGTGAGGTAACGAGGCTTTTCCAAATTGGTACTCTGGCATGTTAAATGAATTAACTAAGTTATTGTGTAAGAAGGTTGCCCACTGCAACATGTCAATTTCTACTGAATGAACTATTTGAGCCAGTAATTAACGTTTTCTTCTTGTGTATCATTTTTAAAGGTGAAATATTCTTTTAATATTATTTTTAGTTGTAAAGCTTTTATCAACTCATTAGAATTAACACTATATTAGTCACCCTTGAAACATATTTTCACCAGGGGAAATGTATTCAAGGAACTTTGCGCAACTAGCTTACTGCTTATTATGATGAGATAGATTATTGAAATAAGCTATCTTATTTTAATATTTTGTCTTTTTGTTTTTGTTGTTTTGTTCCCATCAAAAGATTTTAATTAGTAGAAAAATATTTAAGGAATTGGTAGACTTGTTTTTTTTTTATTATAAGATATACTATTACATTAAGCTATGTTATTTAACTATTTTGACTTTTTTCATGCAATTAAAATTACTTTTCAGGTTGCTCCTGCCGAAACCATGGAAGATCTTATACACCAAGTGGTGTCCTCCCCTTCTCGGAACTACTTTGTTGTTGTCATCATGGGCCTGCTTCTTGGCATCTTTATTGGCGGCCTTTTTTGTGGCAGGGTTACCAAAAGGGTATCTTCAAGTGTGAAAAACAAGTGAAATTGGGATACCATAGGCCAGGGCTTATTTGCATGTGAGTAAACGTGGGCTGGTTTTTTTGTGAATGGATTGGCATGTGAGAAACTGTAATATACCTTGACTGTTGGCCGATATAGAGTAGAAGTAAAAGAAATATAGAAAATCTCTTAGTTATAATAAGTTTGCAATAATATTTGGTTTGAACTAAAAATAACTGGCACTTATTACAAATCTGGAAAAAATGCTTTATTTTTGCCTTACAGTATATATTTTAGGTGATAAATTGAACCAGAAATTTTACTTCCAAAAATGGTCAAATTATTACTAAGAGCTAAATCATTACATCTTAACAAGGTGCATTTCTTTTAAACGCTCTTAGAACCTTTTACAGTTGCTAATTAATCATTAGACAATTTTTTTTGTACTATTATGAAAAAATATGGGAATACAAGGTATGTCCTGCTTCTTATGTGCCTGTGTCACAAATAAATACAGCCATGACTATTTTCTCATTTAAAAAAAATTGCTCCACTGGCTTGCAGATTGAAAATGACACTATAGAAAACTTTTTGAAATAGACACCTTTACAAAACATTGTGTACAGCATTACTGTGTGTGTGAGTCCTAGCTATATATAAATTGATAAATATGGAATTTCTTTACTTGTTTTTATGATTGTGAAATCAGCTTTCTTTAGGAATAAGAGCAACCAAAACCAATGAGCTGCCAAGTTGAATTTATTGTAAATAATTAAAAAAAAAAATTCTGTATATATAGGAAGAGTATATGTGTGCATGTGCAATTAATAATGGGGAAGATGAGTTTTTAAATGTTTGCTTCGTTTTACGCTGACCTCACAAGTACAGTTTCGTAATCGGGAACAGAAGGTTTACATACAAAATATTCAACTAATCAACAACTAGGTGCATATGTTCGTTTGGGGAAAAAATGGTGTTTGTTTAGGAAACCAACTTTTTACACTTGGGTTATTCAGTCCCAAATTCAGTGTTCTCTTTCATTCATGCTAGGTTGTTGCACTACACAATAGGTAATTTCCACACTGAAATGACCTTAATGTACCTGTACTGTGTGAAGTGAACTACATGGCTTTCCTGAAGACTTCCTAGTACTAAATTCAAATAGTACTAAAATTCAAAAATCTGAAATTTTCTTAAAAAATTCTGTTTCCTGATTTGAATCTGGAAACCATGCTTGTGCGGTCATAGAATGAATGAAGATATTGATAAACGCTTTTTATTAAAAATACTTCGGCATACTTTTTTTCACAGTAAAGCCTTTATTTAAAACAAGTCCTTTTGAAAATAATATTAATAAATAAATTATACAGAAATATTTTAACTGACTGCATTAATCCATCAACAAACCGTTTGTGAATACCATTGAAACTTTCTTTACCAAATGAAACGTTAACTTTGAATTATCCCTTTTTGCGTATAATTAATTTGTCCCACACTATGGTCTTCATTTGTCTATTTTGTTTATTTATATAAACTTAAGCACAAAGCTAATTTTTGTGTGGCAAATTTTCTTGCCTGTCATCGTTAAAGGGGCAATTGCAAAAATCTAGGCTTTTACTGTGTTATTTACAGAATATAATGGCTCATTAGTTGTACTGTAATTATATTCATTGGCATTTACATTCTCTGAACTATTATCTTGTGATGAATATAAACTGTCTCAAAAGTTTAGACAAAAAATATTTTAAGGTGTAAAATTTCACTTAAAAGGATGTGGATGAAAAAAAATAGTGATCATAGTACTCAGGCATGTATAAATAATTGAAAAGGAATTACAGAAATGGTGAATATTACCAAAAAAAATCAGTCTGAAAAGTTTTGAGAAAAACAACTTAATGCACAGCAAGCATGTTTAGTTAATTTTCGCTAAACTTTTCAGACAGATTTTTTGTTTAATGATTAAATTTTCCTTAATTTATCATTTTGATATGATAGTTTAGAACACATGATTTTCTATTGAATTTTCATAACACTTTCCAATTTCGTACTAAACAGCCATATTACTGTAGAAGGATGCTTTCAATCTGCATAACATTTAAGGATTAATATCTTAATTAGATCTAAATTAACTGCCTACCAGACCATCACCTTGAAGTTTTGCCACACATTAATTGATTTAGACGGATTTTCTTGCTGAAAAGTGAAATTTATTGATCCATACTTTTTAAGTGAGATTTTTGTGTCTCAAGATATTTTTTGTTTCAAATTTTGAGACGGATATAGTAGTTCATGTCACAGTATTAATTGCATTGCTTGTTTTTTAAGATTAGGCATTTAATAAGCATAAAGCAGTTACCTCAAATCTAAACTTTGTTTTTAAATTCAATGTATGTACTATATATTGTGCCATTTTTTTTTATTTATGCAAACATGTGATTGTATGGTTCCTTTTGGTTATAAATACCATATTAAGGCTAAGTAATAAGTTTTAAACACATGATTTATGTCAAATTTTAAATTTTACCTTGTTATTGTAAGTAGTTATTCCTTATCATGTTGCGCAAATAACTTTTTGAAACAAGTTACAATTTTTATTTTCCGAGTGTTATCATAAAGCATATAAGAGGTCTTTGAATCCGAAAATGTATTTTTAAACATTGCATATAATAATTTTTACGGTTATGTAAACAAATGTATTTTTTTAATAATTACTTTTTTAATATGAAATGCAAAGTTTTGTTTACTGTGTGTATTAATAATTAACCTTTTAAAACCATAGTAGTCTGACAGTTACTAATGGGAGAAACAATAATTGATTACTATAAACAAGGGCTCCTCTCCGTGTCAATCTTCTGAAAGAAAAATTAAAAGCTATCACTGTAGAAGCATTGAATATTTTTTTTATTTGATATATGTAGCTGGAGTAAATGTCGCTAAAATTCAATTTTATTGGCATTGGTTCAGAGGTTTTACTGTAAAATTATAAATTGAAAATAAAATAATTCTAGAGACATTACGCCAGCTACATTACACGCATTATAAAACTATTCAATACATCTTAATTAAATTGGCTTCGAAAATTATTTTTTCCTGTAGGATTAACTGAGAGGTATTTTAAATGAATAATCTTATAAGTACATAATATTAATATATACCCCTACTATTTTCAAATTTATATCTTTTGCAGATGATTAAAGTTTGCCAATAGGGTACTTGACAGTATCGCTAAAATACCTTCCAATATTAAATTATAATTTGAATCCAAATATAACAAACGTATATTTTTTGCAAAATAAATCTTTAAAGAATTCATAAAAATCCATTTTCAAATGGCTTTTTTTTCATCGGTACGTCACATGATCACAATTACGTCGATTTGGCTGACGTCACTAGTATGTATAAACAAACCGGTGTGATGTTTTTTTGTTTGTCATTAAACTGGTTTTAATCTAACTTACTATTAAAATAAGTATTATATAGATAATGGGTGGAGGTTTTACAGAAGCGGATAGTTCAAATTTGCTTAAAGTAGATCCAAAATAGTGTTTCAAAGTTTGTTTATAGTTACTAGTGACATCATGGATACCACATGACAGCTACAAAGCGTTTTCGGGAGTGATTTGTCGTCCTAATTTTAAAGTTAATTTTTCTCCCTTTTTATGGGGTATTTGAAAAAAAGAAAAATACAGGTCTAATATTTTTGGCATAAGAATATTTTAAGCCAATAAAAAAATTTTTAGTCAAGTACCCTATTACAAATGGATTATATTGTCTACTTTTTCATATAAAATTCACTTATGTATAGTTTGCCAATTTTTTCATATAAAAATTAATATTTATTTGTATGGAAACTATATATATTGGATGAAAATTATGAAGAGTTGTATTTCATAGGAATATATACTGCTGTCCCTTATATACTGCTACACCTTTTACAATTTAAGCATGTTGATAAAGTTTTATAGCACATTCTATCATGGAAAGGGTGTCATTGTACTTCAAGTTTTGCATGTTTAAAAAATATATGCAAATACTTTTCAAAGCTTTACTTATATTAATTATATAAATGCTTAAAAATACATTTTCTTTTCAGCGCTATATTGTAAACAATATTTTACATAAGAAATAATTTTTAAATAGTTCTGTGTCTAAATAACAATTTTTTTATGCAGAGCTGCTCTTTAAAGCAATTTATTGTTATTATGTATAAGATATGACTGGAAAATGGTTTGGAACACATTTTCATTACCATATAAATCACGCATAAAATTTCTTTTTCTAGTAAAATTTCTACAAAGTATAGTTGAATCTCTTTGTTTTACATTGTATTGTATAAAATGTAAAAAAAAAAATGCTTTACAAAATTTGTGTTATGAGTTTCATCTATTTGTATTTGTAATAATAAAACAGAAATTACGTTTTACTTTGAATTTTGTTTCTTTCTATGATTATCACAATATATATTAATTAATATTTAAACTTAAATATACAGTATAACTCTAATAATCCGAGTAAATTAGAACCAGCTAATATAAATTTTGGATTCTAAAATGTGGAAGCTGTTATAAAGGCTATGTCCATCCCTCACTCACTTTCATAACCCAAAACTAACAAATGTGAGGCGTCAATAAAATTCAGAACATTGAAATTAAATCGAAAACATCGAAATTTTTTACAAATTAAGTTAAAAAATATATTCCAAGTTTACAAATTATGGTTTAAGAAAGCAGGGGGTGATAAGGCATGTATTCACATTTCCCGGGAAAAGATCGATGCTTAGTGGACAAAAAAGATTTGTTGGCTCTGCAAATTCAGCCAGCATTTCAACTAGTTGGAAATCGTCATCGATAAGTTCTTGAAAAACCTTTCACATGTGAATAAATGTATATAATGTCAGATTTAATATCTTATGAGTATGCTAGATAATTAAAAAAATATTAAATTTATTTACTGTACACACTTTTAATTTAATATATATTTATGAAACTTTTTGTCATTCTGTCACGTCAAATGACAGTTTACTTAAACCATGTTACAGGTAGGTTGCTCTAAATTATAATTTTACATAGCTTTATATCATATTTAAGACTAGCATTATGTTTTAAAACAATGTATGTTAAATTCACAGAAGTTTCATTTTTAGTACCAGGATGAGTACTTGTTTGTGCAAAAATGTCATTCCGTCACACAAAAAGAATTATGTCAAAAATGAATTATCAAAATCATTTTTAAAAAAAATTAATTTTTTTAAAGTATCTTTTAATCATTAACAGTTAATAATAAAATGAAAACCAATTTTCCTTTGAAATAGCTTTCGTGTTAATTTTTTTCTTCAATTTCTACTACTCAAAATGGATTCTGTCACATATGAAATTGTCCAGTATTCTATTTTTTTTTTTCAAAAAATACATGCAAAATTTATACTCTTAAAAGATAAGAAGTCAATATTATTAGAAATATAAGTCCCAGTGCCAGTCAATACAAGGGACACAAAAATTTATATTAAATAGGGATTTAAAGAAAATTTTATATCTGACTAGCAAATTATACCCGTTCTTCGCACGGAATAAAAAAAATATCAAATAGATTCCAAATATGTGTACCATATACCCTGTTATAGGATCATAAACTTATTATTGTTTCCACTTGTTACAATTATAAAATCCCGTTCATTGCCTTAAAATTCCAAAATAAAAATACGCTATAAAATGCACTCATAATGTCATCACAATTCCCTCATAAATACATAAAACCCTTTAGTCTCATTTGGCGCGTTTTGGGAAATAATTTGGCGAGAAAATAGATATAGCTACCCACACCCATTATACAGCTCTAATACAATACCTTCGAACAACCGACCTGCTTATAATTATTTATAAAAGAAATCGCCTATTTACGAATTTTAGTTAATAATTTGGCGAGTTTGGCAACGTCTTTGGCAAAAAAAAAAGACATAAAACACTAATAGCTCTAGTGCGATGGCCTTTATTAACCATCATAGTTCAGTAATAGCTTAACTATACATTTATTGCTTAAATATGCATACATGCAGTCAACAGAAAAATCAATGAAAAAATCATCAAATAAACCCGCAATAAAATCCGGGAATGAAGACTGGCGGAATTACGTCACTTGAAACATGTCAATTATTTTTCAAATAATGAATTTAGTTTCTGAAAGTAATGGCAAAAGAATAAAATAAACATTTTGAATTTTAAATGTTTTCGTTAAAAGTTTTATTTAATTTTTTCAGCCGATGGCATCAGGAAAGAGAAAAAGTGATCGGATTTGAGCGAAAGTGGTGTATTTTTTCAGAAAATTCGAATTTTCTCTAAAATGGAACAAATATGAAAAAACTAAGCCTCAGGTGCACACGTTGGTATTAAAGGGAATCTATTTTAAAAATTTCGAATTTCTGAGGGCCAGTATAAGTAGGTCTTTTACGATCCGAACACAGACACACAGACAGACTCTTTCTTTTATTATTATAGATATCAATAAGTTTGGAATGACGTTTAGTATATAATATATATTATTACAATCCAGTCCTTTTGATGGTTTGTTATATATGTATTAAGAAAGATGCCGCGAGAGAGTTGAGTGAAATAATTTTACGAGTTTAAAAAAGGCTATTTTCAACGTGTTGTCATACACTATTTTTTATAATAACGTGCAAAAAAGTATTTATTAAATTGGCATTTATTGATAGGCTTATTAATTATTTTATTATCACGTTCAAATGATTTGAAGGTGATTATTTATATTAATGGTTATTTTAAAATCACGTGCAAAAAGTATTTCTAGATTGGCATTGGAAATAAGACGCCAGATAAAGAATCACGCTCAAATAAAGAATTTTACACCAATCAGATGCTCTTCTTAGTCGCACTAGTGCGTAAAAGTAACTTTGAAACACGATTTCGTTAAAAGCATCACTTTTGCTACGATTATTGATTTGAAAAAGTTAGTTTTTTGCACGATATTATAAAAACTTAATTTCTGACCAATGACTAAACACTCCTCTTAATAAATTATTATCTTACTTATCTTAGATTAGCTTTTAATTATATACTTCTGTTAGCAATATAATTTTCGTATCAATTTGGACTGGGACACATAGTAAGAGTTAGTTTTCGGTTTTAAATATTTTTTCCTTAGATTATGCGTTAAAGTGGTTAAAATATGGAAATATTTTATCCGCTTTATATTCCAATGTCAAAACATTTTATTTCTGCCCGCGATCTCGTCTCATGCACGAACAACAATTTTGTAAATATGCATCAGATTAGTCATTCTAAATATTTTTCAACGCCTTGTCGTTCGAATGTTATTTGTTTCTATAAATTCTCTTTTGAATGCATCCTGTTAAGTCCACTTTTCACTCTACCTTCTAAGTCCACTATTCAAACAGTAAGTCGAATTCTATGAATTTCGGGACATGATATATTCCCCCTTCGGGCGATTTCAATATTTTAACAGGTAAAAAAATTAGCTTTTAGAGAAATGACAGTTGATCCGAATTAAAATAATTTGGAAAAGTATATTCGCATAAACAAATCCGCAAATACATTCACCGAAACGGAATCATTCAGTAATTATAGCTCCAGGCGAAAATATAATATTTTAAGTCAAGATACAGATTTTCCTAAAAGCATGCGAATCTCTTATGCGTGTAATTGAATCCATTAGCATTTAATTTTAATATGAAGAAGAAAAAACCCTAATCGAAAGCAACATTTTCACATAATTATTTCAAGCAAAAGTTTGCCCAAGTAACAGAAGTAAAAGAATCCGTTCGCTGGAAGAAAATGAAATTAATTGCAGCATTCATCTCAATTTTTCGCTCAGTGCATTCTGCTGTTCTGCGGAGTTGAGTTGTTCGTGTTCTTCTTTTAGCTCAAACGACAAGGTTTAGTAGAATAAACCTTTTTATTCGATTACGGCTTTGTAAATATTTTCGAAATTTCGTTATTTATCCGGTGTATAATAAAATAATTTTACTCTAGTTCAGCTGAACAGTACAATTCAATTCGTTAATGGGCTTGTTTCACGGAAGATCTGGCAATAGCTATTCGGTTTTGTTTGTATGTCTATTTTTATGTCTTTGAATATTATTGCCACCAGTTTTACGAGAAAAACTACGAAAAAATACCATTTAATTCTAAAATTACAAAAATATACCATACAAATACTAGCAAAGCGTTTCACGTTTTTTTTAAAGTCACTAAAAAGATTCTAAAATGCAGCTAGTATTTTTACGATATTTTTTTGTAATTTTAGAATTTATTTTAGAATTATTCTAAAATTACAAAAAAATATCGTAGAAATACTAGCTGCATTTTAGAATCTTTTTAGTGACTTTAAAAAAACGTGAAACGCTTTGCTAGTATTTTTATGGTATGTTTTTGTAATTTTAGAATTAAATGGTATTTTTTCGTAGTTTTTCTCCTAAAACTGGTGGCAATACTATTCAAAGACATAAAAATAGACATGCAAACAAAACCGAATAGCTATTGCCAGATCCTCCGTGAAACAACCCCATTTCCAATTTGTTGTTGCTCACAAATTACTTTGGAAAAAAATTCTTTAAAAATTGTCTGTTTGGTCTAGGAGTTGATAACAATCTCACTGTCTGTGTTAAACATAGATATCATAGTTAAAGTATTAGATTGGCCTATCACGTGACCTCCAATGCTAACGACGGGACGAGCATGGAGGCCTTTTAAGAGGGCAAAATGGCCAGTGTTGCTGCCACTTTCAGGAGAAAAATACTACGAAAAAATACCATTTAATTCTAAAATTAAAAAAAAATATCGTAAAAATACTAGCTGCATTTTGGAATCTTTTTAGTGACTTTAAATCCTTTTCTAGTATTTTTTTTGTAATTTTAGAATTAAATGGTATTTTTTCGTAGTATTTTTCTCCTTAAAGTGGCAGCAACACTGGCAATTTTGCCCTCTTAAAAAGATTCTATGCGCGTCCCGTCGTTAGCATTGGAGGTCGCGGATCAGCCAATCTAATATTTTAACTCTGATATCTATGGTGTAAAGTTCTTTGTAAAGAAGCAAGAAATACACAGCGGGTAAAACGTTCACAAACCTAAAAAATTCTAGGGCCCCTAGAGCATGCATAATTTTCTCGAAAACCTTATTATGACATTCGACTGATGATATGATGCTGGAAACACGTGTGCTAATTTTGATGTCTGTATTATCTTTTTTAGCAATACTTTTAAAACCAAAATAGTTCTATGGCAGCTCTTGCACATGTGCGATTTTCTCAAAAACCGTCTGACAGATAGTAGGACGGACTCATGTAAGGAAATTTGAAGTTAGTTGCTCAATTAGTAGAACTGTAGAGTGGTTTTAAACAGACATACGGACCAATGTAAAAAAAAAACTTATTTGGAATCAGCACCCTCCAAAACGTGTAGAAAAGACAAAATTTCCATTTCGGATTTTCAACCCTCATCGCAATATTTTCATGACCTTACATTTCATATTAGTAAATTGAAAGTAATAAACTTACAACAACCAATTAATGATTCCCTCTCATTGTTGCAAAGTTACTTCAATCAAAAAATTTCCTGTTGTAGTGATTTTATTTGGAAATGCAACAATGCTTACTTGAAAGTAATCAGTAAAGTCGAAAAAATAATTTACACTGTTTTAAAATGCCTTTGTTTGTATAACAATGAATCCAAACAATGTTAGACTAAAATTTTTTTCTGTTAAATTCATTCTAGCTTCAGATTTCAGACTTAAAGTTGCGTTTACGAGTTGCTTTCTTAAAATATGGATTTCTAAAGACGATCCTTTACAAAAACTTGCCGATTGAATCAACGTCGCATAGTAGAACCTCATGGGGCCATGGCGACGAGTATTATCATTTTCCATTAATAGTAAAGTGTGTAAAAATTCATGATTTCTCTTTCCAAAACATTAAATGTGGTAATTAGAAATTCAAAAGCTTTCTATCAGGAATTAACAACATAAGTCTAAATTTTATATAAACTATTGCAATTGTTCTTTTTATAGATATATTTTTATATTCCTCCTTTTTCAAATCCAAAAGTAACCATGAAATGTTTTAATTTTTAAAATGTACCATAAATGTGTTAAGTAATTGTTGTTCATAAAGAAAATTTAAAAATAGTCTTTTAATTTTCGAAAACTGTACATTAAACATGATATAAAGTAAGTAGTTGTAAAGCAAATGAATATAATATTATATTATTGTACACTTTTTATATATATATTTTTATTATTCTTCTACATAAAAATAGTTCTTACGGTTAAAGTTGAACGATTATCTAACTCGAATTAACTAAACTATTTCTATTTACATTTTTTATACTGCAATGCAGCTGATTGCCCTAAATCCCGTGTTCTTTAATAACATTTAACCTATATTTAGAAGGTCAATTGTTTATTCTTTAAACTTACAATAATTTTGTGTTACTTAAATCGGTTAAGAAACAATAATTCAAGTACAGTATAACTCGGTTATAACGTCTATTCAAGCGACCGCTATGTTTATAACGTTATCAACGAGTAACTCTATAGCCATAGAATATTCGGAGTAGTAAATCATGTAAAATACACATTATATATTCATATTATTAATTGAAGTTATAAAATGACTTCTATTAAATATATATAAATTTAAGCCTATGTGCAATAGTAGTAGTTTATTTTCTTATCTGGTCATAATTTTTTAGACGGGAAATAAATTTCAAATTTGGCGTCTTTTTGTATCATTTGGCGAATAAAATAAAATTTAAATAGTAAACACGAATCTTTAAAAGCATTTTCTTTAAGAAGGCATTTCGATATCGTATATTTTTTACGGCAACGTATATTTAATTAACAATTGTCGTTATACGTAAGATATTATAACATTAAGGTCAATAGCAAATACAAGAGACTGAACATTTGTGGCGTTAAGGGGGAATGGGCCCGCTGGATCGCGGGTCTCCAAACTCAAGTGCCTCAGTGTTAATCCAATGAGAAAAAAAACTATTTTCTCTGCCACATTTCTCCGGCTGTATTGAATATTTTTTACAAACGGTTTTTTAAAAAAAAAAATAATAAATGTAGATAACTTACAGGTCTCTATCTTCCCACTTTTTGAAATTGCTTCGAATATTTTGTGTAAAATTATTTATTGAAAATTAAAAAAAAAATATTCAAACCAATTTCAAAAAGTGGGAAGGTCGGGACCTGTAAGTCAGCTACATTTATCACACAAAAAAATCCGCTTGCAAAAATATTCAATACAGCTGGAGAAATGTGGCAGAGAAAATATTTTTTTTTCTCCATAGGATTAACACTGATGCACTTTGCTTTGGATACCCCCCGGATACTATCCTAAAAATAATTTGTTATTTCAATAATGTATATAGAGATGTGTATTTAAAACAATGTTTTTTTAATCACACTGTACTTTTTGATAATGATGTCACCAAATATGCATAAAAAACAATAGTATTTATAAAACACATTTGTATTGTTAAATTTTATTTCTTCGCCATTTAAAGGAAAAGTTTAGACGTATTTTTGAAACTTAATAAAAAATTCCCTTTTTTATCATTTATCTGGAATGAAAGTTACCACTCCAGGTAATTAATTATTCTTTTATGTAATATAAATGCAATAAAATTGCTTCATAGATGAATTTATAAATTTATAGCAAATTGGTTTCCTTCCTGTGAAAAATTGAAATCGGAAGTTTTTGCAATAGTAATTTAACTAAGCTAACATTTATGACAAATTATTACTTTTGAACGACAAATAACCAATCATTTAAAGAAATAAATATCTAAGCTTTTGAATTTTAAATTTTGACTTCAAATTTTAATTATTGCATATATTTGTAATTAAAATAAAAATACTGTACCATAATTCATAGATTTTTATTTACTAACCATCTATACCTCTTTAATACATCTCCGACACTTCTGTTGTGCCATAATAACATTTTACTTGCGATTTAATGTGTTCTTTTTTTTGTTTGTAAATTAATAGCATCTTCGTTTTATGTTCACCAATATGATCCTTGTGACCCTTGGTGTTCTGACTACTTTATTACTATTTTATTTCTTTATTTTCCCTTCAAGTACTTGTCTTATGTTTGCGTGCAATAAAAAATTATTATTTTTTTTTAATGTTATGCTATTAAAAATAAGATATTTGCCTGTAGTTAAAACTATATTTAAATTTTAACCTTTTTGTTTAAAGAACTCATCAAATATCGCACAAATGGTGGAGTCAACATCTTTAAAAGTACAGTTCTTTTGGAATTTGCAGTCATTCAACGAAGAACACAACTTCTTTGAGACATCAGAAAACAGGAGGTAAGTTGAAACCATACCTGCCAACATTGACCAAAATATTGACTGTAGGTTTTCAAAAATTTAGTTCGAAAACGACACACTTAACTTTACGTAGGTGAATCTCCATTTTTTTTTAGAATTTTCAGTCTGTTACCGATAGTGTAATGAAATTAACAGATTTTTAAAAATTAAGCCTCAAAATATAAAATTGTATGTAGGTTAAAATACTTGACACTAAATCTTAGCAAAGCATGCCATTTGTTAGCATAAGAAATTTAACAGTTTACTTGATATTTTTATATAATGTTTTTTAAAGCTATTTTATTAACAATTATTTATTAAACTAAAAAATTTCACTAGTTTTTATTGTTTGATCAATTAGAAAATGATGTTCGAGTAATTCACATATTTAAAGTGAATTGTTATTTTAAAAATGTGCCGAATCTACGTGACTCCTTAATTTAGTACAGCAATATCCATAAACTATATTTTAAGTAAAAATAGCCAAATTTAACTATCTTTAACTAAACTAAAAAACTAGGTAAAGTCACTCAATCTCGACTTGTACTAATACTCACGAATTAATAATGGCAAGTCGTAGTTTTGGCGAATTGTCCAAAGCATCCTTTCACCATCCGAGATAATTTAGTACCCTCGACACCAACCGATTTCTACTGCGCGGTCACCAGGGACTATAAGTTTGGGGAAAGCGGGTTGCTATTTGGTTAATGTTGTCACGACCCTGTGTTTGTTAATAAAACTTCGAATCTTACATTTATGAACTGATATCTAGGGATTCTAGTTTTTAATAGAAGGCAGGTATGGTTTAGAAAAAAAACTTCAATTCTTCTTCTTCGTTATCATCTTTGGCTTCTCCACTTTGAATCACGTTCTTTAAAAGGTAAGCGAATATTTTTCACTTTTTATACTTGTAAGTCGGTTTGGTTGTGTTGAAATAACACAACAGCTATGAGTGACTTTGTAGTCGGACCTTTTTATCATGAACTACATTGAAGAGTCAAAATAACTGGTATATGCATACATCTGCGAATAAAGGTGTATAAAACCAATCGAGGTTCGTCGCTATGTTCAGCAGCGTCTATGTGCTCCTATCATGACAGGTTATGAAAATTGAAGGGATTTTGAAAGTATCGGGGGTTGAGAAATGGAATTCCATATCCATGCATCTCCGAGGTGGAGACGAATTTTTGATTTTCACTTACGACAATTTCACGAGTGTACCATGAATATCGATAATCCAGTAAAACATTAAAACTACGACACGGCTGCGGCTTAAAAAAGATCATGCATAAACGGATCATCGACGACGGACGAAAATCATTAAACATGACATATTGCGGATATACGTGATATTCATCGGTGAATATTCATTAAATGGTTAACAAGTCGACGCTTGTGCGACATAGAATAGACATACGTTTATCACATTTAATGGTCAGTTGTCAATGGACCCGGCTTTGCACGATATTTTTAAGATCAAAGCTATGTCGTAGATTTGATGTTTTACTGGATTAATGATATTCATGGTACACTCGTGAAATTGTCGTAAGTGAAAATCCAAAATTCACCTCCACCTCGGAGATACATGGATATGGAATTCCATTTCTCAACCCCCGATACTTTCAAAATCCCTTCAATTTTCATAACCTGTCATGATAGCAGCACCTGCTGAACATAGCGGTGAACTTCAATTGGTTTTATACACCATTATTCGCAGATGTATGCCTATACCAGTTATTTTGGCTCTCAAGTGTAGAAGAGAGCTCCAAAATAGGTCTCATCACGATGGACAACGTGGTTTATTTTACAAAGATAACGCAGCAATTGAACTACGTACTATAAAATACAAATCAGAACATAGTAAAAATTAATTCTTACATTTTCAAACGTTCATAACCGATGTAATTAAAGTAAATTGTACACTGTATATTAATGAGAAACACTATAAAAAATTAGTTCACGCTAAGAGGGATTTCGTGATACTTAAAGTTAACGTTTTGTGTGGATGGCATTTTTTTATGTCTAATAAAGAATGTTTTGAAAAAAAAAATATTTCATATTATATTGTATATTGCATTGTAAAGTGTAATGTAAAATACGTTGTATATTGCATTTTCAAGTGTAATGTAAAACATGTTGTATATTGCATTGTAAAGTATAATGTAAAATCTGTTGTATATTGCATTGTAAAGTGTAAAGTAAAATCTGTTGTATATTGCATTGTAAAGGGAATTGTAAAATCTGTTGTATATTGCATTGTAAAGTGAATTGTATATTATATTGCATGATGTATTGTAAATTGTGTGGCATATTGTATTATAACGTATATTGTATATTATATTTTAAGGTGTATTATAAATTGTGTTGTATATTGTATTGCATAGCTTTTGTAAAATGATTATTATTTAGAAATTAGTTGCGGCAACCGGCGATTTTTTATTCTTGTTACAATGTATGCATTTAGCATGTTACATTGTATGCATCTCACTCCACCTAACCCAAGGAAGGACACAGACCGCCGGGACGAAGGAGCGATATAACTTCATGACAGGGATGGATGGGGGCGTGCATCAATGAATATCACTTCGCCTACCCCACAGATAAAGGACACAGACCGCCGGGACGAAGGAGCGATATCCCTTCACGACAGGGATGGATGGGGGCGTGCATCAACGGATATCACTCCGCCTACCTCAAGGATCAAGGACACAGACCGCCGGGACGATGGAGCGATATCTCTTGATGACGAAAATGAGAGCATCAAGACATATCACCCCGCTTACCCCAAAGGAAGGACACAGACCACCTGGCCGAAGGAGCGATATCTCTTGATGACGGGAATGAGAGCATCAAGACATATCACTCCGCTTACCCCAAAGGAAGGACACAGACCACCTGGACGAAAGAGCGATATATCTTGATGACGAAAATGAGAGCATCAAGACATATCACTCCGCTTACCCCAAAGGAAGGACACAGACCACCTGGACGAAGGAGCGATATCTCTTGATGACGGGAATGAGAGCATCAAGACATATCACTCCGCTTACCCCAAAGGAAGGACACAGACCACCTGGCCGAAGGAGCGATATCTCTTGATGACGGGAATGAGAGCATCAAGACATATCACTCATGTTACCCCAAAGGAAGGACACAGACCACTCGGACGAAACGAAGCGATAGATCTTGATGACGAAAAGAGAGAGGGATCAACGAAATATCATCCGCTCTACCCCAAAGGAAGGACACAGACCACCTGGACGAAGGAGCGATATCTCTTGATGACGGGAATGAGAGCATCAAGACATATCACTCCGCTTACCCCAAAGGAAGGACACAGACCACCTGGACGAAGGAGCGATATCTCTTGATGACGGGAATGAGAGCATCAAGACATATCACTCCGCTTTCCCCAAAGGAAGGACACAGACCACCTGGACGAAGGAGCGATATCTCTTGATGACGGGAATGAGAGCATCAAGACATATCACTCCGCTTACCCCAAAGGAAGAACACAGACCACCTGGACGAAGGAGCGATCTCTTGATGACGGGAATGAGAGCATCAAGACATATCACTCTGCTTACCCCAAAGGAAGGACACATACCACCTGGATGAAGGAGCGATATCTTTTGAAAACGGGAATGAGAGCATCAAGACCTATGACTCCGCTTACCCCAAAGGAAGGACACAGAACACCTGGACGAAGGAGCGATATCTCTTGATGACGGGAATGAGAGCATCAAGACATATCACTCCGCTTACCCCAAAGGAAGAACACAGGCCACCTGGACGAAGGAGCGATCTCTTGATGACGGAATGAGAGCATCAAGACATATCACTCTGCTTACCCCAAAGGAAGGACACATACCACCTGGATGAAGGAGCGATATCTTTTGATGACGAAATTGGGAGCATCAAGACCTATGACTTAGGTTACCCCAAAGGAAGGACACAGATCGCCGGGACGAATGAGCGATATCTCTTGATGAGGGCGATTGATGGACGGTGAGCAAACGGAAAATTAATATGGCTTGCACTTAAGGCCGACATCAGACGTGACACATGCAAAAAATCTGTACAAATTAAACTGTACATTTTAGTGTACTTGAAATAGTAAAGAGAACGAAATATTGTGGTACATTCTACAAGAATATGACAAAATATTAAAAATCTAGAAATCTCATCTACACAGCTCAAAACAATTAGGGGAGCGCATGGATTAAGCCCTTTCATCCCTAATGATTCCATTTGGAATCATCAGCTTGCGATTTTGTTCTCATTAAGTTGAGCTCGCACTTATTATCGTTAGATGGAAGAATCATGTCCTTTGAAGAAATAAATAATGTTTGTTTTAATTAAATTAAAATATGAAAAACATGTTAAAATAAAATTCACTCTAAAAAAAATTATGAAATAAATTGACCCTAAATATTCTTCACGTTTCCATTCTTAGATGTTTAGAAATTGATTTAAACTTTTTTTTAACAAATAAAATTTTGATAAAATTGTTGTTATAATTTATTGAAAAGTTACGATTCTAATTTTTCCCCTTAAATTTTAGTTACAAAATTAAGATGTTTTTCCCTGTTTTTTTATAATTTTATTCTGAATGCATAATGAATCTATTTCACAAATTTTAGATTTTTAGAATAAAAAATAAAAAGTTGGAATTAAAAGTACGTCCCTTGCGCTCCTCTAATTGTTTTGAGCAGTGTAATTTCAATGAGTTTTCCAAGGCTCTGTTAGAAAAATCTATATTTCTAGGCCATGTGATTTCTGTTTAAGTATATACCATAACATAATTATAAACATAAAATATTGTATTTTCAAAATGCATGAATTTGAATTCAAAAATAGTAAGCACAAACGTACAAGGAAATCAATTCAAACTTTTTAAATTAGTAACAGTATTCTGTTGATACCTTTGAATTAGCATATATAAGAAGAAATAGAAGAAAAAAGATGTAAGAGGTCTTACCCGGAATTTTTTGATTCATTCTTAACTTTCTCACAATATCTATAAGACGACCTTCGGTAAATTTTTCGTTTTACTTCTTTAACTGTTGCTGGCATTATGTCTGTAATTTTTGCTTCAGAATTGGCGAAAAAGGAAGATAGGCAAAACGGCTTGGAATACAGCAATATAGCTCATATCACGCAATGTCTTTAAAAACAACCATCCAGCTAAAAAAAGAACCTTAACAAAGCATAGATTATGCACTAATGTAACGTCAAACATCATCGATTAACTAAAAAACAAATTTTCGTCTCTAACGAATGAAGATACTATCGCAAAAATAGAAATTATAAACCTCAAACACGAAAAAAAAAAATATGTCGAAGCCACTTTCATTTCCCATTATTTTTATAAATTATTTTTATGATGATTTTTAGCCTACTTTTCTTTTTTTAATTCGAAAGAATTAAAAAAATGAAAAAGTAGGTATTGACATGCGGTCGATGTCCGTCTGTCTGTCTGTCTGTCCGTACCCCCCTTCCAAAATCGGTTCTATCCATCGGATCTTAAAAATTCTTTTTTTGTGTAGAAAGCTATGACCTCAGATACCCAACTTTCATACTTTTTGTCCGTCTGTCTGTACGTCCGGACGGACATAAATCTACTATCTGTCGGCGAATTTCCCATTGAATTAGCATTGAAATTCAATTTTGAGTCATTTAAATCACTGTAGGTATTGAAAAGCGGTTGATGTTCATCTGTCTGTCTGTTCGTATGTCTGTCTGTCTTTCCGTCCGTCAGTCTGTCTGTCTGTCCGTCTGTCTGTCCGTACTTCCCTTCCAAAATCGGTTCTATCCCTCGGATCTTAAAAATTCTTTTTTTTGTTAGAAAGCTATGACCTCAGATACCCAACTTTCATACTTTTTGTCCGTCTGTCTGTACGTCCGGACGGACATAAATCTACTATCTGTCGGCGAATTTCCCATTGAATTAGCATTGAAATTCAATTTTGAGGCATTTAAATTTCTGTTGCCAAATCAACAATGGCATGAGAAACTTTATTTATTTAAACATATTTGAAGCAAAATAATATTTTCATGAATCAGTTTGGAATGACGTCATAAAATGTAGCACAATTTGATTCTTTGATTATTCATTAATTATCTACCAAGAAAGCGGCAAGGCATACTTTTGCATGCAATTATGCTTAGTTTTAATTTACATTTCTTATTTTTTAATGCAGTTCGGAGTAGTTTCATTACTTTTGTTATTAATAAATATTTAATTATTCTTCGAACTACAAATAAATCACGAGCAGATGATAAATAATATTTAATTAATTTGCGAAAGAATATTAAGGAAAATAGTTGATTTTGGCTTTTAGAAGTTTAAATTATAGCTGGGTGCTGTGTTTCGATTTTTTTTCCTAATGTGTATAAATCTAGTGTAGAAACGGCTGTTGATGATATTTACTTTAGGAACCTAGTTTTTTTTTCCCGATTAGAACTTCAGTAAGTATTTAAGTAACAGGAAAGTAGGCTATTTTAGTTCTTTATGAACTTCTTGTTAAGCTTGAAAATACAAAAGATGCGCCAAATTTGCTTTGGGCACCGTCAGTATGATTAAAGACACGCTGTATACTGTGTTAGACACACAATAACGATAGTTGAAAAGAACGAACATCAATGTATGTTTTTTTTCAAAACTAAAACTGATTATATTTGAGATACAATGAGTAAAAACTTTGCACATTTCAATCATTTTAAGTATCCCTAAACCAAAAGTGCGCAGCTATAAAACGCGCGGAGCAATCAGATGAAGAGGAAATTTCAGCCGTTTTATTTTGTCTTCATCTGATTGCTCCGCGCGTTTTATAGCTCCACCCGTGGTCGTGGCTTCTGTGCAAGGAAACTACGAGTTTAACTATAGACTTTCACATTACAAACAATAATTTATTATAGTTGATAAATGGAATTTTAAACTTATAAATATTGTTTAGTTTTTACTTAAATTTTGTCGCAAGTACAAAATATTGAAATTTAGGAAAGATAATTTTTGGCATTCTATTTATTTTTAATAAATGCATTTTTAAATGATTTATTTACTTGTATAGATTGCGATAGTACTCTTTGCGGATTCCTGAGAGTGAAATTTACTTTAAGAATATTTTTCATTTCTGAGATACATTAATCAATTAATCGTACGATTTAATTCATCGTTCTTTATCCTGGGTATTTAGATCGGTAATTTCCGAAACTAGGTGTGTTCTGCAATGGGTGCATTTCGGCAGGAAAGATGAATTACTCAGATGAGTTAACGCGTGTTTAAGAGTGTAGAGTGCGGTAATTCGAAGATTAGGGGTTATGTTCTGGGAATGGGCTTGTTTCAACACTTTGTCAAGGAAAACTAAACAACCAATGAAATAGCAGTTCGGAGAGCGTGACAAGAAATATTCCCATAGGAAGATTTTGTTTCGTTTACGCTATTGACGAGATTTACGTGACGTAAACCACATTTCTGGATTTCACACACACACACACACACACATTGGTGGTTTTCTGTGAATGCTGGACTGACACGGTAAGCCACGCCGACTATATTGATTACCAATCGAGACATTATTTTCATTCCTGTGGCACTATTGCCACCCGAAACGTAAACATTATACTTCCTTAAGGCTACCACTACCACACGGGTTGGCTGAATGTTCTTTTTAGGTTTATGTTGAATGTAACCATTATTGATATGATTATTTAAAGATGATTTTTTTAATGAAAAGTGAGATGATTTTTTTTTTGAAAAACTCACAAGTTATCATTTTAAAATTCTAACTTGTCAAATTCCATAACTCATTTCAAATAACAAAATATTAAACTGTATTTTCAACCATAAAAAATCTAAGTGGTTCTTCTTTGAACCAGTATGATAAAAAAAATTCACGCAATAAAATAAATAAGAATAAAAAAAATACTGCAAAAAAAGAACAGACATCTGGAAAGACATGAGGGATAACAAGAATTATTAAAGAACTAAAATAGCTTACTTTCCTGTTACTTAAATACTTACTGAAGTTCTAATCGGGAAACAACTAGGTTCATAACAGTAAATATCATCAACAATCGTTTCTACACTAGATTTACACACATAAGAAAAAAAATAGCTAAACACAGCATCCAGCTATAATTTAAACTTCTAAAAGCCAAAATCAACTATTTTCCTTAATATTCTTTCACAAATAACTTAATATTATTTATCGTCTGCTCGATTTATTTGTAGTTCGAAGAATAATTAAATATTTATTAATAACAAAAATAATGAAACTACTCCAAACTGCATTAAAAAAATAAATGTAAATTAAAACTAAGCAGAATTGTATGCAAAAAATATGCCTTGCCGCTTTCTTGGTAAACAATGAACAATCAAAGAACCACATTGTGCTACATTTTATGACGTAATTCCAAAATGATTCATGAAAAAATTATTTTGCTTCAAATATTTTTAAATGAAGTTTCTCATGCCATTGTTGATTTGGCAACAGTGATTTAAATGACTCAAAATTGAATTTCAATACTAATTCAATGGGAAATTCGCCGACAGATAGTAGATTTATGTCCGTCCGGACGTACAGACAGGCGGACGAAAAGTATAAAAGTTGGGTCTCTGAGGTCATAGCCTTCTAACAAAAAAAAGAATTTTTAAGATCCGAATGATAGAACGATTTTGGAGGGGGGTACTGACAGACAGACGGACATCGACCGCATGTCAATACCTACTTTTTTATTTTTTTTAATTCTTTCGAATTAAAAAAAAGAAAAGTAGGCTAACAAACGAACAAGAAAGTGATTTCATGTTTGATTATTCACAGTGATCGATTTGGCGAAAAATAGCCCCCCAAAAGAACAAACTTAGAGATGGCCTGCTTCGCATTGAATTTTGTCATTTTGATTAATGAATTCTAAAGAGTATTTTTGTTGCCTCAGAACTTGTTCGTATATTACTACTATGTCTCATGTAACTAATTTAGTTTATCTTTTTATTCTTATTGAATTATAGAGGCACACATTTTGGATATGAGTGCGATTTGCCACTAATGAAGATCATATTTCAATCTTAATATTGATTTTGAGTTATTCAGTGGGTGTTTAGAAGAATTATTGATATTTTTTTATAATAAATAGCTTTGATATGGTTGGTTTTGGAACTACATGGGATTGTTAAATTTTGATATTTTTTAAACAAATTTTATTGACATTTTTGGCATCATGGTATCACTTTTTGTTTTGCACAGTAAGGTTACTTAAGTAAATTTTTTTCGTCTGGTTATGATAGCTATCTTCACTGAATTTAAATAAAACATTAAAAGGTTAATCTAAAGAATCGTGGCAATTTTACGCCAAATCTGGTAACCCCGACACATTGGTATTATGGCAATCTTTGGCGAAATTAGCACATAAATCTGTTTTAGCACATAACTAGCACATAAAAAGTTTTTTCTACCAATCTTTTATAAATTATATGCTTAACGATTTTAAATAATTATTTACTTTTTTTAATCAACTCTTCGGCATTTTAACGTTCCACGTTTTTTATAAATCTGGTCTACAATTCAATGAATTCTTCCTGTACGTAAAAGTTTATTTTCTTGGTCGGCCATTTTGTTTGTTGTCATTTCGACTTGGCGAGATTTTTGAAAAGTAGCCAAATCCGGCCTTGATTCTTTAGGTTCACCCATTAAAATAATCTTTTGTTTTTAGTTTTTTGAACAGCTATGATAAAATCGGCGATCTTCATTTGGCGATTTACGTAACGTTGCCAAGCGAAGCAATGAAAATGCCAAAATATGGTTAATATTAAACTTCATACTTCATACAACTCGATAGGTATAGAAGCCTTAAGTTAAATTTTCAAGCTTGCCAAAAGTCACCAATAAACAGAGCCATTATACCATAACTGTACCATGGATTGCATCACGAACTGCCCAACTATTATCATCATATTTTGATACTGTCGTGTGTTCATTACGCAAGTAAATGTTGTAAAATCAAGTGCTACAACTACAAATCTAAATTAAAATTACACACTGTTTATTCATACAAATTTAAAAAGGTCAATTAATATCAAACTAAAGTACTTAACATTCTAATTGATCGCAAACGTAACGCTCCCGGCTACAAATTCGCAAATTCCAATAGAGGCCACACATTAATTCCAGAGAAAAGCATCGTCCAAGAAGGGCCAAGTCTCTGAATCCACACGCCTTTTCCCAACCATTCTCTATCTCCAGGAACATAATCCTGTCAGCGTTCCAAAACCTCGAATAAGCGTAATGACATCATGGTAACTTTGGTTTGCACAGTAAGATTACTTAAATCAATTTTTTTCCGTCTGGGTTTAGATGGCTATTTTCACTAAACTTAAAAAAAACATCTGATAAACAATCTTTTGTTTTTAGTTTTTTGAACAGCTATGATATAATGGTCGGTCTTGATTTGTAGATTCTCGTTACGTTGCCAAGTCACAATGCCCAAATATGGTAAACATTCCACTTCATATTTCATACAACTCGATTGGTATAATAACCCTACGTAAAATTTTCAATCTCGCTAAAAGTCGCCAATGAACAGACCGGCCATTTCATCATAGCTGTACCATGGATTGTATCACGAACTGTCAAACTTATTATATCATGTTTTGATATTATTGTTATCAAATCAATAAATGGCGCAATATCATGGACTACAACTAGAAATTTAAATTTAAAAATTTATATTTCTTCTACAACATTAAAAAGGTCAATTAATGTCAATCTACATATTTAACATTCTAATTGATCGCAAACGTAACTCTCCCGGCTACAAATTCGCAAATTCCAATAGAAGCCACACATTAATTCCAGAGAAAAGCATCGTCCCAGAAGGGCCAAGTTCTCCGAAATCCACACGCCTTTTCCCATCCATTCTCTATCTCCAGGAACATAATCCTATCAGCGTTCCAGAACTTCGTATGAGCGTAATGGCGACGATTCAGCATAATGCTTAATTACCACGTTCCTCCCGACTTAATTATCCATAAATATCATCGTGCATATTCCCCCGTAGGAAACCGTTTCCCGTTCATCATAAACTTTTCACAGGGCATTTGTCCCTAGGAAATGACAACCCCCACCAAATCCAACAGTTGAATTGACAAGGTCTTAACCGACATTCGAATGTTTTTTTTTGTTTGTTTGTTTAATTTGGGTCCTAATCGACATTAAAATAGTTTTTGAATATAATTTTGGTCCTAACCAACTGTGCGGCGATTACCACACGCGCAACCTCAATATAAAATCCTCACGCTAGATGGCGCAGATTTATGTCTGCGTTCCTACCACTATTCTAAATATCAACGATAGCAGTAGTATAAAAGCCTAGGTAACTCATCTCCATCTTGAGGATCCTTTTGGTAGACTGTGGGTTACTGAGGCCGCTACACAACATTCGAATGGTTTTTTGAGTTTAATTTGAGTATTAATCCACATTCGAATGTTTTCTTGAGTATAATTTGGTACGCGCATCGTAGACCTTCTTATTCAGGGGCACCTTAAGAATGTGCCAAAGGTGCAGTTCCATAGGGCCTTCCTCTTTGAAAGGACTATTGCTGTGCCTTGAGAACGATGAAAAAGTATGCCTTACTAATTCTTCAAATCGTAATCTGATATAATCGTAATAATTCGTAGTTTAATAATAAGACCACGAACAAGACTTTATTTTTAATAAAATATCGTTTAGAAGAGATGTCACACTAATTTTATCATTTATTTTCTGCCTCGCATCTTCTAAAAGTGTAGTCCCATTCGGTGGAGAGAGTTTCTCACTCTCGGTGATTATTAAACAGCAGAGTCTTTAAGTTAGTATGCACTGTGTTTGCTGTCGGATTTCGAAAAAATAAGAGCTGAACTTTAATTATTCATAAACGATAAAGCTATATACTTATTGGTGTGTCTTATTTCCTTTAGATTATTACATTATCAATCTCAACGATAAACTAGTAATTTAAGATTAGTAAGTAAGGTAATCGTTTCGGCTGCCTATTCTAGCCTCCTTCAGGAGCTTAACATAGCCATAACGCTCGTATTAGAACCCTGGTAAATTGACGAGGTCGACACCTGAGCGGGCACCAACGGAACTCGAGCGACATCGTACGCTAACGCCGTCGGACTTTGGATCACAGATTTAACGAGCACGTCTGTCCTGTGTACTCGGGCCATCCGTGATGAGGATTTTCTACTATTCAGCCAGATCCGATTTATAGGATGACTGCAGTAAGTGGATTCGAACCCCGCACTCTGAGAGGTCGACCTCTAGCTGATGCCTTAACCTCGCCACGGAGGGCCAATTTAGATTAATAGATAATTAGAATATTAGATTATTATTAACAGCTAAATGGTCTTCGTGTGTCTTTTTGAGAACATTTTATAAATACGGCTGACTAGAGCGACTCTGTACTCTGTACGTTTTCATTACAATTACGGTCTACTCCTCAACATATGGGGATAGAGAACTCCCCTTGACGTCCCGTTAGACGTCCAGTTCGGAGTGTCGTCTGTTCCGAAGAAGGAAGTGGTAATTAATATAATGCTTTATCACTGAAGAAACCTACTCTCTTAACCTGTTAGGGACCCGGAAAGTATAGTTTGCCAAGCGCGGGAAGGTTTCTTCTTTTTCGGAACAGCCAATAACCCGAACAGAAAGGTTAGCGAGATATTTTATGGCCTTATAAAGTTAGATTATAGTTAAACTCATAGTTTCCTTGCACAGCAGCCACGATCACGGGCGGAGCTATAAAACGCGCGGAGCAATCAGATGAAGACAAAATAAAACGGCTGAAATTTCCTCTTCATCGGATTGCTCCGCGCGTTTTATAGCTCCGCCCATGGTCGTAGTTTCTGTGCAAGGAAACTGAGTTTAAGTATAGAGATTCAAGTATCGAATTCTTGTTTGATAAAAATAACAGTTAGAACCTTGTTATACCCAAACTGAGCAATGGTTAAGAGGATAAAGGATAGAATGGTATCCCACTCTTTGTTGCAAAGCAACGCGCGCTGACGTTTGTTACAAACCAGAAAGTGGCATAAATCATGTTTCGGTTGCCACAGGAAGTAGGGTTGAGTTGAAACTTAATAGGACTTTCGGTTTTAACAGGGATAATGAGAGACGATTATGATGTTCTGGGGCTTTGTTATGTGGATGCTAATTATCAATCCACCGAAGAGCTGTTCAACTGCTGGTAGTTTAGGAGATATTGATTAGTTACGGTTGGAAGTGCCGTACGCTTTTGTATGACAAGTTTTTGTGTTTTATAAGCTATCATTCAGACGGAATTTTAAAATGGATTGGGAAGTTTATAAAATAGTTTTGAAGACTCGTTTAAATTTAGCTAACTGAATTACATATTGACTAACTGAATTATATCGAAGACTTTATATAAGAGTAGATTGCGCATTAGAAGATCTTAATGAAAGGGCTCTTTATCATTATACAGACCATGTAGGTGTGTGGGCTTTCTAGAGCAGATATTTATGATAACGAAAAGAAAATCTTACAATTTACATTTTTAAAAAAATCTATCTAAGTTCATAAATTTCGTTGGGAATGTTAGGTGCGCTCCATAACACGGGATAATATAGAATCAAATTGTATAAAAAATGTTGCCCCCTTAATACAGGGTGTTCAACATTTAATTCCACCATTAAAAATTAAATGTCTTTAATAACAATTACAGATAGAGTTGAAGTATCGTCGCACTAGAGCTACTAAATATAGATAGAGATATGGTACAAACTAGAGCATGTTTAACTAGAAGTTAAGGAAATTTTAGTACTTTTCCCATTCCGCAGGGGTTATTTTCGCCAAATAGAATCTTTGGCTAGCAATAGATTTTTCTGGCGACAAAACACAGTATGTACACAGTTAAAGGTTGCCATTGAAAATATTCGTTTCGCGTTGGTTGTACATCTTTGACAACCGTAACGCTTCCCTTTGCGAAATGGAAAAGTGCCGAATTCTTTTCATAAGTTTCCGGATGTAGGTTTCCACAAGTTACGTATGATAGAGTACTTATTTATTTAATATCCTATAGCATAAAAAGTGTTATGATTTCATCAAAAGATAGATCACAATTAAAGAATCAATATACCCAGCAACACCCACTATTTTCCTCCCTCAGTTTATTATCACAATAGCACAAAAGGAGAACTAACAATCTAAAAGCTACGAACTAATCAAAACTAAGTTACAGAAGATTCCGTCAAGCGAAGTTAGTTGTTCGTTTTTCGAGAACACAATCAAAAAGAGTCATATAATGAAACGTAATATGTATGAAAATATCTCACACATCAAAAGAATTCCATGGGAAACTATTCTTGGGGGGGGGGGGGGTATGTTATTCTCTCCCCAAAGATTCGCGTGTATGACATTCCTTAAGTCATACATGCTTTCAAGGTAGTGCTAATTTAGTTTAGTTTAGTTTGGTTTGAATTATGGTATCGCACTAGAGCTACACGAGGGCTATTGGCGACGGGCGTCGTATTTTAGAACCCCAGAAAGTGACGAGCCGAGACCTGAGTAGGCACCCAACGGCCAGCGCAACCGTTAAGGGCGACATCGTACGCAGCGTTAGGACTTTGAAGGATTTTTAACGTGCACTCCCTCTATACGGGGTATTGTTCGTCGTACATTTTGGGCTGCACAGTGCACGGGCCGTTTATAGGTCGGCAGTTCAAGGTAGTGCTAGAAGATAACGGGGCGGTAGACAACGGTATATCGTTGTAAGATGCCCTAGGGGCTTCATTTTTAACGTTCTTCAGTGGAATGCACGGGGGCTGTCACGTACTGTATGTTCAATCGTCATTAATGAGTTAATACTTCAGAGCAAGAGGAGGATACTAAGATAAAAAAACACTCAAAGAGATAAGGCAATGAAACTTGTGATCATTAATGCATGGGACTTAATTTTAAGTCATAAATTAAAAAAAAATTATATTTCTGTATAATTAATATTTTTTGTTTGTGGTATAGATATAGAAGGCATTGTCTGACACAGCTGAGACGTCGAGATAGGTGTGGTGGTTCTAGTTGAGACGAATTAGCTATCGGGTGGTTTGTTTGTGGGGAATAAGACAACCTTTGACGTAGTTACGATGTCACCGCCAGGCTTTGCCGTTACACAAAATCGTCTATTAACTAAAAAAAGTTGTTTTTAGGAATTACAGGCTTTTAATTGGTTTTAAGTTATGTCGCACAAGAGTTAAATTGGGCTATTGACGACGGACCATGTACATTTGAGCCACATACAAGCGACTATTAGGCCGTATAAGCTCAGTGGGCACTCAAAGCAACCTGTGACGTTAACATACAAGGCGTCAGGACATTTTAGACTACGCTGACTTTAACGTGCACTAGCCTTCTCTAAAGAATGTAGCGTTTCATAACAGAAGCACAACTTATACAGAAGCAAATAATATCCAACGCTTGATAGTGTTTATTTCCTATCCGTATTTACTAATCATCTAGATTCTAATAAATATTGTATCCAAAGAAATTCGGCCTTCACCTAGAGGTACCTTTAAGTGGACACTGGTTGTTATAATATCATCGGCACACTACAAAGCATATAGTTAAACTCATAGTTTCCTTGCACAGAAGTCACGCCCATGGGCGGAGCAGCTATAAAACGCGCGGAGCAATCAGATGAAGAGGAAATTTCAGCCGTTTTATTTTGTATTCATCTGATTGCTCCGCGTGTTTTATAGCTCCGCCCGTGGTCGCGGTTTTTGTGCAAGGAAACTATGAGTTTAACTATAGTATTCCTTGAATTTTGGTCGTTGTCCCGCGCACTATTAGCTTATACAGGATGGTGGCGTTGAAGGCAGTATTTGATCCCATGCCTCCTGGTATCACTAAGCCTACAGTACAGATGCGTTCAACAGGCGATGTAGAACATATCGTTTCGTATATTTCGCCTACACCTGAACCGTTCTTTTTTTTCAGCGAAAAAGAGGAGGCAATGCGTCCAGGACTTTTATCTTTATTTCTCGTGGAAGTTCTATTTTTTGTTATTATTTCTCGTCCAGAAGAGGGGAAGTGAAGTCACTCGAAGAATGTTTCGAACACTTACGCCCAAAGTGTTCCATCAGAAGACTCGAATGGCTGAAGAATTTCTGGAATGTTCGATGGCAGTATATCACAGTTTGAGGTACTGGAAGAATTGTATTTAATGTACTGATAAAAAAAAAATGTTTTGTAAGCCATGCAGTGGACTTTGTGTATCAGTTTATTCACCTAGGTTATAGCTATCATTCTTTTCTGTCTAGTTCCAATCGCAGACGTTTCTTTGAAAGTTATTACCTTATATAAAATAGTTTCTTTCCAGATTAAATAGTTTTGGAGACAATACTATAACTCAAATGCATAAGTTTCTTTTATACACTCAGTCGATATACGGTAGGGATTATTGTTCGAGAATGGAGGAATGTTGTACGATAGTATATTACAATTTGAGATATCTCATAGGAAATGTTATGACTCCTATTAATCAATTTGTGAGTACCTTATTTTTTTTATATACAATTACAAATAATTTAATAGTTATATGACAGGAGAAATTTTAAATCAGTTTATGACTAACAGTATTAAAATTTAATGCGGAAATCCCAATGGGTCACCAGAGCAATGACGGGTTGCGTTGGGTGCCTACTCAGGTGTCGGCTCGTCACCTGACTGTGGTTCCAAATTACGACGACCGTCGCCAATAGCCCTCGTGTAGCTCTAGTGCGACGATAATTCAAACTAAACTAAACTAAACCAGAGCAATGACGAAAATATAATAATATTTTTTACTTGTGATTTAATATTTGTTTCTTTTTTTGTGTTTGTAAATTTACATCAATTACTTTTTTTATGTTCGCCAATATGGTCTTTGTGACCCTTGGTGTTCTGTCTACTGTATTATTACTTTTGTATTTGTTTTCCCTCAAATTAATGTCTGTTATTTTTTGTGCAATAAAAATATTATTATTATTATTATTAATATATATATATATATACGGAATAAAAAATCCACCTTTTTATGCATTTAGACAAATATTGACAGCAATCAATAATTTTTCCTTGCGGGCAAATGTCACAGTCAATTCTTAAAAGCAGTTTTCATTTATTTTAACCTCATGGGACCAAAAAACAAAATAAGAAAACATGTGTCATACCTTTTAAAACATTCCGGTGTCTATCAGACTATAAGAAGAGGGGGCAAACGTTAACAGGATGTAGACTGAATCTTCTAAAATCCGCTGACTTGGTCTTTAGTTCGGTACCTAAGAGCAAGAGGGAAGTAAAGACATCTATGACCATTTTCTGGTTTTTAGCTTCCACAGTACGTTTATAATGTAAAAAGTGGAATATTTTTTTTTTGTAAAGGCTATATATTCGTTTGTCTGTTCATCACCCACTTTCATAACTAAAACCACAAATGCTTTAGGCAAGTGTGATACGTCAAAAACTTCAACACATCAAAACTAGAAGTCGTTGAAAATCTCAGGAAAAAAAAAATCGAATTCAAACGTCAAAGTACTTCATTTATTAAAAAACTGAAAAATTTTATAACCCCCATAAAGAATCATAAGAAGGCAAAATTTCCGATTCTTTTAAATATACATGCCACTCGATTATCATAAAAATTCTTTATTTCTTAAAAATAAAAAAGAACAATTTATTCTTTTGACATAAGTCAGTTTAGAATTTCGTCATAATAATGAATCAAAAAAGGATTGTTGAACAGTTTGCACGATTTTTTTCGAAAGAGGCAGAAGGCTTTTATTTTCTTTTATTTTAAAGCAAACACAATTTTCATTTTAATTTAGTTTTCAATTAATAATTACGTTTTAATACTACTATTCATTCCTTTTGATGATGTCTGTTTGTTGGTTTTTAGCTTCCACAATACGTTTATAACGTAAAAAATGTAAAGTATTATAATCGTTCGATCTGTCTGTGAGTCTGTCACCCACTTTCATAGTCCCAACTACAAATGCTTTATACAAGTGTGATACGTCAAGAAACTCAACACATCGAAACTAGAAGTCGCTTAAAATCGTTAAAAAAAACGTCGTTTAAAAAAAATTGAATTTAAAGTACTTCAATTATTAAAAACATTGCAAAATTTAATACCTATTTAAAAAAAAACATAAGGTCATTATATAACTCTTTTGAATCATCATTACCACTCAATCATCAGACGAGAAATTATGTTTAAAATAAAAAAAGGCAATTTTTTTGTGTGATACAAGTCAGTTTTGAATGACGTCATAACATGAATCAAAATAGATTCTTTTATAGTTTGCATTATTTGTTGCACTTCAGCTCTATGGAATTGACCAAGTGACTATCCCTATTAATGCCCCTTGTAAAGTTGAAACAAGTAGGTTTGTAACAGAATCTGTCACTTAACCCGCTTCCACACAACAGTTGTTTTAACAGGTAAAAAAGCGCCAAACACAGCATTAATTCTATATTAAACATTTACATGCTAAACTTGGCTAGTTTCATTTATATTATTTCGAAAATTCAATAATTATTACTTATCGTTTGTAAAAATTAATTTATATTTCAAAGAATAAACATGTAATATTCCTCGCTTTTAAATAGAATGAAAATATTTCATATCAACATACAAATAATCTCGTAGTGAAATATATTTGACGTCATTTCAAACTGATCGATGTCGCAAAAAAAAATATATTTTTTAATTTATTGTCTAAAAGAATTAATGTTTCTCGAGCGATTGTTGCTAATGGCAATGGTGATTTAATTCTAATAAAAATGGCTTCCTATGCTTTTTAAATGAGCATTCAATTTTGCTGATTTTTAAATAATTGAAGTACTTCGAATTCGAATTCTTTTCTGAAATTTTCAATGTATTCTAATTTTGATGCGCTGAACTTTTTGACGTATCGCACTTGTCCGTAGCATTTGTAGTTTGGGCTATGAAAGTGGGTGACAGACAGACGGACGGACAGACAGACAGACGGACTGAACGATTATAATACCTTCCTTTTTTTACGTTATAAACGAAGTGTGGAAGCTAAAAGGAGAAAAAAATCGTGTTACGCCCGTTTAGCTCGAAAAGGACCAAACTTTTATTACAACAAACATTTTTTTTACGTCTTTTGCCTGGCGCAAGGAGTCCTTAAAGAGCGCCAACTCGGAGATTTTCTTTCCATCAATCAAGCCAAAAAACCAAAAGTCCCTTTCACCTACAGGGTTAGGGGGGGGGGGGTTTCCGAAGAAACGTGCTAAATGTGCACTCTTTGTGAGAAATGGTGTGAAGTAAGCTGTTTTCGGAACATATTTTTTTTTGTCTCTTATTTGGCGATTTTTTTTTATCCTTGTCGGAATGAAATAGAAAGTTTGATAGAGTGACTATTGGATTGACTAAAAAAAGTATATAGTGTACAAAAAGGACATTTCTTAGTTCTTGTTTTGATTTTAGGGGATTTCTTTTTTTACGGCGGATTTATGTAATTATTGGGTGTAAATACTTTCGCTGAACATAGATGGGGCTGCTTCTTTTTCAAAAATAGATAAGTACATTGATTGGTAGGAACTTTTGAAAAGGGACTTAAAATAAGTAATAATCACTGCTTTCCTACTTATTTGTACATATTTTAAAATTGTAGTAAATTTTAATGTGGTTAATTTAGGAATTTAGAAATTGGGAAATTTTTTTTATCCTTTCTCATAGAGCTGTTCTTACACAGTTAAAAAAAAGTTACACCACATTTGGAGTAAGCTGACAAAATCAAATTAGGCAAGAAACCAACCACAAAATCTTAGGTTACCCGTGTAGCCGTACATATACTCTAAGCCATGATCAATCATAAATGCTGTAAAACAAAATATATGGAAAATGTTGGGGTTTCTACCATGCCGTAATTGGGTAATCGGTAAAGCGACATCCTTGAAATAGGAGAATTCTAAGGTTGAGTTTTGCCTTAGTACTAACTTGATGAGGTTTAAAAAAAGTGTGAAATTAACTACAAAATATCAATACAGAACTTATAGGTAGAGTTTAGGTAGAACTTAATAGGAGAATTCTAAGGTTGAGTTTTGCCTTAGTATACTAACTTTGATGAGGTTTAAAAAAAATTGTGAAATTAACTACAAAATATCAATACAGAACTTATAGGTAGAGTTAAGGTAGAACTTAGGTATATATATATAGTCTCCTAGGATTTTTACTCATTTTTGTGGTAAAACCTTTCTCCGTCTTTGTGCTGTAAGCTTATTCAGCCTTGGTGTAAGTTTACATAGTTTTATCTGTAAAGTTACCTATAAAGCTGAGGGCAGCACTTCCTGGCAAAAGTTTAATTTAATACAATTTTTTTTAAAGTTTTATAGAGTGTACACTCTTAAAACAAACGAGCGGTTTTAACTCAGTCTAAGTTAATTTCCACTCATTTCTGTGCCGAAAATGCACTTCCCCTATAGGAGTGGATTTCACTCTTTTTGCGGAGTGGGTAAAAGAAATAAAAGAAAACAATCTACGTCCTACACTCTTAAAACGAGCGGTTTTAACTCAGTCTGAGTTAATTTCCACTCCTTTCCGGTGCCGAAAATGCATTTCCCCTATAGGAGTGGATTTCACTATTTTGTTTTAAGAGTGTAGCGAAGACGTATTAGCCAACTAAAGATTTAAGGTTTAAAAGAACTTAACGACGATTGGTAAGAAAATTTGCCAAATGAGATTTCTGCTTAAGTTTGTATAAATAAACCAAACATAAGACAAATGAAGAACGTAGCCCAGAAAATTTATGTAGAACAAATTAAGTTACAAGAAAAACGAATTTGTAAAAGTTAAGGATAACTTTTTTATTTGAAAATGCAAGTGTTACACAAAGTCACCTTAAATGGGTTAAATACGCTTTTTTGTGTGGACAGTAACTTTTCAGTTTAGTTATACAGTCCCTGTACAAATTATTAGACGCACAGTATTTTTGTTTAGTAATTTTATGTTTCTTAAGAGTTTTTATAATAGCAAGTTTTTATATTTGCAATAATGGTATATTTAAACTACAATATTATTGATTTTTATTTAAAAGAATTGTTGTAGACTACATATTTGTATTTATTTTAAGATAATTATGATTAAGATTAATGTATATGAATTATTTATTATAAGATTATTTATGTGTGGAATCATCATCCTCAAATGCAGGAGACAGTACAGTCTTGCATTGATAGCATGCCGCGCAGAATTAAAGCTTTGATAGCGGCTAAAGGTGGCTCAACTAAATATTGACTTTTACTAACATTAATTTCACTTTTCTTTAAAAGTTAATAAACTTGTGCTTTTCTAAATTAATGCTGTTTTCTTTATGTCAAATAAATCTGTAATTGATTGAATAATATAAAAATAAAAAACAAATCAATTTAAAATAATAAAACGGTACAATATCACCCGGTAATTAATATTTTACATGAAATCTTGCAGTGCGTCTAATAATTTGTCCAGGGACTGTAGAATGAGCCTGTGTCGATGTCCGTATTTTATCTGTGGCCTAGAAGTTTTGAACTTTCTGTTTCCATGACCAAACAAGACAGATATTTTAGTTTCGATTGCATGGGAAAACTGACATAAAAAAGATAGATATGGATAAATAAGGTTGGATAACTAAATATTGAAAATATGCTAATAAAATTAAGGACTGAATAAAATGAAAAATGTGCTTAAAATCTTTTTATTCATCAAAAGACCCTCATTAATTTAATACAATTATGTTATTATTTTCTTTGGAAAGCCCATATTTGATTTTATTTAAAAAAGGGATTTTATTAAATTTAAAAAGGTTTTTTTAGAGACAGGATAATTTTTTTTTTGAATAGTATAGCAAAAAACCCACCCTGATGCATATATAACAAGTAAAAAAACTGCATTTCACTTACTTAAATGTCAGTAAAAAAATTCTATCACAAATTAGATAAACAAACAATTCGGTACCCTACTGTTTGACTGTTTAACAAAACAGTGGGACATATTATAGATTTCAAAAAATTGGATTTATAACTGAGAATGTACATTTTTTATAGCTATAAACGTTTAATCTGATGACAATTTTTATCTTCATAATTGAATTAACTGAAAAAAACTGTGCGCAATCTGTCACGTATATTTACTTCAATGAATAAAATAGGAATTTTATGGACAGTATTAACAAAGTGAACAAAGAAAAAATGTTAAATTTAAAGACTTCAAAAGTAAACCTATATTAATTGAATATCAAGGAAGAGGTCTAAGTGACACACCATAATTCAAGTATAACAAAGAAAAAAAGTTCAAAGATTTTATGAAATTTCTTTTTCTAAACAATGATTTACTCTTATAAGTAAGCGGCAAAAACAACTTGTATAACAGTCAATAAATTTTCAGTGTAATTTTTTTTTATATAATCATGTGTTTTAAAAAACAGCGGAAGATTTATTTTTAAGTTGAACCCTTGAGAAAAGTCTTTTATCGACGTCTTTTTGTTACTTAGTTTTTTAGAAATTTTCTAAACTAAACAAGAAAAAAAAATGTTAGCCTTTTCCCAAAATTTGATAAATGACAGAAAGTGTTGAATTATTTTTGATTTAGTGGGAATAAAGTTATTTGTAATTCAAGTGACAGGATTTAACGCATGTATTGAAAAACAATTATTATGTAACACTTTTATTGTTGAAAGGTTATTTGTTTTTTCAACTAATGACTGCCAAAAAAATGAGTAGTGGCTTTTAAAATTGTCAGTTTCCCCTTCATGGTTACGTTATTAGAAAAAATAATTGGGGATTAATTTGGGGTTTCAGTTGTTTAGAAGTTTTTGTATTCAATTCGTAAAATGTTAATAATTTTAAAAAGTATCACAAAAAATTCAAAAATACAATTAAGCCATGCTTTTTTATGTCCAAATTCAGACTCATTATTCCATTTAAATGTATTTTTTGGTAATAAAAAAATTGTTTAATTTGATTAAATTATTGAAAAATTAAAAAATTACGCATATAAATTACACAAAATTTAAAAAATGTTTAAGGGTATAGGTACGTTAATATTTTTTTTGAAAGTGAAAGCTTTCAAATATGATAAGTAAATGAGTTTAAATTTAAAAAATTCTTAAATTGAGGACTTTATCAAAATACTAAAAATGTCCATTTTTAAAATTTCAAACAGAATGTAAAAGCATGAGCATCAAATACATTTAGATCTATTCAGTATTTGAAGATTTGCCAAATGACCAGTGATTCAAACCGATTATATTATATCTTACTAAATATACTAAAACTTACTAATGAATACAATAAATATAAAATTCTAATTAAAATAAAAATCAAATGAAGTCATGTTCATTCCACTCGGCTTATCGAATAACATTAAAATTCAATTTTTAATTAATTCGATGCAACAAAAAAAAAGAATCCACAAAATAAAATGGAAGTTTTAAGGGTGTAGCTCACCTCATTTACTCCCGCAATTAAAAAAAAAGTCATTTTTTCGTTCGATTAAAATATTAATTAATCAGAACCCCATCCATGGGGATTTACTTCACTGTTAACAAGGAAGCGTCTAGCAAATATTGGACGAACACTCATAAAAAGGATTTTGGTACGAATAAAAAAAATGAGAAAAATCTGTACTGGCTTTAGAATATTTTTTTCATATTTTTTTTTTTGCTATTCCCGCGAATTTCCGCTTATAAAAAATGTCAAAGATAACGATGTCCTTCTAAGTAGTTGGTAGCTTGGGTTTAAAGTAAAGGTGAGGGAGGTTTTGTGTCAGGAATGCGGAATGTAGGTTATTTTGTGAAAACAGGTCCGGAGTGTTAGTCTATTTTCGTTTGGTTTCAGTTGAGTTGAATTATCGTAGCACTAGACTAGAGCTACACGAAGGCTATTGGCGACGGGCATCGCAATTTAGAACTGCAGTTAAGTGACGATCCGACATATACCTGAACATTTGGTTTGAACATTTCAAGAGGTTCATTTTTTGCCTACCTGAAGAGCTTTTACGCAGCCAACTATGACTTGTAATTTAAAATCGCGGTTAAGTGACGGGTCAACACCTGTCAATTCTTAAATGTTTTGCCTATCAAGTTGTTCTAAATTTTAGTTACGTCAATTATATTGAGTTTATGTTTAAAAGAAATCTTTTATGTTTATGCAAATTTTTGTTGAATTGTTATGTATACATTATACATAGAACCAACTTTGTAAGCCAGGAGGCAGGCGAGCTGTTTTGTTAATAAATCGATGTTGAAGAGTGTTTGGTGTGTCATTTAGGGAAGTTTCAAGAAGCCAGAGAGCTGTCTTTTACAACACCTGAGGTGGAACCCAGTGACACTTCTTACGACAACAACAGATTTAAAGAGCACGTGCGTCCTAGTGTACTCGAGGAACCCAGAAATTTAGTAGATTTTCACTTTAAATATATAATTTTGAATAGTAATTTAAAGTCGTGTGGTATTTGACACCCCTAGTATTCTACCAGCATATGCAAGTGTGTAAGTTGGGAGGTAAAATTTGAACGAGGAACTTTCTCGATGAGAGGAAGTTCGGACGACTGGGCTACAGAAATGATTTGGAATGGAAATGATTATAATAAGAAAATAAAGTAATAACGCCAAACCAAAATTTTTTTTAAAGAGAAAATGCCATGTGATCAGTTAATTTACAATTACAGATACCACAGGCTGACGTCATTTTTCGACATAATTCTATAAATTGAATTTTAATTAAATATAACCTGATGATATTTTACCTTCAGATTTGTTTCGATTTCTGGTAAAGAAACTGCATTAATTTCAAAGCGGTTTTACTTTGACAAAGGAAGAGCTAAGTGGAAAAATGTCCTATGGGATATTAAAGATTGAAACAAGAAAAGGAGCATTAGAATTTTTACTTTGCACTTGAATTAAACCATGGCCCACTAGAAAACCTTACAAAATATACTTAACTTAAAGTTTTTGAAATAGGGGAAACTTGGATCTTTCAAGTAGGGAAAATGTTTATTAACACAAAAAACTCAATTGTCAAAAATTTGCATAGCACGTTCTACCGCTAAGCTATTCGAATATGATTTCAAAATAATGCGGTAGGACTATGGCGATTTCGCTTACAGTTTAGTTTGAATTATCGTCGCACTAGAGTTACAAGAGGGCAATTGGCGACGGGCGTCATATTTTAGAACCACAGTCAAGTGACGAGCCGACACCTGAGTAGGCACCCAACGCAACCGGTAAGGCCGACATCGTACGCAGCGTTAGGACTTTGAAGGATATTTAACGTGCACTCCCTCCACACGGGGTATTATTCGTCGGACATTTTGGCCTTTTATAGGTCGGCAGTTATTTTGGCGATGCCCGGACCCGAACCTGGGACCTTCCGCATGCTAGGCGAATGCCTAACCGACTGGGCTCCCCAGCCCTCGATTTCACTTATAGAAAGAAGTAAATCCAAGAACCCTTTTTCTGTTCCTTTTCAATAATAAGTCTCAAGCACAAGTTGTTGTTTCTTTTACTTCCCTTAAAAGTGTTCATTCCGCCTTTATTTAAAGTGGATGACACATAAAAAATGTGGGGGGTCTTAAAATGAGCATAAAAAATATATGAATTTTTTCTAATAATGGAAGGGATAGCGAAATAAGCTTACATATTTTTTAAGTGCATTAAATACAGCTATGTAAGATTATGAATTTATGCTTAAGGTGAGTGAATAAAAAATAGAGCTTTTAATGCTAGTTAAGACCCAAAGGGAATTTAATAATTATTAAAAAAATATTGAGGTGTGACTCGCAATGATGTCAAAACCAAAGTAATATAGATTAAAGAAGGCTGCATTTTTAAAAATACTAAATTGGTTATTTAAAATTGCGCCAACGTATGATTGGCGTAGTTAATTAGGAATGATGGTTATCTAAGTTAAGAAGTTGGTTACTGTCATGATGGAGGATCCTTTAGTGGTGCATTTAATTGTGTATATTTTTAACAGGTTTCACGACTTTAACCTTTCCAGACTCTATCGATTTTTGTAAATAAGATCATGCACAAGTCAAAAAAATAATTAATAAAAAACAAATCTAAAAAAATTAAACAACGAATTTATACCCATACGGCGTCACTTGTTGGCGCAACTCTGAAATTTCTTTCCGTAAAACAGAAATCTCAGCTATATCGTCGTCAGGCATACTTTCAAATACCAAACAAATTCAAACGACATAGGTCGACAATGTTAAACACTAAAAATTGAAACACCAATGCTACGAAAAATTAATTTAAGAACCAACCCTTAAGGAACTAAAGGTGCCACGCGGTGAGGTAACAAACAACAGTTTTAACTGTACCTGGACTAACCACCGTTGCAAAAAAACAACAACTGCAGTCTTGAGACGCCAGCGTCAGTCTATTTTCACAAAGGTCCTTGGTCACCATGGCGAAGGGGTCGCAGGGTTAACCCCTCGTTAAGCTCAGTTGCAACTGTTCTGTATTTATCGTGTAGACGAGAGCTCAAGGAATACGCTGGCTTGGAGTAAAAATATTTATTAAATTAAAATTTTTTAAATATCACGAGTGTATAACAAATTAAACAATTAAGTTAAGGTAAAGTAAGCAATAATCAGTTGCTGAGACGCTATTAGCGAGCGATCCCGGGGCGGCAGCAATGCCGAAGAGAAGAAGAGATAAGGTAAGGTAATCGTTTCCGGCTGCCTATTTCTAGCCTCCTTCAGGAGCTTTAACACAGCCAATAACGCCTCGTATTTTAGAACCCTGGTCAAGTGACGAGGTCGACACCTGAGCGGGCACCCAACGGAACTTCGAGCGACATCGTACGCTAACGCCGTCGGGACTCCGCAGATTTAACGAGCACGTCTGTCCCTGTGTACTCGGGCCCATCCGTGATGAGGATTTTCTACTATTTCCAGCACAGATCCGATTTATAGGATGACTGGCAGTAAGTGGGATTCGAACCCCCGCACTCCTGAGAAGGTTGAACCTCTAGGCTGATGCCTTAACCACTCGGCCACGGACGGGCCAGAAGAAGAGAGGTTGGTTGGTAGGTTTTTTAGACATATATTTTCAGGCTTGTGTGTTGGTTAACAAGACCGCTTATAAACCATCGTCAAGAAGGACGACACGACATACACACACATATATGACAGATGCTGCCATCTATCGCCACCTCCACAATTTAGACATGCCCTGAAGGAGGGAAATAGTCTCCAGGGACCTTACCCGTGGAAACTGCGCAATGACGCCCACAGGACTTTTCGGCCCAACAGATTTAACGACACGTTACTCCGGCATATACTCGACAAACACAAACTCCATGCTTACGGGATTCGAACCCGAACCCAGAGGCTCCAAAGGCTAGCTCCCTAACCGTTGCGCCGCCGGGTCGGCGGAGAAGAGAGAGTTCACAAGCAAGCAGTGAGTTTTATAAGTCCAGTACCGGTGTTGCCACATTTAGCTAATAAACGTGGTTGGAAGATGTTGTCGAACAAGCACTGTATCCACAAGTAGCGCAATGTCGCCACACTGTCTACCTCAACAGATCTCCCGCATCAACAAGATGCAAACTACTCCAGCACTGGGTATCCAAGTATCCCCCTCCGGTATTCGGCTCTTCAAATCCGTCAGTCCATTTTTTTATAGAGTTACCCAGTTACAATTTAAGCGATCTCAATAACCGCAATTTTAAGTATTTAGAGTGATTTTTTTTTTAAAATTCATTCATCCTAATGCAATCTATTCTTTCCCCAACCAAGATACAATTGTTTTATTTCATTATACTCATATTAGACTGATTAATAAATTCGTTGTTTAACTTTTTAGGTTTGTTTTTAATTAATTATTTTTTTGACTTGTGCATGATCTTATTGGCAAAAATCAACAGAGTCTGGAAAGTTTAAAGTCGTGAAACCTGTTAAAAATATACACAACGCAATGCATTACTAAAGGATCCCCCATCACGACAGTTACATTACAAAGATACCTTGACCAATATACTATAAAACTTCCATCTTTATTAAAACTGTCCCACAATATAAAAAAATTAAAATAATAATGTATTTTATAATGTGATTTTTTTAATTAAGTAGCAAATACAAGAATTAAAGATTTGAATAAGGGATTTTTCTAAAATTGTGGTACGGTAAATCGGTGTACTAATGTGTAACCAAACTAAAGGTAAATATACACTACGAAATATAAAAAATAGAAAGAGTAGCATAATTTCAAAGATACTTAATTAAAAACAGCCTTCGCAAATGGGACGACACTATAATATAAGACCTATCTGTGCGTTGGTAACATAATGGCGTTTGTGAATTGTTTAGAGAAAATTATAATCTTTCCACATCAAAAGATGATAGATCTTATGAAACCTAAATATAGGTCGAAAAGCATAAAATTGATAAAAACCCAAGCATAGCTCTAAGCAAATTTGAGATTTGTTAATCCTTCAAGGAGTTGCTAAGGGCCGTGCTAGGGTGAAGATATTCAAGTTTGTTTTCGGATCGTCAAGTTCGGATCGTCAACTTTTTGTTGGGAATTGGACATAGGTCTCTTTTTGCAATAACTAATCGCCATTTTCATTTTTATACACCCAACGGCTCTTACTTTCTGCACTTCCCCATAAATTAAGTCACCTGTGTTAAGATACTTTATAATTAGCAGCAGGTATAAATCAAAAGATTGGCATAAAGCTTTACGACCATGTTGCATCGCTTCTAAGGTGTGAACCCTAACAGCTGGCGGATCTTGCTTAGTCAAAACTGTAACTGAATTTCTTCAAAAATGATCTTGATTTTAAGCACTATGAAAAAAAAAATTCCGTCAAAGTCACGGGTTTGAACAGGTTAGCTGAGTTGCCAGAAAGTACCGTAAAAATAGCAAAAAATACGGTAACACTCCTCATTAATTACGGAAATTACATTCAATATACTGTTTTGTCAAATTAAATGTTTTTGCTTTTAGCTTCCACACTACGTTTATAATGTAAAAAGTAAAAGTATTATAATCGTTCAGTCCGTCTGTCTGTCACCCACTTTCATAGACCAAACTACAAATGCTACAGACAAGTGTGATACGTCGAAAAATTCAGCGCGTCGAAATTAGAAGACATAAAATCTCAGAAAAATTTGAATTCGAAGTGCTTTAATTATTTAAAAATCTGCAAAATTTAATGCTCATTTAAAAAGCATAAGAAGCCATTTTTATTGGAATTAAAACACCATTGCCATTCGCAACAATCACTCGAGAAACTTTAATTCTTTGAAATAATAAATTAAAAGAAATTTATTTTCGCGACATCAATCAGTTTGAAATGAAGTCAAATATATTTCACTAAGAGATTATTTGTTGTTTATATGAAATGTTTTGGTTCTATTTAAAAGAGAAGAATATTACATATTTATTCTTTGAAATATAAATTAATTTTTGCAAACGATAATAATTATTAAAGAAATATATATTGAATTTTCGAAATAAAATAAATGAAACTAGCCAAATTTAGCGTTTAAAGTTTTATAATAGAATTAATACTGTGTTTGGCGACTTTTTTCCTGTTGAACACAAATTTTGTGTGGAAGCGGGCTGAGTGACAGATTCTGCTACAAACCTACTTTTTAAAATAGAGAAATGTTTTCGCGCCAGGAGCAATTTGAACCCGCAAACTTTAAATTACAAGACCCCACACTTAAGGGTGGCCCTAGTTTTATCAGCTTGGGATTGATAATTGAGTACTAAACTTGTTAAACAAACTAACTAAAAGGGAAATAATCTAACTAGACCACTCGCCATAGAACATTGTTAGCATTGGAACCTTAAGTCCAATATGGCTATAGAAATGGGAATAGATACTTACTCATGAGCCAGTAAATTAGATTCAAATAGATTTCATCTCAGCTTTAAGGGAAATTCAATGAGCTAGAATAAAATTACTTTGTTTTTATAAATTTTACTTTATCATACACTCTCAAAGCAAACGAGCGGTTTTAACTCAGTCTGAGTTAATTTCCACTCCTTTCCGGTGCCGAAAATGCACTTCCCCTATAGGAGTGGATTTCACTCTTTTGTTTTAAGAGTGCATATTTTATTATTATTTACATCAATTTTGAATCTTACTTTTAAACTCATTTTTTCCAAAATCAGTTTCTTACACTTTTGTCATATTTAGAGCTGTCAGTGGACTGTTTCATTAAGACCCAAGATGGATGTCGTTTTTATTATTCATGAAAATTTCGCTAATCGTGGGATACATTTTTATAAAGTCCCCACGTTTTATAGAGAGCTACGCAATTAAATCTTCAAAATATATAGTCTGAAGCTTTTTCATTATAAGGGTAAATTTATCGCTAGGTAGTTTCAAAGATTAGAAATACGCAATATTGTTTTCAAATGTTATCTTCACACTTAGAGGAAATGTGAGGAAAACGGAAAATATAAAATTATAATTTGCGTATTCTTAATCTTGTTTTCCAAATATCAATTAGATTTTAACTCCTGCGATGCTACACTGTTAAAAATTTTGTGTTAGGTTTCACCATGATATTGGTTGGTTTCACCGTGATAGTGGTTGGTTTCACCATGATATTGGTTCCTAGTAGCTGCAACGGCTGAGTGGTGAAATGTTTCACCTTTTTTTCGGTGTTTGGTTGAACCATTTTTCTGGATTTGGAAACAAAACCTGAGAAACGGTTCAACCGAATACCAAATAATATGGTTTAACGTTTCACCACACAGCCGTTGCAGCTACTAGGAACCATACTTTTGGTGAAACAAAGTGCTTAATTTTTAACAGTGTACAAGGGAGCACTATTGTTTGGTGCAATTTTGTTTCTTTTGGTAAAGTGTGGCGTTACACTACAAGCAAACTACACAAGCAAAACTTTAAATAACACCTAATGCTACTCGACACTAATTTCTTATTGATTACTACCAGTCTTTAAGATTCTAAGCAATATTGTAGATATTAGCTGAAGCAACTCGGTCTCCAACGGAAGCAACTCCTCTGGTTCCTTTTGTTGGATACGAATTGTCTATGGCATTTGTAGTTTGGTCTATGAAAGTGGGTGACGGAAGGACAGACGAACAGAAATAGCCTTTGTACAAGCTTCCACTTTGTACCTTATAACTATAGTGTGGAAGTTAAATTGAAACGTTGGGTGTTTATTTGTTCGTTTGTTTGTATCTTATAGACTGGACATCTGTTTGCGTGGCACAAACTTGTGGCACAAACGTGTATTTCATACTTCAGTTACGATTTTTGAACTCTTACATTTCAAAATGTTCAATTGTTGGAGAAAATTGGAATAACCTGAAAAAATTATATCACTTTCGCTCAAATCCGATTTTTTTTTCCTCCTTCGTGTTGCAATCGAGCAGCTGAAGAAATGAAATGAAACTCTTACAAAAATAAATATTGAAATTTTTGATTTTAATGATTTTTATCCAGGTTCCGAAGTCATCAATAGAGAGCTCTTATTTATTACCGTTTCTGTTCATCTTCATTGTATCACCAAAATTTTCATTACCAAATGATACATGAATCGATTCGAATACACTCTTAAACAAACGAGCGGTTTTAACTCGTGTGATTAATTTCACACCTTTCCGTGCGAAAATGCATTCTCCTATAGAGTGAATTTCACTCTTTCGGAGTGGGTAAAAGAATAAAGAAACAATCTGCGTCCTACACTCTTAAAACGAGCGGTTTAACTCAGTCTGAGTAATTTCCATCCTTCCGTGCGAATGCACTCTCCTATAGGAGTGAATTCACTCTTTTTTAAGAAGGTATGTTTTAGTCCGTGCGACGAAGTATTTGCTATAGTAATGTAATACAAAATGGCGATAGAGCCGATTGCTTACTAATAATAATCATTGTCTTTTCTCGACATAAGTATAATGTAAGCGTTATTGAGACATTAAGGTGCATAAGAACTGTAATTTTGTCACTTACTGTGTCGAATAATGCCAATTATAGCGGGACAAAGTCATCAGGCATCGTAATCTGACAACATTAATGGCCGTAAAGTGGTCGTAACATAGATAATAATGTCGTTGAGGTAGCTTATATAATATAGTAGAGTGAAGAAGAGAAGGTAATTTTTTTCACCTTTTCTTAAACTTTTTACGTCAAAATCTCTAATTTTAAAAATAATATTATAAACTCATTAACTAAACTCCTCTGCGCAACAGCCCATTACTGGGCCAAGGCCTGCCGTGCCCATTTCAGCTTTCGTGACCTAGGGCTCTGGGATGCTAGGCATATGTTCCGGTAAGGTGGTCAGCTTCACGCGGAACCCCCAGTGTTTAGTTCCCAACCATGATTGGTACTCATTTAATCGACCCACTCAAGGGATGAAAGGATGGGTCAACCTCGCCAAATCCGGGATTCGATCTCCGGACCTGTGGCGTGGCAATGCGAAGCACTACCATTAAGCCACTGGGCCTCCTATAAACTCATTAAAATATATCAATGTACACAGTTGACTAATAACGACGCATAAGACCGGCTAAGGTTTGTCACTTTTTCCAGCAAAACCTAATTTTAATTTTTTAAACTTTATAAATTTATATAATTGTAAAATTTAATGTATTGCGGATCCTTGTACAAGTATTGACTACATAAAAGAAAGATTTGTTTTTTCAAAATCATTATTAAAAAGTTTGCCAATGAATATATTTTACTTATCCCACACAGAGTCATTCTAAGCACGTAAAATACCATCAAATTTCTTGCAACCAAAAAAGAACTGAGGAAAAATTTGACAATAATATTTTGCGAGAACATGCAAAATAGCAAAAACGTTCTTTTCTGATATTTCTGAATAATAGCACAAGATTCTAATACATTTTTTTTAAATTTATGTGAAATTTTTTAAGACAGATCTTTCGTTCTTTACATCTAATTCCTTAAAATAGATATTTCCTGTTTCCAAAAACAGTTAATTAAAAAAATATTAAATGTAGAGGCTCGATATTAAACGACATTTTTGAATTGAATATGTATTTAAAAAATAACATGAGGAAGCTCCAGGTTTTCATTAACAAGTGCCAAAGAAGGATTCTTGATATAAAGTGGTACCATAAAATTAATAACGAAGAGCTTCTAAGGAGAGCAAAACAGATACCAATAGAACTTGAAATTAAGAAAAGAAGTCTGGCGTTGGATTGGGCATGTATTGCGAAAAAATGAAAAATTTAACACAAGACAGGCTTTTGATTGGAATCCCCAGGGACACCGAAAGAGGGGAAGACCAAGAAACACTTGGAGGCGAACTATCGAAAACGAACTGGAGAAGGTGGGGGACAACATGGCGGGAGGCGAAATATCTGGCCACCAAACAGAGTGAGATGGAAGAACCTGACGGAGGCCCTATGCTCCAGCGATGGAGTGCAAGTGGGATAAGTAGTAAAGAAGAAGTATGTAAAGAAGTGTGTGAAGTAAGTATGTAAGAAGTAGTAAGAAGTATAAGTATAAGTGGTGATAAGTATAGTATAAGTTAAGGTGTAAGTTGGTGTAGTAAGTTGTATATATAGTAGTATAGTAGTAAGTAAGTAAGTAAGTAATGTATTTAAAAGCATGTTTTGCAAGTAATTTAAAAAAAAATTAAATATGTAAATGCTTTTAAAACAACTTGTAACCTTGATTAGGGCACCCATTTTCGCTCAAAAATTCATTCCCCATTATAATTTATATAGTACGCAGAATGAAACTAAAGATTAGATCATTTTTTAGCACCCTGATCTTAAAAGTCTCTAAAAAGGTTAGTCATTTGAAAGAATATTTAACCTAAAAAAACTAGAATTCTGTAAAAGAACTAACGTTTATACAATTTTTTTTAATAGATATAAGCATGAAAAGATGATTAACAGTCTGTTCTTACTGTTAATATTGTTCATACATCAATCTCTATGTCTTAATTTTTTTTATTAAAATAAACAAAACTCGTTAAAATAAAACAGCACCAGCTCCTAAACGTGTGGAAAACACAAAAAACGTGTAGAAAACACATTTAGGATTTTCGACCCCATCGCATTACTTTACTTACCCTTCATTTCATGTTAAGTAATTAAAAGTAAAAAAGTTGATTTTATAATGTGCGGTTTTCGAAGTAACAAAGAGGGACCTCCCCTCCTTTGTTCAAAATTATAATCACCTTGTTTCAAAAATCAATAAACCGCTATGATTACAAAAAAGATTATTATTTTCTTTTATTTTAGTTCAACAGTCATTAGAGCAACAAATTGAGTCCAGAAATGCGGCATCAAAATTTATTAAAAAAGCATGCCTACCGAAGTATGAAATTAATATGGGAAATTTTCTTTTGGAATTAATTAAGATGCTTGCTTAATTGGGGGTCTAGATAGACTGTGTATTTTTAAGACTTATTTAATGATATTTTAAACCGTATTAAATTATTATTTTTTGAAATTTTTCTGCGGTAATTAGATCCAGTCATTAATAAAGATGAATTTTTCATAAATAAGGGTTTTTAAAGTAGTTGCTAATTAAAAGCATTTATGCTATTTAATTAAATAAGTATAATTTTTGGGGATTTTTAAAGATGGTTAATGTTATTAACAAGGTTGTTTTTTAATTTAGCTTTTTAGGATGGAAGGTAATCCCTATCAACTGATTTAAGTTCTGTTTTGTCAGTTAATTTAGAAAAAGAAAATACAAAAAAAAAAATACTTAACTTAAAAATAAATCGCTAAAATTTCCATTTAATTTAATGATTATTGTTTTCATTTAATAAAGATTTTTTTAAAAACTATCGTTGCAAAAATTCTTTTGATTATCGAGTTTCTCAAAGCAACATTTTTTAACATTTAATTAGCGTCCCACTGCAATTCCACGAGGAATACTGGTAACAGTATTTGTCATAATCTTGAACTGCAGTCTTCGTCTCGAAGAAAAAACAAGAAATATTGAATAAAGTAAAATAATCTACACTGTTAAAAAAATTTGTGCTTGGTTTCACCATGATATTGGTTCCTAGTAGCGGCAACGGCTGTATGGTGAAACGTTAAACCATATTTTTGGTATTCGGTTGAACCATTTCTCAGGTTTTTGTTTCCAAATCCAGAAAAATGGTTCAACCAAACACCGAAAAAAAGGTGAAACATTTCCCTACACAGCCGTTGCAGCTACTAGGAACCAATATCATGGTGAAAGGAACCAATATCATGGTGAAACCAAGCACAAAATTTTTGACAGTGTACTTTCCTGTTACTTTAGTACATACTGAAATTCTTATTGTACGGATATACAAACGAAAAAAAGTATTAACGTTAAGTATGTGATATATAACTATTCTTTGTAAAAAAATATTTTTTTTAAATCATTCATTTTGAACTGGCATTAAAGTAGACCATAATAGATAAAAAAAAAAGGACTGTCGCCTTAAAGCTTTTTTTAGGGGCTAAAAATAGGAAAACGGAAACGTTCAACGACCGACCGACAGAAGTATAGACGGACGGGAAAGCGTTCAGTTTAGTTTAGTTTGAATTATCGTCGCGCTAGAGCTACACGAGGGCTATTGGCGACGGGCGTCGTATTTTTAGAACCATAGTCAAGTGACGAGCCGACACCTGACGGAAAAGCGTTCAGACACATTGACAAATAGTATTACAGATAGTCTCTGATGAAATGTCTTCTTCATCAGCGCCTTGTTCCAGCCAAAGCGTTCTAAATTTGCTTCCACCCAGGCAGGACAATTTTTACCTTTACTTTTTTTTCAATCCTTTTGAAACATGAAAACGGAAAGTAGTCTAAAAAAAAATACCATTTTTAAATCATGGATTCTTCGGAGAAAATTAAAATATCTCAATCTCATTACAAAATAACTTATTACATTCTCACTCAAAATAGCTTTACTTAAAAAATATTCAATTTTTGAGTCCATCTTCCTAAATTGGAAACTGGACAATTAGCTGATTAGTATTCAATATTTGGACGTCTCTGATTTTATATATTTGCGAATTTTTATTACCATGTCTTTATATTCTCCCGAAATTTATTACTTCAAGCGGTTTTCATACTGCCATGGTTGTCGCTATTCCATGCCTTTGCTAGTAGATACAATATCATGTGCCCGTATTAATATCTACATGTCCATTTCATGCTGTCGCTATGTGATTCTTGTTCGTGTGTGGTCTTTTCGGCGACGGTTAGACTGCATTTTTACGACTGGTTACAGCTGTGTAACAATGCGGTAGTCTGGTTGTCGCGAATTTGACGTGTTCCTAGATCGTAAATTCTCAATGAAAGAAATACCGCGCTCCAGTGATGTGTTGAAGTTCAAAAACGAATTGAAGAGAGTGTGTCCCTTGAGTGACAGGGGTTGGACCAATGAAGTTTTGGGAAGGCGGTCCGGGTGTGAAGATGCTTTTCCGCGTGAGACTTTGAGATATAGAATCAACTGATTTTTTGATCGGTCGAGAACCCTTCTTTTTACTCTTGTTTCCATTAAAACTTGTACGTGTACGACGTGTCAGACCGTATCAACCCCATTTTGGTATGTAGCATTTTGAGAAACTCTTTGGAACCATTAAAGTATAATTATTCTTATTTAACCTTTGTTTGTTTCATTTATTAATTTTTCAGAGAGAGAGCATTAAGAATAACTTCGAACCTTAAATTTGGGATGTTTAAATTAATCAGTTTTAATCATGACGCAAAGTACTAACCTCTATTTCACTATTTATTCATACTATACGATCACCAATAGAGTAATGAACATGAAATATTACACACTTCCAACATATTCATACTTCACGTGCTACAAGTCTTCAAACTTTCAACACCAGCGTGAGGGGTTGCTTTGTGAACCTGTTTGATTAATTATTCTGTTAACAAACTTTTCCATGCGAAAATGCCAAGATTCCATTGGCATGTGGCTATCAAGTAGCTGAAAGAGATATATTGAGCATCTCATAGTAAAATTAAGGATTAGGGTAAGGAGTTTAACATAAATTGTTGTACTCTGTATTGTCTAGAAAGGCTAATAATTTTGGGGTATATCACAGCAGTTAGCGTAAAAACTTTTATGTTAAGGTCAGTGAAAAGTCATCATTAAGGCCTTATCACACGAGAGCTCGTTCGTTCAGCGACGCCCGCACGCCATATCAAAAACTGGTTTTTGTAGCAGTTTTGCTCGATGGGCATTTTCGAGTCGACTCGAAAAAATCCGGCTCATTTTTGCTGTTCGAACGGCTTCTCCAATCAGAACGAAGTTCAGTCGTGGCGTAATGGCCGAGCCTCCTCCTCCAATACCGCGATAATACTGCTTTTAAGTTTGTGATGTCACGCATGACGTAGCCGTTCTCTTGTGACGTTTTTGCTGTCCCAAAAGTTGTTTGACGAGCGACGTTCGTACCGTCTGATAAGGGCTATGTATAAAATTTTTAAAACTGATAACCTTATTTGCAATTATATCGTTATTTTTGTAAATAAAGTAACATTTTTCAATGGGCATGTTTCAGGTCCTGAGTAGCAACATAAATGTTTAATGAAAATAAATTCTTTCCCGAGTCTAGATTGGTGAATTTACTGTCAAGTAGTAACAGAGCACCAATCGGAGCACAGATCGAAGGAAGTTCAGGAATGAATGGTGGAAGAACTACATCATCTGAACGAAGCCAATTGTTTTCAATGTATCGCTTTTTAAAACACGGCTATGTCGTTGAGTCAAACTGTAAGGAGTAGGGATTTGAGTAGTGTGGGGTGATTCTCATGAAGGTATATATAAAATTTCAATATATGATTTAGTGGAAAAAAATCACTTACACTCTTAAAACAAACAAGCGGCTCAGTCTGAGTTAATTTCCACTCCTTTCCGTGCCGAAAATGCACTTCCCCTATAGGAGTGGATTTCACTCTTTTTGCGGAGTGGGTAAAAGAAATAAAAGAAAACAATCTACGTCCTACACTCTTAAAACGAGCGGTTTTAACTCAGTCAGAGCTAATTTCCACTCCTTTCCGGTGCCGAAAATACACTTCCCCTATAGGAGTGGATTTCGCAATTTTGTTTTAAGAGTGTATGGAAGAATTACACAGTAACCATTCGTCGTTAGATACATAGTTTCGTTAAAACAACTCTTTTACTGCCATTTTCGAATATTCAAAATCAAAAGCATTATTCAATCAAAAGCATAAAATCTCTCCAATGGAAAGCTCGCCAAGTAGATTGCGCCAAACCAACCTTAACTTAGCGAGTAATATCATCCCCTTTTATTCACGTTTTTCCTAGATCCCATATACTCATCAGAAGTCTTTGGGGGGCTTCGCGAAACAACCAGGATCGAAAGCAATCAAGGAGCGAAAGAATCCCTCGATCAATGGCGCAGGATTCATTAGTCGAGTGATCTGAAAATCTCTCATTAAGAGAAGCCTCCCCTGCTAAAAACAAATTAATAAATCCCCTGCCGTGTAAACATGGTGTGTGTGGGGGGGGAGGGGGAAGGGGGATCGTTTTATTTATGATTAATCTACGCCTTTATTGCATTAACACTTCTCCACGTTTTCTCTGTAGAATTTTGGTTGGAATGCTTTGGTTATTTTTGGAAAACAGTGGATTTATGTTTGGACAGGTTGTTATTCATGCCAACTTGACCGAAATCCGAATAGTTAGAGCTTATGTTTCCCGTTTGGTTCGAATGTGGCCATTCTATAATTAAATATAATTTGTTTTATAGAATAAAATCCTTTCAATCACGGTTTCTCGAGTGAACTAGGGCTGACGCCGGTTGGTTGGCAGACAAATTTTCAGGCTTGTGTGCTTGGTCACAAAGACCCGCTTATAAACCTTCGTTAAGAAGGACGGACACGACATACACCCACACACAAGACAGATGCTGCCATCTATCGTCACCTCCACAATTTAGACATGTCCCTAAAGGGGAGGGAAATAGCCTCCAGGGACCTGTACCCGTGGTAAACTGCGCAATGACCGACCACAGGACTTTCGGATCCAACAGATTTAACGAGCACGTACTCCGCATATACTCGGTGGGTCTTCAGAGGTGTCGAGACTCGATCGCGGGACCTTCCGATCCCGAGACCGAGATCTTAACCACTAGGCTCCCCACGGCCCTGACGCCGGTATCGAGAGGGTAAGGTTTAGGTTGAATTTTGGTCGCACTCAAGTTATTCGAGGGCTATTGGCAACGGGCGTCATAATTTATAAACACAGTCAAGTGACCAGCTGAGTAGGTTACCTAACGCAACTTTTTGAGGTCGACATCGTTGGACTCCGGAGTCGGGATTTTGGAGCATATTTAACGTGCACTCCCTCTACCAAGGCTGTTCATGAATTAAGTTCTGGTGAATCTTGGTATTTGCAGTGCCGGATTTAAAGACCCAGGGACCCTAGGCACTTGACATTTGGGGCCCCACCATCTCGAAGCTATTTTGGAAATTTAGCAAATTAAATACACTAGTACAGAACATATGATTTTTAATCGACTTTATTAAACATCAGAATAATACAGTATGTTACTATAGTTATTCTATAAAATTTCAAATTTTTATAATAAATTTTCAAATTTTTTTAGGTGATTTTATATTTTTAAGGGGCCCCTTCCTAACTGGGCCCGGGCCTTGTAGGCCTAGGCCGAAATCCGGCAGTGGGTATTTGGGTTTTAGCCTACTCTTTCAGAGAGAGTCGATAGAGTATAAGATATGTGTAAGCGAGTTAGGTAATGGTCTGGAGGGATTGTACCCTTATGTTTAACAGAAAATATAAAAAAATACCCTCAGAAAAAAAACTTGTACTGACTTTCAATACAAAAAGGTGTGTTTTCTCCATTTATTAGAAGTTTGTGTTAAAAAAAAACTGTGTTGCGACCAAATATTAGCGCATAGTTAGCACAAAAATTGTGTTAAAGGCGCAGTGCTCATGTATTCTTCCGATATGTAGCTCAGCATCTGCTCTTCCGATATGTAGCTCAGCATGTAGCTCAGCATCTGCTCAAAAACTGTGTTGCGACCAAATATTAGCGCTTAGTTAGCACAAAAATTCTGTTAAAGGCGCAGTGCTCATGTATTCTTCCGATATGTAGCTCAGCATCTGCTCTTCAATGTCTCGGATTGATCAAAACATTGTAAAGCTTAAAAAAAATTAGGCGCAGTGCTCATGTAATTCTCGATATGTAGTCAGCATCTGCTTTCAATGTCTCGGATTATAGTTTACTAAAGCTAAAATATAATCGGTATTAAATTAATGTTTAATTTATAAACTATAGTTTCTGAATTGTGTAGTTTTTTATTAATAGCCGAAGGATATATTAAAAGTATCTTCTCGCGATCTTTAGTTGTGTTGGAACAACACAGATTTGTGTTCGTATGTCATTAATACAATTTTTGTATTGAAAGAACACAATATTGTACTGTTACCATTTTTACACAATTGATGTTTTTCACGTGTGATGTGTGAACCCAAGTTTTTCTGAGTTTACTCTTGTAAATCTTATGAATTGATTAATTGTGGCCTCAGATATAACAAAGGGGGCTTGGGAGCCCAGTCGGTTAAGACGTTCGCTTTCCATGCGAAAGGTCCCAGGTTCGAGTCCGGGAATCGCCCAAATAACCGCGAACCTATAAACGGCCCGTTAAACCAAAAATGTCCATCGAATAATATCCCGTGCAGAAGGAGGGCAAGTTAAATATGATCCAAAGTCCCAACGCTGCATACGTTGTCGCCCTTAACGGTTGCGTTGGGTGCGTTACTCAGGTGTCGGCTCGTCACTTGACTGTGGTTCTAAATTACGACACCCGTCGCCGATAGCCCTCGTGTAGCTCTAGTGCGAATATACAGGGCTGGATTTACCAATAGGCCCTATAGGCCCGGGCCTAGGGGAGCACCATGATGAGGAGCGCAAAATTATTCCGCATTTTTTTTTTGTCAGAAAATTTCCATAAAATGTTATAGACTACAATCCAATGTTATAGATTTAAATCCAATTTCGTATAAATGTCTTTTTTAAAACCAATTTCGTATAAATTTATGATTTATTAGAAGAAAATTTAAGTCTTGTATATATTAATATCAGTTTAACTTGAGTAAAATGTAATGTATATGTATATCTGTAAGTTTATAATGAGCATTAAATGGTTTAAACTAATTTTAATAACTCAATTGTCCTATTTATTTATAGCTTATATACCAAAATTTAGAAACAGTTGATTCTCTCATTATTTTATTTAATTAATTTTACTTCACGATGAATTAGAATAAAATACAAATTATCTTCACAAAGACCTTTCTGAGGTCAAATTTCTCCCTCCTTTACGATGGTGTGAAGAGGGAGTGACAAAAAACCACGGGCCTAGGGGCGCATAAAATCTAAATCCGGCCCTGCGACTATATTCAAAATAACTTAACTCAGATGTAGCAGGTACAAGCTACCAAACAATTCCTCTTACATCCCATACAGAAAGTTCTTGGCGATGCATTCCTCCACGCCAATTCATTAACGGGGCGACCTTTTCTGCTTGCAACTTCAACTCGAGGCTCTTAATTAATTGCCTTTTTGCAAAAGATGGTGGCGCAGAATTAATCACTTTCTTAATTCACCGGGCTATTGATGAATAGTACGCTTCCAGAGAAGTGACTGGTACATTTCGGGAAAAGGAATTTCGTTCCATTGAGAGTTGTTCTATCTGGTACTGAATTTCAAAGAAGTTCCGTTCTATAATTGTTTTAAGGTTTAAACTTCTACTAACTTCGGTAATGAATTGGGTACCTAACGTTAATGTGTTTTTCTTCTTATGGTTACAGTGTCAAGTCCATTTTGTTTTCGAACGTGTAAAACTGTCAGTTTATAGTTTTGCGTTAAAACGCTGCAATTTTTAAATTTTTTTTAAAAATTGACATGCGGTCGATGTTCGTCTGTCCATACCCTCTTCCAAAATCGGTTCTATACATCATATCTTAAAAATTCTTTTTTGTTTGAAAGCTATGACCTCAGAAACCCAACTTTCATACTTTTTGTCCGCCTGTCTGTACATAAATTTACTATCTGTCGGCGAATTTCCCATTGAATTGGCGTTGGAATTCAATTTTGAGTCATTTAAATCACTGTTGCCAAATCAACAATGGCATTAGAAACTTTATTTAAAAATATTTGAAGCAAAATAATTTTTTTATGAATCAGTTTGGAATGACGTCATAAAATGTAGCACAATGTGATTCTTTGATTGTTCATTAATAGTTTACCAAGAAAGCGGCAAGGCATATTTTTTGCATACAATTATGCTTAGTTTTAATTTACATTTCGTATTTTTTTAATGCAGTTTGTAGTGGTTTCATTACTTTTGTTATTAATAAATATTTAATTATTCTTTGAACTACAAATAAATCGAGAAGACGATAAATAATATTAAGTTAATTTACGAAAGAATATTAAGAAAAATAGTTGATTTTGGCTTTTAGAAGTTTATGTTATAGCTGGATGCTGTATTTAGCGATTTTTTTCTAATGTGTATAAATCTAATGTAGAAACGGTTGTTGATGATATTTACTGTTAAGAACCTAGTTGTTTCCCGATTAGAATTCCAGTAAGTATTTAAGTAACAGGAAAGTAGGCTATTTTATTTCTTTAAGAACTTCTTGTTTAAATTAGTTTTTAATGTAAATAAAATTTATCCTACATTAGTTGTGCACTATTTGGCGTTTCATTTGCCTTTTATTTAGGAGAGTTAGATAAACTTAAGCAGAAAACCTATTTTCGCAAGCCAAGTTTTCTTGCTAATATTCTTTAATGAGCTAAAAGGGTTTATTATAAGATAAGACTAATTTAGGACTCCAGTCGATCCAAAAGTAAAGTGGCGTGAAAAGAAGGAAATAGAAACATGTAACTTAAACTAAAATTTAAGGTAATTTTATAATTATTTACTTAAAAGGTGTGTGAATGTAGCTTTGAATACTTGCGTCAATAATGTAGACCAAAAAGCAATTTTATAATGAAAGTAATTTTTCTTTAATGAGTTTTAATAATGGATATGTAGTATCTAAGACTCTGTTATAGTAACTTTTAGAATGTACACTGCTCAAAAGAATTAGGGGAATGCATGGTTCAAACCCTTTCACCCAAAATGATTCCATTTGGAGTCATCAGATTGCGATTTTTTTTTTCTCACTAAGTTGAGCTCGCACTTATTTATCGTTAGAAGGAAGTCTTTTGAAGAATTAAATAATGTTTGTTTAAATTAAATGAAAATATGAAAAACATGGTAAAATAAAATTATCTCCCAAAAAATTTTATGAAATAAATTGACCCTAAATTCTTCACGATTACATTCTTAGATGTTTAAAAATTGATTAAAATTTTTTTTAACAAATAAAGTTTTCAAAAAGTTATTGTTATAATTTATTCAAAAGTTATGTTTCCTTAATTTCCCCCCCGTAAATTTTAGATAAAAAATTAGGATTTTTTCCCTGTTTTTTACCATTCTGGATGCATAATGAATCTATTTCAGAAATTTAAGATTTGTAGAATAAAAAATAAAACGTTGGAACTGAAAGGGTTAACAAAAGTACGAAAAGTGCTCCCCTAATTGTTTTGAGCAGTGTACTAAATTCAACTTTGTACCACTTGAACGGCAAAAAAGTAAGGCAGTGGTATATTGTTCAGAAAATGACACATTAATTTTTTAATGATGTTACGAAACAAAAAACCCCTAGAAGAAAATATTTATAAATCAGACACGAAACGAGCATTAGTAAACACCGGAAGTTTTCCTTAAAAAACATTTAAAAACCAGCAATGAATTACCCAGACGCATCTTTAAATTTATGTGGAGACTATTAACAATTACTGTAGTTCTTTTACGCACAAACCAATTAACGAAAATTGTGGTCATTACATATCATTATGGTTTTTTCTTAAACGATGGGATGAGTGGAAATTTGTTTTCTGGTCTGATGCTTTTTGTTGTTTCGTTTTGGCCCTCATGTGATTATTCAAACCTTGTTTTCTAGCGCGATATCTGTAGAAAAAGGTACATTATTAAGTGTTTTAACATGGTACAAGGTTCGGTTTTTTACTAACGGGTATTGAAATGTACATTGGGGTATGCCTAATGGTGTCGTGATGATTATTATGGCGGTAATTTGGACACTGGGATAAGTAAATTTAATTTATGCGAAGGTATGAGCTCAGGTGGGGCTTTTTTTTATTGTTTTTTAGGTGACGTGGGGGTTTGAAGAGATTTAAATAAATTGGTACAAGATGTTTACTAGGCTAGGGGGAAATTAGTTGGAAGCGTGTTTGTTATTTTTGTTTTATTTTGGATGGAAATAGCTCAAAAAACAATATCAAAAGTATCAATAAAGGTCAATTAATTATGTAATTTTTGCACTTTCTCAAAAATGTGAGTGCTCCTATAATTAAAATAAAATATTTTAATTTTAAGGTTAAAAATGCAATTAATATTGTAGCAAAGTAAGACTTGAACGGTTAGGGAGCCGTAGCTCACTGGTAAAAAACGATACTGCAAACGTTTGTGGGATCGAGCCCGGGCATAGCCTAAATTTATAATTTCGTTATTTCTTAGTTTGATTTGTTTCTCGTTATTCCTTAATTTATATAAATTAGTTAATTTCTAGAACCTTCTAGGCTAGAAGTTTCTACTGCTCTATATAAAGGAATGTAACCATCCAGTTGGGTCATTAAAAAGTCTCGAGTTGAGATATACACTCTTAAAACAAACGAGCGGTTTTAACTCAGCCTGAGTTATTTTCCACTCCTTTCCGTGCCGAAAATGCACTTCTCCTATAGGAGTGAATTTCACTCTTTTTCGGAGTGGGTAAAAGAAATAAAAGAAAACAATCTGCGTCCTACACTCTTAAAACGAGCGGTTTTAACTCAGTCTGAGTTAATTTCCACTCCTTTCCGGTGCCGAAAATGCACTTCTCCTATAGGAGTGAATTTCACTCTTTTGTTTTAAGAGTGTAGAAGTTTCTACTGCTCTATATAAAGGATTGTAACCATCCAGTTGGGTCATTAAAAAAGTCTCGAGTTGAGATATAGCTGACTTGTCGCTTCTTGAATACAACCCCGTTATACCAGTTAACGTATTTCCCTTTCGTCTACGCGACAATATTTCTTTAGAAATACACAGCTATAATGAAAACGCAACTCAACAATGCGTCATTTTATGTTTTTCATTAGTTATTTCATTAGTGTCATTTTAAGTTTTCATTAGTTTAAGGGGCATAAGCATCGATCTAATGCATTATTTTTGAAAACCAAAGGTATGTCGTTATTATGGGAATGTTTAACGTCTTAAGTGGCAACAGTTACACAAAAATTAAATTTAGGTCTCTATTGAATAATTAAAGAAGCGGATGGAGCGAGCCTCATCTTATACCACCAATCACCGAAAACAAACAAGAACATCCAGGAATGAAAGCAGCAATGATCTACGTCACGTGAAACAAACTTTCTCATAATACAAGCCGTTTACAATAAGCCAATTTCTTTTCAACTAAAGCGCTTTTTCACCGGGTATGAAAATCAGCAATCAACAGCAAAATAAATTAATTAAAAGAAAAAATTTCACCTGTTTATTTAATATTAGTGAGTTGTGGTTTGAAATTAGCCAAAAAATTCTACAAGATGACGCCACTGTTTTTATATGTTATCAAATAATAATTAAATAACCGGGTGATTTTTTTCTAATGCGAATTTATTTTATTTTGTTAATTTTAAAACTTTCGTACAGTGTGAAAAACTTTGCTGATACATAGCAAACTTTTTACTTAAAAAAATTGGATTGTTAGAATGGAATTTGGAAGAGCTACCGACAGTCTGACCAAAATATCCTCAATGTCATTAGCTAATTTTAAGTTCTTATAAATATATTTTAAAAAGATAATTTAGTTAAAATTGCTTAAATTATATAACAATACTTTTGACAGATAGGACTTTAAAAGTGCGGAAAAAACCCAAAATTAGAAAAATTCGTTTATAACTAAAATAAAACTTTTCTTTGAAGTTATTTTACTGGTGGACAAGATACAATACAAAAAAAAAAAATTAACTCTAGTTAAATCACTTTAAAAAGCACTTATCGAAATTATAGATAAATGAAAAAGACCCAAGGGAGTTATGAATCAGGTTTAAATAGAATGAAAATATTTTATATCAACATACAAAGAATCTCGTAGTGAAATGTATTGGACGTCATTTCAAACTGACCGATGTCGAAAAAATAAATTTATTTTAATTTATTGTCTAAAAGATTTAAAGTTTCTCGAGCGATTGTTGCGAATGGCAATGGTGATTTAATTCTAATAAAAATGGCTTCCTTTGCTTTTTAAATGCGCATTAAATGTTGCAGTTTTTTAAATAATTGCAGTACCTACTTCGAATTTGAAATCTTTTCTGAAATTTTCAATGTATTCTAATTTCGATACGCTGAATTTTGTGACGTATCACACTTGTCCGTAGCATTTGTAGTTTGGGCTATGAAAGTGGGTGACGGACAGAGGGACTGAACGATTATAATACCTTCCACTTTTACGTAATAAATGTAGTTTGGAAGCTAAAATAGGCCCCAAGTTTTATTACCTTTTCTAATATGAAAATAGGCATTAGCACGGTTTAATAATGTCATTTATAATTTAACTACCGACATTTATTTATAAGTAAATGAAATACGAGCACAAAATCATAAATCTCAATTAATTAATGCAAGCAGACATTTTCTCACATAAATGTATTGCGTCCACGTATGTAATTTCCAACTTAATAACCTCAAGCCATTAATCTTATATCGAAGCTTTTAAATCTGCAGTAGCAGAACGAATGGAAAATCACGCAATCTAAGCAGAAGCGTAAATATAGACACAATCATGAAGAATGTTCTTGATGACTTTTGTTCTTAGAACGATTTTCATGGTCAATTCGTTTTCATTGCCAGACGAATTTTTTAATGGTATTAAGCTGGACGTGTAATCGGCCATTTTGTAAAAGGTAATGTTTCAATAAGGTTTACATAATAATTATTATGCCATATCAATTTATGGCTTGGTCGTGCCTTCGAGCTATAACGTGCAAGATCGTTTTATGCCTCACATGGGAATAAATCGTGTATTTCATTCGCCATGATATCATGACTTTTATGGCTTGGCATAAATTGAGCCAGATTCCCGAAGTTATTAATGGAAAAGCAATCTAAGAGGCATTGAGATTTCTTGGTTTTAATGTTTTCTTTGTCAGGAAGGAGCTGTCGTCCTTTGTACTGTTTCACACATAGCGGTTCTGTTTTTCTTTTGTTGCCGTATTTCTAGTGATACAATCCGCAGTGGCACTATTAAGCAAAGGGAGCTTTCACATGCAACGAGAAAAAAAATTATTATACTTCAGGTTCTGGTTTTTTTTTGCCATAATACGACGTTACATATCTTCAATGACAATTCGCAGTCAATGGGTCTTAAGCAACGTAAAAAACTATCATATATCAGGTTCCGGTTTACTTCCTTACTTACGGTGCTACATGATCCTCCGTAGCTACTTTAGGTCAAAGAAGCATTTACACGCAACGAGAAAAACTATCATACTTCAGGTTCCTGGGTGTTTTTTTTTTGTCCAACGGTGCCACATAATCCGCAGCGGCATTGTTAGGTCAAGCAGGACTTTTACAAGCCATGAAAAGAACTACCACACTTCAGGTTCCGGATTTTTGCCTTACTTATAGTGCTGCATGATAAGAAGTGGCAATGTTTGGACAATGGAAGCTTTCACACACAACGAGGAAAACTATCATACTTCAGGTTTCTGGGTTTTTTGTGCAACTTACGGTGCCACATAATCCGCAGCGCCATTGTTAGGTCAAGCAGGACTTTTACAAGCCATGAAAAGAACTACCACACTTCAGGTTCCGGATTTTTGCCTTACTTATAGTGCTGCATGATAAGAAGTGGCAATGTTTGGACAATGGAAGCTTTCACACACAACGAGGAAAACTATCATACTTCAGGTTTCTGGGTTTTTTGTGCAACTTACGGTGCCACATAATCCGCAGCGGCATTGTTAGGTCAAGCAGGACTTTTACAAGCCATGGAAAGAATTACCACACTTTGGGTTCCGGATGATTTTTGCTTTACTTATAGTGCTGCATGATTAGAAGTGCCAATGTTTGGACAATGGAAGCTTTCACACACAACGAGGAAAACTATCATACTTCAGGTTGTGGGGTTTTCGCCGTACAGCGGTGATAAATGACCCACAGTGGCAAAGTTAGGTCAATAACAGCTTTCACACACAACGGGAAAGGAAAATTATCGTACTTTAGTTATTTTTCAGCAAACTTGTTGTTCGACATGATCCGCAATGGCAACGTTAGGTCAAAAAGAGCTTTCTCACTCATCGGGAAAAAAACTATCAAATTTCAAACTCTGTTTTTTTGCCGTACTTACGGTGTTACACAATCCGCAGATACAATGTTAGGCAATAGGTTCTTTCACATACACAACGGGAAAAACTATCGTACTTCAGGTGTTATCAACCTTATTTCCTCAATCAGTGATAAGGTTAAGTGATTTGGAGCCATTACTTTACAAATGCGGTACATTTTGAGATTGATGGTAAAACTTATTGCCATACATTACTACTGAAGAAAGCATTAAACAATCCTACCACTGAAGCCTATATTGATTATGTATCAATGGATATGATATTCGTTCTCCGTAGTGTGTAACATTGACGCTATAATTGTACGACATCGCGAGGTAGAAATTATCGGAATTATTTCGAGTGCACTAAATATTTATTAATCGAAGGATACTGGGAGTTTGTGATCATCCGAGTTAAAAACTACATTTGTACTTTTCCGTTTCGAGGGTGTAAAAGATAAAGGTGCCAAAAATGTACAACTGCCACCGAACGGAATATTTCTAATATGGTAACCTTTAACTATAATATTGTGGTCCTTTGAACTGTGTATAGTATGATCCTTAAACAATGCCTACTGTGTTTTGTTGTCAGAAAATTCCGTTTGCTGCCAAAGATTCCGTTTGGCGAGATTTGCTCCCTCGAAATAGAAAAGTACCAGATCTTTGATCCACGTAGTATTGAATCATTTATTCCCTGTTTTCTATTATTATTCTTGTGGGGAAGTCGTAATTATTTTTCTATACAAATTCATGACTTCGTCAAATCGAGTCAAATATTGATTCATGCTTCACATTTGAAAATTTATATATTTTTATCAAAAACGATATGTATGATATCATATAAATTGATTTAGATATCCAATGTTATTAATGGAAAAGCAATTTAAGAGTCATACGGTTATCTGGTTCGGATTTCTTAGCGAAAACAATTTAGAATGTCTATAAGTATTCATTAATCGAAATACATGGTCATTGGTAATCGAACCAAATGATTAATTTTGTTTCAAACTAATTTTTCCGAGCTTGGTGGAGAAATTTTTGTTCCAATAAATTGTTATTCTTCTATGTAGTTATGGATCGTGGTTATTCTTGTGTACTTTGATGAGAGATTATCAGAGAAAACTATAATAGAAGTTTAGTTTGGTTGAATAACATCTCAGTAGAGCTACACGGCCATAATTAAGGCAAAGTTTCCTCAAGAATGTTTTGTTTCATCTCGGTTCATATGGATTTTTTTATATTGCATGATAACCCGTCAATATAAAGCCGGTGTACACATTCATCAGTAATATATTGAAAGGCATAATCTCTTTCAGAAAATAATCTTCATTATACGCTAATTTTTTTAATCTGATTTTCATAACTAATTTCTATTTTAATCAAATTTCTGTTTCTTGACGAATCCTTTGCAGGGACTGCGCATGCGCAATCGTTAGAAACTTCATTGCACGAAAATATCCGAGCAGAATTGCCATTAAAATATCCGATAGTTAAAGGAAGCACTTTTGAGAGTGTACTTCTGTATTGTGTGGTCCTAGAAATACTAAAAGAATCAAAATTTAGTTCAAAATTAATCTTCATTTGCTAGGAAAATTTAAACAATGGAAGCCCCAATAGTAAAACACAGTCAAAGATTATACCATTAGACACAACCCAATAAAGTTTGTTGTATCAGAAGATTTCATACGCTTAATGAGATAATGGCTTGGCTATACTAATGTTCTTGAAGAATTTAGTGTTATTAGAATTCAATCTTTTAATTTGATGAATTGTATAACAGAAATAACAATATAAGCACCTCATGTGTTATGATTACATTTATACACTCTTAAAACAAACGAGCGGTTTTAACTCAGTCTGAATTAATTTCCACTCCTTTCCGGTGTCGAAATGCACTTCCACTATAGGAGTGGATTTCACTCTTTTTGCGGAGTAGGGTAAAAGAAATAAAAGAAAACAATCTACGTCCTTCCCTCTTAAAACGAGCGGTTTTAACTCAGTCTGAGTTAATTTCCACTTCTTACCGGTGCCGAAAATGCACTTCCCCTATAGGAGTGGATTTCACTCTTTTGTTTTAAGAGTGTAGGAAAATTTAAACAATGGAAGCCCCAATAGTAAAACACAGTCAAAGATTATACCATTAGACACAACCCAATAAAGTTTGTTGTATCAGAAGATTTCATACGCTTAATGAGATAATGGCTTGGCTATACTAATGTTCTTGAAGAATTTAGTATTTAGTGTTATTATAGAATTCAATCATTTCATTTGATGAATTGTAATAGCAGAAATAACAATATAAACACTTTATGTGTTATGACTACATTTATATATTAACCTAACCCAAGAAAATACATCCACGGAGACATTTCAAACTACAAAGAAAACCTAACAAATAAATCTAAAGACAAAAAGTGGAACAACATTCAAAACTGTTGGAAGACCTTTAGTGAAAGACCACGAAAAGAGGCAGTTGCCTACTTTAGACTGACAACAGGACATGACTGCCTTGGGGAACACCTAAATAGAATAGGTATTCTACCCACCAACACTTGTACAATTTGCAATAGTGCACCTATGAATTCCGAACACCTTCTCAATTGTTCAGGACTAGACAACCGAGCCCAACAACAAGGTGATATTTTTAGATTATATTGGAACGCAAGAGCGCTTATGGATTGATGAGAAAATGTATGCCCCCTCTTCACCTGTTACCTCGAACTCTTTGATGTTTTGTTTTATTTGTTTTGTTAGTTATTTCCCTTGTTCGCTTTGTTGTTCATGTTTATATTGTTCCTCACGTTCACTTTGTTTTCGACGATGAGGTCTTTATATTTCTTGGTGTAATTTCCCAAATAAAGCCATTAGTTACAACATATGAAGAGTAAAGGGGGAAAACCGCTTTATTTCGTTGAAAACTTTCCTCATCAGGCCTCTTTGGCGATGAAAGCGAGTCATCGCCGAAACTGATGTGAGGAAATCGGTTACTCACTTTGTTTTTCTCTCGTGGCAACCCTGATTTACGCCAGAGATCAGCGGACACGAGTCACACGTTTGAACCGCGAAAGAAGAACCGAAAGGAAAACCAGTTTCCTGTCGCCAATGTCCGCCAAGCAGATACAATTACGGAACTACTCCTAATAGATTAAGTGGTTCTTCCCCTGTACTCTTCATATATTAACCTCATATACTAGTTGGTATTCATAAGATATTGTATGATGATATGAATCCCACTTCAAGAATCAAGTTTCATTCAAATTCAGTATTCGAACTCGAACACAAAATGTAAACCTTCTTACCATGAATACGTTTAGATATCAATATAGTTTATATTAGAATATGTATACATACGATATAATCTACTTCCATCTCCAGTATCCAAAGACATTCATATCAAAATAAAAAGTCTACGTCTAATCGAATTTCCAAGTTATGGAATAAAACAATTTTCTCGCCTTACAGTAAAAATCGAGGGAAAAAAATGTCGTCTAAACCAAATTTCGATTTTCACCGGATATTCTCGGGGCGGCCTCCTTCAAAAACAAACGTCATGAAATCTGTGAAATCCTCTCGGGCATTCCATCACGGGAAAATAATAGGCAAGTGGGACATCTGCTGTTTTTGATGAGCTGTTGTTAACGATTACTGTTCTTTACACTGTTTGAAAAATTTAGTGCAGTTTAGTTCAGCATAGGGCAACAAAAATGAAAAAGTGTTTATCAAGTATCGAAAATGATAACAGATTACGATCTTTTAACATGTATTCCCTAGAAAATAGAAGAACAAAAGGTGATTTCATTCAGTTATTTAAAATCATCCAACAGAGAGACATGGAGGGGCTTAGGTTTTAACTTAAATAGTCGAAGCAGAGGATTGGAGACTGGTGAAAAATCAGAAATTTTTTGGACCAACCTTGCTGGGCATCTGGCCTGTTGTTGGTCTACAATTTTTGCATTTGTATTGCCGCCGGAATCCTGGAACTTTCTAGCTACCACCACAATTTGGAGCGTGAATTTACCAATTTTGTGGTAACACTAACTTTGATAGACGGCAAAGTTGGTAAATTAACGCTCTAAATGACGGTGGTAGCTAGAAAATTCCAGGATTTCGCTGCAATCTTACACTAAAACTCATGTTAACTGTGTAGTTTGGTTGAAACAATGTCTATTAAAAATATACTGACTTTTGGTAACTTGGCACTCATAGTTTTGAGAATGCATTTATGATGGATTCCAATTTTTTCGATTTGTTTACTTTCAATAAATTTGACAAAGTTAAACTGAGTAGAGCATTTATAACTCTTCTTCTCGGTTATAACAGTTTTAGCATTGTTTATACATTGCTCACTTAAACAATATTAAAACTGAGTAGAATAGTTATAAATGCTCGACTAGTTTCACATTATTTCAGTCAGCAGTGTATACATAAACATTGTTTTAACATTGTGTAAGTCAGTAACGTACTAGTATTAAACAATGTAAAAACTCAGTCGAACAGTTATAACCATAGATATCATAGTTAAAGTATTAGATTGGCAGATCACGTGACCTCCAATGCTAACGACGGGACGCGCATGGTGACCAGAATAAGAGGGCAAATGGACCAGTGTTGCTACCACATTAAGGCGAAAAATACTACGAAAAAATACCGTTTAATTATAAAATTACAAAAAAAAATATCATAAAAATACTAAAAAAGCGTTGCACGATTTTTTTAAAGTCACTAAAAAGATTCCAAAATGCAGTTAGTATTTTTATGGTTTTTTGTAATTTTAGAATTAAACGGTATTTTTTCCTATTATTTTTCTCCTTAATGTGGTGGCAACACTGGCCCATTTGCCCTCTTATTCTGGTGTCCATGCGCGTCCCGTCGTTAGCATTGGAGGTCACGTGATCTGCCAATCTAATACTTTAACTATGATATCTATGGTTATTACTCTTCGACTTATTTTTGGCATTTTTTAAGTCAGCAATGTATAAACAATGCTAAAAATGTTATAATGTAATGCTCCCTCTACATGGGGTATTATTCGTCGGACTTTTTAGCAGCACATACCGTTTATAGATTGTCAGTGATTTTAGCTATACCCGGATCCGAACCTGGAAGTTTCGAATGCATGACAAGCACCTTACCGACTTGGCTCTCTCGTTTCTAGAGCAGAGAAACAGGCTCTCCAGCCCTCTGGTCCCCTACGAAACTTGGCACGACATCGTGTGTAAACGACACAGGGGCTGTAGACTAAACACATTTGTTGAGGAAGTTTGCTTCAGTGTATTGAGTGGTTCTTGATTTGGGATTGGGTATAGGGTTAGTTTGAATTATCGTCGCACTAGAGCTACACGCGGGCTATTGGCAACGGGCGCCGTAATTTAGAACCACAGTCAAATGACCATCCAAATTGGATAAAAAAAAACAGGAATTAAGAGGAATTGACAGTTAAATTTAACTAATGCATTAGTTTTTAAATCGATCTTTGAACTTATTACTTTGCTATATGTACAGTGGTGGCCAAAAGTGTGGACATTTTTTTTTAAGTTGCAAATCTAAGATATATCTTACTATTAGTTGCTTAATTTTTTTTGTAATATAGATATTGTAATACTGTATTTATTATTAAATACTACACTAAATTACCTTCAATTTAATATATAAACGTTTGTGTTTAAGGGAAAATTAATATATTCTACAAGCACAAAACAAAAAAGTTGAAAAACATGAAACATTAAAAAAATTTCCATACTTTTGGCCACCACTGTAGGTATTTTTTCTAGTTTAGTTTGAATTATTGTCGCACTAGAGCTGCACGAGGGCTATTGGCGACGGGCGTCATATTTTAGAACCACAGTCAAGTGACAAGCCGACACCTGAGTAGGCACCCAACGCAACCGTTAAGGGCGACATCGTACGCAGCGTTAGGACTTTGAAGGATATTTAATGTGCACTCCCTCCACACGGGGTATTCGTCGGACATTTTTGGCTGCACGGGCCGTTTTATAGGTCGGCAGTTATTTTGGGGTATTTTTTCTAGCAAGCATGAACTTTAACAGATCTTAGAATTAAAAAAAAAATACCGCATTAAGTTTGTGCCCGAAGAGACTGTCCATCGCTCTTAATCCAAAATACATTTGTTTTCTCTAGAAACAAGTGTCAAATCTCAAGAAATTATTTTCTTTGAGTTCCTTTTTAAAATGAAAGGAACCGTGTTCCCCAAGAACCAGAGAAGGAAAATCGAATTCCAAGACACGCGTCCTGCCTGATTCTAAACGCATTCTACTCCCCGACGCAATTTTCCAATTCTCCAGTCGACACCACGAAACAATTTCATTTCGCATGGTTGCATTTTTTGGAAGTAACTTGTTTTTTTTTTACGAATCGCCAAAAATGAAGAAATGTGTAGTCGAAAATCTGAAGTCGCCAAAAAATAGCGAAGTTAAAAAAAATAGCCAAACGATAGCGGAGTCGACAGAAATAAAGGCTTGCAGAAATTAGTTAACTAAATAATAAAATAATAAACAAGAATTTGAAATGTAGTCAACGAAATTTAAAAAGTGCAGACAAAAATTTATAAAAAAAAGAGTCGACCAAATATTTGGAAATATTTTTTCGAAAATAATAAAAATCTGTTGGATTTTTTTTCTTCAAATTATTAGTCTAAAAAGACTCTAAAGTAAGGAAAATAGTCGATGACTTCTTTTTGGACTGATTTGGTCTTTGGAAAGTTAATCTTTGAATTAACCAATCAGAGGTAGCAAAATTTGTCCATGTCCGTGCAAACGGGGACCGTAAAATGAAGCTTAAAGAAGTTAACATTGCATTATTTTTAACGAAGTTGTAGAGAAAGAAGTCTGCAAATATCGAAAAGTTGAGAAAAATATATTGTAAGCATTCGTTTAATTCGTTTGTAAACATTGAGTTGAAAATATATTGTGTTTATTATAAATATAATTGTTGTTCATAAAAGTTGAGAAAAATATATTGTAAGCATTCGTTTAATTCGTTTGTAAACATTGAGTTGAAAATATATTGTGTTTATTATAAATATAATTGTTGTTCATAAAAGTTGAGAAAAATATATTGTAAGCATTCGTTTAATTCGTTTGTAAACATTCGTTTAATTCGTTTGTAAACATTCGTTTTATTCGTTTAAAAAAACCATCCAAATAATTATTGAAACTCGAATAGTTTTGAAACCTTTAAAAATAAAAATGCCTTTACAAATATTTAACTCACCACAAAATAAGACTTAAGCTTATAATGAATAATATCAATAGCCAAACGGCGAACTTTTGTCAAACAATAGCAACCATAACAATCTTTTTCAGTAAACCAAAGGGGACAGTCCTTTTTTCAAAAAGAAATAAAAAGGTACCCCTAAAGGGACCAACAAAACAGTTGTGATTCCTATCCCAAACATCCCATGTCACATGACCATACATAACATTCTCCCTCCCTCTCTTAAAAATAATCATTCACCGCAGCTCCGCCTTCAGTGCAAAAGAGGCATAACTACGGTTTCCTTATTTTACAGGGAAACTTGAGACTTTGGATGAAGCAGTTACTGTCTATAGGAAAACGTGATACATTAAGGGAATACGGTACCCAAATTATTATTTCTAGAAATAATAACATAAACTTGTAAATTATAGTGGTTTTATATAATGTTCACTCTAAATAAACATTTTCTAGCAATAAAAACAAAATATTTACAAGTAGTTTTTCGTTTATTTAAAAAAAAGTCAAAATTTTTAACTTTTTTAAAACGCTACTCCTCTTTCAATTTTGAGAATAACTCCACCTAACTTTTATAGTTTGTTTTTAGTACTATTTTGTCAAGAATTGTGCATGGATTTTAAAATGTGAGCTACAGTTAAAAAGTAACATGCATTTATACTGAAAATCACAAAAAATTACAAATTATTGAATTCGACCTTTTTTTAAAAAACAACAACAATACATAGTAGACCTTATTCCATGCACAATTTTGTGCACCATTTATATAAGAATACAGGTTAAAAATTTCAAAATTCTAACTTAATTAGCAAAAAAGCCTTTAAAAGGGATTTATTAAACACAAGAATTGAAAAACGCGAAACCGAGAAAAAAGGTTGGAAGCAGACAAAATACGTATTCAAACTTATAGGAATGACTCCAGAAAATATATAACTTTTTTTTCTACAAAAGATATCATTATGAAACTTTCAGTAAATGTTTAAATAAATATTGTAAATAATAAGAAGTAAAAACTGAAAAATGAATATTTTGACCAATTTTTGGGTACCGTACCCCCTTAAAGTAAGCTTTTACTTTCTACACTAAGTTCTCTTGAGTTTGATTGCATTTCTATGTAACAATACTACTTTGTATGCAGTTCTAAAGTTTGTTGCAAGATTGCACCGCAATCCTAGAACTTTCTAGCTGTACCACTATTAGGAGCGCAGATTTGCCATTTTTGCAGTGTATATTAATGATATGATTCTACTACAAAATTGGTAAATTAACGCCCCAGAAAGTAGTGGCAACTAGAAAGTTCCAGGATTCCGGTGCAATCTTGCACCAAAAGCTTTAACAGTGTAGCGAGCACTGGATTTTTTTAAGGCTATCTTTTCACATAATTTTAACAAATTAAAAAACAATCGTGGCTCGTGAAATTGTAATTCTCCTATTAGATATTCGGAATAGTATACACAAATAGTATTCGGAAATAGTATACACAAAACTTCAGTATAGAAGAACATTAACATAAAAGTTGTTCAAAAATACATAATTTAAAAAGCATGTTTCGAAGAAATGAAAAAACATGTATATTAAGATTTTGGCTTCGCAATTTCGTGCGTAAACCATTGTAGGTGATAGTGACAGCAGCAAAAATTATTTAGTTTTATAAAACCAGAATTTCGCAGATAAATCCAAATTCGAACTCTTTCCTAAAGGCTCAGAAAAAATGGCCATTTTTGGAACTGCGCTCCTGTGGCTCTGAGGTGAAGAACTAGAACCGTTTTGACGTTTGAGAAATCGAGCCGTGGAACGTCTTCTACAAAAAAAAAAAAAGTTCTATTTGTCCAGCGGCAGTCAAAGAGACAGCTTAATTCGTTCGAACGCCTCTTTATTCGAAGCAATTTTACTTTTTTGTTGTTGTTGAGGAAATAGAGAGTGATTTTTTCGAGTATGACCCGTCGTTCGGAGGTCCATTTGTAAAAATGGCTTCGTGCCCGCTTTGACAACCGGTAGTTTTGAAAGTCGTAGTTTCGTGTTCTTGCAGAACGTGCAGGGAGGGGTGTTAAATAAATGAAAAATCGTTCTAAGTCGTCGGTTTTCGAATAAAAAAAAGTAGTCAGAATAGGATTTGCTTCTAAAATTCAAGGCAGTCAGAACTAGTCGAAAAAGATTTTTTGCTGAATAAAAAAAAATCCAACTGTAAACAATAATGGAATTTATGAAGCAAAATAAAGGCCTGAACAAGATCTTTTTGACACCCTAAAAAGTTGACTCATAGGCCTAAAATGGCCTTTTAGTAGTAAGATAATGTACCAAAAGTATACATATTTATTTATTTGAATGACATTTATTTGTAATTACGTAATTGGATAATTACGTTTTGGACATTTATTGGATAATTACGTAATTGTTTCCGACAAAATTAGATTGCTGTGGTATATTCTTTGCTGGGCTGTAGCGACCTGTTTAAGAAACCCTATGAAACAGATGTTTTGGAGCCCAGAAGGTAAGGCACTTGCAGTGCATTCGGAAGGTCCCAAGTTTGGGCCCTGGCATTGCCAAAATAACTGCTGATCTTTAAACGGCCTGTGCATCCCAAAAAGTCCGACGAATAATACCCCGCGTGGGGGGAGTGCATGTTAAATATGCCCCAAAGCCCCGACGCCGACCTTATAAAAGTTGTATAATAACTGCCGACTTATAAACGGCCCGTGCAGCCAAAAATGTCCTACGAATAATCCCCGTGTGGAGGGAGTGCACGTTAAATATCCTTCAAAGTCCTAACGCTGCGTACGATGTCGCCCTTAACGGTTACGTTGGGTGCCTACTCAGGTGTCGGCTCGTCACTTGACTGTGGTTCTAAAACACGACGCCCGTCGCCAATATCCCTCGTGTATCTCTAGTGCGTCAAAATTAAAACTAAACTAAAAGTTGCGTTGGATGCCTACTCAAGTTTCGGCGCGTGACTTGACAGTGGTTCTAAATTACAACACCTGTCACCAAAAGCCCTCGTGTAGCTCTATATAGGGCGACGATTACTCAACCTAACTCAATTAAACAAAGGTCAGTTTGATATAGTCCGACAGCTTGAGCTTGTTCTACAATAGCAGGAAATCAGCTAACTGTGTTTATAAAGTAATGTATATTTCTTTTAAGTTCACATTCGAAGTTATTTGTCTAAAATGATGGGGGGGCATCATGACGTGTGTACGGTACACCGAGTAATCTATAAATGTCTCGTTGATAGAAGTTATAATGTATTACTGAAATTACTTAAGTACTAGAAGATTTTTTGTGAAATTTTTGGTTCATGTGACTGCTAAAAAGTAAATTGGACACTCATTGCTTTTTTATAAAGTGGTTATTTTAATCAAAGTCAAAGGATTTTATTGATATATATTTGAGATTCCGCTTACAAATTTCCATAATCTATCCATTTGATTGCTATATGGTGAATAATATTTTATTTTTGTCTTTAATTACAAAAAAAGGCAAATACAATTCATTTAAATGAATTTATTGGTTTATGTATTCATTTTAAATGAGGTTAAAATTGAATTGTAGAACGAAACGTGTTTTAAAATTGAATACAAATGTATTTAAAAATAAATCTTAATCACTCTAATGCATACTTATGCATAATACTTTCGAATAGTTCACGATAATAAAAGTAAACAAAAAAAATTGTTTACAATTAAATAAACTATGATATGATCATATACTCTTTTCCCATACTTTATGAATAACTTACCCACTGATAATAAATATTTCTCTGATATCAATTCTCAACCACAAGCAGACAAATGATAGTTTAATTAGATATAATCGCATCATCCGATACTTAACAATTGCACTGCAAAACAATTTGCGGCCAGAAACTGCATAAATCATTAACCATATCGCCATTGCTTCGAATTTACTGATCATTAGCATCGTATGTGGTCCATCAGACAATTGAGTAGAAACTGTCTGGATTCCATCATTAAGTTAGAAGTCGATTATGTAGAATTAATCGATACAATAGCCATATACCTACTGACGTTACTTATAAGTATCACTTTTAAGTCCGTTTTTTTAGTTTTCATTGTTCATTTTGAAAAAAAATTGGAGCAAGGTGGAATTTTTTGATTGAATTGTTCGGTTTTAGAAAATTAAAGTCTACAAAGGTAAAGAATTTTTTACCGTAATATATTATTACAAATTGCACGGATAGCTTCAAAATAGGCAATGGAAAATAATCAAAATCAAATCTTAATTTAGTGCAAAAAGGGTAAAATCTATAATAAAGCCTAGATTTGCTGATTGCTAGCCGATATATCAATATAGTGTGGGAATCGATTGTAAATCCTCTAGAATCCGAATTATGTAAAATGTTTCCAACGTAAAGTCTAGACAATCGAGTAGAAACAGCGTGGATTCAATCGTTAAGTTATAAGTCGATTGTGTAGAATTAATCGATACATTAAAATCGATAAAAAAACTTGCTTTGGTAATTGTATGCCGATGGACTGATATAGTTTGCAAATGATTGTAAATCCTCTAGATTTCATATTTGGGTTAATAATTTCCAACGTAAAGTCTAAACAATCGAGTAGAAACAGTCTGGACTTTACAATTAAGATAGAAGCCGATTTTAGCAGTATTCGATAAAATGTATCAAAATCTAACACTGATGAATCTTATTCGATGTTTACCAACCCGAAACGTTATTTTGTTGTTCCAAGGTATTTGAATTCACCTTTACTCATAACTACAGGTTCATTTATATTTTTTACCCATCACAAACATTATGCATTTAAAAAAACATTTTACATCACTATTTGCTAAATAAACAGATACGTAGCAAGTACCGATAATTAAAACTGATAAATATTATTACATAAACTAACACACACAACAAAAACCCCAACATATAAAAAAAACTGCACAAAATAAAATTCTTCAAGCATATATTTGAATTGAAATATTTCTCTGTTCGTAACATAAAAGGTCGAAAAAAACCCCATTTCCTAAGTAAATCAAAAAGTTACCAACTACCGATAACTAAACTGCTAAATATTATTAAATAATAATCTATTAACACACATATAGAATCCCTCTATATCTAAAAAAAGAACACAAAGTAGTCAAATATCCTTGAGGCTAACTGACTTCTTCGATCGCCATCAATTGGATCAAGGTGAACGCCTCTGATTGAACAGGGAACTGAAAATGTGCAAATTGCTTCCGACACTTGGCGTCCCACGATTCTTTACTGTTGCCACAAAGCGGGCATAAAAAGATTGATTTAGTGACCTTCGATGGGCGAGGTTATGTTAGAGTGTGGTATTATTATGTGAATAGAACATTATTTGTAGTACGTGGATTTTTGACTGGATGGATAATTTTGAATTTTGGTTTCTTTTATTCAGAATTCCAAATTTAAATTTTGACTTTAATTATTTATAAATTGAACAAATATTCCCTCAATAAGAACTTTAAAATCTGAATTGTACGATATTTTTATTTTGAATATAGCAATCGCAAAATAATTAGCATTATTAAATCGGAGCATTTTTTAGAAAGTTCTTTTAGCTTTAGCTCTTTATTTTTTTTCTGTTTTTACACACAACGGGTACAAAAAGATTGATTTCTCGACTTTCGGGCAAAGAGGTTATATTTTGATTGAAAACGTTCCTGTTTTAAAAAGCTAAACATTTATCTTTTTTTTAATTATAAGAAACGCTAAGGGGAATTATAGGAAATTTTTCTAATATCAAATTTAAAACTATGAATTGTCATATAAAATATGTCATTTTGATGTGATAATAAACTTAAAAATTATTCAAAGTAACAAGTTGGAACACATTCAAGATAAATTATTTTTCTATAATTCATAGTAAGACGTAATTAAACTTAACTGTTTAGATTGAAACAGCTCTTTCTTTCCCAATCTAAACATTCTTTAAATTCATCGCGTATTAAAGCATTATCTATCCAGTTCCGTGGCAGAGTTATTTGATTTGACGTATCGTTTCGAACAAAACTAATGTCTTTTTAACATCCTTAGCACTCGTAATCAGCACTTTGGTGCTTTTAGCAGCAAATTTGCTGCAAAAAAATGATGACCCTTCAAGCTAAAAACAAACCAGATCTCATCTGCGGAATCTAAAAGATTTTACAAGAAAAATCATTGATATTCTCTGCGAGTCTGTTCCCAATCAACGATCTGCTACAGATTACAAATTGTGTTTACCACACACACAAGAAATATAAAAAAAAATCAACTCTGAGATATCTCGGTATTGATTAAGAGCTACGGTTTGTGATATAACAATAAAGATTAATTTCATAATGCCAGTGCTTGATAGGGATATGCGGTGTTGTAAAACACCGGTTATCGTACTTTTAACCGATTTTTTTTCCCTTTTGTATGATGTTTACCGATACCGTTTATAAAACTAAAACCTCACTAAAATTTGGACGAAGTTTTTAATTTTTTTTCTATGCTTTTATAGAAACACAAAATAGTATTTTTTAAAATACGTTTTCCGCCTTACTTGATAAAATAATTTTTTTTCCGTTTCCTTTTTGGTTTTCCTAAAAAATATTCGTTTTATTACATGCCTATATGTATTTCCGTTTTTATTTCGATTTTAATTAAGTTCGTTTTTGTATTCGTTTCAACAATTGATTTGATAATTTAAAAAAAAACTGGTCTCTGATTTTGACTAAAAACCGTTTTTTCAGTTATAACCGGTTCAGTCAAAGCACGGTTTTAGCTGTTTTAGCCTAATCCAACCAGGGCCGGATTTCTAAATAGGCTAAGTAGGCTGTAGCCTAGAGCGGCGAATTTTTTGGGGCGGCAAATTTTATGACCAATTAAAGCGGTATTGGGCATGAAAAAAATTCTTATAAAGTTAAAGATTCTAATATTTTTAAGATAGAAAACTAATAATTTACATTAATACTTAAACCGTAAAAGTATATATAGTACTAATATTTAGTAGCAAACATGGCTTTGCGAAGGCAGTTGCACTCTCTGCATTTGGAAGTTGAAAGAATAATTGTAAATTGCAAAAAAAATTGCCTATTATTTCGCTTTCGATTTAGAGTGTAAAGTTACATAGATGATTCTAATATGTAGACAGAAAAAAAATAGTCAAGAAACTTATATATCTGGGATATCTTACAACGGAAGAAGGGGAAGGAAAAACACCCTCCAGACGTCGACCAAAAAAAGCAAAAATAAATTCAATCCTAGCCTACAAGCGGCAAATCTATAAATCCGGCCCTGAATCCAACGTGTGGATACCTGCACAAGTTGCGATTACAGACAATGAAAAAGCCTATAATTTATCCGAATAAGCCATGAATCTCAACATTAACGACTGCAACATGCCCGTCCATGATGGAAATGCTATAGCGAAATCTAAATTAAGAGAGAAATCAATTCCAGCGAAGCACTCAATTGGTAATATAAATGCAGACAGATATACACACTAAACAAGAAGTTCTTAAAGAACTAAAATAGCCTACTTTCCTGTTACTTAAATACTTGCTGAAATTCTTATCGGGAAATAACTAAGTTACCTAACAGTAAATATCATCCACAACCGTTTCTACACAAGATCTATACACATTAGAAAAATATGCCTTGCCGCTTTCTAAGTAAACAATTAATGGACAATCAAAGAATCACATTGTGCTTATGACGCCATTCTTTTATGACGCCATTCCAAACTGATTCATTAAAAAAAATATTTTGCTTCAAATATTTTTAAATAAATAAAGTTAATCATGTCATTGTTGATTTGGCAACAGCGATTTAAATGACTCAAAATCGAATTTCAATGCTAATTCAATGGGAAATTCTCCAACAGATAGCAGATTTATGTCCGTCCGGACGTACAGACAGTCGGATAAAAAGTATGAAAATCGGGTCTCTGAGGTCATACCTACCTAACAAAAAACTTTTTAAGATTCGATGGATAGAACCGATTTTGGAAAGGGGGCACGGACAGACAGACGGACATCGACAGCATATCAATGCCTACTTTTCAATTTTTTTTAAAATTCCTTCAAATTGAAAAAAAGAAAAGTAGGTAAAAAATATGGCCAGGTTAAGAACCAACCATCTGTCCATACTCAGCAGACACCATGCCACATATTTGAGTGTCCAGATGTTGTTAATCTGAGTGTTAATCTGAAAGATATATTAATCTTGCCGGTATTGTCAGACCTGTATGAAAATAATATCAAGAAAATTGCAGAAGCAGTAATCAGGACACATGAATCCATTTAATTCAGCAATGCCATAGACACGACAAAAAAAAAACCTAAGCTGAGAACCGGTTTTTCGGTTTAACTGATGCTTCCGGTTTTCCATCCCTAACTTCTTGCCTAATTCCACGAACTACTCCAAAAGATAACGTTCCATCTTCGGCTAAGAAGTTCTGATAATAGACCTAATGGATTAAATTAATATGACAAATGATGGGAAATATCATCTATTTAGTAAAGCAGAGGTGTGAGCATTAGGAATGGCGGCGGTTTGCAAGAGAATTCTCGTGATAAGATAAAATTGGAAGTTTTTGCCATGACTGTAAATTAGGCTCGAATTATACAGGTAATGGGATTCAAAGTGCTCTGACCGTAATTGTTGTTGATGGGAACTTTGAGATATTTATGAGATGATGAGGGTATGCGATATTGTTTTACGAAAGCTATAATAGTTATGTTTTTTTTTACATGGCGGTTGTCGGACTTTAAGTCAACTAATGTTATTATATCGTCTTGTGAGAATAATTTGATCAAGTTGTATTAAATGCTTGAACGTTTATTTATCAAATATTTATAACATTTAGAAATTAAAAGGTTCTGGTGGCGAATTCATTCATGTTTTTCCTTCGGAGTAAAATATTTTAGTACGAGAAGCTATTTCTTAAATATTTAAAGTAAACCGCAGTAAGTTTAACCCGTTCATATGTTTCGATAATTCAATTTCTTCACATTAATATCCTGGATCTAATTGTTCAAGCACGATACCTGTAAGATAACCCTTTCCTTGGCCATTTCCGAAATTGCCTTCACTGGATCATTTCTTATTCGTCATCTCATGATTCAGAGACATTACCAGAATACAATTAAAGTTTGAAATTCAAGTTCAATCAAATTTTGATTGACAAATCCCCTTGCTCAATCGATTCTTGTACCTTGTGAGGTTAATCAAGATTTATAATTAAAGTTAAGAACGTTTTAAAATAGAACGACACAAATAGAAAAAAAGTACATATAAAAGTCTAAAAGCAAAATCTTTTTCTTCGCACCAAATTATTGGATCGAATTGTTAAAGCACTACATGAGTAAGAAATCCCTGTGCGTGGCTTTTCCAAAGTTGCCATTACTCGGAACATCCCATATCCGTTACCTCGCATCTACCAGAGAGCCAGAGGATAATTAAACGTAACGTAAGTTTTTGAGACTGTGGTCTTCAGTTTTCTTATATTTCGTTATTTAGATAAACTTAAGCACAAAGATTATTTACGCTTGACCAATTTTCTTTCCAATCGTCGTTAATGGACGAATCAAGATTTGCAAATAAAGTTTTAAACTTAAATAGCCCAAATATAAAGCCCTTTCTTCACAGTGAATTCATGGATCCAATTGTTGAAGCACGACTCGTGTAAGAAATCCCTTCCGTGGCTATTTCCGAAATTGCCTTTACTGGATCATCTCCCATTCGTCATCTTCCAGAGACAATACCCGAGAACAGTTGAAGTTTATTATTGAACTTCAATAAACTTTAATTAAAAGAAATGGAACCACCATAATGTGTATCGCTTATTGTAACTTGCAGAAGAAAAAACTGCGGTTGCTTGCGGAAACTACCAAATTAACCACGACTCTGAGAATACCCTTATCGCCTTCATTTGTGAATAAAACGTTAACATTTAGTTCTTTAAATTGGTTTTCTTGTAACTTATACTGTCCAACATAAATTATTTGTGACTACGGTCTCCATTTTTCTTACACTTTCTTTATTTGGATAAACTTAAGCACAGAGCTCATTGACCGTGACAAGTAGTCTGTCCATCGTCGTTAAGGGGAAGGGCGCGCTGGACCGGGGTCTCCACTGCAAAGTGCATCAGTGTTAATCCTATGGAGAACATTTTTTTTCTCTGCCACATTTCTCCGGCTGTATTGAATATTTTTGCTAGCGGATTTTTTTGTGATAAATGTAGCTGACTTACAGGTCCCGACCTTCCCACTTTTTGAAATGGGTTCTAATATTTATATATTTTTAATTTTCAATAAATAATTTGACACAAAATATTCGAAGCAATTTCAAAAAGTGGGAAGATAGAGACCTGTAAGTTATCTAATTTATTATTAGAAAAACCCGTTTGTAAAAATATTCAATACAGCCGGAGAAATGTGGCAGAAAAATAGTTTTTTCCCATTGGATTAACACTGAGGCACTTGAGTTTGGAGACCCGCGATCCAGGGCGCCCATTCCCCTTAATGAGCAAATCAAGATTTACAATTAATTCTTTAAAATAAAACAACCCAAATTGAAAACAGTACAGCTTTAAAACCCTCTTTCTTCACACAGAATTCCTGGACCTAATTGTTGAAGCACGATACGTGTAAGAAATCCCTTCCGCGGCCATTTCCAAAGTTGCCATTAGAGGAACATATCTCATTCGTCATCTTCCCGAGACATTACCAGAGAACGTGCACCGGCGGGGGAAGTCGCTAACTGCATTTACGAAGAGGTGTCAAAGAGCCTCATCTTTCTGAAGATGGAACTGTGTGAGGTTTGGGGTCTGATCCCACTGGTGGAGTCACAGGCGATACAAAAAAAACGGGCAAGTGCAGGTCTTGAGTGGCAAACAAAATGTTAATGAAAATAAATTGTTTCTCGAGCTTCGATTGGTTACGTTAGGTTAGGTTTTAATTATCGTGGCACTAGAGCTACACGAGGGCTATTGGCGACTGGCGTCGTATTTCGAGCTTCGATTGGTGAAACCATTTCGCGAAGAAGACCCATGAGAAGAGAGGGCCCATTGAAGTTCCGATCGCAAGAAGTGCAAGAATGAAAGCTGGAAGAAATTTAGTAACCTAAAACAACCCAAATAGAAATGTACATGTTGTCGTCATTTAAATGATTAAATCGTTTTGAAAGACTCTTAATGTAAAAAAAGCAAGAAAACGGTGGTAAAAAATATCAAGTTCCAATACCATCATATGACGTAAAATATTCGATAAAGATTCACTGAAAGACGCCTTTTTGAATTTTAATGGCGTTCCATTTATTTCCATTGGTAACACTACACAGGCATTAATGTTATATTGCCTAAAGTACGTTTTTTCAAAGTTTTATAGCAACTACTAGATACTCTAATTAAGTCTTTTTTTTTAACAAATTAAAAAGGGCTTTTCAGCGAATTGGTACCAGTTTTCTAAGCAAAATTTAATGTGACACGTTAAATATTAATTCACATTTATAGTCCACATGCAAAGGAAGCAAAAAGAAATCGTACTTAAGGTCATACTTGAGGTAATTTAGTAGTAATAATCAAGTGGTGACAACGTTAAACGATGCTGCTGTGACAGTGTAAGCAGCAAATTTTTCCGCAATTCAAGTCCACTTAGCATAGATACTTTATTGAAAAAATATTTTGCTTCAAATATTTTTAAATAAATAAAGTTAATCATGTCATTGTTGATTTGGCAACAGCGATTTAAATGACTCAAAATCGAATTTCAATGCTAATTCAATGGGAAATTCTCCAACAGATAACAGATTTATGTCCGTCCGGACGTACAGACAGTCGGATAAAAAGTATGAAAATCGGGTGACAACACGTTATGTGACACGTTAAATATTAATTCAATTGTATAATCCACATGCAAAGGAAGCAAAAAGAAATCGTACTTAAGGTCATACTTGAGGTAATTTAGTAGTAATAATCAAGTGGTGACAACGTTAAACGATGCTGCTGTGACAGTGTAAGCAGCAAATTTTCCCGCAATTCAAGTCCACTTAGCATAGATACTTTATTGAAAAGCCGCAAGTAAAAACGTAAGAACGGTTTTCACTTCGGTCGCATGTGACAGATCCAATTGACTTAACATTGTCTGTGCAATCACCTGGCGCTATTTTCACACACTCTTTATCCATAACACATATACTTAATTTTATCAAACATTAGTTTAATAAACATTAATATATTAAACATCAACTCTCTTAACTAGAAAGGAGTATCACTTGATTTAAATTTTTTCTCTATGTTGGTTAATAATTGCATTGATTGCTTCATTTATTATCCAAGATCAATTTATTGATCCAACCTTGCTCCCAACAAAATCGACGATTATTTTAAATTAATTTAGATGCTATTGCTTTTTATTCTCCTTTTAATTGCTTTTATCATTCGTATACTTTTTTTTTATTAACGATTGATATTTTTTATATGTCACCAAATTTTTTAAATCTATTGCTTTGTCTTTGTTTAAACTTGTTTTAATTTTGTGCCTGTTATATAATTGTAACTTGTTTCTGTTGCTCTGCCACAATAAAGTAAGTACGGCAAACTACCAAGACCTTTGTTTCTCAAACAATCCCTCGCGTTTGCCCGAAGGCTTTTCATGCGATACCTCATTATTCCATAGTAAGACTGACATTTCGTTCCCCAAAGGGCACAACAACAGAGATCATTTGTCATAGGCAGCTGCGAGTTCAGCAGTGTTGGGTGATGCATTCTTGAGTGACGAGCGGATCATTATTTACTGGTAGTTTCTCGCCTTCCCACTGCATTTCGGATCGTGGGCCGTTAATGGAGCCCCGAAGTGTGCGAGCTCATACAAACCAAACTGTGCTTCGGGCGGAGTGGGAAAAACACTTCTGTAATAGCGGTGGCAGCTTCGGGTGGAAATGAGGGCTTTTTAAGTTCTGTTCGTGTTGTGTTTGAATTCAAGATGGGGTTTTGTATATGTTAAATAAAAAGAACATGTATTTATTCTTGATGGATATGAGAAAAAAAGTAGAGATCTTTTGGGTCGGAAGATTTCTGTAGAATAAGTTTGTGTTTGAGGATTTGTAACAAGTGATGTTTGACATATAGCGAATTCTGCCCCAAGTGGTGGGTCGAAACGAGTCCCCAAGAGGAATTAAATGACAAATCATAATCGAACACAACTTTTATTCACTGATTTTTTTTTTAAACAATGGTTTTGGATCAATAGTTATTTAAGCAACTAGTGCCGAAAATAATACTTTATTAAGCGAGTGGCTTTTATTTCACGAGACCGTAGGTCGAGTGAAATAATGACAAGAGCTTAATAAATTATTATTTGGCACGTGCTTGCTTACAATATTTTTTATAATAACGTGCAAAAAAGTATTTCTAACAATGAGTGATTTTCATGACATCTTTTAGTTTCCATGGCGATATTCGAAAATGCAAAGTAGTAAAAGAAAAGTTGTAAAATAATTTTCTATTTTGAATCAAAATAGTATTTAATAATTTTTGTAGTACTTGTAGTTTCCATGGAGATATTAGAAAATGCAAAAGTAATGAACCAATAGAAATAAGTGAGTTTCATGACATCATTTACTTTCCATGGAGATATTCATGACATCATTTTGTTTTTCTACCAATCAGATACTCTTATTTACTTTACCGCACTAGTGCCGAAAGTACTTTCGGCACTGTCTGTGACCGTAAGCACGTAAAGTGTCATTTTCGCAACGATTTATGAATGAATATGATATAAAAAAGTGAACTTTTTTGTGAACGTTGTTATAAAAATTCCTTTATCTCTTCCCTCTCACATAAGCTCAAGGTGGAAAATCAAAAATTGTAAATAGTATCAAACTTCTAAGATTATATGGATCGACTATTCCTACAATAGTATTCTTATCTGGAGACATATGCGTAAATTAGCTGAAGTGTAAACTTGTTTTGACTGCATAAGTTTATAAATATTTTTATTAAAAATTTAATTTTCATTTCGTTAGCAAATTACAAAAAATGACTCCTATATACTTTAAATTTTAAAACTGAGTGAAATTTTAAAATTTAGTTTAAAAAATAAAAAAAATTGCGTGTGTTTCTGGATAGCCTGACAGTCAGGTTACGAGTTTATATGTATGTATCCCTCGGAGGGTTAAAGCCGTTCCCAATATATATAAGCCAATTGTTTCAAATTCATCTAACACTTTTGCAATACTAGTATAGTGATACAAGTATCACTTCTAATCGAAGGAATCATTTTGCCATTGTATAGGGGATTGTAAGCACATCTGGGAATTGCTTTCAGTTTGTCTCCTTTGCTCAGAAAAATATAGAGTTCTTAAAAAGATCAGCATAGTTACAAAAAGATAAGCATCTGGTATTGTTCTGATACAATTAAGACTTTAAACATGTATTCGCCTGGAAAATAGGAAGCTAGTGGTGATTTATCAGTTATTCATTCAAAAACAGGGAGAGCTAGTTTACTTAATAGCCGACCAGAGACATGATCAGAATTGAATAATCATGCTTTAAAAGGAGAGTAAGAAAACATTTTTACATAATTGCAATGAGTGGAATGCTTTATCGATATGTGTGTATTCGAAGAGAGTAGAAGTTTTAAGAAGATCTTGATAGTCATTGGAAACTGTAAAGATTAGATTTATTTGGAAACCTTGTGGTCCTCTGGCCTGTTGTTGGTCGCAATTTTATTGATTTGTATATGTGAACCAATAATTCTTCTGCACTTAAGTTAATTGCTATAAATAATGTTAATTTGCTAATAATAATAAGTAATTGACAATAATATAGTAATTGCTAATGAATAATAGTTAATTTGCTAAATAATAATAAGTTAATTTGCTAAATAATAATAAGTTAATTTGCTAAATAATAATAAGTTAATTTGCTAAATAATAATAAGTTAATTTGCTAAATAATAATATGAGTAGTGACTGATAGAACTTGCCTCGTGCCTTATTGCACTATCAACATCTTTACTCATGCTATCGATGACGTCGATACAGGTTTTGGTTCATTAAGTAAATTAACAGTCTACAACACACGCGAACAAGAAAATGACTAATGAGCGTACCAAGTGACCTCGGAAACTAACAAAAAATAACATTTAATAACCAAGCTGTCAAAAAATACAAAAAAATAATAAAGAAAAACACGTCTTAAATAATGTCTTCGATACAAACCGGTCCCCAAACTTCCTAAACGTGCCGACAGAGGGCGATTAACCTTCACCTTTGTGTTTGCTAAATTTTTTTGGTCTTTGTTTACCATTTAACCAGAACTGAGAAAAAAAGTGTTATTGTTGTAAAGTTTGAAGGAGGTAATATAATTGTTCTGAAATTTGTAATTTATGTAATTATCGACATAGTTGCGTATTGTTGATGATTGTGATTGATTTAGGTTTAATGGCTAAAGAAACGATATTTTGTAATAAAAAAATAAATTCAAGAGTTTCGAAGTAGATTTTCACGTAAATCTCTAAATAATGTTTTTTTTTCATAAAGGTATAGCTTCAATTTTTTTTAGTAAAGGCAATTCTTGAAATGAAATCTTTTCATTTCAGAAATTCGCACAGCACACTTTTGCTCAAATTGAATGAATAATTTTTTTCAAACATTATGTCTCCAAAAATATATATTAACCAAATAATAAATTTTAGCTTCCACACTACGTTTAACGTAAAAAGTGGAAGGTATTATAATATTTCAGTCCGTCCGTCTGTACGTCACCCACTTTCATAGCCCAAACTACAAATGCTACAGACAAGTGTGATACGTCAAAAAATTCAGCGCATCGAAAATAGAATACATTGAAAATTTAAAAAAAGAATTCGAATTCGAAGTACTTCAATTATTTAAAAAACTGCAAAATTTAATGCTCATTTAAAAAGCATATAGGAAGCCATTTTTAGTAGAATTTAATCACCATTGCCATTCACAACAATCACTCGAGAAACTTTAATTCTTTTAGACAATAAATTTAAAAAAAAATTATTTTTGCAACATCGATCAGTTTGAAATAATGTCAAATCTATTTCACTGCGAGATTCTTTGTACGATGATATGAAATATTTTAATTCTTTTTAAAAGCGAGGAATATTACATAATTATTCTTTGAAATATAAATTAATTTTTGCAAACGATAAGTAGTAATTATCGAATTTTCGAAATAAAATAAATGAAACTAGCCAAATTTAGCATGTAAATGTTTAATATAGAATATCAATGCTGTGTTTGTCGTTTTTTTACCTGTTAAACACAATGTTGTGTGGAAGCGGGTTAAGTGACAGATTCTGTTACAAACCTACTTATTTAAAACACATTAACAAAGAATGAAGAGAAATTTTTCATGCGACGTTAAGCTTTCTGATTAAGTTCATAGAAATAAAATAAAAGGCAAACGAAAAGCATCGTACACAATTCATGTACTACAATTACAATTACACGAAAAACGGATTTTAAAAACTTAAAAGATAACGATTGTATTCGGTAAGGAAGGTGTTAATGATATGTACAACTGAATCGTTAATGGGTAAAATGTCATAGGACAAAAAAATCTTAATTTTCCGTGAAATCTAAGCATTAAAAACCATTTTAAATCCTCACGGTTTTTGTCAAACTCTAATATATTTTAAAGAAAAATAAGAACTAGCTTACTATAAAAAGAAAGTATTATGCATTAGCTACTTATAACTATTTCCCAACATCGTCATCATCATCATGCAAAGATTTTACTTTGTTAACGTTTGAAAAACTAGTTTAAAAATTCTGAAATTTTTAAAGTAAATCTATAATATTCATTTAACATAACATTGAATTACACACATACAATAATGTTGATTTATATATTTAATATAAGGAACCTTTATACTCTTAAAATACAATTCATTGCATACAGCCATTAGAAATTATTTTTATTGTCATCAGCGGAGAATAAATTGTACTTCATTTCAAATTCAATACACGCGTAAAAATTCCAGTGGCAGTTGTATCATTTGTCTAAAGCTTAAAGACAAGATTTATTTTAAACTGGAAGATCAATCAAATTTGTCAAGGGTACAGATGGAATATATTTATTTAAAAAGAACCAAATGATCTTTCATCGAAATAATAACCGTGTCACTGGGTCGTCACATCATTTTTGTATCAGAGTTTAGTTTAGTTTGAATTATCGTCGCACTAGAGCTACACGAGGGCGTCGCATTTTAGAACCATAGTCAAGTGACGAGCCGACACCTGAGTAGGTACCCAACGCAACCGTTAAGGGCGAAAAGGGTTTACTGTTGCAAACCCCCCGTTTCACTTCAAAATATTACTAGTTAATTAAAAAAATAATAAAACAATAAAAATTTCCTACTGAATATTTTTACAGTGTATCCTAAGTTTTGTAAAATTAGGTTTGTTCGTTAGTTCTTTTCTGATAAATACAGCCAAAATATTCCATTTTATGGGAGAGGCAAAAGTACATCCCTTGCTGCCAAGTTCCTAAACCCAATACCCGCATTTAACAGATTTTGATAAATGACTTCGAAGAAACGCTTTGTAATTTATAAACAAAGCCATGTTACTACTCAATACAAAAATAACTGTAATAGAATAATTCGTTTAAAGAGAACAATGAGATTCGATTTTTTTTTGCTCAGTATTTCTTTTTTTAAGATGGCAACACTCATGAAGATTGATTGTTTTTATGGGAATGGATTAAGTTTTTACATGAATGAAAAAAGTTAATTTACATTTGTAACAATGGCCTTTTCTTCATCGTATTTTTATTGTAATGTTTTTTTTTTAACTATTAAGTGGTATTAAGTTTTTATGTAGAATAAAAAAGATTAAAAAAATATTTTGTTATTCAATAATAAATTATTTCACCTTTTAGTTTTAATTTTACAAGTGTATTAACTATTATTCAAAAAAGTCAATTTATTTTACAGTGAGAGCAGTTTTTTGCAATCATTATGCATTAAGAATATAATATAAAGGCATAAAATCATGCGATACAATTCCCGAAGTAAACCCAAATTTGAAAAAAAAGTACTTATTAAATATCAACAAAGTTATACATTTGACAAACGTGAATTTGTTTATTTAAATCTATAAGATGATATACTGGATGTTTTCAGAAATTTTCTCAAAAATTACAATGTTATAAGAGAACGCAACGTTAAGACTTATAATATTATTTTAACGAATAATGTGTGTTAAAATCTTATTTTCCTACATAACAAGAAGTTTAAATAATAGAAACGCAACTTAATTTTTGAAAATAATAACTTAAAATTATGAAATTTAGGTTAATCGATGAATTAAAAAAAAATATGACTTTATTTTAATCAGCTTAAAATCTTTAACAATGACATAATAGGAAATATAGTTTAATGAAAAAGATTGAGAACAGGAAAATAAATTATGAAATGATATTTTGTTTAACTACGCCTTTACAAAACAAATAGAATAAGATTATGTATTTAATTATTTATTAAAACTTTTCCAATGAAATACTTGTTATTGATCCCTACTACAATCGAAATCCCCAAATTTTAATTTTAAAAGCTTTTATTTAATTGTGAAACACGGATTTTAAACTGGTTTGTGAAGCATCATTACTAGATGTCCTACTAACCTAAGGTTCTTTTTTTTAATTTAATTTCATCAATTTAAAATTGAAAAAAAAAAGACAGTCATAGGTTAGGCGCTAGAAAGAAACCTAGACTATCAATAGCACGTATTTTAAAAGATGCAAAAGTACAAAATGTAATTTTTAAAAAATATTTAATATTACATTTTTGTTTCATTAGTTAAACTTCAAGATCAATAGCTGTCAAAAAAAACCTTTAAATTTCCAAAAATTAGTGTCTAAACTTCCAAAACTTCAAACCAAAAAGTTCGTATCCATTTTGCTGTCTCGTCCTTAATTCTGTATTCGATAAAAGAGTTAAATCTTATCCGTTTTATAGCCTAAACTTCTTATATTGTACTGCACGCCCAAAGTGGATTGCACAAAATACTTTACTAAATCGTAAATTTATATTATATCGAAGGGATGGCTGAACCCTTCTGAGCCAGAAAGTAGCTTCCAACCTTTATTGCTGTCTTCGCTTAATGGTTATGAATGGGCCAGGTTATACAGGGTGAAGCAAATAAAAGTGGCCCCAACGTGGAGATAAGATTACGACAGAAACGTTGCCAAGTCAAAAACCAATACAAAAACTGGTTTGCTAACATGAAGCCATTGATCGCTTCAATATTAAGCCTAAACAAACGCTTGATGACTTATTTGCAGGCATCTAAGCTATGGTTTTAAAAGCTAGTTGAAATGAAATATAAACAAGGTTTGTAGAGCTCTGATCAAAAAAAGTTCCCACTAGTGATTATTTCGGTGTTATATTATCGTAGAGAACCGAACCTTTCTTATTTTGTTAATACAAAACCAAACATTCTAAATTGATTGTAAGACCCAGAATCTGGTGTTCAGACCCGTTTCGAAATGTTTTTGAACTTGTTGACAGCAGATCCTGGCTGACGCCATTTCGTAACTGATTGCTGCCTAGTACTGTTTTTTAGCACTTTCACACATTTAAATTCTTCAACAAACAACTGGTCACATTTTCCCCGCGAATTCGTTTTAATAAAATTTTCTACAATGAACACTCTCTGCTGTACTGTGAGTTTCATCTTCATCGTGAATTGATAAACTTACACTCACACAGTCGCAACTCACACTGACGCACGACGATCTGAACTGGCCAATAGTCCAAGAGTAGCTCTAATGTGATGCTAATCCCATCCAACCAATGCAAAAACAGGTTTGTCAAGTGAAACCATTGCACACTTGAATAATCTTTTATTTCCACTTGAAAGCTTTCTGGCGACTTCAAGAGTTTTTCTCGCCAAGCATTTCAACGTATTCCTATCTCTAGACGGGGGCCACTTTTCTTCGCCTCACCTTGTATATTTTGTTCTAGCAATAGCTGTTTAATTTTGTTATTTGACGCTTTGTTCCAGTTTTTTTTTATGTCAGGAAGTTTCTTTAGTTATGATTTTAATAAAGTATTTGAAAAATGCTTTGAATGTTGTATAATATGTACTTCTGAAATAAATGCTAGATATTAAAATTGTATGCAATATATTTATGATATTATTATCAGCAGTGTAAAAAAGGTTTAAATAATTTTGTAGATAAGATAATGTAAAATGTTTCAAATGAATGTATGTTTGTACAGAGAAATGTTGAAAAAAATAAAAATGCTCGATTTAATTTAAAGTAATTGCATTGATCCGAATAATTGCTAATATAACTAAAAATATTACTGCGTATATTGGTGATTCTCCAATAAGTGAAGTATTTGTGTCCTTTGTGATAAAATATGCTATATTAGTAATTTTTCTTTACATATACATGCATATATATACTTTTGCATTGTTCAAAATTTCTGTGGTAGTTTTCCAAAGAATACAGAAGGTCGTGTGAGCTTTTTTTCACTACTGTGCAAATGGAATTTCTTTTATAACACTAGTAAAAAAACAGTTTTACAGTTCTTGACAAAATGAATGAAATATTATTTTGAACATTCTACATTATCTATTTTTTGAAAATATTGTTAATTCAGTTTTTATTTTAAACATATCACAGCTGAAATTATACACTGTTGGGAAAATCATCTATATATATATATATATATATATATATATATATATATATATATATATATATATATATATATATATATATATATATATATATATATATAATATATATATATATATAATATATATATATATATATATCTTTAAAAATAGACTTGAAGTTCATGCTTTATCATACGCTTAAAAATTCGAAACTCATTTTTTTAATACAATACTCTTTACTTTCTTAAAGTAATAAAGAAAACCATTAAATATAAAAACTCGAAATCTAAATACTTAATATATCAACTCTCATGGTATATTATTAAGCATAACAAGCAATTCCTTTAAACTATTGCACGAACATACCATTATCCCTAAATATTTTCATTTTTAGGTGTGGACTCCATTCAAAGCGCGGTCATGGTTGCTGATGAGCAGGGGGCGGACACCTCAACTCATCTCTAAACGTGTGACGTCTCAATCCGCGCGTCACTTTTAGGCGCGAAATCTTCTCAGTTTTGTAGCGGACTTTTGGACGTTTAGTGTGTTCGGAATAGGCAAGCAGATGATGTTGAAGTTGAGTAATTATCATGATTTATGTAAAGGGTGTATTGTTTTTGGGTCTTTTATAAGAACGATTGTTATCATTTTCTGTTGACTTTGTCCGTTTTAACCCTTTCAGTCCCAGTGATGCCATTTGGCATCATCATGTTTTATGATCATAATTTAAAAAAAAAATAATAAGGCTGACATCTATTGGTATTAATAAAAAATATTTTCTAATAGAAAAAAGTTTGAGGAATCGAAAGATGTGCTTTTTGATATCATAAATGGCTATATACGAACAGAATTTTTTTCTAAAATGATGCCAAATTGTCATTGGGACTGAAAGGGTTAAAAGTATTTTTGCAAGCTTATCTACGGTGTTCCCATAAATACATGAGTTTTAAAGACAATTAGTAAATTTTAATTGAAACGCAAAACTAATGGTTATTTTGCTGGTATTATTAGAATGCTATTCTCATTATAAAAAACAAGGTTTCAAAGAACATTCGGTAACCAATATTATAAAATGTTTTAATCGGTTTTGTAATGTATTGTTTGTACAATGAATATTTCTTTAATGAATAGGTGCTTAAATATTATATATTTTATAGATCTTTAATTGAAACGCAAAACTAATGGTTATTTTGCTGGTATTATTAGAATGCTATTCTCATTATAAAAAACAAGGTTTCAAAGAACATTCGGTAACCAATATTATAAAATGTTTTTAATAAGTTTTGTAATGTATTGTTTGTACAAATGAATATTTCTTTAATGAATAGGTGCTAAAATATTATATATTTTATAGATCTTAAGGCAAAACTTACTTTTAAATAAAAATGTATTTGAGTATAATAACGATGTATGTAGTTGTCATGGCCTATTATGTTTATGATTAGTTAATACTAACTACCGTCAAATATCACCTCTGCTCTGCAATTATTTAAGGCTAAACAAAAGTTAAACCCAAATTATCTTCAAGCGTTCACCTTTAAACAAGTTTCTAATCTCTATTTGAACAATGATATATTTTTCTTTTCGTCTTCTCTTTTTTTCAGTCAGGTAGTCATTATGCCACTACATAGAAATAAATTAAATTTTTTTTAACCTCTTGAAAGAAAAACAGATGGAACAAAACATAAAAGTTTTCACTGAAAGAAATTTAATTTTACATTTACAACCAAATATAATTAAAATGATCTTCCAAATTTTTATTATTTTTTTAATTTTCAAATTTAAGAAAATATTATTTTTGAAACTGGGGCAGTAGAACACCAAATAACTTTCAATTACTACTGAAACATATGCAATATTAAATATCATCAGCATTGAGGTCGTTTGCCCTTAGTTCTAAACATAGCGGGACACAGGTAAGAACTGTTTATACATTACTTACATTGGATTATGAATAGTTTATTTCAAAATATTTGCACGTCTTTGGTTTCTGAAATAAACTATTCAATTGAGTGTAATGATAAATATATTTTTATAGTCTAAAATTAGTTTAAAAACCACGATTTTTTTTTTCATGGTGTCGATTCTACGTTCTGCATAAAATGTGTGATTAAATAAAGTTCTTAAATGCATTTTCAAAATGTACTTATTATAAATTCTAAATTTAAAAATTAAATATAAGTCCATCAAATACGAATGTTTTCGTTACAAACAAGTAGGTTTGTAACAGAATCTGTCACTTAACCCGCTTCCACACAACAGTTGTGTTTAACAGGTAAAAAGGCGACAAACACAGCATTGATATTCTATATTAAACATTTACATGCCAAATTAGGCTAGTTTATTTATTTTATTTTGAAAATTCAATAATTATTACTTATCGTTTGCAAAAATTAATTTATATTTCAAAGAATAAATATATAATATTCCGCGCTATAGAATTAAAACATTTCATATCAACATACAAAGAATCTTGTAGTGAAATATATTTGACGTCATTTCAAACTGATCAATGTCGCAAAAATAAATTTATTTTAATTTATTGTCTAAAAGAATTAAAGTTTCTCGAGCGATTGTTGCGAATGGCAATGGTGATTAAATTCTAATAAAAATGGCTTCTTATACTTTTTAAATGAGCATTACATTTTGCAGTTTTTTTTAAGTAGTTGAAGTACTTCGAATTCGAATTCTTTTATGAAATTCTAATTTCGAGATGCGCTGAATTTTTTGACGTATGACACTTGTCCGTAGCATTTGTAGATTGGGCTATGAAAGTGGATGACGGACATACAGACAGACGGACTGAACGATTATAATACCTTTAACTTTTTACGTTATAAACGTAGTGTGGAAGCTAAAAGCAAACAAGGAAATAATATTATTATTATTAGGCTTTCAGCACTTAGTGTTAATTCAATGACAACATTGGAAAAACAGTTCTTTTTCAACAGTTTATTCTGTTAATATTTATAATTATTTAAGCTCTAAATTTGATACATAAAAATTCCTAATTAATTATAATATACATGTTATCTTTTGGTTACGTTTTTATTAAAGCTAGATAAAATACTAATTTGATGATTTTGTTGTGTCTGGGTGAGTTATATTAAATAACAAGTTATTTTTTGTGCTTGAGTTTTAAATTTGGATGCTTTGTAAATCGAGAATACTCAAGTTGAAACTAGATGAAATCAGAGGCTGCATTTTTATGCACACATCACGTTTCATTATTTTTTTTTCATTACTGGTACTACGAAATTTTAGGTAGAGTTTCATTATTATGTTATTGATCTACATAATTTCCTTCATTACTTTTATTTTTAAAATTACAAACATTTTTAAAATTACATACATTTTTCATTGAAAGAGAAGGAAAATAGTTTTCCGAGGGACAAATTACAACGCATACACCATAATTTATTATTTCAAAACTCCTACAAAGTTTTTAAAAAATCAGATCAAAATTATTTCCCTGTTACACATTACACAATCTCTCTTTTATATTAATACATTTATACCTGCGAAACCGGACAGACCCAAAGGGCGTGGACATACCACAGTCAGTTCCGAGCTCCAAACCAAGGTTGAACAACGGGACTTGCGTTTTACCTGTCCTTGGTTCGACCAAAGTCGTCGCTTGGACGCCGGTTTAAAGTCCCTAGACTCCCATTCCCGCACGTGTTTATTTTGTTTATTGTTTTGTTGTTTTTATTTTTATGTAAATGTGTGCTGGGAATAAAGGGATTGATTGTGTTGAATTGTTGATTGGAGGTCTGTGACTTGAAATGTTTTTGATTTTTTGGAAGGAAAGTGGGGTGAGTTTTTGTGTTAGTGATGTTAGTAATTAAAAGTTGGTTGGTGTTTTTGTTATTTAGATTTATTTAAATCATGCATATTGTAACTGATAGATCTGTCATATAGATTTCATAATTGCAGTTATTACTAGGGAAAATAAGTTTTTGAATTGAAAATTGTACTAATTACTATTATAAAAGTAAAGAGTCTAACTAAAGTAAAAATAGAAAATGTTGGTTATAAATAGTACTGAATGTTTAGTAAAATATTAAAACTAATATTTAAATTCATCTATTTCATGCTAATGTCGTGTTAACTTTCTAATAAATTTAACCATTTTTTAAACATATTATCTTATATTTTCCTTAGTGAAGTATAAACAAATATGTTATATAAAAAAAAATTGACTGCACTTCAATCGGACCAATATTTAGACGTTATCCTTGTTAATAAAAGTTAATTATAAACTTCTAATCTAATTACTTATTTTTAAATAAAACAACACCACACAATAGCGTACAGATTGTTAAAGTGTAACATTTTAAACTTCTAGAAATAAAAAAAAATGCTTATAACCGTATAAAAGGTAATTACATTTTATCAAACTATACAGTCCCTGGACAAATTATTAGACTCCCTGCTAGATTTCATGTAAAATAGAGGTGCCATATGTTAAAAATAAATACAAATATGTAGTCTACAACAATTCTTTTAAATAAAAATCAATAATATTGTAGTTTAAATATACCATTATTGCATAAAAACTCTTAAGAAACATAAAATTACTAAAAAAAATACAGTGCGTCTAATAATTTGTCCAGGGACTGTAAGTAATATAAATCAAAACTTTTTTCAAAATTCAAGCGCATTTCAAATAATCCCAAATTTTGATTTACATGCAGTTAATGCTAAGACATAATCCCTCAATCAAGGTTTTTTTTATTGCATTAAATGCCACCCACCAAAATAAAAAGTCAAACTAAACCACTATTCCACTCGCTCAAAGAAACGGAATTCAACCTTCTAAGAAACTAGCCTAGTGACGCAAGATAATCGACAAGTTCTTTTATGAAAATGTATTCCAAAAGTTGAAAGTTTTTCTTTTGAAAGTGGCAACACGAGGATCCCGTGGATCTTCTTCTGATATAAAAGAAGTTTTATCGTGAACCAACACTTTTGAATGTCAGAAGTGTTAAAGGTTGTGCTTTAGTTCATCTATCACATAAGTTGCCACAAATATGATACGAATTGTAAGTATTTACTTTGGAGTTTTACGATATATTTCAGATAATATTAGTTTGATATGTATAGGTTTATAATGACAATGGTTTAAATATTTATAGATACATTAATTATGAAATTTTAAAATTTAATTGTAATCAATGATTTAAATTTTGTTATTTTTTTAGATAAAACGTTTTGTAAGATTATTGCTTTTTAATGTTTGACGTGAAATCCTAAATTTGATTTGAACTGTACGTATAATTTTAGATTTTCACTTGTGATGAGTTTAATAATTCTATCATATGGTTGTTTCAAGTTTCTTATGTGCAATGATAAGGCTATTTTTTTCCAATGAAGAGCAGTTTAAAAAAAACTATAAGAAATATATTATGAGTTATAGTTGAAAAGTAAACTTCCGGGAATCGTACATAGCTGATATTAACATTATGTTAACAATTTACGTCTAAAATATTATTATTAAAATAAAAATTTTATAGATAAGAAAATAATATATTATCCTATATACTTTTAAATCCGAAAAAAAAAATTCAGCTTCCATACATGTAATATTTCCCTAAGTATATAAAATATTTTATGTGTCTCTGAATAAAAGTTTCCGCTATGTCTTTTGAAATAAGAAAAAGCATACAAAAAAATAAAAAAAATACTGTTCTTTATGCAGTATAATATTTTATTTAAGTCTATTCTAAAAAATATACTATATTTTATTTTGTCTATAAAAACGAAACACTGTGCAGACGCTCTATCCACTTTCTCAAAAAAATGTAGTCAAACCATTTCATTTTTTAACCAAGTCTTGTTTTTATTCACAAGTTTTACGTTTTTATATACAAATTTTAAACATCAAGCCTTTTTTACGACTAGAAAACATAAAATGTTAAGACCTGAACCCAATTTTTCTTTACAAACTATCGACACCTACTCAAAAACCTAGGAGTGTTAGGTAAAAAACAGACTGTTCTTTATTAACTGTTACCGAAAAGCGAACGATGTTATATGATCAATCGTGGATATCGAAATTTCAAAGCAATATCTTACATATTTAATACGATATTATATAATATAGTTTTTGTGCGAAATTCATAATATCCTACCTTTAGAAAATCCAAAACGTTTGCCAGAAGCGTTTTTTTTTTAAACAAAGTGGACAATAGTAAAACGTCACTTTCACTGTGGAGGGTTTTAAAAATTAAAGTTTTAAAGCATTAATAATTGAAATATATTTTCAAATCTATCTTTCGATTGTAAATGATGTTTAAATAAAGACTCCTTAAATACTTCATTTTTTAAAAAAAATGTAATGATGTTTTATAATGTTTGTCTTTCAGATAGCTTATAAAAATTTCTTTGTCTTATAAGATAAAATATGGTTAAGTGCAATATCCATAATTTTTAAGACTTATTATTTCGATGAAAGTTTTGTCTTGCCAAAAACGTTTCAATTCATATAGTCAAACAAATGAAAAGGAATAGTTCCTCATAAAATTAGCTATAGTTTAGTTTGAATTATCGTAGCACTAGAGCTACACGTGGGAAGAACCACAGTCAAGTGAAGAGCCGACACCTGAGTCACCGTTAAGGGCGACATCGTACGCAGCGTTAGGACTTTGAAGGATATTTAACATGCACTCCCTCCAGACGGGGTATTATTCGTCGGACATTTCGGCTGCACGTGCCGTTTATGGGTCGGCAGTTATTTTGGCGATGCCCGGACCCGAACCTGGGACCTTCCGCTTGTTAGGCGAATGCCTAACCGACTGGGCTCCCCAGTCACCTAAAATTAGCTATAAAAGAGAATAGCTGTTCTTTAACAGAGCAAGTGTTCAGAATACATACAAACAGCTGGTTAAGTCACGTACATTTTTGAAGAAAGTTTTAGTCCCCGTGTGAAATAAGTTGTTAGGCCTCGATATGAATGAGAGTGTCAGAGTACGTTTTCCACAAGTACAGACCCCAAAGTTACAGTGGTGCAAGTACAACATCCAATGTTACCAAATACCATAGACAATTGGCTTGTCTCTGGTGACGTATTTCTTTCCAGTTTTCATTCCTTGCGTTTCCTTTCGATCGAATTTGCGTTTGGTGCTGTTTAATAAGAATTTGTTTACATTTAGAATTTATGTTGCGATTCAAGGCCTGAAACATGCCCATGTCACAAAATCTTCAAGACATTTGATTTTCCAAAATATTGTTTAATTATGTACTTCAATGTATTTCAAATTCGACCGACAACACTCTTCAATACAGAGCATTTGGAAATTGGTGTTTGCGCCGAATAAGCGAGAGTGGATTTTATTTTTCGATTTTTTTGTCTGCAAATTTAATTTTTCATATAGTAACAAACGTATGTCTGCTAAAACAAAATAAAGGAAAAGCACTAACATATGATGCTGTAGATGCTGCAACGATGTGTAAACTTTAATACCATGTACCTTTGTTTTGGAAACTGAATTTTTAAAACTTATCATATTCGGCAACAAAATATCATCCAACATTTAGGCTCAAAGAAACATGCTTCCGCATAGACAATGTTTTGTATACAAGTTCAAATATCAGCTTTACGCATCGACAATCAACAATATGTAATTTTCCTGTTCTCCTCTAAAGGGCGAAAATTAAGTTACACCTTTTTGGCACTAAGGCATTCCACTTGGGAAGCCAGGGCAGCATAAAAAATGTTATAGAAGCCCGAAACTGTCACTTGTTAAAACTATTTTTTTTCTGTCTCTCCGTCGCATCTTTTTAGTAGCTCCGGGGGGCGCGGAAGCCAGAAAAATACGGGAGTTTCTTTTTGTATTTGTGAATAGCTGAGTTTGTTGAAAACAGAGGTTATTTATTTTCTTAGAGAATAAATTTTTCAGGTGCAATATAATGTTTCGTGTATTTGTGCTTGTCCCGTATTTTTCTTTGAAATAGCCATATGTTCATTACAAAAAATACAGAAATAAATTTGCGATATCATAAAATGTACATTCATTTATACGTGTAAATTGACAAATGTAATTGAAAAAGATTTGTGTTTTGCATGGAATAGATCATTAAATTAAATATTTTATTTTTTCTTTAATAGTTTTATTTTGATTTTTACATATAATATTTGAAAGCTAAATTCTAAAAAAAATCTGTCATTAAGTTATACAGTACAAAATAACTAAAATTAAAAAAAAATCAGATATATATAAATTTTACAAGGTAAAAACACTATCTTAAAATATCTCTATCTGTCTTTCTTTTGTCATCATTCGTATTTCGGCATGCATAGTGACTTGTTTCTTGTGACTTTCTGTCATGAGCTTTTAAAAACAATCGTCTCTCTAATTAAAATCTTTTACTTTACAGATAATAATGCTCAGTTTGCTGTCAGCTGTCTTCTGCCAATACCCTAGGCAAAGAGATTCACCAGTCCAGACATTTACAGGACCGCAAGACTACGAACAACCCGCTTACGAAGATGAAGACTATGACTACAGACCTCAACCAAACAACCAGAGACCTCAACCTAATGACTACCGACCTCAACCAAACGACCAGAAACCACAGCCTAGGAACAGTGTGATATACAAACCTGCGGACGTTCATTATGTCAACATTGGTGCAGAACTATCCGGGGACTACAAGTTTGGATACGATACGGGCAAAGCAGAAAACGGGCAGAGCTTCAGAGAAGAGACTCGGCTACCAGACGGTAGCGTGCAAGGAGCATACGGGTACACGGACGAAATGGGCAAGCAGCACATTGTGAAGTACACCGCTGGCAAAGATGGTTTCAAAGTCGTCGGTGATGAAAAGAAATCTAGCCCTTCACAACCAAAGAGAGATTATAGTCAGCCTCAGGTTCATCAGTCAGCTCAAAGGCAACCTCAACAAGCTTACCAACCATCGCAGCAAGCTCCCAGAGCTCAAGCAGCATACAGACCTGCTCCAGCACCCCAGAGGGCTTATGCCCCAGAACCTCAAAGGGCTTACGCTCCAGAACCTCAGGGGGCTTATGCTCCTCAACGCCCAAGTTCGTATGCTCCAGAGCCTCAAAGTTCTTATGTTCCTCAGCCTCAAACTTATGCCCCAAAACCTCAAACTTATTCTTCCAGAGGACGTTCTGGAAGCCGCTACGTTCCTCGACCAACTTCGTCTTATCAAGACGCTGAAGAGGACTATGACTATCCGGACAATGAAGTAACTGAAAGGCGACTCGCTCCTATTGACACTTCACTGCTCAATTACAATATCGGCACAAGCAGCGGTGGACATGCGTAAAACTTCCGTCATTAGAGACCTTTGGACACGCAAAATCGACACTCCACTGATGGACATGCGTAAATTTTACGTAATTAGAGACCTTAGGACACGTAAAATCGACACTTCACTGATGGACATGTGTAAAACTTCCGTCAATAGAGACCTTAGTACACGTAAAATCGACACTTCACTGATGGACATGTGTAAAACTTCCGTCAATAGAGACCTTAGTACACGTAAAATCGACACTTCACTGATGAACACGTGTAAAAGTTCCGTCATTAGAGACCTTAGGACACGTAAAATCGACACTTCACTGATGGACATGCGTACATTTTACGTAATTAGAGACCCTAGGATACATAGAATTATCAGGATCCTCCCATCTTCAACTCCTTCTTTACCTGTCTAGTAAAGAAGACTTGTTGTCATATTGGAAGTCTGATTTAAGAGGGACTGTCAATCCCATAGAGCTAATGCATTAGTTTTGAAATCACAACTTTTGCAAAAGAATTGATTTGCCATGTTATCCCATTTTCACCCCCCAGGTACGGGAATCATCATAACATCAACTTTAAACAAAATTTAAAGAAAATAACATAATGGATAAAGTTTCAAAATAGTGCCGCCATCTGCAGTATATTTTTGGCATTTAAAACTTCAAAAATATATAATTAAATAACTCGATGACATTTTCGTTTCAAATTTGTTTCATTTCGATGTTATGTTGATTCTCATACCTGGGGAAAAAGGGCTAACATAGCAAAGCAATAATTTTGCGGAAGTTGTGATTCCAAAACTAATGCATTAGCTCTATATGGGACTGACAATTCCTCTTAAGCGATTGGGCTTGAGGACTGGTTTTACCATGATCTTCTCAACGCTTCACCAATAGGGTACTTGACTAAAATTTTTTTATTGGCTTAAAATATTCTTATGCCAAAAATATTAGACCCGTATTTTTTCTTTTTTTCAAAAACCCCATAAAAAGGCAGAAAAATGAATTTTAAAATTAGGACGAAAAATCACTCCCGAAACGCTTCCCGGCTGTCACGTGGTATCTGTGATGTCACTAGTGACTATAAACAAACTTCGAAACACCACATTGAAATCGATTTCAGGCAATTTGAAGTATCCACTTCTGTAAAAAGCCTTACATAATCTCAATATTTATTATTTCAAGAGTAAATTAGATTAAATCAAGTTTAATCAGAAAACAAAAAACATCAAGCCAGTTTGTTTATAGTTACTAGTGACGTCAGCCAAACCGACGTGTTTTGTGATCACGTGAAAAAAATGCATTTTTAAAATAATTTTTTATGATTTAAAGATTTATTTCGCAAAAAAAATATATGCATTTGTTATTTTTGACTTTCAACTTTAATTTAAATAATATCTGGAAGGTATTTTGGCGATGCAGTCAGGTACCTATTGATAAGGAAGTTTGTGAGAGTGTCATGCGTAAATGGCTCTTGTGATACGCAGGTTTCGTATAAGACTCATGTTAGAAGTTACGATGAGTAACGCTACGAATGTTTATGACGTTAGGCGTATGAATTATTTTTTGCAATCCTAAGGACTGTTTAAGTATTGTTTGGCTAGGTAAGCATTTTTTTGATGAAAAAAGTGATAACAGCAAAATAATAAAAAAAAATGAAGGAAATTTATCAATTGATAGCTAAATAGCAAAATTATATCTTTCCATCAACTTTGTTTTATTTTGTTGTTATTGGTATTTCATATCGATGAAAAAAATACTTATGTAGCAAAGAAATACTTTCACGGCAGTTAAGATTACAAAACTAATGCATTTGGTCTAAGAGACGGATTATCCTTCTTAATAGTTGGTCGAAGTTTTACTATTTTGTCTATACGTAAAAGACTATTAGCAAAGTAACGGCATATTTATTAATAAGGAAAAAAATAAATTTTGCAAGAAAAGACTTATTTCTAAAACTATGATTAAGTATAAACAAACTGTAACATCATATGAAATTCAGATTAAAATGACATACGTTTAATTTATTAGTTTTTAGTATTTTGAAATTGCATTTTTTATGTTTTGATGCTGGTAAATAAAGTTTATCTTTTTTTAAAAAACAACATTTAATAAAGTGTAAATTCTCAACTGTATAAGGTAAGATAATTTTGTGAACATCTGAAAACAGCTTTCAACTTTACGTTCTTAATTTAATTTCAGAGTTAAGGGAAATGTAAAATAAATAAGACTGAGTTTTTAACTATTGGGACTTAAAATGCTAGTTATTGTACATAATGACGCAATATTATTTAATTTTTAATCACAAATTCTATCTCATATAAAATTATGTAAAAAATTATTATTGTTTTAATTTCTTGGGTATCGTTTAATATAGAATTTTTTTCATTATTGAAATTTTTCTCAAATGTTCTACACAAATTAAGAATAATGCATTGCAAGTTTCACATATTAAGCATAATGTATTTCAATATAGTTTTTCTAGATATGTAAACTCTTATGCGCATATAAATATTATCAGTTCATTGTTTTTAAGCACTGCATGAAAAACATCCATATCATTGTGAATTTTTATGATTTTATTTCGAATATATTAAAAATAAAAAAATCAATGATTAATTATTTTGTCTTATTACTTTTTTTATCCCATACGATTTCCGTTGATTACATAATTTTAGAAAAAACGAAGATAATTTAGGTTTTGACTAAAAAAGAATTTTAAAGGTACATAATATATTTTAATGCTCAGGAGATTCTAACGAGAAACGAGGTATATTTAGTTGAGAAATCAAATCATTAATATAAAAACTACAAAAAGTATTTTGTTAAGCTCAATAATTGTTTTGAGTTTTAAATTAGTTTAATTTTTAGTATTTTATTGCGCACTAAAGCATTTTTGCAATAAAAGAAACAGCATTTTTCATTTTCATTTTAATAAAAATATAATCAAATAAGGGAATTCCCTTAACTTTAATTTTTTACCAAGCATTATGTAAACGGAAGCCTAACTTATTTAATTGCAACTCAATAGCAATAGCATTAGAAAAAGAATTTAATTGAAAATTATTTTTCCCATCTCAAAGAATACGTTGAAATAATTAAAAAAAAACAATTTATTAACGATAATATTTCAAAAATTCCTTGAATATTAAATTTTAATTTTTATATATCATTTGTATAGTTTAAATACTTGAATAATTAGAAATTGTTTTCGTAATCTTCTTCTTAAAATATAAATCCAGCCGTTTCAACTGCTTTCAAATTAATTGAAATATAACAGTTTCTTTTTAGATAAAAAGACAATACTTTTGTGAAACAGAATATTAAAGTATAAATAACTTAAAATTGGAATAAAGTAATAAAAAGTATTTTTAATATTTTTCTTTCCTTATTCACTGAATAAAGTATTGAAATAAGTAGACATTTTAAAATTTTATTTGTGGAAGTTGAGATTTATTTCTTTTAAGTTTTTGAAGAAATTTTTTTAAAAAAAATAATTTGTACTAGAAATGAATACTAGTAATTTTGGGTCATTATATTTATTGTTCTCCGACACAGAAACCACGGCAAGTATTACTAAAACAATAAGTGATTACTAAAAGTTGGTGAATTAAATACATTTTCTTTAAAAATTAAATTGTTGTTTTTAGTACTAATTATATGCGAATTTTTACAAGTACTCATACACTGTTAAAAATTTTGTGCTTGGTTTCACCATGATATTGGTTCCTTTCACCATGATATTGGTTCCTAGTAGCTGCAACAGCTATGTGGTGAAATGTTTCACCTTTTTTCCGGTGTTTGGTTGAACCATTTTTCTGGATTTGGAAACAATAACCTGAGAAATGGTTCAACCGAATACCAAAAATATGGTTTAACGTTTCACCACACAGCCGTTGCAGCAACTAGGAACCATATGTTTGGTGAAACAAAGTGCCTAGTTTTTTTTAACAGTGTAAATTATATCTAGTTCTGCATTTATAATGTAATTGTATACGATTTCTAAAGTAAAATTTTAAAAATCGGTATGTATTTTTTAACTGTGCATTGTAATTACTCGGTCATTGAATCCTTCGAGGCCGAAAGAAGTTTTTTAGTTGACGTAAACGAATCCTCAGATTGACGTCATTGAATTTTTTTTTGGTGAAACGGTAGTAAACTCCAAACGAGATTAATAAAACTATTTAGTTTAGTTTAGTTTGAATTATCGTCACACTAGAGCTACACGAGGGCTATTGGCGACGGGCGTCATAATTTAGAACCACTAAAACTGTTTAACACCGGTAAAGGAAACGAACCGGTTTTAAACTATCGTGGAGCGTCGTAAGTACTACAGATTTCTGTAAATTGATGGTTTTTTTTTACTCTGTTAACCCTTTCAGTCCCAAGAGCAATTTGGCATCATCATTTTAGAAATATTTTTCTGATCGTTTATAACCCTTTATGATATCAAAAAGCACATCATTCAATTCTTCAAACTTTTTTCTATTAGAAAATATTTTTATTAATCCCAATAGATGTCAGCCCTATTACTTTTTTAAAATATGATCAGAAAAATAATGATGCCAAATGGCATCACTGGGACTGAAAGGGTTAAATTTCGGTGGTGAAATACCTTAGAAAACACAGGGTTTGCAATCAATAGTTTTTGAAAAGTCTAGTTTAGTTTAGTTTGAATTATCGTCGCACTAGAGCTACACGAGGGCTATTGGCGACGGGCGTCATAATTTAGAACCACTAAAACTGTTTAACACCGGTAAAGGATACGAACCGGTTTTAAACTATCGTGGAGCGTCTAAAGTACTGCAGATTTCGGGAAATTGATGGTTTTTTTTACTCTGTTAAATTTCGGTGGTGAAATACCTTAGAAAACACAGAGTTTACAATCAATCGTTTTCAAAAAGTCTAAGATATATACTTCTGTTTAATAATAAAATATAAGTTTTAAAACTATATATTAGTTCATTTTGTCTGTAGTTTCATATTTTATAGTATTCAAAACTTAACTCTTTCAGTCCCAGAGATGCCATTTGGCATCATGTTTCTGATCATAATTTTAAAAAAATAATAAGGCTGACATCTATTGCGATTACTAAAAAATATTTTCTAATAGAAACAAGTTTGAAGAATCGAATGATGTGCTTTTTGATATCATAAATGGCTATAGACGATCAGAAACAAAATTCTAAAATGATGATGCCAAATTGTCATTGGGACTGAAAGGGTTAACTTCAAACACGTTCCGATTTACGACCTAATTATCACATCACTTTCCATTTTTATGAAAGATTCTTCCGAGTTAAAAAAAAAAAATGCAAACCAACACCTGATTCTACCCTTCTACAGTTTCAAAGGCTTCAACAAACTCCCTCTTATATAAACCACACACACAAAAACAAGAATGTGTACCAACTATCCACATTTTGAACACGAAAAAATAATTTTCAAACGAGAGCAGAAATATTTTTTTTAAGGAACGTCAGCGCCATTTTCTCGCTCTTTTCAACAAGAAACTTTCTTCGACAATCTGCTTTCGAATGAAAATGCTAATTTCGCGATTCCCGTAACAACACAGATTTAAAAGGATAAAAAAAAGTTATATCTGTCTCTTGCGTGTAGCCTGGAAGAATATGCAAGGACTCTTAAAACTCAAATAACTAGCTTTTTACTGCGTTTTGATAGAAAATCAAGAGAAGGCTTTAGCAGAGAGGATTTTTACTACGTTTCTTTAAGACAGGTTCTTTACAATGAATGCTTCTACGTTGCACATGATTTCTAAACGTTTTCCTTTTAATAAATACACTCTTAAAACAAACGAGCGGTTTTAACTTAGTCTGAGTTAATTTCCACTCCTTTCCGTGCCGAAAATGCACTTCCCCTATAGGAGTGGATTTCACTCTTTTGTTTTAAGAGTGTAAATATTCGAGGTACTTTTAAAAAGATTATTTTAATTTATCGCAATATAGCTAAATACACATAGTTTGTAAAAGTCCATAGATAGAAGGAAGTAAAATTCCATTTCGAGGCAAGGTTAAAGTTAATATAAAGAGAAAATAAAAGTCTATATTGAGGGAAGGTAAAAGTCCACAGCGAGAAAAGGTAAAAGTCCATACAAAGTGAAGGTACACTCTTAAAACAAACGAGTGGTTTTAACTCAGTCTGAGTAAATTTCCACTCCTTTCTGTACCGAAAATGCACTTCCCCTATAGGAGTGGATTTCACTCTTTTTGCGGAGTGGGTAAAAGAAATAAAAGAAAACAATCTACGTCCTACACTCTTAAAACGATCATTTTCAACTCAGTCTGAGTTAATTTCCACTCCTTTCCGGTGCCGAGAATGCACTCCCCCTGTAGGAGTGGTTTTCACTCTTTTGTTTTAAGAGTGTAAATATTCGAGGAACTTTTTAAAAGATTATTTTAATTTATATCAATATAGAATAACTCAAATACACATAGTTTGTAAAAGTCCATATATAGAAGGAAGTGTCCATATATAGAAGGAAGTATAATTCCATATAGAGGCAAGGTTAAAGTTAATATAGAGAGAAATTAAAAGTCCATATACACTCTTAAAACAAAAGAGTGAAATCCACTCCTATAAGGGAAGTGCATTTTCGGCACCGGAAAGGAGTGGAAATTAACTCAGACTGAGTTAAAACCGGTCGTTTGTTTTAAGAGTGTAGAGGGGAGGTAAAAGTCCACAGCGAGAAAAGGTAAAAGCCCATATAGAGTGAAGGTAAAAGTCCATAGATAGGGAAGGTAATTGTCCATAGATAGGGAAGGTATAATTACATATAGAGGGAAAATAAAATTCATATAGTGGGAAGATAAAAATTTGCTAATTAACATATTGGGACTGTTTTATCTTTTAATTTGCATTTCAGCCATTCTAGTAACTTTCAATTACGGATATTTAAGTTTTTTTATAAAAGTTCACGAGTCAAAAAGGGGAAGGACACAAACATTTTATATGTAGATTGATGTTTGGGAACTGTCTATAGCAAAACAAAAACATTCTAAAAATAAGTCAATTTAACCTTTAAACAAACCAGACATGCCCACAACGAAAAACTCAAAATAGGTTCATCTATTATCGTTTGAATGTATGTAAAATCTAAGGACAAAACCAAGAACTACCCTCCATCTCTTAAAAAAATTACGATGTAAGTGCCATGCTTACATACAAAAGAGACGCCAGCAGTTTTAAAGCAGTGTTATTTATTTACTATTTCACAAAAACATTGTGCAGACAAGAACTTGAAAGAAAATAAACAAATGCAATAGCAATAATTTGGGGGGGGGGGGGGGCACACCAAGGATCATTGGGACCATACTGGCGAATGTAAAAAAAGTAGTTACTATTAATTTTTAAAGTATTTTAAATTTTGAGTAAGTTTTATATAATCATCTACTACAGATAACTTTTGAATATAACTTTTGAAAATGAAAAAAAAATCGATTTTCCAACCAAAGTTAATAGTCTTATAAAGTGAAATAAGTTTATAATTCAGCCAATGTGCTTATCCTTCAGAGGGTTATAGGTAGAAACATAATAATTATATAGAATAAAACTTATCCGAACTTCATGATATTATTCTGTTCCTTCCATTCATTGCGTTTATTATGTAAAATTTTTGCACTTTATTTTATTAATAGCTAGTGTTCTTTAAAACATGCATTTTCTCCACTTTTCAACATACATAAAGTATTTAATTAAAAAAAATAACCAATCTTCCGAAAGTTCAACCAATCCATCCATCAGAGTTCGACTGCGTCTAATTAAAACAAGGGAATACGAACAACACGCTCTTTTATTTAACATCCTTAAGATTTTTCTGCATTCGACTCGAATGCCCCAATTAGGGAAAGTTTCTCCCCCGTTCCGTTTTTATATTCTCCTTCAATCCTTTCAAAATCTCATACAAATTGGGTTTCAAAAAATAATTTCTTATTTAGAACAGCTTAATCTGGCAATTCTTTTGATTCGGGAAAAGCCGGTTTTCCAACGGAAAAAGAGAAATGTTTGTTTTTCATGTGACTGCCAATATAAATAAATCTAATTTGTAATAACTTGCATAAATCTTCAGAATGACTTTCGTAATAGATTGACATATTTTATTAAGTAACATTTTCAAATCTTTGAGGTAGAGTTAGAGAGGCTTAACTCCAAATTTGATGATTTAATATCATAGATATCATAGTTAAAGTATTAGATTGACAGATCACGTGACCTCCAATGCTAACGACGGGACGCGCATGGAGGACAAATAAGGGGGCAAAATGGTCAGTGTTGCTGCCACTTTAAGGAGAAAAATACTATGAAAAAATACCATTTAATTCAAAAATTACAAAAAAAATACTAGAAAAGGATTTAAAGTCACTAAAAAGATTCCAAAATGCAGCTAGTATTTTTACGATATTTCTTTGTAATTTTAGAATTAGCTGGTAATTTTTCGTAGTATTTTTCTCCTTAAAGTGGCAGCAACACTGACCATTTTGCCCTCTTATTTGGCCTCCATGCGCGTCCCGTCGTTAGCATTGGAGGTCACGTGATCTGCCAATCTAATACTTTAACTATGATATCTATGTTTAATATGTTTTTTTAAAGGTTAATGGCCTATAAGTCTTACTGTGTACTACCAATTCTTTAAAACAGCTCTCAAATTTGTTTAGTTTCACCAAAAATATTATTCCTCAATGGCTGCAACGACGGTAATTGCAATTTTCTCAAAAACATTATTATGACGTCTCACTGTTATTGGGAACTCGTGTACAAAATCTGAAGTTTGTAGCTCTTTTCGTTTTCAGAACTTCTTTTGAAACCAAAAAAGTCATCTGGCAGCTACCTTTTGCGCATGCGCGATTCTCTCAAAAGCCTTATTATGACGTCTGACAGGTACTAAGAACTTATGTATCATATTTATTTCAAGTTTGTAGCTCTTGTTTATAGCTGTAGTTCGCTATGTAGAGAGGAACTCGACAGCAGTCTGACAGAAGGAGCAATGTTCGAAAATCTCTTATTTCAAATTAGCACCTTCCGAAACGTGCAGTTTAGTTTAGTTTGAATTATCGTCGTGCTAGAGCTACACGAGGGCTATTGGCGACGGGCGTCGTGTTTTAGAAGCACAGTCAAGTGACGAGCCGACACCTGAGTAGGCACCCAACGCAACCGTTAAGGGCGACATCGTACGCAGCGTTGGGACTTTGAAGCATATTTAACGTGCACTCCCTCTATACGGGGTATTATTCGTCGGACATTTTTGGCTGTGTGGGCCGTTTATAGGTCGGCAGTTATTTTGGCGATCCCCGGACCCGAACCTGGGAGCTTTCGCATGCTAGGCGAATGCCTAACCGACTGGGCTCCCCAGCCCCCTCCGAAACTTGCAGAAAACAAATATAATTTTTGTATTTGATCCCAACCCAATACTTTCATTTCATATTAGGAAATTAAAATTACTAAACACGATACAGTTTTAACATGCAAAACGTTAAAGTTTCAGACACTGTCGTTTTGTTGAAACATGCGCACTAATTCGGAGAGTCTTTGTCAAAACCGCTAAAGCAATTATATTATAACATAGTAAATAAAGTTTAATTTTCTCAGAAGGACTTTATTGGACAGCTAAAATCAAAAGTAAGATATATTTCTTTTAAAATAAACCTAATTTGGATAGCTAAAGAAGGACATCAAATTTAATTTGTTGAGATTTTTCTTGGTCTCCTGATAACGTCAACTTTTTTTTCTGAAAAACGTCATGTCCATAGACAATTTCGATAAGTTTGAGACAATTTTACCAAGGCGCCTTCTAATTTGCGTAAGTCGAGAAAAACCTTTTTACGTCCCATAAGATTCCTTCAACTTGAGCCTATGCCACATAATTTGAATTTTGATTTGTTTTTGGTTAGAAAAATGAATATGAATGAATTATTTAAGTCGTTTTGGTTTATAATCCTTGATTTGAGTTTATGTTTTGAGCTTCTGACAGTAGTTTTGAAACATTTGTTGTTATTTACGGATAATTTTTTCTTGGGATAAACAAAATTATACCATTATATTTTTGATATTAGAATTTGAGCTTAATCGTAATATGCAATTTAGAAAAATGTTTCTCAAGTAAATAATTCAGTTTTAAATCAGTACCTCATCAAAACATTTTCTCGCTATAAAGCTTATGTCTATTGTAATAGATTTTTGGGGACGCGGTACCCAAAATTTAGGGCTGCTCAGAAAATAATTAAACACGCTCAAATGCTGTGAGCTAAGGATATTTCGAAAAAAGAAGGAATCCTTTATAAAGGTTTATTGAAAATGATATAGTGGTATGGTAAAATGGTTTTTGAAATTTTATGTTGAATTTTTTTAATTTTTTCAGCTTGTGGGAATAGTTAAAACCCTAAGGCTTTTATGTAAATTAATGTAGAGCTTCAATTTTTTTCCCTGTATTGAGGCATATACCATTAACAAAAGTTGGTATGGGATAAGGTCTAGTGTGAAATTATTTTTAAAAAAAAAGATGAAGTTGAAAATTTACAAAAAATCTTATTTTTTTGCCATTTTTATACATAAAGCTACATAACTGTTCTTGTTTAACTGTTAGCTCAATATCCATACCAACTTTTATTTATAGTTGTTGTAGGAACATTTTGCAAAAAAAATCCATTAAAAAATTCTTTAAATTGTAGGAGGAGTAGCATTTTGAAAAAAAGTTAAAAATTTTAAATTTTTAAAAAAAACTTATGTTTTAATATTTTTTTTCCGTGTATGTTTTTTGAATGTTAGTTCTTTGTAAAAATAGTTAAATTTGGATGCTAGCATAAAAAATACTGGATTTAATTTTTCGGGTACCGCGTCCCCTTAAAAGTATATTCAAATTTTGATACACTTAAGAGCTAGATGAGTTTTTGTGAAAAAAGGCTTAGTGTATGTTAGTGTAATTACCATCTTTAATTATTCAACAGTAAAAAATTAGCAAGTTATTTTACAGTCAAATAATTTTTTCACAAGTTTTTTTGTATTAATATTTTTTTAAAAATTGAAATGAAAAAAAACTGACATTTTGCTTCTTTTCTAGAGCCGTCAAAAATGTAAATTTCTGTTAACATGCATATCTCTATAGACTATTCTAAGTAGTTACGAAAAAGAAACTAGAATATTCATAACAATAAGTAATTTAATAATTTAAAAATACAAATACGAGGTACATAAGTTTAAATGATAAAATAAACAGTAAATTTATCATTCAAAAGATTTAGGTTTTCCCTTAAGTAACTAAATGCACATTTTTGGTACTTCTTTCCCAATTTTTCTTACAAAGTATCCTAAACTAATTACTATTCTTAGCTAAACATTTAAATTTCTGATAAGTTAATGTCCATTTCCTGTGGGAGAGAAGCACTCCAAAAGGGAAAGTAAAAATAATTATGAAACTTTTTTTTATGTTGTCAAACACTTTAATTTCATCTTATCAAACTGTCAGCTTTTCAACATAAAGGTAACAATGAGATTAACATGAAAAAACACGGGGAACCTTACTTTAGGCGACTTTTCAAATTAAAAAATGATGTTAAAGGAACGTCGTAACATTATTAATTGCGCTAATCTGTCTTGTAAAATGTCTTAAGAGTGAAAATAAGAAAACTACACATTGTGTGGATGTTAAAGGAAATAATATTTTGTTCTTGTTCTCATGTTCATGTTACCGTTAAAACTCGAAATCAGATAGAACTAGAATTAACTAGTGGGAACTAGTTTTAACTGAGACTATTAGTTAAAACTATTTTCCACTAGCTAAAATCAGTCATCCCCAGCTAATATTGGTTTTAGCAAAATAGATTGGTTCAAACTAGATTTAACTAAAAAAAACACTTATTGCTATATTAGATAAAACTAGAATTATCTGAAAATAACGCGATTTAGGATAATATGTTTGATTTAGTTTAGTTATTTGAATTATTGCTGAAATGCAATGAAGGCGTTATGGTTATTGGAAGACTCCTTTAAGAACGGTACTATGCATTTTTTTAAGGACTACATTGTCGTAATACGATTATAAAATTCCTCTTTTCAAACATTTAATAATGGATTCATGTTTAATTAATGAAGAAAAGTGGTAGATCTAAATATTCGTGCAACAACGACGCTTTTCAACAACAAACAAATTTTTTTAAGTTTACTTCGCATATTGCCACTTCTTTTTAAAGAAATTAACGTTCACAATAATTTAAAAGTCAAGCAGTTATTTCGACTTTTATATGAAACATGTGAGATAATTCTAGTTTTTGCTAATTACAACTAGTTTTAACCAATGCAATTGGTCAAAACTAATATTAGCTAGGGAGGTCTAGTTTTAGCTAGTGGAAACTAGTTTTAACTCATGGCCTCAGTTAAAACTAGTTCTCACTAGTTTATTCTAGTTTTAGCTGGATTCGGGTTTTAATGGTAACATTCATAAGTGATGCTTCGGGTTTCAGTTTTTTCTCCAAAACTCACTCTCTTGCGAACAGCCTTAAGCGGTATTCCAGAGCATCGTATTCGTAGCGTGTAACAATCGACACGCTGCTTTGAAAAAAAAAAGCTGTAAATACGCTCTCAAAATACGTTAATGTTTCTGTGTCGTAAATTCACAAATTCGTCTTGAATAGATAACGTTGACGAAAAGTTTAATGAATTTTACATAATAAAGGGTTTTTTAGAGGCAACTAAAGACATTAACGCGGATCAACCACATTTTGCACAATCAAACAATAATATACAAATGCGAGCGTACCTGATGGTTATTAGGGTGAATTGAAATTTCCCTTTTTAGCTTCTACACTATACGTTTATAACGTAAAAAGTGGAAGGTATTATAATCGTTTAGTCCGTCTGTCTCTGTCCGTCACCCACTTTCATAATCAGAACTACAAATGCTACGGACAAGTGTTATACGACAAAAAATTCAGCGCATCGATATTATAATACATTGAGCATTTCAGAAAATAATTCGAATTCGAAGTACTTCAATTATTTAAAATTTCAATTATTCAATTATTCAATTATTTATATTGGTCAAAATATCGATTTTTCAGTTTTTACTTATTATTTAAAATATTTTCCTGAACATTTACTGAAAGTTTCATAATGATATCTTTTGTAGAAAAAAAAAAGTTATATATTTTCTGGAGTCATTCCTATAAGTTTGAATACGTATTTCGTCTGCTTTCAACCTTTTTTCTGTGTTTCGCGTTTTTCAAATCTTGTGTTTAATAAATCCCTAAGGCCTTTTGCTAATTAAGTTAGAATTTTAAATTTTTTTTAACCCGTGTTCTTACATATGTGGTGCACAAAATTGTGCATAGAATAAGGTCTACTATGTATAGTTGTTTTTTTAAAAAAAATTTAATTCAATAATTTGTATTTTTTTGTGATTTTCAGTATAAATGCAATGTTACTTTTTAACTGTAGCTCAAATTTTAAAATCCATGCACAGTTCTTGAACAAATAGTTCTAAGAACAAACTATAAAAGTTTGGTGGAGTTATTCTCAAAATTGAAAGAGGATTAGCGTTTTAAAAAAGTTCAAAATTTTGAATTAAAAAAAAAGAATAATATACTACTTGTTAATATTTGTTTTTATTGTAATATTTGTATTTATTAGAAAATGTTTATTTAGAGTGATAATTATATGAAACCACTATATAAAAGTTTATGTTATTATTTCTAGAAAGTTTTCTAGAAAGTTTTGGGTACCGTATCCCCTTAACTCGGATCAACCAAATTTTGCGCAATCAAACAATAGTATACAACTGCGAGCTACCTGATGGTTATTAGGAGGAATTAAAATTTCCCTTTTTTTTTAAATCAAGTTTTCAATCGTGCAGAAAAATTGCCTTATGATATTGATATTTTATGTGCAAAATTTTGTTGATCTGAATTAATGTTTTTTGTAGCCTCTTTGGCTACCTTTACAATGCATAATTAAATATTTTTTCGGTATTTTTCATTAAATAGTTTAATACAGTTTGAAATTTATTCCCTTGAGTTTTGAAGACTGTTATATTTCGATTTTTTTTATTAAAACTAGGCATGAACTTTCGAAATGAAAGAAGTCTAGATGTAATTAACCATTTTTTTGTAATAAAATGCAGTAAAAAAAGGTCCGTTTTACAAAAAAAAATTAAGGGTGTGCTAGAACTTCCAGAGAAAGTCTGTTTATTTAATATGAACAGTTTGTAATTTTAAAGCAAAAGCTGTTTTTAAGTTTTTAACAGACAAATGGTAAAGAAAAAAAATACTGTTGCTCCAGGTGGGAAATAGAACCCTTAATCATAACAACACTACTACTGGTACCGAGGAATAATAAAACGCCGAATCCTCTGGCTTAAGGGGAATGGGCGCGCTGAACCGGGGGTCTCCAAAGTAAAGGGCATTAGTGTTAATCCTACATGGAGAAAAAACTATTTTCTCTGCCACATTTCTCCGGCTGTATTGAATGTTTTTACAAGCGGATTTTTTTGTGTGATAAATGTAGCTGACTTACAGGTCCAGACCTTCCCACTGATTAAAATTGGTTCGAATATTTTTTTTAATTTTTAATAATATTTAACAGTTTGAAATTTAATACCTTGAGTTTTGAAGACTGTATTTTTCGATTTTTTTTATTAAAACTAGGCAGAACTTTCGAATGATAGAAGTCAGATGTAATTAACCATTTTTTTCGTAATAAAATGCAGTAAAAAATGGGTCCGTTTTACAAAAAAAAAAATTAGCGGGTGTGGTAGAACTTCCAGAGAAAGTCTGTTTATTTAATATGAACAGTTTGTAATTTAAAGCAAAAGCTGTTTTTAAGTTTTTTAACAGACAAATGGTAAAGAAAAAAATACTGTTGCTCAGTGGGAATAGAACCTTAAAATTAATAGTAATTAATAGTTAGTGTTAAGAAACACTGAAATTGCAAAAATCAACTCTTCAAAAATAATATCTTCCGTACTCCTCTGCTTGTTATATTTTTATATCGCGCACGCTATGTTTCCTCAGTAATTATGAAGTGGCTCTCATTTTATCCGTTTAATTCTTTTTCTTCTATTCCCCGTGTTCTTTTGTTAATGCAAAAACGAGTATTATTAGGTTCATGAATATTTACGAGGTACCGCGGCGCGCCTTTAGGTTAAATGAACAATGTGCCTTGTCAAAGGTTGAAAAGTTTTTTTTTTAACCGAATTTTAGGGAGAAGAAACTAGCCTTTATGGAGAATTTTTTTCCGAATTTTTCTAGCCCTCCAAACGATATTGATCAGTTGGAACGCAAAAAAAGAACGGAAGTGAAGTGAGAGAATAACATTCGAGGAGGCGTTCGAAATTTTCCTTTTTCTTTTCCGAACTTTGTTTCAAAGAGAAGAAGATAAACAACAAGAGAGGTTTTTTTTTTACTAAAACAAAGAGTGGCCGTCATGTTAAAGCCAGTTACAAAAGAAACTTTTAAATGACACAATAAGCAATGAGTTAGAATGTAGTCTTCTTTTTCTATCTCTCTTAGATAACGCTGTAACGTTCATCCCACTGAGTGAACCAAAAAGTTCAAATAGTACCACATGCATCAAAATAGGCAAATAGTGGTCCCGCATGTTATATGATTATGAGGCATGTAAAAGATCCCTTGAGTACCCCTTTGGATTGAGTTCTCTCAGCAAAATTAAATCTAAGCATACTTTAACATCCAGAGGTTTTACACGCGGTGTAAGAACTTCGAGCATGATAGATTTAACGTGCACCAGTCCCATATATACCAATCATTATTGGGGGGATATTTTTTTTAACTCAGCACAATGCTTTATACACTCTTAAAAAGAGTGAATTCACTCCCATAGAAAGTGCATTCGGCACGAAGGATGAATACTCAGACTGAGTTAACCTCGTTGTTAAGAGTGTAGAGTCTAGATGATAGGGCAGTACCCATAATTGCATCTTTAGTGGCAGTTCACCTTAATCCCCATAGCCAAAAATTCAAAACCGCTAAACTAATTTCCAGAGATTGGAGTAACGCGTTACTTGTAACGCCATTACTTTTTCAGGTAACACCGTTAGATTTTTCAGAAAGTAACTAACTTAGTTACTTTTAGAGGAAAACAAAGTAACAAAAAAATTCGTTACTTCTCATACCTCTCTTCACTGATATTTTCGGCACAGTTTGGATGTCATCATAAATTTAATTATTAAAATTTAACTTTTAACAACGCCGAATTACCAATCTTAACTTTTTTTACTGTCCCTATTTCGTTAGTATTTGTTCTCTTTGAAAAAATTTTAAGATGTCTAAATTTCAATTTTTCTTCTAACTTGAAATTTCTAAAAGAAACTGTGATTAGTTACTTTTCGTTCCAAGTAACTGTAACAACTTACTTTTCGTATTAAGTAACTGCAGCTGTAACAGAGTTACTTATAAAAGTAATTTTCCAATCCTTGCTAATTTCTAACCGTGCCTCCCCTCTCAGTCCCGATAGTAGCTTTAATATTTATCTATAATCCTATTTTAAAACTTGAGTCTGAAAATCCAAAGAAAGAGGACAAATTCGAGTATGAATTATTTGTGAGTAGCGTCCTATTTAAATTTTTAAAAAAAGATTTTTAATTGAAAATTTCTTGATTACGACATAATTCTTTGTTAACAGAAATAAAAAAGATTAACGCAAAAGCACTTAGTTCCCTAATGTGAATATTTGACGAAAAACTTTAGTTGTTGAAACTTTTTTTTACGTCTTACGAATATTTAGAATTTATAATTAACTACTTATAAATCAGGTTAATTTAAAAATGACCAAAAGGCTACGATAATATTTTTTTTCTGCTTCCGAACAAAATAAAAATGTAAAAAGAATTTAATAATAATTTTCTTTTGTAGTCAAGCATTCTTTTCAACTTCATATATGCTGTCAAAAATTCTTCTTTTGTGATTGAAAGTGTGCTATTTTTCATTTGGCAAATAGTTTATTTTTAAACAAAATATCTATAAAATTTTATTTGGAGATTCATCTGAAGTAATGAATTAAAAAAAATTAAGAGAATTTTTATCAATAATTGCCATCTTTTTCTATGTTTAAAAACTATGACATTCTAAAAACTAAAAAGAATATTTTGTTAAAAAAAATTCTTTGATAGTGTAATTTTGAAGCATAAGAACTTTTTATGTATAAACATCGGTTCTTTATTTAATTTGGATTCTAGCTTTTTTTTCATTTTTATCTTAATATGTGTTTAAGCTTAAAAAAGTACTGAGTAGAATAAATTTTTGTTTCAACTAGTTATTGAAATTTGGTTTAAAAAAAACCAGTAAGATTAGTTATGAGAGAAATACACAAAGGATAAAAATAAATATTTGCTTTTTTGCAGTTATGCAATTTGTTTCATCATCAATATCAAGGGAAATATTTTTTTTATTTTTGTTAAATTATTTTAAAATTATTTTACTAGTATTTATTATTTTTCTTAAAGGCAAAATGTGAGCATAAACATTGAAAATTATAAATTGTTAAATATTCTACCTATTCGTTATATATATTTCTTTAAAGTTTGTTTATATATTTTTAATAATCCTGGTGTGTGCAATAAGAGGATATGTATTAACTCAAGAAGACGATATTTACATCATTCCTAAACCTAAAAAGAACATTTTCTGTAAACATTTTATTTATCTTTCATCAAAGTTTTTTAATAGTCTTCCGCTTCAAATACAATCTTTAATTAATCTTACTTCCTTCAAAAACCAATTGAAAAATATTTTGTTTGATATTCCCGATTCCCGAACTATTTTTGATTATGCATACTTCAATTATTGAAATAAAATAACTGTACAGTAATTCATTTGTATTGACTAACCATCTTAAATATACCGTCGACACTTCTGTTGCCATAATAATATTTTTTACTTGTGATTTAATATTTGTTTTTTTTTGTGTTTGTAAATTTACATCATATACTTTTCGCCAATATGGTCCTTGTGACCCTTGGTGTTCTGTCTACTGTATAATTACTTTTGTATTTGCTTTTTCCTTCAAATTAATATCAGTTATTTTTGTGCAATAAAAATTATTATTATTATTATTATTGCAGTTGTTACAAAAAAAAATTAATAATTTTAGAGACAATTTCCATTTTTAAATAAATCCCATATGGTATGCTTACTTCTACAAAACTGTCAAATTAAGCTGTTAATATGATAATAATTCCATGGGGTTTTAAGGATAAATATTCTTGGTAGAGTTTTGAATTTTGTCTATTTAAGCGACAACAAAACAAAACTAGTTTAGGCTAATTCCATGTAACTGTAGTGTAAGTCACAATTTAAGGAGATTAAAAGCTTTTTAAATTTAAAAAATAAACCAAATTAAATAAAATACATTACATTATTTAGTTATAATAAGTGTAGATCAACTATTCTACAATTTTGTTTCATTGAATGTTAAAAGTTGTAGTGATAATCACTTTTTACAAACGTGACTTACACTACAGACAGGATAATTTTGCATGGAATTACCTTATAATAGAATTTTCTTAAGGAGAGTTAAAACAAACTTTTACAACAAGTGTTTTTACACTTTTATGTTACATTATTATAAAATACACCAGATAATTTCGTAAAACAAACCCAAGTTTGTTTAAATCGGAGTTTAAGGGGACGCATTACCCAAAATTTAGGGCTGCCCAGAAAATAATTAAACATGCTCGAATGTTGTGAGCTAAGGATATTGCAAAAAAGAAGGATTCTATTATAATGGTGGAGGTTTATTGAAAATGATATAGTGGTTTGGTAAAATGGTTTTTGAAATTTTATGTTGATTTTTTAAATTTTAATTTTTTCAGCTTGTGAATGGTTAAAACCCTAAGGCTTTTAGGTAAATTAATGTAGAGCTCCAATTTTTTTTCCTGTGTTGAAACATGTGCGTTTAACAAAAGTTGGTATGGGATAAGGTCTAGTGTGAATAGATTTTAAAAAAAAAATGCTGAAGGTGAAAATTTACAAAAAATCTTATTTTTTAGCCATTTTTATACATAAAGCTACATAACTTTTTTTATTTAACTGATAGCTCAATATCCATACCAACTTTTATTAATAGATGTTGTGGGAACATTTTGAAAAAAAATCCATTACAAAATTCTGTAAATTGTAGGAAGAGTAGCATTTTGAAAAAACGTTAAATTTTTTTTAATTTTTTAAAAAACTTACGTTTTAATATTTATTATTTTTTCGTATATGTTTATTGAATGTTAGTTCTTTGTAAAAATAGTTTAATTTGAATGCTAGCAATAAAAGTACTGGATTTAGTTTTTTGGGTACCGCGTCCCCTTAAGAGAAAATTTAAATAAATTGCAATTTGAATAATTCCGACTAAAATATTTATAGAAATATGAGAAAAATTGTAGATCTGTAAGTGCATCATTGAAATGCAATGCTATTAAAACTCAACAACTGTTAAGACTAGTCGACTAAGAGTCAACTGAGAAATCTAAACTGCTTCAAAATCAGACATAAAAAATCATTTTTTTTCATACTGTAGCTTTCTTCAGTTGAGATTTTAAGTTGAAAGTAACTTTTAAAAAACCTCAATCATTGTTTTAAACATTACAAATTCATTCCCTTTGAAACGAACTTGTTTTGAAGTTACACGAGTTTTGAAATTACGTATTTAAGGGGGAATGGGCGCGCTGGAGCGCGGGTCTCCAAACTCAAGTGCCTCAATGTTAATCCAATGGCGAAAAAATTATTTTCTTTGCCTCATTTCTCCGGCTGTATTGAATATTTTTATTAACGGTTTTTTTAATTATAAATGTAGATAACTTACAGGTCAATCGAAAATCCTACTTTTTGAAATTGCTTCGAATATTTTGTGTAAAATTATTTATTGAAAATTAAAAAAAATATTCGAACAAATTTCAAAAAATAGGATTGTCGGGACCTGTAAGTCAGCTACATTTATCACAAAAAAAACCCGGATTGTAAAAATATTCAATACAGCCGGAGAAATGTGGCAGAGAAAATAGTTTTTTTGCTATTGGATTAACACTGAGGCACTTGAGTTTGGAGACCCGCGGTCCAGCGCGCCCATTCCCCCTTTAAATGTTTTCTCCGCAGAGAAAAGTTCATGATTATTTAAAATAATATTAAATTTAATTTTTGCAATATATAATAAAACTTATAACTGTATTTAAGTTGGGAGTGAATTATTAGTTTACGGTTTTATATCGAAAATGCATTTGTTTTTGTAATTCTGAAAGATGGTAAATATTTTTCATTGTACAGTTTTTGCATAAAATTTAGGTATGGTCTTTGAAATGTATTGACCTTTGTATCGGCTATGAAAATGTAAAATATTCATTTGGTTAAAAATTTCAAATTTTATTCCACACATAGAAACTATACGTAATACTCATATATCTCAATAACAAATAAAACAGTGAATAAATCAAGACAATTCAAATTACTCAAATCCCAATACGGCATATTGTTGAATGGAATATACCTAATAAATGATACTACCCTAGGTTTAGAATACAAATAGGTAAGTACTTGCATACAAAGTTTCGCAAACGATAAAACACGAGGTTTTTTAAGGTTCCACTTGGAGACGTTTTTCATAGCCCAAGAAGCGTTTTCGAAATTGCAAAAATAATTTCCCAACTCCTTATGATAATACCTTCTTAAAAATAACATTGGGGACCATAAATACCATAACGAATATAGTTCTCGCTACCCCTATTTGTTACACTTTAGGGATGGAAAACCGAAACCGGTTTTTTGCCCTCGGTTTTGACTGAAAACCGGTTTTTTCATGAGGCCGGTCTAAACCGGAAGCCCGTTTTTCGCGGAGAAAACCGCCTGAGAACCGGAAATCCTTTTTTTTTCTCAAAAAACCGCCAGCGTTTTCTTTTTAATTATATAATTTTTAAAAAAAAAATGTTTGTTTTGCACTATGTTAACGGCACGGATAGCAAATGGGAGGAATTAAATTTAAAAAAAAAGGAAATAGAGATGGAATAATGCAAAGCTAAATAAAATTACTCAAAACGATTAGAAAAACCGGAATAAAGAAAGGAACATTATAATTTTAAATAATAAGGAAGTAAGAATTAGGAAGAAAACGTAGAACTTAGTTTTCAACAAAACACTTTAAACATTTAAAATTGACTGTGTAAATTTGTTTTTTTTCAAATTCGAAAGTAAAGTTTAAAAATTAATTGATTTTTTCAATTAATTAATAAGAAACTGGAAAAAACTTTTAAAAAAATGAAAAACCGTTTTTTAAGTTTCTAAGACCTTGTCGGTTTTAACGAGTTGTAAAACACTCGGTTCTTGAAAAACCGGTTTGTTTTTTCTGAAAAACCGTCATCCCTAACGTGTTCTAATTTGGTTGGGGGCGAGTATAACATAAGTTATTGAGCAATATTTAAGAACAAAAATCGAGCAGAGTAGAGTATATTTATAGAGAAACTTTGTAATTTCTACTTCAGAGTTCACTACCCATACCTTCGTTTCAGTATATCTAAACATTATTCGATTTATATCATACATAAATGTATGGAGAAAAAAATGCATTGATATATTCCACCAGTTACTTTATAAGAAAGTGATTTTTTTAATTATTATTTTGTTTCACGATGTTTTTTTCAATTTTACATGAAACAAATAATTTCTTTTTTTAAAATTTTTGGCAGTTTCTAAAATAAAAATATTTTTATGTGTTAAGATAAAATACCTTGTATAGAATTAACACTTAATTTTATAAAAAAGGGGTGTAGAACACCGATCCACTTTCCATTGCTACTCAATAATGGATATTTGACACGCTAGAATTCGTTTAAAGATGTGTACAACAAGGTTTTCGTTTTATAACAATATCTTTAACACCTAAAACGTTCCATAGCAGCTATCCTTGCGCGGGCGTGATTTTTCTTGAAAACCTTATTACGAAGTCCGACAGGTTCTAGAAACTCGTGTATCAAATTTGAAGTCCCTATCTGTTTTAGTTCGAGTTGTTGAGGGGTTTCAGACAGCGTTTAGTTTAGTTTGAAATATCGTCGCACTAGAGCTACAAGAGGGCTATTGGCGACGGGTGATTTTAGAACCACAGTCAAGTGACGAGCCGACACCTGAGTTGGCACCCAACGCAACCGTTAAGGGCGACATCGTACGCAGCGTTGGGACTTTGGAGCGTATTTTAAAGTACACTCTCTCTGTACGGGGTATTATTCGTCGGACATTTTTGGTTGCACGGGCCGTTTATAGGTTGGAAGTTATTTTGGAGAAGCCCGGACTCGAACTTGGGACCTTTTGCATGCTAGGCGAGCGCCTAACCGACTGGGCTCCCCAGCCCGGGTTTCAGACATAGCCTGATAGTTTGACTAATGTTAAAAACAAATACTTTTTTGAGTCATTACAATAAAAAAAGTACAGAAAACGCACAAAATTCTCATTTCAGATTTCGACCCCGTTTCAAAACTTTTATTACGTTACATTACCTATTCGATAATTGAAAGTAAAAATTAATCCATAAAGGGACGGTTGGCAAGAACATTTGCCCCCCCCATAAAATGAGATTTTTTTAAGTTTAAATAAATAAAATACAAGACTAATTGAGACCATGATTCTGAACAATTTAGAGAAAAAAAATTAAGTTCCACTAAATACGAATACAAAAAACTTAAAATAAAAGGTCTTTTTTTCGAAATACGTGTAGTTATCCAAAGATAAGTAAGTTGTAGGTCAACGTTAAGTTTAAGTTTGGTTTTAAAAAAGGGTATAACTTCAATCCTGGTCAGATGGGCATCTGTTTACCTAAGATAAGCAAGATATCGGAAAGAAGGATGTAGCAGTAGAAACATTTTCAAGGTAGCGCTTTCTGAGTAAGACAGATTCATAGGATGAAGAGACCTATAGGCATGGTAAGAAATTAACAGCTTGAAACTGTACCATAGATTGAAGAAATGACTTTGACCAACCTTGTCAGGCAATGGCGTAGAAGATGTTGTGAAAGAATAACAGTCATTAAAGTCCCAATAGATTAGGACCAACCGAGGGCATTGCTGTTTGTCGAAATTTTTTATTTGTTGTCATGTTCAAAAGTCGCGTTAATGGAAGAACAATCATAATTTAAGCATAAGAAACAACTTGCATTTCTTTAAAACATGCAGTCTAGAAAATAAAAAAATCTTCAAAGAACAGAATTAGCAGCCAGAAACAATGACAAACTGCCTTCAGAAATACCACAGATGCGTCCCGAACACATTTCACCCACAAAAACCCAAGCAACTCCCATACATCATCCCTGCCTCATTGGTCCTCGTCATCTCCAATAAATATTCATCCACCAATCACGAAAGATAAACGAGTGCTACGTTTGGGCTCCAAACACCCAAAGATATATCGGAGTTGATCCAATTATGGATCCCTCTATGTCTTTCATGATCTATTGGGCACACCGGGAATAAAATCTTGATGAATCAGAATACTGAATGGGTTCAATGTGCGTGGTATTGGGTTTGGCATTAATGTTTTGGGGACGGAAAACGTTTGCGGAAGGCAATAGAGTGCAGTTTTGCTCTTAATATTGATTATTTTACTATGTTGATTCATCATACACTGAAGAGCCAAAAATAACTGGTATAGGCATACATCTACAAATGAAGGTGTATAAAACCTATCGAAGTTAGTCGCATGTCGTATCATGACATGTTTAAAAATTGAAGGGATTTTGAAAGTATCGGGGGTTGCGAAATGGAATTCTATATCCATGCATCTCCGAGGTGGAGATGAATTTTGGATTTTCACTTACGACCATTTCACGAGTGTACCATGAATATCGATAATCCAGTAAAACATCAAATCTACGACATAGCTTTGACCTTAAAAACATCGTGCAAAGCCGGGTCCATTGACAACTCATCATTAAATGTGATAAACGTCTATGTCGATTCTATGTCGCAAAAGTGTCGACTTGTTAACTATTTCATGAATATTCACCGATATGGGCTTCTGGAGCCGTATATATCATGTACCCTTAATATATCATGTTTAATGATTTTCGTCTGTCGTCGCTGATCCGTTTTTGCATGATCTTTTTTTAGGCCGCAGCTGTGTCGTAGCTTTAATGTTTTACTGGATTATCGATATTCATGGCACACTCGTGAAATTGTCCTAAGTGAAAATCCAAAATTCATCTCCACCTCGGAGATGCATGGATATGGAATTCCATTTCTCAACCCCCGATACTTTCAAAATCCCTTCAATTTTCATAACCTGTCATGAAAGCAGAACATAAACGCTGCAGAACATAGCGACGAACTTCGATTGGTTTTATACACCTTTATTCGCAGATGTATGCCTATACCAGGTATTTTGGCTCCTCAGTGTATTTTTCACTTTTAACACTGAAGTCCATTGTCGTCACCTATGTTGTATGACCTTGATCCGTTTTAATCTCTCTCTAATATATATGATATTTCATTCATTATGATCCTTGATCTTTAGTTCATCAAGATTTTTGGTCATTAAGCATCATCATAATTTTCGATCATCGCTGTCCACATGATTCCAGTCCTTTAGTGTCTCCTTATATTTGATAATTTACTGTCGACTGTAAAAATTTTCACTTTTAACATTGATGTCCACGACCTTCACTAATATTTCATGATCTTTGCTGTCTTCATTATGTACGTTTGTTCATCTTGATCATTGGTCTTACATTGTCATCAAATTCCCGATCTTCGTATAAAAAATATTCAGATGTAGATACTTATAAGTAATGCCAACCAGAAACAATACAATTCTCAATTTAAACTAATTGCGAATGAAGTTGTTTCAGATAATGTAACTCTACTATTTTCATTTTTTTACTTTCTGAGATTTAATTGGTTGTTTCGATTTCAATCTCAAATTGACCGTTATTTTTTTAATTTGCTATTGCCATTTTAAAGTCCTTTACATGTAACTTGTTTTCATTCATGGTATTTATTAAACTTTATCAATTTTAATTCGATTAAATCTTAAGTATGCTAAGCACTAATAAAACGTAAATGTTGTTAGAAAACGCCAGTTAAGAGGATTGTGCGGAGAAATTGTGGGACGTCAATTTTGCGAGAATCATTAACAGAGAAAAGTTTTACACTGTTAAAAAATTAACACTTGCTTTCACCTTCATAATGGTTACTAGTAGCTGCAGCGGCTGTGTGGGGAAATGTTCGATTGAACCATTTTTCAGATTTTAAAAACAAAAACCCAAGAAATGGTCGAGCCAAATACCGTAAATATGGTGAAAAATTTCACGACACAGCCGCTGCAGCTACTAGAAACCATTATGAAGGTGAAAGCAAGTGTCTAATTTTCAAAAGTGTAGTTCTACTGAAAGAGAAGTTTGTAAGCAACATTTGCTTCAGTAAGGTAAGAAAATATTGTATTGTTTAAAGCAAATGTAATTCCAGTAGGACCAAAAAGGAAAACAATACCGTGGAACTGTTGACACTCACCACTGAAACATGCAAAATTCATGCATTTTAATCTCTAAAATGCCGCACTTTAGATGTGCCGCCCGGGAAAAAATTTCTGGTTAACCATTCCTAGAGCGGGACCTGATGCAAGTAACCTATAGATGAAATTGATTTTAAAATATGTAATTCCAGAAACAATTAACGTTCTTTAAGCTTTAGATTCAATCACAAGAAAGATCGATAAAGAAATCCATTTGCCGTCCTGCTAATGATATAATTTTGACGTCTCATAAATACAGAATGAACACAATTGACGCAAACTCTCAACAAAAAAATATTCCATTGTGGTCACGAAACCTAGTATCATTATTTCGATCTAATTATCACTTATACATCATTCCAAGAAATACGTTTTTAAATTGAGGAGCTATATTCTAGCCTTACAAGAAAAGCTTCAAATCAATCAATCAAGTCAAATCTGCCATTAACGCCTTACGAAATGAATGCTGTATAATAGGTAGAGAACTAAATATTAAAAAAAAACAACATTTTTCTACATTGCAGTGTGGAGGTACTAACTGTATCTGTAATGAATCACGCTCAATCGACAAGCGTCGATAACTGAAATGGACTGACTTTTTTTCTTCTGTAAAACCGCTAATACATAAAATAATAATTCTACCTGATAAGTTGAAAGATCGGGAATAAATAACACGTTAGGTTGAGTAACCTGTTTTTCAAAGTGACAAAGAATAGATTATTTAGAATACTTAACGCTAAAAATGAGTTTGTTCCTGCATTTTAAAACAGTTCTTTAAGTTTTATACGAAGTGAAATTGTTACGAAGTTGGGTTAAAAATAATTTGTAGAATAACATTTGTGAAGAAAATATTAAAAACAATTTACGATTACTTTTTAACACTGTTAAAAAGTAATGATGTATTGCAGGTACATATAAAGTTGAACTCAAATAATTTTAAAATTCCCTGTTCCTGTATCATAGTTTAAAAGCGGTAATACATTTTATTCACAAAGCATATAATGCTTTTAAATTAAATTGATTGGTCTTTTAAACAAGTTTTGCTAAATTGCAATTTAAAAGGGGAGATTTTTTTTAATGGGTTATTTTTTTCAATAAACGAACAACTAAATTTTTCTGTAAAACCACTTTAAAAATGCCCATTATTGTTGCACGGAAAAGCATTCTATTTATTGTTTTACCCATTTAACGTTACCTTATCCCTTAAGTAAACGGTTTTAACCATTTTTATGGAGCAATCTAAATAGTTAATCCATTCAGTTATAAGTACAAAATTTAAAAAGTTTAGAAAAGTAAACAATATCAATAACAACGAACTTTAAGTATAATAATAAGAACGATAAAAACTATAATAATAAGAACGATAAAAACTATAATAATAAGAACGTAAACTATAATAATAAGAACGATAAAACTATAATAATAGAACGATAAAAACTATAATAATAAGAACGATAAAACTATAATAATAGAACGATAAAAACTATAATAATAAGAACGATAAACTATAACAATAATCCCACGCTTATAATTCGCAAGAATAACTCAAACACCAACAAAATTACAGAAATGGCGGTAGTAAGTTGGCTACATTCAAGATGGCGATGAGGTGTTTTTTGGCAATTAAAGGGTTAATAGCTGGGATAAGAACTAATGGTCGATTTTTTCCTTTCTTTTTGGCCGATTGCAGAAGCAGGGACGGCGCAGGGAATACCAATGAGACAATCGGCTTCGTTAAATTTCGGCTGTGATTGTTTTCTAAAAGGCCCCTCTTGTCTCAAGGGAAAGATGTGCTAGTCACATAGATACCATAGAAAAAGTATTCGAGCGGCTGATCACGTGACCCCCAATGGTAGCAACGGGACAAGCATGGAGCAAAGAATTTCAGGGTAAACAGACCAGTGTTGCTACCACTCTAAGGAGAAAAATGCTACGGCTTCATCGATACTAAATTAGCATTTCATTCTAAATCTACAAAAAAAAAAACCTACAAAAGCGTTTCACGTATTTTTTTTTATGAAGTAAAATTTTTATAATATTTTTTTTTATAATTTTAGTATGAAATGGTATTTTTTCGATGATGCTATAGCATTTTTCTCCTTAAAGTGGTGGCCACACTGGCCTGTTTGCCCAGAAATTCTTGGCTCCATGCGTGTCCCGTTGTTACCATTGGAGGTCACGTGATCAGACATTCTAATACTTTTTCAATGGCTGTGTCCTGACTACGACATCAAATGCCACAAATGCAACAAAACTTGGCGACCTCCAGGGGCGCCAAGCGATGCAATAGCATGTGGCTGACTCTGCCAAGTCGCCAAGTTTTGTTGCATTTGTGGCATTTGATGCCGTAGTCAGGACACAGCCAATGTTCTCTATGGCTAGTCATGTATGAATAGCATAGAGTTAAGAAGATGGAGATGCTTGGCGAGAAACAAAGTGAAGCCAAGCCGTCAGAAAGTCGACAACTAACCCTAGAAAGCCCAAACAAGCCGCTCTCTCAATGTTAGTTCATGCCGAAATGCGTCATTTTATTCCTTAAGCGTTAGTTAAAAATCAAAAAATGACTATTTGCATAGTTGTAGGCTGTAGCACGAGATCTGAATGTATACAAGATGGTAGTGATTGCCTTTACAGCTAAGAAAATGCGTTGTAATTATAGTTTTTATTAGAGAATCAAAAATCGCCAAGATGATATTGTAAGTCTATACAAACCCCACTGTAGAACGACGCCAAATACTTCGCCGAGAGCATTTGCTTGGGCTTACTACAAAGCGAACGATGGCTTCACTTGGCGAACCGGTTTCTGTATTGGTTGTTTCCTGGCGGCATCATCTTTATTCTGTGATGAATAGGTTGGAATCATGGCCGCCCTTTATATAAGAAAAGGTATCTCCAATTTTTACCGAAACTAAATGAACTTTATGTCTGATGAAAACACCAATGAATGAGGAAGACATCTTTCAATTACCTAATATGAAATATAAGGTAATGAAAATATTGCGATGGGGGTCGAAAATTCGAAATGGAGATTCATTTCTTCCCGTTTTGGAGGGTGGATGATTCTGAAAAGTGGTTTTTCAACATTGGTCCAAATATCTGAAACCAGTCTGCATCTTGATCTAGAAGAGCTCCGTACTATTTCTTTTATTTAGACAAAAATTTTAGCAATAAAAGCCCATTTTCAAATTGCAAATTTTCTTGCCAATCGTCGCTAATAGATTGTTATCAAATCGACGCAATTTTTAAATATATTTATTTTTAAAGTGATTTCGTATCGTGTGATATGTAACTTGAATACATACTTCAACTGAGAGACAAGCAAATTTTGTCGATGTTCTGTTAAAACATTTGTGGTGACAAAAATTTGTTCAAACCACTGTTTAAATTTTTTTGCTTTTTTTCACCATGATAGTAATGGTTGATAGTAGTTGCAACGGCTGTTTGGTGAAATATTTCACCATATATTTGATATTAAGCCGAAAATATTTTCAGGTTTTGGATAAACCTTAGAAATGATTCAAAGAATTCCGAAAATATGATGAAGCATTACACAGCATACCATTGCAGCAACTAGGAACCACATTTTGGTGAAACCAAACTCCAAAATTTTTGCAGTATATTATTAATATTTGTAAACTATACCCTTATCCCAACTTTAAGATTCAAGTCATCATCCTTGCTGCTATCTCAATATACAACTCGAACAAAGAACCATACCCAGAAATTAAACACATTTCATTAAAACAAATACAACACGAATATAAATAAATATTATTCCACACAGCTTGTGTTTCCCACTAATAAATTATACATTCTAATTTTTTCTTCAAAAGTTTTCATTCGATACAGGGTCATCGGTCTGCTTGTTCGGAAAAAAAGAAATTTACATAAAAAAGAACACCAATGTTATTCTATCGCAGTTGGTGTTTCCCGCGAATAAATTAAACATCTTTTAGGATATTCTTCGATAAGTTCTGATGGTCATTTTGTTCGAAAAAGTTCGTCTTCGGATGAGGTCATTCGAAATCGAACGCTGTTTCGAAGTTTTAATTGAATTCGTTGGCAATGAAAAATTGTTCTGTCCGTTTGTGACGTGTGAAGCGCGTTTTGTGGCCTTCGGAGCTTTGGGCGAAGCGTCTTTGTCAGACAATACGGCGGGTTTTGACAAAAATGGCATATGTGGATTGTGGAATTATGAAATATTTAGGTTATATAACTTTTTGGATTTTGTATTTGCAAAATTCATTTTTTTAAGTATTAAAAATACTTTAATTTTTAAAATTTTGAAATGCAAGTATCCAATTATAAGATCTCAAATCTAAAAAGGATTTTAGATTAAAAAAAATTCTGAATGGCATTAACCTTCATAGACAACATTTATTTTGTTATGGTTTGTTCGAATATTTTTAAAGTTATTCGAAATATTGAATTTCATATATGGTTTAAGGGTAATGGGCATGTTTCATGTCCTGAGTGGCAATAAAAATGCCGAATGAAAATAAATTTTTTCTCGAGCACCAATCGGCGCACCGATCGAAGGAAATGTAGGAATGAAAAGTGGATAGAACTACGTTACCTGAAACAAGCCAATTGTAACAATACAAAAAAATGTATCTTATTGAGTTAATGTTTACGTTTTAATGTTAGCAAGAACAGAAAAAATTTATTTTTAGCCGATTATAATGAAAAAAATAAATCGCAATGACCATTTTAACTATTTTTACAAACTAATTGTGGTGAACATCGTAATACTCATAGATATCATAGTTAAAGTATTAGATTGGCTGATCACGTGAACTCTAATGCTAACGACTGGACGCGCAAGGAGGCATTTTAAGAGGGCAAAATGGCCAGTGTTGCTGCCACTTTAAGGAGAAAAATACTGCGAAAAAATACCATTTATTTCTAAAATTACAAAAAAAAAATACTAGAAAAGGATTTAAAATCACTAAAAAGATTCTCAAATGCAGCTAGTATTTTTACGATATTTTTTTGTAATTTTAGAACTAAATGGTATTTTTTCGTAGAACTTTTCTCCTTAAAGTGGCAGCAACACTGGCCATTTTGCCCTCTTAAAAGGCCTCCATGCGCGTCCCGTCGTTATAGCATTGGAGGTCACGTGATCTGCCAATCTAATACTTTAACTATGATATCTATGCGTATACTATACATGTTCCTACTTATCCCGAAAACCAGAAACACCGAACAAAACATTTTTTTTCTTCTTTTAACCAATCTCAGACATAAGAAACACCAAGGAATGACCTAAGCCACTGTCCTCTGAAAACATCTGCCGTACCTGATTGTAAGACCTACTTTCTTACATACGTAACCGGCCAGCTATTCGAAATGTTCAATGTCTAAGGAAAACGAAATAAAATAAATTAAACGAAATGTCGAAGCAGCATTATTTATTTTTCGTGTTTACTTTTTTTCGGGGTGTATATAAAGTGGGGAAAGTCGCCCTTACTCTTCAGAATCCTTTCGGTAAATTTATCCGGTTGGTTCTCTCTTAATCTTCTCTTGTCAAGATGATAGCTTTTGTAAGTATTACCTTTTTGTTGGAAGTATTTTTTTTTAAATTTTAGGTAATGTATCTGGGGGGATTTGTTAAAAGTATTATTTTCAAAAATAATTACTTCCTGTTTCGTTTTTTGTTTATAAATTCGTTTATCATTTTTGAATCTTGTTATTATCCATTTGTTAATACTTAAACTTTTATACAAAAATTTTAGAGTTCAATGTGTAAAAGGGTGTCAAGGCTAAATTTTAGTCAATTTTTTTTGCTAGTTTTAATATTTATTCTTTAATTTTAACTAAGTTTAAAGATTACATTTATAATTGAAACTTTTTTAGAAGTAATTTGTTGGTTTACAATTTAATTAAGTTTTGTATTATATTTGTATGGTTTTAGAGCTACAGTAAAATTTCTAAAAAGTAATTTATCATTATAATAAAACACACATTGAATTGAAATTGACGCAACTTTAACTTTGTAAATAGTATTTTATTGTTTATTTATTCTATTAATGCCAAGTTTTTAATTCATTGAGTACAATAAAAAAGAGTTGTACTTTAAAAATATTGTCATAAAGTTGTTTCAAAATTTTAAATGTTGCCTTTAATAACGAACAGCCCTTCATATTTTTTTTTAACTATTCGAAATTTTTAAAGAATGCTTGAACAATAAACGAACGATCAAATAATCATTATTCAAATTAGCTCAATAATAAGCATATGCGATTGATAACGCTTGAACAATCGTCATAAGAATAAATACGATGCTCTTAATTTATCCCCGCATTAATATGCTGTCAATCTGCGTATCGCTAAAACATATTCTTTTTATTCTAGGTTGCCCTAACAGCAATGCTGACGGTTGCCAGCGCACAATACCCCTACCAACAGAATCACCAACAGTCCCAGCAATACCAACCGCAACCCCAACAGTACCAACCCCAACAATACCAAGCTCAACCTCAACAGTATCAACCACAAGCCCCGCAACATCAAGCCCAACCTCAACAATACCAGCCTCAACCTCAACAGTACCAACCAGCCCAGCCAGCTAGAGTTCACAACCCAGCTGCCGTACACTACGTCAACATTGGGGCAGAACTGGCCGGTGATTACAAGTTCGGCTACGATACCGGCAAAGGTAATTATTTTTAAAGATGTAATTTTATGATTTTTATTTAATTTCAGGAAGCAGTTATGTTCTGAAGAATTAGTGCATTAGGTATAGAGAACGTCATCGCTGGGTTAACAAATGTGTGTTTGAAACAAAAAAAATCATTGAAAAACTCATTTGCTACAAGTCATTCGAATACAGTCGAACCGTATTAATACAAACACGAATAACATTATAATTACTGCTAAATTCAAACAATAGTTCCCCCCTTCATGCCCTATTTACAAATAGTGTGTTCATGTAAGTTGCATTACCTACACTTAAGACGAACTAATTGTGTATGTCCCATGGATTTCTAATTATTGACTTCTACTATTATTGTATAGCGGAACCTCGTATGATACCCACGCTGGCGCTGATTTAATACTTCGTTATAAACAGCGATCTAGATTATATTATAAAAATATCGTAATATATAGGCCGAAACTACTCAGTTTTCATCTTGAGGTACCTTCTAGCGGACACTGGTTGTTTTAATATCTTCGGCTACACTACACTCTTAAAACAAACGAGCGGTTTTAACTCAGTCTGAGTTAATTTCCACTCCTTTCCGTGCCGAAAATGCACTTCTCCTATTGGAGTGCATTTCACTCTTTTTTTTAAGAGTGTACACTCTTAAAACAAACGAGCGGTTTTAACTCAGTCTGAGTTAATTTCCACTCCTTTCCGGTGCCGAAAATGCACTTCTCCTATAGGAGTGGATTTCACTCTTTTGTTTTAAGAGTGTACAATACGAGTTTCATTTGCGAATTTTGTAAGATGATAACTTACGAATGGAGCAGAATAATACAATCAGATTTCCCAATAATCGGACTTATCATTAAAATTCAACTATATACATTACAATATTCTTTTTTAAAGGTAATGACGGTCAGAGCTTCAGAGAAGAAACCCGACTACCAGACGGTTCAGTCCAGGGAGCCTACGGTTACGTAGACGAGACCGGCAAACAGAGGATAGTCAAGTACACTGCCGGTAAGAACGGGTTCCAAGTGGAAGGGGACGGTATTCCCAAGGCACCGGCAGCACCGCAACCAGCCCAGCCGGCTCCCCAGGCTGGTCCCCGATATGGATATAACAGCAACCAGGATCATCAAGGAAGGGGATATTAAAGAACTAATTGATTGTTGTGTTTTGTTATGCCTGTAGGTTTGAATAGTATGCCTGAAATAGTCGCGTTTAAAACCTTCCGAACGACAAATCACTTATTTGTTTTAAAAATACTTGAATTAGGTTCATTTTTGAGAAAAATATCTATTACTAAAGAAGTATTGATATAATTTTGAAATTTAAGGTTATTGTAAGAAAAACTGATGCACAAAATATGGAAAAACACGTGTCTAATGCTCAGGAGGTTAAAGGATAAAGTTCAATATTTGATAATTTGATGCATTTAAATTACTTTAAAAAAACAATTTAGCATTAGCTATGTATGTTAATAGTGGATACTTTGATTATAAATGACTTATAAATCAAATAACAAACTAAATAACTTTTCAAAGATCTTTACTGAAAAAAGATACTATAACATATCATTAACATTCAAAGAAATGTATTATGTTTTTTTTTATAGAAACAAATCTATTTTAATTTTTGATTTTAAAAACAATACTTTTCTGCGACATCATGACACTATTCAAGTCTACTTTGGGCAAAGGCTTTGAATAAAAAGCCGAGTTTGTACATAATAATAGTCCAATTTTCATATTATGACCGTGATAAGTTGTAATAAGATCTCAATTGAAGCTGAAATGACAGATTTTACAAAATTCAATTGTTTAAATAATTTAATTCTAAAGTTTATTTAAAACATAATCTATGTAGGTAAAACTAAATCTTTCTTTAAAGATATTTTTTACTTAATTATTTTACAATAATTAAAATAATTGTACAATAAATTTAAATTACATTCTTACTTCGAAATTTCTGCAGAATCTAGTCCTACCATCATTGTTTAACTCATAGAAAAAGAAGATTAATTATTTATGAAAGTCAGCAGATGAATTAAAAGATTTTGTTGTAAATTTTTTATGATTAAACACTATCTGAAATCAATGTTATTTTAAATGATCACTTTAAAATAATTCTACCAAAGTCTGGAATGTAAAACCATTAAAAAGTTACTGTGATAAAAAAAAAATGCACAATGCATTATCTTTTCATTTTCTTAGTATTATTAAAATTAATATGAAATTGAATAAATATTTGCTTAGTTTTCTACATTTTGTTTGGTGTTTTTTCCTCATACTTTTCAAACATACTTTACGAAGTCATTATTAATTACTACAATTTAGCAAACGTAAACACATTTTAAATTCGTTAAACAGTATAACAATAAAATTTTGTATGTAAACAAATAAATTAAGGTAATTAGTGTTTAATTATTATTTAGTTGTATGGCATTCACTTTCAAAATAAACAAAACCAAACAAGTTAGTTGGAATTTAAACAAGATGAAAAACAATTATCTTTACCATTAAATGCATAACTTTTATTTAACCATATTTTAATAATTACTAAAGTGATTACACTTTATATGAAAATGTATCTTCTAAAACTTTTGCACTTTAAAATAACAAAGGTAGTAATTAAGGGGCATTAAAACTGTTGAAAAATACTTTAACACAATTTCTATTTTACAAACGCCACACAGATTTTTTTCTAAGATACATTAAATCTCCTGAAAAGATACTTAAAACGAAGCTCTATTATATAAATTCAACAATAAATATATTTTAAAAAAAGTTTTTAATTGAAACGTGTTAAACAACGTTTCACGCCTATTTATTCATCGTACAATATAAACATTTTTTTTTAAATATTAGGATAGTTTTAACGATAAAATCATAATACATAGCCACTATTATCTTTTGTTTTGCGGAAGAGCTTCATTATATCTAATGAAAATTGATGTAGTTTCCACAGCCATTACGTCTTTTTATTTCGAAAGATAATACTCCCTATAAAACATCTTTAATGACCATTATATATTTTACGCTACAGGCTTTGCTCTCCAAAATATATTTTCCAAAAAATATTACAACGTATTTTAAACGCTCTTTATCAATTCGCCAAAAGCAAATGTTGATGATGAAAAAAAAAATTATCAACATCACCGAAATTATAAAGAAGGCCACGCTTCTCGAATTATTCAAATAACCACGTTGCATTAGCAACACGCCGCTGGTTTCGTGTAACAGAGTTGTAACTGTCATTTTTGGTTGAACATGGTATTTATTGGTAAGAACCTTGTTAACGGGTAACCAGACCCCCTAAAATTTTCAAAAATGACATTTCAATGTTTTTAGTGTTTCTTAAACTATGCAATCTTAGCTTTACAACGATTTCTTAAAATAAAAGTTTCAAGTACTAGAAGTATTTTTAGTAATTTTTAAAAAAATGTTGTTTAGGTAAAATCTCCTTATGTTTCATAGGTAAGAAACCATTATTGTTTACTTTAAACGCTTATATCTCAAAACTTTATTTTTCAATGTGCGTGTAACTTTTTCTCAGAATCTACTTTAAGTATCAACCTGAAATTTTTTATACGTATTTAAGAAGTTGGTTTCTGAAATTAGCTGGAGGGATTTTAGTATAACTATTTTACTTTTTTTTCTTTTTAAAATTATTGATGTTTTTTAGGTCAAAAATATGTAGTTTCGCTTAAATATTTATAATTTTAAAACTAAACAAATTTTTACAAATGCCTGCATTAAAGTATAATTGAACATCCATTTAATAACTAGTAACAATTTCATTAAAATGTATTAAATAGATTCTGAGAAAAAGATACATAAAAAAGGTCATTTTAACATGGGATTCAAGAAGGGATCTGGTCCCCCTTAAATATTATTTTTACATTGACAACTTTTGGAAAGATAATTTGCCATTTGGAAAATGAGCTTACTGTTTAAGTTTATCTAAATAAACAAAATATAAGGTAAATGAATTCCATAGTGACAATTTATGTATGACAAATTAAGTTAGACGAAACAAGATTTTTAGAAACTTAAAAGGTAACGTTTTTCTTCGGAAATGAAAGTGTAAATGGTATTCACAAAATCGTCGCTATTGGGTAAAACATTATCTTTTCATTAACCCATTAACGATTATTGGTAAGATAATTTGCAACGCGAAAATATGCTTTGTGATTAAACTCATTGAAAGAAATAAAAGACTAATGAAGCCCATCGGCCTGTACAATGTATGTAGGACAAATTAAGTTAGACGAAACAAGATTTTTAGAAACTTAAAAGGTAACGTTTTTCTTCGGAAATGAAAGTGTAAATGGTATTCACAAAATCGTCGCTATTGGGTTAAACATTATCTTTTCATTAACCCATTAACGATTATTGGCAAGATAATTTGCAACGCGAAAATATGCTTTGTGATTAAACTCATTGAAAGAAATAAAAGACTAATGAAGCCCATCGGCCTGTACAATGTATGTATGACAAATTAAGTTAGACGAAACCAGATTTTTAGAAACTTAAAAGGTAACGTTTTTCTTCGGAAATGAAAGTGTAAATGGTATTCACAAAATCGTCGCTATTGGGTAAAACATTATCTTTTCATTAACCCATTAACGATTATTGGTAAGATAATTTGTAACGCGAAAATATGCTTTGTGATTAAACTCATTGAAAGAAATAAAAGACTAATGAAGCCCATCGGCCTGTACAATGTATGTAGGACAAATTAAGTTAGACGAAACAAGATTTTTAGAAACTTAAAAGGTAACGTTTTTCTTCGGAAATGAAAGTGTAAATGGTATTCACAAAATCGTCGCTATTGGGTTAAACATTATCTTTTCATTAACCCATTAACGATTATTGGCAAGATAATTTGCAACGCGAAAATATGCTTTGTGATTAAACTCATTGAAAGAAATAAAAGACTAATGAAGCCCATCGGCCTGTACAATGTATGTATGACAAATTAAGTTAGACGAAACAAGATTTTTAGAAACTTAAAAGGTAACGTTTTTCTTCGGAAATGAAAGTGTAAATGGTATTCACAAAATCGTCGCTATTGGGTAAAACATTATCTTTTCATTAACCCATTAACGATTATTGGTAAGATAATTTGCAACGCGAAAATATGCTTTGTGATTAAACTCATTGAAAGAAATAAAAGACTAATGAAGCCCATCGGCCTGTACAATGTATGTAGGACAAATTAAGTTTTACGAAAGGCAGAGGCTACGCGCACGGGCACCATTCACGCATTACGTGTACGGGTATTTACTGCGCATGCTCAAGGCGGGGCTTACTGGAACCGTGTATACATAAAATTATACTTGATAGTTGAGATTACTCTTTTTTTGGCCCCCGTGCAATTAAAAAAAAACATCAATATCAAATATGGGGCAGTACTGTAGGGCGCATTGAAAGCCTAAACACTTGTTTGGGGCCTCGGGAATTTTGTTTTCTCTAAAAAAAAACACATCAGTTCTATCCATTTGTAATGAAAGTTCAAAAAATTAGAAATTTAAATAATTCCTGGAAATTTTAAAAGTGCAAGTAACTTTTTCAGGACAACTTTAAAACGATGATCTTCTAGGGTGAAATAAAAAAGCTCATAAAAAGGTTTTGTAATTCACCCGAGAGCGGGTATTTTGAACTCGAAACCTTTTGATTACGAACCGCTTACACTACCACTAAGCTACAACGTTCCGAGAAATTGAACTAAAACTACTAATAAGCCTATCTCCTGCGCAGTTATTTCCCGTACGCGCAATGCTCGTACGCGCAATGCTCGTACGGTGCCCGTGCACGTAGACACTCCGTTTACGGCAACGAATTAAAAAAAAACTTAAAGTTTTTATTCGGAAGTGAAGGTGTTAACTGTATTCACAAAATCATCGTTAGTGAGTTGAATCCTATTATAAAGATACTTTTGGATGGGTGGTAAATATCACCAAAAACTCAAATCGTCACTCCTTTAGGCCTAACCCCATTAGTAGTGAAATCCTAAAATCTATTAAAGTATTGCTTTGCTACGTTAGATTTTTTTTCGCCAAACATGAAAATCTTATTACCAGCAAAATAAAATGTATTTGAAAGGTAAATGATCTTTTTTTTAATTATAAATTATTATCCTCTGAAGTTTTGAAATGACAAAAATTGTTGCAAGATGACGGCACTATTTTGTAAACGTTATTTATTAAAACCTAATTATAGAAATATAGTTTCCTTTCAAATTTATATTATTATGTTTGCATCATTTTTTTAATACTTCGTGAAATATCGTACTTTCGTAGAATTTAGGATTTCGAAACCATTTGATAAGGGATTGACTATTCATTTTATCGCTCAACTTATGGAACAATTATTTTACTTTTTATTGTCGATTTGAGGGATAATGAGAGACTGTAGCTTTATAATGTTTTATTTGATTTCGACACATTTAGTATATAAAGATAAAGCTAAATTCATCATTCCAGTAACAACTTAACAAATGGAAAGTAGATTATTGTTAGAATTGAATATGGTTAGAAAAACTCCTCTTGGATCAAAACTTTAATCTTTTTTCATGTTGTATGGCTAGCATTGAAAAGATCAAAGTTAATAAATAAACAAGTAGGTTAGTAACAGAATCTGTCACTTAACCCGCTTCCACACAACAGTTATGTTTAACAGGTAAAAAGGCGACAAACACAACATTGATATTCTATATTAAACATTTACATGCTAAATTTGGCTAGTTTCATTTATTTTATTTCGAAAATTCAATAATTATTACTTATCGTTTGAAAAAATTAATTTATCTTTCAAAGAATAAATATGTAATATTCCTAGCTTTTAAATAGAATTAAAACATTTCATATCAACGTAAAAAGAATCTCGTAGTGAAATATATTTGACATCATTTTAAACTGACCGATGTCGCAAAAATAAACTTATTTTAATTTATTGTCTAAAATAATTAAAGTTTCTCGATCGATTGTTGCGAATGGTAATGGTGATTTAATTCTAATAAAAATGGCTTCCTATGCTTTTTAAATGAGCATTAAATTTTGCAGTTTTTTAAATTTTTGAAGTATACTTTTAATTGGAATTCTTTTCTGAAATTTTCAATTTATTCTAATTTCGATGCGCTGAATTTTTTGACGTATTACACTTGTCTTTAGCATTTGTAGTTTGGACAATGAAAGTGTCTGACGGACAGACGGACTGAACAATTATAATACCTTCCACTTTTTACGTTATAAACGTAGTGTGAAAGCTAAAAAGGAACCTAAAATTGGGAATAAAATGTAAAACAATTTTTTTAGTTATATGTAGGTGTGTTGAAATTAAAATATGAAGCTCAGAGAAAAAAAGCAAACAACTGAACTGATGTCAAATCTACTGCATTGAAAACAAGTCGGGACTTATTCGACCAAACAAACTTGTTCTTTATGTTGTTATTTTCAAATCAGTTTTTCTTTAAATGATTTAGTTGCTAACAGCTTTGTCGAATTAAACCAGCTATACAACAAGCTGATAATTTTTAATACAAGTTTATAATTACCTTAATCTATCAGACCTCGAGGAAATAATTTACGCGTGGCCTAATCGCCAGATAAACTTTTTTCCTTATCCATTGTTCGTATTAGTAAAACTTTATTCATTAGTGTTCGTTCGTACAAGACCTTCGATAATTGGAGCTAGAACACCTAGTAATGGGGGTTTTATCCCGACAAGCTTCCAGTTCGTCGCCAAAACTCATCTATAATAATAATAAAAGAAAGAGACTGTGTGTGTGTGTCTTCGGATCGTAAAAGACCTACTTATACTGTCCTCAGAAATTCGAAATTTTTAAGATAGATTCCCTTTAATACCAACGTGTGCACCTGAGGCTTAGTTTTTTCATATTTGTTCCATTTTTAGAGAAAATTCTAATTTTCTGAAAAAAATACACCACTTTCGCCCAAATCCGATCATTTTTTCTCTTTCCTGATGTCATCGGCTGAAAAAATTAAATAAAACTTTTAACGAAAACATTTAAAATTCAAAATGTTTATTTTATTCTTTTGCCATTACTTTCAGAAACTAAATTCATTATTTAAAAATAATTGACATGTTTCAAGTGACATAATTCCGCCAGTCTTCATTCGGATTTTATTGTGGGTTTATTTGATGATTTTTTCATTGATTTTTCTGTTGACTGCATGTATGCATATTTAAGCAATAGATGTATAGTTAAGCTATTACTGAACTATGATGGTTAATAAAGGCCATGAGTGCATTTTATAGCGTATTTTTCATTTTGGAATTTTAAGGCAATGAAACGGGATTTTATAATTTATAACGAGCGGAAACAATAATAAGTTTATGATCCTATAACAGGGTATATGGTACACATATTTGGAATCTATTTGATATTTTTTTTATTTCGTGCGAAGAACGGGTATAAATTTGCTAGTTCCCAATATTTCTTGCAATGGAATTTCTACAAAGGAATAGCTACGACAACGTTGCAGTGCTAACAAAAATCGTTTTTATGTTATTTAATATCAAAGGATTTAACAGCAAATGAGTCTAAATGACCGCGGGTCTCCAAACTAAACTGCCTGTGTGTTCTTCCAATGGGGAAAAAATTATGTTCCAAGCCACATTTCTCCGGCTGCATTCAATATTTTTACAGTTTTTTTATATGATAAATGTAGCTGACCTACAAGTCTATGATCCCATTTTTGAAAATTGATTCAAAATTTCAAAAAGTCAGATTATAGAGACATGTAAGTCAGCTACATTTATGATAGGATAGTTTAAATTATCGTCAAACTAGAGCTACACGAGGGCTATTGGCAACGGGCGTCATAATTTAGAACCACAGTCAGGTGACGAGCCGACACCTAGGTACCCAACGCAACCGTTAAGGGCGACATCGTACGCAGCGTTGGGACTTTGAAGCATATTTAACGTGCACTCCCTGTATACGGGTTATTATTCGTCCGACATATTTTTGGCTGCAACGGCCGTTTATAGGTCGGCAGTTATTTTGGCGATGCCCGGAACCGAACCTGGGACCTTCCGCATGCAAGGCGAATTCCTAACCGATTGGGCTCCCCAGCCCACGCTACATTTATGATATTTAAAAACCCGTTTGCAAAAATGTTTAATACAGCCGGAGAAATATGGCTTACAAAATATTTTTCCCAATGGATTAACACAGAGGCACTTTGGTTTGGAGACCCACGGTTCTTCGGCCTCATTTGCCCTTAACTTTAAATCCAATTTTTAAGTAAAGTCGGAAATAGGTTGCCAATCTTGGCGACATTGAACCATGAAACGAAAGCTTGGCGAGAAATCCCCAAAAACTAAGTGCCCTCTCAATGGTAGTGTAGTAATTGGCTTGGTGTTTCGCGTTGAGATACAGATATTTAGCATCTAGGAGAAGTTTTTATGATAGTTCTATAGCTTTCGATTATTTAAAGCAATTTGCGATCTTGGTGTTAGTAGGGTGAAAAATAAATTTTGTTTTGCACCTGATTTTTAATACGAAAGAATAACATGTTTTAAAATCATTGTTTTAGGTGCCAACAATACAATGGACCGCAACAATATGATGAACTGTAAAAAATAATATAATATATTCCATTATTTGTACGCATACACTCTTAAAACAAACGAGCGGTTTTAACTCAGTCTGAGTTAATTGCCACTCCTTTCCGTGCCGAAAATGCACTTCTCCTATAGGAGTGAATTTCACTCTTTTTCGGAGTGGGTAAAAGAAATAAAAGAAAACAACCTGCGTCCTACACTCTTAAAACGAGCGGTTTTAACTCAGTCTGAGTTAATTTCCGCCTCTTTCCGGTGCCGAAAATGCACTTCTCCTATAGGAGTTAATTTCACTCTTTTGTTTTAAGAGTGTAAGGAGAGGGCAGAACTCCGGAGGCTATCCTTATAGGCATGGCGCCATAACCCACCGGGGCCCGCACAACAATAAAGTAGGGAATTCATCAGAAGGTAAAAGTACAAAAATTAATAAAATCCGGTTTACTTATGGTTGGATAACATGATTTATATTTATAGATTCCGCTACTTGTATAGAAGCTTCATTATCAAGAATTACTGAAACTTTGTTTCGTAATTAAATTTAGTTGAAACCAATAATCCACTTAGTTCTCATAGCTTTTTTAATAGTTAATTAATCATAATTATGGTTGTATTGTCTTAATGAACTTTTTAGCATGTTATATGAATTGAACATTTTTTTTGTTCTTTAATTTTCTTATTTTTATGCAATAAAAAGGTTAGTGAAACAATGAGAGTTGATTTGAAATTTCGTAAATTCATATGCCATAAAAGTAAAAATAAAATAAAGTTAGAAATCAATAATATAAGGCTTAAAGTCAGTTTTAAATAATTTAACTTCTTAAAGAACTTAATAAACTAAACAAATATTGTCACGTTATTATCAAGTTCCGGAAATAAAAATATCTGTTTATGTATTTAATAAGAAGTTTATAAAACTGATAAATCGTTCCAAATATGGTAGCTATAGATAAATTATATTTCAAGGTTGTTAACTATGCTATAATCATTTTTGATCTATTTACTGCCCACTCAGTTTACACCTCCTAACCAAGGCCATGAATCAGAAACGAGATTTAATGTTACATTTTTAAACTCTGAGATTCCCACTTTCAATACACAATTATGTGAACTTCAATTTTATATTTCTACGTCGTAGATTTTTCCATCCTTACTTTTAACATGTAAAACTGTTATCTTTTAAATGGATTCAATACTACTTTTCTTAATTGCTTTTTGTGTCATTTACAATTCACAGTACAGTCCCTGGACAAATTATTAGACGCACTGCAAGATTTCATGTAAAATATTAATTACCGGGTGATATTGTACCTACATATTTGTATAAATACAAATATGTAGTCTACAACAATTCTTTTAAATAAAAATCAATAATATTGCATTTTAAATATACCATTATTGCATAAAAACTCTTAAAAAACATAAAATTACTAAAAAAAATACAGTGCGTCTAATAATTTGTCCAGGGACTGCAATTATAATATGAACTTTTGGAAAAAAAATTGATTTTCAGAATTTGTTTATTTCCCGAATGAGGACCGGTCCCAATAAATTCGGATAAAACTGGAGTTCTACAGTTTATGTTTCGCCAAGATACAGAATATCTTCTTAAGACAAGTTTTAATTTAAACAACCTAAAAGCTATGACGCAGAATGTATTTAGTCGTCACAAACATTCCACTAAGCCTATAATTATTAAAGGATAAATACAAATTTTAAAAGGGGAAACTAAAATTTACATTTATCAAAAATATGCCAATTAGACTATAACTTGCATCAAAGTAAAAGTGAGGGTGTTAGTTTAACCAGTTCTTTTTGGAAAACTGTTATTTTACAATCCAATTTTCAGAATTTCTTGTTACGTTAAATCCACGTGTAGCTCTAGTGCGACGATAATTCAAACTAAACTAAATTGTTACGTTAAAAATGTCCGGTGCCGTTTTTCTTAATGTTTTGTTTTATTTGATCTTTGAAACTTTGAGGAAGAAGAAAAAAGAAAATAGCCAAATTCTGAATTTTTTGTTCGGGTTAAGCGGAATTTCTCCTAAAGTGATTTCACGTTAAGAGTTTATTTAGCATTAGCTCAAAGCTTTATAAGGCCAGGGAGTTCAAGTTCAGTTCATCTTCAGCGAAATTTCGTGTTAAGCGAGTTCGCGTTAACGGGGTTCGAATGTTATTGTCATTGGTTGAAGAAATTAGGGCAAATGCTCTTCTAGTCAAGATTTAAAAATTGCTTCAATACTTCCTTTCGTCATCTTAAAATGGAGCTTAAAACATGCGGATACTGTTTAAGCGAAGAACGAATAAAAAGAACGAGCTGTTCGACTCCTCCTACCAGTGCAGTTGATCATTGTTATACTAATGGGGAGTGCAGTTGAGTTGTGCCCAAGTGAACAAACTATTTTATACATTTTAATAGAATACTATGAAGTTGCATTTTATTAATATTAAGTTATATTTAATATAACTTTATAAGTGAAAAGTATATATATAACAATTATTTATCATAAAAGTATTTTTTTAATTAGTTGACCTTACTTCCCAAGGCTTGTTTCAATGGATCAGTTCTGGAGTACGGTGAACGTTAAAGGAACTCTTTTGTGTCAAACGAATTTTTTTATTCAGTTGAGCAAACTTTAATTATTTTCAATTTTAGATCACTTTTAAAAAAATAACATTTCTTTATGAGCATATAAAAACACTCAAATTTAATTAAATACAGGAAAATATTGAAGTAACAAAGTGCTCCATAGCGAAAAGTAACTAAATTTGTTCCTGGCGTTGTTAAATGCTTTCGCGACACACCTATATATCCTATATCTATACACGTTTTTAAAACTTTTTATAAGTTCTCTATAACTCCATGCAATAAATAATAGAATACCCGGTTGCAAATTATAGTTTTTCTCTAATTTAAAGCCCACCCCAATCATTTGGTACTTGTAATCATAGCCATAAACCTACAACTAGATTTTAATGAGACATTTGTAAACAATTCCCGTCTATATAGCTATTTATTCCTTGCCCTTTCTAATTCTGAATGAGGCGACTTGCAATTATAGAATCAATCTGAGGAAGGCTATAAAACCAAGTTTAAAGACAGATACATGATTTAGGATAAATGGGATTTAAGATTTTGAAATACAGGGTGGCCCATTATTAAGTTTCACTTAAAAATGACCGGAAAATACTACTGAAACTACTTTACAGGGAGCGTCCACTAATTACGTGATGCGATTTTGACGATTTCCTGACCCCTACCCTGTAATCTCAACTGAGATGTTTCAAATTTTTTTTTTTATTTGATTTCTTTTTTTGGTGAATTTTAAATAGTTTTTAAAAGACAAAACGTTTTGAAATATGGTTTGGAGAGCCACGATAAATATTATCAATTAAGAATCTCCCAAATTTCAGTCAAGAAAACATATTTTAATGGAATTAAACCATACTAGTGCGCACGCCGCCTGCTCGCTATCGCCCCCTAAACGCATCATGTAATTTATGGACGCTCTCAAAGAAGGACATGCAATTTAAAAAGAAAAAATAATAAGGGGTTTTACGCTTTTTGTATTACCATGGGTTGTGAATATCTTTTCTCCTTAAGGGTAACTGAGACTTAGATTTGCTTTTTAATTTCTTCTTACTAAGTAATAATAATATAACAATAATTTGTATTATTACGTTACAAGTCTAACGGATCGATAAATAATAACAAAATCCAAGGATCATTATCAATGATCATTTTCAAGCAATTTACAACCCACTCAGTTTCCACCTATAATCATGGCCACACACAGAAAATAGAATTAATGAGACATATTTGTAAACATTCTCCGTCTCTCTCTTCATTCTTTTCTTGCCCACCCCAAAACTTTGAAAGCAAGCAGCAACTAGAATCAATTTGTAATCATAGAGGTAGGAAAGAGAATAGAGAGGTCCATGTATATGCGCAGTAGCGCACAAATGAAGCAGGCTAGAGCGGTGCATCTTGGGATACCTCAGTGCCAGTTTCGGTCACTATGTTATGCGCAGTAGCTCAAAACACCGTTAGAGCGGTGCATCTTGGGATACCTCAGTGCCAGTATGTGATGCGCAGTAGCTCGAAAAACCTGACAGCCCTGCTTCAAACCATTTGAACTCATAGACCCCTCTACCTATCCTTCCTAACTCTATGTTTGTAATGAATGGATTAGCTTCCTGAAAGATAGACGTATAAATTGTCAGGTTTTCTAGCAACACATATAATTAAAAAAAAAAGATTAATAATCATAGTTTTACTACATTTTGAAAGTTTAAAGTATGAAAAAGTCATCTATAGCTATGGAAATACAGATTTAAAATGTAGATATATATTAATTGCTCAGTTGAAGTTTTTAAATTTTAATCACATGCAGTAAGCACTGTTAAAAATTTTGTGCTTGGTTTCACCATGATATTGGTTCCTTGTAGCTGCAACGGCTGAATGGTGAAACGTTTCACCATATTTTTGGTATTCGGTTGAACCATTTCTCAGGTTTTTGTTTCCAAATCCAGAAAAATGGTTCAACCAAAAACCGAAAAAAAGGTGAAACATTTCACCATTCAGCCGTTGCAGCTACTAGGAACCAATATCATGGTGAAACCAACCAATATCATGGTGAAACCTAGCACCAAATTTTTAACAGTAAGGACGAAGTTAGATTATTTTTTTATTTATCACTTTTCTCTTAAAACTAAATACTTTTTGAGAACAAGCACGTAACTAAAAATTTTCTTAAAGTCAAAATACAACATACATATCTCCATAGTTTTCATGTTGAAATTTACCTTGCATATTAATGTCATTTTCTTTATATTCTAAATAAGGGAAGCGTCTGGGGATTAACTTGTTGTCACCTTTACTCGATTTCCATTTTTTTTTATTATACAGGCACCGATTGAGAATTTAAAGTTATAGAATGGGATTTTCTTTTTTACTTTACAAGCTTTTAGACCTTTAACGACCCATTTGTGAGAACCAATATCACCCTCCTTACCAAATAAAAACGTTAACTTTGACTTTTTAAATATTATTTAACTACAACTTAATTTTTTCTTACATGCATTGTTTAATACTATTGCCGTTTTTTGTTTATTTAATACAAATAACAAATACAAAAATTGTTGACCAACAACATGCCAGAGGCCCTGCAAGGTTGATCCAAAATAAATATAATACTTTACCAGTTTCCAATGACTATCAAGATTCTTCTTAAAATCCTCTACTCTCTTCGAATACACCACATAATCTGGTAAAGCATTCCACTCATTGACATCTCTATTGTAAAAATAATGTTTTCTTACCTCCCTTCTAAAGCATGATTTATTCAATTTCTGATCGTCCTCTGGTCCGACTATTTAATGCAAATCCTAAGCCCTCCAAGTCTCCCTGTTTTATGATAAACTTAAGTAGAAAACTTGTTTAGCATGACAAAGTTTCCTGACGATGATCGTTAATATGTTAATTAGTGATATTGTCATTTTCGTCTAATTGTTATTTACAAGTATATATCCTCTTGGGAATCTTCAATAAAAATCGTATAACACTGCACTAGATAAAAAAAATAATAAATCCAAATTACAGAACAATTTCGAACAATCTACTGCCCACTCATTTTCTACCTCGACCACACACCAGAAACAGGATTTTAATGAGACATTTGTAATCCTTCAGCGCTCTTCACTATTTATCCCCCAACCCTAACAACCAATTGAATGAAAACTATAACATGGAATCCTACGACAGATACAAGGTTACTGATATACGAGACTTTGAAATAATGAAAAATTGCAATGTTGTTTGCGTTTATGTACTACAAGCACACCCTTAAGCCATTTAAGAAAGACTATATTTATGGGTATTCAACTCACAAGAAGAAATGGGCCTCAAATTATAGAAGACTGCCCAGCGTATTAGCAGCAATGACACTTCGAACCAGCGAGGGGTAATCGATAAAAAACATGCGTTGTGTGTTTGATTCATTGCAACATTTGAATGGTACAATTAGTGTGAATTTAAATTGTGTTTACTTCTTGTTGTGCATAGTGGTGTACACTGCTTAAAAGAATTAGGGGAATGCATGGTTTAAACCCATTCACCCCCAATGATTCCATTTAGAATCATCAGCATGCGATTTTTAGCTTCCACACTACGTTTATAACGTAAAAAGTGGAAGGTTTTATAATCGTTCAGTCCGTCTGACACCCACTTTTACAGAAAGAACCACAAGTCCCACAGACAAGTGGGATACGTCATTTTAAAGCAAAAAATCAGATTAGGCTACATTCCAAATTTCATTAAAAAATTTAAATTAGAAGTTTATTTAAAATTTAAATAACTAAATTTTTTTTATCTACATTGAAATAACATGCAAATTCTATTTTTATTCATATTTTCACTGTTGTCATCCACAAGTCCCACAGACAAGTGGGATACGTCATTTTGAAGCAAAAAATCAGATTAGGCTACATGCCAAATTTCATTAAAAAATTTAAACTAGAAGCTTATTTAAAATTTAAATAACTAAAAATTTAATCTACATTGAAATAACATGCAAATTCCATTTTTATTCAATATTTTCACTGTTGCCATTTCGTTAAACGTACGAGAAACTTTTGTTAAAATAAAAATACACTTTTGAAAAAATATTTATTTATGTGATATAATTCGGTTTGGATTGTTGTATTATCACAATAGAGTTCTTTTAATGGTTCTATATATATGTATGTAGAAAGATGCATAGAGAATTCTAACTTAACATAAAAAAAAATATGCTAAGTTTCGCTTTTATTTTTAAAGCATCAATTGTACAAATTATAAATTTTTTGAACTGTAAATTAATTTAACAAATTATAAATAAGTGAATTTTCGAAAGAAATGTAAATGGGAAATTGTAGCGACAAAAATATTTATTAAAAAAGATTACATCATTATTCTTCGAACTTCAAACAAATTTAGCAAACGATAAAGTCTAATTATTAAATCTGAGAAAGAAGATTAATGAAAATAGTTAATTTTGGCGTTTAAAAGTTTGAATTACAAATAGCTAAAGGCCCTGTTTTTATTAGAATTAAATCACATTTGCCATTCGCAACAATCGCTCGAGAAACTTTAATTCTTTTAGACAATAAATTAAAATAAAATTATTTTTGCAACATCGATCAGTTTGAAATGACGTCAAATATATTTCACTACGGAATCCTTGTATGGTGATATGAAATGTTTTCATTCTATTTAAAAGCGAGGAATATGACATATTTATTCTTTAAAATATAAATTAATTTTTGCAAACGATAAGTAATAATTATTGAATTTTCGAAATAAAATAAATGAAACTAGCCAAATTTAGCTTGTAAGTGTTAAATATAGAATTAATGTTGTGTTTGGCGCGTGTTTTCCTGTTAAACACAAATATGTGGAAGCGAGTTAAGTGACAGATTCTGTTACAAACCTACTTGTTTCTTCTTACCAAGTTGAGCTCGAAATTATTTATAATTAGATGGTAGAATCATGTCTTTGAAGAATTAAATAATGTTTGTTAATACAAAAAAAATGAAAAATGAAATGAAAATACGAAAAACCTGGTAAAATAGAATTCACTACCAAAAAATTTTATGAAATAAATTGACCCTAAATTTTTCACGCTTGCATTCTTATATGTTTAAAAATTGATTTTAGCTTTTTTTTTAATAAATAAAGTTATGATACCAATTTTTTCCCCTTAAATTATAGTTTAAAAAATTAAGATTTTGTAACCCCCGTTTTTTACCATTTCATTGTAGATGCATAATGAAACTATTTCACAAAGTTAAGATTTTTGAAATAAAAAAAATAAAAAGTTGAAACTGAAAGGGTCAACAAAAGTAGAGAAAGTGCTCCCCTAATTGTTTTGAGCAGTGTATATTAGGGTGGGCCGAAAAAAGCAAATTTTCGAGTACAAACTTCTAATAGGACTCAAAAGTTGCGTATTGTCATGCTGATTACTGGAAAAATAATAAAAAAATCCCATTTGATATTAAGTGCTGCCGCAAAGCGGTTGAAGTTTGAAAAAATTGCAAAAAAAACAACTCATGTTAATTTTACCGTCAGAATTTACTGATTAAAATTAATGCTTTTGAAGATAAATTATATCGTTTAGTTGTGTATTGTTATCAAATAAAAATTAGAATCAAAATTTTATATGAAATATTTTATTCGTGAAATTTTTTTTAAAAATATGCGATTTTGATGAAAAATCACAAATTTATAGCTTTAAAATTGAACCTCTTTGGAAGTTTAAATTACAAAAAAACCCGTTGAAATAATGAAAAAGAGGCAGTGTAATATATTTCCCTGATATAAGCATTAAGCAGCAGTTTTAATTGTTTTATGAAAAATCAGGGTCGTCGTGCGGGTAATGGGTACGTTTGCCCTATTAGAGTTTGAAATTGCAAAATAATATCTTGTTTTTTACTATTGGGGATATTTGGGATATTGGGGATTGGGATCTTTTTATATTTTGTTGCATTCCACAACTGCAGAAGAGTCACAATTGCATGCACTTTTTCACATTTGCACGAAAACGTAATGATGCATTTGCACGCTGCAATATCGAACAGCTTGTGTTTTGCATTATGTATGAAATTTCCCAGTTTAAACTTAAAATTATCCTTCCCATGATCTCGTTTGAAACTTCTTTTTAAGATTCGGTATTCATCATGAAAATATTTTATCACTTGGATAACTCTTGCATGACTCACCACTGGGATAGACGCTTTTCGATATATATTTTCAATTTCCATATAGCAACTCTTTCTGGTACTGACAAAACGGCTAAATCTTTGTTTCCATTTGTTAAAACTTCTAAATAATGCAGCAACATGTCTTCATACGTTGGGGGGTTTGCTCCACTGAGTTTTCTGGGTAGACCCAAAATTGAACATCGGCTTGCCTGCCTTGTAACTACAATTTACGTTTGCAAGCCATTTCTAAATCACCACAATCACGGACAAAATCACAAGAACAATATAAACCCAATAGAAATCTGCTACTAGCTGTTTCTAGATTTGTAGCTAAATTGAAACTAACCATTGCATTGAACTGCATTGAGAATTTTTCAAGTGGCATGCCAGATGCAAGTACTTCATATATTCTCAAGTGGCCACGTGTCAAAAAGGCAAAAGCTAAATCCCCTTTTCCCTCTCTAGTATACATTATATATAATGTAATAGAAAGGTGTCACACACAATCCACACTTACATAAAAAATTTAGAATGTTTCTCAACTTATATATGCAGCACAGCGCTTATTTTGAACATGGTAAAATACATGTAGGGGTGTTTATGAAAATTGATTAAACATATAGAAATTTGAGTAAATTTAAACTTTGAACTTCAATTTTGATTAATTTCAGGGAACTCCTCGAACTTCGTTTTAATTTCAAAAATTCGATATTTAAAATAATAGTTTTAAAAATGTATGATCTATTACCTGCGTGACGGCCCCGCTTTTTAAAGTGTACTCATACTGCTACCCGATATACTGCCATTTATATTGGGTAAATATATTATAAATCCCATTTTTATGTTTAAGAGTACTTTTTCACAACTTTAATTTAACTTAAAAAGCGATCCAGTGTGCATAGCTATATAAATTTGTGATTTTTCTTCAAAATTGCATAATTTAAAAAAAAATTCACAAATAAAATATTTCATATAAAATTTTTATTCTAATTTTTATTTGATAACAATACATAACTAAACGATATAATTTATCTTCAAAAGCATTAATTTTAATCAGTAAATTCTGACGGTAAAATTAAAATGTGTTGATTTTTTGCAAACTTCAACCTCTTTGCGGCAGCACTTAATATCAAATGAGAATTTTTTATTATTTTCCAGTAATCAGCATGACAATATGCAACTTTTGAGTCCTATTAGAAGTTTGTACTAGAAAATTTGCTTTTTTCGGCCCACCCTAGTGTATATACGGTGATTCAGAGGGTTTAATTTCTCATAGTCAAATTCACAGTAATTGAAACATATATTCTGATTAATTAAACACGAAGATTAGGGCTACTTTTTTATACCATTTTACATCTTATGTAATACATAAAATCATTTTATTAAGTATTATATAAGATGTAAAATTATATAAAAAGGTAGCCCAATCATTTCCGTTTAATTAATCAGATTATTTGTATAAATTGTATGTAACTGATGTAGATTTATACTACCTTTGAACAATTTACTGCTCCCTTATATTCTACCAAAACCAATATTTAAATTTGACATTCATCGTTCTTCATAATTTTCCGCCTAAACTTCACAACCAGCTTAAACATAGTATCTCTAAACAGAAATTATTCCTGATACATGTAAGTTAAACATATGAAAAATTAAAATGTGGTTTGGGTTTATGTACAGCTGGGGGAAAAAACGATTCACCCCTCGTTTCTCGGCTGCTATTGATCAGGAGATTTTGTGAAAGGTGTCAATTTTCAGGAAAAAGCGTAAGGAATTGATTAACGGCATTAAAAATTGTATAAGGGGTCGTCTACATATTGAAATGAGTACCAACTTTGAAAATTCCAATAGCAACACAAATTTTTTTATATAAAAATATTTATCTTCTTCAAAATACCCCAGATTCAAAAGAAAATTAATAAATTTGCTTTATTTGTTGAGATATAAGCATTCAAACTTGAAGGCCCATAATGTTAAAAAAAGTTTCACAAACTTTTATTCATACCTCCACAACTAAAATGAATTAAACAAATTATTTTTTTCATTATACACTTCTTAATCTTCCAAAAACAATCACACAAGTTTTTTCATCAATTTTTTTATTTTTAATAATTTTTTAATTTAAATTTAAATAAGAAAAAAATGAAACAGGAATAGTAGCCCCAATTATTTTTTACATAAATCGATAAAGTAGATCAAGTAGAACCAAAATCACGAATTTTTTTAATTCAACAACAAATATTTGCCGAGTTATTGTAAAAAAACTGAAAAAAAAAGATTTTTAGGGACCGGGTACAAAATTACTTCTCAAGTTTGATCCTTACTTACATTATGATGGGTGGTTGAAAAGCGTTTGTTGGTAAATGTTTATTCAAATTATTGATGTCTGTCAAATGTCTAAAAAATCTTTTCTTGTTTCAAGTGCATACAATGTATTTTGTTTATATAATTAACATTAAATTATATCGTTTAATATGTTTTTAAATGTATGCTATTTCCAATACAATTTCAAAAAGTGTGTTTATTATTAAAAATTAAATACCCTAAATTATTATTGGAATTCCGTTTTTAGTATATTTCATTGTTACCACATTGATTATTTAAAATGATTAGTGCCCACTGCCATGGTTATAAAAATCATTGCCAAATCATTCTGCGTAATTTTATTTTGCTTTCCTTAAATATCGTGTTAAGGTAGTAACCCTCGTTTTGTAATACGTGGTTTATATTACCGATAAAGTGCGCCGAATTTTAAACAAACTTTTTGTAGCAATATGAACGAAACAAAAATTTGCATAAAAATCGTAAAACATAAATGTAATAATCATGTTTGTCAATCTGATTGTAACTATAATCGCATTTGAAAATCTGCTCGTTATAAATAACCGTATATGTGACTGAATTTAAAATTAAAACTTTTCCTCTTCTAGCCTTTATTTTATTTCTGAAATTTAAAATCCAAAATAAAAAAATAAAATAAACATTTAAAAAAATAACAATATTAGTTAAGAAGGTTAAATTCTAGCATCCGTTGGTGAGATTAAAATCCTTTTGTTAGCTTGTCGTTTTGAAAAGACAAACCTAAGTATTACTTTTTCATTTTGGAGATTTCCCCCTAAACGAGTTCAAAATTATTGCTTTAATATCTCGGCAGATAATGCAAAACAAATAATTTTTTATACCTAGGGTATTTTGAAGGTGCTGAACATTTTTGTGTAAAAAAAAATTGGGTGTTTCCTCTGGATTTTTGAAAGTTGGTACTCATTTCAATATGTAGACGACCCCTTATACAATTTTTAATGCCGTTAATCAATTCCTTACGCCTTTTCCTGAAAAATGACACCTTTCACAAAATCTCTTGATCAATAGCAGCCGAGAAACGAGGGGTGAATCGTTTTTTCCCCCCAAGCTGTACTACACGCACACCTATGTCATTAAAGAAACACAACACTTATGGGTATTCAACTCGAAGTAAAAATGGGTCTTAAATTAGAATACTGATTTGAATGGTATAATTAGTTTTTATTAAAGTTTCGTTTACTTCCTGTTGTGTTTAGTAGGATATATATAGTGATTTAGATGGTTTAATTTCTCCTAATTCAAATCACATTATTTTTAACATATATTCAGATTAATTAAACAGATTATCAGATTAATAGATTAAGGATAGCTTTTTGTACAATAACTTATATCATACATAATAGCATTATATTAAGTATTATATAAGAAATAAAATGATGTAAAACCATAATTAATCGGATATTTTTTAAAATTATATATATTTTATTTTATTTATTTACACAACACACAACATATTGAAAATCCAATTACAGGTGTTGGAAGAAAATCAACTAACAAAGTAAAAGCACAGAACATTTAGTTTTAAAACATTTAAAAGACATGTTAAAAACATCTAAATCCTTGCAAATACTGTTTAAAATTCTGTAAAAGGCAAAAGTTATTGGTATAATTATATTTCACAAAAGCATTTCTAAGAAAGTGATGCCTTCTGAATATCCGACTAGGAACAGATATTTGTATATTGCTCAGTATCTTTATATGTAACAGATGAAGATTTATAATACCTTTGAACAATTTAACGGACTCATTTCCTTTCAAAAACAAGATTTTAATTATAAAATCATCGCTATTCACAAGTTATCGCCAAACAATCAAGCTTCAACAAATTCAAAGCTTCAACATAGCATCCCCAAACAGAAAGATACATGGAACTTAATCATATGAAATATCGTAATGTGGTTCGCTATAATGTACTACACACACATACGTCTACGGCAATGAAGAAAAACAATATTTATGGTTGTTCAACTCAAAAGAAGAAATGGACATTAAATTAGAAGACTGCCCAGCATATTAGCAGCAATGACACGCCAGACCGTTGTGGATGGTAGTTGATTAAAAACATGTTCTTTACGCATTTGCTCATTATATCTATTGTACAGTTTGCATTTCAGTTGTGTTTATTTCCTGATGGCGATTGGTGGTGTATGTAATAGAATAACATCTACTACACATGAGAGTATAATTCTTATTTAGTTGGTCGAGAAATGCAGGAATGTTGGACGTCCAAAGAGTGGTTTATTTGTAAAGAAAGCGAATTTTAGAGTTTGTAAAGGAGGCCGGAACCGTATCTCGGCACGCCAAAAAGCACACAACTTTACATCTCGAGGTCTAATTAAAAAGTAACTCTATTTTTAATGGTTATGAGAAGAGTGGATCAGAAGTCAAAACAAAGTCTGCTGCGTCTGCGATTTCTCTGGGAAAGAATGTATTGACGCCTTTTACAACGTGGGAACTGTTCAACGGATCGGCAAGACATTAACTGAGAGTTATTAAGAAAGAACTGAATATTAGAACATTAGAGATTTGTGTGGTTGATTTTACAACTTTATAGCAATTTGCACGATATATCACAAGTATATATGTTGATTTAGAGAGTTCAATTTCTCATAATTATACAATCACAGTAATTTAAACATATAATCCTATTAATTAAGCCCAAAAGATTAGGGCTACCATTTTGTATACCATTTTCTATCTAGGGTATAAAAAAGGTAGCCCTGATCATTAAGTTTAACTAACCAGAATGATGTTTGAATTGTATGTAACAGATGCAGATTTATTACATATCTTTCAACAATTTACTGCCCACTTACTTTCTACCTAAAACAAAAATTTTATGAGACTTTCATCGCCCTTCGCAATTTATCGCTCAAACCATACAATCATTTCAATCAAAGTAACAACATAACGTCTTAAGAGACAGAAACACTTTTACTGATATATGAGACTTAAACATATGAAATATCGTAATGTGGTTTGCTCTAATGTACTACACACATACACCTACGGCATTAAAGAAAGACAATATTTACGCTTGTTTAACTCAAAGAAGAAATGGGCATCAAATTAGAAGACTGCCCAGCGTATTAGCAGTAATGACACTTCGAACAAGTGAGTAGTCGATTAAAAACATGTTTTACGTATTTGATCATTACAGCATTTGAATGGTACCCTTAGTTTAAATTTAAATTGTGTTTACTTCCTGCCTTCGTATTTGAGGGCTATCGGCCATAGTTAAGTGCTGAGCCTACACTTGAGTTGGCACCCAACGTAAATTTTAAGGGCATTATCGTACGGAGAGTTGGGACTTTGAAGGATATTTAACGTAAACTCCTTCCACACAGGGTGTTATTCTTCGGCATTTTTTGGCTGTACGCTTTTAGGTCGGCAGCTATTAAGGCGATGCCCGGACCTGAACCTCGGACCTTTCGCATGCAAGGCGAACACCGGGGCCTATGGGAAACCTCTCTAACTCATGGAAGGGCCTGGGTACAATCGGATAAGGAGAATCAGAATGGGTGGCAAGAATTTGTATAAAATAAAAGTTTACATAAAAAATCACTGTTATTAAGGGTCTACCCGTGCAACGCCGGGTTTATAAAGCTAGTTATATATTACAGTTATAAGTGTATAATACAATTGAACAATTTAATGCCTACACGTTTTCTACCTAAAATAATATTTTGTTGGAACATTATCACAATTGTATCCCCCAAGCCTTACAATCATTTAGAACCAAAGTAACAACATAGCGTCTTAAGAGACAGAAACACTATTACTGATTTATGAAACTTAAACATTTGAAATATCGTAATGTGCTTTGCTCTAATGTACTACACACATACACCTACGGCGTTGAAGAAAGACAATATTTATGGTTGTTGAAGAAATGGGCTTCAAATTAGAAGACTGCCCAGCGTATTAGCAGTAATGACACGCCAAACCAGCTTGAATGTTATATTTCGGTATGTTTTGCACCAGGCTATTATCACTCCATAAATTATTTAGAGATAGTCTGCATAAGATCTTATCATTTGAAAGAGGCATGTCCGTTTGAATTGTGATGATTATAGTCCCATAAATCTTGACCCTAGGAATTTAGAAAAAGAAAGACTCCCCGATTCGGTTATTTATGGCAGCTAAATAGTTTAATTTTTTTAATCTATCTTGTTATTCTGGGTGGGTAACGCGTTTCGTAGGGTGTTATTAGGCAATCATCCTAAATCAATTTGATACATGTTTGTGGGGATGTGTGAAAGGGACTTGAACCATGTATTATTGTAATTTTGTCTCGGTTGTATGGCAGAACTATTTAGTTTAATTGCAAAGATTTTTAATAATAAAAATTAATGCTTATTATAGTTGTTTTCAACATATATATTGTTAGCAAATGTAATTTAAGGATATGTAATTTTCAAAAGATTTGTTAGAAGTTTTCTTATCATAATAATTCAAAATATCTTCTTTTACGAGTATAACGGGTTTTTTTTTAAATAGAGAATCGTAACGCATTTCAGAATAAGTAATTGCTCATGGTCATAATTTTTATTATTAACACACCTGCTAACTCTTTGGGTTAAATTTGGATTAAACAATAACGGATTTTTAACTACTTTCTAACATTTTATGTCGTATTTAACAATTTTCGGATTTTCAAAAAGAGAAAAACAATATACTTTCTCGTGGCGACCGAAATCCGGAAAATGATTGTAGTTGTTACTAATGCCACTTGGGGAAACCCAAGCTCTTCCCGCGGAGCGGGAAAGGATTAAGGCAAATTAATGCGGTTCCTGAGGAGAGACGCCCGTGTAGAGACTAAACAAGGCAGGAATCCGACTTGGCATCGTGCTGACAGATGCTGCCATCTATCGCCACCTCCGCAATTTAGACATGTCCCTGAAGGAGAGGAAAATAGTCACCAGTAGGGTGGAGTGAAAAAAAATATAGTTAACATTTCTAATTGTGAAAAAAGGTTGTTTCACACCTTACTGAATCATGATATATAATTTTTTTAAAAGTTAAATTTAGATTATCAGGGTCCACAATGAACTTCTAATTACGAATGGGCTGGCTACTCAGATGAAAACGAAACTAACTGTAGAAACCATCTAGTCACGAATGTGTGACGTATCAATGCTATCAACCTTCTGAAAACATGTTTCAAAATCAAAATTATACACAATAATTATATTTAAGGTAATAGAAAACATTTTTAATAATTTTTAAATTCTTTATTTTCCAAATTTCCATAAAAAAAACTGTCCGTAAATTGCGGAAACTAAATTAAATCCAAGATTTTTTCATTAACTGCAACCACACAACTGACAAAATTATTTGTTTACATTCTACTCAATTTCTAATTACTTGCTGCTGCTAATTTTTAATATTTTTTTGATTTTTATTATTTCTTTGAATATTTCTTAGACGAAAGTGAAATGGCACCTTCAATGAGCAAACTCAAAACAAGAGCAGATGTTAATTGCCCAATTTTTGGACTGCCAAACAATTTAAGCGATAGGACCTTACCTACGTATGAAGAAGTAGATAGTGTTTAGATATTATCTTCACGTCAGAAATCAATTGAAACCAACACTCACTTCTAAAGATCCAAATTTTTCAGATATCGCTGGAAATGTTGTGGACAAAATTTTGATGATTTGGGCGAAAGCTACGATTCCCACAGTGTCTAGAAACCGGGTATTTGCCATGTTGAAGTCCTACTATGTTATGTATATGACACTAATAAAACAACCTAAGAACAGGCTAACAGATAACTGCTATATTTTGAAACTAGAAACTTTTAAGGCTCAAGCAAGAGATAAACTTTTTTATATGTTGTTCTTGCAAATGTTTAAATCTGTCGCAGTGTTCTTGCCCGAGAGACAAAAAAGTTCCTCGAGAGGAGGTAGCCCTTTTGGAAGGTCAAAGGGAATCTCGACGTATGGTAATGGGCAATGTTAACACTAAAGCTACAGACATTCTCATCAAGAGAAATAAGCGGAAAGTTTCGAAAGAAGTTGTTACTCCCAAACAGCAAAATCCAAAACCCGATTTAGATGAATATGAAGTGGGTACTACAACGGCAGAAGAAACTGCAGATTCTTCAGATATGGAGTGGGAGGCTCCTTGCCAACTGTCGACTCCAAAGGTGGGTAAGGAAAAAAAGCTCACCTCTACGTACATTAGCCAGAGCATGCGACAGGTTTCGCATATCAGACAGAGCTGGGTCTATGCTGGCATCTGCAGAAATAAGTGCCGACGGGTTCTTCAAAAAAGTGCCGAACCGGATAAACTTCGAGGACTTTACTTTGATGGTCGAAAAGACAAGACTTTGAAGTGTATAAGAAAAGGTGCGAAGTACTACAAGAAAAGGTGCGAAGTACTACAAGAAAATTGTCACCGAAGAGCATGTATCCTTAGTACAATTGAACCCGGCAGTCAATATATTGGCCAAATTTCGCCTCTAACTGGAACTGCATTGAGTTTGAAGAGCAAGATGCTGAACTATTTTAGTGAGTGTAAACTCGATACAGATGATTTGGTTGCTGTTGGTTGTGACGGTACGAATGTCAATACTGGAACTTCCAACGGTGTAATAAAATTGTTGGAAGTAGAACTAAAACGACCTTTGCATTGGTTTATTTGCCAATTGCACGGCAATGAATTGTTGCTAAGACATTTGTTTGAACATTTAGATGGTGTAACTAATGGACCAAGGGCATATTCTGGTCCAATCGGAAAGTCTTTAATTGTGAAGAGCTTTCAATGTGTAATTTTGAAAAAAATGAAGTTGTTTTGCCAAGTGGCTTGTCAAACATTGCTAAAGATCTTAGTACAGAACAAAAGTTTTTGATGGATATTTGATAACACCTGCACCTTCAAAAAGCTTGCAGGAATTGACAACGTTTGTTTGCAAAGTGTATGCTCCGATGTGGTTTCAAATCAAGAACAAGCCATCTTGCAAATATGGAGCTCGTCATCTTTTTGACACCATAGATAAATGTCGATACTTGAGACAAGAACTTAAAAATATTATCCACCCTGTAATCCAACGTAATGGATATTTTGGTCACCCCGAGAACATTCTCATCTGCGTGATAACCGACGAAAGGCCGCATGTGAGAGAATTGGCCTTAAGAAGGATAAAACAAGCAAGAAAGCTAACCAGGAAAAGTGGGAGAAGATTTAAGCTTCCCAAGTTTAACTACAATGCCAAGGACTACATCGACATCATCGACTGGTCCAACACAACTGTGACAGAACCTCCGATTATAGCTTCTGTTACCGATTCTGAATTGGAATACTTCATCAATGGCAAACAAACACCACTTGCCGATTTTCCTCTTTTTCCATGTCACAACCAAGCAGTTGAGAGAAGTGTTAAAACGGTGACAGAGGCTTCTGCTTTGGTTTGTGGTTACTCATCAAGAGACGGCTTAATTCGTTCTAGGCTTGAGTCGCGTAAACAAATTAAGTTTTTCAATACAAAAAAAGAATATGTTCCTGTTCTTTAAAGTACGATATTTTTTAATCATTTCTTAAAACCTAATGTTATTAGTCAAACCAGTCTTTAAAAATGGTCTATTGCATAAAAATCAATAGTATAAAATTATATTTGTGTTCTGCCTTTTCAAAATTTGATGTAAATTACTATTTTTTTTATAAAATATTACATATATTAATTATACTAATTTATTTATACTCGGGTTTTTTGTAATAATATTTGGGAGATACACTAGTATTTAGCGACTACAATCTCTAGCCTTATATGTCCATAGTTTATTGGTAATGTTATTTGGTACTATATTTCTTACATAAATCAAGTCATGCCAGTTTCACAATATCATTCTTACTTTTCTCTTAGCAGATGCCTCCGCTTTTTTTGAAATTTTATGTTAAATACTACATTTTTTATTAAAAAAAATACAAAAAAATACTTATTATCAAGCTTTATATGTCCATTGTTTTTTGTTAATATTATTTTTCACTATATTTGTTTAATAAATGAAGTCACATTAGGTTCTCAATATCAGTCTTACTTTTCCTATGGGAGATTAACATGGGGATTTTTTTCGTGTGTTTCAAACATTAAATCCGATTGTGGACCCTCAAGACATTAAACTAGAGTTATACAGTTTTTACACTTTTTATTCAGTACATCATAATACAACTTTTTTATGCTATTAGATATGGAATTTTTTTTTGCATAGGAAATCACTCCACCCTAGTCTCCAGGGACCTGTACCCGTGGGAAACTGCGCCATGACCGCCCACAGGACTTTCTCGGACCCACAGAGTTAACGAGCACGTACTCCGCATATACTCGGTGGGTCTTCAGTGGTATCGGGACTCGATCGCGGGACCTTCCGATTCCGAGAACGATGCCTTAACCACTAGGCTATCCACGGCCGGTAAATGATTATTACCTCGGTTAAATCCGGAGATTTGGCAGGTTGGTTCATTGAATCAACTTAGCGCTAGAGCTCCCGTTTGTAGGTATGTATGAAGTACATGTGAAGCTTTAAATAATCATTCTGCCTTAAAGGAGATATTTTCTGAAAAATTTCATTAAAGGAGAATTCTTTTTTTTTTGCCCAAAACAAATTAAATTTCACTTATTTATCATTACTAAAATCACACCACGGGATTGTTTAAAAAGTACCGAGTAATTTTTAGAAAAACCGAGACTCTATGATAGTTAATAAATAAAAAAAATAGTAACTGGTGGAAACTTATTTGTATTTGCGCATCTGTACAAATGAAATAAAACTAACAGTTATTGCACAAACAATGAATCGTTTTCATAAAATTCGCATGCATCTATCACATTTTCATTGAATTTCCGGTACCGCATCCCCCATTACACCGTAACTCTAAACCAAATCGCCAAGCTTTCCTCTACAAACTTACACTCTTATTAATGGAAAATCACACCCCGGCCTTCGCTCAAGAATGCCATCAGCATGTTCGATTAATTTTATTTCCCTCTTTAAAAAGAGGCACGTTCTTATCTCGCTCAGCAAACCCGATACTACCCGGGTGAAAGCAAACACCCGAGATTTTTCGTTCGATCGAATTAATCGCCTTGGTTCCCGCGTGTGACAACGTGGTCTTATCCCCCCTCCCTATAAAATACCCTTTCTTCGAGGAGGTGACGCCTCACTTGAGAAGTAATTACCGCATGGTACCAAGGAATGGTGGATATGTTATCCCACCGTGGATTAAAATTAGCTGTCAATCGTTTTTAGAAATTGAGACATAACACTACATGAAGCTTCACCGAAACATAATCGAATTTTTTTTACGTAACCAAGTATCCAGCCATTATATTTAACGAGAAAAAAACTACATAAACTACACTCTTAAAACAAAAGAGTGAAATCCACTCCTATAGGGGAAGTGCATTTTCGGCACCGGAAAGGAGTGGACATTAACTCAGACTGAAATAAAACCGCTTGTTTTAAGAGTGTAGGACATAGATTGTTTTCTTTTATTTCTTTTACCCACTCCGCAAAAAGAGTGAAATCCACTCCTATAGGGGAAGTGCATTTTCGGCACGGAAAGGAGTGGAAATTAACTCAGACTGACTTAAAACCGCTCGTTTGTTTTAAGAGTGTAATAATCTGACTTTACCATACACTGTTAAAGATTTTTATGCAAGATTGCACCGGAATCCTGGAATTTTTAGCTGCCACCACTAGTTGGATAATGCATTTGCCAATTATTTGGTACCAAATTGGTACCACCATTTATTGGAATTTACCAATGAATTGGTAAATTTCACATAAGGATTTCCTCTGCTTTACTGGAGTAGCGCTCTGTATGGTGGTGACCCATCCAATCAAGTTCAATTGTGCTGTCGCAAACACGGCGAAGAAGTTTTCCAAACGACTAGTTTAATACAACGCTAATTTTTTTGTAGTAAGATTTAATAATGTATTCAGTTTAGCCTTGTAACTAATGAAAACATACTAAAGATAAGTCGTTAAGTTATCGTCGCACTAGAGCTACACGAGCACGACAAGTAGTTGGAGCGGGTTATCAAATGCTTTTTTTTAACCTTCCGATGCAATTCAGTGCCCCTTTGGTGCTCCACCAGCCCAATAGCGATAAAAAATTACCTTGTTTTATTTATTTTCTTGTTATTTATTTTAAGATAATTATGATTAAGATTCATTTATATTAATTATTTATTATGAGATTATTTATGTGTGGAATCATCATCCTCAAATGCAGGAGACAGTACAGTCTTGCATTGATAGCATGCCGCGCAGAATTAAAGCTTTGATAGCGGCTGAAGGTGGCTCAACTAAATATTGACTTTTACTAACATTAATTTCACCTTTCTTTAAAACTTAATAAACTTATGCTTTTATAAATGAATGCTGTTTTATTTATGTCAAATAAATCGGTAATTGATTGGATAATATAAAAATAAAAAACAAATCAATTTAAAATAAAACGGTACAATATCACCCGGTAATTAATATTTTACATGAAATCTTGCAGTGCATCTAATAATTTGTCCAGGGACTGTATATCAATAAGGCTGTCACGTCTCTACTATTGTCGTGCCGATATCAGTTGACTCTGATTAAATTACACATTGGACTATTTCGCTAGTGGTATCGCTACTTGAACCATCTACCAAGGCGTGCCTTTAGCAGGATCCCAAGTGTTCGCTGGTGGATTGAAGGGTGCGATCTTGCAGTGTTGTGGGCAGATTAGTAATCTAGATTGAGAGTGAGTGATGGTCAATAAAAACAATGTCTAATAGCGGTGTAAAAAGGCAGCCGTTCATCTAGAAGCTCTGGGCTCCTGATAAATTGCGCTGTATCAGGTTCTTGATGTGTCGTATCAGAAAGTTAATTTGGTATTGCGTTCGCTGAATACTTTATCGTATGTTTGCGTTGTAAGAAAATAATACCTACAGTCCTTGGACAAATTATTAGACGCACTGCAAGATTTCGTGTATCAATCAATGATGAACAAAATACCTTTAGAAGGACATTTGTGTTCCTAAACTTAAGCTATTGAATAGAAAATACTATCTGCTATACTTAATACATATATCGACATCTTTTTTAATAATGTGGATTTTTTGGTATGTTTTCATCATTACTAAAAAAAATACAGTGCGTCTAATATTTTGTCCAGTGACTGTGCATTAATATAGTAATACATACATTAATTGCGGACGCGAAGGTGTAGTAATCAGCGCTCCTGACTCCTACACTCTTTAAACAAAAGAGTGAAATCTACTCCTATAGGGGAAGTGCATTTTCGGCACCGGAAAGGAGGGGAAATTAACTCTGACTTAACTAGACTGAGTTAAAACCGCTCGTTTGTTTTAAGAGTGATACAGTGCTGCACAAAAGTTTAGGCACAACACAAAGAGTTAGTTTTATACAAAAGTATTGAGACACAAAGTAAAAATCTTTTTGTGATTTATTTATCAAATCATATTATAATCATAATTGACATTAAATACTAAGAAAAACAAATATGTGGAAAGTTTTGCACCAAAATGACAAAAATGACAAAAATCTCCTGCACATAAGTTTAGGCACACTTAATAAAAATAATAACTTGATAATTAAATAAATCATTTTAGTACTTCGTGTAGCTTTCCCGTTGTTTTATTAGTTCGAAAACCCTTGTTTTCATAGAAAGCACCAGATTTTGTAAGGTATTGGGCTCGATTTCATACCACGAGTTTTCAATAGCTTCCTTTAGCTCCGGAACGGTGGAATATTGTTTGCAATTGGCATAAACTACTCTAGTAAGGATTCGCCAAACATTTTTGGTGGGATTAAGGTCCAGAGTGTAAGCAGATCAATCAAGAACTGTGATATTACTGTTTCTAAACCACTCTTTAGTTGACCTTGATGTATGTATGGAGGCATTATCTTGTTGGAATTTCCAATTTGGCCGTCTAAAATCTCCCCATAAGGCATTAAGTTGTTGTCTAAAGTTGCCTGGTAGTCCCCCGAGTTTTGCTTTCCTTTGGTAAAGGCTAAGGAAGTCTAGCCGTTGAATCGAAAACCTCCCCAAACCACCTCCCCAAACCTGACTCCCCTAAAACCACCACCTTGACGCCGGCTAAATTAGATCATGGGATCTTTACGCAAATCATGCCAGTAGTAGCCATACCCATTGGGACCATCTAGGTCCCATTATTTTTCGTCGCTGAAGATCACTTGCAGCCATTTGTCGCTGTAAGACATGTGTTGTTGAGCCCATTGCAGTCTTGCATTTTATGATGAGATAGCAAGCTAGGGTTGCGCTACAGCTTGGATTTTATCAAGTATCCAGATTTCTTGATTCACTTCCTGATAGTTTCACGTGAAAATTTAGCCACAATCAGGCTTTTAATTTGATTTAAAGAGCAATGTTTGTCTGAAGCCACTTTTCTTATTTGTCTATCCTCTCGTCCTCGCTGGAGATTCGAGGTCTTCCCGACCGCGATTTTGGTTGATATTGATCGCCGCGTGCTAACACTCTATAAACACATCGTTTCGAACGCTTTAATTCAGTAGAAATATCAGAAACAGATTTACTACGGATTTTTAATGTACATATCCTTATAATCTCTTCATACGAAAATTCAGTTGACTTCCGAATAGTTCTAAGCATTGAAAATTACCTTCAACCTTCTAAAGCAACTTAAAAACCATCCCCTTTGATGACACAATCACTTTCTCTAGAAAAATTGCATAGAACTGAAACGTGTGCCTATACTTTTGTGGCAAGGAAAGTTTTGAAATTTTTAATTTGTTGATGGAAGTCGAATTTATTTATATTTTTTGGAACAATTTTTTACCCTATTATTCTTCGTGCTGCCTACAGAATATATATATTTAAAAAAACTACTGAAAAATATTAAACATTGACTATTTTTTCATGAATTGCGTCTGTGCCTAAATTTTTGTGCAGCACTGTATGAGGGTTCGTATATGTGTCGGGTACGTCATACACTCTTAAAACAAAAGAGTGAAATTCACTCCTATAGGAGAAGTGCATTTTCGGCACCGGAAAGGAGTGGAAATTAACTCAGACTGAGTTAAAACCGCTCGTTTTAAGAGTGTAGGACGCAGATTGTTTTCTTTTATTACTTTTACCCACTCCGAAAAAGAGTGAAATTCACTCCTATAGGAGAAGTGCATTTTCGGCACGGAAAGGAGTAAAAATTAACTCAGACTGAGTTAAAACCGCTCGTTTGTTTTAAGAGTGTATATTCATTATCCCCATCAACTTTCTGGGGTAGATACACGATAGTAACAAGCTTGAGTATGAGGTTAACTGGGGGTTCATCTACAAACTAGACACTCATCATAAGCAATCGCCAGTATTATATCAGTACTTCAAATCCGGTTTAGTTTAGTTTGAATTATCGTCGCACTAGAGCTACACGAGGGCTATTGGCGACAACGGGCGTCGTATTTTAGAACCACAGTCAAGTGACGAGCCGTCACCTGAGTAGGCACCCAACGCAACCGTTAAGGGCGACATCGTACGTAGCGTTAGGACTTTGACTTTGAAGGATATTTAACGTGCACTCCCTCCACACGGGGTATTATTCGTCGGACATTTTGACTGCACGGGCCGTTTTTAGGTCGGCAGTTATTTTGGCTATGCCCGGACCCGAACCTGGGACCTTTCGCATGCTAGGCGAATGCCTAACAGACTGGGCTCCCCAGCCCCACTTCAAATCCGGAGGTAACGGAGACGGAGACGCCTCATTAGGACACAGAAACTCGAGATGACTAACTTAACTAACATAAATAAATTAAGCGTTATGTCTAACCAGTTTGAGTTGAAGCGAAAACTAATAACGATTTTAAGCAGTTAGTTATCAAGTTTTGAAAATCATACTTGGCGGTAAAATTTCCAACCAAAGTAGAATTCAAAAAGATTTAAATATCATAACAATAAAATCCTTACTTGCAATCTATTAGAGGCTATAAAAGAATTCATACCTTTATCTACACGTCCCTATGCCGCCTTTATGTCTTCACACACATATGAGGCGATAGCAATACACACCCGGTAGCCTTCAACGCACAAACTCTCCACCATTTCAATACTGTTTGTTTTTAATACTTTTTTTTGGCAACAATTAATGCATCATACTTAACAACCATAACTCCGCCAAAGTACACTTAGTGATTCTGGTGGAGTTTTTGTTGAATATAATAGCGTCAGTGTGTAACACAATGAGCTACTTTTGATGGTTCGAGATTTTCAGGTTGTTATTTGAGTGAATTAGCGTCGTACAAGTACAAGAACTACGTAATTGATAGTGTGCAATTGATTGGTTGGTTGGTAGACACATATTTTCAAGATTGTGTGCTTGGTCACAAAGACCCGCTTATAAACCATCGTCAAGAAGGACGGACACGACATAACACACATACAAGACAGATGCTGCCATCTATCGCCACCTCCACAATTTAGACATGTCCCTGAAGGGGAGGGAAATAGTCTCCAGGGACCTGTAACCGTGGGAAACTGCGCAATGACCGCCCACAGGACTTTCGGACCCAACAGATTTAACGAGCACGTACTCCGCATATACTCGACAAACACAAACATCCATGCCTTACCGGGATTCGAACCCGAACCCAGAGGCTCCAAAGGCTAGCTCCCTAACCGTTGCGCCGCCGGGTCGGCTGTGCAATTGAAAATTGTGATATGGGCATGTCTTGGATGTAGCTCTTTGTTATGCATACTTTAAAATAGTTTGCCCAATCTTCTGTAAGAAATGTAAGGTAGCACAGAATGGTTGGCTGCCGACCTATAAACGGTCCGTGCACCAAAATGTCCGACGAATAATACCTCGTGTGGCGGGAGTGCACGATATATCCTTCAAAGTCCTAACGCTGCGTACGATGTCGCCCGGTTGCGTTGGGTGCCTAGTCAGGTGTCGGCTCGTCACTTGACTGTGGTTCTAAAATACGACGCCCGTTGCCAATAGCCCTCGTGTAGCTCTAACGCGACGATAATTCAAACTAAACTAAAAAGAATGGTTGGGTTGGGATGAATAATCCTTACACTACAGCTATACGAGGGCTACTATTGACGAGCGGCATCGTAATTTAGAACCAAGGTCAGGTGACGAACCGACAGCTGAGTGAGTAAGCACCCAACGCAACTTTGACGTGCTGCAACGTACACACACTGGAACTTTGAAGAATGATTAACGTGCACTCCCTCTACAAGAGGTATTAATCGTCGAACTTTTTTTGGCTGCACATACCGTTTTTAGGTCGGTAGTTGTTTTAGTATTGCCCAGACCCGAACCTGTGAGCTTTCGCATGTGTCATGTGCCTTACCCACTGGGGTCCCCACCTCTACCCTCTACCACTGCACAGAGGACTGGTTAGGTATACTGAATATGCTCGAATGTGATGACACCTTTCCATACTGCTTATGACATGTGCTATTAGGTGTCGGCTCGTCACTTGACTGTGGTTCTAAAATACGACGCCCTTCGCCAATAGCCCTCGTGTAGCTCTAGTGCGACGATAATAACGACTAAACTAAACTAAACTAAACTAAACTAAACTATGATATGTGCTATATCTCAGGTTTTGTCCCAGTAATGTAACCATTACCTAATTAGAAGTATGAGGTTTTGTTCTTCGGACTTTAACCACTGAGCTCAATACACAGTGGAGCGCAGAGTTCCGGTTTTAATCTGTTCCTAAACCGCATTACACACATTTTGCTGAAGAGGTCAAACCAGCCTATGAGAGATTGGTACTTAATACGCGCATTGTATATTCTGTGTAGTTTTGACCTCTTGCGCAACATTTTGTATTCTTCCGCGGGAACGAAATTTACTACAAGACAGTATAGGAAGTCCTCACTCCACGGTGTATTGAGCTCATTGACTTTAACTCGACATCCTAGTCAAAGTGATAAAACTTATAAATCTTTATATGACTTCTAAACTATCGCAAGCTGCCAACAAATAGAGCCGTGTATATATTACTGGTGGTGGTTAAATCTATCGCAAACCCATACTTGGCTATAAAGTTTATTTTTTTTTGTCAACTGTCTGAGATAGTCGTAAAACTATCGTAAATAATTGTCAATGGACAATTGGAACGACCACTGGTGATATTACTACTGCGTAAAACGTTGCCTCTGTTGGTTGGTTGGTTGGTAGACATATATTTTCAGGCTTGTGTGCTTAGTCACATAGAACCGCTTATAAACTTTCGACAAGAAGGACGGGCACGACATACACACACATTCAAGACAGATGCTGCCATCTATCGCCACCTACACAATTTAGATATGTCCCTGAAGGGGAGGGAAATATTCTCCAGGGACCTGTACCCGTGGTAAACTGCGCAATGACCGACCACAGGACTTTTGGACCCAACAGATTTAACGAGCACGTACTCCGCATATACTCTGTAGGTCTTCAGTGGTATCGGGACTCGATCGCGGGACCTTCCGATCTCGAGACCGAGACGCTGACCACTAGGCTCCCTACGGCCCAACGTTGCCTTATAACTCACAAACAGACCACCGACAGCTAATTCATCCAAACTAGAACCATCACGCCTATATTAACGTCACAGCTGCGTCAGACATTGTCGTCTATCCCACAAACAAACAACGAAAATTCGAACTTTCGTTCGAATTTTCCATTGTTAGCTGATAACGATCCATTAAATAACAAAATCAAATCGAAATCTTAAGTTTAATCAAATTTATGTATGATCAAATCATCTATACTCTTAACGAAAAATTCAAAATTCAAATAAATTATATTAAATGCTAAATCTATTCCAGTTTATATCCATTGATAAAATAAAAAACATTAAAAAAACAATTTACTAAACATTTATTTAAAATTCATCCTTTTCCGAAAACTTAATTTACGATACTCCCACATAAAATAACTTCTTATTTTTTTAATGGTTTAAAGGTTCACCAGGGCAGCATACACTGCGACAATATAAATTAAACCTAGATATAAAGCCAGATATGTCATTTTAAAAAAAGAAACGCTTAAAGATATTAGGATTTCTTACTCTAAATCTAATCCAAAAGTTTGCATGTCCATGGCGTTTAATTTGGCGAGGACTGACTGTAAGAGTTGTAGGGGTTTAAAATGCAGGGTTTTTATTTAGAACAGTGACTCTAGACTTCTGTTTTTCTAGTCTTAACAATGCATGTTTTTAATAAGAAAAATGTGAAACGTATTGCATTCGTTTTTCACATCAGTAACCCATTTTCACGATCTGCACTAGGAATGCAGTGCCTAAATGGAATAATTTTTAATAAATTAAGAGAGAATATAGTACTAATTTCAATACTTAAAAAAAGTATTTTTAAAAAGTTCGGTAACCACAATATTGTGAGATTATTATTCAATTCCTATCAACGTATTCTTACTTATTTATTGATATGTTGTTTATTCCACCTAGACGAATGAAAATAAATTGATAATGGCAATAGCTATTGAAAAATCTATACATTTTTTTTTAATTCGGTGGCGTTATGTCGCGAAGGTTGCCTTTGAAAGTTATTTTCCTAACCAGTTATAATATTAAAGGATTAGGCAGGAAAAATACTACCAATAATTTACGACACGTGTATGAGGGGACGTACATAAATTACGTCACGTAAAATTTTGACTTTTTGGACCCCTCCCTCCCCCTATGTCACGCTGCGTCACGTTTGATCGAACCCCTCCCCCGAAAATTACGTCACATTGTTGCACCCCCCTATAAAGAAAAAGTTAATTTTAATATTTCCATTTATTTCTGAAATTTGAAAAAAAAATGCCAATTTTTATATTTTTAAAAAAATTAACTTGGAAAAAAATGTAAAATTTATCTTAGTTAAATAATTTATTCATAGGAATATACCAACATTGTATTTACAGTTCCGTTGTCCAAGATCTAACTAGCCATTCGCTAATGTCTTCCAAACAAGGGGGTCTGTGTTCTAAGAGTAATCTGAACTTTCTAGTTCTGGGTCATTTGGTGTTCGTCCAGGTAGCGGCCAGTCGTCTAATTGGTCAAGATAGTGTCACAATTTTGCGTGTTGCGAAGTACAGTTACGAAAATGTCTGTAAAATATAGGAGACTAATAATGCTGACGTTGTTACATATAATAATTTCCCCATCCTCTTTCTGAAATAAAGTGTTTCTTATCAAAAAAGATTTCAAATTTTTTCTCAAAAACTTTATTTTATGTAAAACAGATTTTCCTTGCAAAACGTCACGCAAGCGATTACCCCTACCCCCCTCCATGTCACGATCCGTCACGTTGGCGCATACCTCTCCCTCCCCCCTCTGAGCGTGACGCAATTTATGTACGTCCCCTGAAACTGAAGCACGAATATGCCGTGGTGTGTAATGTACCGATGATTTCTCTCTAATATTCCACAATTTAAGGTGTCTTTCTCGTCTCTTGACTGCGTTCTCAACTAAATTTATCTGTTGCCCTTAACCAACATAGCCCATTGGCCTTTTGTAGCTCTAATAAAACGGAGACTCAACAATTATAAATTAAGGGGACAGGGAACACAACGACGCTTCAAAATATCAAATTTTCATTTTAACATTCAATCACTAAAATATTTACGAAATTTTTTATATAATACGCATCTGAATATGTGTGGTTGGAGTTCACAAATTTGATAGTTGATTTCAATATAACTTTGTTTCTAGCTTCATATGTCATTATTTTAAAACACCGATTTTTAGCTTTTAGGTACACTTTCCAGCACAACTATTGCGTGAATCTGAATTTTTTTTATGGAAATATAAAAAAGTCCATTCAACGCAATGAACCTCAAGTTTGACGATAAAACATTCATAATTTTAAGTTATTAACCTAAATAGAAATTTTGCGCATTTCTTAAATCAGAAAAATCGTCTTATTTTTACTCACTTAATATTTTTTTAAAATATGTTTGGTTCACTGTGTTAAATAGACATGTATACAACATCACACAAAATTTCAACCCTTTTAGTAAAATAGAAAAAGAAAAAAGTGTACCTTAAGGTTGAAAATTGGTGTTTTGGAATAACGACATTTAAAGCTGGCAACAAAGTTATATTGAAATTAACTACCAAATTTGAAAACTCCAGCCCCATATTCAAATGTGCATCATAGAAGTTTTTTCGTAAAGGCATGATTCAGTAACTAAAGTTAGGGCCGTAGTGAGCCTAGTGGTCAGCGTCTCGGTCTCGGGATCGGAAGGTCCTGCGATCGAGTCCCGGTACCACTGAAGACCTACCGAGTATATGCGGAGTACGTGCTCGTTAAATCTGTTGGGTCCGAAAGTCCTCTAAGTTCCCATACCAAATCAATACCTCTGGGGGTGACAAGCCAATTCTGGGGATCCTCTAGTTGGCCTCTGTCTCTAAAAAATTAGATGGATCCACTTATGTGTGTGTGTTGTCTGTTGTGTCTGTCTTACTTGACGAAGGTTTATAAGCGGGTCGCTGACCAAGCACACAAACCTGAATATATATGTCTACCAACCAACCAACTAAAGTTTAAATGAAAATTCGATATTTTGAATAGTCGTTTTGTTCCCTGTTACCTTAACTAACTGTATGTTGCCCTTAACCAACATAGCCCATTGGCCTTTTGTAGCTCTAATAAAACGGAGACTCAACAATGATAAATTAAGAAGACTAATGAAACATAATTGTTCTGGACATTGCGATAATTAATCTACATCAAAAGAGAATCATAGGATATCGGTTTACTTTTGTTAAATTGCCGTTGTCCCCAAAAATTAGATGGATCAACAATATTTATGATGTGTATGATTTGTTTTGAACGTGTTGTGTCCCTGTCCCCTTTAATTGACGAGGTTTTTTAAGGCCAGGGTCTGTCTGAGGCAGAGCCACAAACGAAACCTTAAAATATTATCATGTCTACGTACCAAACTCAATCCACGAACCAACCAATACCCACTTTGGGATTAATTAATGTCGCACTAGAGCCACATTAGTGTTCAACCACGGCCAACTTCAATAACAAGGCCATAGAAGCTCTCCTAAACATGAGCGTAGACGGAAATTTTGACGTCACTGTTCCCAGTGCCGAAAATCAAGAAACTAGTTCGGACGCATTCGGAACCCTAAAAATGTGGTCAGCCGTGAACGAGTAGTTCCGAACAGGTTTCGAGACAGGTTGTCTTCATCTTCGGAACAACGTCACTCGGAACTATGAAGTCAAAATTTTCATCCCCGAGCTTGTTTGGGAAATCCCCTTCAGCCTTAGTAGTTGAGTAGGCCGTGGTTCAACTAGGTTTGTTTATTGAAGTAACCTAGTAGCATATTCGTGTAACACTAGAGCTATACGAGAGGGCTACAAGGCTTTCGGAAACATGTATAAGAACTACGCTGTTCCATCCTAAACATCCCCTGAAGATGGCCGAGGAAGATAATTGAGTTTAAAGTTTCAAATGGAGCTCAATTATGGTTCCCAAGATTACTCGAATTGGCTGACGTTGATTTATTGCAGCGCCCAGATGCGTCGCCAAGATAACGTCAAGATAAAAGTCCACCCTTTTTTTGTTTGGCGACGGAGAAAGGATTGGAGGAAGTTACTTTCTTTTGTTGGCTTACTAAAATTTGCAGGAACTATTCTCTTATCTGAATAAAATTAAGCCTGTTTTTCAGGAGAATGGATATTTATTGGTTTGTAAAATACAATGGGAAGTTGTTTTGGAGGGTTTGATTGATTAGTTTAGAATTAAAAAAATATATAAAAAAAAATTGAGACAAGGGTTTATAAGCAAGAGAGAGTTATATGAGTTATAGAAATTGTAATTATTATAATTTTATTTATAGTAAAATCAATAAATTATCTTACTTTCTTTTGTTGGCTTACTAAAATTTGATTAAAACAATTCAATTTGCTGAGTTTCTAAAGTTTGTATGAACTATTTTCTTACTATATACAATTAAGCTGAGACTGATGCAAGAGAATGTAGTTTAAAACCAATTGATTTAGATTATTTTGATTTGATGTTAGAAGGGTTTATGAGTTAGAGGGAGTTTCAAACATTTATAATATTATTAAATGGCAAAAAATCATAATGCAATGAATTATCTTTTTAAATATTAAACTTTTATATATAAATAGTTATAGAGTTTGTAATTATTATAATTTTATTTATAGTGAAATCAATAAATTATCTTACTTTCTTTTGTTGGCTTACTAAAATTTGATTAAAACAATTCGATTTGCTGGGTTACTAAAAGTTAGTATGAACTATTATCTTATTATATACAATTAAGCTGAGACTGATACAGTTTAGTTTAGTTTGAATTATCGTCGCACTAGAGCTACACGAGGGCTATTGGCAACGGGCGTCGTATTTTTAGAACCACAGTTAAGTGACGAGCCGACACCTGAGTTCGCACCCAACGCAACCGCTAAGGGCGACATCGTACGCAGCGTTGGGACTTTGGAGCATATTTAACGTGCACTCTCTCTGCACGAGGTATTATTCGTCGGACATTTTTGGCTGCACGGGCCGTTTATAGGTCGGCAGTTATTTTGGCGATGCCCGAACCTGGGACCTTTCGCATGCTAGGCGAGCGCCTAACCAACTGGGCTCCCAGCCCCCTGAGACTAATACAAGAGAATGTAGTTTAAAACAAATTGATTTAGATTATTTTGATTTGATGTTAGAAGGGTTTATGAGTAAGAGAGAGCCAAACATTTATAATATTATGGAATGGCAAACAATCATAATGCAATGAATTATCTTGTTAAATATTAAACTTTTATAAATAAATTAATATTTATACTTTCTTAACAGTTTGATTCATCTAAACGAAGTATTTGTGTTTGGTGATGGAGAGAGGATTGTAAATGTTACTTTCATTTGATGGCTTACTAAAATTTGTAGGAACTATTCTCTTATCTGAATAAAATTAGGCCGTCTTCAGGAGAATGGATATTTATTGTTTTGAAAAGACAATGGAAAGTGGTTTTTGGAGGGTTGGATAGATTACTAAGATTTTGTTTGCTGAGATTTTTAGAAGGGGTTTTATCAGTAAGAGAATTTCAAATTTTTGTAATGATATTTAATAGTTAAACAATTATATTGCAATATTATTTAAATTTATTTTGTTGGCTTGCTAAAATTTGATTAAAACAATTAAATTGCAATAAATTATTTTTCTTTCGTTGTCTTACTAAAATTTGCAGGAACTATTCTCTTATCTGAATAAAATTAAGGTTGAGCCCTCTTTAGGAGAATGGATATTTATTTGTTTGGAAATACAATGGAAAGTTGTTTTGGAGGGTTGGATTTTTAGACTTTTTTTTTAAAGACTTGATGAGAGAAGGGTTTATGAGTAATAGAGAGTTTCAAATTATTATAATGATATTTAATAGTAAACAATTATAATGCAATATTATTTAAATTTATTTTGTTGGCTTGCTAAAATTTGATTAAAACATTTATACTGCAATAAATCGTTAAAATTTATTTTGTTGGTTTACTAAAGTTTGATTAAAAGAATTATATTACAATAAACTACCTTTCTTTTGTTGTCTTACTAAAATTTGCAGGACCTGGAAATTTGCATCTTACCTGAATAAAATTAAGCCTGTTTCAAGAGAATGGATATTCATTGGTTTGTGTGAAAATACAATGGAGAGTTGTTTTGGAGGGTTTGGATTGATTAGCTTAGAATTTTTTTAGCCTACTTTTCTTTTTTTAATTCGAAAGAATTAAAAAAATGAAAAAGTAGGTATTGACATGGCGTTCTCCCCCCCGATGTCGTCCGTCCGTCTGTCTGTCTGTCCGTACCCCCCTTCCAAAATCGGTTCTATCCATCGGATCTTAAAATTCTTTTTTGTTAGAAAGCTATGACCTCAGATACCCAACTTTCATACTTTTTGTCCGTCTGTCTGTACGTCCGGACGGACATAAATCTACTATCTGTCGGCGAATTTCCATTGAATTAGCATTGAAATTCAATTTTGAGTCATTTAAATTACTGTTGCCAAATCAACAATGGCATGAGAAACTTTATTTATTTAAACATATTTGAAGCAAAATAATATTTTCATGAATCAGTTTGGAATGACGTCATAAAATGTAGCACAATTTGATTCTTTGATTGTTCATTAATTATCTAACAAGAAAGCGGCAAGGCATACTTTTGCATACAATTATGCTTAGTTTTAATTTACATTTCTTATTTTTTTAATGCAGTTTGGAGTTTCATTACTTTTGTTATTAATAAATATTTAATTATTCTTCAAACTAAAAATAAATCGCCAGCAGACGATAAATAATATTTAATTAATTTGCGAAATAATATTAAGGAAAATAGTTGATTTTGGCTTTTAGAAGTTTAAATTATTAGCTGGATGCTGTGTTTCGATTTTTTTTTCTAATATGTATAAATCTAGTGTAGAAACGGCTGTTGATGATATTTACTGTTAGAAACCTAGTTTTTTCCCGATTAGAACTTCAGTATGTATTTAAGTAACAGGAAAGTAGGCTATTTTAGTTCTTTATGAACTTCTTGTTTGGATTTGATGAGAGAATGGTTTATGCGCAAAAGAGAGTTTCAAACAATTATGATGGTATTGAATAGTAAACCATCCATAATGCAATAAATTATCTTGTTAAATATTAAAATTTATTAATAAAATGATATTATATTTTCTTATCAGTTTGATTCATGTAAACGAATTTTTTTTTGGCGATGGAGAAAGGACTGGAGAAAGTTACTTTCTTTTGATGGTTTACTAAAATTTGAGGGAACTATTTTCTTATCTGAATAAAATTTAGCCGACTTCAGGAGAATGGATATTTATTGTTTTGAAAATACAATGGAAAGTTGTTTTGGAGGGCTGAATTTTGATTAGTTTTGAAATGTTTTTTTATGTATATTTGATGAGAGAAGGGTTTGTGAGCAAGAGAGATTTACTTTCAAATTATTATAATAGTATTAAATAGTAAACAGTCATAATATAATAAATTATCTAGTTAAACATTAAAATAAAGTATCTAGTTGAACATTAAATCTCTCTTATTAAATTACTATTATACTTTTTTTCTTCTACAAATTGATTCATCTAAAGTAGTTTTTAGTTTTTAAACCACATAAAAGCTCATGGATTGATTTTTTTTTATGGAGAGTTTCAAATTATTACAATACCATTAAATAGTAAACAACAAAAATGCAACGAATTATCTTGTTTAATACTAAGTCTCTATTAATAAATTAATATATTTTTTTCAACAAATTAATTTATCTAAAGGAAATTGTTGGCTTTTTGACCGGATAAAAGCTCATACATTTGTTAAATTTGTTTGGTCCAGTTTCTTTTTTCTGTTTAGTTGGTCAATTTTACTAGAAGTTGTTGACTTATCTGAACAACTTTATTATAAGTTTCTTCTTACGAAATTTCGTTTTATTTTTTAAGAATAACTTTTATTTAAATGGATGATTTAAAATTTAGTTTTAAAACTAACTAAAACAACTAATATAAAGAATTTATTTTATCAAATTGACACTTTAAAAGGCCTAATATGATATAAATAATGCATGCAACATGAACGAAATAATAATTTAAAGTATACCATGAAAGTAATTAGATAAAATATTGTGTATATAATCATCAAAACATAAACACATTTACTATTTCATTTTTTATTTCTCACTCAAAACACAATAAACATATACAAGTACATTAATTATATTTTTCTTTTTTTTGCAAATCTGAACACATAAAAATTTAGTACGACAGCAGAACATTTTACTTTACAAATCACATTAAGTTTACATAGATGAATTACACTTTTCTTGTATTACTTTGAAGTTTATATTTAAACGAAAACAACATATATTAAGTAGTTTGTGAACGAAAAAGTAATTTATAAGATAAATTTTAAATGAAGGAACATGTACCTAGGATATTTTTATTTGAAAGTGTTAAATAGTTAAAATTTCAAATAGGATAAAAGGTAACTAATAATTCTTATTTTACATGTAAGCATATAATATGTAGAGATCAGCTTTAATTTCACAGCAAAATTAAGAATATGACAAAAATATAGCAAGTACATATAACAAGTACAAAAGAAATAAGTACAAGAAACATATAACAAGTAGAAAACATTATATCAAATGTAAATTGTTGTGGATATTTTGCGGAATTTTATAAAATGAGTGTAGCAGTATTTTTTTTAAATAAAAAAGGTATTTAAATGTAATTGAAAGCATAGTTAAGAACTGCAGTTGTTGATTAATTAAATGTGATATTAATTAATTTTGGAAATCAATAACGCGATGAATTTTGTTTAATTTTGAACTGAACATTAATAGCATACATATAGATTATAATAATACATTTTCTATTGGAATATTCTATTTTTTCATGACTATAGTTCTCGGATAAATCGACATTAGCTTTAACAATTTATTTTCAAAATTTAATTTTAAATTAAACAATTTGGATATTTTGTAAGTCATATTTTAATCGTAAAATAATAACAGAAAACTATACATTTTGAAAGAAATTTCGTTAAAAAAGTTATTTTTGGATTCAAATTTAGTCAAATCGAGTAACGAATAGTAGGTTTAAGTCAAAGAAGTGACAATTTTTTTTAAAAATGTAATTTACATTTACTAGGCAGTAGTTTTTTTAAGAACAGAAACGGAAATATAACTATTGTAATAAAATATTGTTTGTGAAAATTCAATTAAAATGCAATTATATATTTTAGTTTTAAAAATTGAAATAAAAATAATGTATATAAATTTGTTAGAAAACCCAAATGACAATTTGTTGCTTTTGAAAATTTTCAATTATGAGGGAAAAAATATTTTGTTTTCTAGTTTATTTTGAAAAGTTCTTACTTTAATGTTGTTTCGGACATTTAATTCAATATCTCGATGTTGTAACAGAAAAGGTTGCAAAGAAACTTGTTTACATTTAGCTTTTGATAGAATTTTATAAATTATTCAATAAAGTACATTAAAAGTAGAGACCACGCGAGGAATTGCATATCTTACAGTAAAAGCATAACAAATAAACACGTACGAAGTTCGAAATTAAAAATTCAGAGAACACACAGCGAAAATTGCATAGAAAAAAATGAACTGGGCCTCATATATTAAATTACTTAAAGCAGCGTAAAAATTACCTAACTTTAAAAGCGAAAGCAAATAGAAAACAATATTTTTTTTTCAGAAAGAAAAAAAACTGAAATTTGGCAACTGTGAAACTAAAGAGCGAAGAAGTACTGAAATGAAATTTTCAACTACTTCTAATCCCAAACATGCGAATTGAATTAGCATACTAATAATAATAACAATAATAAAGGTAGTAAACGTAATAAAAAAGTACCCAGAGGATGGAACTGGAACGAATAAAATTATGGAAAGTAAATAACATGCAAATTGAAAAACGTGCGAGCGCGTAGACTAAAAAAAAATTCTCTCTTCGAATCAAATTACGTTTAACCGTTAATGTAATGTTTGCACAGAATATTTTTTAGAATTTCAGAGAGATATAGGAAGCAATTGGGACTTAAAGCACGTATAGTTTTTTTTTCTTTAAAAGATAAATTTATCAAAGTCAAATATTTGTTGTAGTTAAAGTTACAAAAAATCCCTCTAATATACTTTGAGCTATAATATTTTGGTTATACTTCCATTAATGTTTTTTACTTTAAAAGCGTATATTTTCAAATAAATTGCGACGTGTTAGAAAACATAACTATAAACAATAATTGTTTGCGATTAAAGGGGATATAGGGAATACCAATTTAAATCTTTTGAGGTAATTACCTATAGAAACTCATGTTGTTAAATTAAGTATTTTTTGTCTTTTTTTAAGGGATATATTTGAATTAAACTTAAGGGAATCCCTAAGTGCATACAATTATAAATGAAAGAAAGTTTATATTTATGGCTTTTAGATAGCTTTCCAAAACATTTTAATGAAAAAAGGCATTCAAGTTAGGATTTCTTAAACGATTTTAAAAAGGAAAGATTTTGTAGAAGTGTTATTATTCTCTTAAATATTAGAAAAGCTTTTTATTACTTTTGTAAACAGTTGGAATCAAAGTAATTCTAAGGTTTATTGACATTTAATTTTTGAATTGCGAATAAATTTTTATGATACCATCATTAACTTTGAAAAAATTATAATTAAATAACGCATTTGGAGAAAGAGTTTGTGCAAAAAAAGCAAAGAAAAAAACTTATTTTATGGTTATTTGAAAGAACCATTAAAATAAACGATTATGAGTGAAACTGTAAATACTACCATAAGTTTTACTGCAAAAATAAAGTAATTATCAATTTTCAGAATAAGGTGTTTACTAAAATAAGAAATTTTCTATTGTAATTCGAATGAAACTATTTTTTGAAGATTAAAGACGTGGACAAAACGTACAATACAATCAATTGAAAGAACAATAATTTTAAAGCATAATAGACTTTTCCCAAGAAAGAAATGTTTACCTTGCAGTAACAATAAAAGCATAACCAATTGAAAAGTCCCCAAAAATGCAAGATTTTTTTTAAAATTTTTATAGCGAACAGTTACCGCCACCAGATATGCACGAATAAACTATTTCTTCATCGACACACTTTACATAAGAGCAAATTAGGCAAATACATTGAACAAAAAACGTTTAAAGCGAATTCATTGCAAAGAAGGAAGAAAAATTTGAAAGACATTTCTTTCGTTTGGATTTGTGTGGATTTCACTAATCAAGCATTGAGTTTTTGCGTTCAAACTTTACGACAAAATACAAAGTTTTATGAAAGAACTAAAACATAACTTATAATTCATTTTTTATGCAAGAAATTAGCTTTAGTTTAATTAACAGAATAATAAAGAATATATTGGGCAAACAAACGAAACATATAACAGAAACGAAAACAAGTACAATTACAATTACAATAAACCTAACAATTTCAAAATATTTTCCCGAATTTTTAATTTTTTAACTTTTAGAACATAGTAGCGGGTTTTAAAATAAAGATAAAAAAAATTATTTATATTCAAAAATTAATTGAAAGATTTAATATGGAATCTCAAAACTTTATTAAATTACTGCAAATAAATCTTATACTTCTTAAACACAAAATGTACAATAGAAAATTTTTATATTTACTCTAATTTTTAAACCACAAATAAATTCTTTAGTTTATTGTTGACGAATGGTGGAGGGAAAATCTTACTTTAATCCCCGAAAAATGTTTGTCAGATAATTTAATTTGTTATTATTGAAATAGCATTACTCAGTAATTGAAAATGTGCTCATTTTAAAAGTTTATTTGCTCGGACTTAAATGCTTTCGAGTTCATTGTAATATTGATAACTTGAAACCAATTCAATAATATTTCTGAATAACATTAAAAGTTATTTTTAATGCAAAATAGTAGCAAATACGTATTGCATGAGTGAATTGAAGTAAATTATAATTTATTCAGTTTTGTTCGCAGGCTTTACAGCTTTTAGTTTTTTAACTTTTCATTTTAAAAGAAAATATATAGTGGATTCTGATTAACTATTAATACTTTTATAGACAAAAATGAATTTTGATAGGCAATCAAATTAAAAGCGAGAAGAAATTTAGAAGGATATCATTTAAAAAAGTTTCTGTACAATAAATTTAGAGCAAAGAAGAGTTAAATTTAATTGTATTTTGAAAAATTTACTATAACAAGTTGCTAAAACCGGTTTGGACTGAGCTATAGATTGTCCAGCTGGCTAGATAGGTAGGCTCATATTGCACGTTTCAATTATGTTGTATACTGTCTTTATTGGTATAGAAATATAGGATTGTAGCAATATTGAATTTAGGCGTAGATTGTCTAATTTATAACAACACAAAAGCTAAATTAAATTGAAGCTTTTTTTTCACAGACATAGCAAGGTTTAAATTGGTTGAAACTTTTCTACTCTTATAAAACAATTCAGAGCTATTTCTTAAACAAGACATTTCGTGCTATTTATAAATAATATTTAAGGACTTACAACAGTCTTTTTATGAGTATCCAACAAAAATCCTTTTACAGGTCTTCAACCCTGGTACTGTCCCTGGCTTTGTCCTCCACCAATGCTGTACGACAACTGGTTGGCATGGTTACCGACTGGAGCTCCAGGAGCTGGGTTGTGGTAGGCAAAGGGATTGTATGAACCAGCATTCTGGGACTGACCGCTGTATTGCTGGGCTGGTTGTGCTGCATACTGGTTGTTGTACTGGCTGGGCTGGGGCTGGACATAGTTGTTGTAGACTGGTTGAGGGGTCTGGTATTGCTGAGGCTGGTATTGTTGGGGTTGATATTGCTGGGCTGGTGGGGATTGGTACTGGGGTTGGGGCTGGTAGGCTGGTTGGGGTGCAACTGGTGCTGGTGCTGGGGGGGCTTTGGGGATGTCGTCGCCTTCTGCCTTGAAGCCGTCTTTGCCGGCGGTGTATCTATTGGAATGATGGAGTTTAGTTATCTTTTAATAAGTTTATGGGTTTCATATCACCAAATAGTCAAATCTAAATATATTTCTTTTATCCTACGCCCGTCAACATCTCCGCCATAATTTGACGATTTTTCGTTAATTTAAATAGATAATTTAATTGAAAAGTGTTTACCACTCAGTTATTTAAGTTAAGTCATTCCAAGTAATTTAATTACCCAAAAAGATTTAATGTGCATCTATAGTAACTTTAAAACTTAAGTGTTTCAAAAGATACTTTGCTTAATATGTCAATAAAATTAATTCTATTTCTGCGCACCTTGTATCAATTTAAATTTGTATCCTTTGTAACTTGTTTTACAAACTCTCTAGGTGAACAGCGGTATTTATAAAAATAACTTGTTCCCATATTTTTGAAAACACTAAAAGACATATCAATGGCCTATACACCATCGTAGTAAATAATGAGCGTTTCCGAACAAAAACGGTCCAATACATTTTTGCAGATACTGATATCGACCAGTCCAAGTCACAACACACCCTACAACATACCTGATAATCTTCTGCTTGCCACTGGCATCCAGGTATCCATAAGCCCCAGACACAGAACCATCCGGGTTTCTGGTCTCTTCCCGGAAGCTTCCGTCATTTCCTGTGTTGTACCCGAACTTGTAGTCCCCCTGGAGTTGGGGTCCAATGCTGACGTAGTGCAACGGGGCGCCATTGCTGTTCTGTTGCTGGTGTTGAGGTTGGTATTGTTGAGGTTGAGGTTGGTTCCATTGGTTGTTGTTGTTGTTGTTCCATTGGGCCATGCAGCCGGCGACGAGGCAGAGGAAGAAAACCTGGAATGGTGTCGATTAATGAGAGAGGAATGTATACAAGGAAACACAAATTACAAAAGCATTAGTTTAACTTAATAAACTTTTAAATAATTCATTTCAATTGAATCAATATTTGGTAAATATTAAGATGCAAAAACTTAGTAAGCAAAATATGGCATTACATGATGTTTTTCTTATATGTTGGGTCACGTCATTTCCTGTTTTAAATATTGAGTGGATACAATTCCACACATGAGTGAAAATAAGGCTTCGATTGGTTAATCCTTGTAGTGAACTGAGCTTACTGTGTCATACCACCAATTACCGAAGGCACCAATGAAATCCAGAAATGAAAGCAGGAATAATCTACGTCACGTGAAACAAGCTAATTGTAAAATTTATTTTTATCATGTAGGGTCTGAAGGCATGAGGGATGATAGTTGCAACACAAATAAATTAATTAATTTTTAAAGTAGTAACTTTTACAGAAATGAGAACAATCAATTACGAACGAAAAGCACAGAAATACCGTATTTTACTTACTTAATTTATTTAACTTGAATATTTTTTGCATGTGCGCAATTTGAAAATGACTGTTTACAATACAAACACTATACTCAAAACAAGTAGAATAATCTATAAAAAATATTTACACCATCTCATGGCTATCAACCACGCTTTTTCAACTCACATTAGACAACTCCAAAAAAATTACTTCATTTTCACAATAAGAATTACTCAATTTCATAAAATAATATTTACTTTGATGCCACTTATCCACAATTAATTGCCAGTTACTGCGGTAGGAATTCTGCAATGACCTTTCGCCGTGCTCAATTATTTTCAATTAAGGGCAGGCAATTACGCAATTATTATTTATGAGTGCGGCAGATACTTCTAATTGCCTTTTGCTGTTAACGGGGGATTTGGTTATATGGAGGGGAGTAATTATTTATTGTCACATTAGCCAGCGTCAGAGCTAGAGGGGTACATTTACCATTTCCTCAGGACTTTAAAGGAGTGTTAAGGGGGACCGCAGCTCTTCATTGAAGCCCATGTTAAAATGACCTTTTTTATGTACTTTTTTCTCAGAATTTATTCGATACTTTTCAATGAAATTTTTACTCTAGTTGTTAAATGGATATTAAAATATACTTTAATGGAGGCATTTAAAAAAATTTTGTTTAGTTTTTAAACTATAAATTTTTAAGTGAAACTACATATTTTTGACCTAAAAAACCTCAATAATATTAAAGAGAAAAAAAAGTAGCAAGATAGTTATGCTAAAATCCCTCCAGTGGTTTTTAGAAAACACCTTCTTAAATACGTATAAAAAATTTCAGGCTGATACTTATAGTAGATTTTGAGAAATAAGCGTTTGAGATATAAGCGTTTAAAGTAAACAATGGTAGTTTCTTACCTATAAAAACATGCCTGCATTTTCGCTAAAAAACGTTTGTTTAAAAAATATTAAAAATACTTCCACTACTTGAAATTGTTATTGTAAGATATCATTGTAAAGCTAAGATTTCATATTTTTAGAAACATTAAAAACATTGAAATGTCATTTTTGTAAATTTTTGGGGGTCCGTTTTTGAAATTTTACTATTTTATATAAATTTTCATTAAAAAAATTGTATTTTAAAATTTATTATTTATTAAAGGAAATTATAGATGATTTGAAGATTTGCAGATGCAAATCTAATGCATGTATTCACTTGCAAGTTTTTTTTTTAACTAAAGTATTTCTGTTATAGGAAAAAAAAATCTACGGACTATTTCGTCGCCTCTTTATGTAATTATAATATTTGAATTCCTCTGCAGCTTTTTTTAATTAACCTTAAAAAACTCAAATTAAGACCAAAAAAAGTCTCTCTTTAAGAGTCAAATAAGCAAAAGTTGCTATTTACGAGCCAAGAAAACTGTGGCTATGCACGAACCTTAACAATTTAATGCATGATTTGTTTACTCTAAAAATACATATTTTGGTCTTTGATGGTCATGCATTACGGTAAAAGTAGATTTAAAATATCTTTTTGCTGAAACCAAATTATTTAACTTTTTAAATAATGGTATTGCCATAGACAATTGAGGTAAATTCATTAAATTTGGAGAAGTGTAATTCGTTAATTGTATATACAACAAAAAAATCATTTTTTTCTTAAAATAGTTAGTTATATTTTCAGTCTAAAAACGTAAATTTATATTTTTAATCAAATTCAAATGGTTAAAGTTTCTAAAAATCAACAATATTTTAAGGTCCTTTTAAACTAGATTAAAGTATGTTACCGAATGGCAACAGTATCCACCAGAGAGAAAGTAAAGATGAAAGGCTATGCAAGAGGTTTGTGGAAATATGATATAGGTACGTTAGATTCAGGTAAACAGTAAAGAATAACTGTAGATATTAATAGTATCTCATGCACGTTCTAAAAAAGAGGACAGGAAGTGGCGATCAATGATTGAAGTAAATGTTTCTATGTACTAACCAAGTAAACATGAAGTAGAATGGCTATGTACGATCTTTATGTAAACAGTAAATGGCTATGTTCGAACCAGTTAAACAGTAAATCTAATTAAAATCCTGCTAGCCCACTACTTTCTCCAAGATTGCAAGCCCCAAATTAAGAGCCCCAAAATTGAAAGTCCAGCACTTACCTGACTGATCATCTTGTATGAGAAGGAGGGTTTATCAAACTAGCTATTGAAGAGAGAGCTGTTGACGATCTGAATGTGACAACACTCGGCCAGCCATCCTTATTTATACACGGACCAGAAACAACAAGGAGTCATCCGGACTACCCCTTCAAGAATTCCATTCCGATTACGACGTCACACTTTTCAGGCGATAATTATCTTTCTTTTGTCATTAACCCAGATCGAAGTAACTTCAAGGTCGGAGACACTTTCGCCAATCAGGAAGCGAGACAAGAAAGCGGCGGTGGGGTGTGGCTTTGGTGGTCTTTACTTTCTTCAACAAAGGGCCTTCCCCAAATGCCCGCGAGACATTCCAGAAGAACTGTGTGGCGACCTTCGAATTTTCGAATTCCTACGTTCGTTTTTTGATGTCGGCTTCCTACGGATTATTATCATACATACAGACGCTCTATTTTTTTTCTCGTGTTGACGTTTATCTGGAGCGTGTTTACTACCTGAAGATGCGATTCGGGATACGGAAGACAATAATTACGCGTTTATTCGAAGATTTTCGAAGCATAAACATCTTTGTTGCTGAAGATCTTGTTGCCCGCTTTATCTTCCGAATATCACTATTCTATTGAATAACGTTTTTACCCTTATTGCGAATAACATCTGATACAAGTACCTGGCCATTCGATGTTCAATACAATAAATATGTTTAAAATTATGCTTTATTGTTTTAATAATTACTGGTATCAGGTGTGAATTAACAATTAATTAAAAAATCATGACAACTAATAGTCTTAAGTCACATCCTACTAAAACTATTTCTGAGTTTTCTGATGAACCCTATTGGGGATACAAAGGAAAAACCCGCCTTCTGACTTTTATTTTTCAGCAGCACGCAGTAGTTATAAAATTTTTATTACATATTAAAATTCAGAGTATGCAAAGTCATTTATAATCATCAGTTGCAGAAATCCAGCAACAAAATTACACTTTTACCTTGAATTTTAGATCTAATTAAGTGAAAAAGAAATTTACACTTCAGCTCATTTTTTTGTATATTTCAGAGTGACGAAAGAAGCGAAATTTGAGATTCTTACTCATTTATAGATGGCGTAACAGCTAACATGGCGTTAAAAGCTTTTTCTCCAATAAATCTTAGTACCATTCAATTCATAACTGCTTAAATAAATATTATATAATTGAGCCTTTTGAAAATTTCGGAATAGTAAATCTTTTCAAATTTAGATATAAGGTTTCTTCTTTTTAGGTGGTAAACCCAAATTCTTGCAAAAATAAATAAATGAAATAATAATGCAAAACCGAAGGTTAAGGTGTTCATTTGTCAAAGTACACTTATACAGTACCTGGACAAATTATTATACGCACTGTATTTTTTTAGTAATTTTATGTTTCTTAAGAGTTTTTATGCAATACTGGTACATTTAAACTACAATATTATTGATTTTTATTTAAAAGAATTGTTGTAGACTACATATTTGTATTTATTTTTAACATATGGTAACACTGTGTTGACAAAGTGATACATGAGTCCAGCTCCTAGAAAAGATTTATGTGTGGAGTCATCACCCTCAAATGTAGGAGATAGTACAGTCTTGCATTGATAGCATGCCGCGCAGAATTAAAGCTTTGATAGCGTCTAAAGGTGGCTCAACTAAATATTGCCTTTCACTAACATTAATTTCACTTTTCTTTCAAACTTAATAAACTTATGCTTTTCTAAATTAATGCTGTTTTATTTATGTCAAATAAATCGGTAATTGATTGGATAATATAAAAATAAAAAACAAATCCATTTAAAATAATAAAACGGTACAATATCACCCGGTATTTAATATTTGACATGGAATCTTGCAGTGCGTCTAATAATTTGTTCAGGGACTGTACTTGGGAGACCAGTTTCTGTCACCAAAATAATGATATGTGGATCAACTGCAGTGTGCGAGGTGTTACGCTGATCCCATATTCTGTATTCACAAAGTTGTGATGCAATTTATGTGTTACAAAAGAGCGAAAGAAGTTGCTCACTAAAACCCCTACGCGGGTGCACAACAATGAGCGAATTTTGTATAACTAGTCTTCAAAATTAAGTTCACAATGTACATAAATTAATTTAATTAGTCGTTTATGGATAAATTTTTTTAGCAAAATTGTCTTACATTCCAACAGAACGTTCCTAATTTAGATAAATTATTTTTTGTTCGAATTTAATCCTACGATTTTCAATCCTTTGGGGAAAAAACAGTATCAGGGCCCAACTAGTTGCAGAAAAAATATACCCCCTCACATGGATGGATACAGTCCTTTGATTTCGACACCTTTTGTTTGTTTTTCACTTCTTGGTTCGGAACCTCGCGTGGCCTTTCCTCTTTCAAGCATCTCTTTCCCGCTGCGTTATATTGTCCCATCCCTGCATATTGTTGATGGCTGATCTCTGTTGTAGGAAGGTTTTAAGGTGGAGTCGGTATTTTAAATGTATTGTTAAGATTTACGCTGATAATCTTTGTTGTATTTTTATTGGATTTAGGTTTCACCTATCCAAGAACTGCAATGGAATATACATCGCAGTTTTTGAGACATACAATTGTGTCAAATATATTCTTTTTTTTTACTTTTCACAGTGGAAAAGTTTTCAGGTACAGTAGAAATTTAGTAAAGTGTTTTGGCCATTGCATATTTATCCATACATCCTTGAACTTTTTCGCAGTGGGTTAATGTACAAAATTTCGTATGAAAGTTTCATTTTTATAATTAATAAATCGTAAGCTTTATCTTGGAGCGAAATATGAAATATTCATTTTCAATGAATTTATAATCGTTTGCATTACAACAGACATTTTTAGCATTTAATTTTATTTTACTCTCAAAATATATCATAAAATTAAAAACAGTGGAAAGATTTTTTTCAACTGTATATTATTTAACTCAAATTTGCGATTAGTCAACATATTACTAAGCTATTTTAACCTACTTTTTTAAAACATAAACGGATGTGTTACAAACAGCAAAGGAATTAAAAAATTGCAATTTCGTTTTGAACTCTTAGTCATTCATCGCCTAAATCCATTCAATTTAATTAAATTTATTAAATCAAATTCAATCAAAATTATTCTCATAACCATTCAACATATTTTTTTTAATTTTAATTAAAAAAATCTTGCTTGGCCTTTTCCTCTTTCAAATACCTTTTGTATTACATTGTCCTATCCTTTCAGACCACTGATAGCGAGTCTTTGTTGAGGGAATTTTTAGGTGGGGCTGGTATGCTGTCGCAGCGTTTAGATTAACTGCAGATAACAATCGCATTATTTTTATTGAATTAAGGTTTTGCCCATCCCAAAAGAGCTGTATAATAAAAATCCCCGATTAAAAAAAGAGAGAGAGAGAGAGAGACGACAGCCTTACAACATGTCTTGTTGTTGGACCATGTTGTAATATTCTGTGAAATGTGACATTTACGATCATGTTTTTAAGAAAACTACGTTTATTTCATTGATTGCATTTTCTTACTATAATAACAGAGTTGGTTATTGTAACTACCACACCCTTTGTGTGTTTTACTGCTTGCCAGTAAAATAGTTTTGCTGTTATTTTCAAATAATAAAGGAAGTGATTTTACAATTTGTTGAGAAATGGTTGTGCTGTTGATTTTAATAATAGTTGATTCAAGCGGTGTCCTCAGTATTGTTAGTGGTCGTAGTTTAATTTTATTAATATGGAAAGAGAAGTTATCAGAAAAAAACTTTTGTTGAATTTAGTACAAAAAGATCAACTTTTCCTAGTTATTTAAAATTGTTTTTAACGAATAAAAAAAAATTATGTTACAACCAAATAATAATTTATAATTAGCACAATATTATGTTGTAGTTGTGTGAAAATGGAGTTTTGTATGGAATTTTTTTATGTATAACGTTTAATCCAAAACAGTGTGTCCACCAATTATTATTAATTGAGCTAAAACAATACAAAAATTGCGTTACGACTAAATAAAAATACATGGTTAGAATTGCTATTGCGAGTATTTAGTATAAAAATTGTATTGAAGGGGAGCAGCAAGCATGTATTTTTTCAAAATGCAGTTTAGCATATTCTCTTTACTGTTTTGGACAAATAACTGTAGCAAAGCTAAATAAATCTGTACTTTAAAATGAATGTTTTGAATTTATTATACGTATTTTAGGAAGAAATATAGTTTGCAGTTTCTTTGTCAATCGTGCATGAACATAATAGTCGCCTCCTCTCGCAATCGACAATATGTGTTCGTATTGTCCTCAACACAATTCTTGTATTAAAAACACAATTCTTGTATTAAAACAACACAATCGTCAATCAACATGTATTAAAACAACACAATTGTCAATCGTGCATGAACATAATAACCGTCTCCTCTCGCAATCGACAATATGTGTTCCCATAGTCATCAACACAATTCTTGTATTAAAACAACACAATTCTTGCATTAAAACAACACAATTCTTGTATTATTAAAACAACACAATTCTTGTATTAAAACAACACAATTCTTGTATTAAAACAACACAATTCTTGTATTAAAACAACACAATTCTTGCATTAAAACAACACAATTCTTGTATTAAAACAACACAATTTTGTAATGTTCTCATTTTTATTCGATGCTTATGTTCCACTTGCGCTGTTTGAAGTTTTTTCAGAGTATATTTTACTTTTTTATTAATGGAAGAAGTAGCTTTTTTTTAACATTATATGAAAAGTTGACAAGTTGCGATAGTAAATACTTAAATGAATGATTTTTCAATAATAGTATAAAGTATGGAAATAGAAAATACATTAATCAAAATTTTTCAAATGAATTTATTATTTTATTATTAATGCAACATGTTTTGTACAAGACTACCTCCGTGATTTTGTTCATGGTTACATGAAAGTTCCCTGTAAAGGATTTAAATAGCATTCGTATTTTTAAAACAATATTCGCTACTATTATGCAACGAAACTGCAGTAATTTTACACCAATAACTTATTGTGTATTTAACTTTATAGCTTAACTGAAGCACACATTTTGGGCACGTATGAGATAGCTCTACACATGAATATTTTTTAGAGAAAGTATTACCTCAAAGAATCACAATGCTAAGGGTACGTGGGCCTAGTAAATGTTATTTTATAATGTTGAAATAACTGAAAAAAGTTTTAAGTAAAAAGTTATTAATAAGTTTTGCGTAAAATGAGGGTGTATACTTTGGTATATATTTGAATCAAGTTAAGGATAAAAAAATATTTTATTGAGTATTTTTATTATTGACAGTTTTAAGAGGTTTGTATTAAAAACTAAGGTCAAGTTTGCCAATTTTACAAAATAATCTTTTCGGTCTAAACTTTCTTATGTGGTGATAACTGAATTAGGAATCGAATTTTAATCTATTTTTAAAATAAAAGGTTTTTAAAAATGTTCTTAGATTTGCAGAGTAATAATTTGCTTTTAGGATTTCGCCAAATTGTGTGGTTTTATATTCAAACGCATTTTTACCATAAAAAGTTTCACATTCAAAAGTTTACTTATTCAATTCTAATCAACTCTTTGTGGATGTAAAAATAATTTTAAATAACGTTCTAGTAAAGCTTTTATTACAATTCTCAAGTTATCTTCTCTGGGACATTTCCCTTCATCTATCAATAAAAGCTAATGCTATACCATTTTTCTTATCTTCTTAAAAAGCAAAATCCATTTAAACTGATTATCAATTATAAAAAAAAATGCCTAACGTCATATTCACAAATTTACACCAAATTTTTACCGTAGACTTATCAAAATAATTTTAAATATTCCATCCCTGCTCTAAATTGTAACCGTACAATATCTTCAATAATAGCCAGACTACGAACAAAACATTTAAAAGGAATGAAAATCTCAACGGAAGGACAAAGAAGCTTCTCCACAAACTGCCCAAACTGTCCTGGTGTCCAACTGTCCCCGCAGCATATATTTGGCTGCCCAGCAATTCAAGCCAGGCTCTTCAGGATTGGCTTTGAAGACCCAGAAATTTTAATTCTCTCCGAAGATGCAGAGGAAATAGCGAAAGCTGTCTACGACAGCTTCGGATCCATCTAGTTTTTGCACACAACATGGACACGACATCAACAACAACAAATTTACACAAACAACTAACGATCTTTAAGAATTCTCGCTTTAGAAATAATCGTGTTTTCAAGCGTTAATTGCAACTTACGCTACCCAAGAATGAGTTATTGAATGCTAAATCTGCCCCATTCAAAGCTGCTCCCCTAAATGATTAATTAATAGTGGTCCTAATTGAAATATTAATTGCGTTCATGATCTCCTTGGCGAATTTTAATTACTGGACATTGGCGGTGAAGAGCAAACAATGGTTTTAAATGGGATGTCCATGATATCAAATAATATGAGATTTGAAAGGATGAGTTAATTTTTCAGAAAAGTGTTGGTGTGTTTTGATAGTTTGATAAGTTTGGTGTTAATTAGTTTAAGTTATCTTATTCGGTTAAGTTATCTTATTTGAGTTTTAGATGCTGACAAACTGAAAGCTATCGCGATTAGCTATCGACTTTACTTGGATTGGTTTGTTTCAAATAGTCAAATATATTACACACTTTAAAAGCTATCATTTAATAAAAATATGTAAAAACATATATATCTTATTTTAATTATTAAAATATTTCAATGTTTTTAATTTATGGATTTCTTTACTCTTAATATAATAAACATGATTTTTTTTTAAAAATGACTAAAGTTATTTAAAGTAATTTTTGTTTTATTGTAATAATTTAATTTTATAGCTTGAAATCTTTATTTTATTTTTTATACTAAAAATTTTGAAATTTTACTTATTACGATTTTTGACACAATTTATCCAGACATAATAAATATTCTCGTTATGTATCGGTGATAAAACAATAATAAGCAATTCTATTAGAACTTTTTTGTACAACTTAAATTTGATCTAAGCAAACATTTAGAAGTAAACGGAAAAAAGCATTTAGAATCAACATGATTAAAAAAGTTGACCAATTTCTTATAAAAAAGGTATAAATGACCAAATTTATTACAAATATCATAATAACTTTATCATTCGTAGACGATAGTTAATAATGATGATTTATCAAAAAGTAACTAAAACTATTTAAAAACTAAGGTGCGTTTTTAACAAATTGGAAAATCTCTCATATACTACCATTATTCACTTTCCGTTTCAAACATACTTTGTTGAATGAAACTAAATAATACTAATTAATAAACTAAATAATAATAATTGTTTGTACATGCATATTAAAACAAGACTAGTAATTAAGAAACAAACTTAAAACATACCAGAAAAGTTCGACCTCACTGAAAATTCCACCTCGATACATTAAAACCGCCCTGCCGATGAAAACAAGGTTGGTAACTGACAACTCTATGCAAATACCAATTATTAATTATTGTCCGATAAAACAAATTATGATCGATAACAGCGTAAAATGTATCAAAAAGTTTTTGCCAGTGCCAAACGAAAAAAAGCCTCAATGGGATGTTTCGTTTTCTGCTTCTCTAAAAATTAGTCTGGACACTGTAATATAGACGCTCATGTTAAAAGTGGTTCAACAACCTTTTTTTTATGCAATTTGAGTAACATTCTATTAACTTAAGCATTTTGTGTTAAAGGGCCTTTTTTTAAGTTCTTCAACATATGTCGTGTATGTCGATTGGTTGATGTGGGTATGGGTATTTTACATATATATTCCGGCTTGTGTGCTTGATCAGAGACCCGCTTATAAGCCTTCGTCAAGTAAGACAGACGCCGAAAGAATATTTTACTGTCACAGAGAAAGGAAAGTACACACAGGACGAAGGCGGGAATCGAACTCGCACCCATTACAGCGCGTAGACTGCTAGCTTAATTGTCCAAACCACTCGGCCATCCGGGCCCCTGGTTGATGTGTATGCCTATAAAATTTATCGAATGAACATTATGCATCTTCAAAGAAAAAAAATACTATCACTTATTATAGGAATTGAAACGCTAGATAACATGGATGCATTTACATTTACCTTTGAATTCACAAATCAAGTTAGAAAAATTATTTCAAAAGAGGCTTTAATAAGTATCATTGGAATAAATGACTTACCGGAATAACTGTTATCAATAAAAATAGAAATAATGTCGTAAGCTATCATAATTTAATATGCACATTGCTCAGAAAGAATTAGTTACAAATTACTAGTCCTAATTAATAGTCCGTATTCATTTTTTTCATTCATTTCCTTTTTTTTCTTTGATGGCCCGTGCGACATCCTAACAAATTATTATTTTGATTTACTAACAAGAGTTAGTAAATCAAAGTTTGATTTTCCAGACTAGTTACCCGAAAAAATTTATTCAATATATAGTAGTTCCTTAGTTATTAACCTATAAAACAGAATAAACCCCGTATAAACAATAACATGTGGATAACTTAACAATTAATAGTTCGGTTGATGTTTTTTGACACACAAAGCAGGATTTGGAAAACTCGGATCACACACTGTTAAAAATTTGGTGCTTGATTTCATTGAAAATGTGGTTCTTAGCAGTTGCAACAGCCTTATGGTGGAATGTTTCACCATATTTTCAATTATCGATTGAACCATTTCTTAGGTTTCTAAATCTTAAAAAATAGTTTAATCGAACACCAAAAAAGAGGGTGAAACATCTGATTACAGCCTTTGCATCTACTAGAAACTTTTACTATAGTAAAACCCAGCACAAAATCTTTAACAGTGTATGATGTACATAACAAGTAATTGTGAGTTTGGTTTATATCGAAATCACACCACTATTGACACAATCCTCTAACGTAATAAAACCCTACCATCCCAACATAAATTCAAAGGGGTGTTGAAATTGATTAATTTTTATGGCTAATACGGCGAAACACGGCCGGAAAAATGATTGTATTGAATACACCCAGCGAGAGAATCAATCTTGTTCTGTAGCAATGGGTTTGACTTTGATTAATTGCGATGTACGCGCTCTTTGTGTGCACACGTCGTAAATCAGGAATTTTCCAACTCTTGTCATCTGTTCGCTTCTGCTTTCAGAAGATAATGCACTTTCTAGAAAAACGAAGTTAAGACGGGGCGGCTAAATGAATTAGTTTGAACCGTTGGATTCATTGAAAACTTGTGTAGTAGCTGGATTTGGTGTTTGGAACTCTTTCTTTGACACCGAATACCGATTGGAAGTAGACGTCTTGAAATAAAATGGAGTAAGTTTTAGAATAATTGTAATAGCAGTACATTCAAGTTAATATTTGAACCGTTGTAATCATTGGAAACTATTGTAACTGGATTGGGTATTTTGTACTCTTTATTTGGTACCATATACAGATTGGAAATAAACATCTTGAAATAAAAATGGAGTAGTTTTTTAAATAACCTAATGTAAGTACTTTCAAGTCACGTCGTAAATCAGGAATTTTCCAACTCTTGTCATCTGTTCGCTTCTGCTTTCAGAAGATAATGCACTTTCTAGAAAAACGAAGTTAAGACGGGCCGGCAAATGAATTAGTTTGAACCGTTGGATTCATTGGAAACTTGTGTAGTAGCTGGATTTTGGTATTTTCTTTGACACCAAATACAGATTGGAAGTCGACAACTTGAATTAAAATGGAGTAAGTTTTAAAACAATCTACTAGAAGGACTTGCAAGGAAATGTTTTGAAGTGTTGGATGCATTGAAAACTTCTTTCTTTAAAATAAAATACAGATTGGAAATCGGCGTCTTAAAATAAAATCTTGTAAGTTTTATAATAACTTAATGTCATTCATTTTAAGTAAGTTTTTTCATCTACTTTGAATAATATAGCCCTTATATATACCTCGGGGCAGCAAACGAACTGTTTTGAACCGTCGGATTCATTGGAAACTTGTGTAGATGGATTTAGGTATTTTGTATACTCTTACTAAATACAGATTGGAAATCGCCGTCTTAAAATATAATTGAGTAAGTTTTAAAATAACCTGATAGCAGCAATTTCAAGCAAATAGTTTGAATTAAATTGCAATTTGAATTAAATTTACATTTAATAACCATTCATGCACCCGCTATTTATGCGTACACGTCGTAAATCAGGAATTTTCCAACTCTTGTCATCTGTTCGCTTCTGCTTTCAGAAGATAATGCACTTTCAAGAAAAACGATCAAGTGAAGACGGGGCGGCAAATGAATTAGTTTGAACCGTTGTATTCATTGAAACTTGTGTAGTAGCTGGATTTGGTGTTTGGAACTCTTTCTTTGACACCAAATAAGGCAGATTGAAAGTCGAAGTATTGAAATAAAGTGGAGTAAGTTTTAAAACAACCTACTTTCAAACATATATTTTGAATTACATTAATTATCCTTTACAAAATGCATCACCGAGAAGCAAATGAAATATTAAAAACCATTGGATTCGTTGGAAACTTGAAGTAGCTGGATTTTGGTATTTTGTACTCTTTCCTTGACTCCAAATACTGGTTGGAAATATACTTATGGCATATATGGTTGGGTATATTACTTAAAAGGATTACCATGTTTTACGTGATCTTGTAATTTCATTTAATTAAAACAAACATTATTTAATTCTTTAAAAGACATGATTCTTCCATGTAACAATAAATAAGTTCGAGCTCAACTTAGTGAGAAAAAAAATAGGAAGCTGATGATACCAAATGGAATGATTGGGGGTGAAAGGGTTTATACCATGTGTTCCCCTAATTGTTTTGAGCAGTGTACTATAGCAAAACCAAGCACAAAATCTTTTATAGTGTATCATGTATATGATCAGTACTTACAATCAAATATTTTGAATTAAATTTAAGAGCCACTGCATTTACAGCAAGGCAATGCACTAAATATTTGGAACACCTGGATTTCTTGGAAATTTGTGTAGCTAAATATTCGGCTATTTGAACCTTTTCTGTAACACCGCACTTTAATATTATTCAGTCATTGTACACAATCATCAAATACCTAACATTTACACAATTGTTTAAAGGTTCTGAATATCAGACACACTACTGTAATGAATACATTAGATGAGGGCCCGGGTGGCCGAGTGGTTAAGATAGCTGCCTCCGCTAACAGTCTGCGCACTGTACCGGGTGCGGGTTCGATTCCCGCCTTTGCCCTGGGTGTAATTTCTCTCTCTGTGACAGTAAAAATTCTTTCTGTGTCTGTCTTACTTGACGAAGGTTTATAAGCGGGTCTCTGATCAAGCACACAAGCCGGAATATATATGTATCAACCCTACCCCTACATTAGATGAGCCGCGGCAGCTCAGTCGTGTGAAGCGTCGTGCTCGCATCGGAAGGGTTGTGGGTTCTCTCCTCGGCGGTGCTCGCAATTCTGATGGTTGCTGGGTCGGCGCTTGTACACGACTGAAGACCGCCGTGTTGCTAATGGTGGCTGGGGCACGTTAAATATGTCGTGGTCACAAAGTCCTCCATGTTCCCATACCAAATTAATACCGCTGGGGGTACCAGATCAGGGGGTTATCGGCCTTTGATCTGGATCAAAATTCCGATATGTGAGTGAGAATGGATGTGTGAAAGGGACCTTCCTGTAAAACGGATGTGTCATGCTGCGAGCAAAAGTCGGACTTCCTAACTTGTGGCGCTCAATAAAAACGGAAGCCGCCCCACTTCGCCTTAAAATCGGGTAGATCTCTACTCCGGGCTCGGTTACCGAGTGGCATTAGAAACAACAACACACAACAACATACATTAGATTATTTTATAAGAAATCTTTCTCAGCTTTAAAATATGTCAAGGATAAATTATATACTACTATAATCAAGGCAAATGAGAATTAAAATAATTGATTACATAATGAACAACTAATTTTAAATTAGTTTTTTAAAATTAATTTGCATAGTATATATTACCTCAGAAACCACGTTAGTTCTTTTACTTATTCATGCACGATAATTAGCACATCAATAATATTTCTGGAAATAAGTATTTTTAATTTTTGACAATGTTCAAAACAAAACAACATAATGAAACAAAGATTCTTAGGAATATGTTAGTTCTTGTGGAAAAGTAACCGAAAAAACTAATTACCTAATTAGCATACTAATTACCTTGGAAATGTTTTTTTAAAACAAAAACAGTTAATATATTAGACTGAGCTAGAATAAAGGAATTTATTGTCCAGGAAATTATCTATGGAATTTTTTGTGTGCGAAATATTTTAGATTCAATTGGCAGTGCTATTTTTATCAAAGCATTAACTAACATTTCATTTTATTATGAATAGTATAGTTTATATAGAGCTCTAAGTAAATAGATGCAAATGGAAATATGAAAAAAACATCAGATATTTTTTTGTACGAAGAAGCGTGGAAAGAACTTTATAAGAACTAGCATTTATTATATACAATTATGTAATTATTAATATATGAAGTAGCATTAATGCAATATTATTTGATTCAGTTACTGTATAGAAAATAAAAGGTTTTTTTTATCAATTCATCAAAAACATACATTTTTCCATAATAACCTTGCATATTTTTTACTAGAATAATATAATCTTAACATATAGAAGTAAAAGGAAATATTAAAGTATCTGATTTATTTCTTTTTCACTATGAGAAAAATAATGAAAACAATAATTGAGAACTACGCAATTAGGATAAGTTTGGTTTGTAATTACTAATAACAAAGTTAACGATAATATTATTTTGTTCAAAAATGATAAGAAAAACTTTTTTCATTAGTTTATCAAAAACAATCCTCTTTGTGACAATACTCACTCATTTTTTTAACTGAACTATAACGTTAACTAATAAAAGAAAATTATGGAAAATATCAAAAGACTTAACTGATTTCTTTATCAATGAGAAAAAAAACATTGAAAATACTCCTTCAGAACTAGCATACTTACAAAAAAATAGTTTTTTCTTTTTTTCTTAGCAAAACATTGACATTAAGTTTTTGAAGGTAATTTAATTAAAAGTAAGTACAAAGTCACCATTATGTAATTTATCACCATTATGGAAAATATCAAAAGACTTCACTGATTTCTTTCTCAATGAGAAAAAAAACATTGAAAATACTCCTTCAGAACTAGCATACTTACAAAAAAATAAAGTTTTTTCTTTTTTTCTTAGCAAAACATTGACATTAAGTTTTTGAAGGTAATTTAATTAAAAGTAAGTACAAAGTCACCATTATTTAATTAATATTAACTAAGTTAAATACGATTTTTATGCTGAAATAATAAGAAAATCGAAAATGGCACTTCCTTTTTCACAATCAATTTATCAAACGCCAACATTTTTCGTAAAATGTTTACTCAAACTTTCTTCATACCTTTTTCATTAAAAAAAACTACCAAAAAAGCTATTGTCAATGCACGTCATGCACAGAATATTATTTAACATCCCAAAGCCGAGGTGTTAACTCGAAAAAATTTCTGTAAACTTGTCACAAGAGATAAACAACTTAAGCGGGTTCTGGAGATTTCGGGCAATTTTTCCAATATCGCGGTTATGTTTTTGGGAACGGAGTTTTTTTTTTAATATGTGATTTATTCTTCTTCTCGAAGTCTCGAAAACAAGTTGTTGACGTGGAGGTTAGAGTATTATGAGGTGCTCTTAGGTAAAAAGAAAGGCACAAATTATTTTCCCCCAAGTGAGGCTGTGATAGCTTGGATGATACACCCAAAGGGATGCTTGGCAAATGATTTTGTGATGCATTGATTAAATTATTATATTTAAGTTTTATTGTAAACTTTCGTATGGAAATAGTTAGTTGTACAATTTTACAACTTGTAATACAATCTATGATCGCATTTTAAGGGGACGCATTACCCAAAATTTAGGGCTGCCCTGAAGATTATTAAACATGCTCGAATGATGTGAGCTAAGGATATTTCGAAAAAAGAAGGAATCCTTTATAATGGAGGAGATTTAATGAAAATGATATCGCACCGTACGCGGAAAAGAGACCTATCGCGAAAGAGACCATTCTTCAGGAGAGCCGTTTAAAGTTTTAGTAAAATTTCAAATTATCACAAAATCGTTCCAAATGAACCTAGATCAAAAATATTTGGCATGGATATCCGTTTTATGAGTATCAAAAGGTATGCATAGTCATTTTTTACTTTAAATTTGCCTTTGCTGAGATATTTTCAGATAGGTCTTTCTTTCGCGTACAAATTTGAACGATTTTGTTCGCGAAAGAAATACCTATCTGAAAATATCTCGGCAAAGGCAAATTTAAAGTAAAAAATGACTATGCATACCTTTTGATACTCATAAAACGGATATACATGCCAAATATTTTTGATCCAGGTTCATTTGGAACGATTTTGTGATAATTCGAATTTTTACCAAAACTTTAAACGGCTCTTATAAAGACCGGTCCTAAAAAGTTTGCTGTTAAATTCATTCTAAATATTAAGGAAACATACTTATGAAGAATACTCATTTACTTAATGCATTTTTATAATCTAATAATATATTGATCAACAATAAGAATATATTTTTTTTAATTAAATTTAACAAAAAGCTTGTTTAACCAATTTAATGAAGTTTATGTAATAAGGTTTATCTCTTATCATGTAATTACGATATTATTTTAAAGTCATGTTTATTTTTATGATTTAATATATCCAATGATTGAAATCATAATAGTTTGTTTATATAAAAAATAGGTGTTATGAAACGAATCACTTTTACAAAATCAGGACTTACAAGATATAAGAAATGATATCCACATTTTTCTACAAAAACCTTTCAATCTAAATTTTTACTATGTATCATGTTTAAAATTAAAACAAAAATAAATATTGAAGCATTATTAAAATTTTAAAATCATTTTAAAACTCATGAAAATATAAAAAAAGTTTTAAATTTTAAAAGTAAGTTGTAAGGATACTTCATACCTTAAGTATACAGTTGAATTCACTGACTGTATATAGCAAACTGTCAAGTGGTAGCAATTGAGTTTAGATTTATAGTAAAATACCGACGTTGAAAACGATTTTAAACAATTTATCGTTTGCTAAAATATTAATTTGAAAAATATATATCTATACATATTGACATATCATTTTGCAATCTACACATATTACATGAATTTTTTTATATATATTTATTATACTAAATACCACAAAACAGAGCTTTTGAATGAGTATTTCAAATAAAGAAACAAAGAAAAAAATAACCTACTTCAATCTTTCCATTTAAGCACTTCAAACTTAACTTCATCGCCGCCGCAGCTGCAAAACGCATAACGAAAAAACGCCAGGTGCGATAGGTCTTTCTTTCCTGTTCATTTTCATCCAAAAACGTTCGCGAAAGAAAGACCTATCTATTAATTGCAGCCGGCCGAACTAGGGCTCGGATCGCTATGCCGTTTGCACCAATCGAAAGATATCAAAATTTTGCATCCTATAGTAGTGTTATCTCAAAAAGTCAATTTTGGCCGATAGGTCTCTTTCCCGCGTACGGTGCGATATAGTGGTTTGGTAAAATGGTTTTTGAAATTTTATGTTGATTTTTTAAATTTTAATTTTTTCAGCTTGTGAATGGTTAAAACCCTAAGGCTTTTAAGTAAATTAATGTAGAGCTCCATTTTTTTTCCTGTGTTGAAACATATGCGTTTAACAAAAGTTGGTATGGGATAAGGTCTAGTGTGATTAGATTTTTTTTAAAATGATGAAGTTGAAAATTTACATTCTTTTTTATTTTCTGGACATTTTTATACAAAAAGCTACATAACTAATTTTGTTTAACTGTCAGCTTAATATCCATACCAACTTTTATTAATAGATGTCGTGGGAATATTTAAAAAAATCCATTAAAAAATTCTTTAAATTGTAGGAGGAGTAGCATTTTGAAAAAAAGTTAAAATTTTTAAATTTTTTAATTTTTTGAAAAAACTTACGTTTCCATATTAATCATTTTTTCGTTTATGTTTATTTAAGATTAGTTCTTTGTAAAAAATAGTTTAATTTGAATGCTAGCGATAAAAATACTGGATTCAATTTTGTGGGTACCGCGTCGCCTTAAGTCTTGTGTGATGACAGAAATGCTGAATGAAAATAAATTCTTTCTCGAGCCTCGATTGCTAAACCATCAGTTACACGTGGGAGTAGAACACCTATAATTTCCCTTCGATTTAAAAAAATATTTTACTGTTTTGTACTACTGTTTTCATGCGTGTCATAAAAACCTCCTATAGCAAAGCAATACTTTTATAGGAATTATGATTTGAAAACTAGATAATATTTTAACTTTTAGACCTATGGAACTGACCATCCCTTTAAAAAATATTAAACTAAAAGTTTCATGTTGAAAGTATAAATGTCATTTAAAGTTAGCAAACGAAATTTAAAACAAAAATTTCAACTTTTTCCTATAATTGCTCAATGTGTGCGCCTTTAGTGATACGGCACACATCCAAACGAAAATGCAATTCTTCCCATACTGTCTTCAGCAAGTCCGGAGTAATGGAAGCAACAGCCTGTGCAATTCTACCTTTCAAGGTTGGTAAATCGTAAGGGGGGGGGGGGGGGTTGAACGTAGACCCGATCTTTTACGAAGCCCCAAAGAAAGAAATCACAAGGGGTGATGTCAGGTCACAATTTGAAACTCGGACATTCTTTTACGGATACCCTGTATAGCGATTTCGGTATTTTTCTCGCCAAGCATCCCCATGTTAGTTTAACCTCCAAGGTAGTTTCAGAACGGTCATTTTTTCTACTTTATCTTGCTGTTTAATAAACTATGATAGTGTGCAGTTTTCATGTCATACACTCTTAAAACAAAAGAGTGAAATTCACTCCTATAGGAGAAGTGCATTTTCGGCATCGGAAAGGAGTGGAAATTAACTCAGACTGAGTTAAAACCGCTCGTTGTTTTAAGAGTGTAGATATGGGTAGATATGGTGGTGAAATTATGTAGAATAAAAAAGGTTTCAGTTAGTCAGATTTGGCGATTTAGCTATTTTCCACACCAAGCATCAAGATATTAGTTTAGCAGTTCTATAACGGTAATTTTTTCTTGCTGTTTAATAAATTATTGTATTGTGAAGTTTTGTGTCGCAGATATGGCGTTGGAATCTCGTAGAATCAAAAAGAATGTGTAACTATTTCTAAAAATAGTTTTTAAATTACTATGTACTTTATTTTTTAATACTACACACTTATTTTTTTTAAACTATATTTTAACTTTACTAAAGTTTATTTTACTAGAGAGCACCAATAATATACTAAAATGTAAACATTTTACAAATCATAAACTAGATGGTTTTGCTTCTTTGTTGTATTGAATTTATTGGGACACCTTGTTTTTTATGTACTTATCTGTGTTCTGATAGTTTTGTTCAGAGAACATTTAAATGTAATTTGTAAAAATCGCAAACTATTTAGTATAAATGTTCCCTTATTTATATGAGATTTGTGATGCTTAAATATTTTTATAATTTTATTAATATCAACCTGTAAACATATACAGATTTTGAATAAAAAACTCAAATATCAAAGATTTCAAAGAAGTTAAAATAAATTGTTCCTATTTTTTTAAAAAAAAATTTATTAAAATTTCTAGTTATTGTAATAAAACTCAATAAAACACTTAATGTGGAATTGATTTGTTTTAAATAAAAATTCAATAGATTTTCCTTATACTTTTACATCATTGTAACCGTATACAAACACAACGAGTATTTTCTTGATCAAACACAACCACAAATGCAAACAGAATTCACTTCAAACCCACTTCACATTTAGAAATACTAACATTTACATAAATTGACCCACTACAGAAGTTGGCAAGATTAAAACAAGTTGTCCTCTTCACATTTCAGCAGAAGCAATTCACTGATCTTAAGCCATAGCTACACTTTTACGTAGCTGAGAACCAAAGGGATACAAGTCAATTTTGAACATACATACATATGGATCTCCCAATTTCAAAAGTTGTCTAAACAATAAGATTTACGTACACTCTTCGGGCTGGGGAGCCCAGTCGGTTAAGCGTCCACCTAGCATGCGAAATGTCCCAGGTTTGGGTCCGGGCATCGCCAAAATAACTGCCGACCTATAAACGGCCCGTGCAGCCAAAAATGTCCGACGAATAATACCCCGTGTGGAGGGAGTGCACGTTAAATATCCTCCAAAGTCCCAATGCTGCGTACGATGTCGCCTTTAACGGTTGCGTTGGGTGTCTACTCGGGTGTCGGCTCGCCCCTTCACTGTGGTTCTAAAATACGACGCCCGCCGCCAATAGCCCTCGTGTAGCTCTAGTGCGACGATAATTCAAACTAAACTACGCACACTCTTCTTTTTCACTAACATGTTGAGAGGAAAAATATTAGTGGGATATTCTAGAATAGTTTTGACCCTTTTATTACTAGGAAATCATATACAAATCAGTCGACTTGTTTTCCTATTGTTATATTTGGTAAATGGAATTCATCGCGAAAGAACTACAAAATGACTTTACCATAACAAAAGGAAAACCTATATTATTAGCATGTAAAGAGTAGCATTCTGATTTTCTCTTTAATGCTTTCACCTCTTCACTCCCCCCCCCTCAAAAAAAATCTACATAAATATCTTTACTAAAACATATTTTTAAATCATTTATATACAGGGTGTTCGTAAAAGAATGTCCGAGTTTTAATGGTATATTACAGAAGTTTATTTTATACTAAATATAACAAATCATACATGACATTGAAGGAAAACTAACCTAGTTTTTCCTATAAGTGCTCAGTGTGTGCGCCTTTAGTGATACGGCACACATCCAAACGAAAATGCAATTATTCCCATTACTGTCTACAGCAAGTCCGGAGTAATGGAAGCAACAGCCTGTGCAGTTCTACCTTTCAAGGTTGGTAAATCGTGGGGTAGGGGTGGAACATAGACCCGATCTTTTACGAAGCCCCAAAGGAAGAAATCCCAAGGCGTGATGTCAGGTCCCAATTTGAAACTCGGACATTCTTTTACGGATACCCTGTATATATTTAAAATAATGTTTTACAAGGAATTACATTTGCTGAGGGACGAGTCAGTTTTAGTGGAATTTGAGGTTTGAGCGGTAAAAATACATATTTTTTGTGTCCTATGGAGAAAAAGTGTCCTATGGACAAAGCAAACAATCTTTGTCAGTTTTTTGTAATTAATTGTCCATTCTAACATTTGTTTTAATTCATAATATCTTATATAAATTTATCACCGTAAAAAGTTTCGCAAGACCTTCAAAATCTGCTTGTCTTCTTGCTACGTCATTTTTTAAAAACACAATAAATCAGCTGCTTCTCTATCGATATTTTTTAAATACTTTAAAATTCTAGTTTATAATAGAAAACTTAGAATTAAGAAAACTTGTTAAATAAATTTATGAAATGTATTCTACAACTGTACTCTGTTGTGAAGAGTAAAATCCATTGATGCACTCCTTCTTACCAAAATAACGTTTCATCATAATAGTGTCCTCTATAATTCGCATAACTTTAACAAACCTGTCAAACCTTGCAGCCATTTAAAAGCAAAACCTTTATTAGAAACTAATCTGTAAATAAAAAAAAGTGAATTATTTACCGATATTATAATTAAATTAACCAAAATCGCCTTTTCCATAGTTATACCTCTCTCACTCCAATTTGCTTCAATTATTCACTTAATCCAACACCGAAAGGCTTCAAAATAACTTTTATTTTTTTAATTAATCGCAGCTAGACCGCCCGTAGAGCAAACATTTACAGGAACCCAGAATAAAGAATTTTTATTGTTTATCCACTTGATGAGTATGTGGGCTTTATAGTGCAGGTGTTGCGGGTATGATTTTCTGATAGCCATCTTGATGGCTTCTCAATCGTGAGACAGCAAAAAAATGGCGGCAATTTATTTCACATCAAAATATAAATAATTATATTCGTATTTTGGTGGCTTGTTTCGTAATTAATGGTGTTAGAAACTCTTCATCTATCAGTTGCGAAAATGCTTGGTGAGTATGTAATTGCCTAATATGGATGAATAACTAAACATCAACAGAATGTATCTGCAGGAGAATTTCCGTAACCACTTCTTTTTTTCATAAAATTCTTAAAGGAAAGAGCGTAGTGGGTAAGTTTCCAATTGACTTGAGCCCTTTTTACCTGATGGTTTTTTGTGAGTGGAATCATCAGATGTTAAGATAAAAATTTTATTACGATGTATGTTGATAGGTGCTGAGGTGCCGGCATAATCTTGTGATTGAAAAATCTATTAATTTATAATAAATTGTTTTATTTTACAGCATATATGTCTTTCAATAGACAATTTGAGCTTTCACTTTTCATGTAGAAATCATTAGTTACATATGCAGTGAAGACTCAACCTTGATTTAATGGAATTGAATTAAAGTCTCACTAGAGCCGCACGAGGGATATTGGAAATATGCGTCATAATTTAGAACCACAGTCACGTGACAAACCGACACCTGAGTATATATCTAACACAACAACACAACTTTTAAAAACTGCATCGTACTCAGCGTCGCATCGAGGGATTAGAGCATAATAAACGAAAATTCCTTCTACATGAAGTATTATTCATCGCGCTTTTTGGCAACACATAATACTTATAGGTCAGCAGTTTTTTGGCAATGTCTGGGCCCGGGAAGTTTCACCTCGCTTTTAACTTACGTTCATTACAGATAAAAACAAGAAGTTCATAAAGAACTAAAATAGCTACTTTCCTGTTACTAAATACTACTGAATTCTAATCGGAAAAAAACTAGGTTCCTAAAGTAAATATCATCAACAGCCGTTTCTACACTAGATTTATAACATTAGAAAAAAATCGAAACACAGCACCAGCTATAATTTAAACTTCTAAAAGATATAATCAACTATTCTAATATTCTTTCGCAAATTAATTAAATATTATTTACATCTGCTCGTGATTATTGTAGTTCGAAGAATAATAAATATTTATAATAACAAAAGTAATGAAACTACTACAATGCATAAAAAATAAGAAATGTAAATTAAAACTAAGCATAATTGCCTGCAAAAGTATGCCTTGCGCTTCTTGGTAGATAATTAATGAATAATCAAAGAATCAAATTGTGTACATTTTATGAGTCATTCCCAAACTGATCATGAAAAATATTTTGCTTCAAATAGTTAAATAAATAAAGTTTCTCATGCCATTGTTGATTTGGAAACAGTGATTTAAATGATCAAAATGAATTTCAATGCTAATTCAATGGGAAATTCGCCGACAGATAGTAGATTTAGTCGTCCGGACGGTACAGACAGAAGACAAGAGTATGAAAAATGGTTCTGAGGTCAAGCTTTTACAAAAAAAGAATTTTAATGATACATGGATAGAACCGATTTTGGAAGGTGGTACGGCCGGAAGTACGATGGACGACAAAGACGGAATGACGCATGTAATACCTACTTCATCTTTAATCTTTCGAATAAAAAAAGAAAAGTATGCTAAAAAAATAGTACAGCTGAGTAAATGAAAAAAAATAGTACAGCTGAGTAAATGAAAAAACGCATCAGTCGTTATAAAAGTAACACAAACAAAGATTATTTTATATTTACTTAAGACTTTGTGGTGCGCTTTATATTTTATCGTACTTGAATATTCAATCATTTAAATACTACTCTGCTGGGTTTTGGCCGGTGTACGTCATAATTTGGTATTCGAACGGGGAGAAGCGTTGTTTGTTTGCGGGGTTGAAGACAGGGGGATATACGGTTTTCGAGTCGTGTCAGAAGATTTTACCTAAAACCAAACGATAGATGACGAGAGTTTATTTTGTTGTGAATGTGTCCCGGCAATTTCCAAAAGCAACGCATCATTTTACAAATGTTTCAATTTAAAAAAATCCCATCATCGAAAAAAATCCTTACAACATATAACCACAATGCAACGAATTACATCATATATTCTTCCACATAACCTAAACTGAAATATCCTTTTACAACTTCCTAGCTTTCAGTTCTTTTCAAAGTAAGACTTCAACCCAGACACAATACATAACCTTTTCACGGCCTCTTCACAAGTGTTGCTGTAGTATCACGACCCAACCACGATATCACGTTCGCCCATAACTTGTATCACGACCACTAAATGAGAGTGTTGTCTGCTGTATCACATGCATCACTAAGTACAAGACCATCTGTATTGTTGTAGCTTTGTTATATTTCACTGCAACAATGTTTTGTTTTGTACAGAATGTCCCAAATCCGTGGATAAATTTCAAGCTCCCGCTGAGAACTTGATATACTGTGGCACGGTCTTTCTGACATTATATAACTTTGTTTTAGGATCAAATGATGTAAGTTTAAAGGTAATTGAAAAATTGGGTAGGTTTTTTTTTGTAGTGAAATGTTAGGTTATTTTTCAAATGTTACTGGAAATTAAGATTTTGTAAAAATATAATTTGAAAATTAATAAAGTTGGATATTTGATTCAAAAAGAGTTCCGTTTGATTTTTTGATTTCAAAAATTGTAAATGAAACCAAAGGAATATAACTCTTAAATTTTTATTACTGTAAAAAAAGCAATAAAGACAGAATTATTGCTATTGCTGTGATACAAAATAAGTTTTTTCTTATTTTATTTATGTGACTTTTAGAACAGAAATCACATTGTTATAATTTCACTTGTTTGTAATTTATATATAATACAACCAACTATAATTTCTTTTAACTAGGTAATTAAAAAGTACAAAATATTCGAATTACATTATTTTAAAATCTTGATTCACAGGCACGTGTGGACACGGATAGCATTTACGATCACGGACTGTTTTTGTTTTTTGCTTTTTTGATAAGTTAAACTTTAACTAACCAATAAGTCGTCCAAAACGCTGTAATGACCTTGGACAATGGAATCAAGCCTTTACAATAGTGAACTTCAAAACACCTCAATTCACCAATTTCAGTTTGTTTTTGTTGAATAAGGTATAGAGCTGAAGCTGAGTTTTTTAGCTTCCACACTACGTTTATAACGTAAAAAGTGGAAGGTATTATAATCATTCAGTCCGTCTGTCTGTCACACACTTTCATAGCCCAAACTACAAATGCTACGGACAAGTGTGGTACGTCAAACAATTCAGCGTATCGAAATTAGAATACATTGAAAATTTCAGAGAAGAATTCGAAGTACTTCAATTATTTAAAAAACTGCAACATTTAATGTTCATTTAAATAGCATAGGAAGCCATTTTTATTAGAATTAAATCACCATTGGCATTCGCAACAATCGCTCGAGAAACTTTAATTCTTTTAGACAATAAATTAAAATAAATTTATTTTTGCGACATCGATCAGTTTGAAATGACGTCAAATATATTTCACTACGAGATTATTTGTACGTTAATATGAAATATTTTCATTCTATTTAAAGGGAGGAATATTACATATTTATTCTTTGAAATATTAATTTTTGCAAACGATAAGTAATAATTATTGAATTTTCGAAATAAAATAAATGAAACTAGCCAAATTTAGCATGTAAATGTTTAATATAGAATTAATGTTGTGTTTGTCGCCTTTTTACCTGTTAAACACAACTGTTGTGTGGAAGCGGGTTAAGTGACAGATTCTGTTACAAACCTACTTGTTTTTAATTATTGAAAAATAATATCAAATTGCTACTGTAAATCCCCAACTAGTATTCTGCCCGCGTTGCAATTGTTTCTACAATTTCATTTCTCGTATCTGTAACATCACGACTGGGTCGAGGTTACTATGTGCGTCAACCGTTTTTATTAATCTGCCACAAAAAAAGTGACAAGAAACAGAGAAGATGGGATCGAAAAACCGTTAATTTCCCGACGCCAAAATGTCAAAATCGCGTTGATAAGAAGATTAAGAAACAATTAAGGAATCTTGGCACGGGGGTAGCCGAATGTAGGAGTATCAAGTACTGTTTCGACATTGTTGTTGCCCCGTATCTATTTCGATGAGGTAGTTAGGTGGTTACTTTATTGCTTGTCTCGCTATTTAATAGTGGGGAGATTTGAAACTGTTGAATCGTAAACAATATCTACAGACCCTGGACAAATTATTAGACGCACTGCAAGATTTCATGTATCAAACAATGATGAACAAAATACCTCTAGAAGGATATTTGCGTTTCTAAACTTAAGCTATTGAATAGAAAATACTATCTGCTATACTAAATACATATATCGACATCTTTTTTAATGATATGGCGTTCTTTGGTATGTTTTCATCATTACTAAAAAATACAGTGCGTCTAATTATTTGTCCAGGGACTGTATATTTTAGATTTTAGCGTAATTAAGAAAGGTCTGATGCTGAAGCAAGTAAACTGCAAAAGAACTATGGAGTGCATTTTAAAGGGGAAAGAAGGTATACAAGCAGTAAATTATCCAACTAACTAGTTAACGGTTGGGAGATTTGAAGTCTTCGAACTGTAAAAATAGATAAATTTCAGCGTAATTAGAAAGGGCCTGGTGCTGAAGAAAGAAAACTGCAAGACAATTATGGAGTGCGTTTTGACTATTTGGAGGTAGTTAGAAGGTTAGTTTATTGACTGTCTATAAGTAATTAAATGTTTGGGAGATTTGAAGCTATTGGATCATTTAAATTAAACTTAATTAAATTTAAAAGTAATCTGTATGGACTTTATCCAATGCAATTCAAAACGTTTACTGCTAGATAACTAAAAAAACAGTTGAGAAAATATTATTAACTAGGCGATGCGCGTTCTAAATAGTAGGTTAAAAATATGTGTAGGATTCACACAAACAAAGAACCACTTGACAAAGTCATTTCCTGATTTTCGAAGATCAACAATGTACGGTTATGGATTTTAAAAGTTAGAATAACACAACTGTTTTAATAATTTGATGCATAATTAAAAAAAAAATATTGCGTATATTCAATTTACCATGTGTTTTAAGTTCGTAAAATTACCCCTACTATGGAAACTGGAAAATGCTCAAATTGTAATATAAATGCCTTTTAACATTTTTCGCTGAAAAGCAATCATAAAAAGTCAATTTAAAGAATATATAATGTGAGCTAAGTTCAACGTGCGTAAAATTTTATATTATATATATATATATATTATATATATATATATATATATATATATATATATATATAATATATATATATATATATAATATATATATATATATATATATATATATAATATATAATATATATATATATATATATATATATATATATATATATAATATATATATATATATATTTAAATATATATATATTCAAGTTTTAGTTTTATACATATTTTCCTCCCTTTTATAATTATATTAAGCATTATCCTCCTATTTTCTGTCGGATTACCAAGCGTAATGTAAATTAATAGCTAAAAGTGTCAGAATTGCGTTGATTAGGAGATTAAGAAACAATTAAGGAATTTTAGCCCGGGGGCACTGACAGGAACATCCTTAGCGTTATTAACTACTGTTTCAACATCGTAACCTCAGCGTTCGATTCAGAGGCAGTTAGACGTTAAATTTATGGCATGTCTAGATATTTTTAAGGGCTTAAGAATTTGAAACTTTTTGAATGAAAGGAAATAAAAAAAAGTTTCCGCTTTTACAAAGAAAATACTGTATCATAGATTTAGTTCTTGATTCAGGTTGTAAAACTATTAAAAATTAAACTAAGTAATAATTAACTTAAATTATGAAATAAAAACGAACTTAAATTATGAAATAATAATTACACTCTTAAAACAAAAGAGTGAAATCCACTCCTCTAGGGGAAGTGCATTTTCGGCACGGAAAGGAGTGGAAATTAACTCAGACTGAGTTAAAACCGCCCGTTTGTTTTAAGAGTGTGTATAAAATTAACTTTATTAAACTAAACTTATACAAAATTTACAACCTTTTAGTGGGTAAAAACATAACTCTGTGCGTTTGGATATATATTTACTGTTTGGTTTTGAGTTTATAGCAAGATTCATGATAACCTTTGTAACAGAATTGACGCCCCCTCCCCCTGTGTGGTACAACCAATCACTTTTAATTTTTATTTATTGGTGTTTTCCAATAACTATCAACGTTTTTTTTAGTATCGTATCTTTATACACAAATGTATATATTTTTAAATTTTAGATTAAAAATAACAAACGAATTTTAAAACAAATAAATAAAATATTATTTTCATTTCGTTTGTTTAAATTAATAAATTCTAATGTCAGTTGGATACAAAATTGTCAATATATAGCTATTAATTAAGCTTTAACTCCCACACATGCTGAATTTAAATCTAATGTATTTACGTAAAAATTCTTAAAATATCTTTTCAGAGACTTCTTTCCCGAATTATCCGAATGTGTAAAGTCAAAACATTTTGAAGGCTCTATTCATGTAATAATAGCTTATAATATCTGTAGCAATTGTTTTAAGAAATATTAAAAAAAATCAATCGTGAATTTCAGAGGTTTGTTTTAGGTGTAGACTATACTTCGAAAATCCTTTGTGAATATAATTTTTTTATAATAATATGTTTGTTTCAGAAAATTGCTATTGTGTCAAGGATGTACGAAAAACAATATTTGAGCTTTAAGAAAACTATTCAAACAATGGTCTACGGAATCAAAACATTTTTATAACCTTTTTCAAACATAAAATAATTATCTTTTCATTGTCGGGAAGTTGTTTTCACATTTATGATGTGTTTTGTGTTTTCGATCGAAACATGCAAAATCCTAAAATAAATCTTCACTGTGTATTTTTGATTGGGATAGTTTAGTTAGTCTCTCAGAGGGAGAAGGTTTTTCATCCACATTTTTTTAGAAAATAGAGAGTAAATTAACGCCCGTGAATATAGCGTATCGAAAATGTAATATTGAATGGTAATTGAAAGTCATGTAGTATTTCACGCTCCTATTTTTTAAGCTGTTCATTTAATAAATTTTTAAAACAAAATTTTATTAATTCTCAACTATCCTTAAAAAGTTAGTTTTTTTTGCTTAAATTTTTTTTTTATATGAATGTGGTTTTAATATACATTGTAACCAATTTATACAGCATTAATTTTCAATTACAATATATAAGAATCAAATCAATGTCACCAAGTAATGATAATATAATATCCACTAAAGTGTCGCCAAACTCTGTTTACAATCTCCTAGAAATTTAAGCATTTCATAACCTGTCTGTGATCCATAATACTGAAGAAATAAATACATAGAATAACTTCAGTGTAAATAAAAAAAATAAACTCAATTCAAACACCAATTTTCTCGAGGCGAAACTTCCCATACAAACATGCAATGTCCTTAATTTTGAATGGATTTCTAAGAATAACTACTTTGACGTCGCCAAACGTCATTATTAAAACATAAAATAATTAATTTAATCACTGAAACATTATACAAAAGCTATTCATAACATAAAATTCTATTACTGTCGACAATTCGGCGACTACTGTAATGAAAATCCCTAATCTTCAGATACCAAACAATGACTCACACAAAGTTGACAAAACTCGAACAGAAGTTCATTAAATAATCTACCTTCCAAGACCTTCGTCCCTGTATTAATTGGAATAAATTTTAACGAGCCTTGCTCTGTCGCCAATTGTATTACCGTAGCCACTGAAAAAAAACTTATTAAGTCATCATTAGAACCTCAACAAAACCAGGCAAGACGACACGCCGGCCCGCCATTGTAACTTAACCCTAACTTTTAATGACAATAAAGTCGACGTTTTGTCGTGGATTGTGTTAAAACTACATCTTAATTGCAATTCCGCGTCTGAGGGTTTTCCGCTAATGAGGAATACCGCCTGAGTTGTCGCCACTTTTGAGGAGATCGACTTTGATTCAACCCTGGAAACTAAAAGTATAGTCTTCTGCCTCGATGATTGGCGATGTCCCCTGAATGTTAAATAGATGGTATTGATTGCCATGTGAAAGAAAATATAAGAATGATATTTCTTTTTGCTCAAAGTTACAAGGGTGCTGTTAAAAAGATACACTGTTAAAAATTGTGTGCTTGGTTTCACCATGATATTGGTTCCTAGTAGCTGCAACGGTTGTGTGGTGAAATGTTTCACCTTTTTTTCTGTGTTTGATTGAACCATTTTTCTGGGTTTGGACAAAAAACCCTGGGAAAGGGTTCAACCGAACACCAAAAATATGGTTTAACGTTTCACCACACAGCCGTTGCAGCTAGTAGTAACCAATATCATGGTGAAACCAAGCACAAAATTTTTAACAGTGTAGGCGCTAAGTTGAACCTTAAATATTGGTTCCTACTTGCTACAACCGGTGAATGGTGAAATGTTTCAACATATTTTGGGAATTCGGTTCAACCATTTCTCGGGTTTTTACATGGTCTTATTGAATACCAAAAAGATGGTGAAATATTTTACCACACAGTTGTTGTAGCTGTACTAGGCAACATTTTTGGATGAAACTTAGTGTCAAATTTTTAACAGCGTAAAAGGTTAATTTGATTGAAAAAACATCTTAAAATTCAGAAAATTGTGTGTTTTCATGTCTTTATTTGGTATCCGTTCTGGTATGCATATTAAAGTGGTTGTTTTTGTGGTAGGTCAAGTAATATCATCTAGCTAAGACACAGAATTTTGTAATAATTTTCATGAGTAATAAATTGCAATAAAGCTTGAATATCCAAATGTTGAAAATAAGCTTCAGCCATTCTTCTAGTACAGACGAAAGTAACTGTCGAATTAATAAACTTTATAACTTGATTTAAGTGTGGAACTCCGTTCAGTTGGCTACAAAGATTCCATTTGGTGAGATTTGCTGTTGATATCTCCAGTCAAAATTTAAATAATTTGTATTTTAAACACTTTCAAAACACCAGGTTCATTAAAGATATGCCTTGGCAACTGTCAGGGTGACAAATTAGTCCGTTTTTGATTACCTTCAGGTGAGGAGTGTTAAAAACACGTTTGTTCGCAATGTTGAAAACTGTGACACGATAATCCGTTTTTAAGTAAGGTTGGTTGAAAGCTTTAAAAAACACTTTCGTTCACAATGTATGTTGAAAACTGCAAGGCTACACATCCTTCCGTTTATAAGTGATGCAAGAAGAAAGCATTTATGAGGACAAATTGGTTTAAGACGCACATTGGTTTAAGACACACTTAGTCGACACGCAAATTCACATTCAAAACATTTAATATAACGCATTCTTACACTCTTAAAACAAAAGAGTGAAATCCACTCCTATAGGGGAAGTGCATTTTCGGAACCGGAAAGGAGTGGAAATTAACTCAGACTGAGTTAAAACCGCTCGTTTTAAGAGTGTATGACGTAGATTATTTTCTTTTATTTCTTTTACCCACTCCGCAAAAAGAGTGAAATCCACTCTTATAGGGGAAGTGCATTTTCGGCACGGAAAGGAGTGGAAATTAACTTAAACTGAGTTAAAACCGCTCGTTTGTTTTAAGATTGTAAGTTCATTTACACTTATACAAAAAAAAATACCTTAAATATACCCAAAGTAATAATAAGTTCGATAGGTAAATATACGCTAAGAAAACAACTGGGACATAAAACATCTACTCCTTCAAAATATATTATTGCACATTACTTCTAATAGGCCAGGTGGTTGGTCAAAAGCAAGCACTATTCCTTGATTCATGGGATAATACACACTTGCAACTGGTTTTAACGACGACAATGCAAAACTATAGGGTATGTCCCCCCGTAGCTTGTAATTATCCTTAAATGATGTCCCATAGCTATTGCATTTTGATCAGGATGCATCGAAAACTACAGCTAATATTTTACATTACTACCAACGGTAATGGCTAGGGTTTATTTGGTACATACGAATCAGAACGATAATAGATTAAGTCACGTTTTTTATGTTTAAAGTATGTTATTAAAGCAATGTGGGGGTAAAAAAAAATTAAAATACAAACTTTTCCATTCAATTTAAATATAGATAATTCAAGTTGAAACGGTCGTTTTAAGAATTCGAAGTTCGAATAAGGTCGTTCGAATTCGAATCAATTTTCACGTAGTTGGAAATAAAGTGGGATGCCTATTTTTGGACTTGGCCTTATGTGGCTCTGAGGATAAGGTATAATAGTAGTAGGAATAACTTTAGTAAAATGTAAACATAATATGTCAGCTATATAAATAGTATAATCATATAGTGCTATAATAACACATGATGCATTTAGATATTACATATGAAGGCAAATGCCTTTTGGAGATAGCTGTTTTGCAATGTATGCTATGAACTTAACTTATTTCATCTAGTTCTTAATAAAATAGTGGCGGTTCTCTTACGATTTACAATATCAAAGAGCCACGAATTCAAGTTTCTCGATCAAAATTATTTACCAAAACGTTGTAATTTCAAATACATGATGGAAATTTTAATTTGTTCAATTTTATCATTTCGTTAACAGGAAAGTAGCTTATTTAATTTCCTTCAAATCCTCAAAAGAATTTTATTATTACAATTAATATTAGAAGATTATTTTTGAGTTTTTGACTGAATATTTTTCCTTTAAGAAAAAAAAATAACTTAAGGGGGAATGGGCGTGCTGGACCGGGGGTCTCCAAAGTAAAGTGCATCAGTGTTAATCCTATGGAGAAAAAAATATTTTCTCTGCCACATTTCTCCGGCTGTATTGAAAATTTTTACAAGCGGATTTTTTTATGTGATAAATGTAGCTGACTTACAGGTCCCGACCTTCCTACTTTTTGAAATTGGTTCGAATATTTTTTTAATTTTCAATAAATAATTTTACACAAAATATTCGAAGCAATTTCAAAAAGTGGGGAGATAGAGACCTGTAAGTTATCTACATTTATTATTTAAAAAAAACCGTTTGTAAAAATATTCAATACAGCCGGAGAAATGTGGCATAGAAAATAGTTTTTTCGCCATTGGATTAACACTGAGGCACTTGAGTTTGGAGACCCGTGGTACGGCCGCGCGCCCATTCCCCCTTAAGTACTATCAAAGGACATTGACACCTTTTTTGATACTTGTGCACTTTATAAAACCAAATCATCAAATCAAGTTTTATATGGTTTATTAAGAATTACTTTTGCATATCAAATAAAAAAAATAGATTTGCTATTTACATAAATATTTTAAGTCACCGGAAATTAAAAATCATTGTCCCCCCCCGCCTATTAAAATTATATACATCTACAGAATCAAGTACTGCATGAATAGCCTGGAGTTCCTCTAGTGCGACGACCAAAAACAAATATTGAACAAACCATTGAAAGCACCTCCCCGTAGATTTCTAAATGTCTGTGTATTACAACTTTTAATTATTTTTTTATAACTTTATAGCTGATAAAGTTTTTATCAAAGTCTCAGTCTGAAAAGATATGCTTTTTTCACCGAAAATATATATATATTATGCAAACCCAAATGCAATATTGTAACAGAGTCAGATTTATGCATACTTTATCTAGTCTTCTCTGTAAGGAGTCAAATAACTTGTATCTTTTCATACAGAGCCTTTGATATAAACTTTGTTAGCTATAAAATTCTCTAAAAAAATAATAAAATGTTGTAATACACAAAAACATTCAAAGAAAGTACTGGGAGGTGTTTGCAATGGCTTGTTTAATTTTTGTTTTCTTTATAAACAATGTGTTTATCCAGAAATCAAACCAGAGTTTTTACTTATCTAAATTTTTTATTATAATCGTTAAAAAGTTTTTTTGAGTAGTATATTAACCTTTCTTTCAACATTTATTCTTATGAAATTGAGGACAAAAGATGCGATAGGTTGTCATCCCTTTGGATTTAATAGAGAACACACAGTTCTGACATTTGTTTCATTACAGTACACATTTACATTTCTTTTAGTTTAGTACACCATTTACATTTTTTTTAAGTTTCGTACACCATTTACATTTCTTTTAGTTTCGTACACCATTTACATTTCTTTTAGTTTAGTACACCATTTACATTTCTTTTGATTTAGTACTCCATTTACATTTTTTTAGTTCCGTACACCATTAGTAATTCAGTTTTTGTTCAGTACACAATTTACGTTTGTTTTAGTTCAATACACCAATTTACATTTGTTTTGCCTCAGTTCCATAATTTTTACAAAATAAATAATTAAAACTTTTCAGATAGTGACAAACTTGATCAGTTCCTCTAATTTTTTGTCCGCTTTTACAAAGACACTCATTATTACACATGTCAAATGTTACACAATGTCAAATATTTTGGGAGTCGAATTGGGACCTCCACCTTTTCCTTTCCTTCAACCCCAAGGATAATTTTTAAAAAATCCCCAACCAAAAATATATCCATCAATTTATAATCTTAAACTTCCACCCAATTAAATTCATAAATAAAATATTCCATCTTCAATTCTAACAAACATCATTACCATCCAATTCATCACTGTAATCCAAACAAAAACTCAATTCCCTTCACTTCAATCAATCCACGCCCACAATCCAAACAAATCAACCTTCTGACGTCAACCTTCAAAACGCAACTACGTCACAAATAGTGGGAAGTGCTTCAGCATTTACGAAAACCGCGAATCAGCATTAACGTACTCATTTACGCTTGGCACTGTTATTAACCGTGTTGCTTTGTTTTTTGTGTGAGGCCGATGCAAGGTTAAAACGTTTACCTACTAAGCCTAGTAATTGTGTGCAATGGGGTAGGGACTTAGTTACGGATTATAGGGAAATGGAATGGGAAATTGAACCGTGGAATGCCGTGACACGAGAAGTAATTTAAAAAGTCTGAGTAAAAACTTTGTTTTGGAAAATAATAGGGGTTCAGTGAATTGTTCTTTTAATGCTCGTGGTTTTAAAATGACTAAATATATGTATTATGTAACAGATATTTCGACAATTTCATGATTGTAAAGTTGAGTAATGTTCAAACTTTATTGAAAAAGGTCAAGATTACGTTTAAGTGTGGGTCAGGCTTAAGAGGGACTGTCAGTCCTATAGAGCTAATGCATTAGTTTTGGAATCACAACTTCCGCAGAAGTATTGCTTTTCCATGTGAGGTCTTTTTCCCCATGTATGGGAATCAACATAACATCGAAATGAAACAACTGTGAAAAGAAAAGGTTTTCTAGTTATTTAATTACATATTTTTGAAGTTTTAAAATGCCAAAAATATACAGTAGATGGCGATTTTATTTGGCGATGGATATTTTAATACATTATCAATTCATAATTAAATAACCAAATGCTATTTTCTTTTCAATTTTGTTTTAAATTGATGTTATAATGATTATCATACCCGGTGAAAATGGGTAACATGGCAAAGCAATTCTTTTGCAAAAGTTGTGATTTCAAAACTAATGCATTAGCTCTATGGGAGTACAGTCCCTCTTAAGTTGAGGGCTTAATACAAATTATTATTCATTTGGATGAAGTTTTTTCTTTCGTTTTTATATTTTTTAAACGGCATTTAAATAATCAATTACTGTAGTTATGTTTTAAATTTGATGATAGATAGCTTATGTTGTTGTAGTTTTATATTAAATGTTTTGCTTTTATTTAAGAGTTAGCATTAGTGCATACTTATTCTCCAAAATGCAAATTAATGTAGCAAACGTTAAAGAATATTTTTTGAGTTTTCGAAAGAAAATAAATGGAAATAGCGTTTGATGTTGCAGAGGTAGAGGTAGAACTAAATGCTGAGTTTGGTGCTTGTTTTCCCGAGATTCATGAATTTAGTAAGAGGTTCTAAGTGACAGTTTGTGTTACAAACCTACTTACTTACGTTATAAAAGTTGTGAGGAAGCTAAAAATTGCATGCAAGTAAAATAAAAAAATTTCATACAAATTTAAGGCTACCTGCAATTTTTTGCAACTATTTTATCTTCTCTTTAAAAAGAAATAGTTTTTATTAATTAAATATCTTTTTTATACAATTAGTTTAATATTCCTAATGCAAAAAAGTCTTAACAGTTACAAATCCTTACATCCATATTCCTAATTATTTCTTAAATAATAATTGCCTACTCAATATCTCATTTTTTAATTAATAACTTAAAAATATGAAACAAATGGCTTCAAGAAAATAAAACATCTCAAACTAATCAGTGTTTTTATCATCATCTCTTTAGAACGATACCGATTCTAACCAAGATCACGAATCGATACGACATAATCTTCTTTCTTTACATTAATTATTTTCCATCTTCTTTAATCTGCATGTAATGTGGAGATTAATATTTTTAAGGAACAGTGGTTCCCCATTTTTGATGTTTATGTGTCCTGTTGTAAATAATTGAAGTTATTTAACCGATAGTGTGAATGCATAGCTTTAAACATGTGGTTTTCAAAACACGGAAGATGGTGTTTTAATTTACCTTAAAATTATTTTTTATGAACTATATTTTTATGAGCAAAAAAACTAACTTTTTCAAATCAATAATCGTGGCAAAAGTGATGCTCTTAACGAAATCGTGTTTAAAAGTTACTTTTACGCACTAATGCGACAAAATAAATAAGAGCATCTGATTGGTTTAAAATCCTTTATTTGAGCGCGATATTTTATTCGGCGGCTTTGTGATTGGTGTAAAATTCTTTATTTGAGCGTGATTCTTAATTTGGCGTCTTTTTTCCAAATGTCAATCTAAGAAATACTTTTTGCACGTGATTTTGAAATAATCATTAATATAAATAATCACCTTCAAATCATTTGACCGTGATAATAAAATAATAAATAAGCCAATCAATAAATGCCAATTTAATAAATACTTTTTTTGAACGTTATTATAAAAAATAGTGTATGACAACAAGTTGAAAATAGCATTTTTCAAACTCGTGAATTTATTTCACTCGCTCGTACCTCGCTCGTGAAATAATTTATTCAAATCGTTTCAAAAAGCCTTACTTATCACACTAGTTGCATAAATAACTATTAATTAATAACCCTCTAAGATTGATATTTTTGTCGGTATATTACAGTGAATTTTCGTTTGTATAGCATTTTTTTTGTCAGCTCTTGTTACTCTGCTGACTTGTAAGATTCGCGAAAATATATATTTTTTTATTGGTTATTGATCTTGAATTTTTTTCTGAAATTAGGTACTTTGCCTGGTTAGATATAATTTTTAAGTTTCAGGAACCCTTTTCCCTCAACAGTATTGTTAGAAAAATTCCAATTAAAAAAGCACAAAAAAGTGCAACTAAAATAACAACAAACTTTAAATTCGTCCCTTTAAAAACTTCAACACAGTTAAAATTATTTTTATTCATTATTCTTGTTTGTTGTAATTTCATACAGAATGGAAAATACTAAAACTTCTCAGTACAACAGAATAAAACATGTTTTAAAGTTAATTGAATTAATGCACACACACTAGTACATTCAGTTTCAGTATTAAAAATTTCTGTTTCTCCTAAAATATATTAAAATTTTAATGAAAAAGTTAATTTCGTGTTTGATAATAAGGGTAACTTGGAAATATTTTTTTAAATGAGAAGTTTGTTTATACAGAAAGTTCTGATGGAAAAGTCTAGTTTCCTGTTAGAACACGGCCTACTCAACTACTAAGGCCGAAGTTCCCAAACAAGCTCGGGGACGGAAATTTTGACGTCATAGTTCCGAGTGACGTTGTTCCGAAGATGAAGACAACCTGTCTCGAAACCTGTTCGGAACCACTCGTTCACGGCTAACCACAGTTTTAGGGTTCCGAATGCGTCCGAACTGGTTTCTCGATCTTCGGCACTGGGAACAGTGACGTCAAAATTTCCGTCTACGCTCATGTTTGGGAGAGCGTCTCTGGCCTTGTTATTAAAGTTGGCCGTGGTCAGATTGGAAGTCGCAATACACATCATAAGAAATACAAACGGACGAAGAGAAAATCGTACAAAATGAAAAAAAGTATGAAGAATCTTTTCTGACATCATACTTTTCTAACAAATAAAAAATTAAAATAAGAAGATTAGAACAAAATTTGGAAGGGTGGTACGAACTGACAAATGACGATGTTGTTGATGACTCAAAGTTAGCGTTGTGAAGCAAACCAAACCTACTACATTGTAAGGAACTAGACATTTTACTTTGTTAATGCTGAAACTGATATTCATGTACTTCAGAATGCGATCAGATTAAAATAAAAAGCATGATTGAATTAGCTGTGTTGTGATAATCTTTTACGCTAGAACCAATTAATAAAAATAGGTTAATACACATATGTCGATACGTATTTTCCATTTGTTTATTTCTACGAAATTAAAGTAAATGTTGTTTCTAATGCCACTCGATAACCGAGCCCGGAGTAGAGAACTATCCGATTTTAAGACGAAGTGGGGCGGCTTCCGTTTTTTATTGAGCGCCACAAGGGAGGAAGTCCGACTTTTGCTCGTCAGCATGACACATCCGTTTTTTACAGGAAGGTCCCTTTCACACATCGCACTCTCTTCACTTTTTCTCACCTCTTAAAGTAAATAAAGTATGCTATAAGCATTACAAAAATAACTATATAACTTTCTTCAACATCAGTAACACAATACCGCTGTGACGTCTCCATCACGAGCGAGTACTTGTCGAGTTAACACACTTATCCCCTCCCGACCAACCCGACACCCCTTTCCCCCCATTGATTGAGAGTGCTCAAAATTAATGAACTGTCCGGACGCAAAAATAATCCGACGAAATTAATGAATTTCGTGAATTTTCGATTAGTTTTGGCAGCAAATACTTAATACGTCGAAGAGTAATCAGAACTCCCATTATTTACTAAAAACCGAGTTTTAAGTGAACTAATGCGGAAAATATTAATTTATTATGATATTTTTGGATACCTGATTATCTTTGTAAAACATTCAATTTAAAGGAGTTGTATTGTTAGGGTTTATAGAAAGAAATGTGTTTCTCATTTTGTCCATACAAAGAAATACATTTGTTTATTAAATAAATATTTATATCTCAGTTGGAGGGATTTTAGAGTATAGTTGGAATTTTCCTTTATAAAACAGATTTTTAAAGAAATATCAAGTTTGATTTTTTCGCATTTATTTTTAAACATAATTATTTTTTATGAAGGATAAGGATTTTAAAGAAGGACATTAATTATAGTTTTTTTAAGGGAACTTGTATTACTAGTTAATTTTATTTTAAGTAGTAAGCTTTAAAATCTTTAACTTATTTAAATAATTATATATAATTCAATTATTGAAACAACAATTAATTACTAAATGTTATTTAATGGGACGAATTAAAATAATTTTAATTTTGCATTTTAATAAATATTTATTATGGACTTTAATATTAAAAAAATAGATAACTCCTTAGTTATTTTACATCTATGGTAACATAATAATCATGCACCCTTGTTTATTATTATTTAAGTGTTCCCATCTGCATAAACACAAATAGTTATTACAATATTGTCTGTGGTAAATATTCATTAAAATATTGCATAAGGTAATAATTATTGAGTTATGTCTACTAAATGTAGGAAAAAATTCAAACGACTTTACTAGGCTTTGCCAAATTACAAATGGCTATAGCGGGGATGAGAGGGAACAAAAAGCATGAGCTTAACAAGGGTTCCCCTACACCCAGACAGTGGTATAATTGCAATCGCAGCCAAAATACAAAAATTAGGAAACAAACAAAAAATAAATTATGTATTTACTTTCATATAACTTTTAATTCAAAGGAATTCCACAGATAAGGTATATCCAAGAAAGAATAGTATTTCCCAGTTTTTTTTCTGAAAAAAAAAAGAGGTATTTCCCAGTTTTTCCCGCTGGGATGGGAAATATCAGTTTTGGACAGGAAAAACCCAACCCTGATTCTAGTACATTTAACTTGCAAAGAGACAATATTGCGCAGCAAAGCTATTATTTTCTATTACCATAACATGCAAGTTTATTACGATAACAATTGAATTTCTCAATGGTGTCACCTCAAAGCCATGAACTTTAAAAGGACCTAATTAACAAAAAGCTCTAATTGACAATACAAAAACGTTTCATAAAAACCTAATGGTTTAATAATGGTTAATTTTATGGTTTTTCGTGACACCTTTAATTATGTTTAACTTTTTTTAATATTACACAAGAAAGTCGATGAAAATATATTTTAAGAAATAATTAAAGCTCTTTTGTTCAAATACTCTTGAATTAATTCTACTTAAAACATATTGATACTTGTTGGTCGTAATTAATAATGTTACTCTTGACTTCGATGATACATGTTACTGCTGTATAATTATAATATAATCCCAAATCAGGTACTTTTAGAAAAGTTTATTTTTGAAAGCGTTTTATTTCTCGTAATTGTACAATAATATTTTAAATGTCTTCTTCTTATTCTTCTTCCTAATCTCAGGTTGTCTAGCTTAGCTGGTCTAGCTTAGCTAGACAACCCCCATGAAACCAAAAATGTACAAAAAGTCTAAAAACTGCATTGGGTCCTGAAGGACTTCGTCTTTTTTTAAAATTCAAGCAAGTCAAAATGTGTTCTGGGGAGGCCAATTCAACGGAACACCGAGGACATTCCGGAAATTTCTTTTGCCCCTGCTGAAAAATGATACCCCTCGTGTGCCCACTAAGAAAGCGGGAGAAGGTGGTTTGATAGTGTCTTGGTCTAATATTAAAGCTTTCTCCGGTCTTTTGGCAAAGTACCAAGGATGATTCGGGGTATTTTCATGAGTTTGTTCATTTTTGTTTTTGTAAAGGATGAAATCTCACTAAATGTGAGCTCTCCACCTGGATTTATTCCCTCTTCAGACGCTGATCTGGCCAAAAAATCTGCTCTTTCATTCCCCTCAACTCCCACATGTGAAGGGATCCACTGGAAATGTGTGCTCGGGTGTCAGTTTCTCAAGCAAATTTAAAATGTCCAGGCTAGTTCGATCTCCAACAATACTCCAATTATATTTTAAATGTATCCCTGGTAAGGCCTCAATAATTAAATTGCATCAACGAACAACGCAAATGGACTGAACTTATGATTTTCACAATTTATTAGATGCTTTTTAAAACGTATTGCAAGTAAGAATACTTTGCAATGAATGCGCTAAAAAGAAGTTGGACTTTTTTTATATTTAAGGGAAGGGAACCCAACGACGCTTCGAAATATCGAATTTTTATTTAGGCTTAAAATTTTTTTATATAAACGAAATAAACCTCAAGTTGTATGATGAATCTTTAAAACTCAGAAGTTGTTACTCTACATACCATTTTTGCGCCTTTTCTAAATAAAAAAAGCGTATTTTACTACTTAATATTATTTTTTAGTCATTTTTATAAAAAGTTTTGGGAGTTTACTTTGTTAAATAAACATACATACAAAATCGTAGCAAATTTCAAGTATCCAAACGCAATAGAAAACGAGAAAAGTATACCTAAAGGCTGAAAATTGTTGTTTTGGAATAAGAACATTTGAAGCTGGCAACAAAGTTATGTTGGTATTAACTAACACCTTTGAAAACTGCAGTCCTATATTCATGTGTGTATTATATCCGCTTTTGCATAAATACACATTTTAGTGACTAAAAGTTAAAATAAAAATTCGATATTTTGAAGCGTCGTTGGGTTCCCTGTTCTCTTAAGACGCCATTTTAGTTTTCTTTGCAAGATAAATTTTCCTCACCATTTCGCAATGCCTACACACTAAATTACAACACATTACTTTAATACAACAATTTAACACATTATAAACATTTTAGGATAATAGCACAGTTTGTTTTTATAATCACACATAATTGAATGAAGAATTTCAATATATATATGAATTTCCATTTCACTAAATTCTTATTTGCAACAATAAATCAATAGTTCCTAATTCAGTTTAAAATCCACTCATCAAAACATTAAAATTCATATCCCACATTCATAATCTAAAGTACAACCCATCCCACGAAACAACTTAAATTACAAAGCTCATATTTCTCAGTTGCCCCTTCATAAACACTATTATAATACCACATCACACTAAATCACAATTTCGCCAAGAGAAGCTCATTGATTCCACTAAAAATCTATTTTCCAGAACACTCAACTTCTAATGGGTTTCAAGTCTTCCCCCAAAGCCCCAATTCGGTAATTGAAATTTGTGTCTTGAAAATTGTCTTGTATCTATCAAATGAACTGGAAATGCAAAAGTAGAACTTATTTAAGTTTTAAAAAATGGCAGCCATTGTTTGGCGATAGAAATGGCGATGCTCAGTTATAGAGCAGTCTAATAGGGGGGCAGTTTGAATTCAAATTTTATTCTAGGATATGTGGGGTTACATTTTTTATTTTCAGCTGTTTAGTTAAGGAGACTTCATTTCAACTGTTTATTTTTGTGAAATAGTTTTCATTTTTGAGAGTTAATGTTCTATTATCTATTCATGTTTGCCAACATACAATAAATTTGCATTGAAATTGTACATTCATAGAATGCGTTTAGTCAACACAGTACTCAAATTTGCAAAATAGTTATGATTTGATTTAAACATTTCTTCTATAAGAGCTAACTTTAACTGAATTACCTCAATACTAATCTTTCTCTCCCTTTTAACCATTTTAATTATATTTACCTGCATTTAACCCTTTCAGTCCCAATGACAATTTGGCATGATCATTTTAGAAATTTTTTTCCGATCGTCTATAGCCATTCATGATATCAAAAAGCACATCATACGATTCTTCAAACTTTTTTCTATTAGAAAATATTTTTTATTAATCCCAATAGATGGCAGCCTTATTATTTTTTTAAAATTATGATCAGAAACATGATGATGCCAAATGGCATCACTGGGACTGAAAGGGTTAAGAGTTGTGTTTTTTTTAAACTCACCGGTATATTTAAAATATACCTTAATTGTGTTCAATAATTTACTACGACATAAAAGGTTAATTTTATTGTCAGAATGCCAAGCAAATTAAGTTTTTTTTTAGGTTTTGGTTGAAGATATCACCGCAGTAGAGCTACACGAAGGCTATTTATTTAAAGTAAGTATAATATAGTAAACAATTTGATTGAATAATAAAATTTACAAAGTTTAAGAGGCACTTACGTTACAGGATTTAAATTAAAAATTACTACCACATGAAGTTTTTCGTTTATTACATTTCCATTATGTGCAGCAATTTAGAATGTAAAAGAATTTAAATTTTGTTGATTTCAATGACTAATTAAAAAGTTATTCGTCAAATATAAAGCAATCTGAAAATAAATTTTAACAGAAAATAACTGTTCTTAAAAACACTATCGTTACTTTGCTATATTTCCTGGCATTTGGCTTGTTACAGTTCGAACCCCTTTAGCGATATATGACATTTGACGCCTCCCCCTTCACTCAATGATCAATTAGTATTTGCATGTGGAATGCAGTTCATTTGAATACAACACTCTCACTGCTCTTCGTCGCCAAAACCATTGTCTATTATATCATGCTCTTCTACAGTCCCTGCACAAATTATTAGACGCACTGCAAGATTTCATGTAAAATATTAATTACCGGGTGATATTGTACCGTTTTATTATTTTAAATTGATGTGTTTTTTATTTTTATATTATCCAATCAATTACCGATTTATTTGACATAAATAAAACAGCATTAATTAAGAAAAGCGTAAGTTTATTAAGTTTTAAAGAAAAGTGAAATTAACGTTAGTAAAAGTCCATATTTAGTTTAGCCACCTTTAGCCTCTATCAAAGCTTTAATTCTGCGCGGCATGCTATCAATGGGTGACTGTACTGTCTCCTGCATTTGAGGATGATGATTCACACATAAATAATCTTATAATAAATAATTAATATATATTAATCTTAATCATAATTAATCATAGTTATCTTAAAATAAATACAAATATGTAGTCTACAACAATTCTTTTAAATAAAAATCAATAATATTGTAGTTTAAATATACCATTATTGCATAAAAACTCTTAAGAAACACAAAATTACTAAAAAAAAATACAATTCGTCTAATAATTTGTCCAGGGACTGTATTGTAAAGTGGTAATAAATGATTTATATGATAACAAAATTCAATGCAGCATCTAACTTTAAAAGTTCTACACTGTTAAAAATTATGTGTTTGGTTTCACCATAATATGGGTTCCTAATACCTGCAACGGCTTTATGGTGAAAGGTTTCATCATATTTTCAGTATTTGATTTGCACATTTCCAAGTTTTAAAAACTAAAAAAAAAGAAAAAAATAGAAACGAGAAATGGTTCAACCGAATACCGAAAATAGGGTGAAACATTTCACCACACAGGTGTTGAAGCTACTAGGAAACATGTTTGGTGAAAACAAACGCCAAGTTCTTAATATTGTAGAGTACTACACCTTTTCAAATATGCGACATTGCAGATGTGTTGGTGACAAACCAAAATATTTGTGCAAAAAACCCGATAAATATCAATTGCAACAACAAAACAGCGCTACCGCGCCTTCATGGCACTCAAAACATCAGAAAAGTTCTTACACTAACATACACGGCTCAAAACAATTAGGGGAGCACTTTGCGTGCTTATGTGTGAACCCTTTCAGTTCCAACGTTTTATTTTTTATTCTCTAAAATTTGTGAAATTGATTCATTATGCATCCAGAATGAAATGGTAAAAAACGGGGGGGGGAAATCTTAATTTTTTAACTAAAATTTAAGGTGGAAAAGTTTGAATCATGACTTTTGAATAAATTATAACAATAATTTTTCAAAACTTCATTTGTTAAAAAAAGTTAAAATCAATTTTTAAACACCTAAGAATGCAAGTGTGAAGAATTTAGGGTCCATTTATTTCATAAAATTAATTGGGAGTGAATTTTATTTTATCATGTTTTTCGTCTTTTCATTTAATTAAAACAAACATTATTTACTTCTTCATGGGACATGATTCTTACATCTACCGATAAATAAGTACAAGATCACCATAGTGAGAAAAAAAAATCGCAAGCTGATGATTACAAACGGAATTATTCGGTGTGAAAGGGTTTACTCCATGCATTCCCCTAATTCTTTTGAGCAGTGTATATGAAAGGGATTAACTATTATTACTATTTTATTACCATTAGATATTTTATTATAACTTATAATTATAAAATTCCCTTTTTCTGTCCGTTTTCCGACGTTTTCGACCCGACCCATGGTGCCACGAATGCGCGGTGGGACTACAAATTTGCAATATTTGCAACATTAACATTTAACAAACTACTACATACCATGCAACTACAATCTTGGCGATATTGCACATGTATCGGCGTCAAAATAAAAAATTTGGAGCACAAAAAAAAACCCGGTAACTAGAATTTCCAAAAACAATAAACTCATTTTTTAAAAGAGTTCACACAATGACGGGTTCATCAGTTATTATGATTGCTTTTACGCTTGCGAATCCATTACTTGCATCACGAAGATTAAAAACCATTTCTGAAGCTCTCGCATATTAAGATATCAAGTGTGTTCTCGTTAAAAGTTTAATTTTGTGGAGTTTTCTGTATTTCATTAAGGCTTAAGGACATTATGCTGGTTTTGATAATGTGTGGAAGAAGATTGCACGACATTAACTTAATGAGAACATTTTTAAGATATAATTAAGAATAAAAAAGTTATGCGTTGCAGAATTTGTAGTTTTCGTCAGATTTGTCAGAATTCATGATTTGGTTCTGATTGAAAGATTTTGGGTGGTTGTTCCAATAAGCCTTCGAAAAGAGCTTTACACATTGTAAAAAAAATCTGTAAATATGTGGTTTTTGCTGCAAAATTATCAGAAAAATACTGTTACATTCTGTTACTATTTACTTTTTCCAAATAATATTAGATTTAAAGTAAAAAGGGTTTTTTTCTGTTTTTGACCACGTAAAATGTACTAGACTACAACCGAACAAGCATTTTAAGGGGATACGGTACCCAAAACATTATTTTTAGAAATATTAACACAAACTTGTAATTTCTGATGGTTTATATAATGTTCACTCTAAAAAAAACATTTTCTAGCAATAAAAACAAATATTTACAAGTAGATTTTCATTTTTTTTTAAAAATTCAAACTTTTGAAATATTTAAAACGCTACTCCTCTTTCAATTTTGAGAATAACTCCACCAAACTTTTATAGTTTGTTTTTAGAACTATTTTTTTGAGAACTATGCATGGATTTTAAAATGTGAGCTACAGTTAAAAAGTAACATGCATTTATACTAAAAATCTCAAAAAATCACAAAAAATTTATAAATTATTGAATTCAAAATTTTTTTTAGCAAACAACTATACATAGAGCTTATTCCATGCACAATTTTGTGCACCATATACATAAGAATACAGGTTAAAAATTTAAAAATTGTAACTTAATTAGCAAAAAAGCCTTAGGAATTTATAAAACACAAGAATTGAAAAACTCGAAACCGAGAAAAAAGGTTGAAAGCAGACGAAATACGTATTCAAACTTCAAGGAATGACTCCAGAAAATGTTTAATTACTTTTTTCTACAAAGGATATCATTATGAAACTTTCAGTAAATGTTTAGAAGGATATTGTGAATAAAGAAGTAAAAACTGAAAAAATCGATGTTTTGACCAATTTTTAGGTACCGTATCCCCTTAACTGTTTGTTGAAACTGCGTGCTGAAATAGTTCAGCTGGAAGCATGTTGAACTGAATATCTGAAGGTTGATGGTTTGAACTCGTTACTGACAGTTTATTATTCCTCAGTCTAGTAATGGGGGTCAGTATTCTCGCCTGTCACTGGGGATAGCGGAGGTTCTATTATCTGCAGGGGGGGGGGGGGGTAGACAGTATTTTGTTTTAGTTTTTAATTTCTGTTAGATTTTGAGTTGTTACAAATTTTTAGTCTAAAATAAACAAATTTTCACTGTAAATTATTCGATATCTTTTCTGGCCACTAGGTGAAATTTTTTTCTGTAAAACTAAGATAATTTTTTTTACAACCTACAGCCACGTACTCCCTATAATTTAGAGAAATCGAGGTGTAGCCTTTATCTGAAGAAATTCCACTAACATATTCTTCTAATTCGACTAACACATTCTTCTAATTCGACTAACATATTCTTCTAATTCGACTAACATATTCTTCTAATTCGACTAACATATTCTTCTATTTCGACTAACATATTCTTCTATTTCGACTAACATTCTTCCAATTCGACTAGCATATTGTTCTACTTCGGCTAGCATATTCTTCTAATTCGACTAACATATTCTTCTAATTCGACTAAGATATTCTTCTAATTCGACTAACATATTCTTCTAATTCGACTAACATATTCTTCTATTTCGACTAGCATATTCTTCTAATTCGACTAGCGTATTCTTCTAATGCGACTAACGTATTTTTCTATTTCGACTAACATATTCTTCTAATTCGACTAACATATTCTTTTAATTCGACTAAGATATTCTTCTAATTCGACTAAGATATTTTTCTAATTTGACTAACATATTCTTCTAATTCGACTAACATATTCTTTTATTTCGACTAACATATTCTTCTATTTCGACTGACATTCTTCTAATTCGACTAGCATATTCTTCTAATTCGACTAACATATTCTTCTATTTCGACTAACATATTCTTCTAATTCGACTAACATATTCTTCTAATTCGACTAACATATTCTTCTAATTCGACTAACATTCTTCTATTTCGACTAGCATATTCTTCTAATTCGACTAGCGTATTCTTCTAATGCGACTAACGTATTTTTCTATTTCGACTAACATATTCTTCTAATTCGACTAAGATATTCTTCTAATTCGACTAACATATTCTTCTAATTCGACTAACATATTCTTCTAATTCGACTAACATATTCTTCTATTTCGACTAACATATTCTTCTATTTCGACTGACATTCTTCTAATTCGACTAGCATATTCTTCTAATTCGACTAACATATTCTTCTATTTCGACTAACATATTCTTCTATTTCGACTAACATATTCTTCTATTTCGACTAACATATTCTTCTAATTCGACTAACATATTCTTTTAATTCGACTAACATATTCTTTTAATTCGAATAACATATTCTTCTAATTCGACTAACAGATTCTTCTAATTCGACTAACATATTCTTCTAATTCGACCAACATATTCTTCTAATTCGACCAACATATTCTTTTAATTCGACTAACATATTCTTCTAATTCGACTAGCATATTCTTCTATTTCGACTAACATATTCTTCTAATTCGACTAGCATATTCTTCTAATTCGACTAACATATTCTTCTAATTCGACTAACATATTCTTCTATTTCGACTAACATATTCTTTTAATTCGACTAAGATATTCTTCTAATTCGACTAACATATTCTTCTAATTCGACTAACATATTCTTTTAATTCGACTAAGATATTCTTCTAATTCGACTAACATATTCTTCTAATTCGATTTCTATTTTTATTCTTCTATTTTTTTAATAGAGGATAATAATTATAACCTTATGTAATCCAGAGAAACAAGGTCAAAAACTGGCAAAATATACCTTGATCCGTTGAGGATAAATATTGAACCGTTCAGGATAAAATATAACGAATATATTAAACAGCATTTGCTTATAATGCTATTGAATAACGAAATACTATCGAATATTTTAATATAAAAAATCTATTCCATCAAGATTTTAAAATATATACACTAGTTTTATTTACGTAAAGTCACCTGAATGAAACCCATTTTATATTTTACCAAATCACCAAACCGAATGTTGCAAGAAACAATGTAACAGAAAGTATCGCATTCGAGAACATTTCTGACCTTTTTGATCAGAAAGACAACCATGGCTTTGTATTGCAATGGACACAATTTTCAGTTTTCTTTTAGCCTAAGCGGATCAAAAATGTATCCACAACAGTAAACAAAGTATTTGTCAAGGATATTTCGTAGACAAGGGATTACATTAAAATATATTTCTTGGAGGATTTTCGTCAAGGCAGCATGAAATAGAAAAAATTAATAATATTTCAGTTTGTAGACGGATAAGAAAATTAGTATATAAAATAAGATTTTCAGTAAAATCGAATTCTTAACAATGTATTGTTGATACAGTGTATAAAAAGGATATTTTTACTTAAATAAAAATAAAATAAAAACGTTTTGTATTACCTAAAGAAACAAACTTTAAATTTTTTTTAGCTAGTGTTAAAATATACACAAAAAATGTAACCCTTTAATTATAATCAGATAATATGATTTAATGACTACAATGTATAATAAAATGTTTATTTTGAAAATAATTGTTAGTAATATTTTAAGAACGTTTAAAAGGTACTTCGTTTATACGTTGTACGGTAAAAAACTTAAAAATATAATAAATAACATTTCAAGGTGTAAAAAGAATATCAATAAATTTATATGTGTGGCAATTTTTTCCATTATTACATTGTTTTTCGTCAAGCAATATTTTCTCCATGAATATTAGTATAAAAGTATTAATCTTAGTAAAAAGCTGAAGATAAAATCATACTCAAGATTTTAAATTCAATTAAATTTAAACAATCTTGAAACACATACGATTGTTTTATTTAAATAGTAAGTGAATAATTATTATTGAGATTGAATACTCAGTGAATGAAAATTGTTGAAATTGAATAATCAGTGAATGATAATTGTTGAAATTGAATAATCAGTGAATGATAATTGTTGAAATTGAATAATCAGTCAATGATAATTGTTGAAATTGAATAATCAGTAAATGAATTAGATTGAAACAATCTTTGCCTTTATTTTATTTTTACGAAAAACTGAAAAACAGAACGGTCCGGAAATAAAATATACATTTCTACTTTAAAAAAAAACACTTTCGTGACATGAACAACGATTGAAATTCAATTTCCAATGTGGTGAAAATCCCATTCATTCTACCAGCAAGAGTAATTGATACTTCTGTATCTTAAATCTGACTTTCTACAACTATGGTTTGAGAACATTAAGAAAATAAGCGGGTACCTTTCTTAGGGGCGTATCAATGAAGTTGTTTGAGATTTTACAGTCGCTTGGGTACGCCTATGTAATAGTGCTACTAGTTGCAAATTACTGTTTTTTGTTGGATGAAGTAACCTCCTATCGAATATGCGGCTGTTGGTAGTGAAAATAAATTAGAGGAAATGACCAGTTTTGTATTTAGAGTTATAATATATTAGTTTTGGTTTAGTAACTGTTTTTGTTGGTTTCTGCGATATAGGAAAATCCATATGAGCTTATGATATGATTTTAAATTAAAACTGTTAATGATCAACTGTCAGCAAAAAAAGTATTTACCGTAAAAAATTACTTCCTTTAAGTTTTGGGCCAAAATGTTTTTTTTAAATTAACTAATGTTGAAAATTATTTAAGAAAGTATAATCGAATTAATATTTTTGTTCATAAAATATCTAGGTTGCATATATAAATTTGTTACAATCAGAATAATTTCTAGCAATAGATATTTTTACAATATGAGAATACTTGTAAATAGTCAGTAATTTTTAAAGAATGATTTTTGGTCTGTTTTGGGTTGACTTAATTTCTCGCTAACGCTTTTTTTCTTGCAATTTTTAACCGAGATAAAGAAACGAAACAGGAACATAATCAAAACTCAACAAAAATTTCCCTGTTAAAAATTTCTTGTTAAGCCCCCCCCCCCCCCCTAAAAAAATAAATAATAATAATTAAAAAATGGCAGTATCTGCAACCTTAGTATCTGAAACGGCTGTGTGGGAGGATTCGGTTATATCATTTTACAAATTTCGGAAACAACCAAAACCTGAAAAGATGATTCAATCGATGTCCAGAAATTTAATTAAACATTTCCCCATGTAACCGTTTTAGATACAAGGAACCATTTTAACAATCCGTTTATAGAATGGCCAAAGAGAAGACCTGTGAAGGTATCCTTTGTGGCAAAATACCTCAATCTACCGCGACAAGCCAGCTCCCTACACAACATGAGAAACAGAGCATATTGTTCTTTTCATTAATACGTTTACGTCACATTTTGAACTAAGTTTCGTGACGAATCTGCGATGTAAAAAATGTAATTTACGTTTAAAAGAAAGTTACTCCTAAATGCAAAATGTTAGATTGATTCGGACTGTGGTTCTCCGACATAGTGTTTAAAATAATAAGGATGTTTAAGATTAAATTACTATATTTAAAGTATAGTTTTGGATATGAACTGTATGTGTGCATGTTAAAATAACGTGTTGCTCTAGAGAATCAATCATAAACCTCTATAGTGAAATAAATTGATTGTATCATTTTCAATGAACTATATATAGTCACATGTGTTTTGAATATCCAAAAATGCATAAATGAAATTATTTAAGTGGATTGCATTGAATTTTTTTTCCAACCTTTAACTATCTTAAAAAACTAAGAATGTAGAACATTATTCATTTTACTTTGATTCCGATTTATAGTCTTAACAAGGTTGATACTTCGATTTGAATAAGTTTAGTAAACATTAAATGTCCATGAAACATAAAGAATACACTTTAGCAAAAATGATCTTTATCATTAAACGCTTCTAAAAATAATTTGGTGGATTTATGTTTTCTTACAAAAAAAAAACTATTGCAATTCATTAACGTGATTGACGATACAGTCATGTCAATAGATAAGAATTCAATTTCCCTTTGTAGAACAATATATAATAATCAATGCCTAAACAGTGAACTTTTATGAAAGTTTTATCTTCTCTAATAAACTTTAAAAACAGAAATTAAATATACATATATTTCTTTTAAGTTATATTTCTAAAGTATTTTGTGTTTACAAACTGAAGTTTTTTTTTTACAAATGATAAATAACTGAATGAAATGTATTTTAAAATTTTTAACTGCGTCATTTTTATGTTTAATATTAAAAAATAAAAACTACTTTTAATAACATTGAAACGGTTTTATACATAATATATTAGGTTAATGCTTTATACTAAATATATTTTTTAATTAATAATAAACGTTAAATTGAATTTACGATCGATATCTAAATTATAAATCGCATAAAGAATGTAACTAGTTAAAAGTTCATACGCTCTTTCTCGTTGCAAAGAAATTACACTTTTAAATTTGATAATGAGAGTGGGACTTCCCTATTTCAATAAATAAATGAGCAATCCCTACTGAAAAAAAAATTATACCGAAAAAAATCATACCGGCTTATGAAACACCGGATCTAGTATCAATACCAGATCCGGTGTTTTATATCGGTATCGTAGCGGTTTTACAACCATACCGGATCCGGTATCGATAGTGGTTTCACCATACCGGATCCGGTATCGATACCGGATTTGCTGTTTCATAAGCCGACATGATACCGGTTTAACAACCATACCGTATTTGGTATTCCATAATCCAGTATGATACAGGTTTCACCCGAATATAGGATCTGGTATGACCCCGTAACTAGGGCTTTAACATGTTACTACAGCAGTTGTCAAAGATTTCGTTTGAGGAGATTCGCGACTTCGAAATGGTTAAGTACCATTAGAAACATTGAAACTCTGTCCGTTACTTTCAAAGGAACCGCATTATATATTTGTATCCTTTTATAAAAGATATGTTGATAATCATTTATAAAAAAGTATGTATCCAAATTATGCTAAACGAAAATACAGGGTATTCAAAATAAAGTACAAAAACAATTTTCTTATGTAACCCTAAAAATGGTTCGAATATGATATGGTTATTATGTAACCCTAAAAAAATTTCTCCACATCTTTTGTTCCCTAAGCGGCAATGAATTTACCGTGAATACACGGTCAGCCATAATAGCTTTCCGTCAATAGCCAATTCTTCTTCAGCAACAAATGAAGTTGCAAGCCTTTTAACACGGTTATTGCGAAAAAGCAAATGGCCAATCTTTCAATGTGGTCAAGTCAGACACTAATTCAAGATCGGATAAGAGACTTGTGTAAAAAAAAGAATACAAAAGCATTGGACTTCAATGCTAACAAGTTCTTTGCAGTCACTTCTTTGTTCGATGGGGAAAACTCGATGGAAATGGAAAAGACTAAAAGTAGGCTGGGCTGCTTGGGTTCTTTTTTAAATAGGGGTGTTCCAAACTATGGCTGACGGGAAAGGTTTGGTCCACTAATGTCACCCAAATCCAAATATATACACTGGTCAAAAGAATTAGGGGAGCCGTTTGCGTACTTTGGTTTATCCTTTCAGTTCCAACTTCTTATTTTTTATCATAGAAATCTAAAATTTGTGAAATAGATTCATTATGCATCCAGAATGAAATGGTAAAAAACAGTTAAAAAATTAAGATTTTTTTTCTCCTAAAATTTAAGGGGGGAAATATTGGAATCATAACTTTTGAATAAATTATTACAATAATTTTTTCAAAACTTTATTTGTAAAAAAAGGTAAAATTAATTTTTTAACACCTAAGAATGCAATCGTGAAGCATTTAGGGTCAATTTATCTGAGTGAATTTAATTTTACCATGTTTTTTTTTATATTTTCATTTAATTAAAACAAACATTATTTATTTCTTCAAAAGACATGATTCTTCCATCTAACGATACATAAGTGCGAGCTCAACTTAGTGAGAAAAAAATTCGGAAGCTGATTATACCAAATTGAATCATTGGGGGTGAAAGGGTTTAAAGCATGTGTTCCCCTAATTGTTTTGAGCAGTGTAGTTCTATTTATAACAGGAATCTTCGGAAACAGGCATTTTTAATTTTATTTGAATAGGGTCATTTTTAGTGCATTACGAAACATAATTAAAATGAAAGTACTGCTTAACATTGGTTTCAATGGCTTTAGACATCTACGTTATACACTTGATTAGAAATCTTCAAATATATTTACGGTTTAATTTAAAACCATCATGTAGAGTACATTAGAGAGATATCATTGTCCAAGTAAATTAAATACTTACATTCAATCATTGTCAATTCATTTCAATATTTTTAATTTTGTACCATAATTTGCAGTAGTTGTTTTTAGGAAAAAAAATACAGCTTATTTCATTTCAATTAATTACTACCCCCCCCCCCCCCATCACATTACTTATTATAATTTTTAAATACTAAATACTGCTAGTCTTAATTTTTGATTTTTTTTTGTGATTTTCTGTCGCATACTTTATTCAGAAAATAAGTTTAAAAGTTATCTATATGGTATGTGCATGTTTCAGGTCTTGATTGTCAACAAAAATGCTGAATAAAAATAAATTCTTTCTCGGACGTCGATTAATGAATATATATCCAAGTAAGAACAGACTACCAATCGGTGCACCTCTCGAAGGAAGTTCAGGAAGGAAAGCTGGTAGGAACTACGTCACCTGAAACAAGCCAATTGTATAAAGACCTCTTACAATATAAAAAAATCTTAGGATATTTTGCTTGTCAAATCTACTTAATTTGAACTTACGACAAAGTTTAGGAATAAGATCGCCCTCATTGCTAAATACATATATTCAGATTTAGTGTTTAGACGCATGTATGGCTATGTTGTTTGTGTTGGGGCAGTTTGAAGATCATTTATAATTTATAATTTACCAAACCTTCATAAAAAGTTTGGAGATCCGATTTTCAAAGCTTCTCCCAGTCGCATAAACAGAGCAGTAACAGCAGGAATTCTCTCCGTCGACAAGCAAAAAGGTCAAACAGCACGAATAAATTCTAAAAGAAGAAGAATGAAAACCAGATTTTTCACTTAGGATATTTATGTCCGTCTGTCATTGTTACCGGTAATTGGAGCACTTTGGTCACGTGGCCATATTTCAAACCGAAAGGCGTGGTCTTGTTCTAATCAACGAATGATTAACCTTCGATTTTAAATAATTATTCGGTGTTGTTACATGCAAAATAACCCAAGGTCCCAGTTCGATTATCGCCATTTTGTATTCTGTTAAATACGGAAGCAGGAAAGCTGTAAAGGCAACAATACATACACCTTAAGGGCAGAACCTATCCATCATGCTTGAATAGAAAGTTGATTGGAAAGGCATTTAAGATTTTTAATGAATCTTTTAGTAGTTTGCCTCGAGGAATAAATTGTGAGTTTAGTGTTCTGCATGTTTGTTCTTATGTTTTTGGGATGGGGATGACATTGGTGAAAGCGTTAATTATTTGAAGTCATTTTAATTTTAATGCCAGTCACTTCCATTTTTCAACTAATTGGTAGCCTTAGATTAATTTGTGCCAGAGGAAAACATCACTTGGACACGAACATGAATGATAATTCAGAAAAAATGGTTGTACTATCTTCGAAAATTGATTATTTGAAGTTTTACTTTAAAATCTGTCTTGCAGAATTATAAATTATAAATTTTAATTCCTTTTATTATGAGTGGTGACACAAGTGGTGATAATGGGAAGATTTAAAAAGTATTGAATTGTTAAAATCATAAATAAACTTTACAAATGTTCGAAAAACTTTCAAAAATGTTATGGACTATTAAAGAAGCAGTGTCATCATTCTCTTTATAAGTCTTGAGATAGCTTTTGACGTTGAGATCTATTACTTTTTTTTTAATGTTTTTTATATTGGTTATTTTAAATGTTAAGAAAATACATTGTTTCATACATTGAAAATACATTGTTTCATACATTGAAAATACATTGTTTCATACATTGAAAATACATTGGTTCATACATTGAAAATACATTGTTTCATACATTGAAAATACATTGGTTCATACATTGAAAATACATTGTTTCATACATTGAAAATACATTGGTTCATACATTGAAAATACATTGTTTCATACTTTGAAAATACATTGGTTCATACATTGAAAATACATTGTTTCATACATTGAAAATACATTGGTTCATACATTGAAAATACATTGTTTCATACATTGAAAATACATTGTTCATACATTGAAAATACATTGTTCATACTTGAAAATACATGTTCATACATTGAAAATACATTGTTTCATACATTGAAAATACATTGTTTCATACATTGAAAATACATTGTTTCATACATTGAAAATACATTGTTTCATACATTGAAAATACATTGTTTCATACATTGAAAATACATTGTTTCATACATTGAAAATACATTGTTTCATACATTGAAAATACATTGTTTCATACATTGAAAATACATTATTTCATACATTGAAATACATTGTTTCATACATTGAAAATACATTGGTTCATACATTGAAAATACATTGTTTCATACTTTGAAAATACATTGGTTCATACATTGAAAATACATTGTTTCATACATTGAAAATACATTGGTTCATACATGAAATACATTGTTTCATACATTGAAATACATTGTTTCATACATTGAAAATACATTGGTTCATACATTGAAATACATTTTTTCATACTTGAAAATACATTGTTCATACATTGAAAATAACATTGTTCATACATTGAAAATCATTGTTCATACATGAAAATACATTGTTCATACATTGAAAATACATTGTTTCATACTTGAAAATACATTGTTTCATACTTGAAAATACATTGTTTCATACATTAAAATACGTGTTTCATACATTGAAAATACATTGTTTCCCTACATTCAAAATACGTTGTTTCATACTTTTGAAAATACATTGTTCATACATGAAATACATTGTTTCATACATTAAAATCCATTGTTTCATACATTGAAAATACATTGTTTCATACATTGAAAATACATTGGTTCATACATTGAAAATACATTGTTTCATACATTGAAAATACATTGGTTCATACAAAATTGTACTTGTAATTAATACAATTGGTTCTTACGTAAATTATAGTAGTTTTATATAATGTTCAATATAAATAAACATTTTCTAGCAATAAAATTAAATATTTACAAGTAGTTTTTCATTAAAAAAAAATAGTCATAATTTTGAACTTTTTTAAAACGCTACTCCTCTTTCAATTTTGAGAAAAACTCCAAACTTTTATAGTTTGTTTTTAGTACTATTTGTTCAAGAACTATGCATGGATTTCAAAATGTGAGCTACAGTTAAAAAGTAACATGCATTTATACCGAAAATCACAAACAAATTACAAATTATTGAATTCAACATTTTTTGCGCAATTTTGTGCACCATATATGTAAGAACACAGGTTAAAAATTTCAAAATTAGATAATTATTTCTTAATTAGCATAAAAGCCTTAAGGATTTATTAAACACAAGAATTGAAAAACGCGAAACAGAGAAAAAAGGTTGAAAGCAGGCGAAATACGTATTCAAACTTATAGTAATGACTCCAGAAAATACTTAATAACTTTTTTTTTCTACAGAAGATATCATTATGAAACTTTCAGTAAATGTTCAGAAAGATATTGTGAATAATAAGAAGTAAAAACTGAAAAATCGATATCTTGACCAATTTTTGGGTACCGTATCCCCTTAAAATCGTACTCTCGTAAAATCATAAAATTGAGTTCTCTTTCAATACCATCATTTTCACCATAATTTCAACCCACATAGTGCGTTCCCCTTGTCGAAATGCATCGCTGCCCACTCATAGCAATGACATCGAGTCATCCTTCACTAAATCCATCTTTATCTATTTGGAAGCGAAAAGCCAGCTGTCAGCTTTCATCACACTCTCATATCGAATCATATCGAAGAGTGTTGCTCTATAATGAGGAGGTTTGTGTAATTATGTTCTCAGCTAATTGCAGGAAGATATAATTTGGCTTGGAATAGATGCAGAAAGGTCATTGATTGAAGTCTGAGTGGAATATTGTAAAAAATGCTTTTGACAAAATTGTGAATGTTTTATTGTGTTATTATACATTCTGTCCAAATCAATCAGAGTGTGCTCTATATGAGGAGGTTTGTGTATTATGTTCTCACTAATTGCGAAGATATATTTGGTTGGAAAGATGCAGAAAGGTCATTGATTGAAGTTGAGTGGAATTATTGTAAATGCTTGACAATTGTGAATGTTTATTGTGTTATTATACATTTTCTGTCCAAAAAAAATCCAAAATCCCTAAAAAATTTTTTTAAGTTGACTTGAATTATCATCACACTAGAGCTACTTGAGGGGTATTGACGACGGGCGTCGTAATTTAGAGCCAGGGGAAATTATTTTTAAATTTTATTAAATTGGTTTTGGTTGATTGGTTTAAATTGATTTCAAAGAGAGCTACACTCAATTTGCTCGGTATTTAAAATTATTATTTAAAGTTACAAAAACTATCTCTAAAAATATGTTTAGGAACAATCAATAGTTGCATTTATTTTATAAAACGTTTTACTGAGTTAAAGACATTTCATAATCCTTTTGTCGCACAAATTTGGCTGTAAACTCTCAAACTTTCAGTCTTTAACTTAAATTGTGAATATATTATTTTTAAAAATGTCCTTAAATAAAACGAAGACCTTAAAAAATCTAAACATTTCATTTATATTTTATATTCAATGTTACACATAGCTTCCTAAAATTATTTAATCTAGAAGCGTTTTTTGAATGACCAGTACCCAACTTTTACCCAACTAGTAGCCTCCAATTAGAAAATGTCCTTTTACCTGAATTTTTAAGTCACCATTATTTTTCTTAGATAAATTAATTATTCTTTCCGGCATCCAATTTCTTATATGTATAGAATTAACACAGCCAGTATACGCCTAGTGATTTTGATTTATTATTGCAAGCGTGCGAAATGGCAATGAAATCTTGATGTCAGCTCCCATTATAGTTTTACAAACACCGGAGCGTATTCGTCGATAATGAAGTAGGTCGGCCTTTTAGCTCGCAATAATAATAGCCCTAAACTAATTGCCGGAAGATTATAATTGGGCTTTGGAGATGCAAATATGTCATTGATCATACCTTGGGATAGCTTAAGATAATTAAATTGCCTAAACAGTTTCTGAATTTCAAGTCAAAGAGAGCGATCGTCGCCTCTTGACGTATACATAATTGTACCCTTTGTCCTTATTTAAAAAACATTAAAAACTTCTGAGCGTCCGTCTTTTTCCGTAATTTATGCACCAGTTTCTCCAGTATAAAACAATAAGTTTTTAAAAATTTATAAATAATAAATTTCTATTGATTCTCATTGTTTTTCAGCTGGAAAGGATTTTGAGGTCCTATATCTTCTAAAAATGATCTTATTCTGATTTTTTAACTTAATTGGTTATAAAAAAATTATACAGAGAAAACAAACATATATGTGCCCCCGTTTTCAGGGCGTTCAGAAGGTTTAAATCATAGATATCATAGTTAAAGTATTAGATTGGCATATCACGTGACCTCCAATGCTAACGACTAGACGCGTATGGAGGCCAAAATAAGAGGGCAAAATGGCCAGTGTTGCTGCCACTTTAAGGAGAAAAATACTACGAAAAAAATACCATTTAATTCTATAATTACAAAAAAATATCGTGAAAAAACTAGTTGCATTTTGGAATCTTTTTAGTGACTTTAAATCCTTTTCTAGTATTTTTTTTTTGTAATTTTAGAATTAAATGGTATTTTTTCGTAGTATTTTTCTCCTTAAAGTGGCAAAAACACTGGCCATTTTGCCTTCTTATTTGGCCTCCGGCCTTTAGTCCTGTCGTTAGCATTGGAGATCACGTGATCTGCCAATCTAATACTTTAACTATGATATCTATGGTTTAAATGCAAACCTTGTTAACATGAACTCGCTTAACCCAAAATTTTGCATTAGATGAACTGATAGCATTTTACCTGCCTATAAGGCTATACAATAAAACTATACAATTCACTAACCTTGAAACTTTTCATTAAATCCCAATAGTAACTGTTCAGTTTTAACATTATTAATTTCATAGTGAATTCTTATTAAAAAAGTTATTAATGCTTTGAAGCACTTATTTAATGTTATGATATTTTTGTTGCTGTAAATGCTGGAGAATATTTGGTAAACTCAAGGTACACAAAACCAATTGGGACCGTTTTCTATTTAGAAAATTAGAATATTGGATAATGGGAATTTTTCTAAAAAAGTTAACATTTAAATCGATTACTGTTAGCATGTGGAAAATGGGAGAAAAGTATTTTTAAAATGAAAGAGCTTCGCGTTATCCGAAACTCCAACACTATCACTTGTTAGGCATACGGATGCATGAATGAAAGGATGAATCTGGAAAATAGAAAAAAAAATTGTTTTTTGTTGCTGAGTTATTTGCTGATTGGAGTTGCCAATGTAGTATTTATGGGGTAATCTTAGGAAAATGGTGAATTTGCGTCCAAACCCCATTTTTATATATTATTAAAGAAATAGTCTATTTAATTATTTTCTTGCTAGTAATGGCTTCTTTGTTTTAAATCCTATCAAAATCTTCACAATTAGTGGGGAGAAAGCGCTCACATTTTGTCAAGAAAAGTAGTTTGAAACTCTTTCTTACGAATAATAAAACATCGGTCGGGACGCATACTAACAAGCTTCTTAATATTGACCACTATTCTAAACACTCTTAAGGGGTCCAGCACCTTGAAATTGGTAAAATTGCACTTTTTTGTTTTATTGTATGGAAACATAATATAGCCAATAGTCTACATAGCGAACCAGATAACAAATTTCATAATACCAAAAGAGTTATGATTAATTTCATTCAAAAATTTTGTATTCTGGTAATGTTAAAATGAAACTTAAGAGGCTAATATCTCCGGACGAGATTTTCCTATTTTGATCTATTTCAAAATGCTAAGGCTTTTTAACTACAGCACTTTAAACTGCTTTCTTTACATTTTTAAATACAAAATTGTATTTACTATAAAACTAGCATTCATTTTGCTTAATTTTCATTTGATTTTTCGTAAACAATGTTCAAAGTTGAAAATTCGTTTTTTCCCATAAAAATCTTTGATTTTTTCCGTAATATTTTTTTTTCAAAGCAGTAGTGTGTTAACTAAAATTTTAATGTATACTTCTATTAGGATATTATTAAAGAACCTCTAATAAATTTTTAAACACACAAAATTGAAAAATCGAAGAGGAGTATGAATTTGTAAAAAGGCAAAAATTTTATAAAATTTTTTTGTCAAATTTTGTAACATATTTTGAAGTTTTTTTTTGGGGCTAAAAAGTATTGTTTATAGATGTTGCTTACTGAATCCAAATGTCTTTCTACGCAAGTGCAAAAATAAAGATAAAGTTGTGCAAGGTGCCGGACCCCCTTAAACTTCTGCATAGTTATGCCAAAAACTCTTCAGCATAGTAGACACTAAACTTCCTGCAATTTCCTACCGCACTGAATCATTTTCTCAACTAAACACTCTAGAGGACATCCCCGATCGCAAAAAGAAGTCGCCAAACAACGAAAGTCTTTTTTTTTTACGGCCGCCGTTAACGATTCGGAGCCGCAGTCGTAAAAAGGACAACGGCAGCTTGTAACGTATCGAAATTACGAGCCATTCTAAATTTACGCGACTCCATAACTATTCGGTCCAATTAAAAACTTTACGATATGAAAAGAAATTTCCATAAGTCTCTTCTCTTGGGGGCCGATGCATCCCTATCTTAATAAAGCAGTAAAACTTTAATATATTCGAACAGGAACACTTATGCCGCGACTATAAGTTGGCGACTGTAAAATGGAGATGTAAAGGTTTATTACTTTTATCTTAGTTTCATTCCTTAATAGGCTTTTAAAGCTTATCTGTCTTCATTAAGAGATTTATGGGCAGATAACATGGCTCGTCCTAAGCATGAAAGATGTACAAGGGTGGAAAGAAATTGTGATGGATTTTTCTGGGTTTGGTTCTTCGCAATAAATATTTAAGACTAATTGAATTATTTTTGATTGGATTTCTCAGTGGAATACTAATTATCTTAGTCCCGAACTTTTTAGATTCGCACCGAGGAACAGGAGATCCCAGTTGATAAGGCGCAGACCTGCAGGAGTTTCGATCGAAAACTATATTCACCTCTGATATCCAATTGGTTTGAACGTTTCTGACTCTCTGTTTCTATCCTCCATAAAGAATTTTAACACCCCCAATCCCGATCGTGATTAATTAAGGATTTTTTTTACTATTTTTCAGAGCATATCCGATTTATAGGATGACTGGTAGTAGGTTGGAATACGAACCTCCGTTCTCCAGAGAAGATTCTATCTTTTGTCCAATACGGAAACCAGTCGGTCACTGGGGCCCCTATACTAAAGTTTAGAAGAAAACGTAAAAAGTAGACATTTCAAACAAAATATATCCCATTACAAGTGCGTGGTGTAAGCTAAATGCATTATTTTGTTGTCATACTTCCTTGTAAGAAGTTAATAAAAATTACTGTAATAAACATAAAAATAATAAATTCCTAACATACATCATAACAACTATATTTGCGGTAACTAAGACTATTTTTCGTCGCTTCGCGAATGAACAGATCAAATGTGGTTTTACAAAAACGACTTAGCTCTAAAAAGCTCGGTTTCTTAGACAAAAAAAAACCCTTCAAATTTGAATAACTCCATTTGCACATAAAATCCTAAAATATATAGCTGAAATCTTGCAGTTTTCGTGAGTACACAGAAGGGAAACATTTATTCAACAATAAACCTTAAAAATTACTTTAATTAAATACATACAAACTAGGTTATCATTGAGACTGTATAACTTATTGTCTTTCCTAAAAATTCGGAATTATAAAGATGTAAGATCTCTAAGAGATATCCATCTTCATAATTTCTTTTTATCTGTAGCTTGAAATGTTATGTGTCTCTCTAAGAGACACATAACATTTCAAGCTACAGATAAAACTTCTTTTTAAAAGTTAATTTTTAAAATTGGGAAGGCATCCGTTAGACCAAACGTCAGCTCCTTACACCAGACAACAACAATACATCATAGTTCATATTACTTTTTGGCATCTCATCCAAAATATACCAACATAACTGCCTGACTCTATAAACAAAGACAAAAACACCATGTCCTGGCTAAGTTCTCACTTTGTGTGTGTCTTAGCCCATCCTTTACCTAATTTGCGCAAAAACACATAATGAAGACGGATCTATCCCGACCATCCTTTTGTTTATGGACGTCAAGTATGTATGATGCATGGCTCCTCCGCCCTAAACTTATCCATCAAGTGTCCTTGATGATCATGGTACATGAATGGAAAAATAAGGGGCGGTGGCCAGAGATGGAAGACTTTTGGTGATGGGTTATTTAGAGCGAGGCCTCGGTTGTCAGGCTGGTATATGGATGTGTACTGCCACGGCCTCCTCGACTTCTACACTGTTAAAAATTAGGCACTTTGTTTCACCAAAAATATAGTTCCTAGTAGCTGCAACGGCTGTGTGGTGAACCGTAAACCATATTTTTGGTATTCGGTTAAACCAGTTCTCAGGTTTTTGTTTCCAAATCCAGAAAAATGGTTACAACCAAACACCGAAAAAAAGGTGAAACATTTCACCACAAAGCCGTTGCAGCTCATAGGAACCATATTTTAGGTGAAACAAAGTGCCTAATTTTTAACAGTGTAAGGACCAGAGAAGCTCTCTGTGACGTCTCTCCAGACGTCCTGTTCGGAGTGGTGGCTTTTCTGAAGGTTAGGGTGAGGCTGAATTATGGTTGCACTAGAGCTACACGAGGGCTATTGGCGACGGGCGTCATAATTTATAACCACAGTCAAATGAGGAGACAACACCTAAGTAGGCATTCAATGCAATCGTTAAGAGCGACATCGTACTCAGCGTTGGGAATTTGGAGCATATTTAACATGCACTCCCTCTACACGGGGAATTATTCTTCGGACATTTTTGGATGTGCGAGCCATTTATAGGTCAGCAGTTATTTTAGCGATGCCAGACCCAAACCTGGGACCTTCCGCATGCAAGGTGAACGCCTTAACCGACTGGGTTCCCCAGCTCCCTACTCGACTTATAAGGTCAGAGAATCTCTCTGTGGCGTGATGCTAGCCTCTCGTGATGCACACTCTTAAAACAAAAGAGTAAAATCCACTCCTATAGGAGAAGTGCATTTTCGGCACCGGTAAGAAGTGGAAATTAACTCAGACTGAGTTAAAACCTCTCGTTTAAAGAGTGTATGACGTAGATTGTTTTCTTTTATTTCTTTTACCCACTCCGCAAAAAGAGTGAAATCCACTCCTATAGGGGAAGTGCATTTTCGGCACAGAAAGGAGTGGAAATTAACTCAGACTGAGTTAAAACCGCTCGTTTGTTTTAAGAGTGCAGGTCTCTTCTTCAAGAAAGCCGTAAAGAACAAGACGGTTATCGTGAAGCTACGGAGAGCTTCTCTGTCGTATAGGGTAAGAACCTTAAGATGCAGATTTTCAGATTCCAAGAATCTACACTCTTAAAACAAACGAGTGGTTTTAACTCAGTCTGATTTAATTTCCACTCCTTTCCGTGCCGAAAATGCACTTCTCCTATAGGAGTGAATTTCACATCTTTTTCGGAGTGGGGAAAGAAATAAAGAAAACAATCTGCGTCCTAACTTTAAAACGGCGGTTTTAACTCAGTCTGAGTAATTCCACTTCTTTCCGTGCCGAACAATGCACTTCTCCTACAGGAGTGGATTTCACTTTTTGTTTTAAGAGTGTATTTCAATCAGAAAGAGGAATGACGAAACAGAAATGCACAGTGAAAGAAAACGTCTTTTGAAGGGTTGACTGCGCACACATTAGATTTAAAAACGTTTCTATTTCTGATCATAGCCGACTTTCGGAGTGTGAAAAATGTATGCGCCTACTCTAGGATGAGCAGGCCATGTTACTCTCATGGTCAGGCTTATGGCGGTAACTACAAGGAAAAAGTTATGGGAGAAATAGAATAGCCTGCTTTTATGTTACTTCAATCTTTCAGAAATTCTTATAGGCCGAAGAGACAGGAGTACAATAAATCAGCATAAAAGGTCTCTGATGACATATTTCAAACTGAAAAGAATGTTTAATGTTTGAAGTATAGAACGAAAGTAGAAAGGTGATGCGAACAGACGGACGAAAATCTCTACCATATCAATCACAAACTTTCCATTTTTAGTTTTTTTTAATTAAAAATAAGAAAAAAAGCCTCAAATGCTAAGTATTATTTTAGACAGATAAAGTTTTTAAAGGTTACAAATTTAATTGTTGGGTCTCAAACAAAGTAAATCTGATATTTTGAATACTTTGTCAGAATTGTGTTTACCATTTTCTTTTTTCTTTAATATCTATCCTTTCAACTCTAATTAGTAAAGTTTCTTTAAATGAATATATGGTATTTATCAGTTAGTCCACCATTCTTGAATTTCGATTGTAACAAGCTATAAAGTACAACTTTAAAGACATTCCGACAAAATGATGCTTTATGATTTTTAATTACACTCTTTATTCATAACACAAAGATTATTAAAATTCATTACACAAATATTATTAAAATTCATTACACAAATATTATTAAAGTTCATTACACAAATAGTAAAATTCATTACAAAATTTATTTTTACTCTTTAGTTACATTCACACTAAGAAACTACATAATATATACATTATTATCAATTCTAGATTCTAATGTTAGTGTTTTGGCCGATTTTTAAGTAATACTTTGAGAAGCAGATAATGAATTCTAACACTTTCCGCCAAAATTTACTAATGAAACATAAAAGACCATCTCCGACCCTTTATTTTAAGATGTCAACTTTCGTGATGCATGGGTCGACTGTCGCAAACTAATCTATCAAGTATTCTTGGTGACTTAGATCGATCGTAATTATTATAACTGAAATAAAAAGGAGGGTTTGTTTTAAGATGGAAGACTTTGGTGAAGCTTTGGTGACGATATCTTTATTCTTTGTTTTGTAAAGACTGTCTGAAGAAAATACGACGAAAGACTTGTTCATGATATCAATGTTCTTTAAACATTAGCAAACATGGGTAACTGTCCAAGTTAAGTTTGTTGGTCTCAGATACGTGGAGTGCTTTACAAACCTGAAACTGTAAAATTATTGCAAGTCCGGGTTTATTTAGAATATTATGAACAGTTGAAATTTTTTCAAAGAATAGGAAATCATATGAAGCCTAATAAATATAATATTTTTTCCGAGTATAGTAATGTTAAAATAAAGTTTTTCAATTATATTAGTTTTAAGCTAGAAATAATAGATTGTCATTTCGTAAAGGCTTACTTTCAGTATAAAATAAGGCCACGTTGTATTAAAATGTGGAGTTTTGATGGCTAGTATAACAAGGGGGCTTAATCTCTCGCAATGTGGGTGATTGTAAAAACTCCAAATATCGGGACACAGCGTTTAGCTATAATATATTGTGCAAGAAGAGGGCTAAATTATAGCATTAAGTCGTAAAAAAAATAGTTTTCGTTTGAACCATTGTTTGGTAAGATTATTGTGCTCCATTTTTTTGTAACCAGCCTATTGATTTTAAAATTTGGTGCAAATAATGGTATATTTATTATTATTATTTACATGTAAACTAAGATGACAATTTATATGTAAACTATCCCGGACGAGTTTGTGACATTATTTTTCTTAAGAATACAAGAGGACAAGAAGGAATGGTTCGGAAAAACGAATGACAGAATTCGGCAGTAATTACATTAATAAATAATTTAAAAGCACTTATACTTTTTATATATGTCAGAATGTTTAATATCCTAAAATTAACTTGAGGAATGTATCAGTTGATTGATGATAAATTATGTACTTTATAATTACGAATAGGAAAATTAGTATGTTAATATGCTTTTAAAATATTAATGGACTAATTAAATTATAATTAAGAGACATTAGTTTGTTATTTGTGTTTTTTATAAGCCAAGCGACAGGTAAAACCTTGTGAACTCAACTCAATGACATGCCTGCAGTTCGTCACCTCTTTTTTAAAAAGATATATCCGCATGATAATCTGCTGTTTTTGCCTTGCACAGGCAAAGATGAAATACTTATAGAAACTAAAACAAAGAAAACCGTTATAATTTAAGAATTCCACAAATGTTTTCTGAATATTTCTTCTTAGAGGATTCTTAATATGGTAAAAAAAATGTACACAAAAAATAATAAAATTGCCAAATCCCGTCAACATGACATTTTTTCGATAATTCCTTTACATGAAAATGTAAGCATAATTGTTACTATTATGCAAATTTTCGAAATTACCAGAAAGGTATTTATTATTAGGCTAAGCTTGTAATTCTAATAAATATGTGTTAAAGGTTTTTGTTTAAGAATAAAATGTTAATTAAATCTCCGCTGTTGCCTTAAGACTGAGTCAGACCAAGTCATTATTTGCTTGAGCTTTTGTAAAAGAGCTCAGCTCCATTTTCTGACTTCAGAGAATGCACAGACTAAGCCATTACTTTCCTAAAAATGTAATAAGCCTCTGGGGAATATCAGACGTATAAACCCGTCGATAACTGTCTGGTTTTTCAGCAGCACATATACTTTAAAAAAAATACATAAATTTAAATATTTTATTAAATTTTGGAAATGTAAGGCATGGAAGAGCCATTTATAACTATCAACTACAGAACTATATATTTTTTAAAAATTTAAGAAATTAAATTTTCAGTTCAAAATTTTAACTTAAAACTCGAAAATTGGCTGAAGTAAAAAGAAGTTTACACTTCAGCCAATTTGCTTATTCCTCAGATGAATAATATGCATTTTTTAAAAAAAAATTTAACCTTATCGAAATCTTTTCAGTCAAACAATTACGAAAAAACTTGTGTAAAACGATGCTACACTTCCTTTCTTTTAAAGTCAGGCCCCATCTACTTACGAGCAAAAGAACTTTCTGTTAAGCAATAGAATGACAGTTTTCCCGCTTCCTGACGAGCGAGTTGAGTTGTCCGCTTCCTGACGCTGTCAATATCGTCTTGAATTATATTTTCATGTGGGGGGTCTGGTAGCGTCAGGTGTCATATCAAGCCGAGACAAGCTGTGGTGCGTGTTCGCTTGAAATATGTCCTTCATTTGGAATTCTGGTGGTAACTTTTGAGTTTATGGAGTGAGCTATGGAGAGTGAGGCTTGGAAGAAGACTTGTGAGTAAAATGTTAGGGACAATTGAAGTTTCGTTAAGCCGGTTTCTATAGAATTTTTTTCAATTATTAATGGTAAGATACATGGAGCGTAATTATGTATGACTTTAGTACAATTTAGTAGTACAAAATGCGAATGATTTCTCATATTGCGAATTATTATCTCTCAACGCTAAATAAACGAATCATAATGGGAATGTTTCAGATGATGTAACGCTCTTGTTTTCATTTTCTCGCGTAGTGTCATTTTATTGGTTGTTTCGGTTTCACTCTCAAAATCACCATCATAGATGAAAGGAACATTCTCTTTCGATGCAAGCTTTCTTTAAGAAATGATCTGAACAACCAACAGCGCAGTAAGAAGTTGGTATTTAAATAATTTAATAAGCAAAATATGATTATAGAAAACTCATTTTCGAATACCAAAACAATAATAATTCCAGACAAAAAATGAAAACAAGACCGCTGAAGCTGTTGCCATTCGTGACGTGAAACAACCCCATTGAGTTTTTTTTTTTAGCCTGTTTATGTAGAAATTTTTTCAATTATTAATGTTTGTCAATTGCTAACGCTTACGCATGCAATGCAATCATGGGTAATTTTATTCTAATTTAGTAGTATAAAATTAAAAATTTCAATGACATTTGATTTTGTAAAAATTTTAACAAATAAGCGATGATTTCTGAAAAGTCTCCATGGAACAGCACAAAAAAAAACAGAATTAAAAATATCAATACAATCTGTTTCAATATTATTTGTGAAAACAATTGAAAAATTAGTGGAAAAAGAAGAATTTATTATATAACAGTGTTTAACCGTTTTTACATGAAAACTGGACTAAAATAATTTCTATTTTTTGTACAAATTAGAACATGCACTTTAAATTTTAAAGTTCAGATGCATAGAAATATATAGATAAAGAAAATAAATGGGCGTCCAACTGGTTTTTTGGGGTGTGTTTTCTGCTCAGCGGTGGTCCACGTTTAAGAGGCTCCATCCTTTATGTTAAAGTGATGAAGGACGCTTCACCTATAACGTACGACTTTAAAGTGTAAAAATGGGTGTAGGAAAATCTACACACATCCTATGTTGTAAACGGGTGCGTCCAAGCTACAACGGCCTAAGTCCACTTCTCACTTACCCCATTTTTAAACGGAAACATTTGACGCTGTTCTGTGCAGTCCTATGACTCTTTATCTCAATGTTTCCGGGAAAAAAAACTCTGGTTGTGAAATACAACACGACTTTCAATGGAAACTCAATAATATTGTTGTTGTTACAAATGCCACTTGGGAAACCCGAGCTCTTCCCGCGGAGCGGGCAAGTATTAAGGCAAATGGGTGCGGTTCCTGAGGAGAGATGCCCGTGTAAAGACTACACGGCAGGAATCCGTCTTGGCAGTGTGCTGACAGATGCTGCCATCTATCGCCACCTCCACAATTTAGACTTGTCCCTGAAGGAGAGAGAAATAGCCTCCAGGGACCTGTACCGGTGGGAAACTGCGCCATAACCGCCCACAGGACTGTTGGACCCACAGATTTTAATGAGCACGTACTCCGCATATACTCGGTGGGTCTTCAGTGGTATCGGGACTCGACCGCGGGACCTTCCGATTCCGAGAACGAGGCTTTAACCACTAGGCTATCCACGGCAAACTCAATAATAAATATCTGATACTCCAAAAATATTTAAAATATTTGTACAAGAGGGTTTTCCTTTTTCAGCAATACCTTTAAAATCGAAAATGTTCTAAGGCAGCTACCCTTGGTGCTTGGCGTTTTCTCGTAAAACTGATTAGACGCCTGAATAGTACACTGCTCAAAAGAATTAGGGGAATTCGTGGTTTAAGCCCTTTCACCCTTAATGATTCCATTTGGAATCATCAGCTTGCGATTTTTTTCTCACTAAGTTGAGCTCGCACTTATTTATCGTTATATGGAAGAATCATGTCTTTTGAAGAATTAAATAATGTTTGGTTTAATTAAATGAAAATGTGAAAACCATGGTTTAATAAAATTCACTCCCAAAAAATTTTCTGAAATAAATTGACCTTAAATTCTTCACGCTTGCATTCCTATATGTTTAAAAATTGATGTTAACTTTTTTTTAACAAATAAAGTTTTGAAAAAAATGTTATAATTTATTCAAAAGTTATGGTTATAATTTTCCCCCCTTAAACAGTTACAAAATTATGATTTTCCTGCCTGTTTTTTACCATTTCATTCTGAATGCATAATTAATCTATTTCACAAATTTTAGATTTTCAGAATAAAAAAATAAAACGTTGGAACTGAAAGGGTTAACAAAAGTATGCAAAGTGCTCCCCTAATTGTTTTGAGCAGTGTACTAGGAACTAGTATACCTAGTTGGGTGTCTATAGATAGTTTTCAAGCTGTAGAGGGTTTTCAGAAGGCAGACAGATACACCAATGTTCAAAACAACTTTTTCAGTATTTGCACGCTCAAAAACGTGTAGAATACACAAAGCCTACAGTTCGGATTTTCTTTCAAATTGGAATACTTCAATTACTTTATATATCATATTAGATAACTGAAAGTAATAGGTGGAGTCAGTAGTGGACTTAAGTCTTTGTTGCTCTAAAGTTATATCCTACATAAATTGCAGGGAGAAAGATTTCAATTTAAAAATGACGCGGAACGAAATCTGTGAAAGTTGAAATAAAGTCGTAATGGTGTTTCGATCGGAAGTATTTTTTGGTGATTTATGATTTTAAATAGAATTTGAAACGAGTGTTGAGGTTTATAAATACAGAGCCAGTGAACCAAAATGAACTTTTCAAAATTAACCATAACCAATTGACACATACACAGGGAACATGGAATTGTACTGAGTTTGAAAATAAAAATTATCTTAAATTTTGACAAATAATTTTTTGTTAAGCAGATTCTGACAGTGATTTACAGGACGGTTAAGACCTTTTTGTTTTAAAGATTGCTTTAAAGTTAAATTCTTCTGTTATTAGTAGTATTTTTAGTAAAACAAATATTTCTCAGCGTTCATTTTTATCTTTCCTTAGACAGTTAAACATATTTATTATTTGCTATTACATTAAATATTTGCTATTTTTTGTCCAAACACGTTTAATACTTTTTGTATTAAAATGTTCTTGGTAAGGATAATGTAAATTTTATAGGTTTATTCCTTTTAGAGCAGCAGTGAATAATTGTTTCATGATAAAATTTAAGTAAATTTTATGCATTTAATTACATATGTCGAATTTAGGGTGGTCAGTCGTGCTTACATTCTGCAGTAGAACTTCTGTACTAGAACTTCGTTCAAGTTTGCCTTGTGCATATCCTCTTAGGTGTACGCAGAACGAAAAACCAGACCCAACTTGGCGCAAAATAAAATACTTATTAATTTAAAATATATAAACATTATAAAAGTAATTTTCTGTCTTACTTGTATCTAGTTATGAAATAGGTTTTGCTAGTTTTAGTAAAACACTTCTAAGCATCCGAAAAAGAGAGAACGCTGCAAATTCATTTCTTAATTTCTAAACCAATATTTAGCTTTTTCCCTAAATTTCACACACTTTTCAAAACTTCAAAAATAAACAAGCCTACTTAAAAACAACAAATCCATCCCTCCTTTAAAATAGTTTTCTACATTTCAAAGAATGAAGCTCCATCTTCAACCCAAAAATACCCTATTATTCCCCACCCTCCCTTACACATTCCCCCATCAAATAGCCACCATTAGATTGAAAAATCATCAAATTCATCACCTTCTCCCTTTCACCAAGGAATCCCGGAAAAATCCAGGAGAAAAAAATCCGGAGAATGGGATAGAAAAGCGAGAATTGGAAACCCAGCTATAAAAAAAGACGTGTTGGACGGTGTTCGGACACAAGGAGCTGTCATTAGAGCCCCATTACAGAGATCTGCGGCAATATTTCTGCAGAAAGGTTGCCAGAATGTGTGGGCTATTGCCCGTTTGGGGAATAAGTTTTTTTTTAATACTACACTATTAAAACAAACGAGCGGTTTTAACTCAGTCTGAGTTAATTTCCACTCCTTTTCGGTGCCGAAAATGCACTTCCCCTACAGGAGTGGATTTAACTCTTTTGTTTTAAGAGTGTAGTGTTGAAAGAAAGTGGTGCAAGAATTGCACTGGAATCCAGGAACTTTCTAGCTGCCACTACTTCTTGGAGTGTGAATGTACCGATTTTGTGGTAAAACCATAACTTTGAAACAACACAGAAGTGGTAAATAAAAGTGGCATCAATGGCAGCTAGAAAGTTCCAGAATATTCAGAATTGCAACAATTTGCAATTGCAACAAAAATTTTAACAATGCATTTACTTTTAACCCACCAATCCAATTTTTTTGAATTTTTATTTAAAATATATATTTTTATCTTTGATAGTCATACCTCAAAGGAAAAAATATGAAAAAAATCCATTGCGTTAAAACTTAAAACATTGCATTAAGCAAATTTAAAACATTGGAAACACCATGCTTTGGAATTACGGCATAATTTCATAATTTCAGCAAGTTAGCAATATTTTTTTGGACATTTCAGTTCAGCCAGATCACTTAACCCAACACTATGCAGATTAATTGAATTCTGATTTTGTTCCAGTTTGCCCCTTTAATTCAAGTTTACGACTATTTTTGCATCTCTTATTCCATCACTGAAAAGCAAATGAGCTATATGTTTTTAAACTTTCTAAGTGACCCAACACACTCAAATTCGGAATTTAGGAATTACTGATTAAGTTTTTCGTTGGTTGGTTGGTAGACATATATATTCAGGTTTGTGTGCTTGGTCAGCGACCCGCTTATAAACCTTCGTCAAGTAAGACAGACACAACAGACAACACACACATAAGTGGATCCATCTAATTTTTAGAGACAGAGGCCAACTAGAGGATCCCCAGAATTGGCTTGTCACCCCCAGAGGTATTGATTTGGTATGGGAACTTAGAGGACTTTCGGACCCAACAGATTTAACGAGCACGTACTCCGCATATACTCGGTAGGTCTTCAGTGGTACTTAAGTTTTTCTTTTAGTCTGGCGTGTATATTCAAGTTAGGGATTATTTTGGCTTTTTTTATTCCATGACTGAAAGCAAACGATTTGGGGCTGTGGGGAGCCTAGTGGTCAGCGTCTCGGTCTCGATATCGGAAGGTCCCGCGATTGAGTCCCGGTACCACTGAAGACCCACCGAGTATATGCGGAGTACGTGCTCGTTTAATCTGTTGGGTCCGAAAGTCCTGTGGTCGGTCATTGCGCAGTTTACTACGGGTACAGGTCCCTGGAGACTATTTACCTCCCCTTCAGGGACATGTCTAAATTGTGGAGGTGGCGATAGATGGCAGCATCTGTCTTGTATGTGTTAGTATGTCGTGTCCGTCATTCTTGACGAAGGTTTATAAGCGGGACTCTGTGACCAAGCACACAAGCCTGAAAATATATGTCTACCAGCAAATGATTGATATGTTTTTAAATTTTCTAGCGAATTTAACTTAATCAGTAATGCTCTAAATCTGAATCGAGTAAGTTTTTATTTTCAGTCTGGCGTGTATATTCAAGTTGGCGACTATTTTGGAATGTCTTATTCTATCACTAAAAGGAAATGAACGATATGATTTGAAATTTTCTAGATAATCCAACATACTCGATTCAGATTTGGGGAATTGCTGATACAGTTTTTTTCCATCTTCCGCTTCTATTATAGTTGGCGACTTTTTTGGCATATCTTATTCCCTCACTAAAAGCCGAATTTTTTAAAACTTTCTAGACAAAACAAGATACTCGATTCAGATTTAAGGAATTACCGACCATTTTATTCATTCTGGCGCTTTTTTTCAAGTTGGCGACTTTCTTCTCAATCCCCAGAAACAAGCAACCCCCTCTACAAACTGGACTTGTGTTTTGACACCCCCAACGTTTGATTGATAGTTGGTCGGGCCAGGGGAGAAATATGACCCCAAACTCCACGTAAAAAGATGTTGTAGGTTCGATTATTATTACCTTTTTCATTGATCTCCGTGTTGTTCCTTTTCTTATTTCCGTTTTCGATTTTTTATATAAAAAGTTTTGGTGTAGAGGGGGAGTGCTAATGGTTGTCCAAGAACATGGTAGGGGGGGATTTGGTAGGATGAAAATAAGCCCGTGTTTCGTGTAACTCACTGGATTAAAGAGAAGGAGTGTTGCTTTTTCTTTTATTTGTACAGAGGATAAAAATGAAAAGTAATACAGGGTGTCCTTAAAAGAATGTCCGAGTTTTAATGGTATATTACAGGGAGTTTATTTTATACTAAATATAACAAATCATACATGACATTGAAGGAAAACTAACCTAGTTTTTCCTATAAGTGCTCAATGTGTGCGCCTTTAGTGATACGGCACACATCCAAACGAAAATGCAATTCTTCCCATGCAGCAAGTCCGGAGTAATGGAAGCAACGGCCTGTGCAATTCTACCTTTCAAGGTTGGTAAATCGTGGGGTAGGGGTGGAACGTAGACCCGATCTTTTACGAAGCCCCAAAGGAAGAAACCACAAGGCGTGATGTCAGGTCACAATTTGAAACTCGGACAGTCTTTTACGGACACCCTGTATTTGCTTTTGTGGTATAGAGGGAGAGTAATTCAGTTTGTATTTTTTATTAATAAAAAAACAAGATGCATGTGTTATTTAAAATAATAAAATAGTTTGCCTTTTTTTATTGTTATTGATTACTTCCCAGGTAGTAACCAAAACTTTTTGTGGAAGAATGATATCAAAAAATTAACAATGACACGTAATTTTATATTTAAGTTATGATTACTTAATCCAAATATTAACTAATACTCGTCCACGATTTCTCATTTCTATAGCATGGCTAACATGGAATTTTTTGTGTATAGTTTCCGAAGTGGGCCATCTATACTCGTGGCCAACCTAACTTGGGCAAAAACAATCAGTAAAAAAGCTGAGGGGGAAGCGCGGCGCGACATTAAATCATCGTAGCCGCGCCGATTCAAACGAAACAAGAAAAATGTTTCAATCAGCAGTCTGGTTTGGCGCCGATATCGCTTCAGTTGGCCTATTGTAAATCATTATTACAAATATTTTCTTTGTGCGTAATAAGGATCTTTTTTTAAAGCAAGGTAGCAAATACAAAAAATATAATTGTTACTAATAAAAAAAATACTTAAATTGTTTAAATTCTTAATTCTAAAAAGGTTTAATCTTTTCCCGTTTCTTCAAGTCAAGTATTAATTTAATATTTTTGCTAAATAAATTTATAAATTATATAGTAAAATAAATAAATGATGGTTATGAGATGTTTTGATTTCGTTAATAATATTATATTCAATTTCATTATTTTGCTTTGAATAAAAAAATATAGAGTGAGTTGTGTGGAAATTGTATAAAAAAAACTGTACAAAAAGTTTGTTAAAAAAATAATAAAATCGAATTGATAGTTAGATTTTTTTCTAGTCCTTTATAGAAAGCATGCAAAATATTTCTGAAAACCGAGAAACTGTAAAACTATATTAACAACACTAAAAAATTTGATTAATGTACATCACAAGTTTTCACTATTCGTACAGTGCGACTTAAAAAGTAACCAAGGAAATAAAAAAAAATCTGGATTACAGTTATTGAATACTTGACTACAATTACCAACGACTTTTTCCAAAAAAAATTTTTATTTTAAAAATCTATCTTTTGTTCAGGCAGATTGGGCAAATGCTTTTGATAACTTATAATTTCCATTAAAGGAAAGAATTGTGAATTGCCTTCTTTCTTAAACAAAAATTCATTTTCAATCGCCAATTGCACTAGGATATCATAAACAACCCTTTATTTTATAGGGGTGTGGACTTATAGATTAATTTAATCTCTGTTAAACTTTTTGAGATTGAGACAAAGAAACATATCAATGCAATCTTCAGTTGCGCTTGATCAAATAAAAACTTCATTTATTATGAAGAAATACAGTTTACAAATACAATTTATAATGTTGAATCGTGATAAAATAAAACAATTATAAAACTTGTCGTTAAAAAATAAAAGCAGCAAGTGCCGTTAGTGATAGTATTCATTATCCAAGTTACAAACCAAACAACTCTATGTCGTCATTAAAAATAATCCACGGTCTCATAAGCATCGAAATTAATTATCGGCGGGAATCCTTACTGAACGATTCCGAATTTCTGACACTACAAAACAATTTTCGAACACTTAATTTATTCATATCTCACAGCTCGGAAGCACATCGAAAATTGATGAGCCCTGACTTTGCCTGCATTTCCGTCGCCCCCTTTAATTTCCTCCTGCCCCCCTCCCTCCTTTAATATAAAACTTAGTTGCCAAGCTAACTAGAAGATAGTTAGGGATCGCATAAATTGAATATGAAGAGGTCAAGCCATAGATATCATAGTTAAAGTATTAGATTGGCAGATCACGTGACCTCCAATGCTAACGACGGGACGCGCATGGAGGCCAAATAAGAGGGCAAAATGGCCAGTGTTGTGCTGCCACTTTAAGGAGAAAAATACTACAAAAAAATACCCTTTAATTCTAAAATTAAAATATCGTACAAATACTAGCTGCATTTTGGAATCTTTTTAGTGACTTTAAATCCTTGTCTAGTATTTTTTTTGTAATTTTAGAATTGAATGGTATTTTTTCGTAGTATTTTTCTCTTTAAAGTGGCAGCAACACTGGCCATTTGGCCCCCTTTTTTGGCCTCCATGCGCGTCCCGTCGTTATCATTGGAGATCACGTGATCTACCAATTTAATACTTTAACTATGATAGCTATGGGTCAAGCTCACCGACCCGATTGTGAACCGGGCACCTCTTACATTGTAATTTTTTTTCATCAGAAAAATACTGTTATTTTCTTTAGACCGTTTTTTTCTGTTTTTAACCATGAAAAGAGTACTAGACTGCAAATGAATAAGAATTTTAACTGTTTATAGAAACTCTTTGCTCCAAAATAAATAGGTTGGGTGAGCGTTGGACTGAAGATCTTCCGTGATTCGAACCCGGGATTGACAGTTCATTATACCCGCCTGTGACTGGGGTGACAAGAATTCCGGTCTCCTGCCGTTGTAGGTAAAATTTGTTTTTCTTTACTATTTGTCAGTTAAAAAGCTGTTTTTGTGTTAATATTACAAAGTGTTCTTATATAATTAACAGATATTCTTTGCATTATACGGTATTTTTTGGTACACGAGTTGACATTTTTCTGTAAAAACAACAGACTTTTTTTACCGTATATGCATGCCAGCTCAACACTCCCGCCAACGACAGCCAAAAATACTCGAATATTCTAGCTCCTAGACACAGGGCAGCGTTTTGTCTTATAAGAACTTCAATTTTTAGCTTCCACACTACGTTTGTAACGTAAAAAGTGGAAGGTATTATAATCGTTCAGTACGTATGTCTGTCCGTCTGTCCGACACCCACTTTCATAGCCCAAACTACAAATGCTACGGACAAGTGTGATACGTCAAAAAATTCAGCGCATCGAAATTAGAATACATTGAAATTTTCAGAAAAGAATTCAAAGTACCTCAATTATTTAAAAAACTGCAAAATTTAATGCTCATTTAAAAAGCATAGGAAGCCATTTTCATTAGAATTTAATCATCATTGTCATTCGCAACAATCGCTGGAGAAACTTTAATTCTTTTAGACAATAAATTAAAATAAATTTATTTTTATGACATTGATCAGTTTGAAATGACGTCAAATATACTTCACTACGAGATTCTTTGTACGTTGATATGAAATGTTTTAATTCTATTTAAAAGCGAGGAATATTACATATTTATTCTTTGAAATATAAATTAATTTTTGCAAACGATAAGTAATAATTATTGAATTTTCGAAATAAAATAAACAAAACTAGCCAAATTTAGCATGTAAATGTTTAATATGGAATTAATGCTGTGTTCAGCGCCATTTTACCTTTTAAACACAACTGTTGTGTGGAAGCGGGTTAAGTGACAGATTCTGTTACAAACCTATACTTGTTATTATCTAAATGAAACAACGTAATCTAAATGAAACAACGTAATTTTTGCTCCTCAGCATTGTTAATAAAACCATCAGATTCTCAAATATTACATTTCCACAACTTGTCTTCCACATTGCGGACCTTTAATTATTATGTTAAGTAACAGGTCCATCTCCAATAAACCATATTTAGCTTTAGAGCAGAGGCAATTCAACCATAACATATAACTATTTTTTGTTCCTGTTCCATACAACTCCGTTTCTTACAGATTCCTTTTAAATATTAACTAAAATTAGTTATTGATAAATTGCACTGTGTAACAAATTAATATCTATACTAGCAAAATTAAGTACTCTGCCTACTGAATTTCGGAAAATGTCTCTTAAAATTCTTGCACATTATAAATGCATTTTTTTTATCTGATGTTATTTTAAAGTAGTTTCGACACCAATTCAGCCCAAAAAGAATTCCTCAAAATACAATTTCAATTTATTTGTGCTATGGGCATATCTGTATAGTGGTATCGAAATTTCTACAAAACGAACTTAATTTAAATAAAATACTTCGAATCAGAGTTGAAGTTATTAAAAGTTTCTGTGCTCTCTTTTATGAATAACCAATCGTTATTCGCGAATCGACAACGGAAGCACGCTTTTCATTCTAATTTAAGGCGCTGGCAACGCTATGAAAGGACCCCTTGCAATTATTTTGATGCCGCCGGCGTACAACCATATCCGAATTCGTATTTCCCGTTTCTTTGTGTTTAGAACCGATGCACTAAATCTGGCAGAATGGGTAGGGGTATAGAGTTAAAGAAGAAGGACGGAGATGCTTTGGCGAGAAACCAAGTGAAACCGTCAGAAAGTCGCCAAGTAACCCTATTATGCCCAAGAAAACCTTTCACTCACTGTGAGTTCAAGCTGAAACGCATCATTTTATTCGATTAAAAGCGTTAAAATCAAATCAAGTAGGTTTGTTACAGAATCTGTCACTTAAACCGCTTCCACACAACAATTGTGCTCAGCAGGAAATAAACTATTTTTATAAACTATTCACCAATAAACTATTCACCTCAGAAAGAAATTCGCCAAACAGGGATTTAGCTAGTTTAATTCACATTTTTAAACGCCAAAATTAACGATTTTCATTAATCTTCTTTCTCAGATTTAACAATTAGTCTTTATCGTTTGCTAAATTTGTTTGAAGGTCGAAGAATAATGATGTAATTTTTTTAATAAATATTTTTGTGTCTCCACAATTTCCCATTTACATTAACTTTCTTCCGAAAATTCAGTTATTATTTATCGTTTGTTAAATTAATTTACAGTTCAAAAAATAAATAATTAGTTAAATGATGCTGTAAAAAAAATTGGCTAGTTTCATTTATTTTATTTTCAAAAATTCAATAATTATTACTTATCGTTTGCAAAAATTAGTTTATATTTCAAAGAATAAATATGTAATATTCCCTCGCTTTTGAATATAGATGAAAAGATTTTTTTCTTTCTATACAAGCTTTCTTTGACAAATGCTTTGAACAACCATCAGCACAGCAAGAAGTTGACATTTAAAAAAATTTCATAAGTAGAATATTCTTAGAAAACTCATTTTCGAATACCGAAACAAAAGTAATTCCAGGCAACAATGAAAACAAACCGTTGGAGCTGTTGCCATCCAGAAAGTGAAACAATCTTTACTTCACAGGTGAGGAAATTGCGTTTGTAGCCATATTTTTTATTTTAGTGTAAAAAACCGCCAAGTAGAGGTAATAAGCTTATACAAACTCCACTGTAGAACAATGCCAAATACTTCGCCGAGAGTGTTTGTTTGGGCTTACTACAAAGCGATCAATGGCTTCACATGGCAGACCGGTTTTCCCATTGGTTTTGGCTCGGCAGCATCAACATCTCCTTCTTAACCCTATGGGTAGGGGCGACATGTAATCTGGGGGTTTGGAGCCGAGTTTACGATGGAATATACGATATTGTGAATGTAAAATTTTTATTTGGGTGTAGTGTTCAAAATAATGGCATTGGGAAAATAAAGTTAAATTGAATCGCTGGTTCTCGAAAGCAATTTCCGAATAAGTTTGTAGTTTTGACATTGCATATTTCATTAAAAGGAAAATAAAGGTTTGTGTTAACATTTTTAAAATAATAAATTATTTTTATATTAGTTGTTCATATTCATAGCATTGAATTTTAAAGAAAATATGAAGGAAACCTATCTATATGTATTTTTTTTAAAGAAATACTTGGCCATTCTTACAAAATGTAAGTTTGAGTGCGATTCTAACTTTGAAGTGTTTTATTTTGAAATATCTATTCCTAAAAATATAAATTAATGAGTCATTTCAAATTATTATTATGTAATGGACAAAAAGTTCTAACCTACTATTCTATTTTTTTAGTAATGCTTTGTGATATTATGTATATAGGCAGAAAAAACGAGAAAAATTGTGCAAAAATGCAAAAATTGTTCTCTAATCTCAAACCATTCTAATATAAATAAAATTTTAAACTCAGGCGGGTAGAACGGAAATCGACTGATAAAAGACAGATGGACAAACGTATTAAAAAAAAATAGGAACCTGATCTCGCTGACAAAAAAACTTTTAAATTGGATGGTTAGAAATGGATTTGGAAGGGGGTACAGATGGATGAAAATTTCCATGTTGTCAGTACCAACGCTCAATTTTTTTTTTAATTATTTCGAGAAAAATAGAAATACTTACAAAAATTAAGAACTTAGCTTAGTTTGTATTACGGTTAATTATTGCAGTACACAGTCCAACTGATGTTTAGTAACTATTTTAAAACTATTCATTCTGAAATATTATAAAGTGGTGTGTGGTCATCGAATTATTTATTCCTAAAACTAAACTCCTCGGCGCAACAGCCCATTACTGGGCCAAGGTCTGTCGTGCCCATTTCAGCTTTCGTGACCTAGGGCTATGGTGTGCTAGGCATATGTCCCGGTAAGGTGGTCAGCCTCACGCGGAACCATCAGTGTTTAGTTCCCAAGCATGCTTGGGACCCATTTTATCGACCCACTCAAGGGATGAAAGGATGGGTCAACCTCGCCCAATCCGGGATTCGATCCCCGGACCTGTGGCGTGGCAATGCGACGCACTACCACTAAGCCTCTGGGCCTCAAATATTTATTCCAGCCCACCTTTTAGTTGCTTTAGCTATGAATGATTGTTGCTCATCAATTTAACAAGACGGATAGGGCCTCCTATCATGGACCACCGGAGAGCGAAAAACACACCTAGAAATACCTATCGAATGCCCTTTTTCATTATTATCGGGGTATACTTCGGATGTGATTTTGCAACTACACTCTTCAAATTGTAGATATTTCATTCAAACTTGATCATTTACGTTCAAATCGTACTATGTTTTGGAACCATACAGTCCCTGGACAAATTATTAGACGCACCGAAAGATTTCATGTATCAATCAATGATGAACAAAATACCTTTAGAAGGACATTTGTGTTCCTAGAACTTAAGCTATTGAATAGAAAATACTATCTGCTATATTTAATAGATATATCAACATCTTTTTTAATGTTATGACATTGTTTGGTATGTTTTCATCATTACTAAACAAAATACAGTACGTCTAATAATTTGTCCAGGGATTGTAGTTTATAAAATTTTGACCTAAGTACTTAATAAATAGCCATACATATTCGAATATAACAAACTATTCAAATATATTATTTTGCTACATTTTAAGTTGCACACAGATTTCAAAGACAATTAAATTGACGCTATTTACTTTTAGGCAAATGTAAGTAGAGAAATAACGAACATCCTCTCAGTTTTACGGGGAATGGGCGGGCTGAACCGCGGGTCTCCAAAATCAAGTGCCTCAGTGTTAATCCAATGGTGAAAAAACTATTTTCTCTGCCACATTACTCCGGCTGCATTGAATATTTTTACAAACGGTTTTTTTAAAATAATAAATGTACTTACAGGTCTCTATCTTCACACTTTTTGAAATTGCTTCGAATATTTTGTGTAAAATTATTTATTGAAAATTAAAAAAAAAATATTCGAACGAATTTCAAAAAGTGGAAAGCTCGGGACCTGTAAATCAGCTACAGTTATCACATAAAAAAATCCGCTTGTAAAAATATTCAATACAGCCGGAGAAATGTGGCAGAGAAAATATATTTTTTTCTCCATAGGATTAACACTGATGCACTTTGCTTTGGAGACCCCCGGTCCAACGCGCCCATTCCCCCTTAAAACCTCGCGGAAAAAATCGGCTCTAAAATAAGCCAACGTGAATAACAACAAAGTAGTGTCATTCTTGGCAACTTTGCACCTACTGACGGAACAAATTAAAAAAAATAAAAAATGAAAATAGTAACTTTTGATAAGTTTATTCTATTATTAGATGAATTTAAATAATCACGATGTACTTTGAAATAAAAAAAAATCGTAATCGCAAAAATTTATATAGCAAAATGTCTTTAAAACTCCGTGACAAACAATTTTTAAACGTTTATTTTTAGCCCCTCGCGAAATAGGATTACATTATCATTTTTTTTTGCTCATTTTCCCAATAACAATGGTTCCTAGAAGCCCCAACTGTGTGGAGAAATGTTTCACTATTATTCCTGTATTTGGTTGACCACTTTTCAAGTTTTTAACCTTATTTTTGTAGAAAACATGAGCCAAATTTTAAAATGCTCCTCACTGTATTGCTCCTCTATTTCTATTCCTTCTCTTTAGAAAAACATCCCCTTATAAGTAATCCAAACAGAGCAAACACTCATCTACACTGCTCAAAACAATTAGGGGAGCACTTTCCGTACTTTTGTTAATCCTTTCAGTTCAAACTTTTTATTTTTTTATTTTAAAAATCTAAAATTTGTGAAATAGATTCATTATGCATATAGAAAAAAATGGTAAAAAACAGGGGGGGGGGGGTATCTTAAATTTTTAACTAAAATTTAAGGGGAAAAATTGGAATAATAATTTTTGAATACATTATAACAATAATTTTTTCAAAACTTAATTTGTTAAAAATAGTTAAAATCAATTTTTTTAACATCTAAGAAAGCAAACGTGAAGTATTTAGGGTCAATTTATTGCATAAATTGTTTTGGGAGTGAACTTTAATTTACCATGTTTTTCATTTTTTCATTTAATTAAAACAAACATTATTTAATTCTTCAAAATGCATGATTCTTCTATCTAGCGATAAATAAGTGCGAGCTCAACTTAGTGAGAAAAATATTGCATGCTGATGATTCCAAATGGAATCGTTGGGAGTGAAAGGGTTTAAACCATGCATTCCCCTAATTCTTTTGAGCAGTGTACTTATCACCCTGAAAAAAAATTTGGGTGTGGACCCCACATTCAGCCTCAAAGATAGATCGAGCAGACCCCGATTCCTTCCAGAGCAGTTCTGCCTCACAGTAACAATGTGCGACATTCCATTTATATCGGTGACTCTTCTGTGACGTTTCTGGGGGAAGGGAATTATGTCACATTCACTTTGGCTCGATTGGATTAATTGCATGATAAAATATGTCTCAACTATTCACAAATGCAACCCCCAGCTTAGTAAAAACACACAAAACAGTTCCAAAATGTTGGCAAACACCCATCGCCAAGATTGTACTCCCAATTCTAACCGTCCAATTTTAAAGTTTTTTTTGTCAAAAAGGTAAAATAACGTATACTAATTTTTTAAATACTTCAGTCCATATGTTTGTCTGTACTTTTTTTGGAATATTTTTCCATCTGTCTTTTAACAGTTGATTTGTTTCTAGTCGGCCGGTCTTGAATTTTTTTTGTTAGTCAGATATGAGATAACAGAACAAATTTTGGACTTTTTTATCATGTTTTCTGTCGATATACGTACTATCACAATTTCTTGAGCATTGTTAAAGTAACAAAAAACTATCTCATTCCTTCCAGGAGCAGTTCTGCCTCACAGTAACAATGTGCGACATTTCATTTATATCGGTGACTCTTCTGTGACTTTATCTGGGGGAAAGGAATTATGTCACAAGCACTTTGGCTCGATTGGCTTCGTTACTGGCGAGGATTAATTGCATGTCTCCGACCGTGGTCCTTGATGAGTTCGAGAGAAGAGATGTTTTGTTGAAGTAGGTCTTGGCGATGGGTGTTTGTCAACATTTTGGAACGGTTTTTTCCTGTGTTAATATGTCAGGGATTGTTTTTGTGTTATGTTGAAATGTATTCAATCAATTAGTTTTTTTTTTATAATATCGTGCAAAAAAACTAACTTTTTCAAATCAATAATCGTGGCAAAAGTGATGCTTTTTACGAAATCGTGTTTCAAAGTTACTTTTACGCACTAGTGTGACAAAGTAAATAAGAGCATCTGATTGGTGTAAAATTCTTTATTTGAGCGTGATATTTTATTCGGCGGCTTTGTGATTGGTGTAAAATTTTTTATTTGAACCTGATTCTTTATTTGGCGTCTTATTTAAAATGCCAATCTAAGAAATACTTTTGCACGTGATTTTAAAATAATCGTTCATATAAATAATCACCTTCAAATCATTTGAACGTGATAATAAAATAATTAATAAGCGAATCAATAAATGCCAATATAAAAAATACTTTTTTTTGCACGTTATTATAAAAAATAGTGTATGAAAACACGTTGAAAATAGCCTTTTTTAAACACGTGAATTTATTTCACTGGCTCGTACTTCGCTCGTAAAATAATTTATTCAACTCGTTTAAAAAAGCCTTACTTTTCACACTAGTTGCATGAATAACAATTTTTGTGCGGAGTAAAATATTTGTTTCAATCGAAATTTTTTAAAAAAAAATGGGTAAATTGTTTTTCTAGTGTACTAAGAGAAAGGTTTCATAATTTAGTTTTAATTTTTAATATGGAGTGTTTTACAGGTAGTAGTGAAAGGGATTAAAAATACAAAAAAAAAGTTTCCCAATGTGCTCCGCTCTCTCCCCTAATTATGGATAAACACGTTTGAGAGGGAAAATTATTTCTTTGTTGTTAAAACGTATTTAATTACGATTAATGTGTCTGTGTAGTTTTCAACGAAGATTACATGTTTTTCAAGTTAGACCTGGAAAAATAAATCATACGTCAGTTTTCAGTAGTTAAAAGGAGTCGCCTTTTTTATTATTAAAACACGTTTTATGCTATTATGCAGCTGACATTTATCTGCTAAAAGCCAAAGCTATGATCGTTATGAAAAGCATGTCTAAGTCGTAATGTACTGCTTCTAAAATTAAAATGTATAGATAGTTTTGGTAACCTTTTGCTTTGCACACTCTTTGAATTCGTTATTACGGATGAATACGTTACGGACAATGGAAATTGATGTTTTCGAGGAAAGATGTTGCTTAGTAGTAAATTGTGGCATTGGGTGTTTGTATCAATAATTTGGAAACGGTTTTTGTTTTGTCAATATTTGGGACACTTATGTTTATATGAGAAATTTTGAATTACTTTATCATAGGCCCATAAAATATAGCATAAACTTTGAGGTCAGGAAGTATAAATTTATATCTTATATGAAATGTCATTTTTTTTAATTGTACAAAAATAATATCCGTAAGTAAAAAAAGGTAATTTCGGTAAGTTTTTGTGTTATGAAAATATTTGAAGTTATTGCATTTAAATAATACTAATAACATTAAGTTTTTTCAGTTGTTTCATTAAATAAGATATATATTCAATTAATGATATTTAATATTTATATACTTAGAAATAAAAAACAAATCATTTTTTCAAAATGGTATAATTTAATAATTCAAATCGTCAATTATCAAGTCCCCGCCTCATTATTAAAGAATATATTTGCTAATTATTTTCAAAACCATTTATTACTTTTTCTATTCACGTAATTAGCATAATTACGAAAAATCACAAACGTCAAAAACAATTTCCAAAAACACTAAATACGTGACAACAAAGCATTAAAAAACACTGTAAATCATAAAACACAAAAGTTTTTTTAGGGGTAATAAACCAATCCTCTGTGATTACAACCCATTTTCGTTTACAACACGTACTGTCAATTATTCACACAAAGCACTTTCCAAGCGATAAAAAATAATTGCAACGGCGAAATTTTTAAAGGGTTTTAAAACCCTAGAGACTCATCTTTGCAACGGTTCTCTATAATCATGCTGCGTTAATATCTTTAATTAAATAAACCCTGTTTTCATCAGGAACATTTGACTCATAATGTGAGCACATCAGACTCCCTTTTTAGATTTTGGAAATATAGAATACACAGAGGAGGCATAAAAGTGACATGTCATTTTTTACTCCGGTTTATTGTTCTAGTTATCTTTGCGCTTTGATGTTGTTTTGGGGAGTGGTATGTAGCGCCATCTTTGGAATTATATCTTGGAAAATGTTTCGATAATTGAATAAAAAGAATTTAGTTTTTTGGTGAAGTGAAATGTTTGGTTTAAAACAAAAGTCAATAACTTAGGCAAGTATTTATGTGAACTTTAGTAAAAAGATAAATAGTTTAAATTTTTAACAAATTAACTTCTTCTATTGAAATAAATTTTATTTCATGAAGTTACAAACAATTTTTTGATAGTTTACTATTAACTAAATTCTAGCCTGTTTGAAAAAAATAAAAGTTTATTTTTAAAATTAGTTTAAATTTGATATACTTTTATTGAGTTTAAAAATAGTAAAATACATTTTTAGATGATAACGTTTAAATTATGTTCTAGGAATGATTATTCACAAAAATAATAGCAAAAAGATGCGATTCCATCGTTTCAAATTACTGAATAATTGAAAAAGGTAGATTAATCCAAATATTTGTTTTTTTACGTAGAAAAATTTATTTATTCAAAAGAAAATCGAATATTTAAAACTTTCTTAACATCGATTATGTGTTTACCATTTTCCCATTATAAAACTCCGAAAGAGTTTAATTCTTACCTTTTATTAGATGTGTTTCTTCAACAACATTTCTAAAGCACGATATTCGGCACTGTTCCCTAGAAAAATAATCATTTTGAATAAAAATTTACTCTTAAAAAAGTACATTTTCTTTATTTTTTGAATTAATTTAAATACTTAAAAATAATCATGCAATTCGTAATTTCATGTATGCAAGTGTGTTTGCATAGGTTTCAACTATAAATCGGGTTAGCAAATATTAATATCCAAATATTTGACCAACTATTCGCAGGTACTGTTTACCTCGTGAAAATAAAAAAAATGCTAAGTAACCTCATAAATTATGCTATTGTCCGTACCTCCATTCAAAATTTTTTATCACCCTCAGATTTTTAAATTTTATTTTTTTTAAAGAACGATAACAAATATCTCTCATTTATACTCTTTGTCCGTCCGTCTGTGAATAATATACTTTCCGTCTGAGCCTTCCTTCTGTACAATACTGTGAAACCATACTATCAGGTACTATAAAAATTTTGTAAACATATATATATACACTGTTAAAAATTATGCACTTTGTTTCACCAAAAATATGGTTCCTAGTAGCTGCAACGGCTGAATGGTGAAACGTTAAACCATATTTTTGGTATTCGGTTGAACCATTTCTCAGGTTTTTGTTTTCAAATCCAGAAAAATGGTTCAACCAAACACCGAAAAAAAGGTGAAACATTTCACCACACAGCCGTTGCAGCTACTAGGAACCAATATCATGGTGAAACCAAGCACAAAATTTTTAACAGTGTAGTAGGGGGGAAACAGGCTTTTTCAAATAAGAGAATTGATCATAAAACATTCATTCAATAAATCATTAACTAAAAAAGATGTCCACAAAGATTTTTTTCTAAATCCAAAATAAGAATTAAAACACATTAATTAAAATCATTGAATCAATTCATTAAAAAAATGAGTATTTCTAAGAAATCCAAAATAAAAATCCATCAGTGCAAACTTTAATTTCGCCCTTTTTTATAGAAAAAAAACCTTGTCAACAACCTACCAGAAACTCTTCAAAAATAATTTTCCTATTAAAAAAACCCAAAGTCACATTAAAAAATTGATTGATTACATTGTAAACTCAGAAGTAAAGAAAAAAAATACACTCTCGTCTTGCCTAAAGTCACGTAAATGACAATTAATATTATCTTACACGTTCTATAGAGGAGCGGACGCCTTTGGGCATAGAATTCAGTGTTTAATTAGAAAAACTTCGATAGGGTAGGTGTATATGTTCGAATAAAAAACAGAAAAAATCAATTTAGATTTAATTTTGATGCCTAAAAAACATTAATGAGTTTTTTAGCCCGAGGTAAGCTTAGCTGGGAGTTTTTATTAAACATATTTAGTTTTTTTTCCACCTTTCTTGGAAGATATCAGCATTTTTAAACTATTAAAGTAATACTCCCCGCGCGAAAAAGTATTTAGAGTGGTATTATTTTAATATACATTTTTAATATTTTGTGTATGGGTTCTTGGAAAAAGAGTAGTTTGTATGAAAAAATATTTTCACAATTTATTAGATTTCGCCTTTTTTATGTGATTTAAATAATGATCTAATAAATTATTCATCAGCCTTCAGTGAGTATACGTGGTTTTTATCATGTTTTTGCTGTAGGGAAGGCTTAAGGCGGGTGGTTTTGACTGACGGATGTAAATTTGTTTATTTAATAAAACTACTTGGGATGACACATGATCTAAGCAAGGTGGAACATTATGTATGCAACGTAATTGAATCATTCGTATTCCATACCACATATTAAACCCTTCTAAATAAATGTTTACTAATAAATAATTGTATAGGAGAAGTATACTTAACTTCTTGCATAAGTCAATTCGTTAATTCGAAGAATTTGGAATCAAAATTAATTTATGAAAATGGTTCAATAAGTAACGACACAAGAAAAGTAAAAAGTAAAAGTCACATAATCTAAACGAGGTGTAACTTTATTTATGGAAAGTAATTATATTCTGCGAATCCCATATCAAACATCAAACCCATCTATATAATTTTTTACCGATATGTAATTGTATGGGAGAAATATACTAAACATCTTATAAAAGACGATTCGTTCATTTAAAAAAGATGTAATCGACATGTAATAAAATAAAAATGATTCAAATAGTAAACACACAAGAAAAGTAAAAAAAATGATATAAGCAAAGTGAAACATTATTTATGCAAAGTTATTACATTCTGCGTATCCCATACCAAACATTAAACCCGTCTATGTAAATGCTTACCAATGTAGAGTTCTATAGAAGAAGTATACTAAACTTCTTATATAAGTTAATTCGTTAGTTCGAAGAAGAATTAAAGAGAATGGGTAGGGTAGGCAAACGAAAGAAATCATTTAGTTTTTGCCTAAAATTTATGAAATTTTTTGCAGTTCAATAACAATAATTTTAAAGACTACACAAAGTTTCAAAAATTTACAAACATTATTTTTTCAGAAATTTAATTTTTAGTGGAAAAATTAACGTTTTATTGGACATTTTTAAAATGCTCCTTGCTATTCAATTTTTGTCTAATCTGGTTAATACTTTTTTTACAAACAGTTTGAATACAACTTCATAAAATTGGGTATGGATTTTGCATTCGACTTTTTTGTTAATGTTTTAATAAAACTTGCTGTGACGGCAAGGAAAGGGAATTTTCAACTACATTAAATTACAAAAATTGTAAATAAACAATACATAATTATCAGATCTGAAAATCCATGCACAATTGTCTTTTAAACATTACAATTAATTATTTCTCCAAGTTTCAAAAAAATACACAAACTTTTGAATCGTAAGGGACCAATTGAACATAATAAAAATATCAAAATATACATGATGAGTAAAAGGCTGTTTAAGATAAAGCCCGAGACTGAATAACATACGAATTTCGCTTGGCGCGTTTACAAAAATTGAAACTGTGATTTAAAATCTGCCCAGATTGTTTAAAGTATGCTATGTAATGGAAAGATAAAAGTATAAGCTAATTTTCCACACTAAAAAAAATCGATATTTGTGAAATTTTTGCCTACCCGGTCCCGTAAAAAAAAGGGTTAAACAATACGGTTCAAAAACTAAAGACACAAGATAAGTAAAAGGCATATGGTCTAAGCAAAGTGGAACATTTTTAATGCAACGTATTACATTCTGCGTAACCCATAATAAATATTAAACCCGTCTATATAAATTTTTACTGATGTATACTTGTATAGGAGACGTGTACTAAACATCTTATATTAGACAATTCACTCATTCAAAGAATATGGAATTGACATGAAATAAAAAAAATGGTTCAAAAAGTAAAGACACAAAAAAGTAAAAGGCACGATATACGTGGAATTTTTTTTAATGCAAAGTAATTACATTCTGCGTATCCCATACCAAATATTAAACCCGTCTATATAAATTTTGACCTATGTATAGTTGCATAGGAGAAATATACTAAACTTCTTTTTTGAAATTTTGTTGATTTGAAGAAGATAGAATTGACATGAAATAAAAAAAAAATGCTTCAAAAAGTGAAGACACAAAAAAAGTAAAAAGTAGGAGGGGGGGGACATGATCGGAACAAGGTGGAACTTTACTTATCCAAAGTAATTACATTCTGCGCATCCCAAACCAAGTGTTAAATCCGTTTATAATTTTTTTTTTACCGATGCATATTTGCATGAGAGAAATAGACTAAAAATCTCAAAACAAGACTGTTCATTAATTTGAGAAATATGAAACTGACACGAATTTTTTTAAAAAAATGTTCAAAAAGTGAATAGTTTTTCTTTAAATATATTTCTTTAATTTTAAGATTTATCATAAATATTAAATTAAGGTTTTAAGTCTGGTTTATTTAAAACGACAAAATAAAACAAAAATAATCTAAAAAGAAAGCATCAATTTTAAAAATTAAATAAAAAATATTCTTGAGACGTATAAATTCATATTCAAAATGATGTTTTTATAAGACAATAATTAAAATAAACTAACACCTTTTAGAAAAGTCTTAATTTTATAAATTGGAAATCTCAAAAAATAGTTTTAACCAACATTTTTATATTGGGTTTTTATACCAAAAGTTGCAAATTTAATTATTTAATATTAGTTTAATACCGTTTTATGCACTTTTTATGTGACAAGAATGTGACAAGACCTCATTCTTCAATAGCTTGAAAATAACTATTTTAAAGGAATAGTTTTTTTTTTCATTTTTAGCACTTGTTTTTTATGAAATGGCAGCTGTTTATGTTTAAAAAACTAATTCAGCACTTATTTTTAATTCCTTATAAATATTTTTTTAGATTCTTAAACCTGCTTGATTAAAAAAAATATACACGTAAATTAATTTCTTTGAGTCTGATAAAACATCTAAGAATTTGAAGAAAACTAATTCAACCTGCGAGACAAAATTCTTTAACAAATAAAGGAAATATATTTTTATTTTATCTTCATTGTTTAGTTTGGTGGAAATATTAACTTTGCTGCTATACCTTCATGTTACATCAAAGTAGCTAATATTTATTCATGGTGACTAATAAATGTGACAGTTGTTTTCATTATATATTTCCGTACATTTCGATAATTAAAATTATGTTAAATAAAAAACGATATTGGTTTTGAAGTAAACTAAATAAAAACTTAAAAATTTTTGGTAACCATTATAGTTTTCCTGTTTAACTTTTAGAATGGTTATTTATAGTAGAATTGTTAGAATGGTTAATTATAATAATAAACTAATGTCATTTAATGTTTAAACTATTTTTAGACTATATATTAAAATACTTTATATTACCTAGCCAGAAAGATTAGTCGAGATTCTGGTAAATAAAACAACGCCATTTTTTAAATCAATTTTAAGCTCTCGATGACAGTTGTGTAGTTCAAATTAAATTTAAACTCAAAATCTTAGTAATTTTTAAAAATTTCCTTTTATTAGCAAATTTTAAAAATGAAATAAGGGAATTCCAAAGATAAACTAATGCCATTTAAATTACTTTTAAACTATGTACAGTCCCTGGACAAGTTATTAGACGCACTGTATTTTTTTTAGTAATTTTATGTTTCTTAAGAGTTTTTATGCAATAATGGTATATTTAAACTACAATATTATTGATTTTTATTTAAAAGAATTGTTGTAGACTACATATTTGTATTTATTTTAAGATAATTAGGATTAAGATTAATTTATATTAATTATTTATTATAAGATTATTTATATAAGATTATTTACGCAGGAGACAGTACAGTCTTGCATTGATAGCATGCCGCGCAGAATTAAAGCTTTGATAGAGGCTGAAGGTGGCTCAACTAAATATTGACTTTTACTAACATTAATTTCACTTTTCTTTCAAACTTAATAAACTTATGCTTTTCTAAATTAATTCTGTTTTATTTATGTCAAATAAATCGGTTATTGTTTGGATAATATAAAAATAAACAATACAATTTAAAATAATAAAACGGTACAATATCACCTCGAAATTTATACTTTACATGAAATCTTGCAGTGCGTCTAATAATTTGTCCAGGGACTGTATGTATCACACGCTTTTTATCATCAAAAGCACGAAAGAATAGACAAGGTTCTGAAAATAAAACAATGCTCTTTTTAAAGCCACTTTAAGCTTTCCGGCATATACCCATTCTTATCCGTCAATATAAAACCGTTATTTCTGTCAGTTTTTCCATCATAAAATAACCACCCCTGACACAACGTTGCCTTGTAGATCCCAAGTCTGCCTTGTCAGGGCTACTTTAGCGTAACATGGATTTGCTTTTTGTAGGTTATTTTTATTTCTGGGGACCCGTCACAACGCGATCAGTTTTAACGGGTACCCTGTCCGAGTTGGCAGCAAGGAGGGTTTGGGAACAACACATTGGGCAGCCTTGGATCTTTATTGGAGTTGAGGAGTGTGTCACGAATTCCTATCTAATGCAGTCTGTGTCAGATGGCAGTATAGGGTAATGGCTTATATAAATAGTTGGCTTTTAATCTTTTTTTGTAATTTTTGTTAATTTATATAAAAAATCAAAAGTTAAATGAAAAATTTTATGTTTATAAAGTATATCTTTTGTTATTTGATTCAAATTTAAATGTAGTAAAAATAGTATCATAATAAATAAGGGCTTTTTTTAAAGGTTGTTTCAATTATTTTTGTATGGAAGAACAACACAATCTACACTTCTATAAAAACGTGATCAAACATCTCTAAAACCAAACAGGAACCAAAGTATTGTGTAAATATGGCAATATTAATATATTATGTTGATTCAATAGAATTGGGGTAATGGGGGATATACAAACGCAAATTTGTACATTTGTACTGTTCCAACACAACTGACTATCGCAAGAGGAGACGATTATTATATAAATGCGTGATTGACAAAGGAGCCGTAATAGTTATTTATGCAACTAGTGTGAAAAGTAAGGCTTTTAAACGAGTTGAATAAATTCACGAGTTTAAAAAGGCTATTTTCAACGTGTTGTCATACACTATTTTTTATTTAAACGTGCAAAAAACGTATTTATAAAATTGGCATTTTTTGATTGGCTTATTAATTATTTTATTATCACGTTCAAATGATTTGAAGGTGATTATTTATATTAAAGATTATTTTAAAATCACGTGCAAAAAGTATTTCTTAGATTGGCATTAGAAATAAGACGCCAAATAAAGAATCGCGTTCAAATAAAGAATTTTCCACCAATCACAAAGCCGCCGAATAAAAGAATTTTACACCAATTCAGATGCTCTCTCTTATTTACTTTGTCGCACTAGTGCGTAAAAGTAACTTTGTAACACGATTTCGTTAAAAGCATCACTTTTGCCACGATTATTGATTTGAAAAAGTTCGTTTTTTTGCACGATATTATAAAAAGTTAGTTTTTTTGCACGATATTATAAAAAGTTAGTTTTTTTTGCAAGATTTTATAGAAACTATATTTTTAAATAGAAACTATATCTAACATAAGCATAAAAAATTATAACATTCATTTAAAAGTGCCATACTATATAATTTTAAGCTTCAATACATTTCTTTTATCCGGAACATCAAAGAGCAGATGCTGAACCACATTTAGGAAGAATACATGCGTGCTGCGCCTTTAACAAAATGTGTGTACTAGCCATTCATAATGATTTAGTCGAAACACAATCTTCGTAATTGTTTTAACACAACTTATGATTTTTGGAAAAATTGAATCAGAAGTTAAAGTGTTTTTTTCGGAGTAGACAGTTTTTAACTTTAAATTTTCATTGTGGGATTCATTAGTCATTACTGCAAATTTCGCAATTACTTCTTGCTTTCTTTTATGGCAATCTTTCCAAGGACATAAATAATTAATATTAAGTATGGAAATCTCCACTCTGCAACTCTCTTTTTATTTAACCTTTTTAGAAATATAGATATATATTATGGTTTGAAAATGAATTCATTTTATAACTTTTTTTATATCATTTACCATTGCATTTATGTTTCCAAAATTTTCCATGTGTTTATGAAATAGCGTTATCTTACTTTTTAGAGACTTTAAGGTTTGAAGCTCGGTCGTGTGTTCAAAAACATTGAAATAACTTGTTCCGTGAAAAAAAATTCCTTAGTCTTCGATTGGGAAAATAAACAAATATGTTATTGATAGTCAAAAACCTGCATTAGAATTTTTTGTTATGAACATATACTTTTCTATAAAAAAGTCGTTTTTCAATTAACCCATTACCCATTTGTGAAAGCCATTAAGGGGGAATGGGCGCGCTGGACCCGGGGTCTCCAAAGCAAAGTGCATCAATGTTAATCCTATGGCGAAAAAAATATTTTCTCTGCCACATTTCTCCGGCTGTATTGAAAATTTTTACAAGCTGATTTTTTCCTGTGATAAATGTAGCTGACTTACAGGTCTCGACCTTCCCATTTTTTAAAATTGGTTCGAATATTTTTTTTTAATTTTCAATAAATAATTTTACACAAAATATTCGAAGCAATTTCAAAAAGTGGGAAAATAGAGACCTGTAAGTTATCTACATTTATTATTAAAAAAAACCCGTTTGTAAAAATATTCAATACAGCCGGAGAAATGTGGCAGAGAAAATAGTTTTTTTCCCATTGGATTAACACTGAGGTACTCGAGTTCGGAGACCCGCGGTCCAGCGCGCCCATTCCCCCTTAACACCTCCCTTGCAGAACAAAAACTTTTAAGATTGTGAAATTTGATTTTCATTTCACGTAATGTATCCACAGGAATTTATTCAGTACCGTGGTCTTCATTTGTCTCAAAGTCAATATATTTTTAAACTTAGGTAGAAAGCTTATTTTCTCAAGGTAAACTTTCCTGACGATCGTCGTTAGTAAGTTAAGTAATATTAAGAAGGATTCAATTTTCGAAGAATTGCAATTTTAGAATAGTGTCCAATAAGCCCCTTTCACAAATTCTTAATTGCCCATTAAATATTAAACTTTTAAAATGTGACAAACTTTTATACCCGCAATTTGAAATTAGCGTAGCATTCGTGCTTAGCTCATCCCATTATGCATCTATAGAATATAAAGATCACTTCACTATCTATCTGAAAGAGGGGTTGAACATTTCAGCAAGGTAATTAAGCCTAAGAAAATTAATGTCCTAATTGAATGCCGTACGTAAAAGAGGCGCCGGCGAAAACTGCATTATCAGCGGCTTTTAAAAGATCGCTGCTGACTCATCGACACCAAGATCTGCAATTAAAGGGCTACAAATTCGATTTCGATGATGTCCGGACACAATAATACCCCTTAAAAATAAAAACTTCATATGTATCTACCTATCCAGTAGTTTCCCTAAACAAATTATCCTACCTTAAATAGGTCAGGGACCTCTAAATGGTAACTTCATTACTTTATCAACGTGAGTTTAGGATCTTGTTTTACCCTTACCCTCCTCCTCTACGGTTAATTATTACAGTGTGTCATTTCGGGTCCGAAGTTCCTCATTACAACTTAATACCCTTACCATTACATTACGCTTCCCCAGGTGGCAACATTCTTAATTAAATACGACACCTGCACACTAGAGTTAGAGATGAATGCTTGGCGCGAGATAGAAGTGGAGATGCTTGCAATAGGAAGCGAAGCCAAGAACCCCTAGTAAGCACAACAAACCGATTACTAAACGTTAGTTCTGTAGTGGCTTCGCTAACCCATAGTCTACCAAAAGGATCCTCAAGGTGGAGATGTGTTACCTCGGCTTATATACTACTATTACGTTGTAATCTGAAATAGTGGTGGGAACGTGGCTGTAAATCAGCGCCACCTAGTTGTTGAGGGCATATTGAGGTTGCGCGTGTGGTAATCCGCCACAGTTCAATAAAAAACGCATCATTTTATTCTTTAAAAGGCGTTGAATTAAAATAAGAATGACAGTTTGTGCAGTTGTAGGCTGTAGCACGAGATCTGAATCAAGATAGTAGTAATTTCCCTCACAGATGAGAAAAATGCGTTCTAATTACAGTTTTTATTCGAGGGTCAAAACCGCCAAGTCGATGAAGTAAGCTATGCAAACTCCACTGTAGACTAGCCCTCAATACTTCGCCAAGAGCGTTTGTTTGGGCCTACTACAAAGCGATTGATGGCTTCACTTGGCGAAGCGGTTTTTGTATTGGGTTTTGCCCAACAGCATCTCCATCTTCTTTACTCTATAGCTGCACCACACAGCTTGGAAAGTTTCGTTTTGGTAAATGCGATGCCGAGCCGCATTTCGAGTATGTGACGTGAGAAGTCTGATAGAATGGGATTCGGTCTTTAGTTGGGTGGCAGGATCAAAGACTATATGAAGTAGTGAGCGAATTAAATAGTAAAGAGAAGGTCTGGAAGGGGACTAAGATGAATCGCTTGTTTGGCGAGAAATATTGATATTGGCTTATTTTAGGTGATGTAACTATTTTCATCTTTCATTCTTGCTTTTCCTTCGATTGAAGCTTTGATTGGTGGTATGTTCCTACGTGATATTAATTCACCAATCAACGCACGAGTAGGCTATAGAACAAGAATTTATTTTCATTTAGCATATCTGTTGCTACTCAGAACCTGAAATATGCTAATTGGCTACTTGTCGCTGTCTTTTGCAAAAGCACTAAAGTATTTTTGAGATCTATTTTGGGTACACTTTTACAATGAGTTTCTTCGTAACATTGTTTTGTTCAAAAAAGAAATGACGTCTCCGTTTAACAATGCTTGTGAAAAAGAGAAATTATTTGATGCAAACTTTCACTTGTTAGGAAAATCCGCCAAGTCATTGCGCCACACCCACGTGACTTGGGAAGCGTTGTTAGACACATTTAAAGCTTCCTAATGTGCAGTTTATTTTTTCATCATAAGTCTTTGTGCGCGTCGGAGGTGTTCTGAGCCCTTTGGGGAAATTGCTGGAGTTGGGGGCGGATAATGATGGTTCTTGGAATATTTTTGGATAATGAGTTAGGATTTAGCCGTTGTGGATATGTCCTGGTAAGAATCTGAGTTCGAAAGAGGTCCGATTAATATACTTGTCGGGAAAAAACATGTTAGATAATTTGACTCGCTAATCAGAAGGATTATATGGTGTGCTTATTACTTTTATTTCTAGTCACATTTAATGTTGTTAGGAGTTAATAACTTCCGAGGAAAACAAATTTTTGATGTAAGGTTCGTTGACCTGTGGAAGAAAAGTAGTAATACTAGAGTTCGACAAAAAATGATTGACACACTTTGCAAGTTTTAAGTTTTTCTTGATACTTTTCTCATAAACTACTAAGAAATATGAAAAATGCTTTTTTACAACTTGTAACACGTATTTCGGTGTACATTTTCACTCAAACATATAGTATCTATTGTAAGTTATATGTAATCAGAATGGATCAAAAGAAAAAAAGCTTTGGAGTACCAGGATCTTAAAGTTAAAAGAAACGTAATGTTAAAGAAATATTTTCCTAAATCAAAGCTAAAACTCTGTAGAAAAAAATATTGTTCATATGGAATATTGAATAAGATTAGCATTTAAAGGAAATAACAAACCAACAATTTTATTTAATTAAATAAAAAAAAATTGTACCACGCGGTACTGTACAGTATGCAAGGAATCTTACAGAAATAACGAATAAACACAAAATTGAAAACTGAAGTTGTAAACAAAACCAGAGAGAAAATGACAGAAGTATCCATTATTTTTACTAGATCAGAGAAAACACATCAGACCATCTCAGGAAAAGCTCCTAAAATCTTCTTCTGACGATAGATCTTTAATTAGTATCCAAATAGCAGTGCAGGAGAATATGTTCTACGTTCTCTTCACCGTTACCATAATCACAATGTCAATTTTACAAAGTAACAATTCGAAATTAATTTAAAGTTTCCATGGCCATTATAAAAACCTGTGAATCTGAAATGGTTAAAAAAAATGGTTGAAAAAATGGTTAATCGAATGATTGTTGATTAAAACAAAAATTTCATAAGTCATTGAATTATAATTTTTTTTAAAACTATTATAAATACGAATATATTTTTTAAATAAATACTGCTAAAGCCATAAATTTTAAATAATAAATAATAATAAAATATAGAGATTTTCATGGTTTACTAAAAATTATCTTGACCATCATTAACTGACTATTTTATTTAAAAGATATGCAATAAGTTACAAACACCTTGCATTTGTGTACGATTCAATTTAAAAAGACCGTTTAAATACTAAACAGAGCTTTGTTTCCACACTATTTAGCTGTCATTAAAAAATGGTTTGAAATTAAAAATGGCGTTGTTAAGCTTCAGAAGTACGTAATTTGAATCGACTTTACATTTCCTTTTAAAAACAAGCTTTTGATTTTCTTTAAAATTTTGTATGGCATTACTTATAGGAATCATCCAAGTTTTAAAAATTTATGATCGAAGAAAGATTATTAAAATTACAAAATATTTTAAACTAATTTGAAATTATAGATAAAATAGAAAAATCTTCCATTGAAATTAGAGATAAATTCTGCAACGCATTTCGAATAAAAAGTTCTCTTTCAAAATTATTATCATTATTTTTACGCATTTTTTAAAAAAAATTCTACCATAACAAAAAGATGAGAAATATAAAATTCTATTTCAATTATCTCTCCCTCATGAGTTTTATATACTGTTATAGAACAGAAATACAAACCAACACAATATATAATATTTCTTTCAAACTGGCATTAATGGTAAACTAATAAGTAAACTTTTTATTTTTAATAATGAAGACTTACTTTTTGAGAAGAAATTCTTCATTAAATATAATTATAAAATAATTATGTTCTTCAAAAGGTAATAAGGAAACAACTTTTTACGTATTTTTTTCAGTTTCACTAAGTAAGACCGGGAATTAAAAAAAATATTTCTTACTACAAATTTTAATTATATGTTTTCTTTTAAATTTTCTTTTAAAAGAAGAAAAATATTTTTAAAGTTTCTTTTCAGTTTAATAAAGAAAGTTCAAAAATTAAAAAAAAATAGGTTTATTTCATAACAAATTTCAATTATATATTTTAAATGTCATAAAAATAAATAAGCAGCGGTATTTTTTAAAAAAAAATAACCTATAAAACCCAAAAAGAAATACGGATTACATAAGTTTTTTTTTTAAATTGTAATTTATTATAAAGCCCTTGAGGATTAAAATAAAGAGCTACTGCTGTCACAGAAAAAAAAAAAACTTTTAAGCGTTTATCATTTTTATTGGTTTTAGATCAAAGTACAAAAATTCAAATACCAAAATTAGTGTTTTGAATTTTTTTTGTGTGTTTTCCAATATATAAAATTACAAGAGGTTTTTTTTAAAATGTTTTTTGTAATAAATTCATTAAAAATGAGACTGTAAAAAAATGTATTTATTTTAATTGAAAATTAATGATTCCGTATCTTTTTTTATGATTTCTAGCTGGAACAAAAAACATTTGTTTTAAAGAATGGTAAACCTTAACATAAAAAATTAAAAGAAAATATATTTTGTAGAAATTCCATTTTTAACAATTTTTCTTTATATAGTTATTTATTAATATTTTTTTGTGCGATTTTAGACGTTTTTATATTTGAACTTCCTTTAAATCTCAATTTATTCGATGAAACAAGCCCCAAATGTTGCATTTATGGTTTTTAAATACACCCAATAGGTTAGTTAACGCTATTTGAATTTTTTTCAAACCAGCATACTGATTTGTATAAAGATGTAAAGTACATTTATTCTATGCAACAATACAAAAGTTTAACATTACAGGAACCTAACTTGGGAAAGGACTTCTTGCAAATCACAACAGTGTTCTACTATTTTAATTTACATGTGAAGTGTATTTGAATAGAATAAAATACTTTTTATTTGAAATCTATTGTTGACAGCTAAAAGCAGACGTAAATCTTGAGATTTTTGCGTACAATAAAGTTAGTAATTCTTACATGTATTGCATATACGGCATGGGAAAATTGTATAGAAGTAAAAATGTTTAGATTTAAACAGAACAAGCATTTAAAACGTAATATTTTAATCAATGTTTTTTCACAACTATAAAATTTAATTTATTGGTTATATTGTTTTAGATAAAACGTTAAATGATAGTGAAATATTTCTATAGATTATTTTATTTCAAAATGGACCGCACTTTTTAGCAAACTAATGCTGTGTGTATATCTCTATGTTTAAAAAATTATCTTATAACAAGTAAAAAAAAATGAAAATAAAAAAAACTTTACATTATAAAGCACATAAAGAGAAATACCACAATAACACCTCCCTACTATTTTACAACAACATTTACAAAGTATTACTAAAAAAAATCATCTTTAGAAGGTCCAGTTATAGTATTGATATAAAACGCATATTTATTGTTATAACATGCAGCGCCATCTATATTTAACGAGTGAAATTAATTACAATCCAACCCTTTGTAAATTAACTCAGTAGTTTATAATAACTAACCGATGAGAATAAATACCTTCAGGGATAAATTTTTAAGGTAGAATACCAATAATTGTTTTTATGTTTTCTTATTAAGTGCATTTTTAAAAAACTAGGGGGGTGTAACACTACACAACTTTCAATTACCTTTCAATAAATCAATGCAAACATTTAAAAAGTAATTTTAATGACATTAAGACAATTTAGTACCTTTAAAACCAAAAAATTTTAATGGGCAATTTTTTTCGCATGGATATTTTTCTCGAAAACCATTTTATGGCGTTCGACAGGTACTAGGAACTTCGTGTACTAAATTTTAAGTCTTACTTTTTTACTAAGTCTTACTCTGCTATTTTAGTTCGAGCTGTGGAGTGGTTTCAAGCAGACAGACGGACCAACTTTCGAAAACCACTTTTTCAGAATCAGCACCCTTCAAAACGCGTAGAAAGTACAAAATCTCCATTTCGGATTTTCAACCCCATCACATTACTTTCATTATCTTATATTTCATATCATGAAATTAAAAGTACTAAAAAAATTCATTCAAGTACGATTGTTAAAAAAATGACAAATATCAAAATTTGTAATTTAAAATTACTCGTTATACTGTGTACGACAAATGCAATTTATGTAAGAAACAATGTAAGAAGTTATTTTCCATACGAATTAAAGATTGTAAGTAATAAATCATAAAAGCCTGAACTTGCAAATACTAATAAATACAAATTTCAACTTAAGTGTAATTTGAAAGAATCGACTTGATTGTAAATAAATCAAAAATACAAATTTGTAAAAATATTTTAATGGGAGATAAATGATATTTTATACAATGAAATATAATTTTTGTGGAGATTAGCGATAAGTTTTAAACTCTAAAAAACTGTTAAGAAGATAATGAGGAAAAAAATCAAACTTTTTACAAAGAAATTCAAAATAACAATACTAAGAAATAAAAAGTTTATCTAACTTGGACGAATAAATTATTTAACAAATATTCTTGTTGCACTGAAAATTTACCATTGTTGTATTTTTTCTCGTATTTACATTTCAGGGAAAAATATTTTCCACGTTTTTTTTTTTGTATTTCAGTTTAAACTTTTGTTGCAGCGTAGAAAAATGTTTTTTTTTCTAAAAAATAAAAATGTGTTTCAGAAATAAATTTCAGTGTTTTCTTTAACATTTTTGTGTGTATGATGAACTATAATTATATTTCAATTGCATAAAAAACACTTTTTCCAAAATAGTTTGAAAGTGGAATAGCCTATATTGACTTAAAATAAGTTGTAAAATAATACCACATACGAAACTTTTTGAAGAGGTTTTTATATCTAATACAGTAACCTTTAATCTATGCATAATAAATTTATGTAGCTTGAAAGCTTACATTTACATAACCATATTCCATTATTTTATTTATTAACCTAAACATTTAACAAAACATGATTTTAAAACTTAAGCTTTTGTAATGCAAAATAACCTTAAAGAAGTAGTTTTTGGAACCGGTGTTGAACAAAAGAATATTTATTGTAATTCATCACAATTTCTCGATAAGGTTTTTTAGAAGAGTAAGCTTGCAACACAAGTTTCAAACTCACAATTTACAATCCACACCCATCCATTCGACAAAACTTTGTTCTCACCGATCAAAGTATTCTTTATTCAAAATGTATTCTCCTTTTTTAAAATCCCTTAATATTTTTTTTCCAAATTGCCTTATCACTTTCTTTAAAAAGCTTTCTCCTTTTTATCACCAATAATAGCACGCTCAGAGAGCAATGGCGCATGTGATGTCGCCCAAGCCAAAGTCACCGGCTACTTCAAGCTATCCATCATTTGTGTCTGTCACTTGGTGACGTCATAACCGACTTGTGCACTTCCTTTGGGGAAATTTAAAGTTTGATTAATTTTTTTGTAGGGATTTTTTGACTGGGGTAGGGGGATTTTTTTATTTGTTTCGAAAAGGGGTAGTGTCAGCTGCGTTATTGATTTCAGTATGATTTTTTTAAACTGCCTACAAAATTCTCGTGAAAGTATTTTTTAAATGTACAATAAAAAAATGCCTTATGCAATACTGGATAAAATATATTACGAAAGTGACAGTTGTAATAAAATTTAACTCATAATAGTGATTTAATTTTGGATGGTTACTTAAATAACAAACTAAATACTATGTAAAACAAATAATAACACATTTACTTTTAAGAAAAACACATAAGCCACTCAGACCCAAGCAACAACAACAAAATAGTTTTATATTATATTGAATATTCAAAACTCTCCAAATATATAGATACTCTCCAAATGAATACAAACGAACTCTCGAAAGTTACAAAGAGTTTTGTCGAATGGATGGTGTGGATTGTAAATTGTGAGTTTCAAACATGGGTTATATTATGCAAGCTTACTCTTCTAAAAAACCTTATTGCGAATTTGTGATGAATTACAATAAATTTGTATTATTTTGGTTCTAAAAACTACTTCTTTAATCGTTCATTTTCGGAATAGTTTTTGTTTTTTACAAATGTTTAAGTTAATAAATAAATTAATAAAATATGGTTAACACTATATGTATAGTGAAATATAGCTTATAAACTAATCCGGTGACTTCAGCTATAACTTCACATGGACTATTTCTCTCTGAGCGCGCTGTTATTGTTGATAAAAAGAGGATATCTTTTGAAGAAAGTGAAAAGACACTTGTTAAAAAAAAATATGCGACTTAAAAACAAAATATACATTTTGAATAAAGATAATTTGATTCGTATGAACAATTTTTTGTGTCGAATGGATGGCTGTTTATTATGGATTGTACACTGTATGATGCGATTTTGTAACTTGAGTTGTTTAGTTTAGTTTGAATTATCGTCGCACTAGAGCCACACGAGGGCTATTGGCGACGGGCGTCATATTTTAGAACCACAGTCAAGTGACGAGCCGACACCTGAGTAGGCACCCAACTCAACCGTTTAGGGCGACATCGTACGCAGCGTCAGGACTTTGAAGGATATTTTAACCTGCACTCCATCTACACGGGGTATTATTCGTCGGACATTTTTGGCTGCACTGGCCGTTTATACACTCTTAAAACAAACGAGCGGTTTTAACTCAGTCTGAGTTAATTTCCACTCCTTTCCGGTGCCGAAAATGCACTTCTCCTATAGGAGTGAATTTCACTCTTTTTCGGAGTGGGTAAAAGAAATAAAAGAAAACCACCTGCGTTCTACACTCTTAAAACGAGCGGTTTTAACTCAGTCTGAGTTAATTTTCACTCCTTTCCGGTGCCGAAAATGCACTTCTCCTATAGGAGTGAATTTCACTCTTTTGTTTTAAGAGTGTAGGTCGGCAGTTATTTTGGCGATGCCCGGACCCGAACCTGGGACCTTTCGCATGCTAGGCGAATGCCTAACCGACTGGGCTCCCCAGCCCCTAACTTGATTTGTAGAGTTAAATAAGCTTATTCTTTTTTTAAAATAAGTTTGTGCATGTATACGTGCACTAAATTACAATAAACATTTTTTTCCGTTAAAAATATATTTCAGAAAAACTACATTTGTGATAATTTTGAATTTCAATAGCTTCAGTGATAGAATCTCATATTATCAGAAGTTTGATTAGGAAATAAATACGCATAATAGTTATAGGAAAAGCTTACAGACACAAATGATGAATAGTTCAAAGCAGTCGTGTACTTAAGCTTGGTAAAAGATAATCATCTTTAACAAGAAACATTAATTTTCTCGATAATCATCAGATATATGTGGCATATTATAACTTAACCCCCTCAAAATCACCAATTAAACTTAATAACTTAAATTTCCTTTTTAAAATATCCTTAATACCGTTTATTAATATCTTTAACATCCCAACAACAGCGTCATCTAGTCGCAACAACACTGTTAAAAATTTGGTGCTAGGTTTCACCATGATATTGGTTGGTTTCACCATCCTAGTAGATGCAACGGCTGAATAACCAATGAATGAACCCTGAATGACCAATCAGGGTTTAGCATCGATGACGAGAGAGGTTTAAGGCCACAGTCAAATATTTGCTGAATAAACAGTTTATGTGGGAACGGTTACTTCACTGTTAAAAATTTTGTGCTTGGTTTCACCATGATATTGGTTCCTAGTAGATGCAACGGCTGAATGGTGAAATGTTTCACCTTTTTTTCGGTGTTTGGTTGAACCATTTTTCTGTATTTGGAAACAAAAACCTGAGAAATGGTTCAACCGAATACCAAAAATATGGTGGAATGTTTCACCATTCAGCCGTTGCAGCTACTAGGAACCAATATCATGGTGAAACCAAGCACAAAATTTTTAACAGTGAAGTAACCGTTCCCACATAAACTGTTTATTCAGCAAATATTTTACTGTGGCCTTAAACCTCTCTCGTCATCGATGCTAAACCCTGATTGGTCAATCGAAGAAAAAACAATAATAATCTGTAGTTGTGAATCACTTTTTAATTGGACTCCGACATGCAAGGTTGTGTGCTTTTGTCGGGCCGAGCTACGGCTCCGGCTCCTGACTCCGTCCCGTTAAATACTCTAAATAATCTCTTTACGATAAATTATCTTGGACGTCCAAACTATCTCCTTTTATTAGAATGAACTAAATATAATTATGCTCTCCTGTGTAGTAGATGTTTTTCTACTACATATGTATGTTCAAGAATATACAGTTTCACAAACTACACCTATATGTTTTTTTTTATTTCATTAACTTCGATTTTATAATCGTCTATTTGAATCATTCCTTAGCGTATTCATAAAGGATAAATTTGAATTTGATTCCCCCAAAAAATATGTGGCGGATCTGGTTGATACATAATGCAAATCATTGTACTTCACACTGTACCTGTAACTGACACTTTCTGTATATAATAACCGTCACTATGTTTGTAAACGTTCTCTATTTTGATTTTACTTGATATGATTCAGTTTACGAGTATATACCTTTTATTTTTATGTTTTGTTAATGTTTGGATGATAATTAAAGTTGCGTTCAATGCCTAGTCGTGTGATCATTAAAACCACAGAACATTTGCGGATAAGAAGCAGGCCGCTTTATTCAGCAAAAATATATGCAGTTGAAAAAGTTTGAAATTATAAAAACAATGAAAGATATATACCATCCATAAATATTTAACATTACGAATTGCGTACACACAAACAGTGTTTATTGCATACATATTTATCAGTTCCCATGAAATAGATCCATTAGTAAAAATATATTTTGTCAATTTACCTCATGCGCCAGATATTTACATACCTATGTATTTCATTATGCATCTGCCAAATCATCATGTGAATATTATGCTAAACTTTAAATGTATCTTTCGCTTCGAAGTTTTCAATTGTAAGTAAGCCTTGTGGAAATATTTTATTGCAACAAAAATTTACTGCAGATTTCCATGCAGATTTACGTTTCGAAATAATAAAAGGGTTGCATCAATCCATTTAAAATTTATATAACAATAGACGAAGCTGCGTTTGTTTTGTAAAGATATACTAAGGAGATTATTCTATCATTATTTTCTCGAAAACAAAAAAATGTATATTCCGTTGCATTATCCAGGTACTCGCAAACAATAAATGGCTTTGTTTAAAAGAACACAAACTCTTGGAAATAGAAAATAATATGTATCCTAAATCCCCTATTCAATGCAGAACTCTTAGACTATTTGGAGACGTTTGGCGAATTATTTTTAAACAAAAGCAATCTTTCTCAAGTAAACACTAACCACACAAAATATCAATGGAATATATTTTTGTGTTGTTCGAAACATTCTATCTCCTTTGCTATCATCATTAAAGATACAGCAAGTAAACAAAACACCTCAGTATACGCAGACATAACAAGATAGGTCGATAGATGGCGTGACACCGTTGTATGTGTAACGCCAGTAAGTTTGGCTTGGAGCTCCACACTGTTTCGGCGCTTGGTTTTACAAAAATATGGTTCCTAGTAGCTGCAACGGCTGTGTGGTGGTAGGTATCAACATATTTTCGATGTTCTGTTGAACAATTTCTGGGTATTTGTTTCTTAAACGTGAAATATTTTTTAACATTTCAGTATACAGCCGTTGCAGCCACTAGAAACTTTTATTATGGGGGAACCAAAAGCCAAAATTTTACCATTGTACAATACGTTATATTGCCACATACTTGTGGAAACAAGTGCTGCCTCCTGTTTGAGGTAATGGGCGCGCTGGACCAGGGGTCTCCAAAGCAAAGTGCCTCAGTGTTAATCCTATGGAGAAAAACTACTTTCTCTGCCCCATTTCTCCGGCTGTATTGAATATTTTTACAAGCTGATTTTTTTCTGTGATAAATGTAGCTGACTTACAGGTCCCGACCATCTCACTTTTTGAAATCGGTTCGAATATTTTTTTTTAATTTTCACTAAATAATTTTATACAAAATGTTCGCAGCAATTTCAAAAAGGGGGAAGATAGAGACCTGTAAGTTATTTACATTTATTATTTAAAAAAAAAACGTTTGTAAATATATTCAATACAGCCGGAGAAATGTGGCAGAGAAAATAGTTTCTTCGCCATTGGATTAACACTGAGGCACTTGAGTTTGGAAACTTCGGTCCAGCGCGCCCATTCCCCCTTAAGGGGATGGGAGATTTCGTCAGCATCTAGACGCTTAAATGTGTTAATGTGCCTTATGACTTTTCTCCATAAATCGAGTGGAAACCAGTGGAAAGTCCCACCAAATTTATAAAGTAACGTTACACCATAAAACTAAAGCACTTATTTGTGTTATGTTATCTACATGAATTTAGTGTACCATTACTCTATCTTCTACTATTTTTATGCTGTAATGCCACGCAACACATTTTCACAGTGTAATAATAGAGCGTTTGTCGTAATACCAATTACGTTAGATTCTCGTTAACAAGTGTGAAGCTATTAAGATTTCAATCAAGTCGAAGCGATGTTCGTACATTACCATTGTCTGTACGTGAGTGCTAACAGCAGGTAAAACCGTAAGTGCTGTTTTCGTTTCCGTCGCTTGTAGAAATCTAATTGACTCAAGGTTGTGTCTGGGATCAACCGACACCGCAAGTACGGAGAAAATTACCGGAACTTGTCCAAACAACCCTTGGGTACCAAGCATGCTTGGGAACTAAACACTGGGGGTTCCGCGTGAGGCTGACCACCTTACCGGGACATATGCCTAACACCTCAGTGCCCTAGGTCACGAACGCTGAAATGGGCACATGCAGGCCTTGGCCCAGTAATGTGCTGTTGTGCCGAGCTGCTTAGTTTTTAGTATTGTCCAAAACCCCCCCCCCCCCCCCCCCGCAAACAAGGCCTCTGCACGTGTTACCATGTGACGTAGTGACAATAGTATACTGTGACTTATCATTTACTTTAAAAAGTTGGCGGTTTATGTCCTGGCACTGCTTTTCGCTTTTGTGATTGGTTAGATAGGACTATACTTCAATAACTACTCACTTCAATAACGTTATTATTTGATTGCAGAGGCCTTCTCTAAAGAAAGTGTTGGTCCAATCGTGGCGTAAATCGTATCGTGGCGTTAATCGTATCGTTGAAGTGTAATTGTAATGTGGTTGAAGGTGGCGAATAAAGAATAACTCCAACAGTTTCAGATAAGCGCATGCGCTTATACCGCTACATCGTTTTCACAGTTGCAGTGTCATTACTCCGGACTTGCTGCAGACAGTATGGGAATAATTGCATTTTCGTTTGGATGTGTGCCGTATCACTAAAGGCGCACACATTGAGCACTTATAGGAAAAACTAGGTTAGTTTTCCTTCAATGTCATGTATGATTTGTTATATTTAGTATAAAATAAACTCCTGTAATATACCATTAAAACTCGGACATTCTTTTACGGACACCCTGTATAATACTTACATTGTTAGTAGGCCATCTAGCAGTAATTAGTTCAGTTCAAACTCGGTTCGTAATTGATAATATAAACAGTTAGACTTTTGGCAAACCGCTTTACATATATGCAGATCGAAAAATAAAGCCGGAGCCTCTTTGAATAATGCATGCGAAAATTCCTATATTTTAGATTGCGAAATATAATACCGTGTGTCGTCACAGTTCCGTGATCATAAAAACGGAATGCAATTCTACGTCCATATTTCCAATACTTTCGCACTGGGCCTCAAAATAAATATCTTGATGAGGCAACTTTTGCCAAACCGGCCAGAAAAATATTACCATATATCTTTTGTAGGCACGGAGAAATAAACTCGATTTTATAGGTCCTTTTATTATTCATAAGATAACAAAAAAAATCGATTTTTCATGCTTTTTTCCAAGTTTTTACTGTCGTAACGAAGGTTGAAATGGTTTGAGTTTTATGTGAGACCTTTTGTTCTTTTATACAGATTTCGGTTTTAAAAATACAAGCACAATCTACTAAATCGAAACCCTCAAATTTTCTAAGTGTTGTTTTGGATTGACATATATGCATTTCAAATACTTAAAATTGGTGCATTTCAAATGTTAAAATTTTTAGCCTTGGGGAGCGTGAATACACAAACAGTTGCAAGAACTTTAAGTACACTTTATTAAATTTGAATTGTATCAGTTTTTAGTAATTTTGTTGGTATAAAATAGTTTTAATGGTATATTACAGGAGTTTATTTGAATTGTATCAGTAAGTTTTTACTGTCGTAACGAAGGTTGAAATGGTTTGAGTTTTATGTGAGACCTTTTGTTCTTTTATACAGATTTCGGTTTTAAAAATACAAGCACAATCTACTAAATCGAAACCCTCAAATTTTCTAAGTGTTGTTTTGGATAGCGTCTCATATATGCATTTCAAATACTTAAAATTGGTGCATTTCAAATGTTAAAATTTTTAGCCTTGGGGAGCGTGAATACACAAACAGTTGCAAGAACTTTAAGTACACTTTATTAAATTTGAATTGTATCAGTTTTTAGTAATTTCGTTGGTATAAAATAGTTTTAATGGTATATTACAAGAGTTTATTTGAATTGTATCAGTAAGTTTTTACTGTCGTAACGAAGGTTGAAATGGTTTGAGTTTTATGTGAGACCTTTTGTTCTTTTATACAGATTTCGGTTTTAAAAATACAAGCACAATCTACTAAATCGAAACCCTCTAAATTTCTAAGTGTTGTTTTGGATTGCGTCTCATATATGCATTTCAAATACTTAAAATTGGTGCATATCAAATGCTAAAATTTTTAGCCTTGGGGAGCGTGAATACACAAACAGTTGCAAGAACTTTAAGTACACTTTATTAAATTTGAGCCGGGATAGCCTGGTCGGTAAGGTCTTGGACTGGCATCCCTGAGGTTGCGAGTTCGAGCCCCGCTGCCTTCCGAAGACCCCCGTGTACGCTAATGGTGACTGGTGCACGTGGTCACAAAGTCCTCCAAGTTCCCATACCAAATCAATACCTCTGGGGGTGACAAGTCTATTCTGGGTATTCTGTAGTTTTCCTCTGTCTCTAAAATTAGATGTATCCGCTTATGTGTGTGTTGTTTCTGTCTTACTTGACGAAGGTTTATAAGCGGGTCTCTGACCAAGCACACAAACCTGAATATATATGTCTACCAACCAACATTAAATTTGAATTGTATCAGTTTTTAGTAGGTAGCTAACGGCTAACTGCTGCATACGTAATTCCTCTTGAACATTAAATTGTAAATTCGGTAATGGGAGGGCCGTAGTGAGCCTAGTGGTCAGCGTCTCGGTCTCGCGATCGGAAGGCCCTGCGATCGAGTCCCGGTACCACTGAAGACCTACCGAGTATATGCGGAGTACGTGCTCGTTAAATCTGTTGGGTCCGAAAGTCCTCTAAGTTCCCATACCAAATCAATACCTCTGGGGGTGACAAGCCAATTCTGGGGATCCTCTAGTTGGCCTCTGTCTCTAAAAATTAGATGGATCCACTTATGTGTGTGTGTTGTCTGTTGTGTCTGTCTTACTTGACGAAGGTTTATAAGCGGGTCGCTGACCAAGCACACAAACCTGAATATATATGTCTACCAACCAACCAACGTAATTCCTCTTGAACATTAAATTGTATAATTCGGTAATGGGGTTGTTTCAGATGATTCGGTTTAACTCTCCCGTTCTCATTTTTGTCTTCATGCGATTTCATTGGTTGTTTCAATTTCATTCGCGAAATGGCATTGTTTCGTATTCTGTTTGTATTTTAGGTTAGTTTTGGAATTATCGTCGCACTAGAGCTACACGAGGGCTATTGGCGACGGGCGTCGTATTTTAGAACCCCAGTCAAGTGACGAGCCGACACCTGAGTAGGCACCCAACTCAACCGTTAGGGGTGACATCGTACGCAGCGTTAGGACTTTGAAGGATGTTTAACGTGCACTCCCTCCATACGGGGTATTATTCGTCGGACATTTTTGGCTGCACGGGCCGTTTATAGATCGGCAGTTATTTTGGCGATGCCCGCACCCGAACCTGGGACCTTCCGCATGCTAGGCGAATGCCTAACCGACTGAGCTCCCCAACCCCGCTGTTTGTAGTTTAGCGTTCTTCGCGTGCATCTTGGTATTATTCCTTCTATTTAATGATATTTATTGGTTTTAATTCGATTAAGTGTCAGTTACGATAACTATTACCAAACGTCGAAGTTGTTATAGAAAAAGGTTTAGATGACATTTTGTCTTATGCAGCGAAATTAAGCGAAATTGTGGGGCAGCAATTTCACGTGATTCACGAACAGAAAGTTAATTTAACTCTACTTAAGGACAAGTTTGAACACAACATTCGTTTCAGTAAGGTAAGAAAATAGCGTATTGTTCAAAACAAATGTAAATCATGAAAGGCTAAAAAAATGAAACCAATACCGCTAGAAATGTTGTCACTCACGACCTGAAACATGTCCATTATTTATATCAGTTACTACCAGGGCAAATTTATTATTTTAACTTTATATGGTGCCAAAGTGTAGTTATTACTTTAATTTTTGTATGTATTGTATGGTGAATGTCCGAAAAATCCATTGGATTGTCTAACATCCATGGATGAAAGATTTAAAAAAAATAATTTTAAAGTAATTTGGTCTTTCACCGATGTGTGACTGACTTTAAAAAAAAAATATTCAGATATATATAGTATAAATAGTTCTAAATATAATATTAGTTTCAACTCAATTTACAATTAAATGTTTCTTTTATTAAAATATTCTGTAAATTCTTTTAACGTTTAGAGTGCTTTGGTCTTGCACCCGTAACATATACTTTACTTTTTACAGTAAATCGGAATATGAGGAATGTACTTAAAAAACATTTTTATTCCCGACAGTTTTACTATTTCATCAAAACTTCAAAAAAATTATTAAAAAATAGAAATATTTCTGAATATCATATTAGTTTCAACTTATTTTACAATTGATTGCTTCTTTTATTAAAATATTCTGTAAAATATAAAAACGTTTAGAGTCCTTTGGTCTTGCACCCGTAACATATACTTTACTTTTTACAGTAAATCGGAATATGAGGAATGTACTTAAAAAACATTTTTATGCCCGACAGTTTTACTATTTCATCAAAACTTCAAAAAAATTATTAAAAAATAGAAATATTTCTGAATATCATATTAGTATCAACTTATTTTACAATTGAATGCTTCTTTTATTAAAATATTCTGTAAAATATAAAAACGTTTAGAGTGCTTTGGTCTTGCACCCGTAACATATACTTTACTTTTTACAGTAAATCGGAATATGAGGAATGTACTTAAAAAACATTTTTATTCCCGACAGTTTTACTATTTCATCAAAACTTCAAAAAAATTATTAAAAAATAGAAATATTTCTGAATATCATATTAGTTTCAACTTATTTTACAATTGAATGCTTCTTTTATTAAAATATTCTGTAAAATATAAAAACGTTTAGAGTGCTTTGGTCTTGCACCCGTAACATATACTTTACTTTTTACAGTAAATCGGAATATGAGGAATGTACTTAAAAAACATTTTTATTCCCGACAGTTTTACTATTTCATGAAAACTTCAAAAAAATTATTAAAAAAAAATAGAAATATTTCTGAATATCATATTAGTTTCAACTCATTTTACAATTGAATGCTTCTTTTATTAAAATATTCTGTAAAATATAAAAACGTTTAGAGTGCTTTGGTCTTGCACCCGTAAATATACTTTACTTTTTACAGTAAATCGGAATATGAGGAATGTACTTAAAAACATTTTTATTCCCGACAGTTTTACTATTTCATCAAAACTTCAAAAAATTATAAAAAAATAGAAATATTTCTGAATATCATATTAGTTTCAACTCATTTTACAATTGAATGCTTCTTTTATTAAAATATTCTGTAAAATATAAAAACGTTTAGAGTGCTTTGGTCTTGCACCCGTAACATATACTTTACTTTTTACAGTAAATCGGAATATAGAGGAATGTACTTAAAAAAACATTTTTATTCCCGACAGTTTTACTTTTCATCAAACTTCAAAAAAATATATAAAAAAAATAGAAATATTTCTGAAATCAATTAGTTTCAACTCATTTTACAATTGAATGCTTCTTTTATAAAATATTCTGTAAAATATAAAAACGTTTAGAGTGCTTTGGTCTGCACCCGTAACATATACTTTACTTTTTACAGTAAATCGGAATATGAGGAATGTACTTAAAAAAAAAATTTATTCCCGACAGTTTTACTATTTCATCAAAATTTCAAAAACTACAAAAATAGAAATATTTCTGAATATCATATTAGTTTCAACTTATTTTACAACTGAATGCTTCTTTTATTTTCGACTACACTCTTAAAACAAACGAGCGGTTTTAACTCAGTCTGAGTTAATTTCTACTCCTTTCCGTGCCGAAAATGCACTTCTCCTATAGGAGTGAATTTCACTCTTTTTCGGAGTGGGTGGGTAAAAGAAATAAAAGAAAACAATCTGCGTCCTACACTCTTAAAACGAGCGGTTTTAACTCAGTCTGAGTTAATTTCCACTCCTTTCCGGTGCCGAAAATGCACTTCTCCTATAGGAGTGAATTTCACTCTTTTCGGAGTGGGTAAAAGAAATAAAAGAAAACAATCTGCGTCCTACACTCTTAAAACGAGCGGTTTTAACTCAGTCTGAGTTAATTTCCACTCCTTTCCGGTGCCGAAAATGCACTTCTCCTGTAGGAGTGAATTTCACTCTTTTTCGGAGTGGGTAAAAGAAATAAAAGAAAACAATCTGCGTCCTACACTCTTAAAACGAGCGGTTTTAACTCAGTCTGAGTTAATTTCCACTCCTTTCTGGTGCCGAAAATGCACTTCTCCTATAGGAGTGAATTTCACTCTTTTTCGGAGTGGGTAAAAGAAATAAAAGAAAACAATCTGCGTCCTACACTCTTAAAACGAGCGGTTTTAACTCAGTCTGAGTTAATTTCCACTCCTTTCCGGTGCCGAAAATGCACTTCTCCTGTAGGAGTGAATTTCACTCTTTTGTTTTAAGAGTGTACAGTATAGCATAACTTTCTGGTAAAGAATTCGGCGAATTCCTTCCAAGTCGAAAATTCCAATAACTTTCGGTTCAACTACATAAGGCATATTAAATACCGATTTATCATTCCACAATCAGCTGCAGGTAACTTTTCTGTACTCACAGAAAAGTATCAGCTGCATCGTAATATTGACAATGCAGCTGATACTTAGTAACGGTATTATATCAACTGGATCAAGAGTAGTTTCAAAACATTCAAGCGCAGACTTTAATTACACCCAGAAGATTTTCTTCACAAATGAGAACTAATTTGTCATAATTGCCACTTGCACAGCTATAAACTTTTTTTTTTACTTTTTATAAATTTTTAAAAGAAATGTTTTTTGTAGAAAAAAAATGTCTAAATTAGCGCGAGTAAAAAACTGGAGCGTTCATTACATATTTTTCTGGAATTTCTCTTGGATTTTTTTTTTGTTCTTAGAGTCATTTTCGCTTTGTTCTTTAATTTCCGAAGTTCTAGGGTCATTAATCTTCGCTGTCATTTACAGGCCATCTGATATGTGCAACTAGGGTGGTGCAAGGAAGTAACAGGCTGGTAGTTTTCCCTGGTTGAGAAGCTAAAGTTTATTTCTGATACAAAGATTATTTAGAGAGGGTCCTACCTCTTAGAGTTGATTCTGAACTAACAAATAATTATAGTAGATAATACTTTACACAGATTTCGAATTAGTACAAACTTAATATTACAGTCCTTAGACAAATTATTAGACGCACTGTATTTTTTTAAGTAATTTTATGTTTCTTAAGAGTTTTTATGCAATAATGGTATATTTAAACTACAATATTATTGATTTTTATTTAAAAGAATTGTTGTAGACTACATATTTGTATTTATTTTTAACATATGGTAACACCTTGTTGACAAAGTGATACATGAACGATTTGATTACCATTAAAGTCCAGCTCATAGAAAAGATTATTTATGTGTGGAATCATCATCCTCAAATTCAGGAGACAGTACAGTCTTGCATTGATAGCATGCCGCGCAGAAATAAAGCTTTGATAACGGCTAAAGATGGCTCAACTAAATATTGACTTTTACTAACATTAATTTCACTTTTCTTTAAAACTTTATAAACTTATGCTTTTCTAAATTAATTCTGTTTTATTTAAGTCAAATAAATTGGTAATTGATTGGATAATATAAAAATAAAAACCAATCCATTTAAAATAATAAAACGGTACAATATCACCCGGTAATTCATATTTCACATGAAATCTTGCAGTGCGTCTAATAATTTGTCCAGGGATTGTATGTCACTTACAAGCCATCTAGGTCAATTATGGTTTGGAAGAGAAAGTAACTGACTAGCAGTTTTCCGTTGTTTGACAGATTTTTTGAGAAGTTGACGTGCCGACTTTTGGTGCATAATTACTATTTTTAAGGCATATTTATTTTTTTAGGAAAAAATAGACATTATACTTTTTCTTATTCTGCGACTATCTAGAACTATTGCTAAACCAGATTTCGAATGCCTAAGAAATTGGTGTCGTAATCTTCTTTGTTATTTACAATTCATTTGATGAATCCCAAAAATCTATATTATGTACCCACTATAACTAATTATAATACTATTGGTTTTGGTTAAATTAATGTCTTCGGCGATGTAATTCGTAATTTATTAGTCTCGGTCAAGTGACGAAGCCGAAAGCTGAGATGGAACTCAACTCAAACTTAAAGCGGTGTTAGTGCGTGGCGTTAAGAAGTTGTACAGTTACATATGCGCAATTTTACTTGTTGGGGAGATTTTATTTTCAAGCAAGTATGAAAGAGTTAAGGAGACTGGGTAGGCAAAAGAAAAAAAATATTTATTTTTTGCATAAAATTCTTAAATTTTTTTTCTGCCGTTCAATAACAATAATTTTAAAGACTACACAAAATTAAAAAAAATTACATAATATTTCCAGAAATTTGATTTTTAATCGAACAATTTACGTTTCATTGGACATCTTTAAAATGCTCCTTGCGATTCAAATTTTGTCTAATCTGGCTAATACTTTTTATACCAACAGTTTGAATACAACTTTATAAAATTAGGCATGGATTTTGCATTCGTGGTTTGGTTAATTTTTTAGAATATAAAACTTGCTGTGACGGCAAAAAAAGGGAATTTTTCAACTACATGAATTACAAAAATTGCGAATAAACAATACATAATTATCAGATCCTAAAATCCATACACAATTGTCTTCTTAACATTACAATTAATAATTACTCCATGTTTCAAAAAAATACATCAACTTTTGAATCGCAAGGGACCAATTGAACATAATAAAAATACCAAAATACACATGCCGAGTAAAACGCTATTTAAGATAAGGCCCGGGACTGAATAACAGACCAATTTCGCTTGGCGCGTTTACAAAAATTAAAACTATGACTTAAATTCTGCTCGGATTGTTTAAAGTATGGTATGTATGGAAAGCTTAAAGTATAAGCTATTTTTGCTCCACTAAAATAAAAAAAATTCGATATTTTTGAAATTTTTGCCTACCCGGTCCTTTTAAATAACATTTCGCAAAAACACAATAACTGTTTATCCGTAAAAACATAAAAAATTACTTCGACAAAAGCAATACAAAGTTCGGCTAAGAATGGTGCAAGCTTGGAATCAGATACTCTTCGCTATTCTATCTATCTTAGACGAAGATTATGATTTATGTCTTGCAATTAGACCATGGATCTAAGCAAAAGTTGGAACAGTAGAAAAAATCCAACAGTTGCCTTAGATGTTTTCTTGATTAGTTGGATAATTGGACACTTATCTACTTTTACAAATGAAAATACAATGGGCTTGTATGTGATTACATATCTAAAACTAATGGTAAGAATACAGTAAGTTGTCATTAAACAAGAAACTCTTACGTACAGATAAAATATTGTATAGAATCAAATTTAGCTTATCAAAGGTTTGTTTTCAGTAGTCGAACTATCTGACAGTTTCAAAAGTAAATTTTAACATTTTTTTATGTTTTTCTGATCATACATTTTTTTAAGTTTAAAAAGAAATTGAAATTAAATGTTAGTTTAATTTTACAGTTAAAATAGCAGGTCTTAAAATTAAAAAAACAAACATTTTTCTTAAAATAAAGTTTAATAATTGGTTTTACAGCTCTTCGAAAAGTCTATTAACAGCTACTTATTATTGAAAATATATTTTTAAATTAATTTTTTTGTATAAAAGGATGGGGAAAATTGCGAATATTACAAGCAGCTCATGCATTGCATGACCAATATTATTAAACCTTCGATGATTTTCAGTAAAATTTATCTGAAAATAATTAAAGTACACGCAATCGTTATGTTTTATTTGAATTTTCAGGTTAACACAAATAGAAATAAATTTCAAAACAAACAAAGGTTCCTCCTATTTTTTTTTTATTTGTGTGTGGTTCAAACAAACACTAAACTCCTCGGCGCAACGGCCCATTACTGTGCCAAGGCCTGCCGTGCCTATTTCAGCTTTCGTAACCTAGGGCTCTGGGGTGCTAGTCATATGTCCCGGTAAGGTGGTCAGCCTCACGCGGAACCCCCAGTGTTTAAACAACATATTTATAATGGTGCTAAATGCAAATAGACAACACATTGTTAACGAAAAATGATGTTATCAGTTCAATGACATTACAAACTGTTGAAAATTATTCGCTTCCTAAGCAAAGGAGTTTAAAAAAATTGCTAAAATATCGAAAGAATAAAAATATTTAAAAGCTTCATGCCTTAATATTTAATGATGAATTGTCCATTATGGAAATTGTGCACCTGCATTCGTGAGCTATGATTGGCTGATGAGACGGGTTTGTGCACCAATGAAAATTTGCGGCAGTTAAAAGTGAAAATTTAGAATTTTGATTTGACAAGCTTCCAAACGATATTAACCTCAAACATAATTTGGTTGAAAAGAATAATTGAAGAGCTTAGTGGAAGAACATGCTAAGTGACATTTTTGAAAAACTGAGATTTTTGTGTCAATGAACATATTACTAACTTCTTTTAACGATAACAAGTTTCCTCTTTTTCATAAACTTTAAGTTTAGTATATTTTTACCGCTTCCAAGTACCTTATTCAACAGATCTGAGTGCAACTCAAAGTTTTACAGCTGATTTTCCTTTTTTGCCTTTTTGTCACTTAGCACGTTCTTCCACTAAGCTCTTCAATTATCACAAGGTACCTAAAAATATGCGTTATTAGCGACTGGTGTGGCAACTTTCAATGAGTATCAAATGATACGCGCTGAAATCAATGGATATAATGGTACAGGTATCTATAATTTCACTTTTGAAATTAGTTCAAATATTTTGTTGACAAATTATTTATTGAAAATTTTAAAATATTCGAACCGTTTCAAAAGGTGAGATTATACACTCTTAAAACAAAAGAGTGAAATTCACTCCTATAGGAGAAGTGCATTTTCGGCACCGGAAAGGAGTGAAAATTAACTCAGACTGAGTTAAAACCGCTCGTTTTAAGAGTGTAGGACGCAGATTGTTTTCTTTTATTTCTTTTACCCACTCCGAAAAAGAGTGAAATTCACTCCTATAGGAGAAGTGCATTTTCGGCACGGAAAGGAGTGAAATACTCAGACTGAGTTAAAACCGCTCGTTTAAAAGTGTAGGACGCAGATTGTTTCTTTTATTCTTTACCCACTCCGAAAAAGAGTGAAATTCACTCTATAGGAGAAGTGCATTTCGGCACGGAAAGAGTGAAAATTAACTCAGACTGAGTTAAAACCGCTCGTTTTAAGAGTGTAGGACGCAGATTGTTTTCTTTTATTTCTTTTACCCACTCCGAAAAAGAGTGAAATTCACTCCTATAGGAGAAGTGCATTTTCGGCACGGAAAGGAGTGGAAATTAACTCAGACTGAGTTAAAACCGCTCGTTTGTTTTAAGAGTGTAGAGCTCTAAAAGCCAGCTACATTTGCCATATAAAAAACCTATATTTAATATATACGGGGAAATGTAGCTTACAAAATGGATTTTCTTCATTGGATTAACACAGAGACACTTCGGTTTGGATGGAGACCCCCTCCCACCTACCCCTTAAATTAAAATTATTTTTTTATAAAACTAATTTTACTCTAAATCAATCTACAGTCACATACAACCTTTTCAAACCTATTAAACAAATTATTAAAAAAATAATGAAGAACTTTAAAACATTTATCTCTCTTGGGCACAACATGAATGAGTCTATTCAATGAGAAAAGGAAATTGCTCGTGTAATTAGGTATATTTAGTTTTGAGTTATAAAGAATCGCGACATTTAATTCTTAAAATGTCCCGAGTTTCAAAGAGAAATTGAATAATATGAACAATTTTCAGTATATTGTTATTATTTTTCTTTTGAAAAGAAATATATTTTTCATTAGAAAAAGGATCTCAGTAATTTGGGGCCAGGAATTTAATGTCAGTAATAATAAATAAGATGGATAAAAATGTCTTAATAGACTAAATTGGTTACTGCATAATTCTTTTAACTCTCTTATATTTATGCGTTTGTTATATTGTATGCGTTAAGGTATTTTATTACACCATGGGCGCATATTATATAATTGTTATTGCAATGATTTAATTGTAAAAGAAACAAATTTAATTAAAAAATAATTAATACTCATCTAAACATACTTCGATGTAATATTTCTAAGACAAGATCTGTTGAAATACTACTCTATATAGATCTATAACACTGAACTGAACTGAAACTCTGGAAGGAGCATCTCATGAAAAACTGGTGAAGCCTATTTTTGGGTCACTTGGCGACAGCTTTAGGGAGAATATGTGCCACATTTGGCATGAATTCGCCGATCATAATTGACACTTGACTTGACAGTTAGCATTGGATCGTCAAAATCGCTCGCCAAGAATACTCCAAGGAATTTAAGTTTTAAGGATTGTTCCTGCAATTCTATTTTTTTAAAAGTACATGTTTCCGAAACTTCATTATATAAAGAACCTCCTGAAGCAATAACATATCAATTTTCTGTTAAAAAAATTATTGAAAAATTTGGTTTAAAATGCCTACTTTAACAGGTAAAGTATGGGCGGCAAAAGTTGGGTTGCTCTTACAGGGTTGCCGCGCTTCACCGACGCTATTAGCGAGCGTTTCGATGCTCCTTCCAGAGTTTCATTTCAGTTCAGTGATCTATATAAGCCTGTGGTTTTCAAACTAAACATCATAATTTTAAACCATGGCCACGTTACAACTCCAATAACTACAAAAAATTAAACCATGGTAAATAAACCAAGCTCAACCATTATAACTACACCAAGCTTAATTATGGTACGAAAACAAGCCCTAACAAAATTACTAGATACTAGAAAAACAGTTCGAAAATGATGACGTTGATCGTTTATTTACATTTTAAACTTATTGTTTTGATTTTAGAAAGTCCTTATAGAGTAACGGCTTTAATTTATATACAGCCAAACTATCAATTTTTGTTATGTGACGTCATGGAAAGTCGAAAAGTTCGCTTTGAAAACGGTATGGTATGACGCAAAATGATACTTTTGCCAATCCACGAGGTAATAGTCAATTCTATAGACCTAATGCATTTTTTTTTCAATCATCAAGCATTTCAAGCATCAAATCTAAAGATGCTTTAGTTTTAATTTGCTATCTAAGCATTTTTTTTAGCAAAGCATGAAAAGGGTAATAACTGCAAACTAAAATAATTTGAAAAATAATTCGGATTATTTAGTTATAAATGTTGACAGATGAATGATAACGTTTAAATTGGGTGATATTTTTACCTTCAAAATTGCATGATTTTATTATTACTATTTTCATGGCTGGGGAAAAAATACTTAGCAAAGCAATACTTTCCATTAGTTAAGGTTTCAAAACTAATATATTACCGCATATGGTACTTACCATCGCTCGGAGAATAAGACTAACTAATTTTATTCACACCACCTGTTTTAGAAGTTTTCTATACAAATACAAATACAAAAATAGTCGACCAACAACAGGCCAGAGGCCCAGCAAGGTTGGTCCAAATTAAATCTAATACATTATCAGTTTCCAATGTCCGTCAAGTTTCTTCTTAAAATCTTCTACTCTCTTCGAATGCACAACATAATCTGGTAAAGCATTCCACTCATTGACAACTCTATTGTAAAAATAATGCTTTCTTACCTCCCTTCTAAAGCTCGATTTATTCAATTTCTGATCATGACCTCTGGTCCGGCTATTTAAAGTAAAATCTAAGCCCTCCATGTCTCCCTGTTTTATGAACTTGAATAACTGTATTAAATCACCCCTAGCTCTCCTGTTTTCCAGGGAATACATGTTTAAAGATCTTAATCTGTTATCATAATCAATACCAGATAGACCCTTAATCATTTTTGTAGCCCTATGCTGACTTTTTTCAAGCAACTCTATATCTTTTCTGAGGAAGGGAGACCAAAACTGAACAGCATATTCCAGATGTGGCCTTACCAATCCCCTATACAATGGCAAAATAATCTCCTTAGATTTAGAAGTGATACTTTTTCTAATATATCCCAACATTCGATTGGCTTTCTTACTTGCCTCAACACACTGCTTACTCCATGACTACATACATGACGCCATTCACCAAAAATTAAGACCAGAACTTTCCTTGTTTTCCAGTTTTGCATCGAACAAACTCAACCGTTCCAAAAGCCACCGAGGCATGCGTCAAAAACCCAACCGATACAAAACTTGTCAAACAATCGGTTATCAAATTAAAGGACACCCTACCAAACTTCTTCACCGTAACTATTTTCGCCACTTCATATTGCTACTCCTCTATACCCACTCCATCACTGTAACTTTTCCCGAAACAATCTGGAAATTTTTCCAATAACGAAATACAGCGACAAAACTCCGACGATAAACGTACACTCGACGATAAGCCCTCAACGCTTGTAATTAATAATAATGTGAATAAATACTTTTAAGCGGAGTTTGAACGGGTGGTATTGGTATATGATTCTACTATGAAATACCAATGTTTAAGGGTTACGTGTCATTATCATTTTAGATGGTATATGCAAAGGATGGACTTTTTAATTATACGGTTGCTAGACAGTTTTATCAAATGGAGAATGGGACATTGATTTTTTAACTTCCACACTACGTTTATAACGTAAAGTGGAAGGTATTATAACCGTTCAGTCCGTATGTCTGTCACCCACTTTCATATCCCAAACTACAAATGCTAGAGGTAAGTGTGATACGTCAAAAAAAAATTCAGCGCATCGAAATCAGAGGTCAATGAAAATCTCAGAAAAAAATTCGAATTTGAAGTACTTTAATTATTTCAAAAACTGCAAAATTTAATGCTCATTTAAAAAGCATAGGAAGCCATTTTTATTAGAATTAAATCTCCATTGCCATTCGCAACAATCGCTAGAGAAACTTTATAATTCTTTTAAACAATGAATTAAATGAAATTTATTTTGGCGACATCAATCAGTTTGAAATGACGCAAAATATATTTCACTAAGAAATTCTTTGTATGTTGATATGAAATGTTTTGGTTTTATTTAAAAGATAGGAATATTACATATTTATTCTTTGAAATGTAAATTAATTTTTGCAAACAATAATAATTAGTGAATAATTATTGCAGAAATAATTATTGAATTTTCGAAATAAAATAAATGAAACTAGGCAAATTTAGAGTGTAAATGTTTATAATAGAATTAATATTCTATTAGTGACAGTTTGTGACACATTCTGTTACAAACCTACTTGTTTTCTTTCAATTGAAATATAAGGAAATGAAATTATTGCTATGGAACCGAAAATCCGGAATGTAGATTTTGTGTTTTCTACATGTTTTGGAGGGTGGCGATTCTTAAAAGAAAACTAGAAGAAGCTTTTGAATATTGGTTTGTCTATCTGGCTGGCTCGAACTAAAAAAAGAGCTACGGACTTTAAAATTTAGTACACGAGTTTCCAATGAGTCGGACGTCATAATAATAAAGTTTTTTAGAAAATCGCACATGCACTAAAGGTAGCTGCCATAGAACTTTTTAGGTTTTAAAGTTATTGAAATTAACTCTATGGGGTAAATAACCTTCATATGTATCGGTTTACTGAGTGTTAATTGAAAATCGTGTAGCGTTGTGCAACCCTAATTTTGTTTTTGGAATATACTTAGAAATATACTTAGTTGTAAAAATATGTTTTAATAATTTTTTTATAGAGAAATACTTTAATGGTCTATTGTAACAAAAACGTGATATATAACATGAATTTTTGGTAAAATGTAACTTATTTCATTGTTTTATTAAGCCATGAGACACTCACTTTCATGTTACGTTAGGTTTATCGTCTTACTAGAGCTACACGACGGCTATTGTCAACGGCCGTCGTAGTTTAGAACCACAGTCAAGTGTGAGCCGACACCCAACGCAACTTTTAGGGGCGAAATTATAGGCAGCGGACTTGAAAGATATTTCACATGCACTCCTTCCACACAGGGTATTATTCATCGGGATTTTTTGCTGCACAGACTGTCTATAGGTTGCCAGTTATTTTTGGCGATGCTCGAACCCGAACATGGGACGTACAGAATGTAAGGCAAACGCCTTACCAACTGCTCCTTAACCCCCTATTAATGTATAAATTAATATTTTATTGTTCATTTGTAACAAACATGATTTATAACATGACTTTATTGAGATATTAAAACATAACATATATTTGTTTTGAACCATGAGACAATTACTCTAGTTAGAAAATTACACTGTCCTTAAAACAAATGCGAATTAACTAGAGATAGAAACATTATAATATATACTTATTATATAACTACTTTAGCGACGGCAAAGATGATTAGAGTAATTGATGCATATTAACTAGCAACTATTAATAAACATTAAACATTGTCTCTCTCCATGGAATGTACAATTGGATTTATCACATCTTTGAACATTGTGATTAAAATTTTAAAACAAGTTACATCAAGTTAATCAGTTACATCATTTTAATCAAGTTACATCAGTTTTATTACATCAAGTTAAATTAGAGTTGGCAGAAGTCACACTAAATAATCGTAGTTTTCTTTTCTTTCTCTTGAAGACCTAGGATCATACACTGCATGGCAACGTGTCCCCTGATTTTTAAGTGAGGTAATCTTTTCTATCCTAATTCTTTGATCATACTAATTCTGAAATCTGTAAAAGTATTGCTTATCCACCTGACATTTTAACTTTCAATTACCTAATATGAAATATAATGTAATGAAAGTATGGAGATAGAGTCGAAAACAGAAAATGGAGATTTTGTGTTTTCTACACGTTTTGAAGGGTGCTGATTCTAAAAAAGTGGTTTTCGAACATTGGTACGTCCGTCTTGTGTGTCTGAAACAACCAACTACTACCAACAACCCCCCTAGTTTTTAACTACAAAATTCGTAATAACAGAGACAATAAACAATTTTGAAGACACGTATTATGTATGGTTATCAATTACTAATTGAGAAAGTTAATAAATAGTGTCACCTTTGTAAAATAAAATGACCATAATTACACTCTTAAAACAAACGAGGGGTTTTAACTCGGTCTGAGTGAATTTCCACTCCTTTCCGTGCCGAAAATGCACTTCCCCTACAGGAGTGGATTTCACTCTTTGTGCGGAGTGGGTAAAAGAAATAAAAGAAAACAATCTACGTCCTACACTCTTAAGACGGGCGGTTTTAACTCAGTCTGAGTTAATTTCCACTCCTTTCCGGTGCCGAAAATGCACTTCTCCTACAGGAGTACGGATTTCACTCTTTGTGCGGAGTGGGTAAAGAAATAAAAGAAAACAATCTACGTCCTACACTCTTAAGACGGGCGGTTTTAACTCAGTCTGAGTTAATTTCCACTCCTTTCCGGCGCCGAAAATGCACTTCCCCTACAGGAGTATGGATTTCACTCTTTGTGCGGAGTGGGTAAAAGAAATAAAAGAAAACAATCTACGTCCTACACTCTTAAGACGGGCGGTTTTAACTCAGTCTGAGTTAATTTCCACTTCTTTCCGGTGCCGAAAATGCACTTCCCCTATAGGAGTGGATTCCACTCTTTTGTTTTAAGAGTGTACCTAAACATGATTCGCCCATAAAATACGCGTGCGTCCGATGGTTTAATTAACAAAACCAAACAATCACGTAGTAGGATATGCATTTACACACCCAATCTCGAGCATTATTACAAATATATCCATCGATACTTTCAAAAACAAAACCATGATCCACGCATTTCGAAGATAATTACTCGAAGAGATTGATAATTACTGAATCTCTAGCAATCGCATCTCTACGCGTTCCTCCTAGCATAAAACTTTACGCTTGCTTCAGTTGACTTATTAAAAATCGAAAATCTTTCCCGATCGTGTGCTCGCTCGTAATTCCTTATTATACATATTGTTATATATATTTTTTTAATTTTTAAGAAGTTCGTTTTCACGGGGTATCCATCATTGGAAAGTTTCCGATCAAAAGTTTTATATTGGAAAGTGATGTTTGGGGTGTTATATGAGAACAGATGTTAACTGATAGTGTTTTATTTTCAAGCACATGGTATTTCAGAAAACTATAGTTAAACTCATATGCACAGAAGCCACGACCATGGGCGGAGCTATAAAACGCGCGGAGAAATCAGATGAAGAGAAAGTTTCAGCCGTTTTATTTCGTCTTCATCTGATTGCTCCGCGCGTTTTATAGCTCCGCCCATGGTCGTGGCTTCTGTGCAAGGAAATTTAACTATACTGACTCTTTTTACGCATTTAGAGTTACTTTGGTTTAACCATAGAATGAGATAACATTTTTTTGCTTTTAAGTTATCGTATTGTTTCCACAGATTGGTTAACATGTATTACTTTATGGAATTAATCACTAAAAAGAAAATTTCGGGCGGTATCACCCAGACGAAAGTCGTCTTATTTGAGGATCAAATTTGACATACCCCGTGAAAATGAAGATGAATAATTTTTAGTATATTAACTTAGAGTTCCAAAGTAATTTTAATACTGATATAACCTACTAAACAAGACATCCAATAAATTTTTTAGGTTTCTTTTCACTACAAAATAAATTTTCAACTTTAAGCATATCATTATTTTCGTTAGAAAATGTATTTAAGTAAAGAGGATGTATAAGAAATGGCTGAAGTATCAGAAGAATATAGTTTTAAGAATATAGTTCCTAAACAAACAATTCGTAAAATTAAAGATGGAGCTTTAGGCTTATGAATATATTACAAGTCGAGAGTTTTATACAAGTTCGACTTAAACAGTGAATTAAGATTTAAGGGAATGGGTCCATAAAGTTTAAAAAAGTGCTCATGTTAATCCAATGATAATATAATATATATATATATACGTTATTATTATTAATATATATATTATATAGATTATTATATATATATTATATAATTATATATATATATATATATATATTATATATAGTATAATTATTAATATATATATTATATATATATATATATATATATATTTTTAATTTTTAGTATATAATTTCACACAAAATATTCGAAGTAATTTCAAAAAGTGGGAAGTTCGGGACCTGTAAGTCAGCTACATTTATCACATAAAAAAATCCGCTTGTAAAAATATTCAATACAGCCGGAGAAACGTGGCAGAGAAAATATTTTTTTCGTCATTGGATTAACACTGAGGCACTTGAGTTTGGAAACCCGCGATCCAGCCCGCCCATTCCCCCTTAACATAAAAAAAAAACATCTATCAGAGATAACAGATAACACCACTAACTCTCGTTACTTCTTTAAAATCCCCACTTTTATTATAACATTTTATTCTGTGCCCTTTAATTAACGTAGTAGCAAAGATTAGCGGAAAGTGAAGTACGGGCCTGGAGAGAGGAGCGAGAGATAAGGGAAAATGAGACTAACGAAGCGGGGATGGGAGGTTTCGTTACTTAGAATTAAGGGCAGGGGGGGGACTGGAGTGTAAGGTTACACTGGGTTTTCATACAATTAAAATATTTGTAACCATTTTACTCCAGAGGGCCATACACGTAGAGTTTTGTAGAAGAATTCAAATCGCAATATTATTTTACAGCATTTCTTAATACTAACTTTTATACTATGAATTGGAATGTTCAAGCTTTCCAAGAATATTTATATAGAAACAGTTGATTTATTAAATGTATAAAACAATGATGTGTTGAGAGGGTCAAGTATAACTTCAGAGGTCTAATAAAGCATTTTTCATCATAAAAAAATGTTATAATGGACTATTATTTACAAAAATAGAGCATATTTGTATATTATATAAATATTGTGTATAACAGGTTTTAGAACCTCGAATACCATTAAAAGATGTGCCTCTAGGCAAATAAGCTTTTTTTTTCAAATTCCTTGCAAAGCGCATTTTAGCTCCCACACTACGTTTGTAACGTAAAAAGTGGAAGGTATTATAATCGTTCAGTCCGTCCGTCCGTCTGTCTGTCCGTCTGTCACCCACTTTCACAGAACGAACAGCAAGTCTCACAAACAAGTGGGATACGTCATTTTGAAATTTTTTTGCATGCATTTTTTGTGGTATTTTGGCTGCGTTTTCCGTTTATTATAGTAAAGCAATGTCTATTAACGGGAATGACAAATTTAATACTTGTGTTACATTAAAATAGCAAATTTCTTTAAATTAATATTTTTACAATTTTATTCAATTTTGAATTATGAAAAAAAATTCCCACAGAAATAACTTATCTTAAGGGATCGAATTTTTTTGCAATTGCGAGTGAATTTCAATATTTCCAAATTAAAAAAAAATGGGAGCACTAGTGGCTCATTAAACATAAATAAAGCCATGTCTATTTTTTTGCAAGAAGTAAAAAACTGGACAATTATATTTATTTTTCAAACATACAAACACTATGTCCTAAATATTAAAATAACATGTTTACTGTTCAAAATTGATAAAATAGAAAGGAAACACACACGTTTAACTCCATTACGACAATAACCCAGCCCATTAACTTCCATACGCAATCCATTCCTAATCCGAAAACCACCCAACAAACGTCTCAAAACAACTCAACTCAACTTCTAGCTCACGTATTACCCTTCGCATCCCCCGCCATTATCTGACATAGCGAGTGGAGTTCTCGTCCCAGCAATTGACGCCAAAGAATTCCCGAGACATTTCATCTCCAATCAGATTTCCTGGGCCTCGGGCAGGAATTACACTATCCCTAATTCGAACCATCAAAAACTTCTGCCTCAGCCCGAGGGCGTCTCCCGCTTTTAAACAGAACCCGGAATCGGAATGAAAGGAATAATGGAACGCAGAACAATGGGGTGACTCATGTGCCGATCCTAGGAGATGATTGTGGTGTGTGATCGAGTTGTCCAATTTTGGAGATATTTATAATAAGTATTTATCATATTCTTTATTTTAATGTAATGAATTAAAAAAATATGGTGTACGGAATGTGTTGACTTATTGCAGTTTTTCGTTCATTTGTCTGTCCGTATCTGCCTCTTTTAACTTGCGTTCTAACCAACATTTAAAAAAAAAAAATCGCGATTCATTTAGTTATGTAAACAAAAAGTACACAAATATGAAAACGCTTACTTCTTTAAAGTCTAGACATTGTTTTAGCGTAGTTATTAGTGAACATAATTTCCTTTTTACAAATAAAATGCCGGTTTGCAAAATAAACTTCGCAAGATGCTTGTATTTTATTCAATTTTTTTGTTTGTATTTTATTCAATTTTTTAATGTTTGTATTTTATTCTAATTCAATGTGTGTTGTCTATTTTTTATTCGATTTTAGTGTCTTGCCTCTGCTATGTAATTGGAAATTTTCTTTTCTGTATAGCAGTCTAATAAATAAATAAGATCCCATATTAATAAAAAAAATACTATTTTTATATTAGCGTAGCTTTCGCCATGTCATGAGAGATGGTGTATTGAAACGCTTGAATTCCGAAGCTTTCTGTGTTTGTTTGCAAGGTACGACATCGGAGGCCTCTTTTATATAATTTTTAAACTTAAAGAATTTCTTTAAATATTTAAATTGAGCAGGCTAGTAGCTATTTCAGTTCTTACTGAATGATATTATTTAATAATGTTAAATTAAACGGAAATATATAGGAACTGTTTATTTGACATTTTGCTTCGTGTCATGCTTCGTGTATTGGAATTATTTGAGTTATTGAATGTAAAATGCAAAAATATCAGGATAACACTTTATTTATATAGTAAATTCCTATTTATTACCATATGGTCACAGCAACAAAAATGACGCGCTTTGACCATAAAAACATTTTTTGGCCGCATTTGTAATTTTTTGAAAATGCACGATAAAAAAAGTAATCCATGCTGATGGGTTCACTACGATATTTCTTTATATTTCCGTCAGAACTCCATGTCAGATTGGATTTCTTGCCATATGACGGATACATACAATTAACTCATCTGACACTGACAGTTTTTTCAACACGTATTTATTTTTAAAATTATTATATGATATTTAGACCATGTCTCAGCTTTATTTGGTATTGTACAAGTATAAAATAGCAACTTTTCACTGAAGTCTTCTTCAAAGCAAGTGATTGTTAAATAAAATTGTTCTAATTAATTTATTATTTAAAACGTGTCTCAATAAGCGATTGAAGCCTACTCGGGTGACGGATTGTCACTTGATTATCATCATCAATAACTCGACAGTTCTGGGTGGACCCTGGCTTTCTCAAGGAGATTTTCCCAGTCTCTCCTTCTGCTCGCCGCAGCTTTCCAGTCTCTGACCTTTATCGAAACAAAGTCCTTTTGGAGGCAGTCTACCCACCTCAACCTGGGCCTGCCTCTTTTTCTAGTTCCATTTGGTTTAGCCAAAAAAAATTGTTGTTCTGTCAATCTGTCATCATTCATTCTTATAATGTGTCCGGCCCATTTTATGCGTTGGATCTTATACTTCAGGATGTCCGGCTCTCTGAATAGTCTATAAAGTTCAGAGTTAGTTCTCCTTCTCCAAACTCCATTGTCACAAACACCACCAAAAATTGATCGGAGAACCTTCCTCTCAAAAGTAGCGAGGGTCCTCTCATCAGCCTGGGACAAGGTCCAGGTTTCAGACGCGTATAGGTGAGAACTGACCCGATTAAACTTGAATATATCAGCAACTTTGTATCTCTTTTAATGTTGTCAGATTTGAGAAATTTTCTAATGCTATAGAAGCACCTTGTCACTTGATTGTGTTTCTAAATTATGACGGCTATCGCCAATAGCTCTAAGTGCGACGATTATTCAACCTAACCCAAAACCACTGGTTGGTTGGTAGACATATATATTCAGGTTTGTGTGCTTGGTCAGCGACCCGCTTATAAACCTTCGTCAAGTAAGACAGACACAACAGACAACACACACACATAAGTGGATCCATCTAATTTTTAAAGACAGAGGCCAACTAGAGGATCCCCAGAATTGGCTTGTCACCCCCAGAGGTATTGATTTGGTATGGGAACTTAGAGGACTTTCGGACCCAACAGATTTAACGAGCACGTACTCCGCATATACTCGGTAGGTCTTCAGTGGTACCGGGACTCGATCGCAGGACCTTCCGATCCCGAGACCGAGACGCTGACCACTAGGCTCACTACGGCCCGCCACTGTAATTATCCACCGGATCCCTGAGATAGGATCGACCAATCCGCCACACCAGGGCCGAAGGATGTACGGCCCGCGAGAGTTTCCCTTGACAGTCAGTATGATTGATGGCGGAATTATAGCTGGTGATCTTATCATCGAGCTGAGGGGTATATCTCGTGTTGGTTAATAGGTGGAAGTCCTCTTCCTTTACTATTTACGTGCATGTCGAGAAAAGAGCTAGCGGATGAGATACAGTTGTGTGGGGGGAGTTGGGAGAAATAATGAGATGAGTTAGAGAAATGAGAGTTGGGAAATATTTGATTTGGGGGGATCTGGTTTTTATTTTTGGGGAAGTTTGAAAGTTAAGTTTAAAAGTAAAAGTCGAATTATTTGGAAAACAAAGATTAAATTGAAAAAGTTTAGCCATGCTTTGGATTCTTCTAAGAGCGGAGTATGATTGCTTTATTATTAATGTTTTACTTAAAAGCAAAATTCGAACCTGTGCAAAGTTGTGTAAAATTACAAAAAAAATCACTCTCCTAACTGAAGTCATTGATATTAAAATAAACTCTTCTATATGTCTTTATAACCTTCGCAATAATAATAAAATTTAGAAATCTAGTTACTACGTGCCTATTATGTGACTTATTTTCTAAAAGTGTTACATAAAGGATAATCAAAACTATTCCTTTAGCATGCAGTTTCCTCTTGATTTACTATTGTAGACCTGTCAACTGGAGCTCTGGTGCGACGTTAAATCAACCAATTGTCAACTCTCAGAATTTGACGCAGTAATCACCCGGTTTCTGCGCGACAGGAGAAAGTTTAATGTTTCATCTTTCGGAAATCCGGCAATCGGTTCATATGACACGGAATTTTAAAAAGTAGCTACAAAATCCGGTATCTCCAGTTTAAATATGGAAAGTTAGCAGGTCTGCTAATTAGCTAACTAGAAAAATCACCATCGAGTTAAGCTCAGCATGGATCACTTGATCCCAGAATTCTTTTTTTTCGCAACGAATTCTAAAATTCAATGAATTCGTAACCAATCAAAGCCACCTTCAATAACAAGGCCAGAGAAGCTCTCCCAAACATGAGCGTAGACGGAAATTTCGACGTCACTGTTCCCAGTGCCGAAGATCGAGAAGCCAGTTCGGACGCATTCGGAACCCTAAAATTGTGGTCAGCCGTGAACGAGTGGTTCCGAACTGGTTTCGAGACAGGTTGTCTTCATCTTCGGAACAACGTCACTCGGAACTATGACGTCAAAATTTCCGTCCCCGAGCTTGTTTGGGAAAGCTTCTTCGGCCTTAGTAGTTGAGTAGGCCGTGAACCGATATAGTATTCAGTTTTCTGCAAAAGTGACTTAAACTCGTCTCGCTCAGAATCCCAGAGTCAAAGAGTTGTACTCTGCAAAAGCTCGGCCAAGCCAAAAAGGAACCACAAGCTGAGATAATTGCGATGTATCGCATGCGCATGCAAACTCATCCACTTCCCTGAATGTTTTCTCGCAGACTGAAAATTTAATGGGATAAACCCCTTGTGGTCCAGAGGTAGGGTGGTTAGCCTTCGCCTTGTTGCCCTGTTATTAGATTTCTCTTTGGGGACGTGGGCTTTTAGATTTACACGAAGGATTAGATGCAGTCGATGCCTTTGATGTTGTTGCTTATCGGAGCTGGCCGTAATCAGTGATAATTTTGTACCTAAATGAATGAAATTGTAAATAGAGGTGAGGTAGGAAATTGCGGACCTAATATTCAAAAATGTGAAAATAAATTATAGTTTTTGTTTAGTTTTCAAAAGTGATCTACGGCTGTGTACTTAATAGTTTCATCTAAATAAAAAACAAACTCCTTTAATTCTTAATGGAATATTCGGTCGTTACCGTTAGCCTTCGCAATTAACTTAATTTTATCTAATGGGATGGGATTTTGTTGTGGTTTTACTCAAAATGGCATTGAAAGTGCCGAACGATTATGTAGATGCTCGTCAGTTTATGGTGATAAGAAATTCAAGCTGACGAGAAACAATAAAAATTACGATGATGGATTTAGAAGTTTGATTTCATAACATTTTTAACTTAGTTTTAGAATTATCAATTAAATGCAAAACAAAATTTCTAAAATGTGCTCTTAAAACTACAACATCTTCCCTAGTTTTTTTTACACACGACACGGTCACAGTTATTTTAGCTTCCCTTCTTCCAGACATACAATGACGATCGCAGCGCCCTCTGGCGCCCCCAGATGAGTTGGACAATGTCTGATCTCCACAGATTATTTCAAAACTTAAAAAACTTGATATCTGTAGTTTGAGTAAGTAAAGATATCGTGTTAATAGTTTCCATAAAAATTAGGGGCTATGTTGAATTACTTATGCTTATGAAAAAAATATTTGGCAGTGATGGTGTAAAAGTCAGGATCCCTGACTATTCTGTAACGCCGACATGGGTTCGTATCCAGGTCATTCATGAGTTTGTTCAGCACTTTATTCTTCCGGGGTCCATAAATGAGAACTAAGCTTGCTTGGGAAGTTAACTGGGTATTCATCCTCAGACTTGCCACTCGGCATGGAATATAGCTAGAATTAGCACCTCGGGTTCAAAGGCTACGGAACGGTATCCCTACTGGCCCTAGTTACTGAATGGATCAAAAGCCAGTATGATCGGTCAGACTTTAACTTAAATTTTTTATATCATTCTGAAAATTTCTGGTAATTCATTTGTTGAAGTGTGTATTTCATAAGAATGACAGAAATTATATAATTTTTTTCAACATTTAAAGCAACTTTATTTTAATAAAATTATTCAAAAAATATTTATAAACCATATCCATTTTTTTTTCCATTACAAAAGGCCATGCTTTAATATTTCAGGTTACATTGAGGGCATTGTATATTACAATGTACAATTCTGTAAGATAAAACGTATCTAAAAGTTATGACTGACCATTCCTATCTTTAGCCAACTTCCTCCCCCCCCCCAAAAAAAAAACTTCTTAAAAGATCTCCATCCCATAGAAGCGTGCCTAAATCACATGAATGGGATATCCATCATTTCTTGACCCTTTTGTGAGAACCCATCAAGCCCTTTGTAACATTTGTGTTTCCCATTTTTAATACCCGAAGAACGTTGCCAAACTCCGAAACAGAAAAACGCATCTCCCGCAGGGGGAGCACTATGGCGGTTCGCGGGAAGAAGAAAGGGTTTTGGCGCCATTTCTAGGGTGACGTCACGGACAGGCGTGGCTCTTGACCCAATCCTCGCAAATGTAACATCCATCACTGTCAGTTTCCCCTAAGTGCATGCAAGGGGAAAGGGGGATAGCGGGGAACTATGTATATAGAGATAGTTATATAGATATACGCTATATCTATCCGATCCAAAACTCTGCTTGGCTTTTTAGAGGGGGTAAAACTTTATTTAGCGTTTCTTTCGGATCGCTTTCTCTTCTTGGAATTTATTTTATTGTTGGTTTTTTTTGACTTTGTGACCTGGAGTTGAGTTGTAGACCTCCTGGTCCTGGTTACGCAGAAGATTATACTGATTTCATTGGAAGAAAGAGAAGAAAAAAAGAAGTTTCTGGGATGTTTGTGTGAGCAAAAGGGGAAGACTTTGAAGAAAACTACTGCAACTTCGTCTTCAAAGAAAGATTTTTTTTGTTCCTCTTTTTCGTATCACTGGCTTCTTGAGATAGTAAAAGGGATGTGTTATCTTTTTTTCCTTCCTTTCTTGGAAATGTTCGGAGAATCAAAGATTGTATCTTGAGTCCCTTAAGGATTGGGTATTCAACTTTTTTTGTATTCATTATTTTATTTCATTTTACTTATCTTCTGCCATTCAGATTATTCTATTTTGTATTTCTTGTAGTTAACCGTTCTTTCTAAGTCTTTTGCAATTCTTTTAAAGAGATGTCTGTAATCGTTCTGTAAGGTTTTTTTTTTCACTTCCAAAATTCCTTAACTTAAACTTTGGGGTATTTTTGTAATGTTTTGTGTCTTGCTATTGATTAATTTAGTATATGATAATTGTGGCAATTGAATACGTTTTAAATTAAGGCATTAGTTACACAAGAAATAGATTATTCGTACTCTTTAGTTGATATTTCCAGTTCAATTCCTAACTTACCTAAAACCCATTTATAGATTTTAGTGCACAGTTAGGGTCAAAAATATTGGAGAAATAAAACCGGTGATAAGCAGAATATAACTAACTATATGACAAATTAAAATTCATAATGGTAAATAAATTTATATAAACTAGTACTTACACTAAATAAATTTCTAATAGTATTCGTTAAAAATAGAATGAATTATTTTTTTGCCAAAGTTCATTGGTTTATTTGAAATTAAAATTTACAACTATTCTGCATTTTCACTGTTGGTTTGTGACTCAAATGTTACTGATGACATTCTAATTCAAAACATATTTTTCATTGATAAGTTTATCAAATACGACAGTGTAATGCACGTTGTTTGTTTACTCGTAAAACTTCCCTACATTATAAAGCTTCCTCTATTTGAATCTTTTATGTCATAATTGCATTATTAAAATATTTTATGAGTAAACTATTTTCCTAAAAGGAAACCCTAAACTCTCAACAAATTTATGGTTTCTTATTCTTATATAAACATTTTGAGTAAAGAATAGATGCAAACTATCAAAATTTTACATATTTTATTCAGCCGTATCTTTCCCGATATTTTTAACTATTAAATCATGAATGCTACTTTGAATACGCTATCAAAATAAAAAAAAATCTGCATTAAATATTAAAGAATATATTCATGTATAACATTTTCTGCCGCTTAGAATGAAGCCATTCAAATTTTCTATAAAATTTTTCTATTGGTTTGACAAAAAAGTAACTGATGTCTGACTGGTTTTTATGTTTGGTTTGGTTTCAACGTTTCCGTCTTTATATTTCTGGACTCTATGAGGAGCATATACACTTCCCAGTACGCCTCGTTATTGAGAACCACGGTTAAGTGATGAGGTTGATATTTAACACTCAATGAAACTTTAAGAGGTATCGTATGCCGATTCTACAAAAATAACTAGCACGTCTGTTTTAGTGTACTCAGGAAACCCTGTAATTTTAGTCAATTTTTTTTACCAGCTCACACTTGTCTATAAGGTTTAGTTTAGCTTAGTTTTAATTATCGTCGCACTAGCTACACGAGAGCTATTGGCAACGGGCGTCATATTTTAGAACCACAGTCAAGTGACGAGCCGACACCTGAGTAGGCACCCAACGCAACCGTTAAGGGCGACATCGTACGCAGCGTTAGGAATTTGAAGGATATTTAACGTGCACTTTTTCTACACGGGGAATTATTCGTCGGACGTTTTGGCTGCACGGGCCGTTTATAGGTCGGCAGTTATTTTGGCGATGCTCAGACCCGAACATGGGACCTTTCGCATGCTAGGCGAATGCCTAACCGTCTGGGCTCCCCAGCCCACTTGTCTATAAAGAAGATAGCGTTTTCTATTACCTTCTTGATGAAAGTTGATGTTATTGGCCATTGCCTACGGAGCCTCTATACGATTACTGGTTGGTTGGTTGGTAGACATATTTTCAGGCTTGTGTGCTTGTTCACAAAGACCCGCTTATAAACCTTCGTCAAGTAAGACAAACCACACACACACACACACATAAGTGACAGATGCTGCCATCTATCGCCACCTCCGCAATTAAGACATGTCCCTGAAGGGGAGGGAAATAGTCTACAGGGACCGGTACCCGTGGTAAACTGCTCAATGACCGACCACAGGACTTTCGGACCCAACAGATTTAACGAGCACGTACTCCACATATACTCGGTGGGTCTTCAGAGGTGGTCGAGACTCTATCGCGGGACTTTCCGATCCCGAGACCGAGATCATAACCACTAGGCTCCCCACGGCCCTTATTACTGGTATTGTTCATTCAATTTCAAACCAAAGGCACTTTTTTTTTGGTTAAATAAACGTCGTATTAAAGCTATACGAGGGTTATTTGTGACGAACCTCTAAATCATGTAAAACGAAAATTATATATGTTTCTACTGAAGAGGATAACAGACAACACCTACACGTCATTGTGACGTTATACGCAGCATAAGGATTTAATACTATGACAGGTTTATTATGCACCAGTTACACTCTTAAAACAAAAGAGTGAAATTCACTCCTATAGGAGAAGTGCATTTTCGGCACCGGAAAGGAGTGGAAATTAACTCAGACTGAGTTAAAACCGCTCGTTTTAAGAGTGTAGGACGGAGATTGTTTTCTTTTATTTCTTTTACCCACTCCGAAAAAGAGTGAAATTCACTCCTATAGGAGAATTGCATTTTCGGCACGGAAAGGAGTGGAAATTAACTCAGACTGAGTTAAAATCGCTCGCTTGTTTTAAGAGTGTATACTCGATAATATTTTATGGGATTTACTTTGTCCTGCACGAGCCGTTAAAAGGACGGTTCGAGTTAAACCAAGTAAAGAAACTTTAATGGTATAACCATCAAGGCCTAACACCACAAATCTGAATTAAAAAAAAAAAAAAAATTCTATGCAATTCATCAATGGGTGATTCTAACAAGTCAGAGTGTGATTGTTTGGCGTAACTTTGAAGTAATTTCAGGCGTGACTAGTCTAGTTTAGACGAAAGAGCTACTGGGTGGTCCGTTTGTAGGGTTTAGGACAGGTGTTAACGAACACTACTCAAAACAATTAGGGGAACGCATGGTTTAAACCCATTCACCCCCAACGATTCCATTTGGTATCATCAGCTTCCGATTTTTTTTTCTCACTAAGTTGAGCTCGCACTTATTTATCGTTAGACGGAAGAATCATGTCTTTTGAAGAATTAAATATTGTTTGTTTTAATTAAATGAAAATATCAAAAACATGGTAAAATAAAATTCCCTCCCACAAAAAATTTATGAAATAAATAGACCCTAAACTCTTCACGCTGGCATTATTAGATGTTTAAAAATTGATTTTTATTATTTTTAACAAATAAAGTTTTGAAAAAATATTTTTAAAATTTATTCAAAAGTTGCGATTCCAATATTCCCCCCTTTATATTTTAGATAAAAAATTAAGGTTTTATTCCCCTGTTTTTTACCATTGCATTCTGGATGCATAATGAATCTATTTCACAAATTATAGATTTCTATAATAAAAATAAGAAGTTGGAACTGAAAGGGTAAACAAAAGTACGCAAAGTGCTAAACTAATTCTTTTGAGCAGTGTATAACTTCACTGTAGGTGTGGCCGTTTCAGTAGTCCATTTCACTGTGTACATAATAAGAGAGCGAAATGGGAAATATTAATGGATCTTTATCAATAATTAAGATGCAACCACACATACATGCAATTAATCCTGTGAGGGATGAGCTAATTGGAGTAAATGTAAACTTGGTTTCACTGCACGACTTCCAAATTAAAATTTTTAACTAACTTTGTTTTGATTTTATAAAAACTCATTTCTATACAGTGTTGCACAAAAGTTTAGGCACAACACACAGTGTTTGTTTTATACTAAAGTATTGAGACACAAGATAAAATCTTTATCTGATTTATTCATCAAGTCACATTAAAATCATAATTGACATTAAATTGGAATAAAAACAAATGTGTGGCAAGTTTTGCACCAAAATGGCAAGCATGACAAAAATCTGCTGCACATAAGTTTAGGCACACTTAATAAAAATAATAATTCTAATAATCAAATAAATCATTTTAGTATTTTGTGTAGCTTCCACTTTCTTTTATTAGTTCGAAAACCATTGTTTTCATAGAAAGTACCAGCTTTTGTAAAGTATTAGGCTCGATTTCATACCACGCCTTTTCGAAAGCTTTCTTTAGCTCCGGAACGGTGGAATACTGTTTGCCATTGACATAAACTACTACAATAAGGATTCCCCAAACATTTTCGATGTGATTAAGGTCCTGACTGTAAGCACAGGCTAATCAAGAACTGTTTATTACTGGTTCTAAACTACTCTTTAGTTGACCTTGATGCATGTATGGAGGCATTATTTTATTGGAATTTCCAATTTGGGCCGCAGAAAATCTCCCCATAAGGTAGTAAGTGGTTGTCGAGAGTTGCCTGATAGTCTCCCGAGTTTTGCTTTTCTTTGGTAAAGACTAAGGAAGTCTGGCCGTTGCATCCAAAACCTACCCACACCATTACCGAACAACCACCTTGACGTCGGCTAAATTGGATCCTTAAATCTTTAGGCAGATAATCCCAGTAGTAGCCATACCCATCGGGACCATCTAGGTTCAATATTTTTTCGTCACTGAAGATCACTTGCAGCCATTTGTCGTTGTAAGACATGTGTTGCTGAGCCCATTGTAGTCTTGCATCTTTAAGGATGAGATAGCAAGCGAGGCTTGTGCTTCACTTGGATTTTATCAAGTATCCAGATTCCTTGATTCTCCTCCTGATAGTTTCACGTGAAACTTTAGCCGCAATCAGGCTTTTAATTTGATTTGAAGAGCAATGTTTGTTTGAAGCCAATTTTCTTATTTGTCTGTCTTCTTGTTTGTTGGTGATTAGAAGTCTTCCAGACCGCGAGTTTGGTTGATAATGATTGCCAAGTGCTAACACTCTATAAACACTTCGTTTGGATCGCTATAAATCAGTAGAAATATCAGAAACAGATTTACCTCTATATTTTACTGTTCATATTCTTATAATATCTTCATGCGAAAATTCTGTTGACTTCTTCATGGTTCTAAGAATTGAAAATTACCTTCAACCTTTTAAAGCAACTTAAAAAACCTTCCCTTTGATGACGCAATCATTTTCTCTAGAAAATTTCCATAAATCTGAAACGTGTGCTTATACTTTTGTGGCAAGGAAAGTTTTGAAATTTTTACTTTGTTGATACAAGTCAAATTTATTTATATTTTTTGGAACAATTTTTCACCAAATTATTTTTCATGCAACTAAAGAATACATATTTAAAAAAAATCTACTGAAAAATAGTAAACATTTGGGGATTTTTTCCTGAATCGCGCCTGTGCCTAAACTTTTGTGCAAGCACTTTAGCAGAGAATAATAAATGACTCCTTCACACTTAAAATTTTAAAATTCAGTTAAAATCAAACAATTTACAAATTTTTAAAAAACCTGTGTGTTGCTGGAAAACCTGGCATTTAGATGATGGGTTTATGTGTCTGTATTAAATAACGAAGTATATAACATTAGCTTACAGTTTTTTCAACCTACGTACTAAAACGCCTCGACGTTTAAAGTGAGGCCATTGAAATATTTGAAGCCATAGGGGAAGTGAAATAAATTGTAAGGAATTCCAGCTATTCAAGTCTAAGAATTTCTTTCGACTCCGGTCTTTTGCTTTTTTTCAAAAGATATTTTCTCGATTGAATTCCCTAGAATACGAGGGAATTCAGGAAAAAATTCGTTTATATATATAATCGAAAATGATTTTGAATGTATTTATTTTGCATATATTTATATAGCTAGGTTTCTTTTCGATGCTAACTATTACAGCATGCTTGTTAGAAATACATTTACGTTTGTTCTAGCTAAACTATTACAGTTTGTTCAAATATATTTTTTTTTGAGGGGGGGGGGGGATGTACCTTTGAGAGGGTTTTTGAATCAGAAGGATATTTTGAAAAATCGTATAATTAATAAATATATAATACATTAATATAAATTTTCTATCAAAACCAAGTGTTACTTTGACATTCTGAAGCTTTTTAATTGACTTATCATTATTTATGAGTTTGAGTTATAAAAAAGTATAAAAAAGAGCCTATATATAAGTTTATGGCTATGTCCTCACTACGACATCAAACGCCACAAAGGCAACAAATGCAACAAAATTTGGCGACCGCCAAGAGCGCCAAGCGATGCAATAGCATGGGGGCTGACTCTGCCAAGTCGCCAAGTTTTGTTGCATTTGTTGCCTTTGTGGCGTAGTCAGGACATAGCCTTTCGGTGATAAAACTTATAAAAAAATGTAAGAAACTCTTTTATTAATCATAAATGTCTGATGTAGCTTTTATAATTTTATCCTGATATTTAAATTTGTAATTAGAACTAACCATAAACTATTTATTTGAATCCGAAATAACTAATTTAAATTATACGAAGCTGTAAATTATAATTTTAAATCTAATCAGATTAAACAAAATTAGAATAAATAAAACAAAAATATGATAAGAAATAACATTAAAACATTAAGTAAATATATTAACGTCAAATATAAACAGACACAGAGTATACATTATACCAAACTAATTATAAGCAAACAGAATTGTCAATTAAATAAATTGATTAGGTTTCCTGTATCTCAATTACAAAGGCGTTAAAAATAACAAACTTATAATTTGCTCGTCGCTTCTCGGGTACACTAAATTATTTTGATAGAATTCTAACTGATATTAGACAGATTTTAAGTTAACCATATGAGGACTATTTAAATATATATAAAAGATAATTAGCCAATGTTTTAAATTATTGGCTTTTGCTAAACTACAAAGGGTATAATATTTAAAAATAAGGTCGGTAAGGTATTTAAATGCAATTAATATTGGAACATTAATTTAATGCTTTTTTCTTAATTAATTGTTAATTAGTTTAAAAGCAAAACATATCTATTTCTTTTTTGACCATTTCACATAACAGGTTAAGTTAGTTTGTGTTATTGTCGCACTAGAGCTATAAATAAAGAGCCGACACCTAAGTAGGCACCCAACGCAACCGTTAAGGGTGACATAGTAAGCAGTGTTGGGACTTGGTAACATATTTTTTCATCTTCGGAAAACGACACTCGGAACCAGTGTCGTCAAACTTTCTGTCCAAGCGCGTGATTAATAGAGCTTCTGTAGCCTTCTAAGTTGAGAACGCCATGACCACGCTCCTCCTCGTTCGAATCTTCCATTGGTGTTGGATCAATTAAAATTTTAATTTTTTTTATTGAAATAACTTACCACTAGGTTAGGTTAGTTTGAATTATCGTCACACTAGAGCTACGCGAGGGCTATTGGCGACGGGCATCGTATTTTAGAACCACAGTCAAGTGACGAGCCAACACCCGAGTAGGCACCCAACGCAACCGTTAAGGGCAACATCGTACGCAGCGTTGGACTTTGAAGGATATTTAACGTGCACTCCCGCCACACGTGGTATTATTCGTTGGACATTTTTGGCTGCACGGGCCGTTTATATGTCGGGAGTTATTTTGGCGATGCCAAGACCCGAACCTGGGACCTTCCGCATGCTCGGCGAATGCCTAACCGACTGGGCTCCCCACCCCCCCCCCCCCCCCTTACCACTAGGGAAACACGATATATTTTCATCTTTTAGCGACGCAATTCAAAACCGTTGTCAAGTGACGATGAACCAATAAGATAATTCCATAATAAGGTCGATAGGAGCAATTATGTCAAAATAGCGCAGCTAATAATAAGAAAATAATTTCTATCATTTATACCAATTAGGAACGCCTTAAGAAAGTTTTGTCATTTATCTCAATGCAGAATCTAGCAAGAAAAAAAATATGGTAATGCGAGAGCATCTTCTTGATATATAGTTATCTCGCTATTTCTATTTGGAGTAAATATTAAGAAGAATTAATTCAATTAGTTAGTATAGAAATGATCTTATCGTTAAAGAGACTTTTTTGTGATTTGTAATTAATGGTAATTCTTACATAAATCAGGTGTTTTTGTATAACTTTTCTTGTTTCGTATGCAGATTTCCATCGAGTATTAATGCGATGGATTCTTAGTAAAATTTATGTTTTCTATACTAATTAAAACTTTTATAGATTTGTTTTATTTTGAAACAAGTAGGTTTGTTACAGAATCTGTCACTTAAACCGATTCCACACGATATTTATGCTCAACAGGAAACACGCTATTTATACACCTCAGAAAGAAATTCGCCTATCAGGGACTTCTAATTTAAACTTTTAAACGCCAAAATTAACTATTTTTTATTAATCTTCTTTTGCAAATTAATAATTACTCATTATCGCTTTATAAATTTGTTTGAAATTCGTAGAATAATGATACAATTGTTTTAATAAATATCTTTTAGTCGCCACAATTTAACTTACAGTTCGAAAATATATAATTAGTTTGATGATTTAAAAATAATAGCGAAACTTTCCATATTTTTTATGCAAAATTAGAATTCTCTATGCATCTTTCTTTATATCTATAATAATAAATAACAGAATCTGCCACATAACCCTATTCCACACAACAGTTATGTTTAACAGGTAAAATGGCGCCAAACACAGCATTAATTCTATATTAAGCAGTTTTATGCTAAATTTGGCTTGTTTCATTTAAATTTTATTTCGAAAATTCTATAATTATTACTTATCGTTTGCAAAAAAGGATTTATATTTCAAAGAATAAATATGTAATATTCCTCGCTTTTAAATAGAATTAAAACATTTCATATCAACGTACAAAGAATCTCGTAGTGAAATATATTTGACGTCATTTAAAACTGATCGATGTCGCAAAAATAAATTTATTTTAATTTGTCTAAAAGAATTAAAGTTTCTCGAGCGATTGTTGCGAATGGCAATGGTGATTTAATTCTAATAAAAATGGCTTCCTTTGCTTTTTAAATGAGCATTAAATTATACAGTTTTTTACATCATTGAAGTACTTCGATTTCGAATTCTTTTCTGAAATTTTCAATGTATTCTAATTTCGATGCGCTGAATTGTTTGACGTATCACACTTGTCCGTAGCATTTGTAGTTTGGGCTATGAAAGTGCGTGACGGACAGACAGACGGATTGAACGATTATAATACCTTCCACGTTTGACGTTATAAACGTAGTGTGGAAGCTAAAAATCGGTTGGTTTCAATAGTAATTATCAAGTTAATCTAATTATCCATTATCAAGTTAATTAAGAGCACAAATAAGCATACATAATGTTTTTTTTTCAAAATTGATTTTAAAAAATTAGCTTCCGAAATACGAAAATTTACGCTTACCCACCAAGTAAAAAAATAAAATTGCGGATATAAAATTGTTGTCTTAAGCATACAGAGTAAGCGCCCGTCTAAAAATAACACATACCACACTAATAATAACAGGTTAAGCAGAGTGGTTGCTGGTCGCCTTTTGGTGGAAGCAAAATATGTAGTTTTTGCCTTTTTTATAATTTGCTGACCCAAATCGCATATTATAACCAATTTTGTAATTTTTCCCTTTTGGTTGAGTTATAATTTAATACAAACCAAAATGGCAACCCGTTTGCCTACCTTTTATTAACATGCATAGTTGAAAAATCCATTTTTACCCCTACATGTTGGCTTCTCTATACAAGAGTACCCTCACAGTAAAACAAGTTCTACAGAAATCTCTCAAGCAAACTAAATAGTAGGAAAAACCCTTTTAAGGGGGAATTTTTCTTTTTAAAGATTTCCTCAAGAGTTTAAGGTATCCATATACCTTAGAACGGAAAACGGAAAAATTGATCAAAATATGTGTTCTGATACTTTTGCATTAACATATCTGATTTTTTATCTTTCAAATGGTACAAGAAGATTTCTTGTACCATTAGTACAAGAAGATTTCTTGTACTGTAAATAGTTCTAATTTACAGTCTTTTAAGGGAAATTCTACTGTCATCAATCTTACAATGAAATCCTTAAGCTCATTTTCTGAAGAACGATTTTTTTTCATAATATGCTTGTATTCCGAGCAAGATATTTCAAATTTATATGCTTTGATTTAAAAAATTTGAAGTGTATTTTAAAGATTATGAATCAGGCCATGTGGCCATACTTTTTATATCAATTGTAAATAATATTTAATTTTTTACAGATTTTTAAAAAAATAAATTAAAAAAAATCATTTTAAAGCTATAGCCATTTCAAACTATTATAATTAAATAATTACTTTGCTTAGAGCTTATATTTTATATGATCACATGCCTGAATATTTATTGTTTCCTTTTCTGCAAAAATTATGTAAAACAAGTAATTAGTAATGTCGTAAAATTGCACATAATTTGGCCCTCTTAAATTAATTCATTGCTAATTAATTTATTAATTAATGTTTTTTTATTGCTGTAAAGTATTTTTATGATAGTTTTTATGTGCCTGATCTTCTCTCAAAGTTTGAAAAGTCTATCTCAAAAATTAAAGAAAAAGTTGTCTAAGGTATATGGATAACTTAACAGTTGAAAAATTTAAAAATACTTTGTTTATTTCCATATTTTTTAATTAGACGTTTTGTAAGTTTTGATATAAAGTTAGTAGACAAAAATAATTAAAACTGTAATGTCTAGCAACATTGTTTTTAATAATTTGTTTACCTTTTACATTAAGTAATAAATAAAAGTAAATCCAGTGATCCTTTTAAGTTTGTTTCATTGTAATGAAGCCTTTCTAAAGAATTTAGTTTCATAAAATCTCTTTAGAATATCAATGGGGAAAGTTTTTTCTCTTATAATCAATATATAGCAGATGAATAAAATAACTTTATTATATGATTTATATTTAAAATATTTTAATAAGATATAACGTTTGAAACCTTAACAAAAGAATTTTGCTTGGCCACGATAGTTACAATCCCAAGTTAATATACATATTCAGATATTTCTATAGATATTTCGTATTATGTTGCCAAGGCATTTATTAGTTTAACAATACACAATTGCATATTTCTATCACAAGAATTGAATTCCAAACAAAGCTAATTTCAATTTATTGCAAAAAATGTGCATGCAATCTTTAAACACTTAATGTATTTTATTTAGTTGTAAATATTATTTCTTTTTAAAAATAAAAAAATTCAGTTAAAACCTTTATATTTTAAATAAGGGATTATATGGTTCCAATAAGACTGAAAAAATCCACCATTAAAAATCAATTTTAAATATATAAATCTTAAATTATTTTGTTCTTAAACTTCTTTTTTTTGGTATCATTTAAAATATCGTTTGATAATTATATTCTTTGCTTGCAGAAAAGAAACTTTGAAATAAAAGGACTCTTTGAAAAACATAAATAATGATTTTTATAAGTACATTTTATTTCGAATAAGGGAATAAAATCCAAAAGTGTTAAATAGCTCCCCTGAGATCGTTATAGTCATTATTCTTTCTTTTGTGGTCTCCAATTCTATAACTTATGATCATTAATGTGAAAGTTTTTAAGTTTAAGAAATATAAAAAGTAATTAAGGTTTTCTTTTATAAAAAAGTTTGAAGTCTAGAATGATTTATTTGTGTTTAATTGTAAGTCTTTTAAAATAAAAGATAAATAATAACCGTTAGTTGAGGTTAAAAACCATTAATTACGGATTGATTTACATAATGCATAAGGGTGCATTATAAAAGTTTAAATTTTTTTTAATACGATTTATTTTGGAATCAACGTTTTCTGATTTAAATTAATGTAAATTTTCTTGGTTTTGAGTACTTTTCCCATAAGTTTTAATGAATTTTTTACCGAATTTCTTAAAATAAATTAAAAGTTTACGCTTGCACTCAGTAGGTCATGAAAATATATTTGAATATGTAACTGGAAATCTTTTAAACGATGTTTTATATTAAATAACATTATTTAACTATGAATTACTTAGTTTTAACTTGTAATTCAGTACTCTGATATAAACTATTTAATGTTCAATGTGCATACTATATTTAAAATTTATTTTTAATAATAAACAATACAATCATGAATAATAGTCTGGCTCTATAATGCTGGACAAAACCGTTTTCAAGCAATATTTTGACTTTTCTTTGAACTCTGCAAGTCTTGCTATTAGATAAATATAACGTTCTTTCTCATCATAACATTAAGATAAGCGTACTAACCTATTTTAGAAAAAAAAATTATTCGAAACAATAATTTTGAAACTAGCTATATACTATTAAAATGTAACTCCTTACGACAAAATGGATTTTTACTTTTAAATTCACTTAATAGACAAAGCATTTGTTACTATTGACCTTACCAAATCTATGAGTTTGTGATCACGTGACGTACCAATGAAAAAAACACCTTTTACAATGATTTTTATTAAAGATTTCTTTCGCCAAGAAATGTTATTTTTTAAATTAAATTAGAATTTAGATTATATTAGAAGGCATTTTAGCGATACAGTAAAGTACCCTATAAAAACTTTCCCATCCCATATTAACGTGAGTATCCCCATAAGAACCAAATATGATTTATTGCTGTCATATGGGAAGCTATATAGGGGGATATGTTAAAGTAATCCATACACTTGTATATCAACTCATGTCTCCCAATTTTGTGTCATCACTGTGGAAAAGATTTGTTATTGAATGTTTGGGGGAAATGGACAAGGCGACGGGAAGTTTTTTTTGGGGTATTCCCTTTATATTTTTTGTATCCTGGGGAATTATGATGTTTCTTAGATTTTTTTTTATAATGGCTAGGTTATATTTTTGAAATATTTGATAGTTTTAATTGTGAAGTAAATCAAATTTCTGTTGCTTTACTTTAGCATTTTTGATGATTATTAGTGTGATTTCAATAGACCTTGTCACTAATTTGACGATTATAGCTATCGCACAATCAATCGACTCAAATTTCCTTAAGGGGTTACGGTACCCAAAACATCATTTCTGAAAATAATAACATAAAATTGTAAATTATAGTGGTTTTATATAATGTTTACTCTAAATAAACATTTTATAGCCAATAAACAAATATTTACAAGTAGTTTTTTTTAAAGCCAAAATTGTGAACTTTTTTAAAACTCTACTCCTCTTTCAATTTTGAGAATAACTCCACCAAACTTTTATAGTTTGTTTTTAGAACTATTTGTTCAAGAACTGTGCATGGATTTCAAAATATGAGCTACAATTATAAAGTAACATGCATTTATACAGAAAATCTCAAAAAATCCCCAAAAAATCTCAAATTATTGAATTCAACATTTAAAAAAAACTATACAGAACTTATTCCATGCACAATTTTGTGCACCATTTATATGAGAACACAGGTTAAAAATTTCAAAATTCTAACTTAATAATCAAAAAGCCTTAGGGATTTATTAAACACAAGAATTGAAAAACGCGAAACCGAGAAAAAAGGTTGGAAGCAGGCGAAATACGTATTCAAACTTATAGGAATGACTCCAGAAAATGTTTAATAACTTTTTTTCTACAGAAGATATCATTATGGAACTTTCAGTAAATGTTCAGAAAGATATCGTGAATAATAAGAATTAAAAACTGAAAGAATGATATTTTGACCAATTTTTGGGTACCGTATCCCCTTAAAGTATTAAAAAAGAAGTCCACTTGAATGGAACTCGAAAAAAATCGACCAAAAAAGATAGAAAATTTAAAATGTTAAATACTTTTGTGGTCAAAAGGTAGTCCGATTCCTCGTTAATATGCCCAAAATACAACAGGCGTCTGTTATTATAACGACGACTTTGTAATTACCATTAACACCACTATTTCCAAAATAAAATCGCAAACTTTTTGAAATTCGTTTTTAATGAAATCTTTATCTTCTACATATACAGTTCATGACTTTCTAGTTTTCATTTGTCTTATATTCGTTTATTTAGATAAACTTAAGTATGAAGCTCCATTTTCGCATGGAATCTTTCCTTTCCAATAGTCTTTAATGAATTAGATAGCTTTACAATTTAACTACATGATTAGGTAGGTGGAAACAAATATCACAAATCGTTAGCTTCAAGTATTTTGCAAAATTTTATTTGTTAATGCATTTTTGTATAATTTTATGTATGTAATTACTTTTTAGATTAAAATTTATATAATTTATCACCTTATATGTGAATTTTTATTAACAATCCATTAATATATGGATTGTTATACAATAAGCTTTAACAATAAGCTTATACAATAAGCTTTAACAATTTAAGCCTTAAGCTTAACTAAGCGTTTAAGCTTCAAGCTTTAACAATTTTGCACACATAGTAATGACATTTTTTTAAAAAAAATAATATTGTTTTGCAATAAATATTCTTTTTCATTCCAGTACATCCGCTATTACTCGAAACTTCTAATTAATAAAAAATATTAAAAAATTGCATATTCGATCATTTTGATTAAATACTCTAAAGCAACCTACCTCAAAGTCCTTACACATATCCATTTAAAAAAAAAAACTTTTTATCCTTACAAACTGATCCCCCTTCAAACCATAACCTCTGGAATTATTTAACCCAGGAGAAGCATTAGAAGCTATTCAAAAAATGAGACACTACCAGTACCAAGCCCCACTTACTGCCATACATTTCTACCCCTTGAACATTATGGTTCATCATTTTTCCCCTACACAGGCAAAGATATAATTCAGATCATGGGCAGCGTCGTCTTTTATAGAAGACCAATTTATTTATTTTTTGGGAAATATAGTATTGCTTTAACCCGAAGAAAAAATGGCTTTCTCTTGTCTCGGGGAGGGCTATAACTTCTCGGTAATGCTCGCGTTGTGATAGGTAGTATTTTAAAGACGATATCATCTTTTTTGGGGGGCTATTATTTCTGCCCGGAGATAAGGAGACAGCTGGTGGCTTAAATTCCAATCCCAATGTAAGGATTTTTTTTTAAGTCTTAACTTTATACTAGAATTTTTTAAAATCAAATTCGAAGTTTTCTCTTGTGTGGTTTTACCCAACGTAACCTAATTGAATGCATTGTACTCGGAATTAGGACTTCAGACCTATTGGTTACTTTTCCATTACAACGAGTGTAAATCCTGCCAAACGGAATTTTCTAGCTACAAAACAAAGTATACACAGTAAAATTATTATAGTCTGGCTGCCACAACTTGGCACCCCAAATATTTTGATTGTGGAAGATTCCACTTTGAATTTAGATTTTAAGCCGAAAAAGGCAGGGTTGCCAGCTCAAGGCGTTTGGCGAGAAGAGGGGATTGCTGGTCGAGTTCGATTGTAAATAATGTATCACACTAGAACTACACATCAGTTAACGGCGATAGAAGATTGTTGTTGTTTGCTGGTATCGGTTAGCGATTATACGTGTATTTCTTTGTTATCTTGACTTGATCATTAATCGATATAAGAGTGAACCCGATGCAAGTTCAAATCTACCCTTCAATTGATAATCTGTTTCTAAACCTTAAAGAAATATGCGCCCATAAAAGCAATGAATCACCAAACATAGTAACTCTTGCCCAAAACCTTCCTTACCTTTTTTCGAAGTGGACTGTTCCACAATCAAAATAATTGGGATGCCAAGTTGTGGCAGCCAGACTATATATACACAGTAAAATTATTATTTACTTTAAATGCAACAAAGTGAAAAATAATTGGACACGCGTTTGTATTCGAATTAGGTTAGCTGGGTTAGGGGGAATTACCATGACACCAGAGCTACACGAGAGCTATTGGAGTCGCAATTCAGAACCACAGTTAACTGATGAGCCAACACCTAAGTAGGCACCCAGCGCATCTTTCGTAAAGACGACACCGTACGCAAAGTCGGGCATTTCAAGCATATTTAACGTCAACTCCTTCTACATGGGGTATTTTTCGTCGAATTTTTGGATGCAAAGACCGTTTATTGGTCAGCAGTTATTTTGGCAATGCCCCGAGCCCTACCCTTGGACCATTCGTCCAAACGTTTGGGAAACTGATCGAATTATTAACTCAGCCAACATGTGTTTTCAGAGATTTTTAATCAGGCAGCAATATTTTACTCTTAAGGGGGGACCGGAGCCCTCCAAAGCCCATGTTAAAATGACCTTTTTTATGTACCTTTTTCTCAGAATCTATTTGATACATTTTAATGAAAGTGTTACTAGTTATTAAAAAATATGCAACTATACTTTATTGGAAGCATTTTTCAAAATTTTGTTTAGTTTTTAAATCATAAATTTTTAAGTGAAACTACATATTTTTTACCTAAAAAACATCAATAATATTATGAAGGAAAAAAAAGTAAGATATATACTCAAATCCCTCCAGCGAATTTTAGAAACCAACTTCTTAAATACCTATAAAAAATTTCTGGTTGATACTTATAGTACATTCTGAGAAAAAGGTGCACGCACATTGAAAAAAGTTTTGAGATATAAGCGTTTAAGTGAACAATAGTGGTTTCTTACCTATGAAACGTAAGGGAATTTTACCTAAACATTTAAAAAAAAATATTAAAAATATTTCTGGTACTTGAAACTTATTTTAAGATACCGTTGTAAAGCTAAGATTGCATAGTTTAAGAAACACTAAAAACATTGAAATGTCATTTTTGAAAATTTGGAGGAGTCTGGTTCCCCTTAACTGGTTTCTCTGGTAGTATAGTAGAACTAGCCTTTAAGCTGGTTGGCAAAGAGTTAGCCAGAAGGCTTTTTCATTTTTATAAAAAAAGGTCGCTTAGAATGTTTTGAATAATTTTAAGAAAAGATACATTGTGAGCCATGTAGCCAACGAAGTAAACTGTATTGATTTTCATGTTAAAATATCGCCTTGTGCTTTTTAGAAATTGTTTGTATGTAAATTGTTTATGAGGGGTTCTAGTTTAATAGTCAAACTGCACAAAACAAGATCGATCATTTGTGGCAGGCTATTTTTCATTAGCCAAAGTTTATGAATTTATAAAGTTTAGACAATGTGCTTTTAGTAAAAACTAAACAGCCATTTAATATTTTAGTTGTATAGCTTGACATTTTTTAAAAGGGGAATTTAATGTTTTGATATTTAATGTGGTCATTAATGGTGCTATTAAGGATTACCCATGCCTATAAGCAGAAATATTTAGTTTGTACATCGTAAGAAATTTATTTCGCTAAGAAATGAAAATTTTCTTGCAAATTGTACACTGTTAAAATTGAAGGGTGCGATTTGGAGGCTATTTTTCACCCCGGAGTGAAAAAGGCTGTCCCATTTGGTACCTCAAGGCTTTGAATTGTATTGGGTCGATGAATCTTGTGCTTGTTAATCCTCTAGGGGTGCCATTCTGGTATCCCTAGGGGTCTTGCTGATGGGACACCGTAATTCACCCGTGGAAGTGCCAAGTGTCGCCTTTAGTTTTAACAGTGTAAGCATGGAATTTGGTTTGATAACAAGTAGGTTTGTAACAGAATCTGCCACATAACCCTATTCCACACAACAGTTGTGTTAAACAGGTAAAAAGGCGACAAACACAGCATTAATTCTATATTAAACATTTACACGCTAAATTCGGCTAGTTTCATTTATTTTATTTCGAAAATTCAATAATTATTACTTATCGTTTGCAAAAATTAATTTATATTTCAAAGAATAAATATGTAATATTCCTCGCTTTTAAATAGAATGAAAATATTTCATATCAACATACGAAGAATCCGTAGTGAAATATATTTGACGTCATTTCAAACTGATCGATGTCGCAAAAATAAATTTATTTTAATTTATTGTCTAAAAGAATTAAAGTTTCTCGAGCGATTGTTGCGAATGGCAATGGTGATTTAATTCTAATAAAAATGACTTCCTATGCTTTTTAAATGAGCATTCAATTTTGCAGTTTTTTAAACAATTGAAGTACTTCGAATTCGAATTCTTTTCTGAAATTTTCAATGTATTCTAATTTCGATGAGCTGAATTTTTTGTCGTATCACACTTGTCAGTAGCATTTGTAGTTTGGGCTATGAAAGTATGTGACGGACAGACAGACGGACTGAACGATTATAATACCTTCCACGTTTTACGTTATAAACGTAGTGTGGAAGCTAAAACTGATTAATTAAGATGGTATCTTATGTAAACAGTTACACTTGTCCTTGCAGAACCATAATTGAATCAATTGTCTGACCTCTATATATCCTTATAATCTAAACAAAGGTTATTTTTATAATGTTCAGTCAATTATATCTTCCACGCGGAACCACAGAAGCCTAAACCGTACTATTTTTACCTAAGGTTTAGTGTAACCTTTTTACTTACGGTTTAGAGTAACCGTTTTATCTGCAATTAGCGATAAAGCAGTGACAATATTAAAAGCTAAGTTAGTATGAATTATCGTCGCACTAGAGATACACGAGGGCTATTCGAGACGGGCGTCGTAGTTTAGAACCACAGTCAGAAGACACCTGAGTAGGAACCCAACGCAACCGTTAAGGGCGACATAGTACGCAGCGCTGGAACTTTGAAGCATATTTAACGTGCACTCTCTCTAGATGGGGTATTATTCGTCGGACAGTTTTAGCAGCATGGGTCGTTTATAGGAGGGCAGTTATTTTGGCAATGACCGGATACGAACCTTAGACCTCTCGCATGTAAGGCGAACGCCTTAACCGAATGGGCTCCCCAGCCCACACTATGTTGTTAAAATACTTCAAAACTATTGTAAACAAATAAGGGGCCATTATACCATCGATACAAATTAATAGAAATTTAATTTGGATCCAACGCAATAGATTCAATGAATTATCACCTAGTCATTGAATTGCCATTCACAGATACAAATACCTATATTTCCCCATCCCAATAGTAAAGCCATTTAGAGACGTATGTCTGTTTTAAAATTAATTAGCGATTCGTATGCGATATTACCAACGCATTTCTAGTTACATAGATATCAGTAAATTGGAGCATTTCCCTATACGCATTTTCTTCTAATAAAATGCAGAAATAAAGAAATCCAGAGGGAAATATTCCAATGGACTAGACTCCCTTTTAGTTCCAGCTATTCGGTTGTTTGCGCAGTAAATTTGTACAATCTGACAATTCCGCGATTAGCTGTTGGCTCTGTGCAGAACTCCAATTAGGGCAACGTAGCCATTAACTTCAGAATTTCGCAAAACAGTTAAAGTGTGGATGATGAAATGTAATGACTTGTTTTATGCGGCATGTTGTGTGTAATGGCAAGAAATGTGTTCTTCACTGACGACAAATGTTATTTCTATTTATGTATTTTATAATATTGTCTCTCTATATTAACAAAAAAGTAAGCTCTTTTAAAACGTACGGAGCCATAACAGAATGAAATATTCATCTTAAAACTCCATTGTTTTTCTGGAATGTGTGTCTCCCTTATACCTCGTTTTACAAAAAAAAAACATTTTCATATAATTAAATCATTTATTTTCGGGTATAGAGTTATATATATTTTCCCGTACTCTTTGTTTCACATAAATACAAAAGTCGCTTTTAAAATATCAAATTTAAAAGTCGGATTATAAAAACATGAAATTATCAGCCATTTTTTTGGTTTTAATCGTAGTGTATAAAAAATATTGTAAAGCAAATTAAAACAATATAAGTATGAATGAACCTTAAGATGTATTTCCCGCAATTGAACCAAAGAGTTTATAAATATTATCAAATATTTTAAAAACAAGGAGTGTTTTTTGGGTTTTGAAATACATTCTGTACCCAAATTTATTTAATTCATCCCATACTTAATCAATTTTCTGTAATTAAGGTTAGGTGTGGTTGAAAGTTACGTCCCACTAGAGTCCAAACACACGTCCGAATTTGGACACCAAATTCAAGCTTTTACGTGGAAAATTTTCAACTAAGCGGTCACGTTCCTATTTTTCCGTATGAATAAAACCCAGTGCGTTTGGGTAGTGTAGAAGTTAAAAGTAACTGAATCTCGTTATTCCAAATGCAGCTCCATCATACTTTTCTCCGAGGCTGTCGCAGGTGAGCTGATGTCCGATTCGTTCAGATACATTAATGTTATATCTTAATGCATCGTGAAGATTAGCGTCTACTGTGGCGTTCACTATGTACACACTTCAGCTAAAAATCGTTGGGTCATTCCTGTTTCACATCATTCCTGTTCATATTATGTAGGTGCTCAAATATAGGTTTAGGGGTATAGGTTCTAAATCAAAATCACAGGAATATTGGAGCGACCTCGAATGTTACCTTTAAGGGGAATGGGGAAACGTAGGACCGGGGGTCTCCAAAGTAAAGTGCATCAGTGTTAACCCTATGGAGAAAATTATTTTCTATGCCACATTTCTCCGGCTGTATTGAATATTTTTACAAGCAGATTTTTTCATGTGATAAATGTAGCTGACTTACAGGTACCGACCTTCCCACTTTTTGGAAATTGGTTCGAATATTTTTTTTTAATTTTCAATGAATAAAATATTCGAAGCAATTACAAAAAGTGGGAAGATAGAGATAGAGACCTTTAAGTTATATACATTTATTATTTTTAAAAAAACGTTTGTAAAAATATTCGATACAGCCGGAGAAATGTGGCAGAGAAAATAGTTTTTTTCCCCATTGGATTAACACTGAGACACTTGAGTTTGGAGAACCGCGGTCCAGCGCTTCCATTCCCTCTTAATCAGGTGCGCGGCCAACTTCAAGACATTGAATGTCTCAGAAAAACGTTAGAGGTCATGAAAAACTATCAAACATATAACAACAATGTTCTCTTAAAATACACCTCAATCCCACTTCCCCTATTCAAGATCATTTAAATTTTGCCACTTCCTGCTACTAAGACTCGTGTGCCATAACTTCGTGAATTAATTCCGCACACCAAGCATTGAGTGGAATGCATATTCGTACTTAACATGCGTTCCCAGTGTAGGATTTAATCAAAGTTTAGTTTGTAACACGCGTTTGTTAAAATGTGAGTTTACGAGCCAAGACATTACTCCGAACGGTAAATTAGCTAGTGTAATTATGTTATTGGCACTTGTATGCCTAAGCTGTTTGGAATAGGCAATGGGAGAGATATGGTATTGTGTTGAGATGGTATTTAGGGATAGTTGTTCAACTATTTCGTTGAGTGATCGTTCTGAAGATTTAATTATAGCAGCAGTGTTAATGTTTGCCGATTTGAAATAGTAGTTGTTATACAAGTAATTGTATTAAGCATTTTGATTATACGGTTAATTGATATTGAACTTATTTGTATGTAATACAAAGTCGTAAAAAGTTAAACAAAGTTGTTTACAAATATAAAATAGCAGTATTTATTGTTCAAGAATATTATGATGTTTTCCCAACACTAAACTGTTTATTTAAACGTACCTAATTGATTAAAAGAGGACATTTAATGAATAGTAAAAATGTATCCAGTAACCCTTTTGAATTCACACGAATGAAGATACTTTTCGAATTATAAATACCTTCAGAAACTTCTTAAAAAGCCAATCTAAAAAACAACATACAAATAACCCACGATAAACTTGCTATAATACGACGCTTCGCAATATCCAATTCAAAAGGGGAGGAGTTTGTGGAGAAGAAGACAATATTTGACGTAGCTACTTACAATATTTGATCTAGCTGCGGAGTAATATGTTTGTGTGGTACAAGACAACTTTTGACGTAGTTAGTACGTCACTTTGAGCGTGGTTGTTCATATTGACCATTCAGAATTAAAATGGTTTCTTTTTTATATGTATTATTAGGTTTTAGTTGGCATTAATAAATATTTTTATAGTTTTGACACGTGTAAAAAATCCCATGCAATAACTTTAAAGCCATCCATTTTCCAACTGTAAATTTGTAATATTTTTCATGAAAGCAAGTATTATAATGGAGTATTACTTACAAGAAACTGAAAGAGTTTGTTTCTTCATAATCCAACAAAAATGTGCATTTTTACCGCTCCAAACCTCAAACTCCATTAAATAAACTGACCTATTATCAAGAGTTATTTTTTTAAATAATTCCTTGCAAAGCATACTTTTAAGTAGACAATTCTTTACAAATTATGTTTATATAAAAGAATATATGCATAGTATTTCTCTCATGAGTGAAGATGATAACACAACCAAGTCCTAGTAATCTATCATTCCTAGCGATGACCTGACAGTCATCGGGCCCTCTTAACGGGGCCACGGTGATAAAAGAGGGCCCTGGATGTCCAGAAATAGAGGGAGACTGATGAGGCCGTGGTCAAGGGTTGACCTCTGATTGCTTTTGATGAGGGTAGGGTGGAATTGGTTATTTAGTTGAGAGATAAGATGTATATTACGTTAAGGGGACACAGTACCTCAAAAACAGCAAACATTGCGATTTTTTTTTTATTTGCTAAAATTAAAGTATGGAATCTTCTTAATAAGGCTACCAAGTTTCAAAAGTGTAGCTATATTTTTAAAAAAAGTTATTCAAGTTTTTATGCGGAAAGGTAGGATAAAAATGCAAACGAATGAAAACTTTAAACGTGTTTTTCTCGGTGTTCATTTTTCCTTGATGACAAGGGTTTCAAACGCTAAGGCTTTTTTAATTATTTATAAAGGTCTAAGGAATTTTGTATGCAGTCTGTCTAATATGTTGACATTAAGAATTGGTATCAAATTTGTTTTCAAAAGTAATACTTTTTTTATAAAAAAAATGCTAAAGTCGAAATTTTCCAAATATGCTAAAAAAATTGGGATTTTCTAGATAAATATTTTTTATGAAACAACTACTGAATATAAATCAAATTTGGATACCAATTATTATGTCAAACAGTTTAAGTTTAAAGTACATGAGGAAAAAACATTGGGTTAAAATATTTGTATTTAAAAAATCCTTTAGCATTTTAAAAAGTTAAAATTTTTTAATTTTTTCAAATAACTTAAAAACTAAAATAGTTTTTAAATTTTTTTTGTCATATATTGTTTTTAAATATAGGTTGAACTAATAAAACATCAATTTTATAGTAAATATGTCAAAATTAAAAAAAAAATTGAAAGTGGTACCGTGTCCCCTTAAGTTAGGATTTCTTAATATTGTCTTGGTGTGATGGGCAGAGAGGAGCCATGTTAAGTTGTATTGTAAAATTATCCAAATAAACAAATAAAATAATGCAAGTGAAGGCTGTAATCATGATTAGTTTACGTGGAATGAATAAAGTTACAAGAAAAACGAATTTATTTACTCACCGAGTTATTTAATGTCCGTCACGTCATGACAGAACGCTTCGTGCAATTTGATGAAATTTGAGGTCTTAACATGAACATTTTAGTTTATAATACGAAAGTTAGTGTAAAGAAAAAAAACTTAAATGAAGTTGTGCAACTAGAAAGTGAATTTTACATAGGTCCACAAAATGGTTTTTTTTGTTTTCGACGGGGATGCTTTATTGGCGTTTAAAAGCCTACCAGAACCGAGACGTCACTACCAATTTTGACGCTCAGATTACAATGAATCTGAGGTACCTCTGTGGATGTTTAAGTATACCGATATTTTATTTTGCCAAGAGAACCCAAGGCAAATGGGCACTCAAGGGATATGTTACATGCCACATAATATAACATGCTTGTAAACGATTTCTCCATCCATCAAATATGATGACGCAGTCGGGGCTCGATCCCAAACTTGGGCTTATGAAGCGGACACGTAATACCTCTCAGCCACTGAGCCTTAATATCCTTCTCTGATCTTTCTCCTAAGAGTGTTGCTTAAATATTATTTATACACTTCCCTCCACAGGTGAATATACGTAAATACGTAATACATTATTCTACACTACAACAGTGTCGACATTAAAAGTGTTTTAAAGCATTGCAAACTTGTAAATTATGTTTTATAAAACGCTCCAAAACATAAACACAGAGCATTATGTGCAACAAGTTGGAGTAAGGCCTTTGAACCTTTCCAATATCAAAAATCTACAGAACAAAATCGTATTGCTATCTGATTATGTATACAAATAAATATGTTTTCTACTAAAATCCATGCAATTTCTATCATAAAACTATCCAATACCAACCTAAAATAAATGTTCCTATACATCCACTTTACTAGACTATTAACAGTACGATCTCCTTTCCAAAAAATAGAATCGCTACATTTTATAAATTATTTATCATTGGGTTCTTCCTAAAACAGCTTGTTATAATGCTTTTAAAACCATTGATCATGCTCGAAAAATATTCTCCACACACGAAGAAAAATCAAACTTTATTTTAAAAGTGGTATAAATATTTTCAAACTAAATAGACATTATTAGGTAAGTGTAAGCCATCTGTGCGATACACACGTATGAACCTAAATGTCAAGTTTTCTAGCAACACCCATAATTTTTAAAAACGTATTATATATTAAAATTATACTAGATAAATATATATTATAATTTTCCTAAATTTTCAGACTAAAAGTATGGATTAGTTACTTATAACTCTCTGCTAGTGAAATATAATTCTCAAACTTTTAAAGAAATTATGTGTTTTAGTAAAATATATAAATTTTAATATGATGCAGTGGAATATCTTTTCTTTTTTTTATAAAGAAAATATAAAATGCAAGGAAACAAGTTTTCACTTTAGTCAATCTGCTCATCCCCTTAATAATTATAAGAGGCATAATTTCCCTCTTTCTTTAATAAATGACCTTCAAATATATGACTATTCCTTGACAAATATCGTATATTACAATGATATGCTGGTTCAAGATACATTACAACGTCGAGCTTCAAAAATCTCAAATTGTTAATTGGGGCTGGGGAGCCCAGTCGGTTAGGCATTCGCCTAGCATGCGAAAGGTCCCAGGTTCGGGTGTGGGCATCGCCAAATTAACTGCCGACCTATAAACAGCCCGTGCAGCCAAAAATGTCCGACGAATAATACCCCGTGTAGAGGGAGTGCACGTTAAATATCCTTCAAAGTTCTAACGCTGCGTACGATGTCGCCCTTTAACGGTTGCGTTATAGGTGCCTGCTCAGGTGTCAGCTCGTCACTTGACTGTGGTTCTAAAATACGACACCCGTCGCCAATAGCCCTCGTGTAGCTCTAGTGCGACGATAATTCAAACTAAACTCAAATTTTTAATGACTTTGTATTCTGTAGAAAGTAGCATTGTACCACTACCACAACAAGGTATTCAAGTATCTGGCGTGTTCGGGAACCATTAAAAATAAACCCCATCCGAAGATTCGAGATCTTTACAATCCAACCACGCGTTTTATTCAATTCGACCCCCCCCCCCCCCCCCCGAAAACAACAAGGAGGAAAATATCTTTAAATATTGAAATCAATCATCGTAAGAAAACCTCAAGTACACGTGTTCCTAAGAAGCAAAATAGCTCAAGTCACGCCATAACCGCTTCTGTAGCTTTGAGCCAAAAAGATGTAAATCCATGTGTTCCGTAGATTTTGTTTAGTTTAGTTTGAATTATCGTCGCACTAGAGCTACAGGAGGGCTATTGGCGACGGGCGTCGTATTTTAGAACCACTCCGTAGATTTTGTATTGATAAAGTTTTAATCTGTTTTTGGTTTCGCAATGCTACAAGCTACTGCTTACTTATACAAACGTCTACGGAGAAGCACGCTAGAAACATGATTTGTGAATACTACTACTTTAATTGCATAGCTTATGCATTATATAAAACAAAGTTAAGTTTTAACATAAGTTAAGTTTAATTGTAAAATTTAATTCACTATAGTCCGTGACCCAATTTTTGAATTTTATAAGGGTATGATTTTATAGCTGTTGGCAAATTAATGTTTGATATCAAAATATAAAACTTACAATTACCGGTTTTTTTTATCTAGACCCTTAAGTTTCCACCCCAATGTTAAAAAGAAATAAAGCAAACATAAAACCCATCTTATCCCTACGAAGGCCAATATTTTCATCAACAAAACTCATTGTTACTTCGTATTCCACTGTTTTACAAACTGTAAACGGCTTTTCAATTCAATATAATCCGTGACTCAATTTTTTAATTTTATAATGGGTATGGTTAAAAAGCTGTGCGCAAATTAATGTTTGATATTAATATATGAAACTTAGTATTACTCTTTTTTTGGGCTAAACTCTCAGATGTACACCCACAATTGTACAAATGAATAATGCACTTTTAAAACCTGACAATCTTTATATCATACGAAAGACAATATTTCCATCCATAGAGGTCATTTTGACTTCTTTTTCTATTGTTTTAAATTGTACAATTTTTTTTTAATTATACGAACTGTAAACAGAGCTTTTAGAGACTTGCTTATCTTTTCCTCTGAACTACAGTCAATCGCCCCCTATGTTCTGATCCCGAACTCACACACAGAATGGGACGATTTAGGCAGGATTCCCTTTTGTTCACTACTTCGAAGTAGTTCCTCAACATTCCTTTTTAGAACCATCAATTCAAAAGAAAGGCTTCCATCTCCCCCTCGTCTTGTGCCAGACGCATTCCCGAACCATTACCCGATGCAAGAATGCGAAGGAAAAGAACAAAAGAAAGGTTGTTGCTGTTGCTTCTTTTTTCTATAGTTCCCGCCAACCTTATTTGTTACACTTTAGGGATGGAAAACCGAAGCCGGTTTTTTGCCCTCGGTTTTGACTGAAAAACCGGTTGTTTCATGAGGCCGGTCTAAACCGGAAACAGGTTCTCGGCGAGGAAAAACCGTCTAAAAACCGGAAATGGTTTTTTCCCCCAAAAACCGCCATCAGCGTTTTTTTTTAAATATGTAATTTTAAAAAAAATGTTAGTTTTGCACTATGTTAACGGCATGGATAGTAAATGGGAGGAATTAAATTTTGAAAAAAAAGGAAAAAGAAATACAGATGGAATAATGCAAAGCTTAATAAAAATACTCAAAACGATTAGAAAAATTGGAATAAAAAAAAAGGAACATTATAATTTTAAATAATAAGAAAGTAAGAATTAGGAAGAACATTTAAAATTGACTGTGTAAATTGTTGTTGTTTTTTTAAATTCGAAAGTAAAGTTTACAAATTAATTGATTTTTCAATTAATTAATAAGAAACTGAAAAAATGAAAAACCGGTTTTTAAGGTTCGGTAAAACCGGTTCGGTTTTACTGGCGTTGTAAAAACCGGTTTTTGAAACACCGTTTTTTTTTTTGAAAAACCGCCATCCCTAACGTGTTCTAATTTGGTTGGCGGCTAATATACAATGTGAGAATGTTTCGGATGATGTAACGCTCTTGTTTTCATTTTTCTCTGTACTGCGATTTCATTGGTGAATGACCGATATAGATGAAAAGAAACTTTTCTTCCTACGCAAGCTTTCGTTAACAAATGTTTTGAACAAACAACAGCACAGCAAGAAGTTGGCCTTTAAAAAATTTAGTAAGTAAAATATTCCACACAACAAATGAAAACAAACCGTTGTAGCTTTTGCCTTCCACAGCGTGAAAAAAAAACCATTGAAACTGCAACAGAAAAGTTGCTAATGAAACTTAAATAAGCCCAGTTTACGTTGATGAAATATATCTGTTTAGACTTTACTTTTAAAGCGTTTTGGATTGAACACCATGAACAACTATTTAGGTTAAAGTAAACGAAAATTTCACCAATTGAGAAACTTATATAAAATCAGCGCAAATAAAAAGTTTGTGAAATTTTGCTTTAGAGCAATGACATACACTTTAACATCATTCAATACAATTCAGTTTCCTGTGTACTGCAATTTCATGGATTGCTTCGGTTTCACTCTCAAAATGACCGATATAGACGAAGAGAAACCTTTCTTTCTTTGCAAGCTTTCTTTAACAAATGTTTTGAGCAACCAACAGCACAGCAAGAAATTGGCATTGAAAAAATTAATAAGTAAAATATTCGTATAAAACTCATTTGCGAATACCAAAACAAAACTTATTCCACACAACAAATGGAAAAAAAACGTTGGAGCTGTTGCCAGCCACGACGTGAAACAACCCCATCGAAACTGTAAAAGAAAAGTTGCTAATGAAACTGAAAAAACAAGGACAGTTTTCGTGTTGAAATATATCAATGTTTGGACTTCATTGTAGAAACGTTTTAAATTAAACAATATGGACAACTACTTACGACTAAAAATTACAAATCTCGACAACTTGGGAGGATACATAAAATCAGAGAGAGTAAAAAGTTTCTGAAATTTTGCCGTAGAGCAATGGCAGAAACTTTTGATATCATTTAATAAAAAAAATAGGAAACAAATCAAGATCATATGATTAATTTGGAATCGGTTGGATTAACTTCATTAAAAAATGAGGGATGAGACTTTTGGGATGGCCTTAAAACGACGTTAGGTATTTGACGTTGTAGTACCATTGCTTACTGAACTCTTAGGCCACAAAAGCTCTTCGAGACGTCACGATATCGGACTGGTTAAGATTGCCAGCTTTTCCGAAGAGAAAGTACGAAACCTATTCGCATACGTGTGGCTATACTTTTCTGGTTTCGAACAAGTTTCGCTTTACTCTTTCGGAACAGCCGAAAACCTAAACCGGACCTAAGTATGACATCACAGAGAGCTTCGCTTGCCTCATAAGTCGAGTCGGACGTGATATTACACGGACTCGGAACTATTTTCTTTATACGGAATCATGACAATTCAATGTGCACTATATATGCTCGCCTACAGATTTTCTACGCTGCTTAGTTCTTTTATAGGACGGTAGTGCTTAAAAGAACTGCAGCTGCCTGAATGAAAGCTGTCGTCCAAATGTGAAGCTCAGCAGGCCTTGAACATATCAGACTGCTGGGTCTTTCAGGAGGACTTTTTCCCCTTTTGTCATCGACTTTTGTGTCACTATTATCTTGTCGATGTCGACGGTGGAGGATAAGAACACTCTAATAGGACGGTAGTGGTTGAATATCGTATTTCGAATAAGGGTATACTTCGTTGGACTGTTCAGTTGGTCTTTGACTAAAAATATTTTATTGGCCTAAAATATTCTTATGACAAAACTATTAGACCCGTATTCTTTCTTGTTTTCAAATAGCCCATAAAAAAAGGAGTAAAATGATTTTTAAAATTAGGACGAAAAATTAAGCCCGAAAACGCTTTATGGCTGCCACGTGGTATCTATGGCGTCACTAGTATCTATAAACAAACTTTGAAACACCATTTTGGAATCTACTTTAAGCAAATATGAACTATCCGCTTCTGTAAAACCTCCTTCCATTATCTATATAATTCTTATTTTAATTGTAAATTAGATTAAATCCAGTTTAATTGCAAGCAAAAAAACATCACACCGGGTTGTTTATATATACTAGTGACGTCTGCTAAATCGACGTGTTTGTGATGACGTGACGTACCGATGAAAAAAATAAGTCATTTTAAAATGATTTTTATGAATTATTTAAAGATTTATTTTGCAAAAATGTATACGTTTGTTATTTTTGGGTTCAAACTATAATTAATTTAATATTGGAAGGTATATTAGCGATACAGTCAAGTACCCTATTGGCAAGATGTTCAATTGACAAGACCGTCTTGCCAACTGAACACTAATCCAGGTAACCTTTTTTAAACTCAAAAGAGTATAAGAAAAACGGAAAGTTGGACTCGTGGAGATTTCCGTCGACCCGTCTGTCTCCCCTTTGAAAATTCTCAGTTGCAACTGTTCAATTAAAAAAAAAATATATTAGAATGTATAACACCAGATGCATATCCTCGATGCTATTTGCCCATCTGCCTGTACACTTTTTCTTCCGTCTCGTCTGTCCTTCTGTATCTTAACGGTATACTTCACTTTCCGTTCGAACCGGCAAAGTATCTGACCTTTCCATCTTTATATTTGTGTCCATCCGTCTATCTATCCGTACTGTAAGAATTTCTGTGAATATTAAAGTAATACGAAAGTTAGTTATTTTTTAAGACTGTCTCGTTACAAACAAGTAGGTTTGTTACAGAATCTGTCACTTAAGCTGCAACATTTGTGCTCAACAGGAAAAAAAACTATTTATACACAACAGAAAGACATTCGCCAAACAGGGCCTTTAGCTAGTTGTAATTCAAACTTTTAAACGCCAAAATTAACTATTTTCATTAAACTTTTTTCTCAGAATTAATAATCAGACTTTATCGTTTGTAAAGTTGTTTTTTTGTTGTGTTCTGTGAAAGTGGGTGACAGACAGACGGACGGGCTGAACGATTATAATACCTTCCACTTTTTACGTTATAACCGTAGTGTGAAAGCAAATATACCGACTCAAACATGAACTGCTCTTTATAAATATCCTTTTTTTCCCAACCCAACCAGCTGAAGTGGTTTTTGGGAAGATCTACTCGGCAATTTTGTGGACTATTTGTTACAAGGGAGCTCATGTTGGGAAGGACCCCTATCACAATAGGGCACGGAAAGGATCTGAAAACATCATTGGAGGTACGATACGATCAGCCACCTACACACTGTTCTATTTGTAACTGTGACCTATTTAAAAAAAAAAAAAGCGTGGTGTTGTAGCTTGAATACTTTTTAAACAAAATCAAAATGTGAGCAATCCCACGGAAAATTGGAATGTTTTTTATTACTTTGCGTTTAAATATTTGAGTATATGAAAGATTTTAGATTTAAAAAGTAATGACCGATTCGAAGTTTAAAAAACAAGTCTTCAATAAATTGTTTTGTCAAACTACACCATGATTGAAAAATTGGGAATATTTGTTTAAAAGTGCAAGTTTAACGTGTTTTTACATAAGCTTTCCGGGCTGGGGAGCCCAGTCGGTTAGGCTTTCGCCTAGCATGCGAAAGGTCCCAGGTTCGGGTCCTGGCATCGCCAAAATAACTGCCGACCTATAAACGGCCCCTGCAGCCAAAAAGTCCGACGAATAACACTCCGTGTAGAGGAAGTGCACGTCAAATACGTTTCAAAGTCCCATCGCTGCGTACGATGTCGCCCTTAACGGTTGCGTTGGGTGCCTATTCAGGTGTCGGTTCGTCACTTGACTGTGGTTCTAAAATACAACGCCCGTCGCCAATAGCCCTCGTGTAGCTCTAGTGCGACGATAATTCAAACTAAACTAAACATAAGCTTTCCTCTCAAACAGTTTAATACTATTTAATTTTTAAAAATGCGCTTTAAACATTAGAGATTTTCTAATAAACTACCTTATTGAATCTCAATTAAACATGTTGCTCCTTAAGAATTCATTTGCGCCTTGTCTTAAATTTTTAAATTTCCATCACATCAATTACGATACATAATATTTCAACGTTATCCCAAATGTTAAAATTTTCAATAAAATCTTATTAAATCATTTTGTTGATTAAAAAAATTATAAATGAACATAGTCGTTATTTGAGCGGATTCGTGAAGTAAACAGTACAGTAGTTTTCTGAATATGATGGTTATTATTTTGCTTTTGGCAAATAAGAGCTACAGACCCATAGATATCATAGTTAAAGTATTAGATTGGTAGATTACATGACCTCCAATTCTAACGACGGGACGCGCATGGAGGCCAAAATAAGAGGGCAAAATGGCCAGTGTTGCTGCCACTTTAAGGAGAAAAATACTACGAAAAAATACCATTTAATTGTAAAATTACAAAAAAATATCGAAAAATACTAGCTGAATTTTGGAATCTTTTTAGTGACTTTAAATCCATTTGTAGTATTTTTTTGTAATTTTAGAATTAAGTGATATTTTTTCGTAGTATTTTTCTCCTTAAAGTGGCAGCAACACTGGCCATTTTGCCCTCTTATTTTGGCCTCCATGCGCGTCCCGTCGTTAGCATTGAAGGTCACGTGATCTGCCAATCTAATACTTTAACTATGATATCTATGTACAGACCACAGTGATGTAAACATTCAAAACGACTAACCGTGAAGCAATAGCGATTTTTTTTAAACAAAAAATCAATGAATTACACAAAGTACCATTTTAAAAACCTCTCACATTGAGGATACACATATAGTGTAAAGCTGTTTTCCTTTCAAAAGTATGTATGAATATGAAAAATAGTTAAACCGTCGAATAGGGTATCTTCGGCCCACGCATAAAACACTAATACAGACTTTGATATTGAATATATTTTAATTATAAGTCAAATCAGAGTTGCCACTATAGTTAAACGCAAAGTTTCCTTGCACGGAAGACACGACCACGGGCGGAGCTATAAAACGCGCGGAGCAATCAGATGAAGAGAAAATTTCAGCCGTTTTATTTTGTCTTTATCTGATAGCTCCGCGCGTTTCATAGCTCTGACCGTGGTCGTGGCTTCCGTGCAAGGAAACTTTGTGTTTTTCTATAATTGTAAAATGAAAACACAAAAGGTAAGAGCGTATAAAAGAGATGTTATTAGCTTAAAAAGCTAGAGGCCAAAGTTGTGCATTTATTATTTTTTAAATATAGAGAAGTTCTAGAATATTTTTTTTTAAAGTTTTGAAATTACAATTTTGTCTTAAATTTATACAAAATCAATAAAAAAAATCACAACAATACATAACCGTACGGTGAATATCTAAAATGTAAAAAAAAGAAACCCTTGTAGGGTCAATTATTTTGAATTACAGTTTTATCTGTACAAAAGACTACAAAAAAATATCTTCCAACAATTTACTTCCTATACTCCAATGAATTATCAGAAACAAACATTGCTCTAAATCTCACTGACAATAGCAGCAATACCCTATCTCCACATCATACTTTTTCAACGTAACAAACATTTCTGCTGCATTAGTATGACAACCTTGTAATTTTGCACTACGAGAAATACCGATCAGAACGCTGTGGAATTTTATCAAAGAATAATCTTGGATTGATAGGACTGTAGCTAAAATCATTTAATATGAAAAGGGGTGGAATGAGATATAAAGATCAAGCATGCGTTGATAGCTAAATTTTTTACAATATGGAGCATGGTAACTATTCTTTAAACTCTTCCAGAGGACAGCTAGAGCTGGTGGCCTGCCGAATAGGTCCGCCAGTGATAATAGAAGGTTTTTAAATGTTTTAACGTTAGTTTTGCTAGGGAAAGCTTTTTAATGTTCCTTTTTATAGTTGAATTTTAAGGCTGGCTCAATCAGTCTTTTAACGGATTGAGAGAAGTGTATCAGCTCCCCATACATAGCCGGCTTTGGTAGAGTACTGCCATCTTCATACTGTTAGCTTCGATGTTGCAACTGGGATCTAAGTGTACGTGTGTTCTGAACTCATGAATAAAGTGTTCTTGTAAATGGAAAACTTGTCCTTGCTGGTTCCTGATCAATGACTTAATCTCACGAGCGTGATTGAGCGCGATTCCGTCAACCATCCTTAGTTTTGGTGACGCCACAACAGAGAGATTGTGCTCCACTATCACGAACGAGTCAACTACGCCAAAAAGCGTAGAGAAGTTTCCCATATATTTTAGTAAAATGCAAAAGGCCAACAAAAGTTTTCTGAACTATTGAAAACTTGTCCTTGCTGGTTCCTGATCAATGTCTTAATCCCACGAGTGTGATTGAGCGTGATTCCGTCAACCATCCTTGGTTTTGGTGACGCCACAACAGAGAGATTGTGCTCCACTATCACGAACGAATCAACTACGCCAAAAAGTGTAGAGAAGTTTCCTATATATTTAGTAAAATACAAAAGGCCCAACAGAAGTTTTCTGAACTATTGAAGTGTCTTACTTATAATTTTGCCATGCCAACTCCAGAGCGAGCTCAACTCCAGAGCGATGTTTGTTTGTTGGAAGTCAGGTATAAAATGCCCAGATACAAGGTCGTTCGGAATGAAGTTTGAAATAGTTTGCAATCTCAACCAATCAGAACGATATTACATAATCTATTGAATGTTCTAGAATTTGATATATAGATTTACACTCTTTAAAACAAACGAGCGATTTTAACTCAATCTGAGTTAATTTCCACTCCTTTCCGGTGCCGAAAATGCACTTTCCCTATAGGAGTGGATTTCACTCTTTTGTTTTAAGAGTGTAGTAGGGGAAATAAAAAAGTTTAATAGTTTTCTAAAAATATCTATTTGCTTCAAAAATATAGTTTAATTTTTCTCTCTAAGTTATACCCCTTCATATGTATTGGACGTATTGCATTCTCAATCAGGTCCTGTTATAATTTTTTTCCTTAGTAATTTGTCTTTGAACATAAATGCAGACATTAACGCGGCAGACCAAAGGCGTGACAAGACTGGTCCGTAAAGTTGTCCATTTCTCTTCAATTATGTTTAATGTTGACTCACCAAGATATTATTATAAATAACTTGAGGTGATAAATTTTTCCATTCGTTAACTAATTTTTAAATAATGTTTACATAAAGTGTTATACTGCTCCATCACTACACTATTCATGATATCATGGAACTAGAACCAAATTAATTTAGCCTTAAAATTCTCCTTCAAAGTTGTACATCTTCTGACTAGTAGACTAACGAATGACTAGTAATGTAACTATTGTGAGAGTATTCAAAGGAAAAAACGTAAGTTATTGGCGCAAACAGTTTGTTGATACAAAACAACAGGGCAACTACCAACAAATGAACTACTTTGAGCCAATAATCTACGTTGTTTCCTTCATGAATCTTCTCATGAACGGAAAGGAGTGGAAATTAACTCAGACTGAGTTAAAACCGCTCGTTTGTTTTAAGAGTGTACAAATGAGTTAAAAGGGTGGCATGTCCACTAGAGAATTTCCTCTTCACTTCTTCCTTTCTATATTGCAGTGAAAGAAAAATCGTGCACAGAAAATCTACTAGTAAACTTTTCTAATTCCCCTTTTTTGGATTTATAGATTCAAATATAACCCATAATGTACACTCTTAAAACAAACGAGCGGTTTTAACTCAGTCTGAGTTAATTTCCACTCCATTCCGTGCCGAAATGCACTTCTCCTATAGGAGTGAGTTTCACTCTTTTTCGGAGTGGGTAAAGAATAAAAGAAACAATCTGCGTCTACACTCTTAAAACGAGCGGTTTAACTCATCGAGTTAATTCCACTCCTTTCGGTGCCGAAAATGCACTTCTCCTTAGGATTGGATTTCATCTTTTTGTTTTAAGAGTGTACTTGCATTATGTCTCGTATTTTACTATATTTTAGAATACAGTTATTTCAAACTACCAGGTGGATTTTTTTTTCGCGTATGATTTTTGTTCTTGTGTCGCCATACACAACGAATACCGAAGGATCGTAAAGATTTGATTACGTCACCATAGCAACGTAGCTAAGGGGTCAGAAGGGACAAGATCCCTTAGGTACAACTTCCTAAGGTTCTTATATTTTGTTTATTTATTTACTATTATTTACTTTGGTACACATTTCTTTTGTTGGGGGCATTGCTTATATATTTTGTCATTTTTCCTCTCCTATCTCTGATTGTGATCGCCACGCACGGTAACTGAGTCTCAGTTACTATTTGTTATCGGCAAGTTGTTTTTTTATTGGTGGGAAGGTGTTGGACGGAATACAATGAAACTTGCTGCTGTTGGTTAGGGTGTTTTTTTTTGCATTGAGGTTAGAAGGGAATGGCGATGCTTGGCGAGAGGGAAAAATGAAATGATTTTGATAAAGTAGCCAAGTCCCTGTGTGAAGCGCCCATACTGGAGTCCCTAACTAACCAGGTCACGCAGTATGTTTTCAATCTGATGGTTTTAATGATAAAGAATTGGGTGTTAAACTCTAAAATTACCATTTAAGCGGCTGTTTTCTGTTGCTCGAGATCTGCTGAACTAATTGCAGAAAAGAGACATTCCAAAGTAAAAATGAAATATATTTTTTAATATCCTGCATTTAAAATAAATTATGCCTTCTTTTGGACTCCTTAGCAAAAAAAGGAAGAGGCGGTGACCAACTTAGCACCACTACCACGCTTGCAGACGCAAATGCAGTTGCAAGACAGACTTTTGCCCCATTCCTTCTAGGGACCCTTTATCACCGACTTTGAATGCCCAGAATCTTAACATCAACAATTACAAGACTAAAAAACAAACCATTAGAAAAGGATGACAATTTTTCTCAACACAACGAGGACTTATATTCCCTGCAAGAACTGCACCGGTGTTCAACCGGTCCAAGGGGACGCGGTACCCAAAAATTGGTCAAAATATTGATGTTTCAGTTTTTACTTCTTATTATTCACAATATCTTTCTGGACATTTACTGGAAGTTTGATAATGATATCTTTTGTAGAAAAAAAGTTATAGGAATGACTCCAGAAAATAGTTAATAAGTTTGAATACGTATTTCGTCTGCTTCCAACCTGTATTCTCTGTTTTGCGTTTTTTAATTCTTGTGTTTAATAAATCCCTAAGGCTTTTTTGATAATTAAGTTACAATTTTGAAATTTTTAACCTGTGTTCTTATATATATGGTGCACAAAATTGTGCATGGAATAAGGTCTACTATGTATAGTTGTTTTTAAAAAAATGTTGAATTCAATAATTTGTAATTTTTTGTGATTTTCAGTATAAATGCATGTTACTTTTTAACTGTAGCTCACATTTTAAAATCCATGCACAAGTAATTAATGAGGAAAACGAACAAAAAATGATTTCCTCTTTAGCATAACGCCAAATAATTCGTCAAATATTTATTTGGGCTTATAACGAAACCATTCATAACATCACTTGGCAATCTAGTTCTTGCAATAATGTCGCTCCACCAGCTACCACATCGTAACCTAACCTCCGATTCTTCGTTTGCAGACCAGCTCTTGAGAGTAAGGATTAAGATATAACGGTTTTTTCATACTTATTTATAGTGCATTGAGGATTTGGATTCAATCAATTGGAAGTTATTTGTTTGCTTCGGGCGTGGACGGAATACTTTTTGTTTGTTGGACAAAAGTTGTAGGAGAGGTTACAAGTTTTCCTGAATGTAGCTAATATGTTTTTATTTGTTAAGTATTAAGGGAAAGATAAGATTGTTAAGCTGTTTCCGTGAACAACAAGAAAAGGAGATTATTTTTACTTAAGAGAAAAATACCTAGCAAGTAAAAATTTTTATATGGATTTATGGTATCAAACAACACTTTTCTTACAATTGTATAGATATTTTTTACAGTAGACTTTTTATAAATATTTGCAGTCAATTAACGAGCACAGTTTTTAAGTATTATTTTAATGACAGCAACCAAGTGGCACATATCAACCAAAGTTAATAAATCAAATTTTTCTGCTTCGATAGCAGAATATATATGTGATTTTTTTAAAAGTATTTATTAACATTTTTAGTATTTAATAACCATTTCTCTTGCGCTTTAAACTTGAATCTCGAGCCACATCATATAAAACATTTTTCAACGATCGTGTTTTCATAAGAAGCATAATTTTTTTGTATATAAAAACATATAACCAAGACGAATGAATCAAAATCAGACTACGTTAAAGCATATTTTTATATTTATAGTCTTTTACTTTAATTAAATCATTTATCTTATATTTGAGCCGCTGTAGCTCAGTCGGATGAAGCGTCGTGCTCGCATCGGAAGGGTCGTGGGTTCCGTCCTCGGCGGTGCTTGCAATTCTGATGGTTGCAGGGTCGGCGCTGGTATTCGGCTAAATACCGCCGTGTTGCTAATGGTGGCTGGGCACGTTAAATATGTCGTGGTCACACAGTCCTCCATGTTCCCATACAAAATTAATACCTCTGGGGGTACCTGATCAGGGGGTTATCGGCCTTTGATCCGGATCAAAATTCTGATATGTGAGTGAGAATGGATGTGAAAGGGACCTTCCTGTAAAACGGATGTGTCATGCTGATGAGCAAAAGTCGGACTTCCTCTCTTGTGGCGCTCAATAAAAAAACGGAAGCCGCCCCACTTCGCCTTAAAATCGGGTAGTTCTCTACTCTGGGCTCGGTTACCGAGTGGCATTAGAAACAACAACATCTTATATTTATATATTTTCCTACTGTACTATTATTTTGTTTTTCTCATTCTAACAACATTATTAGTCAATATTTATGAAATATAGTCAAATGACTAGACTTAGACGATTCTACTGACTTCTTGTAAGAAAAGCACAAAAAACTAACTAGATTCACCAAAACTAAAGCACCACAACAGTACAATGCTACAACCATTATTCATTCCCATAATCCAAAAGAGGAGCCCCATAATAGAGTTGATGTCATGCCGCCCTAAGGGGCATACACCCTGTACCGCCCCTATGTGAACAGAAAAAGGAAGAATAAGTCTGTATCTCAGTAGAAAAAAGATATGATTCGATAGTAGGATTTCCCTAGAGAGTTCTTCGCGTGTCCTTTTACGTTACGTGGATTAGATATCGAAGTGTCTAGGGAAATACACCTATCGATTTATTGGACATTGGTCTTTTTTCCAGCTAAAGTACGGAGATATCTTAGGGCATTTCTTTAATCGGGGAACGTTAGATATACAATGACTTCACTCCGTACCTGTTCTGTACATTTTAATGCAGTTTTATGTATTTAGTATTTAAATGACTTATCCGTCCCTTGTCAGGCTCATGTTTTGCGATTCTAAAGTACTTTTATGTGCTCTGTTTCTACTGCATACAATGCATTGTACTTAAAAACAACAACATGACCCTGTAGAAAACGTTGTTGAAAATATTTTATTGATATTTTACAACAATGCATCACAAAAATGATACTACTACAGAATTTGTGTGAAACGGGATTCTTTTGAAAACTTGTCGCAGCCATTTGCGTAAAACAATAAACATAAAAAAAATTGCCTTCAAGAATAGTTTTAATGTGTTTGTAATGTACTGCCAAAAAATATTGTTACAGCCATTTATATTCAAGAATACTTGAAAAGCGAATTCATTATTTAAGGCTATATCTAAAAAAACGAGTTTAAAAATTTTCAGACTCCTTGTGTCAAAGCTTCTTGACTTGAGGAGTGATGTTGGTTGTTTTTTTTGAGATTTTCAAATGAACAGTCTGTTCATACCTGAAGTCTCTTACTGACTACCTGAAGTCTGACTTAGAGAAATCCTATTTGTTGCCTGACCAGATTTCTTACAGTGTTTTAGTTAACTTTTCGACTAGTACAGCATCATTACATTTTCTTAATAATTTATTAATTGTTCTTTCCGACTCGGATGATAAATTTCTTGTCACATTAAATGCAAAACACACCTAAACTTTAAGGACATGCCTGATCGCTAACAGTAATAACGGTCAAGAATCTTATCCATACAGCACCAATTGTTCTGTTTAAAAAAAACTATAAATAAAAACATAATAGAACTTTGCACAATTATAACAATAGTTGAATACAGTACTGATGTGCAAATGCAGTATGTCTGATCGCTCTACTTAAAAGGTATAATACAGATACGCAAGAAATCTGTTCCCAAACAACACCCACGAAGATGTCACATACGTACTTCAATCTATCACAAACCTCCATCCATCCCAAAAGAAAGGAGAACATAAAGGAGATGAAGTATTGGACACAAGAAAAGCGCTCCTTTCTTGTGTCTCTTATTCTTTCTTTTACTCATCATCAAGGGGATATGATGGGCCCTCTATGAGAGTATGTACACTCTTAAAACAAACGAGCGGTTTTAACTCAGTCTGAGTTAATTTCCACTCCTTTCCGGTGCCGAAAATGCACTTCTCCTATAGGAGTGAATTTCACTCTTTTTCGGAGTGGGTAAAAGAAATAAAAGAAAACAATCTGCGTCCTACACTCTTAAAACGAGCGGTTTTAACTCAGCCTGAGTTAATTTCCACTCCTTTCCGTGCCGAAAATGCACTTCTCCTATAGGAGTGAATTTCACTCTTTTTCGGAGTGGGTAAAAGAAATAAAAGAAAACAATCTGCGTCCTACACTCTTAAAACAAACGAGCGGTTTTAACTCAGTCTGAGTTAATTTCCACTCCTTTCCGTGCCGAAAATGCACTTCTCCTATAGGAGTGAATTTCACTCTTTTTCGGAGTGGGTAAAAGAAATAAAAGAAAACAATCTGCGTCCTACACTCTTAAAACGAGCGGTTTTAACTCAGCTGAGTTAATTTCCACTCCTTTCCGTGCCGAAAATGCACTTCTCCTATAGGAGTGAATTTCACTCTTTTTCGGAGTGGGTAAAAGAAATAAAAGAAAACAATCTGCGTCCTACACTCTTAAAAAAACGAGCGGTTTTAACTCAGTCTGAGTTAATTTCCACTCCTTTCCGTGCCGAAAATGCACTTCTCCTATAGGAGTGAATTTCACTCTTTTTCGGAGTGGGTAAAAGAAATAAAAGAAAACAATCTGCGTCCTACACTCTTAAAACGAGCGGTTTTAACTCAGCCTGAGTTAATTTCCACTCCTTTCCGTGCCGAAAATGCACTTCTCCTATAGGAGTGAATTTCACTCTTTTTCGGAGTGGGTAAAAGAAATAAAAGAAAACAATCTGCGTCCTACACTCTTAAAACGAGCGGTTTTAACTCAGTCTGAGTTAATTTCCACTCCTTTCCGTGCCGAAAATGCACTTCTCCTATAGGAGTGAATTTCACTCTTTTTCGGAGTGGGTAAAAGAAATAAAAGAAAACAATCTGCGTCCTACACTCTTAAAACGAGCGGTTTTAACTCAGTCTGAGTTAATTTCCACTCCTTTCCGTGCCGAAAATGCACTTCTCCTATAGGAGTGAATTTTACTCTTTTTCGGAGTGGGTAAAAGAAATAAAAGAAAACAATCTGCGTCCTACACTCTTAAAACGAGCGGTTTTAACTCAGTCTGAGTTAATTTCCACTCCTTTCCGTGCCGAAAATGCACTTCTCCTATAGGAGTGAATTTACTCTTTTTCGGAGTGGGTAAAAGAAATAAAAGAAAACAATCTGCGTCCTACACTCTTAAAACGAGCGGTTTTTAACTCAGCTGAGTTAATTTCCACTCCTTTCCGGTGCCGAAAATGCACTTCTCCTATAGGAGTGAATTTCACTCTTTTGTTTTAAGAGTGTACAATGGAAGAGTGTTGGAGGGTTTCCTTTTATTGGAAGGATAGATTTTACTCCCGCTTTGGTTAGAAAGGAAATAGTCACTAGATTTTGGAAGTACAAATGTAGGCAGAGTCGTGAGTAGTTAAAAATCAACACGCATTTACTTAGATTATATAGCAAATAAACACCCGTTCTCCGCACGGACTGAAAAAAAGTTGTAATCGATCTAAGTATACACTCTTAAAACAAAAGAGTGAAATTCACTCCTATAGGAGAAGTGCATTTTCGGCACCGGAAAGGAGTGGAAATTAACTCAGACTGAGTTAAAACCGCTCGTTTTAAGAGTGTAGGACGCAGATTGTTTCCTTTTATTTCTTTTACCCACTCCGAAAAAGAGTGAAATTTATTCCTATAGGAGAAGTGCATTTTCGGCACGGAAAGGAGTAGAAATTAACTCAGACTGAATTAAAACCGCTCGTTTGTTTTAAGAGTGTATGTACCATTTAATCCAATTCTAGGATAATAAACTTATGTTATTGTTTCCGCTCATTATAAAGTATAAAATCCTGTTACTTATAGTAACTTAAAAATCCAAAATACGATATAAAATGCACGCATAAAAGTCATCGTAATTTCCCTCATAAACATAAAACCTTTTATCTCATTTGCGAGTAATATACAAATATATTACTCTAAATTTTAATTCTGGTAAACATGATTTTTAAATGATTCTAGAGTGTTGAATTATAATATAATTTAATTTTACATTTAATGCTTACAAAAATAATTTGAAATATTTATTATTGTGCACTTTAAAAGTATGCATTTTTGTATGGGCTAGGCCTCCCTTATTAAGGGAGGCTTGGTCCAAGTGTCTATGTGTTAATAAACAATAAATTTAGAAAAGAAAAAAAGGCATTATTTATATTACACTATTATGTCCTTGTTGCCAATAAAATTCTAAAAACATGGCCAAGGCTCCAAAGGCTCCCTTGCTTCTAAAAAAAATTCATTTTGTAGAGTGTCCAGTTCATAACAGATACATTATGAACCCTTCAAAAGTAAATCACCCCCAACAATACAGCTATTAATTCAAAACCTTTTAAGCAGTTCCTCACTCATCCATATAACACACAAAAACAAATGACAACCCGCAATGGAATTCTCCTCAGCATAATATACCGCAAATTTCTTTTCATCCAATCTCGGCTTTGGAGTGGTTGTCCACTCATAGAAGTAAATTATCTCACACATACAAAAGAAGGCAGCCAACACTTTATTGAGTCTGAATGACACAGTTGTAACTGATAATTTACTGGTTTCTTTGAAATTACAATTTTTGTAAGAGAGCATTTACAATTACTTTCCAAGTCATTTTACACCAGGAATGAAAATAAAAATAAAAATTAAAAGAAACTGAAAGAGAAAATATATTAAGGATATGGATAATTTTAAATTTAGTATCACCATCCGTCTAAAGCTACATTTAAAAAGAAATTTGAAAGCTACACTTTCACAGAAATTGGGATTTCAAAATTAATGCATTTGGTCTGTAGCGTTTCTAAGCAACTTAAAACGTTTTCAGATATTTACTGGTTTATTTTGGCATGAACTGGAATTCAGAATTCACAGCGATTTTTGTCACAGATATAACACCGTCGCAGTTTTCAAAAACCTCGTCAACTCTGAACTTTTAACCAACCGATAGATACAGACATATAAACCCGTCTAGGAACTGTACAGTTTCCCAGCAAAATTTAAAATATATTACATAGTATAACTTAACCCTCTCTCTCTTTAATCTTATATTTTTTAAAACTTAATAACTTAAATTACCTTTTCATATATCCTTAATATCACTTAGTACTTTAACATCCTAACAGGCGACAAACAGTCGCCTAGATCAATCGTTCCCACAGAAACTGTTTAGTCATCACATTTTAAAGTTGACATTTTCAAACTTTCTCATAACTCTGATTGGTCAGTGGAGGAGGGCTCGAGATTTTTCGCCATTTTTGTGAGCACTCGGTGAGACTCTCGTGCCGACTGCATTCGACAAATCAACCTTCTCCTGATGACTAGCATAAAAGATCTTATTACCGAATTCCTCACTTATTTACAATAAAGTATAGTTTAGTTTGAATTTCGTCGCATAGGGAGGCTTTGGAGGGTATTTTAGACCCAGTCAAGTGACGAGCCGACACCTGAGTAGGCACCCAACGCAACCGTTAAGGGCGACATCGTACGCAGCGAGGACTTTGAAGGATATTTAACGTGCACTCCCTCTACATGGGGTATTATTCGTCGGACATTTTGGCTGCACGAGCCGTTTATAGGTCGGCACTTATTTTGGCGATGCCCGAAGGCGAGCCTGGGACCTTTCGCATGCTAGGCGAATGCCTAACCGACTGGGCTCCCCAGTCCCATATACAAGTACTAACTTTTAAATATCTTTAAATTTAAAATTTTGAAGTATTGAGAAGGCTTTTTAAAACCCATTTTCCATGTAATCAAATTTTTTAAATATTAAAAAAAATAACGAATGTGTCAATAATATATTAATACTAACGCAGTGAAATAAAAGTTTCCACCTTGACCAAACAGCCTATCCCCTTAGAAAACTAAACTAACTTTAATTTTAAAAAACATGTTTGTTAGAAGTCCGTGTAACTAAACCCAGGGACTTTTGTATCGCGTCATCCATATAAAGTCCATATCATCTAAATGATGCTAAAAGAAAGGGTTTTCTCCAATGGGGATCATGATGAATTGACTCAAATGTATATTTTTATACACACGTTGGAGGTTGTAATATTTATAATTTTCTATTTGAGTGGGGATGCAAATACTTTTGTTTCGAAACATTATTATAAAATATCATAAAATTAAACATTTCCAAAATGAAATTTATCTTCATAACTAACCTCCTTGACAGTTACTTTTACAAGATATAAGAATTAACTGATTTTGATTAACTGTAGCAATACGCATGTACAAAAAATTACAAAGATTGTTCTTGTGACATAATATACTTAAATGATTTTTATACAATGAAAATAACTGCCGTGGGTAGGTAAACTGCAACCACAAAAATGAATTGGAGTATTTTCGCTCTGCAATAATCAGTATTTTAGTACTGGGAGGACTACAGAAAGAAAGCCAGCAGATGGCTCTGCACGTTTCCACCAGTAATCTTGTTAACAACTAATGCAGTAGTATAAAAGCCGAACTAACCAATCTTCTTCTTGGGACCATATTAATACACGACATCTGTCCAGCCTTATTCGAATTCCAAGTTAACCCCTTTTCAAGAAGACTTCGATAAAGGCCGCTTCGCGTCGACACTCGTCATTTAGGTTTCGATTTCAGATTTCTCTATCTTGGAGATTGCTTTGGTTGACAAAATGTTGCAAAAGGCTAGTAACATATTCTTGCCTTCACTGGACATTTCATCATTAATATTTCCGTTCGGAGAAGACTCTCTTAATCTGACAATTTGCTTTACTATGTTCCCACATTACATAGGAAAAGGTTAAACTGGATTGAAATATCGTCCCACTAGATATACATGAAGACTATTGGCGATAAGACGTCGTAATTTAGAATCATGGTTAAGTGACAAGCCGACACCTGGGTACGCAACTTTTTAAGTGCAGCATCATACGCTGCGTCGGAACTTTAAAACATATTTACCGTGAACTCTCCCTACATATTTTATTATTCGACAGACTTTGGCTTCACACACCGTTTATAGGTGGGCAATTACTTTGACAATTCCCGGACTCGAACATGGGACCTCTGCATGCATGGCAAGCGCCTTACCTACTGGTCTCCCCATTCCCCCTTACTTCAGAAAATCGAGACAAGCCCTTACACCAGCTGTTCCGAATCAAGACTTCATTTGCTAATGGTCGGAAGGGGTCCAATAAATAAAATATAAATTCATCCGGCAAATTCCGCAGTAATTAGTCCGGCTAATTAATCCACCCGGACCCATGGTCCAGGTTAGCTGAGGACTCCTACTGAATATTAATTTTAAACGCTTCATCAAACTCGTGCAATTAAGGTAATTATTAGGAAGCGAAAACTTTGTCGGCTTCGAGGACAAAGAGTTTTGTGGATTCGGATGGATGAAAGATTGGGACTTCGGAACATAGAGTTGAGAAGAAGATGGAACTGCTTGGCGAGGAATGGAGTGAAGCCGCCAGAAAGTTGACAAGTAACCTTAGTAAGGCTGTGTCCTGACTACGACATCGAATGCCACAAATGCAACAAAACTTGGTGACTTGGGAGAGTCAGCCACATGCTATTGCATCGCTTGGCGCCCTTGACGGTCGCCAAGTTTTGTTGCATTTGTGGCATTTGATGTCGTAGTCAGGACACAGCCTAAGCCCAACAAAATTGCTTGCACCAAATTACTACAACAAACACTTCTACTACAACCTTGTTCTACAAAATTTTATGTTTGTGATATTAAAATATTTTAGAGGAAAAAATGCGATTTTTTAACGAAAAATAAGTTAATTTTAAACAAATCTTCTTCTTCAAGAACACAAAACTTTATCTCCCCTTCAAATGCTTCAATAGAAAATGTTGTTTACGTAATATTTTCTTATTACGTTTAGACGAGGCTTGCTGATAGCTTATTTTATTCTTCAAAAATTGTGTTGAATAAAAAATCAAAATAATTCTGTTTGCGCAGTTGCAGACTGAAGCATGAGGTCTGTATTTACTGTATTTACAAAAGATAGCAGTAATTTACTTCACAGGTAAGAAAAATACATTGTAATTATAGTTTTGTAGCGTCTACCAAAAGGATTATCAAGGTAGACATGAGTTATCTCGGCTTTATATACTACTATTAACGTCGTAATCAAGAATGGTGGTAGGAACGAGATTGTAAATCAGTGCCACCTAGTTGTTGATGGCATATTGAGGTTGCGTGTGTGGTGAACCGCCACACCACTCCCCTCCTAGAAACGAGGTAAGGAACCGTGCGCAGTTGCTTCGCTGTGCATTGTTTTCTGTGGTTGAGTTGTGTGCAGAGTTGGCAGTTGAGTTGCAAGGAGCGTTGAGTTGAGCTGCGTGCAGCGTTGAGTGCATTAGCAGCGAGTAGCAACCGTCGTTGAGCGCATCGTAGCAGCAGCGTCTTTGGAGTAGGTGACGATCACGTCCTCGGGTCACCACTGTAGCTGCCTCAGTAACCCATAGCCGTTTTATTAGAGTCAAAAAGTCGCCAAATCGATGTAGTAAGCCCATACAAACTTCACTGTAGAATAGCGCCAAAAACTTGGCAGAGGGGCTTTCTACAAAGCAATCGATGGCTTCACTTGGCAGACCGGTTTTTGTATTTATTTTTGCCTGGCAGCATCGCCATCTTAATCTTAACTCTATGCTTCGGGAATAACATTTTGATCATCTCCTGATAATGCAAAGTTTTGGGCTGTGATAATGCAAAGTCGTAGTAATGGAAATTTGTGATGGTTTGATGGATGATTGGGATTTCCCAGATTAATTAGAGAAATTTGGACCCTGTTAAACTTTAATAACGAAGTTTGATGTTCATGGAATGAAAAGTTAATCAGATGGGAATGTCTAAAATGGAATGGATTGTCCTTAATTGCAAAGATAAGTTTAAAAGAAAATTTCAATTTTGTAATAAAATTTTATAATAAATAAGTTAAAAATAAAACAATTCAAATTATAATAAATTAATTTAATAACTAATTAATTATATTATAAAAATTATAAAGATAGTAAATTAAAAAATTTAAATAAAAATTGGATAAAAATAAACCAAATTCGGTTTTGGTTTATACTTTTTGGCACGTTTTGTGTAATTTAACTTCTATTATTTAGAGATAAGATTTATACATTCATAAGCTTATATCTAAATTTATGTTATTAAATTCCTAGATGAATAGATGTTAAAAAGAAGTTCTGAAATAACTAAAATAGTCAATTTTTTCTGTTTCTTATTCTGAATACTTGAATATTCACTGATGATTTTATCAAAAGGCAAGACAGACTGCAGGGAAAAATATAAAAAGATAAAGATTTCTGATGTCATATCTTCCAATCAAAAATTAATTTTAAAAATCTGATGCTCTAAAAAGAATTTAAACGGGGAATATGGAGAAACAGACTGAAATTTTATCGTATATAATTACCGTTCCTTCTAGTGTTTTAATTCTTTCGAATTAAAAAAAAAATGAAAAGTAGTTGTAAAATGTTGTAATTATTTCCTTTAATAATATTTTTAGAAAACATGGAGATACTATAAAGTACTTTGGCTCAAAATTAAGGCTCGGCATTTCTTATACAGGCCTTTGACCCTGGAATTGTTTTATAAGGGCATTTTCTTTTAAAGTTATCAGAAAAAACACTTCAGTGCAACTAATAAAACGTCAAACAATTTATTCAGTTTAGGTTTAGTGGCTATCTAGATGATACATTATATTTCAATACTTTTCTCATAATTAATGTATGAAACTAAAAAGGCTGAAAGAAATTTTATGGAAACAAGTAGCTTTGTAACAGAATCTGTCACTTAACCCGCTTCCACACAACAGTTGTGTTAAACAGGTAAAAAGGCGCCAAACACAGCATTAATTCTATATATAAACTTTCACATGCTAAATTTGGAAAGTTTCATTTATTTTGTTTCGAAAATTCAATAATTACTTATCGTTTGCAAAAATTCATTAATATTTCAAAGAATAAATATGTAATATTCCTCGCTTTTAAATAGAATGAAAATATTTCATATCAACATACAAAGAATCTCGTAGTGAAATATATTTGACGTCATTTCAAACTTATCGATGTCGCAAAAATATTTTTTTTTAAATTTATTGTCTAAAAGAATTAAAGTTTCTCGAGCGACTGTTGCAAATGTCAATGGTGATTTAATTCTAATAAAAATGGCTTCCTATGCTTTTTAAATGAGCATTCAATTGTGAAGTTTTTTTTAAATAATTGAAGTACTTCGAATGTGAATTATTTTCTGAAATTTTCAATGTATTATAATTTCGATGCGCAGAGTTTTTGTTGACGTATCACACTTGTCCGTAGCATTTGTAGTTTGGGCTATGAAAGTGGGTGACGGACAGACAGATGGACTGAACGATTATAATACCTTTCACGTTATAAACGTAGTGTGGAAGCTAAAAAACCGTCTTACGTTAAAACGACACTTAAAACTTATAAATGATTCCATTCCAGACCCATTAACACTAAGTCTATTATTAACACGAAATAAATATTAAATAATCCTGTATCCACTATATTTAACTTCCGATTTTACTTAATTAATTCAACCTTTATATAACATAATTACAAAAACAAAAATCGCATATTACCCGCCATTAAATAAGCTTGAAATTTGCCCGAAATTGGGCTTTTGAAACCATTCAGCCCCGCAAATTTATCAATGTTTTAATTGAATTTATGACCCAAACAATCGCAATGCATTAGTTATGTTTATCCGTTATCTAAGAGCAAATCTGCTTTTGTTAAACAAAACGCCTGTCACTATCAATTGTAAAACTGGTGCACACTCGCTTAAACGAGTAGGGTAATTTAAAACTTTGGCAAGCCTCGTCTTAACGTAATAAGAAAATATTACATAAATAACATTTTCTATTGAAGCATTTGAATGGCAATGTTTAGTTTTGGGTTCTTGCAGGAGAAGATTTGTTTAAAATTAACGTTTGTTTCGATAAAAAATGGAACATAACAAGCGTAAAATTTTATGCTTCATTTGTAGTCTTTTTAACAAATAACATTATTTGTAAACTGTTACAAAAGAGTTTACTTAGTTCAAATAGTGTTCATTACTGTTATTTAACTTCGTTCACAATAAAATAATTACAAAAAAACAAAAATTTGTATTGTTATTCAAAATTGGTATTGTATTGTTATTCAAAATTGGTACTGTATTGTTATTCAAAATTGGTATTGTATTGTTATTCAAAATTGGTATTGTATTGTTATTCAAAATTTGTACTGTATTGTTATTCAAAAATGGTATTGTATTGTTATTCAAAATTTGTAATGTATTGTTATAAAAATGTAAAGAGTACTTTGCAATGGGTATACTTATAAAGGTCAGAATGTTAAACAGAATTTTCACATACGGTTAAGTTTTAGTTCTTAAGAACATTGTGAAGACACACAGAAAAGTACACACACATAAAAAAGACAATGTATGATGTATACATATTCAAAACTTTTCATTACAATTAGGTCTTTTTGTTGGAATTTGTTTATATTAAATGGTGTCTAAAAATCATTTGATTCAGTTAGGTTTTGAAGGTGGTATAATTTTAATGTTGCATGTTTATATGAAATATTTTTCTTCTATTTAAAAGCAAAGAATACTACATTGTTTTGTTCGAAACATAAATTAATTTAGCAAACAATGAAGAGTAATTATCGAATTTTCAAAAGAAAATAAATAAAACTTGCCTAGTTTAGATAGTAAAATTTTAATCTAGAATTAAATGCCGAGTTTGGAGGGTTTTTTCCAGTTGAGCAAAAGGATGTAATTTTCATAAAAGCTTCCACTTTATTTATACATAATAAACGTAGTGTGGAAGCAAAAATTAAAAACGTAACTCTACATTTTTAATTTAACATAAACTAGTTTATTTCTTATTTGAGATAACAAGGGATAAACAATTACTTCTTTATCCACAACATCTCCATTATTCCTATCCAAGTTTGGTTAATGAGCTATCAGGAAAATAAGACAAATACCGTTTTCTATGGCAAACAAATAGGATGGAAGAATAGTACTACAGTGTTTTTATATGCCCGGTTTTTGAACTGCTGCCAAATCCACGCGAGGAATTCCTCAAATCTTTCGCAGATAAAACTTGAGTTATGGCAAACATTGGGCATGACACATTTCTTGCGCCATTTATAAGTAATTTTTGGAAGATAATAAACTGCACTCGTTTAAATCATTCAGTCAGGGATGATAAGTTCTATGGTTCATGTATATTTTAGAGATTTTCACCGAAGAGATAGAGTTATATATTCGGAAATGATTTTGTTTAGGGAAAAAGTGTCACGTTTGCAGGTTTGGAAATGTCTTAATTATTAATTGACTAATTAGGGCAGTTTGGAAGAATAATCATTCGAAAAGTTTAGTTTAGTTTGAATTATCGTCGCACTAGAGCTACACGAAGGCTATTGGCGACGGGCGTCGTATTTTAGAGCCACAGTCAGGTGACGAGCCGACACCTGAGTAGGCACCCAACGCAACCGTTAATGGCGCCATCGTACGCAGCGTTAGGACTTTGACGGATATTTAGCGTGCACTCCCTCTACACGGGGTATTTTTCGTCGAATATTTTTGGCTGCACGGGCCGTTTATAGGTCGGCAGTTATTTTGGCGATGCCCGGACCCGAACCTGGGACCTTTCGCATGCTAGGCGAATGCCTAACCGACTGGGCTCCCCAGCCCCATTCGAAAAGTAGATATTTAAGTTTGTAAAAGAGCACTACACTGTTAAAATTTCAATGTAATATTTTGCTTTGTGAATTTTTAAGATTACCTCCAAATATCAAAAGATCCAACTAATTTGTGAGTTAAATCTGAGAAAATATTGTGAGCAACACATTAAACATATTTTATATTTTATTGTAATAACTTGAAAATTCTAGAATCATTAATTATACACATGTTTAAACTGAATTTTATATTTATTCATTCATTGCCAAACACATCCACTTTAAACTATGGCGATATTCTTTAGATACAGCTTGAAACGCTACCAGTCATTCGCACTTTTAAAAATTCATTACCACGAATTTTTACAACATTAAAATACCTTTAGCGTAAATGTTAAAATTTAAATATCAGTGAAAAAAAAACTTTTGCCATTTCCTTGCCAACACACGCGCGACACTTTTTTTTACCCATTTTAAAATATGGTTGCTAATAGCTGTAACGGCTGTGTAGTGAAATGTTTCAACATATTTTGTGTATTCGGTTTAACCATTTCTTATGTTTTAGTATACAAAACTTAAGAAATTGTGCAACCGAATACAGAAAACATGGCGAAACATTTTACCACAGAGCCATTGCGGTTACTTGGAATCATATCTTTAGTGAAACCAAGCACACAATTTTAACAGTGTTAAGGCCTTATAACACGAGAGCTCGTTCGTTCAGCGACGTCCGTACGCCATATCAAAATCTGGTTATTGGAGTAGTTTTTGCTGGATGAGCTTTTTCGAGTCGACCTGAAAAAAATCCGGCTCCTTTTTGCTGTTCGAACGGCTGCTCCAATCAGAACGAAGTTCAGTAGTGACGTCACGTTGTTACACGTTGTCACGCCTGTTAAACTTGTGATGTCACGCATGACGTAGCCGTTCTCTCGTTGGCGATTTTGCTGTCCCAAAAGTTGTTCGACGAGCGACGTTCGTACGATAAGGTTCGTGTGATAAGGGCTTAAAAGTACTGTTAAACTATGACCAGCGTCCCTTCTTTTGTATTAGATTACAAAATGCAAATACACATAGTAACTTTACAGGATCATTATAATGTATGAAGTAGTAACTACACTCTTAAAACAAAAGAGTGAAATTCACTCCTATAGGAGAAGTGCATTTTCGGCACCGGAAAGGAGTGGAAATTAACTCAGACTGAGTTAAAACCGCTCGTTTTAAGAGTGTAGGACGCAGATTGTTTTCTTTTATTTCTTTTACCCACTCCGAAAAAGAGAGAATTTCACTCCTATAGGAGAAGTGCATTTTCGGCACCGGAAAGGAGTGGAAATTAACTCAGACTGAGTTAAAACCGCTCGTTTTAAGAGTGTAGGACGCAGATTGTTTTCTTTTATTTCTTTTACCCACTCCGAAAAAGAGGGAATTTCACTCCTATAGGAGAAGTGCATTTTCGGCACCGGAAAGGAGTGGAAATTAACTCAGACTGAGTTAAAACCAGCTCGTTTGTTTTAAGAGTGTAGATATGAACGAAAAACAAGACTTTAGAACGTAAAAATTGGTGCGAATATTGCCAGTTCAAAACGAATAAGTAAACTATTCGCCATCACCAAACTGTGCAAAGTTTCAATCCGATTCAAAATAGATACTTTGAAACAACATTAATATTTACTTCCGAAACATACTTAAGACCGAAAGTGAATATCGAAGTCTCTATAGACCTCACTGCAACAAACTCTAAAATATTCAGCAAACATCGCCTAAAATATTCCTCCCAAAACAAAATTGATCATATTGATGTTCTCTGCATCCGGAAATCCGGGCCTTGTGTTTACGAAGTTCGTCCTCCCTCACAACTTCTAAAACTAACCACCCACAGGCAAACTAAGCACTCCGGACTTTAAATCGGGAGAACCCGGCAAATTGGGAGTAAAGAATCTCTAAAACAAATCCCTAAACCTTCGATTATTTACATTCCCCTTCGTTCCAAAAACTTTTCTAAGCCCCTATGAGTTCGTCTGCAAACCCCATTAGCTAACTCCGTCTATAAATAGAAGCTTGTCGTTCGAGCCTACTTGAGGATGCAAGTGAAAAATTGGAAGTTTAGATCAAAACAGCAGGGTTATGTTTTTGGTCCAATTTATCTAATGTTGTTTTTACTTATTATAAGTTTTCTTATTTATTAATAATGAACCAAAAATTTGATTCTGATCTCATTGACCTTTTCATTGGCAAATCACAAGAGTGCAAAATGTGTCTTGTCTGGACAGTTGAACATCAAAAGACGAAACAACATTGCTTAAACATGCAGAATCTCTAAAAACTTTAAAAACTATTTCTAGTTTTATGTACATACTTATTTTTTTATAATATATTTTTTTTTAATATGGGTTAAGGTTAGGTTTAATTAACGTCACACTAGAGCTACACGAGGGCTATTGACGATAGGCATTGTAGTTTAAAACCACAAAAAGGCCAACGTAACTTTTTGGAGGGAGACATCGCACGAGTCGGCAGGACCTTGAAGCATATTTAGCGTGCACTCCCTCCCTCTACACCAGGTATTCCTCATCGGAATTTTTAGCTGCACAAGCCGTTTACAGGTCGACTTATTTTGGTAATGGTTTCGTGTAATTTCTGAAATCAAAGTTATTATTTACATAATTTGACGGCTAATTGTTACTTCCAAATAACCATTTTTTGAAGTTAACAAATGCCTTACCGCGTGTCATTTATAGCGTCTAAAAGATATCATTTGAACAACTTATTTGATTTTAAAGTATTATCTTGAACACTTTGGGACCACGACTAAATTCCACATTTGTGAATAGTTTATAACATCTTAACTATCGCTATAATTAGGGAAAGCAAATACTTTATATTAAATCGAATAAAATACATCGTTTCGATACATATTTAATGACCAAAATATTGGCTTTTACGACCAAATTTCGATATTCTACACTAAGGTCTCCAGACCTATTGCATTTGAGTTTAGTTAGTTATTAAACTATACATATCAATGAAAATTGTGGAAATAGTTTCCGCTTTATTTTTTTTAGTAGTTTTTTTCAAACAAAAGCAACGTTAATATGATTTACGAAAATGTACGATGATTTAATGGTCGAAATGTAGATCTCTGAAGCAAATGAAGAGCTTAGTGGAAGAACGTGCTAAGTGACATTTTTGAAAAAAATTGAGATTTTTGTGTCCATGAACATATTATTCCAATTTATAAAAATTGCAAGATTCCCTTTTTTATAAACTTAAATTTAAGCATATTTTTTACCGTTCGCAAGAAACGTTTTTAACTGATTTAAATGCAAACGATAAACTTTAAAGCTAATTTTCTCGTTTTCAACTTTGCGTCACTTAGCACTTTCTTCCACTAAGCTCTTCAAATCTGGTCAGTCTAATTCTACACAAAGCTATAGTCAAACTAGCATTTAAACTATTCTAAAGACCTCTTTTCCCTTCCCTCTCGAGCTAATTTTTAAAAGAGCCGGGAACTCCATTCCCCCCAACTGGATTGCTAAAAACAATCCGACCTACAAATCCACAAAGGCAGGGCAGCCTACCCCGTTTAATTCCAACGGCGCAATTTGAATTTTACGCCGTCCGCCTTGTTAGAGTGGAAGGAAGTTTTCCTATCTCAATTTCACGCTGTTTGCAACTCTGCTACGCCTTCGGGGCTTGTTGTAGGGGAAGATAGTTGTAAATTGGTTTCAGAAAGGTCTAAGTGACTCTAAGAGTGGTTTTGTAGTTACAGTCCCTGGACAAATTATTAGACGCACTGCAAGATTTCAAGTAAAATATTAATTACCTGGTAATATTGTACCGTTTTATTATTTTAAATTGATTTGTTTTTTATTTTTATATTTTCCAATCAATTACCGATTTATTGACATAAATAAAACAGCATTAATTTAGAAAAAGCATAAGTTTATTAAGTTTTAAAGAAAAGTGAAATTATTGTTAGTAAAATTCAATATTTAGTTGAGCCACCTTTAGCCGGTATCAAAGCTTTAATTCTACGCGGCATGCTATCAATGCAAGACTGAACTGTCTCCTGCATTTGAGGATGATGATTCCACACATAATCTTTTAATAAATAATTAATATAAATTAATCTTAATCATAATTATCTTAAAATAAATACAAAAATGTAGTCTACAACAATTGTTTTAAATAAAAATCAATAATATTGTAGTTTAAAATATACCATTATTGCATAAAAACTCTTAAGAAACATAAAATTACTGAAAAAAATACAGTGCGTCCAATAATTTGTCCAGGGACTGTATGTTAGGTTAGGTTGGAGGGAATAACCCTATGAAGGATGAACGTTTTGTTAGCTTGTTTCCGCTGTATTAGTTTTAAATTTAAATCATTTAATTAATAATTTTTACAACTTACATTTTTAACATTTCATTCATTCTAGCCTGACCAGATTTGTTTCAGTGATATAACTTCTTGACTATGAAATTATCATTAACTTTTCATAATGGGCTTGTTTCGAGTGGGATCTGGCAACAGTCTGCGGTCTTGTCTTCATTTTTCTCGAATAACTTTTGTTAATATTCGAAATTGAGTTTTCTAAGAATAAGTTATTTTAGTTATTTTTTTTTTTGAAATTACAACTTCTTTCCATGCTGTTGGCTGTTTTAAGCATTTATCAAGGAAAACTTGCATTGAAAGAAGTCGGAATTAAAATAACAACTAAAATATTCTTAGAAAACTCCATCTGGAATACCAAGGCGAAAGTAATTCGAGAAAAATGAAAACAAGACCGCGGAGCTGTTGCCAGATCCCTCGTGAAACAAGCCCATTCATATATTATTTAAGTTGATTTTGTTTGAAAAAACTATAAAAAAAATGAAACGGAGACTATTTGCAAATTTTAATAGCTAGATAGTTGAATAATAAACAGTTCTGCGAAATGCAGTACATCTGGTAACCCTAATTTACGTAGAAAATGGTTTTAAATTTATCTTAAATACTTAATTTTTTTCCTTTTAATGAATTAAAAAAAATGAATAAATTTTCTAAAAATTAAATATGATGCTCACAAAACTGACAATCTAGTTTGTATATGAAGATATCGGGTTGTTTTGCTTAAAATTGCTGATCAAAATGGCTGTGAAACGAAGAACATTTTAACAATGTTGGGAAATATCACTTATACTAATGAAACACTGTTAATTTCTGGATGACTGGTAATTTATAAATGGAATGAAACAATCCGTAGATAAATATAGCATATCAGGCTTTCTGAAGAGAAAAAAAAATCCTTGATGATCCGAACAAGAATAATGTCTATGTCGGTTCAGGGATGAGACATTGTTAGTCTATTTTCTATATTTTATAGTAAACTATCAACCCATAACCTACATATTAAGTAATCCAATAAAATGTTACTTCATACATTGGACAAATTTATAAAACCGTCTAGAGAAAGTTAAAGTGTCTCACTTTTTCCAGCAACAAGTATATGATGATATTAATTTTTTTTCATTTTATTACATTTTGAAATGCAATGTTGCGTAGATCTTTTAAAACAGTTCAATATAAAAAATAAAATTTCAAAAAAATAACTTTATACTCAATGAGTTGAAATTATTAATTTCAAACTCATTTAGTGAAAATCAGTTCATATTTTGGCCAATTAGATAATCCCTCAGAAATCTCAATATTGGGTTTAACATTCCAATATACAAAACTGAACGATGTTATTCATTTTTGGTGTTTTTGGTTGAAAGGATTACGCACTTGAGCTACACGAGGGGTGTTGGTTACGGCCCTCGCGATTTAAAACCATTGACAAGCCTGACACCGAGTTGGCACCTAGCGACATCAGATGGTTGGACCACGACTGATTTAACTTGTGCCAGTCCCATATACATGCCGCTATTTATTCATGAGATACTTTTTGCTTAGCAAGATCCATTCATAGGATGAACCCCAGAAAGGTTCTTTGGTTCCATGACTCCTTAACTCACCGTGCCACGCCAGTTTTAGGGTTAGGTTGAATTAACCGTTACAGTAGAGGTACACAAGGGCTATTGGCGACGAGCGTCGTAACTAAGAACCGCAGACCACAAAGTTAAGACACAGGCGTAGACACCCAACGCCACTTGTTTTAATTGCTACATCTTTCACGGTTTAGGGACTTTGGAGCATATTCAACGTGCACTCCCTCTATACGTGGTATTATTCGTCGGACAGTCTTGGCTGCACTGACCGCTTATACAGTCCCTGGACAAATTATTAGACGCACTGCAAGATTTCATGTATCAATCAATGATGAACAAAATACCTTTAGAAAGACATTTGTGTTCCTAAACTTAAGCTATTGAATGGAAAATACTATCTGCTATACTTAATACATATATCGACATCTTTTTTAATGACATGGCATTCTTTGGTATGTTTTCATAATTACTAAAAAAAAATACAGTGCGTCTAATAATTTGCCCAGGGACTGTAGGTCGGCAGTTATTTTTTTGGCAACGCTCGAGCTGAACCTTTGACCATTCATAAGCAAGGCAAGTCAATGAGGAAGTTGCATGAATTTCAAATTCATCGGCAGACACGTCGGCCAATCAGCAATTCATCGGCCCTTTTAAAAACACGTCGAATTCTACTTTTCACACTAGTAAAAAAGTTATTAAATTAGTCAGTAAGTGAGTTTTAAGTACGGGATACGTCACTTCCGGTAAAAACACTCACAATCCTCTTCCAGTGCGTAATGACGTCAGGCTTGGCTTTTTTATCCATTGGCGTGCAATTTCTAACCAACTACAAAATGTGTTTTGAATGATCCCATATAGGAATAGGATTATTTAGAATAAGTGGTTTTTCTAAGTTCCAGTTATTCTCATCAGACTTGGTAGATCTCCTACGAAGATTTCGATTGATCCAACAATTGACTAGGTCTGAAGTGTCAACAGCGCGCTCTTGTACGATTTTAAATTCAACAACCAAGCAAGAAACAAGCTGTTCTAATTTATTATCAAAAGCTGGTTTAAGTGAGCAGTCTGTTCTTTTAAATAGAACGTTTAGAAAAAACGTAGCAGGTTTATTTTAATTATGGACATGCTAACCGTAGCACCATTTTTAGAAAAAAATCGCCAAATGGTGTGTTGTTACGTCAGACGCCGTTTTCGGTCACGTGAGTTTCATGGAATTTTAATAGGCATATTTCGAGTAAAACTAATATTTTTTGATGATTTTTAAGTTGATATTTAGAATCTGTAGCTTCTAATGTTCCAGAAAATGGAATAAGTACGTCATTTCGGGTAGGATACAAGTTCCTCATTACCGACTAGCTCCGTACCACGCCGGTGCATAAATACCACTTAAAACTTTGCCAAACTAATCCAGGGAGTTTGTACTACTTCGTTGTAGGGGGTTAGTGGGTATTAGTTGCGCCTCGTCTAGGATATCAGTAATGAAGGCAGGACCCTCCAGAGAATTTGATGCGTCTGATGAAGATGGGGATTTCCTTAATTAAAAAGAAAAAAGTTTTTTTGTAAGGTGTTTTGTAGGTGATGTGTAAAAAATTTGAGGTAGCTTTTTTTTTTTACGAGAGGATATAATATTGGGCTCTAATAAGAAAAATACGTTCGTAGTACACTTAGCAACTTTTTTTCTATCACTTTAATGCTGACAGAAATTCTTATAGTAACAGACAAAAGAGTGGATAAAGTAATAAGAAGGTATCTTTTTTTACGAGAGGATATAATATTGGGCTCTAATAAGAAAAATACGTTCGTAGTACACTTAGCAACTTTTTTTCTATCACTTTAATGCTGACAGAAATTCTTATAGTAACAGACAAAAGAGTGGATAAAGTATATAAGAAAGGTATCTTTTTTTTACGAGAGGATATAATATTGGGCTCTAATAAGAAAAAATACGTTCGTAGTACACTTAGCAACTTTTTTTTATCACTTTAATGCTGACAGAAATCCTTATAGTAACAGACAAAAGAGTGGATAAAGTATATAAGAAAGGTATCTTTTTTTTACGAGAGGATATAATATTGGGCTCTAATAAGAAAAATACGTTCGTAGTACACTTAGCAACTTTTTTTCTATCACTTCAATGCTGACAGAAATTCTTATAGAAACAGACAAAAGAGTGGATAAAGTATATAAGAAAGGTATCTTTTTTTTTACGAGAGGATATAATATTGGGCTCTAATAAGAAAAATACGTTCGTAGTACACTTAGCAACTTTTTTTCTATCACTTTAATGCTGACAGAAATTCTTATAGTAACAGACAAAAGAGTGGATAAAGTATATAAGAAAGGTATCTTTTTTTTACGAGAGGATATAATATTGGGCTCTAATAAGAAAAATACGTTCGTAGTACACTTAGCAACTTTTTTTTCTATCACTTTAATGCTGACAGAAATTCTTATAGTAACAGACAAAAGAGTGGATAAAGTATATAAGAAAGGTATCTTATACCATCTAAACAGAACCATAATTTTGAAAATTGGACAAATTTGAACAAATGTTGAAAGGGGCTACTGACAGACAATCGGAAATCTATTCCACTTCCTTAACCTTATTTTTAATTTTTTTTCATAATTCTATAAGACTAAAAAAGTACAAAATGAAACATTTTGCATATTTCCGATTTTGATCTTTCATGTAGTGTGTTGTCTATGTTTATTAATCTGTATATATAATAGCTGAAAATCGTGCTAATAATAATACTTTATATGCACAGTAATGAAAATATTTCATCTAAATGAGAGGTAAGTACGATATATATTTGTTAATAACGTATCACAACGTTTATGAATATATTTGGCACTTGAGCTTCCCCCATTTGACAAGAAATAAAATCTTCACCGTTTTGGGTGTGATACCATATCAAGATGTATACCATATATAATTCATTAGCCAACCAATGTATTCATCTTTCTTTCGTCAAATAAACACCCTTAAATTGTTATATATAAAATTAATAAGAAATTCAGTTAAAAAAATCCTGTAAATTAAAGGTTTTTTTTTTACAAATTATTATCCATCCCCAATTAATTGCTCACACTTGGCTAACGTTAAGGAACTCCACAGTTTTAAATCTACACTGCTCAAAACAATTAGGGGAGCACTTTGCGTACTTTTGTTAACCCTTTCAGTTCAAACTTTTTATTTTTTATTCTAAAAATCTAAAATTTGTTAAATAGATTCATGATGCATCCAGAATGAAATGGTAAAAAACAGGATTTTTTAAAAAAAAAATTTAACTAAAATGCAAGGGGAAAAAATTGGAATCATAACTTTTGAAGAAATTATAACAATATTTTTTTTCAAAACTTTATTTGTAAAAAAAGGTAAAATCAATTTTTAAACGTCTAAGAATGCAAGCGTGAAGAATTGAGGGTCAATTTATTTCATAAAATTTTTTGGGAATGAATTATATTTTACCCGGTTTTTCAAATTTTTATTAAATTAAAACAAGCATTATTTAAGTCTTCAAAAGACATGATTATTTCACCTAACGATAAATAAGTGCGAGCTCAACTTAGGGAGAAAAAAAAATTGGAAGCTGATGATACCAAATGGAATCATTGGGGGTGAAAGGGTTTTAAACCATGTGTTCCCTTAATTGTTTTGAGCAGTGTTTTCAAAGAATGGACTTTCAACTAAGCGGCTTATTTTAAAATGAAGGTAGAAAATGATTTTTAAAAGAAGTCGCCTTTCATGAACCCTTTGCAATTTATAGTTGATAGATTGTTATTCAAACATTGGACGACTACATTGTTAACATTTTTATGTTAGGTTTCACCATAAATATGGTTCGTAGTAGCTGCAACGGCAGTGTGATGAAATGTTTCACCACATTTTAAGGATTGGATTGAACTATTTTTCAGGTTTTGATTTCCAAAATCTGAAATATGGTTAAAAAAAATATTTGTGTAAAACTTTATATGAAAATGTAATTGTAATGTTATTGGTCACGTTCACACTAAGTCGAACTTTGTATTATATTCCGCAAACAAAGTGCGCCTCCTCTTTCAAATCGTTCATTAAACATTTGCTGAAATTGGTGCCACACCGCGGCCAACTTCAATAACAAAGACAGAGAAGCTCTCCCAAACATGAGCGTAGACGGAAATTTTGACGTCACTGTTCCGAGTGCCGAAGATCGAGAAACTAGTTCGGACGCATTCGGAACCCTAAAATTGTGGTCAGCCGTGAACGAGTGGTTCCGAACAGGTTTCGAGACAGGTTGTCTTCATCTTCGGAACAACGTCACTCAGAACTATGACGTCAAAATTTCCGTCCCCGAGCTTGTTTGGGAAAACTTCTTGGGCCTTAGTAGTTGAGTAGGCCGTAGCCACACACAAAAAAATTGATCCAGCAAGCATTTCTGTATGAATTAAAGAGCTTAGAGGAAGAAGTGACAAAAAGGTGAAAACGAGAAAATGAGCTTAGAGGTTTTTAGTTTACACTTAGATAAGCTGAAAACTGCACTTGTGAAGTGTGAAGGCCGTGGTAATTTGTAGAAAGGAAACTGACACCAGTTTTAATGTAAACGAATACCAATCTTTATTGTAAAAATAACATGTATATATAGTAAAAGTAAAAACTATAGCGACACCTGGCGCAGATAAAAGGAAACAATAAATTTGCATTTTACCAGTCTTTGGTGATGCCAACAAACTCCCCCTTGGGAAGATGCAAATTGAACACAACGAAATTAGGCATCCTTAATCAGTCCAACTTGATCTAGAGTCCACAATAACTTGGTTTCAGGAACTGCTTTAGTACAAAAGTCTGCTAACATTTTATCAGTAGTACAGTGAATTAACTTTATTTTACTATTCTCAATGAGATCTCTAATGAAATTTAATTTTAAACTAACGTGTCTAGTTTTAACAGAAGACTTAGCAGCCTTGCACCAATCTATTGCGGCTTTATTATCACAAAATATTTCAATAGGATAGTTTACATATTTTGAACAATTTAACTCTTCTAATAAATTACAAATCCAAATCAGATTCTTAGTAGCATCAGCAATTGCAAAAAGTTCAACTTCACAAGTAGACATCCCTATCGATTTTTGCTTATTTGCTTTCCAAAGAACTAAAGACTTGCTGAACATAATAACTGACCCGGAGAAAGACTTTCCACCTTCAGCATTTCCCCAACTTGAATCAGCATTAACACTAATATGATTAACACTAATATGATTAACACTTTTGTTATAAAATAAAACACGATCTTTAGAACCTTGCAAGTATCTTAGAACTCTCTTCAATTGCATGTAATGACGCTTTTCAGGTTTTTGGTTATATTGAGACAATAAACTAACAACAAAACTTAAATCGGGACGAGTACGATTTGCAAGATACGACAATTCACCGATCAACTCTAAATACTTAGTTTTATCAGCTAATTCTTCCGTATCTGAAATTCTCTCTTGTGATTTAGAAATAGGAACTTTAACAGATTTACAATCAGTCATACCATGTTTTTCTAGCATATTTTCTATATACTGCTTTTGAGAAATTCCAATTCCATTCTCATTTATGCTAATTTCTAAACCGAGAAATTTACCAGTTTTAGTAGTTTCGTTAACTTCAAAATGATTTCGCAGCTTGCAAATAATATCGTTACTTACATTCTGATCACTGCTAAAAAATCCAAGATCATCTACATAAATACATATAGCAAAGAAACAATTCGGATCATCTAAAACAAATACACAATTATCAGAAGCAAGTTGTTTGAGTCCAATATTTAATAGTACAGTTTTCAATTTGTGATTCCAATTTCTTCCGGATTGAGGCAATCCATAAATACTACGCTTAAGTTTACAAACCTTATCCTCCCCGTATTCAAATCCCGGAGGAGTTGACATGTATACAGTTTCTTTCAAATCACTGTGTAAATAGGCTGTTGAAATATCAAAAAACTGAACTATCAAATCTAGTTTTGCAGCCAATGACAGCAACAATCTGAAAGATTCTATATTAACAACTGGAGAATAACATTCATCGTAATCCAAAGATTTGACTTGATTAAATGCAGATGCAACAAGACGCGCTTTATATCTTAAGCCGTTTGTATCTTGTTTAACATTATAAACCCACTTACTTTTAACAATTTTTGCATTATTAGGTTTATCAACTATTTCCCACACGTTATGTTTTTCTAGCGATTTTAATTCCCGTTTCATTGCATTGAACCAATCGTTCGAATTTCTATTGGACATAGCTTCCTCGTAGTTATTCGGTATGTCACTAGTTACTAGAGATGTTAAGTTTGGTTTTAACCTTTCTGATCGTCTCACGCCTTCATATAACAATTTTTGCTCATGTTCTAAACACTGTTGGCGATGTATTTCCTGGACTTTTACTTTTGTCATTCCGAGTGGTCTACCACGCTGTTTTTGCGACTCACTTTCGGTAATGGGTTCGGGTAGGTTAGAGTTTCGATCATAAATTATAAGATTTTTATTATTTTGCAGTTTTTCTACATCTGCACTAACAAATCCGTTATTAAAGTGTTTCTCTATATCCCAACTATTATTAAAAGAATGTTTTATTAGATTCGAACCTTTTAGATTTTCATTAAACTTTACGGACCGTTCTTCGATTACGCGGTTTTCCTCTACGTTATAGATACGATAAGCTCGTCTTTCTCGAGAATAACCAATCATAATACCAGTTTTTCCAGGTATTTGCAATTTATTACGAGACACTTTGGGTGTATGATAATAAGCTACGCAGCCAAACACTTTAAGATACGAAACGTTAGGTTTAATTTGGAAAAATAACTCGTACGGAGTTTTACTTTTTGATTTTCTAGGAGTTAAGTTAGATATGTGGGTACTACAAGCAATGGCTTCCGCCTAAAACTTTAAAGGCAGTCCGCTATCGTAAATTATAGTTCTAGCGCGATCGCAAAGTACTCGAATAGCTCTTTCACTTTTTCCATTGCTTGAAGGATTATAAGGAACACTCTTTTCATGAATTACCCCGCATTCTTCGAAATAAGATTTCAACTCATTATTTATAAATTCACCCCCATTGTCAGATCTAAAACGTTTAATCCGTTGACCCAACAAGTTCTCATACGTAGATTTAAATACATTTATCGCGTTGATAGCTTCACTTTTATGTTTTAAGAAATATGTGAAATACATTCCAGAATAGTCATCTACAATAATAATAAAATATCTAGAACCATTCAATGAATTTACAGGCATTTCACCACATAAATCTACATGAATCAATTCTAGCACAGATTTGCTTTGGCTTTGAGTAATTGATTTATGAGGTTTATTGGTAATTTTGCTAACACTGCATACTTCACAATCAAATGTTGTTACTTTATTAAAACTAGGGGAATTTCTAGTTAAGTTATCATTTACCATTTTATTCATATAGTCATAATGCAAATGGCACAATCGTCTATGCCAAAGTCCACTCGAATCACTGTTAGCATAATTACATTCATTTTCCAAAGGTTTAGCATTTGGTTCAAATTTAACTATTAAACGCTTATCTATTTTATTTGCTTTAAGAATCAATCTATTAGTATTATCAGTAACAAGCATATGGTTATTCTTAGACGTAATTTTAAACCCTTTTTCTAATAAAGTTGTTAACGATAGTAAATTAAATCTTAACTCGGGCACATAAATAACATTTAATATATCCAAATTATCGTTTTTATATTTAACCTTAACAGTTCCTGTACCTTTAGTTTTTAGTGTAGTATCAATACCAGCTAATTGAACTTCGTTATCACTATTTTCAAAATTAGAAAACCATTTTAAGTTATTTACCATATGGGCTGTTGCCCCACTGTCCATTATCCAAACGTCAGAATCATCAGAAGCTGGGAAGTTATCGGAGCACACGGTCAAAGCGGAGTTGCCCCTCCAACCGCGTGTTTTCGGGCTGTTGTCACCAAAGCTTGAACTTCGGCGCTGGCTAGTTGTCCGGGAATACTTCTGCTGGTTCAGTCGCTTGTAGCACGTCTTCCAGACATGCCCCCGTCCAGAGCAGTAACTGCAGGTCTTCTCGGATCTTCTAACGGCAAATGCTTGCTCACTCCTTGGGCTGGATCCACTTCCTCGTTGAACCGCTTGTTCTTCCTCACGTAAGGTCTCCAAGATGTCATCTAGAGATTTGTCTCTTTGGGTCTTCAGAATCTCACGAACTCCGGCGAACTTTCCATTGAGACCACGAACGACATAAAATACTAGTTCTCGACTGGATATCATAAGTCCGAGGCTTGCACACTTCGTAACCAGTCCTTTAGCTCGTGCGACGTAATCGTTGGCGATTTCGCTGTCCATCATTCGTAAATTCTTAACCTCTTGGCTGGCGTCTATCTTTCTATCATCTATTCCACCCGTACAGTCGGTCTTTATCTTCGTCCATAAATCTTTAGCCTTCTTTTCCATACCGTACTGGAGAACATACTGGTCGGATAACGAGAGCTTTATAATTGACACAACTTTAGAGTTTTTCATAGTCCAGTCTTTATAGGTCGCGTCGTCTGACGTGGGTTCATCGTTTTCTATTACGTCGGAAAGTCCTCTTAACGATAAAACTGCTTCAAGTTTAATTGACCAAATATGATAGTTTTGTCCATTCAGAAGAGGAACAGAAGATGCGTTATCAAGACTAAGCATTTTTCTAATTGATTGAATTTCTAGATGTAGCACGCGAGCGAAACTTTTCTATGCAACTAAGCTCAACCACGCGGAACCACGGCGCTCTGCTACCACATGAAGGCCGTGGTAATTTGTAGAAAGGAAACTGACACCAGTTTTAATGTAAACGAATACCAATCTTTATTGTAAAAATAACATGTATATATAGTAAAAGTAAAAACTATAGCGACACCTGGCGCAGATAAAAGGAAACAATAAATTTGCATTTTACCAGTCTTTGGTGATGCCAACAAAGTGAAAACTGCACTTGTGTTTTAGTTTACACTTAGATAAAGTTGAAAACTGCACTTCTAAAAGGTAAAAAATATACTAAACTTCCAAGTTTATGAAAGGGGGGTAGCATGTTACCTTTAAAAAAGGGAATACCATGTTCATTGACACAAAATAGTTATTTATGCAACTAGTATGAAAAGTAAGGCTTTTTTAAACGAGTTGAATAAATTCACGAGTTTAAAAAAGGCTATTCTCAACGTGTTGTCATACACTATTTTTTATAATAACGTGCAAAAAAAGAATTTATGAAATTGGTTTTTATTGATTGGATTATTAATTATTTTATTATCACGTTCAGATGATTTGAAGGCGATTATTTATATTAATGATTATTTTAAAAAATCGTGCAAAAAGTATTTCTTAGATTGAAATTGGAAATAAGACGCCGCCAAATAAAGAATTTTACAATCACAAAGCCGCCGAATAAAATATCACGCTCAAATAAAGAATTTTACACCAATCAGATGCTCTTATTTACTTTGTCACACTAGTGCGTAAAAGTAACTTTGAAACACGATTTCGTTAAAAGCAACACTTTTGCCACGATTATTGATTTGAAAAAGTTAGTTTTTTTGCACGATATTATAAAAATCTTTTTTTTTGAAAATGGCACTTAGCACGTCCTTCCACTAAGCTCTTCACTAGCGTTTGTCGATTTCGATTGATGACACAAACAATTTTAAGAGTTGAATCTGAAAATGTGAACGTGCTTGACATATATTTTTAGACAATCTAAAGAGAAGATGATTTTACTGGACTCAATCGTACTCAGTCTTGCTTTAGATGTCAAGTTTAATATATTTCTAGAAACTTTAAAGTGAAAACATTCCGATTTTCAAAATCACGCGGTCGTAGCAAGACATGTATTTTAAAATACAATATATTGCAAATACAAATACAAAAAATTGTCGACCAACAACAGGCCAGAGGCCCAGCAAGGTTGTTCCAAAATAAATCAAATATATTACCAGTTTCCAATGACCGTCAAATTTCTTCTTAAAATCTTCTACTCTCTTCGAATGCACAACATAATCTGGTAAAGCATTCCACTCATTGACAACTCTATTGTAAAAATGTTTTCTTACCTCCCTTCTAAAGCCCGATTTATTCATAATAATAAGTGAATAAATAAGTAATAAGTGAGTAAGTAAAATATTTAGTCAGAATTACTTTATTTTCGAAGACTATTGTATAATGAGATGTATTGGTCATCAATTACTAATTTGTAAAATTTATTTGGAAGTTTAAAGCACAATTGAAGAGCCATGTGACAAAAAGTGAATAAAGCGAGAAACTTACTTTTATGGTTTCAGTTTGTATTTACTTCCGAATGGTACTTGCAAACTATGAAAGGAATATTTAACTTAAATTTTATGGAAAAGGAGATTTTTGTTAACTTAAGAGAGAATAGCATGTTCATTAATACAAAAATCTCAATAGTTTCAAAAACAAATCAAATGAATGGAAATAAATGCTGAAGCAAACAAAATTCATTTTAATTCCTTATTTTTCCTTTAAAAAAATTTCTTCAACGCATTTAACTTCAAATCAGCAATATTAAACATGTCTCCGACATTTTTCTTACCGTTAGCAGAAAACACTTCTATTACATTGTTTTAAACAAATAACACCCGAACAAAAACGCGGAAATATATTTTTTTTCATACACAAAAAATAGAATAGAATTTATTCCAAATCCCAGTGTCTGAAAAAGCGAACATTGAAATTGCTCAAAAAGAAGTTTGAAAAAGAAATCAACGCTCCAGGGCTTGAACCTTCTCAGCACTTTGTCACGTATGAGACGCCATTTTGGAAATAGAATAAAAAAAATTCCGTTCTTCTAACTACGTAGCCTAGGGCAGAAACGACAAGGTTCATTTTTAGATATCCTTTGCTCAGAATGGAATAGAAATAGGTTGAATAGAATTCAGGGATTTTAAAGTTTCCCCAACTTTTCATGGACGTAACAATATTTTCTAGTATTTTTTTTAATGTATGAAGCTCTGCAATTTCATATTCTTGTTTACTGAATTAACGAAACACTTATGATTAGTTTTTTAAAAATGAATCTATATTAATAAAAGAAAGAGTCTGTGTGTCTGTATGTCTGTGGATCGTAAAAGACCTACTTATACTGCCCTCAGAAATTCGAAATTTTGAAGATAGATTCCCTTTGATACCAACGTGTGCACCTGAGGCTTAGTTTTTTCATATTTGTTCCATTTTTAGAGAAAATTCTAATTTTCTGAAAAAAATACACCACTTTCGCTCAAATCTGATCATTTTTTCCCTTTCGTGTTGCCATTCGACAGAAGAAATTAAAATGTACACAAAAATGAATTAAAATTGAAATTGCTTTTATTTTCTTGCCATTACCTTCAGAAACTAAATTAATAATTTGAAAAATAAATGAACGTGCCAATGAGCTAAATGTTTTTTTTAAACCCAGAATGGAGGTTTTGACGTGAAATAACATTGGTATACAATTATGGTTAATTTTGAATTTATCAGGAAAATTGCGATGGCAGTAAGTTAATATTGAGGAAGATTTTTGTGATATGAGGATGTGCATTTTATAGCGATGTATTTTTATTTTAGAATTTTAAAGCAATATAAGTAACGGAATTTTATTCTTTATAATGAACGGGAAAATATGCAAAGCTTATTATTATATAGCAAATTAAATGACACACATACTTGTATCGATTTGATATTCTTTTAGTCCGTGCGAAGAACGGGTAGAAATTTGCTAGTGTTACATATATGTATAACAAATCTACAAGTAGATCTCCAATTATCGGACGATTTGCTGATTATTCGAAGATCAAAAAAAAAAAAATCCACTCCGCCTATCTGTTATTGTTCGTCTTTGTTGGATGTCATGCCGAGTCATTTTTTTTGGACCGACCAAATAAATTTACCAGGCAAAAGTTCATATAACTCCTATAAACTTTTGTACTAACTGTAACTGCTTTTATTTTTATGTACTCATCTGTTATTTATGTAAATTATCTTTTGAATATATAGTGCAGTAATCACCATGGTTTCTAAAAGACACCAACATCCCAACTTAAGTTCAATAATAAAAACTATTACAAAAAGCTATAACTCTAATTGTCAAATGACACCTTACACTTTGGTTGATGGCGACAAGAACTACACGATCTCACAGCCCAACAATAGACTAAGTAATTGATTAAAATGTACTTTTTTTCCCGATTCACTCAAATTATCCGAATTTCTGAATATCCGGATGAAGTTAGGTCTCAATCGCTTCGAATAATTGGAGTTCTACTGTACAGCAATAACAGATATAAATGTTAATATAAAGCTGAGACATTTTATTATTTAAAAAGTTTGGGGAATGTTACTTCAAATAAAATTCGAAAAACAGATTACTTATGGAATCAAATTACAGTTTGCTATTATAACTCTTTAAAATAATCAAACGTAAATACATTTAACTATAGTTTAATTTTATAAAAAAATATTTAAGACATTGATTTAAATATAATAGCAATTCAAGAAAAGTTGGGTCTTTTAACAAATCACACACCTACGTTATTACAAAGTTCTAAAGATATGTAAGTTCTGAAAGCTTGTCACACTTTGCAACAATGAACATTTTAATACATTTATTACTTCGCACATAATCACAAGTGACAAGAAAAGTTTGAAACGAAAGACCCGACAATGACTGTGTCTGTCAGAAATTCGGCCTTTCATCATTTTTCTCTTATTAATGGGGATATGCAATTTTCTCCTCACAGTTCATTTAATTATTTATGGCCTCAAAATACTTCTTTTGTGCGCTGAAACAATAATGGGATTTGAAGTTGCTGTAATGCCTGCTGGCTGTTAGATTGTAGCGCTACCTTTGTTTAGTTTTCTTTTGTGTTGTGTGGGACGGGATAAGAATTAAGTTGGATTGGGGGAAAGACAGCTATGGTGATTTGTATGCAAATGTGAAAGGAAATTTCTATTTTGTGTTTCTTACATGATGTTTGAAAGGGAATATAATGAATACTTGATGTGGTTGGATTAACGTCACACCAGACCTGACAATCGAGGAGGCTCTAGAGCGACGTTAATTAAACCGACCAACCTTCAAAATATCTGGGGGTAATTCCATGTAACTGTAGTGTAAGTCATAATTTAAGAGGAGAATAAAACTTTTTAAATTGGAAAAATTAATCAAACTAAATGAAGCACGTTACATTATTTACTTATAATAAGTGTAGATCAGCTATTTCACTAATTTTTTTCATTGAATGTTAAAAATTGACCTGTGATAATCACTTTTTACACATGTGACTTACACTACAGAAAGGATAAATTTGCATGGAATCACCCCTGGATTTAATTCGGTAATAACCTTTCTCCGTACACAACAATTGAAGGTTTAATGTTTCCACCTTCGAAAATCCGTCAATTCAGGAAATAGTTACAATTCGGAAGTGCCTGGTTGACTACAGTATTTCCTGATAAAATCCAATTTAGTTTAGTTTGAATTTTCGTCGCTCTAGAGCTGCACGAGGGCTTTTGGCGACGGGCGTCGTATTTTAGAACCACAGTCAAGTGACGAGCCGACACCTGAGTAGGCACCCAACGCAACCGTTAAGGGCGACATCGTACGCAGCGTTGGGACTTTGAAGGATATTTAACGTACACTCCCTCCACAAGGGTTATTCGTCGGGCATTTTTGGGCGCACGGGCTATTTTATAGGTCGGTAATTATTTTGGCGATGCTCGGACTCGAACCTGGAACCTTCCGCATGCTAGGCGAATGCCTAACCGACTGGGCTCCCCGGCCCTCCTGTTAAAATCCAATATTTCCGACGGCAGGTTTGAACTAATGGCTATTGGCGTCGTTTGGAAAGTTGAATCAACTTTGTACGAAAGCAACCCAAAAGCTTTTGGCAATGGGTCTCGTTACTTGACCGTGGCTCTAAACTACAAGTCTTGCACTTAAGCTAGTGCAAAAGCAATTATATAGCGACAACCTATGCGGAGTTAGGACTTGAGAGCGTAAAAAAATTATCATGTACACGACGCTATTTATTATTATTTTGACTATTTTTGGGACAGCACGATCTCTTCAAAAGGTAGGCTATGGCACCTTAACCCCACCCGGTAGTCGATAGTTCGTGGTAAAGCTTTTTCAAATACTTATGAATGCTACATAAAATTATAATCTCGTAGCCAAAACTAATTAACTTATAATTATATAAAGAATTAAAAAATTGTGAGCCATAAAATGATAAAGAAAAGGTCATTTGAACACACACAATAAGTCTTAAAAGAAGTAATGGAATTCCCCCCACCCCCCCAAAAAAAATTTTGCTGATGACAATCTGCTTTGTTGTTTCTTTGAAAAAAGTTTGTCCAACGACAACGTTATTATTTTTTTACGAACAAAGTCCACATGACAAAATCTATTAATGACCATTAACCGATGACATTTTTTATAACTATGTATCGTAACAAAAACTTTGAAATTTCCCCATCGCTTCGGATCAAAAATAATTTATTTTTTACTCGTTGCCGCGTCATTAAACAATCAAAGAGTATTAAAAAAATCCAGTATCCCATTAAAGTAGCTGAAAAAGTTGAAAAAAAATACAACAGTGGGTAAAACAACAACAGTACGTTCTTCTCCCAACTGAAGTCCGCTTCTTAAATCGCTCATAAATCATTTGACATATTAGAAACCAGAAAGAGTACAAATGTGCGCTTACACCGGAAACGCCAGGGGGCGCTGGGAACGGCGTATATCTACTTCCGGTGATTACTCATGTTTCGTTACATTGATGACTTTCTACAGAGAGTTCACTATCCTGTGACACTATTTTTTTTCTTAATTCCTAAATGGTGGTAATTTATTGATTCTTGATTTGATATTTTTTGAAAGGACAAAAAAATACGTAAGGGGGAATGGACGCGCTGGTTCGCGGGTCTCCAAAGCAAAGTGCCTCAGTGTTGATCCAATGGGAAAAAACTATTTTCTCTACCACATTTCTCCGGCTGTATTGAATATTTTTACAAACGTTTTTTCTTAAATAATACATGTAGATAACTTTACAGGTCTCTATGTTCCCACTTTTTGAAATGGCTTCGAATATTTTGTGTAAAATTATTTATTGAAAATTAAAAAAAAAAATATTCGTACCGATTTCAAAAAGTGGGAAGGTCGGGACCTGTAAGTCAGCTACATTTATCACACAAAAAAATCCGCTTGCAAAAATATTCAATACAGCCGGAGAAATGTGGCAGAGAAAATATTTTTATCTCCATAGGATTAACACTGATGCACTTTGTTTTGGAGACCCCCGGTCCAGCGCGCCCATTCCCCCTTAAAGGAAAAGTTTGCTGTTTGGTTTAGTTATAGTTTTTTTTCACTGTATATATTAAGTATTGTAATTAAATTGTTAACACTGTTTATATTGAATTCTGCACTCACACTCATGGTAAACAAAAACTACTTAAAAGTTGAGTTTTTTATTTGCATAAAATGTGTTTTTAAGAAAAATATTCCTTTTGGTGTTTATTAATGCGTAATTCATTTAAGAACGAAATTACAAATACCTTTTACAAAGACTGGAACAAATGCTGGTTTTACATTTGAAATTACTTTTGGATCAGTTACTCAGTGAAAATGTCTTGAGAGGAAAGTATCAAATTGTGAAAGGATTTAGCATTCTGAACAAGAATATCCCTCTAAAAATTCCTAGCTTTTTTTTAAAAAAATACATTCTTGAATTTTATGTCAAATAGGTGCTCAAAATCATCAATAAACACGTAAACACGCTGTCGTTCTGAAATAGCACCACTGGTGAAGTAGCGCCGTTAAATAATTTAAATGCTTTAAATGGTTTTATTTATCATAAAGAGGACAGTTAGGAACATTTACCATAGGCCCCTATACCAAAATGCTAGTCAATGTAATTTAAAGCAAACAATTTTTATCTTATCGATATCGAATCAAATAGCGCAACTCGTTTGCAATTGAAGAGCTTAGTGGAAGAACGTGCTAAGTGACATTTTAGAAAAAATTGAGATTTTTGTGTCAGTGAACATATTACCAACTTCTTTAACGATAACAAGTTTCCCGTTTTCATAAAATTTAAATATAGTATTTTTTTACGCTTTACAAGTTCCGTTTTCAACAGTCCTGAGTGCAAACGAAAAACTTTGAGGCTCATTTTCTCGTTTCACTTTTTGTCACTTAGCACGTTCTTCCACTAGCTCTTCAATTGTTTGCGTCTTAGGTATCCAAATGCCCACAAATCTGTTCCATTCACGGCCTACTCAACTACTAAGGCCGAAGAAGCTTTCCCAAACACTCTCGGGGATGGAAATTTTGACGTCATAGTTCCGAGTGACGTTGTTCCGAAGATGAAGACAACCTGTCTCGAAACCTGTTCGGAATCACTCGTTCACGACTGACCACATTTTTAGAGTTCCAAATGCGTCCGAACTAGTTTCTCGATCTTCGGCACTGGGAACAGGGACGTCAAAATTTCCGTCTACGCTCATGTTTAGGAGAGCTTCTCTGGCCTTGTTTTTAAAGTTGGCCGTGTTCCATTTTAAACTGGACATGTATTTTATTGTAAGAGGTCATGCTATAACTCATTACGTTTTCCGATTTCTTTGTTTCAAGAATCTTGGTAGTTATTGGAGACTGGTAAAAATGTAATAAACTTTTTGGACCAATCTTGCTGGGCCCCTGGTCTTGTTGTAGATCGTAATTTCTTGTATTATTCGTTTTTTTTTGTTCTCAGACCGACAGTAACTGTCGTCATTGCGAATTAGTTCCATGAACGTTGGTTCACAAACAGATGCACCAAAATACCCTTTCAAAAGAATTACTTATCTGTTTCTAAACGAAATTTTAATCTCCGTTTCGCGTGACCTCTGACAAACATCGCCGACTAATTCCTTTTACCTATTTTCGATGAGCAAAGCATTCTAACTTTCTGCAAACTTTTGTCCAAAGCGGGGTGTGTCTTCAAATGATCACTCCGGCCATTGAACGACTATTGATATACCATCTGTCACTGTCAGAAGCTCCAGGATTAATCAGAAAGGGATGTTTCCTGGGTGCTAGGAGTGTTATTTTTGTGAAACATATGGATAAATGTATTGTTATTTATGATTTTTCTTTCATTTCAGGTTAGAAGATTGTTGCTTGAAAAAGTTCAGCATAGGGCTACAAAAATGATTAAGGGTCTATCTGGTATTGATTTTGATAACAGATTAAGATCTTTAAACATGTATTCCCTGGAAAACAGGAGAGCTAGGGGTGATTTAATTCAGTTATTCAAGTTCATAAAACAGGGAGACATGGAGGGCTTAGGTTTTACCTTAAGTAGAAGGACCAGAGGGCATGATCAGAAATTGAATAAATCATGCTTTAGAAGGGAGGTAAGAAAACATTTTTACAATAGAGTTGTCAATGAGTGAAATGCTTTACGAGATTATGTGGTGTATTCGAAGAGAGTAGAAGATTTTAAGAAAGAATCTAGATAGTCATTGGAAACTTGTAAAGTATTAGATTTATTTTGGACCAACCTTGCTGGGCTTCTGGCCTGTTGTTGGTCGACAATTTTTGTATTTGTATAAAAGTCTTTTTACAATCAACATAGACAATAAAGCACACTGGCGAAGTGGTGACGTTATCACACGAGTCACTGCCGGCCCAACTAATAAGGCCAGAGAAGCTCTGTAACGTCACACTATCAAACAGGTTCAGGTTGTTGGCTTTTCTGAAAGGGAGGAACGAAACCTGTTCGAAACCTAAAAAGTATAGTCTACCGTGCACGAATAGGTTTTGTACTTCTTCGGAAAAGCTGACAATCCGAACCAGACGGATAATGTGAGGTCACGACGAGCTTAGGTGGCCTTAAAGTTGAGTAGACCATGGTAAGACTCTCCTGTTGGTGGTGTTTGTGGAATCAAAAGAAGTTTTATAATCAACATGGATAATAAAGAACAGTAGTCAAGTGATGACGTAATCAGCTGCGTGTGGACCTTTGTTATTTTTCAAACAAATCTGGACTATAATATTGCAGAAGATAGTGGTATTTCTATGAAAATATAGACATAACCGTCACTAAAAGAGTTCTATAACCAAGAATAAACATTCTTGTACATATCTGTATTCAAAATAAAGTACTAAATATTTTGAAGAATAGTTGTTCGTTTGTGTTTGTCACCCGGAAAAAGAATTTTTTGTAAAACCATCGACTCATTATCATATTTCTTGCATAACATTCTTTTATCCAAGATGAAGTCCAGATAACAAACATACGAATCTTTCCAAAATGTATTCCTCAGTGTTATTAAGAAAAATATAATTTTCCAAACATCGTACTCCTGCAATCTAATGTGTAGTATGTTTGTGTATCTCCAAGTTTTATATTTACATTAATTATCAAAAGTTTAGTATAATAATCAATTAAGGTTATTGACTTTACATTTCATGAAATTTCGGAAAAGAAATCTTCATCTTTTATGTAACCAAAACACACTTGTACATTTGTCCAAATATGTTTTTACAAAATCTGTTGCACTAATTATTTCATAATTATATCCGTATGTCATTTGCGCGAATCGTTAGTAGCTTAATGCATTAAAAATTCTATACTCAGTGATAAGAATCAGTAAGCTTTTGATTATTATGTAGTAAAAATGTAGCCTAACTATGACTAAACATGACCGTCTTCGCAGTTCTCTGGGAATCCCCATCCTTTAGACAATATTCATATGATAGCCCTTGTATAATGTTTGATGTGTTCTAAATTGCTAATTTGAAAAACCCCAAATGTTAGTTTGAAAATGAGAGAGTTTAATTTTCAAAACATTCTATGCCATATTGAATCTTTTAGTTTAGAAAAAACTATCGCAAAAATGTAAAAAGTTGCCAAAAATGTACAACCGCCGCTAAACGGAATATGTCCAAGAGTATCTTTTAACTTTGCGCACAGTGGCCATTTAACTGCGTATAATGAGGCCCTTTAACTGTGTATACCGTGTTTTCCCCAAAAAATATTACTTTTGGAGAGATTTTCGCCGAGAAATGGGAGAGTTCCAAAACTACTATTACCTTTGGGCAACAACAACTGGTACAATGAAATGACGCGATATTTACCTCACATCAATAACTAATCGCCTTTTTGTCTTCAAGTCATGTTGGCATGACGACTTCTAAGGACGTTTCACCGGAACACATATAAAGATAGCACACACATAAAAAAATCTTAAGTTAACATCGAACTCTAATGGGGAAAAGTGACGTTTTAGCCATGTATTAGCTCAATGGAAAATACACCATTGTTCAGCTCAACACCCACTGAAAATGACCCTAATTTTTCTTTACCAAAACCTTTTAAGTCATTTTTTTTATTGAAACTTTTATTTATGGTGACTTAAAATGGGTGTCATAAAATTTACAAAGCATTTGTCATTGGATGTCATAGGGTTTCGAATATCGTGGTTACCACGCACGATTATCGTGGAAGATGGATTGGTGGTGTCATTGATAGAAGTTCAATAATGCATTTGGGTTGAGAAATATCATGCAAGTTGTGTAATCGTTCCTTGTCTGTTTCTTTGAATACAATTATGTGTGTCTTCTAAACTTTAAAATTCTTTTCAAACACCTTAAAATGTATGAAATTTGCTTTGAGTTTTTACATTTTAATGTAGAAAACCAGTGGCGGCATTAAAGATGACGTCAGTTTTGCTAATAGTTTATCAATATACAATAAGATAGCGAGAAAGTTTGCTCATTAGTTTAGTTGGTTCGTTTAAAGTCTGGCTACACAGGTTCACACGGACTTTCATGCCTTAAGTGGGTTGAAGAAATAAGGAGCAAGCATGTTTAGGAACTAAACACTTGGGGTTTCATTTGAGGTTCACTTACATATGCTTCGGCCCCTATCCCTCTGAGGGATACAAACGTATAAGCCCTTCACAGAACTATCAGGTTTTCCAGCAACTCATAAAATTTTTTTAAAATTATAAATTAAATTTTCAGTTAAAAATTTTAATTTAAATCTCATGCAGTGAAAACAAATTAACACTTAAGAAAATGTGCTTATCCACGACCAACTTCAATAACAAGGCCAGAGAAGCTCTCCCAAACATGAGCGTAGACGGAAATTTTGACGTCACTGTTCCCAGTGCCGAAGATCGAGAAACTAGTTCGGACGCATTCGGAACCCTAAAATTGTGGACAGCCGTAAACGAGTTTTTCCGAACAGGTTTCGAGACAGGTTGTCTTCATCTTCAGAACAACGTCACTCGGAACTATAACGTAAAAATTTTCGTCCCCAAGCTTGTTTAGAAAAGCTTCTTCGGCCTTAGTAGTTGAGTAGGCCGTGGCTTATCCCTCAGAGGGCTAGAGCCTTGGTCAGGAGAGGAAAATGGTCCCAGAAAGCCTTGGCCCAAAATGAAATTTTTTTGCCGAGTGAGATGGGACATAAAAAGAATAAACAATTATGGAATGTGTAGTCCTGGTTTTTCTTAAAAACTTCTTAATTAAATAATTGTTAAGTGGTGCTAAATAAACGAATTAAAAGAAAAATAATGATATTTCGTAATGTGGGGATCGTATACGACAGATATAATAGGCTGGTTAAATTCGACGTTAAAAATAATCAATATTCGATACGAAACATTAAAATAATGAATATTTGACTGTGGTGCAACATCGAAAACATTATTTACAATCAAAGTCATCAATCAATTTAAAGACTAAAGTTTCATTATAAGACACGGCATATTCAGAGAAATAAAAGAAACTGATAAGATATTTTTTTATCGAGCCACAAAACTTTTTCAGTCATCCATAACAAAAAGTCACCAAAACTTTGCCAAACAGCGTCTCATCTGACATAGGACCAAAGAACGGTAATTACTAAGCAGGCAAAACTTGTTAAAACTTTGCAAAAAAGGAGTTTCCCCATCCTTCAAGAACCAAACTTAGTTTGCTGGTTAGTTACGTTACCACCCAAACAAATCAGTCATTTTAGGTCATTTTTGATTTATGGGCCCATGTCTCCAAATTAAGGAAAGAAGAAAGAAAATACAGAAGAAAGTGGCAAAAAGCCCTAAAGGAGTTTAAAAGTTAGCTTTAGGGAGATTAAATAAGATTGAGAAGTCTGGAGGAAAAGTTCGCCAAGTGAAGTCAAAATCACTTTATAAATGCACCCACAACATTATCAAATAATATAATGTACTAAGGCTGTTTCCTGACTCTACGACATCAAATGCAACAAAACTTGGCTGACTCTGCCAAGTCGCCAAGTTTTGTTGCATTTGATGTCGTAGTCAGGATACAGCCTAATGAAAAGATTTGACTGGGTTTGTTTTTTAAAATAACGTTGTAGCTAACGTTGCTGTTATTCTTGACGGACCTCTTAATTTATAACAGCGGTCAAGTGACGAGGCCGTGCTGACATACAAACGCAACCTCATATCAACGTCGCGTCATATCCAGGACTTAAAATATATTTAATGATAACGTTTGTCACTTTGTACTCAAAGTATATTGTTGATTTTGGGTGCAGTTTCCGTTTATAGGAAAGCAATGTGGACAACTGGGATTCCATTCGAGGCCAACGGGTACTCGACCGTGGCTGATAGCATTGTTATACACTATACCAACTAGGCAACTGGAAATGTGAAAGAAAAATGTACGAGTGTTTTAAAAATCGGCCTACAGCCGCTAAAATAGTCATTATTTGTGTTTTTATAATGCATTGTAAAAATTAAACTATACATTTCACTTAAAATCCGTGTTCGTTCCATTTCAGTGGAGCGTGGGTTGTTTGTGGGAAAGAAAACAATGAATGACGTTACTGTAGGCGTAATCGTTCTAGTTTACACGAATTAGTTGCCGGGGGGGTTGGTTTGTGGGGTGTAAGACACCGGTTGACGTAAGTATGACGTCACTGCAGGGCGCAGGCATAACCATTCCAGTTATTCCAATTCGATTCCATCATGAATCACGTGATAAGACCTGGGCACTTATAAAATGGACTTGGCGACTTTTTGACTGCTCCATTTTTCCCCCTTCGCCAAGCATCTCCGGCTTATGCATCCTCCATTGTTAACGTCGTTACACAAACTCGATAACTGGGAAACAGTTGACAAGACAGGATAAGAAAAAACCTCATTGGATGGATGATTTATTACCCATTGCCAGCCAGCGACAGTAAAGTACCCCTTTCCCTGAAAACAAACATAGAAATTTCTGACTCGATGGGGTCTTTTCCTGTTCCCAGAAACAAAAGTACACATTTTCCACCCATTGAAACTTTTAAAACTCATATTATCGGCCGGCTTATGCAGCGATCCTACAATAGATTTTGATAGTTTGTTCATCGGAATCCCAGCTTAGATTTTATGAGTTTGGGTTTGGTGTTCAATTAACATGTAACTGCCTTGGCTTAATTTTAGGAATAATTGTAGTAGTTATTTATAGTTTCGTTTTGAGTACATAGAATTTTGACTTGAGAATTTTTCAAAATCAAATTATTAGGTATTTTATGATTTTCCCATAAGATATCAGCTTACATATCCACGTGAAGTGTTATTGTTTAAAAAATATGCAGTTCCTGTCATTGACAAACTACCAGCCTATATGTCATCCATACGATATAGTCAATAAAGTTTCAACTATATTTTTTTTATTGTTTAAATTGTGTAGATGTTAATATTATTCTTTAAAACATTTTTAACTTTTATAATCGTCACAATCTTGATGGTTGATTAATCAACTAATGAATTTTTCTATTCAAATATATAAAAATCAGGAATTAAATTTTTAATTGATTCACGGAATCTCACCGAATTGTTTTGTTAAAAAAAATGTATGGTTTATAATTTATACACAAGTCAATTTATCAATATATTTCTAAAATTCCAGCGTTTATTCAGTGCTATCCATTATCAAATAAAGTATCAAATTTATGATCCCATTCACTCCCTTGAATCATTTCTTGGGATTATCGTTTATCCATTGTCCCAAGAAAAAGTACTAACCAGAAATAACCGAAGAAGGGATGAGTAGATAAAGCGATAAGATAAAATAAAAACCTTCCAAAGAGAGAAGTTCTGCACTTTGTACTGAAAATGGTACATAAGAACAATATTAAAAAAGAACGTTTTGGTGGGCGTGTCTCACGAAGGTCTTCTGACAGTGATAAATGCGCCTATAATATTCTAACCCCTTTACACAACGGCCTCTAGTGGGGATTATCGGAACTAGAATAGTTGACACGTGGAGTAGGGTTTTGATTAAATGCCTTTCCCACTACGCGAACAAATATAAATCGTCAACAGAAAATATAATGAATATTGTTGGAAGGGCTTTAACTGTCGGTAATTTATTTAAAAAAAACTTTAAAAAAAAGTATGTTTGTAACACAAACTGTCACTTCCACGCATAACAATTATATCCTGCGTCTAAAAAAAGTGCCAAACACAGAATTTTGTTCTTTATTAAACCTCAAAATTCAACTATTTCTCCGATAACTCAATAATTATTCCTTATCGTTTTCTAAATTCATTTGTATTTAGAAGAATAAATGTCTAACATTGAAAACACTTAAAAGGAAAAAAAACATTTCTTATCAACATGTAAATTAAGCTAAAAAAAGTAACTTTTAATGAGTTATAAGTTACATGGAGCACTTCATGAAATCACTCCATGAAAATACATATCCTTCCATGAAAATGCATATATATTTTCATGGAGTGAGTGTTTTGAATTACAACTTTAAAATAACATAGTCCTTATAATAAAATTCAAAATCTGTAAAGATGAGCTTCCTAAATCATAAAAAAATTGATTCAAATAACTTTAAAAATTACAATACAACGATGTCATATTAACTTCCACACTACGTTTATAACGTAAAAAGTGGAAGGTATTATAATCGTGCAGTCCGTCTGTCCGTCACCCACTTTCATGGGCCAAACTACAAATGTTACGGACAAGAGCGATACGTCGAAAAATTCAGCGCATCGAAAGTAGAATACATTGAAAATTTCAGAAAAGAATTCGAATTACTTCAATTATTTAAAAAATTGCAAAATTTAATGCTCATTTAAACAGCACATCAGGAAGCCATTTTATTAGAATTAAATCACCATTGCCATTCGCAACAATCACCCGAGAAACTAATTCTTTTAGACAATAAATTAAAATAAATTTATTTTTGCGCCATCGATCAGTTTGAAATGACGTCAAATATATTTCACTACGAGATTCTTTGTATGTTGATATGAAATGTTTTCATTCTATTTAATAGCGAGGAAAATTACATATTTATTCTTTGAAATATAATTAATTTTTGAAAACTGTAAGTAATAATTATTGAATTTTCGAAATAAAATAAAAGAAACTAGCCAAATTTAGCATGTAAATGTTTAATGTAAAACATCAATGCTGTGTTTGTCGCCTTTTTACCTGTTAAACACAACTGTTGTGTGGAAGCGGGTTAAGTGACAGATTCTGTTACAAACCTACTTGTTTATAGAAATAAGAGATAAGCACTAAGTAGGTTTGGTTAGGTGAGTTTTGAATTAATCGTCGCACTAGAGCTACACGAGGGCTATTGTCGACGGTCTTCGTAATTTAGAACCAAAATCAAATGACGAGCCGCAACCTTCGTAAGCACCCACCGCAACCGTTAAGGGAGACATCGTACTCAGCGTTGGGACTTGGGTGTATATTTTAGCGTGCACCCCATCCACACGAGGTATTATTCGTCGAACATTTTTGGGTGCACGGGACGTTTATTTTAGATTAGCTATTATTTTGGCGATGCCCGGACCCGATCCTGGGACCTTCCACATGCAAGGAGAACTCCTTAACCAACTAGGTTCCCAGCCCCCTAAGTGGGTTCGATAATTTAAGCATCCGTGCAACCTAATTTCTCATTTTTTTTTTGTCGGTAACTTTTGCCCTACAAAAAAAAATTACTCGTGTAGTTTTATTACTAAAGGGTGTGGCAGGAACTGTTAGAATGCTGAAAAGGTATTTAGCCTAGGCACCTGTGGGGTTCGCTTGTTTTCCCGTGTAGATTTTATTGGTCATAATAACGAAATGATGTGCTATTCTTGCTTGAAAAAGGGTAAAGTATTCTTGAAAAGTATGGAATGGAGGAAGTTCTGGAACATTTTACTTCTTAAGTCGTGCGTCATTTTCATATATTACAAATTACTACAGTTGATACTCGCTATCATCATCAACGTATCCGAATTTAAATAGGGTACTTGACTGTATTGCTAAAATACCTTCCAATATTAAATTAATTATAGTTTGAACCCAAAAATAACAAACGTATATATTTTTTTGCCAAATAAATCTTTAAATAATTAGTAAAATTTATTTCAATTTTCATTATTAAAGAATCACTGTAGCTCCATCCAGTGCCTCTCTTCGCCACTTTAGTAATGAGGTCAGTTGATGTACCAAAACCCAGGGACAAAGTTAAAAGAAGAGAAATACACATTATAAATATTAAAAGCCAAAATTTTATGGAAGGAATTTGTTACGATATAGTATTAGTTCAATTTAAAATCCAGATGAATGTAATTTTTAGCTCAATTTTTAGCTAATTTTTAGCTTTTAGCTTAGTTTGAGGCCTAAACTAAAAAGTTAACATTCGGAACATGGGAAGGTAAGGAATTTTCTGCATTGTTTTGTGTCCTAAAAATGTTTTAGAGTTTCTTTGCTTTAAAATTCCGTTTTGCAATTATATAAGGATCAGTCTATTAGTATAATGAGTAAAAATTGAAAAGAAATATTTTTTTTAAAGTTATGCCCAAGGGACATAAAATTAAAAATTATGGTAGAATTGGCCATGCACCATGTTAAACCTCGTCTCATTAAAAAAAAATCACCTGCAGTTATGGGATGCGATATAATAATATCTCGTTGCTACAAAAACTTGAACAGCTTGAAATATACCATTTAAAGCATCGTACAAAACGTGCAATTATTTTACTGTTTTAGAACAAAATAACCAAAACATCATACTAACATAACTCATTACAATTATTTCACTGTTTCAGAAACAAAATAACCATACAAAACAATCCGAATTTAATTGCCTAATTTCTTCCTGAACCCGAACCAGCACAACACTATAAATCTACCATGCAAATAGACTCACCGCGCAGTAGTGCAACGTAAAATAAGCCTATTATTATTTAACGTCTTTGCTCGACACAAAGATAGCAATTCACACAAATTCCAGCAATTGAAACTCGTTATAACCAGCTGCGTACATAATTTTAAATTCTTTATGCCAATATATACACCACGTTAAATTTGTTAAAACTCGTCCCAGTAAAATAAAATCATCTACGGCTGGTATTGGATACGATATAAAATTATCTCGATGCCACAAATATTTGGAGAGGTTGCATTTAAGGCATCGTACAAATCACATTACAATTATTTTACTACTTTACGACAAAATAGCTGAAAAATTTGACTAACATAACAAATTACAATTGTCTCGCTGTTCCAAGAAAAAATAAAATATAAAAATCCTAATGTAATTCCTACTTTCTTTCCTGAACCTGAACATGAAACAGGACAACACTATAAATCTACCATGCACATAGACTCACCGCGCAGTAGTGCAACGTAAAATAGGCCTATTATTATTTAACGTCTTTGCTCGACACAGAGTTACGGTCTGTATCCCGTGATGTATGGTGTCATTTGTTAGCGACAAGCTCAAACTGCGATTTTCACTTAAATGATATTGGGGCCGTGCAAGAGTAATAGAGAACAACTTAGTAACTTTTCAGAGGAGTTATTAGAGGTTATAAAAGAATAATTACGTGGGTGGGGACGGAGTTATATTTCGTGGTTTTTTTATAGCGGGATTAATTTGGTAGGTTTTTTTTTATGGTAGGGTTTATGGACCTTACGATTGATAGTTATGAAGGAAGAGTGATGGTGAAATGGAGCAGGTAGTTGAGTGCCCTTTGTTTTAATTATTGCTTGTGGTGATTTTAGTTTTATTGTTACAAAGTATTGAGCAATTTATTGAACTGAAGTTTTTTTTCAAATTCCATAATTGAAAATCACTTGGTTGATTGAAATTAAGGGGGAATGGGCGCGCTGGACAGGGGGTCTCCAAAGCAATGTGCATCAGTGTTAATCCTATGGAGAGAAAAATATTTTCTCTGCCACATTTCTCCCGCTGTATTGAATATTTTTATAAGCGGATTTTTTATGTCATAAATGTAACTGACTTACAGGTCTCGACCTTCCCACTTTTTGAAATGGGTTCGAATATTTTTTTTAAAATTTTCAATAAATAATTTTACATAAAATATTTGAAGCAATTTCAAAAAGTGGGAAGAGAGAGAGACCTGTAAGTTATCTACATTTATTTAAAAAAAACATTTGTAAAAATATTCAATCCAGCCGGTAAAATGTGGCAGAGAAAATAGTTTTTTCGCCATTGGATTAACACTGAGTTTGGAGACCCGCGGTCCAACGCGCCCATTCCCCCTTAACGCCTTTCGGTGGAATTTGTATCAAAGGCAAAGATTGTTGCGATAAAGAAAATGTTAGTTACATACGAGCGCTATGTGGTGTGTTCATTTTGATAAAGAAGGGCTAAATAAGCTACATTCCACAGCTTAAAGTCTATAAAAAAGGTACGTTATCCGTATGAAAGTTGTATTTGAACCCACGGGTTTTAGTACTAAAAGAAGTGCATCAACCAATCGAGCATTATATGGACAAGAATTAAGGTGACCAATCGTACTGCATTTTTCAGTACAGTTTAGAGTTTAGTTTGTTATTCCACTATCTAGCTGTGAAAATTATGAAAATAGTCTCCGTTTGTTTTCGGTTTTAGTTATTTTAAATCATTAAAACCGTAAATAAAATATGATTTATGAAAATTTAATGATGGTTTCATAGTCGAAATTTAATCACTAAAGCAAATTTGATCAGGCTAACAAGAATGATAAAGACGTAAATATTTTACAGTAATATTGATAAAGTATTAATGAATACTTAAAAATATAAATTCCTTAATAATATTTCTCGCATATTTTATTATTTTTTTTAACTTAGAATGTACCAATCTTAGAAAATAACGATTTGATGTCTGCTATTTCTGAATCCTTAAACCATACTTACATTTTTCACTAGTGAAAAAAAGTGCAATAAATATCCTCTATGATTTACAACAATGTTTTACAAAAATTTCCAGAAATTTAATCTATAATAATAAAAGAAAGATTCTGTCTGTTTGTCTGTGGATCGTAAAAAACCTACATATACTGCCCTCAGAAATTCGAAATTGTTAAGATAGATTCTCTTTAATACCAACGTGTGCACCTGAGGCTTAGTTTTTTTCATATCTGTTCCCTTTTTAGAGAAAATTCGAATTTTCTGAAAAAAATACACCACTTTTGCACAAATCCAATCATTTTTTCCATTTCGTGTTGCCATTCGAGATAAGAAATTAAAATGAACACAAAAATTAATTAAAATTGAAATTGCTTTTATTTTCTTGCCACTACCTTCAGAAACTAAATTGATGATTTGAAAAATAATTGAACGTGCCAATTATGGTTAATTTTGAATTTATCAGGAAAATCGCGATGACTAACTTCATATTGAGGAAAATTTTTGTGATATGAGGATGTGCATTTTATAGTGATGTATTTTTATTTTGGAATTTTAAAGCAATATAAGTAACGGTATTTTATTCTTTATAATGAACGGGAACAAAGGCAAAGTTTATTATCATATAGCAAATCAAATGACACATATACTTGGATCGATTTAATATTCTTTTAGTTCGTGCGAAGAACGGGTATTTATTTGCTAGTTACTAAATAAAGAAATTAAAATAAAGTCTCACGGAAATCAGAAACTTAAAAAATTCGAAATTTTAAGTCTTAAAAATTACGTTTAATTGTACTATACCAATCAAATAATTACATAATTTATTGCTAAAAAAACTTAAGTATTAATTCAACTAATATTTAATAAAAAAAATTCGTATAATAAATAAGCAACATTAAAAAAATAGTAAATAATTTCTGTATAGTATTGACACATCAGGATGCAGTATCACTTTCAACTTCCCCTATGGTAAGTTTTTGCTGCAAGGAAACAACAGTCGTGGAGAAACAAGTTCAACAGATTTCTATTGCGTAGCATTATTACATCTTCATTTTATGAACGTTCTTCGCTTATAAAAAAATATTTTGTATTGTTAAGTTTTAGTATTATTTATGTTGGATATTAAATAAGGTTTATATGATTTATTTTAAAGCCAATTTAAAAAAAAAATAAAATGTCTAAAGTTTTGGTAATGAGAGAAATTATACCCTATATAAAATACAATTCCCCAAAAAATTATTAATTTTTTTTTTGTTAAAATTATTTTTAATGTAATATATTTCACAACAATTTATCAAAATTGTTTAGAAAGTTAATAAGAAGTATCTGGCAAAAAATGTCCCGCATTATAGAACGCAAGTGATTTGGTCAAGTGTTTTGGATGCTTTCAAATGTGAGCTAAAGATCCAATATTTTTAAAATATAAAACCAAGTATATTTTATATCAATTAACTAACAATGACCCCTAAAATACTATTTAAAACGTATCAAACCAACTTTGAAACCTTACACCACATTATTTAAAATACTTTGACCAACGCATCCTAAAAGCTCTGGTATTACGTTAGTTTTAACAAAGATACACTTTCGATTGGATATTGCTTACTTCGGTTAGAATAGGGTACTTGACTGTATCGCTAAAATACCTTCCCATATTAAATTAGTTATAGTTTGAACCCAAAAATAACAAACGCATATATTTATTTGCAAAATAAATCTTTAAAAATTAGTAAAAATCATTTTAAAATGGCTCTTTTTTCATCGGTACGTCACGTGATCACAAAGACGTCGATTTGGCTGACTCACTATATATAAACAAACCGGTGTGATGTTTTTGTTTTTTTGCTTGCAATTAAACAGGATTTAATCTAATATACTATTAAAATAAGAATTATATTGATAATGGAAGGAGGTTTTACAGAAGTGGATAGTTCATATTTGCTTAAAGTAGATTCCAAAATGGTGTTTCAAAGTTTGTTTATAGTTACTAATGACGTCATAGATACCACGTGACAGCCAAAAACATTTACGGGCGTAATTTTTCGTTCTAATTTTAAAATTCATTTTTCTCCCTTTTTATTGGGTATTTGAAAAAAAGAAATACGGGTCTAATATTTTTGGCATAAGAATATTTTAAGCCAGTAAAAAAAAATTAAGTCAAATACCCTATTGAGTATTGATGAATAATTTCCTCTAAAACAAAGTTATTTATCCTCTTATACCAAATAAAATAAAACATTATACTTCAAAATTTATCATAACCAACATTGAAAATTCTACCCCAAATAACCCAACATCCTCTTTTAAACAATCCCTTCAAAAAATCCTTATTTTCTCCCTTAAATCACAACAAAAAAGAACGGGAGATAATTGGAAAGAAGACCGATGAAAATCCGAGGCATTCCCGATTTTGAAAACTATTCTCCGGGAAACTTTTGACATTATCTCGAGAATTTAAGGTGCCCCAGCCCCTCCCCCCGGCTCGTAAAAATGACACCTACACTCACCGACGCACTGATTTATAGAATTAGGATTGTCAGAACCGATAGAATGTGATAGCCTAGTTCGGGAAATATTTCTAGTTTCAGGGAAAAGGATATAAGCTTTTATATTGGAGTTATGTTTATAGTTATAATGGTTAGGTATAATAATTTATAGGATAATTGTGCGTGTAGGAAGGATAAAGTAAAAGTTGGAGAAGATTATTAAAAATATATAGTGATATTTGGTGGATGAAGTATTTATCGTATGGAATAGACTAAAATATTCTTAGCTATAAGGAAAATGGGATTTATATTTTATTCTTTTTGATAATGTTAGTCGTTAGTTTTCGTAAAATGTCATCATAAATATACGATAAAGTTTCATTGTAAAGTTTTTGCTGATAGAATTGATTCTTTGAGTGTGTTAGTTGTCTAAACGAGCTTTAAATTTTGATGTTTTCTAATATCCAAAGGTAATGCTTCAATATTATAAAAAATTACTACACAGTGGAATATTCTAGCACTAAATGCATAACACTTTTGTGATGGCTCCCCAAAAGGAGTTAAAGAAACTATACTAAATACAAACTTTTTACTTTCAATTAACTCATATGAAATGTAAGGTAATGAAAGTATTGCGACGGGGTCGAAAACCTTAAATGAAGGTTGTGTTTTCTGCATGTTTTGGAGGGTGCTGTTCGGTTCGTCTGTCTGAAACCACTCTGTGTCTTGAACTTAAAAAGGGTTAGACTTCGAATTTGGTACAAGTTCCTAGTATCTGTCGAACATCAGATACTTGGAAGTTACAGAAGACTTTCAAGAAAGTTTTCCATGCTCAAAGGGTAGCTGCCCGAATGATTGTGTTTAGATGATGAGAGCCGTGTTTGTATCTGGGAACACAGGAACTTCACGAACTTGTAGTAAAGGTTAACGTTTATTATATTCGAAACAACTTCATGTTAAAATCAACTCAAATGTAAAAAAGGTTAAAAGCTAACAAGAACAAGGTTAAAACTTAACAGTAATTAATTCATATAAGGAAACATCTTCTCTCCTATACTTCCAAAACAACACGGCACGCCTCACCCTTGTTGCCGCAGTCCAAAAGATTTTCGGTCGAATGTTCAGCAAAAAAAGCCGACAGTTGGTTGAACGCAGCACTCGTACTCAGGCTACCTTCATTCGCAGGACCACTGAAGAGCACCACCTGAGCTGCTTACTTATGATGTCGAACACTGTCATAGAACTTCTTTGATTTTAAAATGAATTGAAATTACGTTATAGGGCATATAATTACTTTAAATGCATTTTTATTGAGTGATAATAGAAAGTCGTATGGTGTTACACGCCTCTAGTTTTTATGCCGTTGTCCTTAATAAACAGACAGTCGTAGTCAACATGCGACTACTGATATATTTCATTACGGATGAGTTACCTATTAAAAAATAAATGGAATTAATTTAAAAGAACCTCCATTAGGAGTAGAACTCCGAACATTTAATTACATCCTAATGTTTTTCTACAGCTGCAACTACCCTTACTTTTCCCTCCTTACTTTTTATACCAAGCGTCATCCGATTAATACAAAAACCTATATATCCAATACCCCCTAACAAATCTGGATAGCAGTCAAATTCACTTCGGGCCAAACCCTCCTTTTCCGGAATCCCCTTTGACTTTCATATTCCCCCTTTATCCATTACCCCCCTGAGTGTCCGTCACGGAAAGGAATTAGATGTAATCCGGCGCCATTCATGTTGGGCCAAGCCTGTCCAATTCAGATTCCTATCGGACTTAGGTCGATAATTGCTGAGGCTCTTACTATGGGATAGGAGGTTTTTTCCAGTATTTTTTGTCTAGTGTATCAGCAGATTATTTTTTTAGTTGTGTTAGTATTATAGGGTTTTGAATAGATTTCAGTAGATAGTAAGGGTCATGCAGACTTAAAATAAGCATTGACTAGAGATTGACAAATATAATGTCACCAATATCAATCTCTAAGTCATGTTAGGCCAAGCCTGTTCAATTCAGATTCCTATCGAACTTGGTCGATAATGGCTCAGGCTCTTACTATGGGAGAGGGTATTTTTTGTCCAGTGTATCAGTTTTTTTTTATTTGGGCTAGTAGTATAGGGTTTGTAAAGCTTTTGCATGGATTTGGGTTGGTAATAAGGATTATGCAGAATTTAGTTTAGAATTGATTAAAGATTGATACATTTAAAAAGTTGATAAATATCAATCTCCAAGCATTGGGGTTTTTAAGCAAGTCCAATTCATTATTGTCAGTCCTCTTAGACATTTCAAAAACTGCCGAGGCTCGTTCTATGAGCGATTATTTTTTTCGGTACTTTTTGTCTTGTGTATCATTTTTTTAAAAGTTGGGTTTGTATTATATGGAATTGGTAAATAAACAACTGACCAGTCGTAGTCATGGCATATTTAATTAGAGTTGGGTTATTACATTGCAGTCGAATTTTTGTAAACATTTTAAACGTATCTTCATTAACATTACCCCCTGAGTGTCCGTCATAGAAAGGAATTAGATGTAATCAGACGCCATTCATGTTGGGCCAAGACTGTCCAATTCAGATTCCTATCGGACTTGGGTCGATAATTGCTCAGGCTCTTACTGTGGGATAGGATTGTTTTTACCCAATGTATCAGTTTTTTTAGATGGTTTAGTATAAGAGGGTTTGTAAGGATTTTGGTAGGCAATAAGGGTTATGCAGACTTTGGTTAAGTATTTTGATTAAATATCGACACATTTAAAAGGTGATTAATATAATCTCCAAGTCATGTTGGGCCAAGCCTGTCCAATTCAGAGATCCTATCGGACTTAGGCCGATAATTGCTCAGGCTCTTACTATGGGGGAGAGGAAGGTTTTTTCCGGTATTAGTGTATCCAGTTTTGTAGTCGGGTTAGTATTTTAGGGTTCATAAAGCTTTTGCATGGATTTCGGTAGGTACTAATTGCTATGTGGGCTTTAGATAAACATATATTGAAAAATCTGAAAATTGAGTAATATCATTCCCAAATTTATGAGGTAAGGTAAACATTAGGCTGAATTATTTCAAACTAAAGCTATACGAGGGCTATTGCCGATGGGCGTAGAATATTAGAAACACAGTCAAGTGACGAGCCGATACCCGAATATGCACAAAATGAAACTTTTAAGGCCGACATCGTAGATAGCGTTGGGACTTTGTAGCATAGATATAGGAAGAGTAGCAGATATGCCCATCGTTTGCGCAACCCCCGTACAACGCAATACAAATCCCGCGATTGTGTGATGTAGCCGTTTTTCGCCGTTTTCGCAATGCATCCCGGGATTCTGGTTGGCAATAAAATGCTTTTGCCAAAGAGTTGCATGCAATAAAAATTGCATTTTTAAAATGTTTTCTTTTATGAATAAATACCTCATATCTACCAGAAATTATCAAAACATATCCATTGATAAACTTATGCTTTCAAAACTGGCAAAAAGTTTTAACTAGTTAATATTTAATATATATTTTTTATTAGTCGAATTTATCTCATGGTGCCATCTGGTGGCTTATGGCACGCCATGGGCGAGCGGGATGTTTTGGCTTGTGAACTGCCTTATGGGATACTGGTGGAAAAGAGGCTTCACCTTTTCCCCTAGAGGCATATCTGCTCCTCTTCCTATATCTATGCTTTATAGCATATATAACGTGCAATCCTTCTACACTAGGTATTTTTCTCTGAACATTTTGGTTAGATAGGCCATTTATCGGTCACCATCATTCCCCAAGTCATTGGAGGTTTGCGCAATGAGGAAGTTGCATTAATTTCAAATTCATTGGCAGACAATAGCCCTTTTAAAACGCGTCGAATGCTACGTTTCACACTAGTAAAAAGTTATTAAATTAGTCAGTAATTGAGTTTAAGTAGGGATACGTCACTTCCGGTAAAAACACTCACAATCCTCTTGCAGTGCGTAATGACGTCAGGCTAGGCTTTTTTGTACATTGGCGTGCAATTTCTAACCAACTTCTGTGCAATACAGCTGTTGAAAATACAAAATGTATTTTGAATGATCCCATATAGGAATAGGATTATTTAGAATAAGTGGTTTTTCTAAGTTCAAGTTATTCTCATCAGACTGGTAGATCTCCTACGAAGATTTCGATTGATCCAACAATTGACTAGGTCTGAAGTGTCAACAGCGCGCTCTTGTACGATTTTAAATTCAACAACCAAGCAAGAAACAAGCTGTTCTAATTTATTATCAAAAGCTGGTTTAAGTGAGCAGTCTGTTCTTTTAAATAGAACGTTTTGAAAAACATTGCATGTTTATTTTAATTATGGACATGCTAACCGTAGCACCATTTTTAGAAAAAAATCGCCAAATGGTGTGTTGTTACGTCAGACGCCGTTTTCGGTCACGTGAGTTTCATGGAATTTTAATAGGCATATTTCGAGTAAACTAATAATTTTTGATGATTTTTAAGCTGATATTTAGAATCTGTAGCTTCTACTGTCCCAGAAATGGTAAGAGTACGTCATTTTGGGTAGGATGCAAGTTCCTCATTACCATTATGTTTTAAATTAATAGTAGTTGCAGATTTTTAAATAATGCTATTTTGTTTTAAATGAATGTAATTTTGTTCTTATTAAACAAATTTATTTATCGAACTACAACATTGTGAAACTACAACAATACAAAAACAATTATGAACTTATCTAAAATATCCTAGTACGTTATTTTATATGCACGAACAAAATACCTCTAAAAATGTCAAAGAGTCAAAATTTCACAGGTTAAATTGTTTATTTTTTAGTTGAAAAATATTATTTCCTATCAAAAGTTCAGAAACTCCAATGAAAAAGATTATGTAAAGTTACATTTTAAGTAAGCGAATTAATATCTCAAAAAATGTCAAGGTTACGAAATACATTAAAACATATATGCAAAGAAAGACGCTTGCAGTTAACTGACACTCCATATCTTTTTGGATACTTTAATCTCGAGAAAATTTCTAATTTCCTTAAAATTTTCTGTCATATTTTAAAAGGTCTTTAAAATCTTTCGTACACAGTTCTTTCAAAAAAAAATATTAATAAAACTATCACACAAGAAAACTGACGTTATTCATCGACATATTTTAACATAGATAGGAAACATACCCATTTTTGACATACATGTTATTTCCAACAAATAACCGTTTGACAACATCTTCAGAAAAAACGCCTTAAAGTTACATGTTACTACAAAGCCTAACTGATCTCCAAACGCAAAAAAAATCAAATTAATAATACATAATGCTAATCTCCCGACTCGCAAAAAAAGCCCTGATAAGCTTCATTTCAAAATTAAACTTTCAAAAAATGTCGCCAAAGTAAAATATCTTGACACACAACGCCAAATAAACTCCCCAACAATATCCGCTTGTAGTTTATCTGACACCCTATATCTTTTCTGGGCGTTGTGATCTCGAGGAATTTTCAACATTTTCCCTCTCGCAATTCCTTTCCTGTTAAACATTCAATTTTTTCGCCCTCATATCTCACAACCTTTATCAAGAACTGAATTCTCCCTTACTTTGGCTTCGACTCAAGGCCTGGTCTATCGCGAAAAATGGGATGATCAAGTGTAAAATATATGTTATCTATACCTGCGATTCAGTTCAGTTTAGTTTGAATTATCGTCGCACTAGAGCTATACGAGGGCTATTAGCAACGGGCTTCGTATTGATTAGAACCACAATCAGGTGACGAGCCGACACCTGAGTAGGCACCCAACGCAACCATTAAGGGCGACATCGTACGCAGCGTTGGGACTTTGAAGGATATTTAACGTGCACTCCCTCTACACGGGGTATTATTCGTCGGACATTTTTGGCTGCACGGACCGTTTATAGGTCGGCAGTTATTTTGGCGATGCCCGGATCCGAACCTGGGACCTTTCGCATGCTAGGCGAGCGCCTAACTGACTGAGCTCCCCAGCCCCATACCTGCGATTTAAAAGTGCGGTCACCTTTCCCAGAGTCTAATTGCATATTGTATGAAACAATATCTGTCAAGTGAGTGCTTTAGAATGTAATAATTTTTATTACGTATAAAACTAGTAATAACATTATAAAAAGTCTCATGTGGTTATTTGATCTTTATTTCTTGTTTTGTTGGGGGAGAGGGTTCCATTATTAAACTAGTCGAAAAACGACGGGATCAACTACGAACCCCTCCCATTATGAAATCACTCTCCATATGAACAAAGAATTACCTTCGACATCTACAACCCATAAAAAACAAAATTTTAATCCTTGCACGGCAAGGATACAAATTTACACGGCAATGATACAAATTTACACGGCAAGGATACAAATTTACACGGCAAGGATACAAATTTACACGGCAAGGATACAAATTTACACGGTAAGGATACATATTTACACGGCAAGGATACAAATTTACACGGCAAGGATACAAATTTACACGGCAAGGATACACATTTACACGGCAAGAAATTTAACAACATAACATGATAACGCAAAAAATATGAGGTATAATTACACCTTCGTCTATGTGTCTAGCAGACTTAAACCCACTTTCACAGCCCAAAATACCAAGTAAACAGAAAAGGCCAATAAGTCCAATTCAAGAATTTTTACGGCGAAACAATATTCTATATGAAACTTAAAACCCATGTAACCATTATTAGAAATATTTTTAAATTTTATGTCATTGCAATCCAAATGTATTTTAAGAGTAGATGTTTACGCATCGAAAAAAATTGTCAATTTTTTTCTTTGTGACGCATCATCAATGGACGACCGGACCGGTAGCGCCTACGGCGTCCTTACGGATACGTAATATGTTGTCTTATACCCACAAATCCTGCAGCTAATTCGTCTAAACTACAACGACCACGCTTATTTTGTAGTCATATCTACGTCAAAAACTGTCTTCCACCCAAAAAACAAATGACGCTCCTCCCCGTTCAAATCGTCCATTGGAATTATTTTGGGTGAAGCCTGCCTTACAAATCTAAAGTAAGCCTATTAGAAAAAACAAGATGTTCTTAAAGAACTAATATAGCCTACTTTCCTGTTACTTAAATACTCACTGAAATTCTATTCGGGAAACAATTAGGTTCCTAACAGTAAATATCATCAACAACCGTTTCTACACTAGATTTATACACATTAGAAATAAAATCGCTAAACACAGCATCCAGCTATAATTTAAACTTCTAAAAGCCGAAATCAACTATTTTCCTTAATATTCTCTCAAATTAAGTTAATATTATTTATCGTCTGCACGTGATTTATTTGTAGTTCGAAGAATAATTAAATATTTATTAATAACAAAAGTAATGAAACTACTTCAAACTGCATTAAAAAATAAATGTAAATTAAAACTAATATGCAAAAAATATGCCTTTTGCCGCTTTCTTGGTAAACAATTAATGAACAATCAAAGAATTACATTGTGCTACATTTTATGACGTTTATCCAAACTGATTCATGAAAAAATTATTTTGCTTCAAATATTTTTAAATAAAGTTTCTAATGCCATTGTTGTTTTGGCAACAGCGATTTAAATGACTCAAAATTGAATTCCAATGCTAATTCAATGGGAAATTTGCCGACAGATAGTAAATTTATGTCCGTCCGGACGTAGTGACAGGCGGCCGTATGAAAGTTGGGTCTCTAAGGTCTTAGCTTTTTAATAAAAACAGAACTTTTAAGATCGGATTGATAGAACCGATTTTGGAAGGGGGTACGGACGGACAGACATACGGACATCGACCGCATGTCAATACCTACTTTTTCATTTTTTTAATTCTTTCGAATTAAAAAAAGAAAAGTAGGCTAAAAATCATAAATGGACTATAAAGACACCGTGGACATTAATTCTACTAGTACCAAACACCAAGTACTCTTTCAAAATAACACGTATGTTTCATTCCTATATCTACCTTATAACCAGAGCCCTCTCTTTTTTTTTTTATCGCACATAGATAAAGGCGCTATGTTGTACATATGGGTGGGGGAAGAAAAGGACCCGATCCTATGTATACACACGGAAATGAAAAGGAGGCAGTATGAATGAAGGATTTGAAATTGGAATGGGGGGTAGGATGGGAAAAGGAGGTATTGAGGGGAAAAAATAGAGGGGTTGCTACGATTGTTAAAGTATCGTCGTATTATTGATTTTATTGAATAAACCTATATGTTACTTACTATAATGTGGTTAGGTTAGGTTAGGTTAGTTGGAATTATCGTCGCACTAGAGCTATACGAGGGCTATTGGCGACGGGCGTCGTATTTTAGAACCACAGTCAAGTGACGAGCCGACACCTGAGTAGGCATCCAACGCAACCGTTAAGGGCGACATCGTACGCAGCGTTAGGACTTTGAAGGATATTTAACGTGCACTCCCGCCACACGGGGTATTATTTGTCGGACATTTTTGGCTGCACGGGCCGTTTATAGGTCGGCAGTTATTTTGGCGATGCTTACTATAATGTGACATTTTGGTGAATGAATGGGGAGAAATATAAAAGTGTATATTAGTTAAATTGAATCATTATGGTTTGGTTATAAAGATTGAAATATGAAATGAGCATTGCAATTATAATCACAGTTTTGAAGGCAGTTCAGGCATGAAATTATGTGCTACTTAGAATGATGTAAAATTTTTGTATATGTACGTAGAGTATTACAAAACGGTATTATGGTTATATTGAAATATATTTTTTGTTTGGTTATAATATTTTCAATATGGAAATGTACAGTGTAGCTATAATTACAGTTTTTTGATGGATATGAAATTATACGTTACTTAGTATAATGTAAAATTTTGGTAAATGTCCGTGGTGCAATATAAAAGTTTTGTTAGAGAAAATGATAATGGTCTTGCAATGGAACAATGAAATAAGGGAAGAGATAGTACAAAAAAACCCTCGTAACATTAAGAATTGTGGTCATCTGCAGACCACTATTTTATAAATGAAGTAATTATTTAAATTATTTTGAATTTTTGCAGTTAAAAAAATTCAGGAAAAAGCAAATTTCCGACCATGAAAATTCAACTACTACATATTTAAAACTCACAAAGACACGACTGATTCCACCATGAATATTTTACCCCATTTTTATTGCAGCTGATTAAAACAATCTGTTTATCAAAGTGATACCCAACTTTTACTAATAATATATATTTAAAGTATATTGATTTTGAAAGCTTTACTCCAAAGTTTAGTTAGTTAAAGAAAAGAATGGAAAACAAAATAAAATAAAGAAAGTATTGGAAACATTTTTCAAGACATAACCAAGAACCCTGTATTAATTCGACACAAACTGAGATGAATGAAAACTGGGAAATCAGTTTTGGATTGGTTCAGTTAAAGTTGAACGACATCTATAAATTACATTTTGAGAATTCCCGAAACAATTTAGAACACTTCTAGCTTTGTCCAACGCTTCCGAATCAAACAAAAAAAAAATCACTAAATATTTATTAAACTACCACAATTATAAAATAACTTTCTTAAAGAAAAAAACCTGCAAAAACTATTTAATGAACTTTCTTCAAAATTTGGCGAAAACTATTCGAATTGGCGACATTTCAACCTTAATCTAACAACCATACAACGTGAGGGGGAGCCAAAGATATTTCCCAGCGGCTTCCCCTTCCCCAATACCTTACTCAATCGGAATACGATTTCACGCCTAGAATATACATGTTGAGATAGATCTCGGATCATCCCTTATTTTGAGAAGTAGCGACTCCTGAAAACTTTGACTGTGTATTTAGATAGGTATTTTGACTGAACCGATACTTGAAAAAAATCTCGTGTGAAAAAGTCATTGTGAATGTGTTTTGCATTTTGGGATTGGAGCAATATGTATGATAATGAAGGGGCTGGGTAGTTATACAGTTGATAATTTTCAGGTTTTTTTCTTTTTTTGGAGATATTTGATGGATTTCCGATATTTTTTTTCTTAAGAATTGGAAATCTGAAAGTTTTTGAAAGAAATCCGATTGTGATATTCAAAATAGGGTTTTCGCTACATTTTAAACATTTGAGGTTATTTTGTAGCACTGTCACGTTTTTTCACGGCGCACGAAAAAAATAATTCTTAGTATTATTCTTAAAAAAAAATTTCATTTTTACTTTCAATATTAATTCGTATATAAATAAGAAGCTCCTTGGTAGATTAAAGGTGGAAAAGCAAGAGTAAAATGAAATATTTTTCGGTTTGAATGTTCTAAAAATTTTAAATGCTACATTATATTTTTCCAATAAAAGAATTATTGTGACAGTAAATACCTCAGAAATCAAAATTACACTGTTAAAAATTTTATGCTTGGTTTCACCATGATATTGGTTCCTAGTAGCTGCAACGGCTGTGTGGCGAAATGTTTCACCTTTTTTCAGTGTTTGGTAGAACCATTTTTCTGGATTTGGAAACAAAAACCTGAGAAATGGTTCAACCGAATACCAAAAATATGGTTTAACGTTTCACCACACAGCCGTTGCAGCTACTAGGAACTATATTTTCGGTGAAACAAAGTGCCTAATTTTTAACAGTGTAGGAATCTATTAGATTTTTAAAAAAATTGAAATTTAACTTTAAACTTCATTCCCATACAAAATTTTTCAATAGCTGGAAAAATCTATTTTTTATAAAACAAAATGTCATGCAATCGATATCTAACACATTTAAATATAATTTAAAAGAGGAAACGAGAATATTATATGTCGAAGAAGACACATGCATTCATATTTCATTATTAAGAGGTTTCTAGAACTATATCAACTAACCTGCAATCAAAAAATATTTGTATTGATAGAAAACCAATGAGCACATTTTCATATCCGAAAACGCTTTGAAGATCTTTGCAGAAAATAGTTTTGAAACGGAACTGTAATATCACAATTATTGACGTTTATGTCATTCAATTGAAAATTTGTAATAAGTATTATAACATACCTCTTATCAACTAGTTCATGACATGTTACAAAAATTGGAAACGTAATTTCTTAATAAATAATCTTTTTATAACTGAATACAATATTTTTATTGGAAACTTAAGTTTTGATAGATATATTAGAGTTATTAAATAAACGAGTTTCCTATATACATTTTCCTTTACTGTTTCCAGGCATTTACTTTCGTAATTGTTTTCGATTTTAAAATTATTGGTTAGAATTCCATATCTAGAATGGGAGATTTATGCTACACATTGTATGAAATTCTTTAAATTTTATATCTATTATATAATCATTAATTTATAACGTTTGATATAACTTTCAAATATACATCTATAAACATAACATTTTAAGTTATCATTTAAATTAATATATTTCCTTCAAAAGAAAATGTCTATTTTTGTTTAATCGAAAAAAATCATGAATTCTATGAAAATGAGTTTTTAAAACATTATTCGAAGAATAAAATAAACACGTTCGTCGAAACTAAACTTTTATTTAGATTTTAATTTTATGGTAGCTAGATTTTTTCTTACAATAAATTGTTTTTTTATCTGCAAAACTTTATATAAATAAGTTAATTAGGAAAGTTGTTTTCAAAATATCTTTTTGATTAATGAAAAGAGATTTTAAATTCTTAAGAAATATTTATTTACATTTAACTATTAGCACAACTTTGATGTTTTATAAAATGCACGGAATCATTTAAACAGAAAAAAAGTATCTCCCAGTTTACCTGCAGCAAAACTTTTCTTTTATAATTTATCATAATTTGAGTTCAAGTAACTCTTCTTTGAATTCCTGGAAATGTAATTTATTTAAAGAAAGAACATTAAATTCAACTGCTGCATTTTCTGCGAAATCCGACGTCACTAAAAAAAAACTCATTTTCTTAAACTGGTCTTTCGCTGGAAGACTCGAAGCAAGTTAAAGTTTGTATTTCTCAGAAATCACCTAAACTAATTCCTCAAGAATCTTAATTCAACAAACATTCTATTCACGCGAACTTAGATTTTTTCTTAGAAACTAGGGATCAATTCACGGAATTTTAGATACTTTAAAACATCTCTTGATGGCCTATCAATTTGAAGGGAGCCATCCGTATAGCCCTATGTCAAAGCCCCTTATGTCCGTGTGCGCAAAGATTAGCTGAAAAATAAAAACACATAAAACCGGGCGATTTAAGGCGCGGGGACGCTGATACATCAAAGGGCAATGAAAATAAATAAAAACATTAGAATAAAACTGCGCTGTCTCCCTTCAAAAGGATGGAATAGAAACTATTTTAAAACATATATTTTTTGTTCATGCTATTTGAATAATATATGTCACCGTGTTTGTTTAAATAAAATCTGTTTACTTTATAATGTGTTTTTTTATGTTAAAATAGTGTTGTTGTTGCTGATCCCTGTTGCCCAGCAGAGCTAGACCAGGTCTATGATATGTTAAAATAGTAATCATGTTGGACAAAAGATGGGGTTTTAAAACCATTTGAAGCTTGGAAAAAAATGCAAATGTTTAAAAACAAATAACAGATATTATAAGTAAACATGAAATTAAAACAAAGTTCTTTAACATTTACAAACATTAAAACAGTATTTTAAGACTTTACAAAACCATACTCCCCCAACAGTCCAAAATAGCGTTTTTTGAGCAATTGTCTATAAAACTATGTCGTGGTTTTAAGATAACATTACATGCAAAATGTTTATAAGAATTCATGTGTAAATGTGTGAATTTTTTTTAATATACTTAATTTCATCCATAGTTTTGTGAGCCAGATCTCTGAGAGCAGTAAAAAACTATAAGACCCCTATCTTTAATTTTATAAGGCATTTAGATAAATTAAGAAAAGTAAATTGAAGATTAGGTATTCAGTCCAAAGATTATGAGATAATTGAAAAACAATGAAAAAAATTTCTAGAAAAAGATACAATTGAAGAGCTTAGTGGAAGAACGTGCTAAGTGACAAAAAGGTGAAAACGAGAAAATGAGCGGTAAAGTTTTTCGTTTGCACTCAGATCTGTTAAAAACGGAACTTGCAAACGTTAAAATATTAAATGAAAATTAAGTTTATGAAAAAGCGGAAACTTATTATCGTTAAAGAAGTTAGTAATACGATCAATAACACAAAAATCTCAATTTTTTCAAAAATGTCACTTAGCACGTTCTTCCACTAAGCTCTTCAATTATAAAACAGTGCAACAATGTTAAGTAAGATTTATCTAACATAAGAGGCTAAAAAATTACTTTTCATAACTTTGAGTTACCTACTTTCTTTTAAATCACTTAAGTGTTTGTTGACTCAACGTCAATGTTGTGAATTACATCAAAACATAAGAAAACTAAACGTACCACAATGCAAGGCATTACAACTTATACTTTGGTAATACTGATGTTCTTTTAGAATACAATAAAATATCTGAGTGTTCTAATTAGCCGTGCTGTGTTTATTAATAATACAGGGTGTCCGTAAAAGAATGTCCGAGATTCAAATTGTGACCTGACATCACGTGCCTTGTGATTTCTTCCTTTGGGGCTTCGTAAAGGATCGGGTTTACGTTCCACCCCTACCCCACGATTTACCAACCTTGAGAAGTAGAATTCCACATGCTGTTGCTTCCATTACTCCGGACTTGCTGCAGACAGTATGGGAAGAATTGCATTTTATTTTGGATGTGTGCCGTATCACTAAAGGCGCACACATTGAGCACTTATAGGAAAAACTAGGTTAGTTTTCCTTCAATGTCATGAGTGATTTGTTATATTTAGTATAAAATAAACTCCTGTAATATACCATTGAAACTCGGACATTCTCTTTCGGACACCCTGTATATTACACCACAACCCATGACAAAAGGCTAATAAACAATATTTTTTGTTCAATAACTCCTAAAGTGACAAAAACATTTAAAAAAAGAACACTCTATTGCGTTCCTTACCATCCCCAATTTCCACGATATAAAGAGTGGGACGGTAAAATTTAGAGAACGGAGCGGCCATTAAAACGGCAGATAAAGACAGACGAGCGATTGGGAAAGGGTGTCACATGTAATTTGAACAAATGACCCAAGTATGGAGATGCCCGCAATAAAATGAATTGTCCTGGTCTTTTATTTCCCTTTATTCTGCTATTTATGCTGTCTTTTTTTATTTAAAACGGCGGATACTTTGGGAGTTTATCATTTTCCTGTAGCAGTTTCCGTCAATGGTTAGGGGATATACTAGGCTTTTATGTCTCGGTTAAGCGGTTTTATGTTCTGGTGCGGGGTTTAGAGTTAGTGTTATTGGTTTGAGTGTTAGGAGGTTTTTTAAAGCAATGTATTTGGTTGTTGGTTTGTGGTAAATCAAAAGTTAAGATTATGATACGAAGAATTAACATTGTTAAAATGAATATGTATCTTAAGTATAGTTGTAGATACAGTAACCCCTCGCTATATCGCGCCTCGTTACATCGCGCATTCGGATATATCGCGCCTTGTATCATGTCTCCCAATTCCCCCCCCCCCCCCCCCGTTTTTTTCAGTGTGTAATTTCCTTAAAATAAATAATAACCTTCCGTTCTTTGATATTTGCCGGAAAACAGGTTTTACGAGAAAAATCAAAACAGCCTACTTTAGATGGATTTTTTAATAGAAAATGAGTGAAATGTGTCTAGTATGCCTGTGCAATAATGTGTATAGTAATTAATAATAAGTCCTATCTAAATTTTTGTTTCTTATTTTACACTGTTAAAAATTTGGTGCTAGGTTTCACCATGATATTGGTTGGTTTCACCATGATATTGGTTCCTAGTAGCTGCAACGGCTGAATGGTGAAATGTTTAACCTTTTTTTCGGTGTTTGGTTGAACCATTTTTCTGGATTTGGAAACAAAAACCTGAGAAATGGTTCAACCGAATACCAAAAATATGGTGGAACGTTTCACCATTCAGCCGTTGCAGCTACTAGGAACCAATATCATGGTGAAACCAAGCACAAAATTTTTAACAGTGTAGAGTGCATAGTTATATTATTTAAAATGATTTAGTTTTATCTTTCAAATGCATACTGTGCTTTAGTTTAAAAACTATTTTGATACCAGAAATACATCAAAAGTATAATATTTATCAAGTCGCTCGTTATATCGCGCATTCGGTTATATCGCGGTTTTATGCTTGTCTCCCGGGAAGCGCGATATAACGAGGGGTTGCTGTAGTACAAAGTACACGATAGAATAGATACACTTACCATTTATGCACGCAATTTGAAACTAGTTGCGGGTAACTAATTCCTATGATCATAGAGGTACACTCTTAAAACAAAAGAGTGAAATTCACTCCTATAGGAGAAGTGCATTTTCGGCACCGGAAAGGAGTGGAAATTAACTCAGACTGAGTTAAAACCGCTCGTTTTAAGAGTGTAGAACGCAGATTGTTTTCTTTTATTTCTTTTACCCACTCCGAAAAAGAGTGAAATTCACTCCTATAGGAGAAGTGCATTTTCGGCACGGAAAGGAGTGGAAATTAACTCAGACTGAGTTAAAACCGCTCGCTTGTTTTAAGAGTGTAGGAAAGAAAATAGAGAGGTCCATGTATATGCGCAGTAGCGCACAAATGAAGCAGGCTAGAGCGGTGCATCTTGGGATACCTCAGTGCCAGTTTCGGTCACTATGTTATGCGCAGTAGCTCAAAACACAGCTAGAGCGGTGCATCTTGGGATACCTCAGTGCCAGTATGTGATGCGCAGTAGCTCGAAAAACCTGACAGCCATGCTTCAAACCATTTGAACTCATAGACTCCTCTACCTCTCCTTCCTAACTCTATGCATAGAAGTAAAAAATAGTTTACTCTAACTGTTCGTAACTGCTTTTGTAGGTAATAGTTATGGTTTATTTATTAATGATTACAGCTTTCAAGTGTCTTAGAATAGTAAATTGTGCAACATGCCCGCCATCTTGATGGGGCGAAGGCGCTCTCGTGGTAGGGAAAAAATTAACCGTATTTGGTGACGAGATCAAATTTTGATCGCTAAATGATACTGGTAGTGATTATGGAAGAATCCTGAAAGTAAAATAGTTGGCTCCTTTAATTGATTACATTTTCTTAACATTGAGCAGGAAAATTTCAAGTATGTACTTATAAATAAGAAACATTTAGTTTGGAGGCGAAACTGTACTTGGCAAAGTGAATTTTGTATTAATCTTAAAACATGTTTATTTTAAAGTCAATTTGTTTCAGTTTCCAACGAATACTTTTAATACAAGTTTCTTGAAAACTAGGTACATATTTATTAAAAGTATTTATCTTCTGTAAGATGTACTTAAAGTTCAAATACTGAAATACCTTTTAAATACATAACATGAAATACACTTTAAACTAATTTAAATAAAAATTCAACAAAACCATTAAATTCAAGAATAAAATATTTATTAGGTTATTCTAGCTATCAAAACTACACTCTAAAACCTCTTTACAAATTGATATATATATTCAAGACAGGTATACTGAGTAATTCTTATTCTCTAACTATTTTGTCTCTCCAGGCACTATTTTATCGGAAATCCTCCTCCAATGTCTAAAAATAAACCTTAAAAACGTATACACACCATTACATTTATAAATATTTACTAGCTCCTATCCCAGTCTCTCAGACCTGTATCTATAAGCAACTATTCATCTTATGAATAAGTGCATTAATATGTTTCCCCTACAATCAATGTTGTCAAACATCCCTTTTATGATTAATGTTGATGTCAAATAATTTATGGGAGGAGAGAATCCCTGAGTACTTAGTGTATGTAAGTATTTAAGTCACTTAAAATATTTAAAACTTCTGTATCTTTAAAAAGATTTTAAATAGCATACTAAAGGATTTTGGCGTATCTGAGAATGAGTTTGTTTTTTTTAGGAAAAAAATACTCTGAATTTAATTTTTTGTACATTTTTGTACCTTGAAATGAATATTCGTTGCACTACGTACTACTTTGTACGTAAACATTGAGGATTGCGGTAAGGTTTAATTGATGTCTCACTAGAGTTACACGAGTGCTACAAGCAACTGGGCTTTACAATTTGTAGCCACAGTCAAGTGACAAACTGACACATGAGTAGGCATCTAGCGCATCTTTTAGGAGTGATATTGTACGTAACGTCAGGACTTTGGAGCATATTTAAGTGTACTACCTCTACACGAAGTACAGGGTGGCGCAAATAAAAGTGGCCCCGTCATGGAGATACGAATAAGATAGAATTGTTGCCAAATCAAAAACCAATGCAGAAACAGGTTTGCTAAGTAAAGCTATTGATCGCTTCATTATTAAGCCAAACAAACGCTTGGCGAATTATTTGCCGGCAGCAATGCTATGGCTTGACAAGACAGTTGGAATGCAATATGAACTGAAGGTTTGTACAGCTGTGCCAAAAAAATCCCTCTAGTTATTATTTAGGCCGTTATTTATCCTAGAGAATCAGACGTTTTTGTTTTTGTTAGTACAAAACATTCTAAATTAAATGCAAGACACAAAATTTGTATAAAGAGCCGTCTTCATATAATACACACTAAGATCCGAACTCGCCAATAGTCCATGAGTAGCTCTAAAGTGATGCTAATCCAATCCAACCAATGAATGCAAAAACAGGTTAGCAAAGTAAGCCATTACACGCTTGAATAATCTTTTATTTCGACTTGAAGGCTTTCAGACGGCTTCCATAGTTTTTCTCGCCAAGCATCTCAATGCTGGGGCCACTTTTATTTGCGCCACCCTGTATTATTCGTTTTATGACTGAGATTCACATTTATATACACCATTTATAGACCAGTGGAAATCATTCATTGTACCATTGGTCAGTAAATCAGTCAATTTGCCACTAGCCAGTAAATCAGCGCATTTGTCAGCTGTTCTTAACATAGTTTACATAGTTTGTTATGTTCAGTCAATTTACCACCAGTCAGTAAACAAGTTCATTGACCAGCCGTCAGTAAATAATACCATTTAACACTTATTTACATAGTTTGTTTTAAAAGCTTTAAATTTTCGAACAGAAAAAACAAAAACTTCAGTCAGATCTTTGGTTAATTTATCTATGTATAAGACTGTAGTGTTGAAGATTGTTTTTGATTGAAGGTTTCGTACCACGACCATTCTAAATTGGAAAACCAACTTTTTATAAACTGATATACTCACAAACCCCGTATATGAAAGGAGAAATATCACGCAATAATGCTTTATACTTTTGTACCACGTTCGCAATTTTTAAATGAATCCGAAAGCAGTAGCCGATTTTCCCAAGTATTTGCTAAAAATCCTTTTCAGATAGGAATCGTAATTTTAACTTCTCCATTCGTCGTCTATTCATTGAGTACTTATTTTTCTTACTCATCTCATTCGAAATAAGTCTTTTTCAAAAATGTTTTCGGAATTGCGTTCGCTATAAACCTATTTATCTCTAACTATTAAAGCACACAAAACTCAATCTGCACAATACCCTCGTTCCATAAAAGTCTCAATTGAAGAGCTTAGTGGAAGAACGTGCTAAGTGACAAAAAGGTGAAAACGAGATAATGAGCTTTAAAGTTTTTCGTTTGCATTTAAATTCGTTAAAAACGGTATTTGCAAACGGTAAAAGTATACTTAATTTTAAGTTGATGATAAAGAGGAAACTTGTTATCGTTAGAGGATGGAATAATATGTTCATTGACACAAAAATCTCAATTTTTTCAAAAATGTCACTTAGCACGTTCTTCCACTAAGCTCTTCAATTGTACAAAGCAAATTACAAGGACTTGATTAATGAATTCGAAGAGAACTTCAAATGAAGTAAATAGAACTTTTTGAATGACGTTCAAACGGTAATATATGTTGATTTCCCTTTGGAGTTTGTTGGCGAAAAAATTGTTTTTCGTGAATATTTATTGAGAAGAAATATACATGCGCATAACGTACAGGGTGAAGCAAATAAAAGTGGTCCCAACGTGGAGATAAGAATACGACAGAAATGTTGCCAAGTCAAAAACCAATACAAAAACAGGTTTGCTAATATGAAGCCATTGATCGCTTCAATATTAAGCCCAAACAAACGCTTGGCGACCTATTTGCCGGCAACTACGCTATGGTTTAACAAGCTATTTGAAATGAAATATAAACAAGGTTTGTAGAGCTGATCAAAAAAAGTTCCCACTAGTGATTATTTCGGTTGTTATTTATCGTAGAGAATCGGACCTTTTTGTTTTTGTTACTACAAAACATTTTAAATTGATTGCAAGACAAAAAAAAAAATTGCATAAGAAGCCGTCTTCATACAATACACATTACGATCTGAACTGGACAATAGTCCATGAGTAGCTCTAATATGATGCTAATCCAATCAATGCAAAAACAGGTTTGTCAAGTAAAATCATTGCACCGTTAGAATAATCTTTATTTCCACTTGAAAGCTTTCAGGCGGCTTCAAGAGTTTTTCTCGCCAAGCATTTCAACGTATTCCTATCTCTAGACCGGAGCCGCTTTTATTTGCCTCACCCTGTACATCATTACCTAGCAACTAAAGTTTGGTGCATAAAATGTTGTTATAGAACTAGATTGCTACGTAATTCTCTCAGAATTTTTAAATGATAACGAACAGGGAGCATTTTATTAAGTTACCTAGTTGAACTAGACTTTTTAAAATGGACAGCGATAAATGGTATGCATGAAATTCCCAAATGTCATTTTGAACATCCATATTTACAATCTAAACTTGATATTCCATCAATATTTAAGTAAACGAAAAGATCTTTTCTGCAAATGATAACTTGCATATCGAATAAATATATTATTTAAAAAATAGTTCAAACTCACAATCCTTATTAGTTGTTAAATAAATGTTGAATGTGATAAATTAAAGGTGTCAATCCTCCCTTCCCCTTTACACATAGTTATATATTTCTCTCCTCCATTAAAAAAAATCCCCCCTACCACCCCGTCTCTATGTCTACGTTCGGTATTTTATTAAACAAATTAACTAAAAAAATAAGTAATTAAAAAAGATTTGTATAAGTTAAAATAAAAATGAATTCAAATTTTCTGTTGTAGGTTTAAGCAAATTGTATTTCAAACCCAAGTCATAGAAAAAGAAAAGACTGGGATGTGTAAAGAATGATGAATCAGGAAAGGGGGTGGGGTATTTTCATTCGTCTGCCTTCGTTTATACAAATTACAAAAAAGACGCATTTAGTTATAAAAAATCCAATTTTCTTAATTTTTAGATATAAACACTAAAATTTTAACGAAGCAGTCTGCGTCGTTAAATCCCATTATAGGCAGTCCTAGATAAACGTTTCTTTAAATTAAGAAATGCGTTTTACTTGTTCTGTTTACGATCAGTCAATTATAGATTTCCTCCCGATTTATCTTGTACAAAGACTTATATTTTCAAGGTTTTTTTTCAATCGGTTAGTATAACGTAAACTATAGAAGTATGTTTGATGTTGAATAGTTGAAAATCTGTATTTTCAATTTTAAAAGATTGATTGTTTATAATAACTGCTCACCATGATTGATCTTCTTTATGTTAGGTGTTATGTTAGGTTATGGTGTTTAACAAAACAAATACCATTCCGTTTATATTTTATATTAAAACGATTCCTTTCTTTTACCAAGAACTAAAAATTTTCGATTTAACTCCTAACTTCATCAAGACCCAAAATCAGTCTTCAAATATCCTATCAATGTCATCCAAAGTCCTAATCCTTTATTCAAACATCCTCCCATTCCCTTTACAATAAATCTCAAACTTCATTTAAAAAAAAAACCCAAATTACATTCTTCCATGAACTCAAACCATTCCACATTATCCCCACAATTAAAACAACCAAAAACTAGATTCCACAATCAGCATAATATTTCCCAACGGGCAATTACGAGGAGTTCCCCTGTTGCCGAAGGCCCAGTGATTGATGTACTCTTGAAACTTGGAATAAATTAACTGCTTAAAGCTTTGTTTACTCTTCGCAGTCCGTCCTTCCGGTGTAGGACAGCCGAACATTAATCAAGAAGGGTTGAGTACCAAACTCACTACAGGCAAAATACGATTTAAATTTGTTTTGGTGTGACTAATAATGTTAATTTCTATGATCTACCAGTACAACTAACAATAAGTTCTAAAACTAGTGTAGAATTCTTTATAGACTCATTTACAAGTATATCAAATTTATAAGGCTGTAAAATGGTGTTCGAAGATTTTAATTTAATTGTTATCACACTAGAGTTACACGAGGGCTATTTAGAACCATAGTCAAGTGACGAGCCGACAGTCGAGTCGGCACCCAACGCTACTTTTAGAAGCGACTAACTCCGAACAACATTTTATTAATATCTAAATTCCTTTATGAGTTCTAGCTTGGATTGCCCCCAAAACAGGTCCTGGCTGTTAATTATAAGTAATTCCTAAATTAAAGTGAGAACTCCTAAATTGAAGTACAAGCATACTTTAACAACTGTTTATTGTCCTCATAAAACGGGATTTATTTAATGTTAACTATATATCGCCTTTTTCAGTTTAACTGTGCAAGGAAAAACTAGGAGGGCGTAGCACTAAAAGAATTTTATAATAACCATTAAATATATTTGAAGGATATTATGTACCAAATAAGGAAATTCCTGTCAAACTTGCAGATTCAACCTCAACAATAAACACTAAGCTTTAAGAGGGACTGTCAGTCCCATAGAGCTAATGCATTAGTTTTGAAATCACAACTTTTGCAAAAGAATAGGTTTGCCATGTTATCCCATTTTCACCAGGTATGGGAATCATCATAACATCAATTTAAAACAAAATTGAAAAGAAAATAACATCCGGTTAGTTAATTATTATTTGATAAAGTTTTAAAATAGTGTCGCCATCTGCTGTATGTTTTAGACATTTTAAAACTTCAAAAATATATAATTAAATAACTAGATAACATTTTCGTTTCAAATTTGTTTCATTTCGATGTTATGTTGATTCCCATACCTGGGGAAAAAGGGCAAACATGGCAAAGCAATACTTCTGCGGAAGTTGTGATTCCAAAACTAATGCATTAGCTCTATGGTACTGACAATCCCTCTTAAATGACAGATAATTTTTGTGATATCTGTATGAAGAAATTAAATTCGTAAAATTCGCAGTTTAAACCCAAACACCAAACATTCTTTAAATGATAAATATGTTTCTACTTCCATTACGCTTTATAGTAGGATAGGCCTTCCAGCAATCAGCAATCAGCGAGAGGGGGTGGGGGGGGGGTATCTTTGACGTCGCCGATTGCAGAGGAAACATATTAATGCACTTATTACATGATGAATGGAGGGATGGTTCGTCTTGCCTAGTGTATGTAGGTGGAGCTGGTTCCGTTCCTAGAAATGGGAGATGCCCGGGTTGGGAAAAATGAAAATGGAGGATTTTTAAAGTATTAATATGCTGATTGCGGGGTGAAATATTACCTGCAGGGATGTGATATGTCTTGGAATGAGAGATAGGGGAAAGTTGGGTTGGAAATAGCTTTTGGTTTGATTTGTTGGAATAAAGGTGGGCGACAGATAGTACAAGAGGACTGTTGGCGTTGGGAGTCTTAAGTTTTGGCAGTGGTCAAGTGACGAAGCTGGACAACTGAGCAGAATCCATTAACTTACAGCGACTTCATACGATGTGGCCTGATCTTGGGTTACTATAAATACAGGGTGGCGCAAATAAAAGTGACCCCGGCATGGAGCTACGAATGCAGCAAAATGCTTGGCGAAAACAACTGTTGAAGACGCCTAAAAGAACCGCCCAGTCGAATTCATAAATTATTCAAGTGTTCAATGGCTTTACTTGACAAACCTGTTTTCCACTTGTTGATTTGGTTTTTACTAGACTAGAGCTGCACATGGACAATTGGCGATTTCAGATCTCACTGCGAGCTGTGTTAGCGTGATCAGATCAGTGCTCATGTGAAGATGGCATAGTTACTGGCAAATAATTGAAGTAATCATTGGTTTCACATGGCAAACCTTTTTTTTAAAATTGGTTTTTGACTAGGCAGCATTTCTGTCGTATTCCTACCTCCATGGCCGGGCCACTTTTATTTGCGCCACCCTGTATGACTGGCACACATATTTAAAAATAGATTGGTTGATTTGTTGAATAAAGAAGGCGTTAACGATTCCAGGATTTTTGGCCATGGGATGAAGAAGAGATCGGTGTTTTAGAACCAGTAATAAATTCAAGTTTAAAAGCGTTTTTTTCTTGCGACGAATCGTCAATTACATTCTCCACAGTACGATATTGCTGTATAATGGCTCCATGAGTACAAAACAAATATAAATTCGTAGGCATGACACATTTGGATCTTTAAAAGTAATGACCCACAAATAACTTACATTTCTACATAAATAGTTAACAATGCGGCCAATAAGCTAATCATGTCTACAAACGATAATTCAAAGTTCATACTTAGCCACATGGAAACTTTAACCCATGCATACCTTATACTAGGAGTATATCCTCCTAGACGTTACCCCAGAACTACATAATTCACTAAAAATATGATTGAGGCATTCTACATTTACCTACTCCAAGATTGTTTTATTTGAACATTAATCTCAGAAAGAATGTTTAGCATTATTGATTGTAAGGAGAACTTATTAATACACTTACCTATAAGACGAATGGTTGCTTATACATAGAAGAGGGATATCCATTAATCTAAAAGCCCAGGATAACCCTCCTAAAATATTTACATAGGCATGTGTATTTTAAGTAATTTTTAGGCATGCAATATTAATGATTTCGGATGAATGTTGCCGATATTGTTTGTCTATATAGAGATGGGTTTGCAACATGAATGTCCGTACATTCAGTCTCATCGTTTTGATAAACATTGCATAGATTTAGTTGGTTGAAAAGCAGATTTGAATTTATAATTTTGATGCAAATGACGTAATTATTTTACTCTAATGAACGAGATCTATGCATAAGCTGTCATGAGCATTTGTTGAATTGCAATTCAGGGAGATAGAATTTAAATAAATATTACGCTTTCAATGTAGATACTTATATCCGAATATATGCTTTGATACTTTGTATATAATTTATACAATATACACTTAATAGATTTACTTTAAACACTTTATCGATTTTATATGGTATACTGATCACTTCATACGTATGAAAACAATTTAATGTATATGGATGGTATTGTACTACAAAATGAGATCATTAAATTCAGACAAGACTGGAAATAGGACGTTATACGTATATTGTCAAACATATAAACGTAAACGTTTGACGTTTATACATATCTCAGTTGCCTACTAATGTGAGGATAGAAAGTTTTGAAAAACTAACTTCAAGTTAAATTACAATTTAAAACTGTTAAAAAAGGTTATATCAACATACAGATTTCAACACACGTTTTTTTTTGTCACTAAAATTTGAGGCATAAGCGTTGTAGAAAGTTTTCCAACGCACTTGACAAATTTTTGCTGATATTGATTGAAATGCAATTTTGATAAAAGTAAGGATTGATACATTACACAAAAACGATTTATAAAGATAGGGAAAAAAAGAATGTATATGTTTTAAATGTAGTAACCGAATTAAAAGGTTGTAGTTAGGCATTTTTATGGATAAGTGAGTACTAATCTTGCTTAGAAAATAACTTTAGGGTTAATTGTTGCACTAGCAATTAGCGGCATGTACAATCGCCAATATTAGCTCCTATGACAAAATAAACAGATATTGGAGCCACCTCAAGGGCCGTAGCATGGAGCAGACTAACTGTCTTTTATAATTGACTTGTTTCATGTTACGTATTTCCTTCAAGCCTCCATTCTTGCCTTCCTTCTATCAATGGTTTGATTGGTACTCTATATCCACGTGACATTTATTCACCAATCCAGGATCGAGAACGAATTTATTTTCATTCAGCATTTCTGTTGCAACTTATGACCTGAAACATGCGCATTATATAAGAAGTGAAACATTTTTCCATAATTCCAGTAATGTTAATACATGAGATATGAAAACAACATCCTACTACACTTTAAATTTCGAATAAAATAATTAGTTTATTCTATAGACAAGTTAGTTTCTTGGTATCAGTAACTTGGTGGCACGTTTATTTCAAAATGAACAATCTACATTAAAAAACACGCACCCTTTTCCAGCTTTACGACCCATAGAAAAATTATTAAAAACACTTTTGAATTTCAATAAAACCCAGTCATAAAAATCCCGCTTTCCTAAGCAAATTCCTAAATGTCTCTTCGCGGACTCAAAATATCTTAATATGAATATTTTCAAACGCCGTGTGTGCTCAGCTATAGACACTTATTGGGTTTTAATCCTCGTAGAACTTTGGCAGAGCTTAAATATTTTCGCTTATTCGGCTGAATGCATTCTTTTAGATGTCTAATTTGGACTCTTGAAAAGAGGGTGGGATGAATTTGGGTTCTTATTTATGAACAGTTTATTTAGTCTTAGTTATGAATATTATATTTATTGTTATTATGAATATTATATTTATTGTTATTATATTTATTATATTATTGTTATTATTTTTATTATATTATTATATATTTATATTTATTATATTATTATATTATATTTATTATTATTGTTATATTTATTGAATATTTATATTATGAATATATATTTATTATTTTATTAATGAAATATTATCACTCATTAATATACAGTCCCTGGACAAATTATTAGACGCACTGTATTTTTTTAGTAATGATGAAAACATACCAAAGAATGCCATATCATTAAAAAAGATGTCGATATATGTATTAAGTATAGCAGATAGTATTTTCTATTCAATAGCTTAAGTTTAGGAACACAAATGTCCTTCTAAAGGTATTTTGTTCATCATTGATTGATACATGAAATCTTGCAGTGCGTCTAATAATTTGCCCAGGGACTGTACATATTCAATATTATATAATATTATTTAATGTAATCAATATTTTATTCATTAATACAAGTATCATTCAAGAATTAATTTATGGGGGAATAATACTTTTATGAAATTTTACCTTTCATAAATATTTGAAAAAGAGTTATTCATAAAAAAATTTATTTTTTCATTCATTACTTCCTTATGTTTTCATAATAATACTGAACAAAAATGTGTTATGGATAATTTAAAATAAATAGGATTCATCGTGAATTCAATATTTAATAACGGAAATTCAAAACTGGTAAGAACATTGATTTCCTAGTAATTCTACAAGTAACAATATTTATTGATATTGAGATACTCTAGTTCTACTCTAGTTCTACACGGATAACAATCTTTACTAAATAATATACAAACAATAACATTATTTATAAACATAAGAAAGTTTGCACTCATTATTAAATAGATAATGTTAAACATTGCACTATAACTACAAAGGGGCCCACAAGCGACGTTTAATTCGTTTGGACCCCAAATGAAATATTTTTGAACAAAGCTTTAAATAAAAATAATATTAGGGAGCTTACAAAAACAGAGGCAGTGGGGTGCAAAGCTGTGGAAGTTTCGGCGAGCTAGACACCAAAAAACAAATAGACTTTCCGATCAGCTTGGAAATGGGCAAAAATATATGGTTGTTTTCATTGCATACATTATAAAATGAACCTTTTGAAAATCTATAATTGCTATGAAAATCCTAATAAGGCAGAATAAGGTTTGGGTTTTGACGAGACGACTTAAAAATTATTTCCAAATAGAAAAAAGAATAACATCAATAAAAATTTAATTTTAGAAAATTTTGAAATTCATGTTTGTTGAAAGAAAAACTGATGCATAAAATATTTTTTTAAAAAAGCCTGGCCTAACGTACAGACGGTTAAATACTTCAAGAACATGCTCTTACCATGTTAATATTAAATAACAACCAAAATATACCACTATTTTCCGATATCTCGCATCTGAACTCTTGAATAGTATTAGACGGTCTTCTTTGCCAGTTATTGGCACTTGAAAGATCTGAAGAGCCTTTTACCAATGAATCGGAACGGCTAATTCAAAAGGAAAATCCCCAAGTAATTAGTTTTAAGGTCTTGAGTTCTGGGGGAGTTTGTTTTGAAACGAGGGTTGTGACGTCAACGTCTAGAAGTTTATTTAAAATACTAATGATGATGTTTTAAATTATTTAAAAAAAATGTTTCCGATGGTATTTTAGATGTTTAATTAAATATTGTTTAGCACTTTTAAATAATTTTAATTGACTGAAATGAATTTTAAATTCTAAATTTTGATCTCATTGGAATGTATTGATTTTTCTTGATATATTAGTTGTAACAGCAAACATCTATCAAAAACGTTCTCTCTTCACTACTTGACGTAACAAATTATCACATCTGAGTTAGTCTTTTGTATTTCAGATTTTCCTACTGCTTTTTAATTATCAAATATAAAATACCTGGCTTTTTTTCTTGTAAACTCACCACACATTTCCACCTTTTAAAATCACCTTGCTGTATGCCCAAAATAATTTTGTTGTTAATGTCTAATTACTTCAGTAAAATTTAAAAAAAATAAACTACATTTTTAAAAACGGTAAGAAGTTTTCACTTAAGTATTATTGACTATCAGTTTTTTATTTTAGTACGAAACAATGCTACCATTTATTTTAGTTTTTGTAAAAATATGTCTCTACATTTCACAAAACTCAAATAATTTCGGTATTAAAAATACATTCTGTATGATCTGTAATAGTTTTATAAATTAAACCTCCAAGAAAACTTCACTCCACACGCAAAAGTATAAATACGTTGCTTATAAGCAAACCATATGCCAACTGCACACACACGCAGACAACACAATTAAATATAAAAGTCCCATACATCTTATTTATAGCTCATCACCATTGATAACCCGAAACCCCCAATTACTAACTAATAGCTTCCAGTCCATATTTCCATTACCAAAGTCTATCCAAGCAATGGGACCGATCAATTGTTCATGCCCACCACGTGCTTCGTTCTCAGTCTCTGTCATATAGGGAAACATGGAAATAGGACCTTAATAAATCAGAAAGCTAAAAATATATTAGCCGTCCTATGTCATGCAGGCCTTATCTTGGCGTAGGTAAAAAAATGAGGGTTCTGCGTTCGGTGAGGGATAAGGGATGCGAAAGATAATAACACGGTATTTTTTACCTGATTGTAACCAAGTCATGCTTTGTTATCCCACAATATATTTGTTTATTATAATAGTAAAAAAAACTTATGCATATTTTCTTATTCGTTTTTAGTTTTTAAGTAATGTGTAAAATTCACAATGTATAATAGTTGCATTTGATCAGATATATCAGATTTATATGCATATTTGTTTTTATGAATATTTGTTAGAATATTTAAAAACTTTGTAATTTTGAAAAACACTGACCTAAAATGAAAAATTCAACTGGTTTGGAAATGCTATTAGACTTTTTTTGCTTCAACTTGCTGTTATGGTAATAGTTAAACAAAATTTATATGCTATTTTATATATTTTAATAATTCCCTAATATTTTAGTTTTATTTCATTAGTGTTTAATATGTTCTTATCAAATTTAATACTTAATTTGAAGCGGAAAATTTTTACTTCTCCATAAAATTTTACCTTACATACGGCATCAAATTCTCAATTCCAAAGACTATTTTTAAAAAAATCAAATTCTGGTTTTGAGGAATCAGTTAGTAAAAGTAACTGGATAATAAGCTACTAGTGTTCTACTAGAACGTAATTTCTATAGATAAGAAAAATTGGACAAATTTCTCCGGTTATCTGCGCACCAGTTTTCGATGAAATATGTTAACTTTTGTGCTATGTTTGGATGTTTTTTGTTTATAGTTATGGATAATTTATGGTAAAGTTTATGACGCACTAGGAAATATTTCTGGTGAATTAATAACGTAAACTTTGTTTCTTGTTTTGTGGTTTCTTGTGGCCATTATTCATTTTTAAAACATTGTTTTTAAGAGATGTATGACTAAAGTTTGAATATTTTACTGCATATATACTATATAATATATATTTATACTGAATACTCGGTGAATATCTTCTCTCCAATAAGCGAACATTTTCTATTGTTTTTTTGTAACTTTTATTTATCATTCAAAGTATTTATGCTATAACATTTTTATTTCCTAATTAATAATACTGTATTTATTAATATTTAGGTATTATCTTAATAAATTATCTCGGCAATATTACAATGATTCTTTATCAATAAAATGTGCTAGTGTGTTACTTCCAAAATAAATGTATCTATAGAGTGGTATTTAAGTTTTTAAACTAGGGATGTAAAAAAACCCACACCATTTCCAATTACCGGGTGGCCCAGCGGGTAGTGTTTGAAACAAATGAAAAAATAAAAACAAATAAGAGACATGACAAGAATTTAATGACGTTTATTGAATGGACATATTGGGCAATTAATGATAAAGAGGTTCGAAGTGCCCGCCATATTTAACAAGGACAGCAGTTAGGCGGTTCTCGAATCCAACCATACTCCATACTCCTTACCCATACCTTCCTCTTTCCTCCATACTCCTGCCATACTCCTTTTGTTTGGCCAATTCTTTTTGTGGAACTTCTCACAAAAGCTTCCCACAAATAGAATTGGTCAAACAAAAGGAGTATGGAGGAAGGTATTTGTAAGGAGTATGGAGTATGGTTGCATTCGAGAACCGCCAAACTGCTGTCCTTGTTAAAGATGGCGGGCACTTCGAACCTCTTTATCATAATTGCCCAATATGTCCATTAAAAAAACGTCATCAAATTCTTCTCATGTCTCTTATTTGTTTTTATTTTTTCATTTGTTTTAAACACTACCCGCTGGGCCACCCGGTACCTCTAAATATATATTCGATACTGAAGAATTCGGTTAAAAAATCACACAAGAAAGTTCTTTTTTCAGAAATACTTTTGAAACCTAAAAAGGTTCTATGGCAGCTACCCTTTAGGCATGCACAATATCCTCGAAAACCTTATGGTGTCCGACAGATACTAAGAATTCGCATACTATATTTGAAATCTGTAGCTCCTTTAGTTCGAGATGTAGAGTGGTTTCAGACAGACGGGTAGCATGTTCAAAAACTACAGAATCAGCACCATCCAAAACGTGTAGAAAACACAAAATCTATTTCGGATTTTCGACTCCATCGAAATACTTTCATGACCTTATATTTCATATTAGGAAATTGAAACTAAAAATTATAAATAAAATATATTCGTTCAATTATAATTGTTTTTCTAAAGAAAATAATTTTACTCTCCGAATAGTTATTTCTCTGTCAAAAATAACATACGATGACCAACTACATCGTCTCTATCAGTTGAACTTGCAAATTATTTTTTTTAAATGGTTATATATTTCAAGTATTCAACTTTAATACATGTTTTCAATGTTTCAACTAGACATTCCTTTAGTTAGAGCTTTTTTTTTCATTTATAGTAATTATCAAAATAATTTACCACTCTTACAAAAACTTTTTTTATAAAACTTCTTGTGGAATCATCCACTTGTAAAAGGCATTTAACAACCCGTGTTGCTTTCAAGTGGTCATAATTTAAATCATTAACGATGGAACAAGATTTCATTTTTTTTTAAATTCAAACTAAAAATGTATCTGTAAGCGGGGCATAGAAGCACATTCGTTTGTTTGTGCGCGAGCAAAAAAAAATGAATTCAAAAGTTACAAACGTTTTACTTTTTAAAAAAAATTTGGAGAACATTCAATGTATTCAGGCTTCTTGAATTGGACAGTTTCCATATGGCTTTATACCAGACCAATTTTACAACTTAAAAATTCATTCGTGCAAAAAGGAATATACGGTTCGAATGTGAAAAGGAATTTATTCTTTTCGAACGAAAAAAAATATTTAAAAAAAAGTTATCTTGAACAGATTTAAAACAAGAAAGAAGAAGTCCAATAAATTGGCAACAGCCGACGCAAACGATTCTATAAAGAAAATGGCGGATTCGCGATGCATCATGGGACTGTTCTACCAGAAAGAACAAAAGGACCACTTCCAGAAGAAAATCTCAAGAAAAGAAAGAAAAGTTATAATTCTTTTCCTTAGAAACGTAAAACGGTTTTCACAAAAACTGTAAATGATCCATAATATATTTTCTTTTTTAGTATTTAACAAAAAATATTCTAAATTCTTTTGTTTTCTTCCAAGTCCGCCTGATGTAAATGCCTTAGGGCTAAAATCATTAACGAAATAGATAACAATGGAGTTTCGAAAGAATGTCAACTGCATAATACAGTTATCGGTTTCAAAGACATCTGGCATATTTCAATAGCGAAAAAATACTTTTTCGCCGGCATTATGTCCAATACCATTCCCTGTTTAAGTATGTTAATTGCATTGAATTATATTCGGGGTATATTTTATTTAACTTTGAATAAAAAATCTTTCAGAATCACTTCTTTTTTAGAAAAAAAGTAAGTTATTCTGTTCTAAACAATGGTTTCTACTTTTCAACGACATTGATATGCATCTTCAACTGTCTTCGTCTCACAAAATACTTTTTTTTGTCCAAGAAAAGTCATGTAGTAAAAAGGAATAATCTTTCACTGCATCTTGGCTATAACAAGATTTTTTTTCTTGAAAATATCGTCTGTTTAGATTCATTTAATACAGTTATCATCAATGACTTGAGAATTTGCATTTAAAAGGTATTTTCTACATCTTTTATACGCAATTTAAATACATATTGTTTAACGACCTTAAATGCACAATAACACATACCATAAATCAAATATTTTTAAGCTGTCAAAACATCTTGGAAATGGTTACGCGATTAACTTGATAAACTTTTGTTTAACTAAGTTAATGCTCTTACGAAATTCTTTTAAGAAAGCGCGATTTTAATTGCATAAAAAGTCTATTACAGAAATTTAGAATAAAATAGCATTTTGTATAATATATTCTCTCCTAGGATCTAAAACTTCAGTGCAACGGGTTCCGATGATGTTTGCCCAACTTATTTGCCGGTTGAACGCAGCGACAATGTTAAGTCCATTGTATCCACAGATATCATAGTTAAAGTATTAGATTGGCAGATCACGCGACCTCCAATGCTCACGACGGGACGCGCATGGAGGCCAAATAAGGGGGCAAAATGGCCAGTGTTGCTGCCACTTTAAGGAGAAAAATACTACGAAAAAATACCATTTAATTCTAAAATTACAAAAAAATACTAGAAAAGGATTTAAAGTCACTAAAAAGATTTCAAAATGAAGCTAGTATTTTTACGATATTTTTTTGTAATTTTAGAATTAAACGGTATTTTTTTTTATTTTAATCAGAAACTACAAGAGTCAATTTATTACTAAAGCTAAGTAACAGTGAAAGAAAACTTCTGAAATTTCAAAATTAGATTTTATATAATAATTCTAAATCAACCTTTTCAATTTCCATTGGTTACTATAACAAAAAATCCCATTTAATTATGAACTTTTGAAATCAAATATACAAATCAAATACCATTTGCGTTCTTGTATTGCTCTCAGATAATCCTATAGTTAATCAAAAACGCTATTTTAAAAACCTATAATTTTATACCAATGAAAAAACAATAGCATCAACGTAAATCAGAAACTAAATTTTATAAATCTATAAGCAATTTCCACTTCCAACATTCGCCGTATCTTATTTCAATACAAATCTTATACTTCATAATCTAGATTTATAAAAACTCGTTCATTTCAAATAATAGTTCTTCACTATTTTGACTCCTTTAAAAGAACAAATTGATTAATGGGAAATTTATTTCTGCAAATATTAGGTAATGGGCGATTTGAACGGGGAGGAACGTGGTTTGGGGGGGAGTGAAGATGTTTGGCGTAGCTGTGACGTCACCATCGGCGTGGACGTTCTAGTTTGAACGTTAGCTGCTGAGCGAATTGTTTATGGGGTATAAGACAGCGTTAAATGTAGCTGTGATGTCACTGCAGGTGTGGCCGTTCCAGTCGTCCACTGAAAACTATTCAAGTTGGATGCCCCAATATTGTGCTGTTAACTTAACTTAAAATGAACGATTAAAAAGGCCACTCCTGCGGTGATGTCACAACTACGTCAAACGTTGTCTTATACCTAACAAATAAACGACCCGGCAGCTAATTCGTCCAAACTCGAACGGTCAAGTCTATCCTTACGCCACAGCTGCATAAGACATTGCCTTTTATCACCCCAAAACAAACCACTTTCCACTTCTCTGGCATAGTTCATATGCTCTTGTTGTTGAATTGCATAATTTATAATCTGAATAGAACTCAGCGCCGCGACAACTCAGGGAGGGTTAGGGCCTGATGTGTTCATTTCAGATTACGAGGCAGATGGCTCTAGGGAGAAAAGTGTGATCCCCAATAGGTATCCAACATCACGCGGACCCCTAGTGTTTAGTTCCCCAGTATGCTTGGCCCTCATTTTATCAACCCTGCTGAAAAAAGGCAGAGTGAACCTTTTAAGATTCAAAATTCAAGCCTCGCGCCTGTACATTTTGAAGCCCACACAAAATGCCATCACAAAATTAATGGAATTTTTTATAATGGAACAACAGGCCTGAAATAACAATGCACAATTTTGCTTTATATCCCACATTCATAGGTTTCGAGGGGGAGAAGGAGGGGAAGGGGTGGGGGGCTTTCCAATCTCCAATTTCATTTCTTAACGTCAAAACAAACAAGCAGGCAGCAGCACCGCTAGACTCTTAGAGAATTATACGGTACAGGAAATGATGCAGAAGTTTCACAATTACTTTCCTCAGATTTCCGAAGGGGGCGCTGCGATCTGCATTGTTTTCGACATTCCCATAAATAACAAAGAGTAGACTCTCTCTCCCTCCCCTGAAGCAGAAAAAAACAACAAAGTAATTGTAATTGCTAGGGCATTGTAAAATTAAAAATGTCAAGAGAGCCGGTCTCCGATTTATAAGAATTTCTGTTTTGTCGCTGTGATTGTTTAATATGGCTGGTGGGTTTGTTTGAATAGTGGTGTATGGTCTTGCGGATTTGGTTTTGAAGTTAAGAGGAATGTTTAGTAGTTGGTTAGTCCCATATAGATAATGCATTAGCTTGAAATCCTAACTTTTGCGAAAGTATTGATTTGCCATGTAAATATTTTTAACCAAGTATGAGAATCGTCATAAAATAAGCGGAAAGAAAAAATTGCACACTTTCGGTTATTTAATAATTAAGTAATAAAGTTTAAAAATAGTGTTGCCCTCATCAGAATACTTCGAACTAATCGAAACTTAAAAATTAATCTTTAAATAAACAGATATTTTTCATATTGTCTTTCATATTTGTTTTATTTCGCAGTTATGCGCATTGATTATCATACCTTTTTTGAAAAAAAAAATGCTTACTTTTCAAAAGAATACTTCTACAGAGGTTGTGATTTCAAAACTAATGCATTAGCACTATGGGATGATCTTCCCTCTTAACGTGGGATGATTGAAATATGGCATCGATATATCGATCGACATATTCCTAAATACTAAATGTTTGAAAAATATGTTTACATAAGAATATATACGTTACCGTTAAAACCCGATATCAGCTAGAACTAGAATTAACTAGTGGGAACTAGTTTTAACTGAGACCTATAGTTAAAACTAGTTTCCATTAGCTAAAATCAGTCATCCCCAGCTAATACTGGTTTTAGCAAAATAGATTGGTTAAAACTGGATTAAACTATAAAAAAAACTTATTACTCTATTAGATAAAACTAGAATTAACCGAAAATAACGCGATTTAGGATAATATGTTTGGTTTAGTTATTCGAATTATTGCTAAAATGCAATAAAGGCGTTATGGTTATTGGAACTCCTTTAAGAACGATACTATTCGATTTTTTTAAGGACTACATTGTCGTAATACGATTATAAAATTCCTTTTTTCAAACATTTAATAATGAACACATGTTTAATTAATGAAGCAAAGTGGAAGATCTTAAATTTCGTGCAACAACGACGCTTTACAACAACAAACAAATCTTTTTAAGTTTACGTATTGCCACTTTTTTTTAAAGGAATTAACGTTCACAATAATTTAAAAGTCAAGTATTTGCAGTTATTTCGACTTTTATCCGAAACATGCCAGATAATTGTAGTTTTTGCTAATTACAACTAGTTTTAACCAATGCAATTGGTCAAAACTACTATTAGCTAGGGAGGTCTAGTTTTAGCTAGTGGAAACTGTTTCCAATGCCACTCGGTAACCCGATTTTAAGGCGAAGTGGGGCGGTTTCCGTTTTTATTGAGCGCCACAAGGGAGGAAGTCCGACTTTTTGTTCGCAGCATGACACATCCGTTTTACAGGAAGGTCCCTTTCACACATCCATTCTCACTCGCATATCGGAATTTTGATCCAGATCAAAGGCCGATAACCCCCTGATCTGGTACCCCCAGAGGTATTAATTTGGTATGGGAACATGGAGGACTTTGTGACCACGACATATTTAACGTGCCCCAGCCACCATTAGCAACACGGCGGTCTTTAGTCGAATACAAGCGCCGACCCAGCAACCATCAGAATTGCGAGCACCGCCGAGGACAGAACCCACAACCCTTCCGATGCGAGCACGACGCTTCACACGACTGAGCTACCGCGGCTCGTGCTAGTGGAAACTAATTTTAACTAATGGCCTCAATTAAAATTAGTTCCCACTAGTTAATTCTAGTTTTAGCTGATTTCGGGTTTTAACGGTAACATATACATGGGATCATTTCCAGAAGTGAAGAGGATAGGCCAGATTCGAAAGTTTAGACCAATAGTCCCTTTATTTTTTTTTTTATCTCACACTCCCTTTAGGTATTGTATTAAAAGTTATACCACTTTTAAAGCAAGGACCTACGCTTTATCTTTTAGGATATATTACTGGGGAGTGTATTAAGATAGCTCAACGAGAAATAACTTTTTTGTTGTTGTTGCTCTTAGCTAGATTGTTTTGCGAAATTGCGTAACGAGAAGATTTAAAGTTTCGTCGTTTTTTGGACGTCTTTCTTTCTTTAAAATTAATTCAAATGATTGAGGCGGAGCCCTCGTTTCGAAAATATTTATATGCCTTTCAGAATGTCTAAACATTTTCATTAGACAACTTCAACAGTAACTGTATGTCTAAAACAGAAACGCTTAAACCCAAATTGAAATCTTTCCTAATATTTTTGATGGAATAGTTATCAGAATCCTATTTTAAATATAAACACATCAACTTCATTTAAAAGTGCAGCTCAAACTATGTATAACTTTGCAGAAGATCCACAAATGTTATAAATTTTGCACTTTTTGTAGTGCTAGAAAGTGAACAAGTGATATAAAAAATTTAAGGTCTAAAATAGTAAACACTATTTTTTGACTTTCTTTTTTACAACTATTGCATAAATAAATCGAAAGTTGCCTATTGTTGCTATTTTAAAATTATATCAGATGAGGTTCACATTTTCAAAATAGCTATAGTTCATTCAGTTTTTATTTTGTTGTAAACAGATTAAAATACTGTGGGAAAACTATTTTTGAAAATTATAGTTGTTAGTAGTAACTAGTAATAGTAGTAATGTATATCAACCACTTTAGAAGTTTTGTCAACATCATAAACAGTAGTTATCTTGAATTCCGTTGAAATATGAAAGATACAAATATGAATCTACTACATTATAACCAATATAAAGCGCTCTGAATTTTAATACTGCAAATACGAAATGATTTAGTAATATTTTTCCAATACAGTAGCCCATATTAACTCAAATTATAGATAAAACCTATCCCAAATAAACTTATCATAATTTGAAAGCAGTAAATTGTGCTTTCTGAACTATTGCATCTTCTTCGTTGCTATTGGATACTATACACAACTGTGCAACAACCTAAAGATACCAGGAATATTAAAAACGTTATTTTTAATGAACACGCAATTTCAGTTTTCAATTTAATAAAGGTATTGTGAAAGCTGATTTTTTATGCTAACATGCAATAGCGTTCAGGTTTTCAACATAAAAAAAAATTCAAAAGTATTAAAGAATTATGTTCACTCAGGCTTATAAGTTAATAAAGGAAAGGGGAATAGTAAATGCATGAGTATTATTTAGTAATCCAAGTAAAATTACCGAAACAACTTTGAAACTATATGGTACTCAATATAATTGACTATCTGGTTTACATAATAAGATCTATAAATGATATCACTTCTTTTAAAACATGATTACAGAAAATTTTTTAAAACCATAAAGAAGTGTACGGAATGACAGCCAATATTTAACGGCTGCTTCACAAAAATGTCCCAAAATATGTTTTATTGCAAATCGCATAAAATATCATTTCAAAACAATTACAGTAATCCACAGTATTATAACAATTCTTCAAATCTAAAATGTGTTTGGTCCTTTCCATGAAAAATATTTATAAAATACAATAATATCCTCTACACTATATTCTCTATTTAATTCTTTATAACCTTCCGAGGGATAGACGTATAAACCCGCCATTAACTAATGTCAGGTTTCCAGTAGCGCACATTTTTAAAAATATGCATAAATTATAATTTTAAAATTTGAAGTATGGAAGAGTCATTTATAGACCTATGCTATAGATATATCTACACTCTTCAAACAAACGAACGGTTTTAACTCAATTTCCACTCCTTTCCGGTGCCGAAAATGCACTTCCCCTATAGGAGTGGATTTCACTCTTTAGCGGAATGGTTAAAAGAAATTAAGAGGGACTGTCAGTCCCATAGAGCTAATGCATTAGTTTTGAAATCACAATTTTTGCAAAAGAATTGCTTTGCCATGTTATTCCATTTTCACCAGGTATGGGAATCATCATAACATCAATTTAAAACAAAATTGAATAGAAAATAAAATCCGGTTATTTAATTATTAATTGATAAAGTTTTAAAATAGTGTCGCCATCTGCTGTAATTTTTGGCATTTTAAAACCTCAAAAATATATAATTAAATAACTAGATAACATTTTCGTTTCAAATTTGTTTCATTTCGATGTTATGTTGATTCTCATACCTGGAAAAAAGGGCTAACATGGCAAAGCAATACTTCTGCGGAAGTTGTGATTATAAACTAATGCATTAGCTCTATGGGACTGACAATCCCTCTTAAAGAAAACAATCTACGTCCTACACTTTTAAAACGAGCGGTTTTAACTCAGTCTGAGTTAATTTCCACTCCTTTCCGGTGGCGAAAATTCACTTCCCCTATAGGAGTGGATTTCACTCTTTTGTTTTAAGAGTAATTAAAAAAATAAAGAATTCAAATTGTTTGTAAAAATTTAAATTTTAATATCATGCAGCGAAAAACGAGTTTACAATTACAAAACAAGTTACAATTTTCTTATATCTCAGAAGACAAAAGGATCCACTTAAAAAAACAAGTAAAAATTATTATAATAATATTATTCAACATCATTATTTTCTATGGTCTATAATTGCGTCGCATATTGAAGAAAAAGTCCATTAAAATAAACGAGAGGTACTTGCACTGCCTCGTACAAAGAACACGGACAGGCTCTATTTGTCCTTTTTACTTATTCAATCTGTATTTGTTTGCAGAGAGATATTACCTTGTTTTCCGCCTATATAACGTTAATATTTATGGGCGCGTTGCCTTAGTGAGCAATATAAATTGCCTTCGTTTAATAACTGCGTTGTGGAATGGCAAAGTTGTAACTTATTTTATGTAAAAAATAATCCTTGGTTCACACGCAGTAGTTCAAGTGGTGTTTGTCGTACTTATATCCGATATCATTTTAACCTAGCCATATAATAGATGAAGAATCGCAAAATCGTATGACATTGAGTAGATAAATTCTGTTGAGTAATGTTCAATGTCATTTTCACTTAAAAATAATGACAAAACGTAAATCAGAAAAGATAATCATGTATTTATTCTCTGGTTTCCTATATTATCATTATTATTCTATACTACCGCTTGAAAATATTTAATTTATGTAAAAACTTACGTTGATATAAAACTACTGATATAAAACTACAGTTTTGGAAAAAATATCCGCAGACAAGGCAACTTTGAAAGTAGTTAAATGCACATGAGGGGTAATTCCATGCAAAATTATCCTGTCTGTAGTGTAAGTCACATTTTTAAAAAGTGATTATCACTACAACTTTTAACATTGAATGAAAAAGAGATTGTGGAATAGTTGATCTACCCTTATTATAACTAAATAATGTAATGTACTTAATTTATTTTGATTTATTATTTTTAATTTAAAAAACTTTTAATTTCCTCATAAATCGTGACTTGCACTACAGTTGCATGGAATTAGCCATGATTCAATTATTGAGTGACCACAGAAATGCTCAGTGAAAATGAATTATTTCACGAGCCTCAATTAATGTCAAGTGGAACATATCATCGATCGCATGAAAGGCAGGAATGAATGAAAGTTGGAAGAAAGTACTTCACCTGAAACATTATGTATTGCCTATTGGGCAAGAAGCAAACAACCTTTTTAAGTATATGCCTACTTAAATTATTTATGCAAGTCAAGACACAGTTACTACCAGTAGAGAGAAGTTAAGCAAAAATTAATTTTCAGTTGGAGAGTAATAAGAAAATTTCGAGAAACTTGGGTTAAAGTTGATCTTTAAGGGGGAATGGGCGCACTGGACTGCGGGTCTCCAAACTCAAGTGCCTCAGTGTTAAGCCAATGGCAAACAAATATTTTCACTGCCACATTTCTCCGGCTGTATTGAATAATTTTACAAACGCTTTTTTTTAAATAATAAATGTAGATAATTTACATCTCACTTTTTGAAATTGCTTCGAATATTTTGTGTAAAATTATTTATTGAAAATTAAAAAAAAAAAAAATATTCGAACCAATTTCAAAAAGTGGGAAGGTCGGGACCTGTAAGTTAGCTACATTCATCACATAAAAAATCTGCTTGTAAAAATATTCAATACAGCCGGAGAAATCTGGCAGAGAAAATATTTTTTTCTCCATAGGATTAACACTTATGAACTTTGCTTTGGGGACCCCCGGTCCAGCGCGCCCACTCCGCCTTAAGATTTCAAAACTAATAATTTAGCTCTATGTGCTATGGATACATTACCCTATTACCAATGACTACAGATCCCTTTCAAGAACTACAGGTTTCTTAAAAAATAGTCTACATTTCCGAAAGATTCAGTACAAATTTTCACTATTTTTTTTTAGAAAATGTAACATTTTAAACTTATAATTTGTGTTAAATTCATGTTTCAATTCTACATTTTACCTTTCTATTGCATTTACAGTTTATATACATTTTTAAATGCCCGAAAGGTGTCGGGTAACTTAAGGGGGAATGGGCGCGCTGGACCGCGGGTCTCCAAACTCAAGTGCCTCAGTGTTAATCCAATGGGAAAAAAAAACTTTTCTGCCACATTTCTCCGGCTCTATTGAATATTTTTACAAACGGTTTTTTCTAAATAATAAATGTAGATAACTTACAGGTCTCTATTTTCCCACTTTTTAAAATTGCTTCGAATATTTTGTGTAAAATTATTTATTGAAAAATAAAAAATATATATTCGAACCAATTTCAAAAAGTGGGAAGGTCGGGACCTGTAAGTCAGCTATATTTATCACATAAAAAAATCGACTTGCAAAAATATTCAATACAGCCGGAGAAATGTGGCAGAAAAATATTTTTTCTCCATAGGATTAACACTGATGTACTTTGCTTTGGAAACCGCGGTCCAGCGCGCCCATTCCCCCTTAAGAACCAAAGTTTTCTTAAAAATGATTCTACATTTCGAAGTAGTGTTAAAATGTGTCAGTTACATGTTTGTTAAATTAATGTTTCAAAAAGGCAGTTACTTCTGCTGCTATTTTTTATTAGTATCTATCGTGACAGTAGCTCGGATGACTAAATTGACTCAGGCTACTGGGATTTATTGATTGTTTCATAGATTTGATTTGGATTGACAGTTTAAAACGATTAATAAATAGACTGAATGAAACTAAAATGAAGTTTCAATGTAGGACTATAAGTATTATGTTTTTTTTTTTTTTTAAAGTTAGTTTTTTTATTTTGTTTAACGGATCGATATTTTTTTTATTAAAAAATATATATCTCATTAGAATGATACATAAGTGATAAATAACTATTTAACGTACGGAAAAAACAAAGTTGATGTAAAGTACACTGCTTAAAAGAATTAGGGGAGCACTTTGCGTACTTTTGTTTACCCTTTCAGTTCCAACTTCTTATTTTTAGCCTACTTTTCTTTTTTTAATTCGAAAGAATTAAAAAAATGAAAAAGTAGGTATTGACATGCGGTCGATCCCCGTCTGTCTGTCTGTCCGTACCCCCCTTCCAAAATCAGTTCTATCCATCCGATCTTAAAAATTCTTTTTTTGTTAGAAAGCTATGACCTCAGATACCCAACTTTCATACTTTTTGTCCGTCTGTATGTACGTCCAGATGGACATAAATCTACTATCTGTCGGCGAATTTCCCATTTAATTAGCATTGAAATTCAATTTTGAGTCATTTAAATCACTGTTGCCAAATCAACAATGGCATGAGAAACTTTATTTATTTAAACATATTTGAAGCAAAATAATATTTTCATGAATCAGTTTGGAATGACGTCATAAAATGTAGCACAATTTGATTCTTTGATTATTCATTAATTATCTACCAAGAAAGCGGCAAGGCATACTTTTGCATGCAATTATGCTTAGTTTTAATTTACATTTCTTATTTTTTAATGCAGTTCGGAGTAGTTTCATTACTTTTGTTATCAATAAATATTTAATTATTCTTCGAACTACAAATAAATCACGAGCAGATTGTTTCGATTTTTTTTCTAATGTGTATAAATCTAGTGTAGAAACGGCTGTTGATGATATTTACTTTAGGAACCTAGTTTTTTTCCCGATTAGAGCTTCAGTAAGTATTTAAATAACAGGAAAGTAGGCTATTTTAGTTCTTTATGAACTTCTTGTTTTATTATAGAAGTCTAAAATTTGTTAAATAGATTCATTATGCATGCAGAATGAAATACTAAAAAACAGGGGGAAAAATTTAATTTTTTAACTAAAATTTAAGGGAGGAAATATTGGAATCATAACTTTTGAATAAATTATTACAATAATTTTTTTCAAAACTAATTGTAAAAAAGGTAAAATCAATTTTTAAACATCTAAGAATGCAACCGTGAAGAATTTAGGGTCCATTTATATCATAAAATATGTTGGGAGTGAATTTTATTTTACCATGTTTTTCATATTTTCATTTAATTAAACAAAAATTATTTAATTCTTCAAAAGACACGATTCTTCCATCTAACGAGAAATAAGTGCGAGCTCAACTTAGTGAGAAAAAAAAATCGGAAGCTGATGATAATGGAATCATTGGGGGTGAAAGGGAAACCCATGAACCATGCGTTCCCCTAATTGTTTTGAGCAACGTATATTAACATGCGAAAAAACATATCGCGAAACGACTAAAATGTGATTCTAGATTTAGGTTGTTAAAAAAGAAAATTGGTAAGTGAATCACCTATAGGTAAACTACGTTTTACAATCTCTATATAAGATTACTTATTTCTACCCATATACATGTATAAAAGCAGAGGTTATAAATTACACAATGTGTTATGGAAAAAGAAAAATAAACAGGCTATAATAAACACGGAGACTATAAACAATGGGTTTAAAAACTTTTACTATGACATTTCAGTGTTTCGTGATAGAATTATTTTGATATTAAGGAGACGCGGTACCCAAAAAATTAAATCCTGTATTTTTATCGCTAACATTCAAATTAAACTATTTTTACAAAGAACTAACATTCAATAAACATATGTTAAAATTTTTATTATTTTTCGTATAAGTTTTTTTAAAACATTAATAAAAAATTGAAAAATGTAACAACTTTTCAAAATGCTACTCCTCCTACAACTTTAAGAATTTTTTTGATTGATTTTTTGAAAAATCTTCCCACAATATCTATTAATAAAAGTTGGTATGAATATTGAGCTGCCAGTTAAACAAGAACAGTTATGTAGATTTATGTATAAAAATGGCCAAAAAACAAGATTTTTTGTAAATTTTTAGCTTCATCATTTTTTTAAAAAAAATAATCTATTCACACTAGACCTTATCTAATACCAACTTTTGTTAATCGTACATGTCTCAACGCAGGAAAAAAATTTGGAGCTCTACATTAATTGCCCTAAACGGAGTGTCTACGTACACGGGCACCGTACAAGCATTGCGCGCACGGGTAGTAACTGCACAGGAGCGAGGCTTATAAACAGTTTTAGTTTCATTCATCCTTGACCACCGTAGTTTAGTGGTAGCATAAAAGGTTCATATTCTAAAGGTCTCGGGTTCAAAACACGCTTTCGGCTGAATTATAGATTATTTTATAAGATTTTTTTCACAATGGAAGATCATCGTTTCAAATTTGTCCTGGAAAAGTTTCTATTTTTTTTAACTTTCATTGCAAATGGCTAGAATTGGTTTTTTTAGAGAAAACAAAATTTCCGGGGCCCCAAACGAGTATTTAGGCTTTCAATGCGCCCTACAATACTGCCCATGTTGGATACTGATGTTTTTATAGAGAAAACAAAATTGCCCGGGGTCCAAAATAGAGTAATCTCAACTTTCAAGTATATCATGCATGTCCGTGCAAGCAATGTAAGCACGATTCCAGTAAGCCCCGACTTGAGCATGCGCGTTAATACCCGTACACGTAATGCGTGAACGGTGCCCGTGCGTGTAGCCTCTGCCTTACCTAAAAGCCTTAAAGTTTTAACCATTCACAAGCTGAAAAAATTTAAAAAATCAACATAAAATTTCAAAAACCATTTTACCAAATAACTATATCATTTTCAATAAACCTCTGGCATTGTTAAGTATTCCTTCTTTATTTATAATATCCTTACACCACAGGATTCGAGTATGTTTAATTATTTTCTGAGTAGCCCTAAATTTTGGGTAATGCGTCCCCTTAAAGTTTTATTCTCAAATTTTTAACCCTGATATATTTTTATTAATACAAATTTTTAAGATTTAAATCATTTATCGAAACCCATGTTTTTTTACTATAAACGATATAAATCTGAAGATCTCTATATCGCTTATTTCCACCCATATACTTTAAACGTGCATAAAAAGCAAAGATTACAAATTAGCAAATCTACTAGCATAACGCTTTACAAAATTTTTAATAGTTAAGCTGAAAGAGAATACTTAATTGGGGTAGAAAAATAAACCAGTAATAATTAACACGGATATTATAAATAATTGAAAGCAGCAATCAAAAATAGACTGTTGTACTGCATTACATTTTTGTATGCAAATAAAGATTTACTTACATACGTTCAATTTAAAACAGAAGTAAAATACTAGGCAGATGATCGTAAAATTAGTTTGTTTTATAAGCTATGATGAAAAAAGATTAATGTAATTAACATACAGTATTTTTTTTATTATAGCTTACCAGTATACATTATGCAAGGTTAGTTCCAAGTAATGCGCATACTCTAAAGTATGCAAATTATAGACTAAGCAGCTTACCGAAACTTGAAATTAAATATGATGTTTACGACCTGAAAAATGCTTCGTTTCACAAATTATACACTTTACTTAATGATCTGTGCATGCATTAAAATCGAATAAACTTCCTTGACATTTATAGTTTACACTGTATGTAATTTAGTTAACGTATAAAGTGGATAAACATACCTTGAATATGTAGTGTCCACGACTTGACTCGATAAATCGGGTAATATGCCTTCAGTTCATGATTTCCAAACTTTACTGTACAATATGTCCAATCAAAAGTTCAGTCGGTTGGTTGGTTGGTAGACATATATATTCAGGTTTGTGTGCTTGGTCAGAGACCCGCTTATAAACCTTCGTGATTTCCAAACTTTACTGTACAATATGTCCAATCAAAAGTTCAGTCGGTTGGTTGGTTGGTAGACATATATATTCAGGTTTGTGTGCTTGGTCAGAGACCCGCTTATAAACCTTCGTCAAGTAAGACAGACACAACACACATAAGTGGATCCATCTAATTTTTAGAGACAGAGGCCAACTAGATGATCCCCAAAAAGTTCAGTCTCAAGACTTTGACACCGATTTCCAGTTCAATAGTTCAGTTCAGCGTCAGGACTTCTATACAGATTTAACGAGCACGTATATCGCAATGTTACGCAAGCTAAATACAGACACAAGACACACATCCACGGGGCTTTGATTCCTGGACTTCTGGCTGCCTATCCATTAATCCTCCTTGTCGACAACCCGTCAAATACTTTGGGAATATTAAGACAGAAAATTTGTATATGTGGTAACATCTAATACAGATAACTGATTAACTATCAGTTACGGTTGTAAGTCAATCTTGTTTAGAGCTTGAAATTGTGCGTTATATAGCAATAGTTGGTTGGTTGGTAGACATATATATTCAGGTTTGTGTGCATATGGTCAGAGACCCGCTTATAAACCTTCGTCAAGTAAGACAAACACACCACACACACATAAGTGGATCCATCTAATTTTAGAGACATAGGCCAACTAGAGGATCCCCAGAATTGGCTTGTCACGGTATTGATTTGGTATGGGAACTTGGAGGACTTTGTGACCACGATGGATTTACCGTGCACCAGTCACCATTAGCGTACACGGGGGTCTTCGGAAGGCAGCGGGACTCAAACTCGCAACCTTAGGGATGCCAGTCCAAGACCTTACCGACCAGGCTATCCCGGCCTCAGCAATAGTTGAAGGAGCAGCTTTCTCGATTCGTACTTAAAGTATAACGTTAGTTGGTTGGTTGGTTGGTAGACATATATATTCAGGTTTGTGTGCATATGGTCAGAGACCCGCTTATAAACCTTCGTCAAGTAAGACAAACACACCACACACACATAAGTGGATCCATCTAATTTTAGAGACATAGGCCAACTAGAGGATCCCCAGAATTGGCTTGTCACCCCCAGAGGTATTGATTTGGTATGGGAACTTAGAGGACTTTCGGACCCAACAGATTTAACGAGCACGTACTCCGCATATACTCGGTAGGTCTTCAGTGGTACCGAGAAAATTTGTATGTGTTGTAACACGTGTAATGTAATCGCTTCCGGCTGCCAATTTCTAGCCTCCTTTTAGGAGCTTTAGCGCAGCCAATTACGCCTCGTAATTTAGAACCCTGGTCAAGTGACGAGGTCGACACCTGAGCGGGCACCCAACGGAACTTCGAGCGACATCGTACGCTAACTCCGTCGGAACTTTCGACTCCACAGATTTAAAGAACACGTATATCGCAGTGTACTCGGGCACCCCGGTGATTTTTAGTAGTTTTTTTTTCATCAGCACGAATACGTCTATAGTATGGCTAAGATAAGGACAGAACCATGAACTTTCTCGGTGAGAGGCTCGTCGCTTACACCTCTCGGCCACCGGGGGGCCCGTAACACTTAAGGGTAGGGGGTAGGGTTGATACATATATATTCCGGCTTGTGTGCTTGATCAGAGACCCGCTTATAAACCTTCGTCAAGTAAGACAGACACAGAAAGAATTTTTACTGTCACAGAGAGAGAAATTACACCCAGGGCAAAGGCGGGAATCGAACCCGCACCCGGTACAGTGCGCAGACTGTTAGCGGAGGCAGCTATCTTAACCACTCGGCCACCCGGGCCCCGTAACACTTAATACATTTTGGTAGGTAGGTAGGTTTTTAGACATATATTTTCAGGCTTGTGTGCTTGGTCACAAAGACCCGCTTATAAACCATCGTCAAGAAGGACGGACACGACATACACACACATATATGACAGATGCTGCCATCTATCACCACCTCCACAATTTAGACATGTCCCTGAAGGGGAGGGAAATAGTCTCCAGGGACCTGTACCCGTGGGAAACTGCGCAACGACCGCCCACAGGACTTTCGGACCCAACAGATTTAACGAGCACGTACTCCGCATATACTCGACAAACACAAACATCCATGCCTTACCGGGATTCGAACCCGAACCCAGAGGCTCCAAAGGCTAGCTCTCTAACCGTTGCGCCGCCGGATCGGCACTTAATACAGATAACTGATTGACTATCAGTTACGGTTGTAAGTCAATCTTAATAAATATATATGGTTGTACTAGAAAACTTGTTTAGAACTTGAAATTGTGCGTTATATAGCAATAGTTGGTTGGTAGACATATACATATAATAAGATTTGTGTGCTTGGTCAGAGACCCGCTTATAAACCTTCGTCAAGTAAGGCAGACACAACAACACACACATAAGTGGATCCATCTAATTTTTAGAGACATAGGCCAACTAGAGGATCCCCAGAATTGGCTTGTCACGGTATTGATTTGGTATGGGAACTTGGAGGACTTTGTGACCACGATGGATTTAACGTGCACCAGTCACTATTAGCGTGCACGGGGTTTTTCGGAAGGCAGCGGGACTCGAGCTCGCAACCTTAGGGATGCCAGTCCAAGGGATAGCCTTACCGACCAGGCTATCCCGGCCCCAGCAATAGTTAAATGAGCAGCTTTCTCGATTTGAACTTAAAGTATAACGTTAGTATTAAAGTATGGCATATATTTCACAAATTGGAGAATATATGCTCCAACCTAGCTACATATATTTCACAAAAAGGTAGCTAATTTTGCAGATCTAGTGTAATAATGGTTCCACCATTGAAATTATTGTAGTATTTTTAAACAACTCAATTTATATGATTTCTGCACCTTTCTCTAATCCTTTTTGGGGGCCCGGATGGCCGAGTGGTTTGGACCATTACGCTAGCAGTCTGCGCGCTGTAACGGGTGCGGGTTCGATTCCCGCCTTTGCCCTGGGTGTACTTCCTTTCTCTGTGACAGTAAAAATTCTTTCTGTGTCTGTCTTACTTGACGAAAGCTTATAAGCGGGTCTCTGATCAAGCACACAAGCCGGAATATATATGTACCTACCCTACCCTAATCCTTTTTGTTTTAATTTGGGCTTTATGTGTTTTTGAAGACGTGTCTTGAAAATGTCAACTTTTGTTTGGGAACTTCTCGATGTTGCGTTAGGTATTGACTTGTGTGTCTTAAAGAAGATATTTAGCAATGTGAACACTTATTTGTGAACTTGTACCATCTTATTTTTAAGCTGTAGAATTGAATTTTGCTTCAAAGACAGCTTTGTAATCTGATTGTGCAAAACTGTGATGGTACACTGGATATTCCGGAGACTTTTTGAACTGATTTATGTCTGAAAGAACTTGAACTCATTCCAAGGACTTCGTCTTTCATAGTACGCTCTGCCACGAAGTAAACAAGGCAAGAATTTTTATTTTACTGAGCGTGAAACTCATAATTAACAAAAATTGCTTTTTTATTATTGATGCGTAGAAAGAAGATAAAGAAAGTAATGGGTTAAAAATATATTTAAAAACTTTTACTTCGATGGTTTAGCGATTAGTTATATTTCTTTTGATATTGAAAGATTCGTCTCCCAAAATATTGGGTATAATTTTCATTACAAGTACTAAACATCTTAATGTAAGAATAAATCTTAAGATTTAAATCATTTATAGTAATCTACACTGTTAAAAATTTTGGCGCATGATTGCACCGGAATCCTGGAACTTTCTAGCTGCCACCACTATTTGGACCGTAGTTTCACCACTTTTGCGGTGTATCAAATTTGTGTTTTTACCACAAAACTGGTAAATTCAAGTTCCAAATAGTGGTGGCAGCTAAAACGTTCCAGAATTCCGGTGCAATCTTGCGCCAAAATTTTTAACAGTGTATGTTTTCAACTATAAATTATCGAAATCTTATACTTTGTTACAAACGATAAAAAAAACTCATGGGTTTTTTTTTTGCTACAAAGGTATAAACCTAAGGTTATTTTACTACAAACTATATAAATATGTGATGCTTTTTACTATAAACATTATAAATCTGTTACATAGAAGGTGTAATAGCAATTTTAAACTTCTTCCGTTTCATATACGTGTCGCACTGACTAAACAACTCTTAGTACGGTGTTTCGTCATTGCCTCATTATTTGAAACACGACCTCTAATGACCTTATACGTTTCACGTAACGTCGTACATAAAATCTATAAATTTATTTAAAAAAGTTCTTTCAAAGCATCTTTATTTAACTAAACACAACAAAAAGTATTTACAAAGACATCGCATCTCTAAAACGTCCGAGAGATATTCTGAATTCAAACAATCTTACTCATTAAGAACTCAACCCGTCTCTCCAGGGACTAAGAAAAACTTTTCATTTTCAACCCTCACAAACTACATTAATTAAAGCACATAATACAATCTGTATCAAAACACATGACACGCAATAAAACGAATTAAAGAAGCTGGGGAATTTTTTGTTTGAAAAAGTTGTATCTGGATATTAATGAAATGTGAACGGAAATATTTGAAAATAAGTGTTATAAAAAATCTAGGAAAGAAATGCTGTATTGTTTAGCTTAATAGTTTTCTTTGGTTGCTGTCTATCGTACTCAGGTTGTTGTAAAATAATTTTGTTTCAATTAATCAACATCGAGAAAAAATTTCTACTCAGAGTAGTTAACAATCTCAGTTTAGCGGTTTAGCATACTATTTTATTTTATATACTGTATCTTTTATAGATTCCGTAATTGTTGTAAGGCTGTGTCCTGACTACATCAACTGCCACAAATGCAACAAAACTTGGCGACTTGGCAGAGTCAGCCACATGCTATTGCATCGCTTGGCGCTCTTGGTGGTCGCCAAATTTTGTTGCATTTGTGGCGTTTGTGGCATTTGATGTCGTAGTCAGGACACAGCCTAAGATTATATTTTTTTGCAATAAATCGACATCGGAAAAACTTTACTACTAAGAATTGTTAACGGAAGCTTTACTTGAGTATAGCTCAATATAAGCCCGATAATCTCAACAGATAATTGTTAATGGAAAAATCCTCTTTCATTCACTTATTCGCAAGCTACATTATATTCCTTATATTTTTGAAGCATGTTTTCGTGGAATAGCTACGGTATAATCGGCGGTCTCAATTTTATGATTTGCGTTACGTTGCCAAGCAACGAAAATGCCCGAATGTGGTAAAATATTCTACTTCATGCAATTCGATTGATATAGCAATCCTAAGTTACATTTTCAAGCTCTCCCAAAGTCGTCAATGAACAGACCTGCCATTATAAGAACTATACCTTTACTTTAGGGGCAGATGTCGCCGTTGATATTTAATAAGAACCTTCAGACTGCAGTATCTAAGGATATCGTCTGCTTCTTTGAAAACGCACATTTACTATTGTCTGGATATATGCATTTATGATAGAAATATCAATTAGTCAGCATAAAAACAAACGACAAATCTAATTTAAATGATAGAATACCTAACTAAAGGTCTAGATCCTTTTATTTCTATAACATCCTTTTATTTCAAACATCACTGTTAAAAATTATGCACTTTGTTTCACCAAAAATATGGTTCCTAGTAGCTGCAACGGCAGTGTGGTGAAACGTTAAACCATATTTTTGGTATTCGGTTGAATCATTTCTCAGGTTTTTGTTTCCACATCCAGAAAAATGGTTCAAACAAACACCGAATAAAAGGTGAAACATTTCACCACACAGCCGTTGTAGCCACTAGGAACCAATATCATGGTGAAACTAAGCAAAAAAATGTTAAGTGATTCATAATTTTTATGTCAACGATAGGCATTTGAGTCGTGTTTAATGTATCAGTTCCATTTATTTCACCCCAAGACCTTTGACTCCAAAAACTGAATTGAAAACCTTAAGGGAAACAGCTTTATCTTGACTTCTTTTTAGAAGGAGAGGCTTTATGAAAAATTTCCCTCCGTTTTGAATGTCAAATTGATTAAAATCTCACGTCTCTTTTCCCGTTTCTTGTTTCCAGAATAGACTCCGGAACCTCTCCCGAATTTTAATTAAAACTTGGGGCCAGGAGTTATTTGACTCCCGTGCCGGGGTTAGGGCTAAGAGTCTCCGTTCCTTCTTCCCCGCCCACATGGCTTTTTGACAGGTTTATCCTTTACTTTGGTGTTAGGCTTAGCTGGGTTGACAAGACTTCAATTTTTTATGTTGACATAATATTTCTGTGAATCTTTAGACGGATATTGTGTTTTCAGAAATAATTAATTAGTTCTATATGGGACTAACCATATCTTAATCCCATCCCTACAATTATAAGGCTGGGGAGCGCAGTCTATAAGGCTCTTGCCTAGCATGCAAAAGTCCCAAGTTCTAGACCGGGTATTAATAAAATAACTGCTGACCTATAGAAGTTTTTAGTCCAACGAATAATACTCTTGTAGAGGTGTTGTTCATGTTAAAATGCTTCAACGTCCCGACCCACGCACGATGCTGTCCTTAAAAATTGCGCTGGGTGCTTACACATGTGTCGGCTCGTCACTTGACTTTGGTTTTAAATTACGTCACCCGTCTAAAATAGACCTTACTGTGACGATAATTCATCCTAACCTAACCAGGGTGAAAGTCTCTAATGAACACCATAGCTAATCTGCAGAATTACTGATTTGATACTTGCACGTATGAAACAATACAGTATTCGGCATTTACCCAGATGATGAGCATATGTTATTGGATTCAGTATCCTATTATCCTGCTGCGTACGATGTGTCACTTTAAAAATTGCATTGACATATAACAACAAATAAAAGGAATTCCCAAATTGTACCAAGTGTTCCAAAGGCCAAGCCACTCCGGAGCACATCCTTGAATGTTTGGGACTCGATAAAGATCTTCTTGAGCGACCATTGTTGGTTATTGATTTCTTGAGTGTGTGCAATATCATAGACCTGGTCTAGCTCTGCTGGGCAACAGGGATCAGCAACAACAACAAAAATTGCGTTGGATGTAGACTTGCTTGATTGTATTTCTATAGGCCAGTCTTCCAGTTGCCAATCTGCCCAATACCCGTCGCATAATTCAATCTTGCCTTAGTCTTATAACCAAGTGAGTCAATGGACAATTCAAACGATCAGAGTTTGTTTGTAGAGTTTGAGACAGGGCTTGACGGTTGCTGCGACGTCAACGTAGACTTGGCCGTTCCAGTTGTCCATTTATAAGTTGTTTTGAAACTCGCATGTTTTTAAATGCCGTGATCAATCGCATTCTCATATCCGTCCAAAATAGTAAAAAACGATATTTTACACCAAAAATTCACGCAGGTGTCTAATGTTTAGGTAATGTTTCATTTTCTCAAACAACGTTTGCCAAATTTACCAGCGCGCTGGAAAATGTTTTTTTTTTTATTTATAACATTTTTTTTTTCGAAGCTATTGTGCTAGAGGTATAATAAATTAGAAACTGTATTTGTAAGGGTATTAAGCCCAAAATTCTTACCTCAATGAGATTTATATGTTTTAAAATTGAAAAAAATGGTTAATTAATAAAAACAGTATTTCTTTATATTTATTCAGGGAAACAGGTAACTAGTTTATGTACTTAATATGGATTAACGACAAGTAATTGACATTTCAACTATTGTTGTGCACGGGTTATTGGTATACTGTTATAAGTACGAAAGTTTGGTTCTCTCAAATGAAGTATTCAATCAACTTAGTTGTGGATTATAATCACTTTTTCTCTTCGTCAAAAAAAATTTTTGCAACATTTTTTTTTAAACTCCCCTTGGCGTTATCTTAGTAGGTATGATGAGCATATTATTTGAGTTATTAACATTAAAAGAACCACATGACATTCCGATAGTAGAATATTTAATAAAACCAATTTCACTCAAAATTAATGCAACTATTTCATTCTCACGAAGGTATATTTCGTATTTTTTCTTTTGCCAAAAGGTTTAGGGATTTGTTTAAAAATATTTTTTATTAAAATCTCCTTTACATAATGCTTGCAATGTGAGACTATACCCAAGAATAAAATATACTCTAGTATTGGGTAGATGTTTTATAAAATGTGCCCTTTTATTAGCTTACTTTTTTTATCTCTTAATTTGTATCTTAAAGAGACAAACTATTAACTTTCATTATTGTAGATTTTTCTGAGTTTTGGTAATTATTTACTCGAAATTACATTTTTGCATTTTTTTTTCAGCTACGTGGCCAAAAATTTGTTTAATAACAATCCAAAGAACAATAATGAACTAGAACCGTTTAAATTGTAAAATAGGCTAAACTTACTTTATTTAACATTATAAAATACATGTCCTTATTGCTTCCATTTTACGTGTATAACGTAGAAACTGGCAGATGTTACAATCGTTCTGTTAGTCTATCCGTCACCTACTTTCATAGCACTAACAAAAAATCTAAAGGATAAATGTTCTTCGTCCAAATGAATGAAAAAATTAGACTATCTTCCCAATTTCATTAAAAATTATAATTGTAAGTATATATTTAAAATACGTGTGTCGCATAAAAATGGTTTTCTACGAACACGACTCGCACGAAAAAATATTTATTTAAAATAAATTTTCAGAAATAAAAATTGTGTGACATAAAATCAATTAGTATTGACGTAATAATACATATTTGAATAGGATTATGTGATGGTTCGACCTATTTGTTTAAATAGTGTCACATATGTTGGCAAAACCAAAGATCTTTAAAGCTTAGAAAGATAAAGCAAGTCTTTAGTTCTTTGGAAAGCAAATAAGCAAAAATCGGTAGGGATGTCTACTTGTGAAGTTGAACTTTTTGCAATTGCTGATGCTACTAAGAATCTGATTTGGATTTGTAATTTATTAGAAGAGTTAAATTGTTCAAAATATGTAAACTATCCTATTGAAATATTTTGTGATAATAAAGCCGCAATAGATTGGTGCAAGGCTGCTAAGTCTTCTGTTAAAACTAGACACGTTGGGTTAATTAAATCAAATTAAGCATCTCTTTTGGAATATGCAAAATAAAGTTAATTCACTGTAACTAGAACTGTAAATGTATAGCTAACTTTGTATTAACATTCTGAAAAACCAAGTTATTGTTACGGAACTAGATCAGGTTGGACTGATTAGCTGCCTAACTTTCGTGGTCTCAATTGGCAATCTTCCCAAGGGAGTTTGTTTTGCATCAAAAAATATGAAGTTAAAATGCAAATTTATTGTTCCTTTATCTCAGTGTCGCATAAAGTTTTTTAACCCTTTTACAAAATATATTAAAATTTTATTTTTACAATAAAATTAGTATTCGTTAATTAAAACTGTGTGTCATGTTTCCTTTTTAAATTTAAGGTTAAACATATGGGTGTCCTTTTTTTAAAAAAATTGGCGATTATGGCATTTAAAGGTTTGTGTTAGAGTTCTGGGTAGCAATTACTTGCACAAAACTATTTGTTTTATTAACAGTATTGACACAAATATACATTTAGATTTAATATTTTACCTACGGAATTTTTTTAGCGTTTAAAATCTTGTAAGGATCTACGTTTCTTGATGAAATATATACATTTAAAAGGTTTTTCTTAAATCTATGTATGGTGTAATTGGATTTTTTTGACGTTAAATAAATCGTTACTACATATACATTAAAACAACCATTTGTATGATTTTTTTTAATGTTGTTTAGAAGAATCTCCAGTATTATACAAGTTTCAATAAAAAAAAGTATTTCATATTAAATAAAAAAAATCTAAATGGGTTAAACTTTTGTTTTAACTATTTATAAGCTAAAATAATTCAAATATACCGTAAGTATCATGCAAAAAATTAATATACAAACTTCCATAGATATGTAAATGCTTCATATTCTTTTCAATTCTCCAAATCCTTGACAAACTTTCTTGGATTTCCAGAATTCAAGTACGATAAATATTGTAAATAAAAATATTACTTTTACTATGTAAATATCATTAAAAGAACCCAGATTATTCAAACTGTATGGATATCCTTGTGAGCTTGTGCGATAAAACCGAAATTTTATGGCGTTCCATTCTTAGAAAAAATATATTTAATCTATAGGCAATCAAATCCTCAGAGAAATTTACCCAGCACTTCAATCAAGTATAAAAGCATTTTTATCTAGAATTCAAATGAATTTAGGGCTTATTAAAATATATTCTCAATAGCTCTTTGAACTTTTTTTTCTTTCAAATAGCAGAAAAATTTCTAGTCTGTAGTGCCTATCTCGAAGTTGCAGCGAGGTAAATTGAATAGCAAACTGCAAGAAATATAAATAGCGGGAAAATGAGAATGATATTTTTGAACAACAGTTTTCTTACTTTCGTAATAGTTTCAAGAACTGGTCTTTTTTTTGTTGTGAAACTTGAGATTGGTTACTTTGCTATTTTAACTCTAATGAATTTTATCTTGGATTAGGGACTTGCCAATAAATATATTTTTTTACCGTAAGAAACCAAAATATTTTGGCACCTCAATACAGTGTGCATAAGTTATTTATGTTTATATAATTAAGGCTACATCTTAAATGGTTAACTTTCGATTTAAAAACTAATAAACCTTTAGCAAAAGATTTTTTCTGAATAGAAAAAAGGATTTAATGTCTTCAGTTTGTCCTGATTATTTGGGGAAATTATTAAATTATTCCTTTACTCTTTGCCAAACAAATTTTTATGTTGTATCTTAAATTCGAGAAATCCGATAGTTTTCCATTTTTTTAGATACGCCGATTTCCGGAAACCAGAAATCTAAATGTATTTTTGCAGTCTTCCGATAAGTAAATATTTGATTTACAAAGTGTCAAAATTCAATCTTTTACACAACTACTCCTAAAAAAGCATTTTGAAAGAATTTTGTTAACAACTGAAAGTAACATTGTCACTTATACTCTTCAAATAACAGATATAAAAAATGCAACTGTTATTTTTGTCTCAATCAAAAATCGCAGCTAAGAAAAGTAAGGAATAGGACCGTACCAATTTGAATTTGTAATGCGAAAAACGCTGAAAATTTAAATGTTTTTATCTTTCGCTTTTGAGGTAAGGTACATTTTTTTTTGCAAGAAGCAGAATTTTAAATTGCTGCTATATCCTTATAAAACTATTTTCTTCTGTTAGCATATGCCTCCTATTAGATATGCGTAGTACATTTGCAGGTGAAACTACCACTGCTTAGGAAAGAGCATAATTTTTGTTCGTGTGTGGATTTTGGTTTTTTAAAATGAAATGGAAAGATACTTATCAAAAAGTAAGATTTTTTTTGAAAGAATTATGTTAAAAAGGTGAAAAGTAGTTTGATGTATGGGAAATATACAACTTGTCATAGAATTTGCTTATCATATTTCGTGTTTTGTTATAAATTGGTTTAGATTAAAATCAATATTTTTACCAGATAAAAATTAAATTATATTATTAATACTATTTTTTAAAGAAATAATTGATTCAAGTTAAGTAAAATAATTGTTTGGAACTGCTGTGAAATGAACTCTCTGCTTGTCTGAACATTATTTTTGTTTTTTTCTTACTGTTTTGAAGCTTTGTAAAAATGATGCCTCTACTTGGATTATTATCTTTGTTTTCTGATTTTCTAAAATTGCAAATGGCAACAGAAAAATGTTTTTGTTTTCAAATCAGAATAAAAATGTGAACGTTCGAAATGGCCGTGTTGAGTATGAGTGCGTAATTTTATTGAAATTTGAATTTAGATATAAATCCACAGAACCACTTGAACCATACAAAACAATACTTGTTGTAAATTATTTATATATTTCTATTTGTAAGTTTTGAAATTTGTAAGTTTAACTTTTAATGTATGTATACTTTCTAATTTATAAATATATTTCTTAATTTATGCAGATTAAAGCATTGCTGTATAAAATTTAATTTAATTTATAAAAAAGAAGTTTGCCAACTTATACTCTCTTAATATCAACAACATTTTGTTTACTATTTCCCCAATATAATTCATATTTTACAATGCATTACAAATTACAAAACTCATGCATGTTCTCGAATCATATTTCCTACGATTACATATCAATTTTTAAAACTTAATTATGATATTCTATCTTTGTGTTACTTTAAATCTTAAGAGATAAAACAAATCGAACATTATTCTAAGAATATTACTCTAAGACCATGCATCAAAGAAGAATTTAATACAATGTTTCGATGGCACAAAATTGGAAAAAGAATCTAAAACGTTACCCCAGCTCGTGAGTAAACAAGGAATTTTATATCAAAGCGATTGAAGATTTCAGATTGTAGGTTTCTGTCTTAAGTATCATTTAGAACGTTGAAGTTGAGAAGCTGAATTACATTGATTTTAAACATGTTTTCGTTCCCGTATAAGTGAATACTCTCTTTGGATGACTTGAAACTGATCAAAACTCTTATTTGATGCAGCAGTGATTTAGAATGCAAGACTGTTGAAATTGAAGATTCGGATTTCAGATTAATCTTACAATTCAAACAGACTTATAAGTTTTATTTATAATAAAGAATGAATTGAAAATGTTTTTGACATATGGAAAAGTAGACCAGTACGGCATTGAAACATATTTAAAGTAAAACAGTATACACATTCAAACTTTGTGATAATTTGTATAAAAATATGTATGATTCACTTGAACTTTTAAAATTCTGATACATTAAACCCTTATTCTCATGATCATCGATTTTTTTTTTAATTTTTCTAATTTTCAATTTTTTTCTGTTTTTTTACAGCTAAAATAAAGATTATTTAGTGTCATAACCTTTCTAAAATAATTAGTGCAGTAATTAATTAGTTTTATAAAAGGTAGCATATATGCAACCTTCAGTTTTTAGCTTGTATTTTTTCCAAAAACAGCGGTAATGCAACAACTTAAGCAATTTTTTTAAAACTACAGAACACAAGAAATGTGAAAAATATTTTTCAAAGTAAAAAAAAAATTAATGTGAAAAATAATTCAATGAACTTTCCTTGTACAGACGAAGAGACATGATGCACAAGCACAACAACCCAACAAGTCACCTTCCTCTAAAACAAAAATAATTTTAACTTTGTACATTTTTTCACTCTGAACGAAGCTTCTATACTGTTCTTCTAACAAATAACAATGCAACATACTCGCTGACGTCACTTAACAAACAGAAAGTAGGGGAAAACCCCAGGTAGCATATATGCTACTTTATGAGAATAAGGGTTAACTTGAACAAGGTAATTTTAATATGGTTCATCAGATCTTAAGTTATAATCTACATTAAAATAGTCTTGTTTTAGCGGACGTATTAGTACCTGTTTTCATTCCTGAACTGAGTCTCGATAAAGAATTTCTTTTGCCATTGAAGACTTGAAACATGTCTATTTACTATACACTTTTTTTTTAAATTAAAAAAATATTTATCCTATTTTTATTAAAGATAATAGTGCAATAAAAAAAAATTATTTACCGTTAAAATTTGTCATAGTTTAACGATTGTAGCAAATTTAGTATTTATCCCTAAATATTGACAAAACTCTATTTTAATTCGTAGATTATGGTGACTATTTAATTGAAAGTTGCTAATGAACATATGAAGCCTAAATTGATAGCTTCATTGGTCCAAAGTCGAACGCCATGTACGATTTCCCCTCAAAATGTGCTTTGGGTGCCTACTCGATTACCGGCTCGTCACTTCACTGAGGTTCTAGTTCTAATGTATGACAACCGTCGACAATATCCTTCGTGTAGCTCTATTGCGACGATGATTCAACTAAACTCTTGAGTATATCATTGCGACAATCAGTTTTCTAGTTGGAGCTTATTTAAATGAAAAAACATGGTTGATAGCTAATAACTTCTCAAGGAAAAACTCTCGCATATGTTGTCTTAGAGGAGCAGTGGCTTAGTGGTAATGCTTCGCATTGCCGTGCCACATGTCAGGAGGTCGAGTCCCGGATTGGGCGAGGTTGACTCATCCTTTCATCCCGTAAGTGGGTCGATAAAATGACGACTAAGCATGCTCAGGAACTAAACACTGGGGGTTCCGCGTAAGGTTGACCACCTAACCGCAACATATGCCTAACACCCCAGAGCCCATAGTCACGTAAGCTGAAATGGGCGCGGCTTGCCTTGGTCCACTAACAGGCTGTTGCACCGAGGAGTTTAGTTTTTATACACTATTAATAGTTACAATAGGAAGTATTACGTTTGGCGTCGGCTGTACATTTTAGACGAATTTATCGCTTGCGCCCACTATGGAAAAGTAGTAATAATATTTATTTTTGAACGCGAAGCTAGTGGTGGCTTAATGGCTTGAAGACCGATACAGTTCTTTGAAAAAAATCTGTGGTAGGGTAGACTAACCAGTGAATGAACGCTTAAGCACAATTTGTTTTATGAAAATTCATACATTTTTAAGAAAATATAGCTCCTGGTGTATGACAATGTGAACACATCTGTCATTACATGTAAATTCTACAAAAAAAGGTGACTTTATATTGCATTGCTTTGGGTCTTTTGGGGGTCCAAATAAAAAGTGGTATAAAAGCCAAGTGAATGAACAGTTCTTATACCAGTGAATGATCACAAAAATGTCCAGTCAATAAACATGTTGGATTTTAATTAAAAACTAGATTCATAGACTAGATAGCTTCCTACTAGATGGGAGGAAGTCAGTGTTGCCAATTCATCCACTGGAATGATTTTCAATCCTTATTTTTTTAAATGTATTTACCTACTGTTCATTCACTGGGGCCTGTTCACTCACTGGTCAGTCTACCCTATATGTGTAAAATTTATACACTAACCTAATATTAAGGCTAATTTTCAACAACTCTATTCCAACATTTCCAAAATATATAACTCAAAATAGAACTCTCCACCCACATGAAGCATACACATTCAAGCCTTTCCTCTTCAGAATTTAACCAATTACAGAGAAAAGGACTCTTCGCCATTGGGGGAAACTTCCTGATTTCAAAGAATGGCTTTTCAGATCCCACGTGACCGTAACCCCGAGTTGCATTCTAATTTATACGTAATTAGTGTAATTATGCCTCTTCGCCCTTTCGAAATAAAAGACTGCTCGAACAAAAGGTGGCCCAGCGATACGAAATATTCCTCTCCTCCGGATTTATTATACTTGAAACTTTTCTGTTGAGTTTTAAGTTTTCGTTTCCTTATACAAAGAAATTATACTCGAAGCCGTAAATTTGTATGGTGCTCTTTTTGGAGAGTTGTCTTTAATTGTTTAATTATTATTTTGGAGTGTATGGATCTTATGGCTGCAATTGTGTGATGGTTATAGCGGGCCTGAATATATATCTATAATAATAAAAGAAATTTGTCTGTCTGTGTGTATGTCTTCGGATCGTAAAAGACCTACTTATACTGCCCTCAGAAATTCTAAATTTTTAAGATAGATTCCCTTTAATATCAACGTGTGCACCTGAGGCTTAGTTTTTTCATGTTTGTTGCATTTTTATAGAAAATTAGAATTTTGTGAAAAAAATACACCACTTTCGCTCAAATCCGATCATTTTTTCTCTTTCCTGATGCCATCGGCTGAAAAAATTAAATAAAACTTTTAACGAAAACATTTAAAATTCAAAATGTTTATTTTATTCTTTTGCCATTACTTTCAGAAACTAAATTCAGTATTTGAAAATAATTCAAGTGACGTAATTCCGCCAGTCTTCATTCCCGGAATTAATTGTGGGTTTATTTGATGACTAGCTGTTATACCCGACGTTGCACGGGTAGAGGTGGAAAAATAATTTAACAGTCAATTTAACTATTTTTTTTCTTTCATTTTAGTTACATAAGATATGAAGATTACCCAGTAATTTTCCATTTAATTACCCAACTTGGATATAGTAATGATTAATATTAATTTCAAAAATACCTTTGATAAGAAGCGCAAATTAAAAAGAATACATATTTAAGTAAAAAAGAATCAGTAAGAATTAAAAATGGAAAAAAGCTAAATCTTAAAAGGGTCTCAAACATTTATTTTAACGCAATTCAAGGGAGTTCTCCAATAAATTAAGTAACTTTTTTTGGTCACTGTAGATATAAATACAATATAAGCAGTACAAAATGGCAGAAAAAAATGCGTTTAGGACAAAGATTGGTATAATCTGTTCTTCCAAAGTAGTTAAAATTTAAATCCCACTTTAAACTGATCACTCTTGGTCTGCGTGCAGAAAATAAAATATTCTTAATGAAAGTGAATTACATGATCTAATTGTTTAGATGTTATATAAAGCTACTCCAGCAAACAGCAAACGATTTGCATTTTTTATATTTATTTGTTTTTTTAAACTGTGATAAAGATACTAAAGCAAACGATTTTTATTAATTTCAAAACTGTAGCAGTTAGAAAAATATTTAATATTAAAATATTAAATATTTTTCTAACTGCTAAAAAGCTAGCAAACGATTTTTGTTTTAGATGTTTATTTCTAATTTTTTAGCTGTAATTAAACTAAATATACTTAAAAATCGTTTTAACAAATGTGTAAAATAAAACTAAATAAACAATCCGTGAAAACGTGCTGTTTAAGGAGCAATAAACTTCTAAGGTCTTCAATGCATTGAATGGGAAACATAAAAACGTTCGAAAACGATAAAAGGAATGGTCTGATGCGAAAAATTCTTAGCCTATGTTTGTTCCGGAGATGAGATGAATTTTTGTGCCAAATTTCGTGACGATCTGTTGCGTGGTTCTTTAGATCTCGTATCTTAAACAAACAAACAAACTAAAAACAAAAGTTGCCTTTTATGTATATAGATAAAACCTTTTAGCTCATTTGGCACGTTTTGGGAAAAAAATGGGCGAGAAAATAGATATAGCTACAAACACACCCATTATACAGCTCTAACACAATGACCTTCGAACAACCAACCAGCTTATAAATTATTTATTAAAAAAATGCCCATTCGGCGAGTTTTAGTTAATAATTTGGCGAGTTTGGCAACGTATTTGGCGAAAAAATAAAGACATAAAACCCTAATATGCAGCTCTAGTGCGACGGCCTTTATTAACCATCATAGTTCAGTAATAGCTTAACGATAAATTTATTGCTTAAATATGCATACATGCAGTCAACAGAAAAATCAATGAAAAAATCATCAATAAACCCACAATAAAATCCGGGAATGGATACTGCCGGAATTACGTCACTTGAAACATGTCAATTATTTTTTCAAATAATGAATTTAGTTTCTGAAGTTAATGGCAACAGAATAAAATAAACATTTTCAATTTTAATTACTTTTGTTAAAAGTTTTATTTAATTTTTTCAGCCGATGGCATCAGGAAAGTAAAAAAATGATCGGATTTGAGCCAAAGTGGTGTAGTTTTTTTCAGAAAAACGTTCGAAACGATAGAAGGAATGGTCTGATTCGAAAAATTCTTAGCCTATGTTTGTTCCGGAGATGAGATGAATTTTTTGTGCCAAATTTCGTGACAATCTGTTGGTGTGGTTCTTTAGATCTCGTGTCTTATACAAACAAACAAACAAACAAACAAACAAGCAAACAAACAAACGGAAGTTGCCTTTTATGTATATACTAGCTGTTATACCCGACGTTGTACAGGTAGAGGTGGAAAAATAATTTAACAGTCAATTTAACTATTTTTTTTTTCTTTCATTTTAGTTACGTAAGATATGAAGATTACCCAGTAATTTTCCATTTAATTACCCAACTTGGATATAGTAATAAATAATATTAATTTCAAAAATACCTTTGATAAGAAGCTCAAATTAAAAAGAATAAGGAGCAATAAACCTCCAAGGTCTTCAATGCATTGAATGGGAAACATAAAAACGTTCGAAAACGATAGAAGGATGGTCTGATTCGAAAAATTCTTAGCCTATGTTTGTTCCGGAGATGAGATGAATTTTTGTGCCAAATTTCGTGACGATCTGTTGCGTGGTTTCTTTAGATCTCGTGTAACAAACAAACGAACGAACGAACAAACGAACAAACGTTGCCTTTTATGTATATAGATAAAACCTTTTAGCTCATTTGGCACGTTTTGGGAAAAAAATTGGCGAGAAAATAGATATAGCTACAAACACACCCATTATACAGCTCTAACACAATGACCTTCGAACAACCAACCAGCTTATAAATTATTTATAAAAAAATGACCATTCGGCGAGTTTTAGTTAATAATTTGGCGAGTTTGGCAACGTATTTGGCGAAAAAATAAAGACATAAAACCCTAATATGCAGCTCTAGTGCGACGGCCTTTATTAACCATCATAGTTCAGTAATAGCTTAACGATAAATTTATTGCTTAAATATGCATACATGCAGTCAACAGAAAAATCAATGAAAAAATCATCAAATAAACCCACAATAAAATCCGGGAATGGAGACTGCCGGAATTACGTCACTTGAAACATGTCAATTATTTTTCAAATAATGAATTTAGTTTCTGAAGTTAATGGCAACAGAATAAAATAAACATTTTCAATTTTAATTACTTTTGTTAAAAGTTTTATTTAATTTTTTCAGCCGATGGCATCAGGAAAGTAAAAAAATGATCGGATTTGAGCCAAAGTGGTGTAGTTTTTTCAGAAAAACGTTCGAAACGATAGAAGGAATGGTCTGATTCGAAAAATTCTTAGCCTATGTTTGTTCCGGAGATGAGATGAATTTTTGTGCCAAATTTCGTGACAATCTGTTGCGTGGTTCTTTAGATCTCGTGTCTTATACAAACAAACAAACAAACAAGCAAACAAACAAACGGAAGTTGCCTTTTATGTATATAGATTTATTTTTTCATTGGATTTTCTGTTGACTGCATGTATGCATATTTAAGCAATAAATGTTTAGTTAAGCTATTACTGAACTATGATTACTGAACTATGATGGTTAATAAAGGCCCATCGCACTAGAGCTATTAGCGTTTTATGTCTTTTATTTTTTCGCCAAATATGTTGCCAAATTATTAACTATAATTCGCCAAATAGGCAATTTCTTTTATAAATAATTTATAAGCTGGTATCGGTTGTTCGAATGGCCATTGTGTTAGAGCTGTATAATGGGTGTGGGTAGCTATATCTATTTTCTAGCAAATTAATTCCCAAAACGCGCCAAATGAGCTAAAAGGTTTTATGTATTTTATGAGGGAATTGTGATGACATTTATGAGTGCATTTTATAGCGTATTTTTCATTTTGGAATTTTAAGGCAATGAAACGGGATTTTATAATTTATAACGAGCGGAAACAATAAGTTCATGATCCTATAACAGGTTATATGGTACACATATTTGGAATCTATTTGATATTTTTTATTCCGTGCGAAGAACGGGTATAAATTTGCTAGTATATATATACAACGCTACAGAGACAGAGATGGGTAACGCCTGATAAGTTCCATAGGCCTCAAACAAAATTTACATGGGACTGATGAATAGCCCAGTCGGAAAAGAAATTGCCTAGCATGTAAAAGGTTTCGGATTCTAGTCCGGGAATTGCCCAAATAACTGCAGACCTGTTCAGTTTTTGAAGCCAAAAAGTCCGAATACCCACTAGAGGAAGTGTATGTTAAGCACAGTACGAGTACGATGTCGCTCTAAATATTTGCTTTCGGTGCCTATTCGGGTGTCAGCTCGTCACTTGATTGTGGTTCTAAATTTCGACGCCCATCGACAATAGTCCTTGTGTAACTCTAGTTCGACAATAATTCAACCTAAACCTTGAGTGGCCCGTCTGGTTAGAGATTGGTCTTTAGGCCTGGTGTGATTCTTGATTACCAATGGCTAAACGTATTATGCAGCTCTCCCTACTATAGATATCATAGTTAAAGTATTAGATTGGCAGATCACGTGACCTCCAATGCTAACGACGGGACGCGCATGGATGCCAAATAAGGGGACAAATTGGTCAGTGTTGTTGCCACTTTAAGGAGAAAAATACTACGAAAAAGTACCATTTAATTCTAAAATTACAAAAAAATATCGTAAAATACTATCTGCATTTTGGAATCTTTTTAGTGACTTTAAATCCTTTTCTAGTACTTTTTTTTGCAATTTTAGAATTAAATGGAATTTTTTCGTAGTATTTTTCTCCATAAAGTGGCAGCAACACTGGCCATTTTGCCCCCTTATTTGGCCTCCATGTGCGTCCCGTCGTTAGCATTATAGGTCACGTGATCTGCCAATCTAATACTTTAACTATGATATCTATGGTCCCCACGTAGATAAAGTTTGTGAAAGTTAAATCCGATTTTGTTCACTATCCAAATGCTATATCTCTCGGAAATTGAACGCTGCTCAGGTTTTAACCTTATCACTTGGCTGCTGAAATGTGCAGAGGTTTTATAATTTATTTTATTTAGTTGAAGAGAGCAAATATGGGGAACATTGTATTAATTTCTTTATCATTAGCAGTCGTAAATATGAAAGTTAAGGCGAATTTTACGGGGGCTTTGCTGCGAATAATGCAAAGGTCTTAATTCTGAAGTTTTGTAATAAATTTTAGAATTTAATGAGGGCTAACATTTTGTTTGTTTGACGGACTTTATAACATGTTGAAAGCTAAGATAACTTGTTATTTGGTGCGTATCGGGTTTATTTAATTTTAGATTGTATAAATGGAAAGATGTGAATGTGATGTTTGCTTACATTTATGTAGTTTTTCAACAATTTATACTCCAATTGAAATTACGGAATTGAATATAGGTGGGTGGGTTAAGGGGATACGGTACCCAAAAATTTGTCAAAATATTGATTTTTCAGTTTTTACTTCTTATTATTCAAAATATTTTTCTGAACATTTACTGAAAATTTCATAATGATATCTTCTGTAGAAAAAAATTTATTAAATATTTTCTGGAGTCATTCCTATGAGTTTGAATGCGTATTTCGTCTGCTTTCCACCTTTTTACTCTGTTTTGCGTGTTTCAATTCTTGCGTTTAATAAATCTTTAAGGCTTTTTTGCTAATTAAATTGGAATTTTGAAAATTTTAACCTGTGCTCTTATATATATGGTGCACAAAATTGTGCATGGAATAAGGTCTACTATGTATAGTTTTTTTTTAATTGTATTCAGTAACATGTATTTTTTTGTGATTTTCAGTATAAATGCATGTTACATTTTAAGTGTAGCTTACATTTTAAAATCCATGCACAATTCTTGAACAAATAGTTCTAAAAATAAACTATAAAAGTTTAAAGTTATTCTCAAAATTGAAAGAGGATTAGCGTTTCAAAAAAAGTTCAAAATTTTGACTTTTTTTTTACAATAAATGAAGAACTACTTGTAAATATTTGTTTTTATTGCTAGAAAATGTTTATTTAGAGTCAACATTATATAAACAACTATAATTTACAAGTTTATGTTATTATTTCTAGAAATAATGTTTTGGGTACTGTATCCCCTTAAATGCAATCAAGTATAATATTGACGAAAATGATTTTTTAATTTGGATAATGAACGCCGTTTTATTTTAAAAGCTGTTTATGAAAAGTATTTCATTAACTTATATATTAATAATGAGCCCTTTGTTTATAAATAATAGAGCCAAATATTAATTTTGTCGAAGAAGTTAACATTTAGTTTTGCATCTATTCACAATTAGATTTATATTGTATTTTTATCGAATAGTGTATTATATCTCAATGGACGAAATAGAAATTAATTTATGAGTGTTATACGTACAAAGTGAAAAAGCGTCCGAAAGAAATTAAACAATTTATAGTTACTTAATAACATCACACTGTAAAACTCATCTTGAGTTATTAAATGCTTTACTACATAAATTTCCCATTAGTGGACCTAAGCCTGCTGTACCCTTTCCCTCATAGAGATACAGCCATACAAACCCATAACCTGACTGTCAGTTTTTTCAGCATTACGCTTAATTTTAAAAAAATTATAATTTATATAATTTTACTAAACTTTTAAATTTAAAGTATGGGTCAGTCTTATAAACATTTGCTTCAGAAACAAAATCTTAAAAAATAATTTTAAGAAATTAAATTTTTAGTAACAATTTTATTTTTAATCTAATACAGAGTGAAAACAAGATTACATTAAAAAAAATTCGTATCCCTCAGAGAATTAGACACTAGTACATTTTTTAATATCATCTCTATTGGTGTCACGATTTTCAAGCATATGAAAATTATCACGTCTTATTTTGATATTACGTGATATTACATTATTTAGTTCAAAAATAAACTAATACGAGAACTTGTACGGTTATGGGTAAAAATAAAATCCCGTCGATTCTTGAGTCTAAAATCTGTACTTGAGTATCTCAATTCCAAAATTTCTTTCCACTTTACTGCCTCTCTTGAGACTGTTCTTATCCTATTTTCAAAATTGCAGCTCCTTAAAAGTATTGGACCTGGAAAATAAGTGAAAAAGCATGTTTAGGCTTTAAAGCCAATTTCAAAGCAGTAGAACATTTTTTAATTCCTTTAGTGCACCTTTGGGGTATAAGACGAAACTAAATATAAGCTTGATAGATGCTACGAGGTTTAAGATTTTTGTGATTATTTAAACAACGGTGTATTTTTTGTATATTATGAAAAAAAATAACGAAACTCGTTTTAAAACTCCTTTTATAAGGTATAATCTTGAAAAGTTTGTAAAAACATTGCTATTAAATATATTTTTAAAAATACTTATTATAAAATATGTATATTTAAAACAAGTGATAAATGGTTTATAATATTATGAATAAATGAAACAATTTTTAAATTCATTCCTTTAAATTTTTTGGTTCGTTTTAGTCAAAATTAACCAATGGAATGTTTAGTGTAAAAATATGCAACTATTCCTTGGTTTTGATAGTATTATTTTGTAAATAAATTTTCAGGTAAAATTAGAAACATAGAAATGCAAAGCTTATTTTATCTAAGAAATTTAGTGCAATAAAGAACTTTTTATTTTTTATTACGAATATCGTCTCCCAGAACGAAATCTTCTGAAATATTTATTTAAAGATAACATTTTTAAAAGATAATAGGGTTTTCCTTGAACTTTTTTTATGTGTAGTCCAAAAAGAGCCAAATGATCACCAAAAAATTCGCCAAGTTGACCTTCAATTTTTCAACATGTTATGCAACTGATAAAAGACGCCAAATAACGGGTCAAAATTTAATTTTTTGAGCTCAAGATTGATGTTTTAACATCAAATACCTGTACTTAAATATAAAGTGAGCTCTATATACTGTACCGTTCAACGGATTAGTATTAGATTGCTCGTTTATTCTATTTTACATTTTTACATTTCATATTTTTGACTTTAAAACTACACTGCGTTAGTTTAACTATTACATAATCACATGTTTGTTTTTTTATATATAAATAATGGAAGATATTGAACGAACTGTTAAATATTCAGTTTCGAAAGTAGCTTTATTACATTTATCAACTCAAACAATTCCCAACGATTAAATAATAAATTACTACAAAACAAAAATCAGCCTGCGGAAACTAAAAGTAATGCTTTGAGGAAATTATCTCTAAAGCTCATGGTCTGACAATAATTACGTATGCAAAGTATCCAGAAAACAACATTCTAACTTAGTTTTTTCTCTTCGTTACCATGGATATAATTCACCTGTATTCAAAATCAACACTGGAAACGGGATTTAAAGTGCGACCGACACGAAAATAAGAAATTTGCAAATTTTTATTTTCAAAAATTGCCATGCCGGTCACATATGCAACTTGCCAGGGGCTCTAATTATACTAATCCTCTTACTTATTAGTAACACATCAAAGAGCTTTAAACTTTACGGTGGAAAATAAACTTGGGGAAAGAGTTTTGTTTTTGAAAAATAAGTGTCGGCTTGCTCGCATTTGAAACTTTTTTAGTTTTTGTCAAGTAGTTTGTATCAGGAAAAGGGGCAGTTCATAAGTTGTTTTTGGAAAGCGGTTGGTAGCTATCTTCGTTTATTTAAACAGTACAATTCAAAAACTACAGTCCCTGGACAAATTATTAGACGCACTGTATTTTTTTAGTAATGATGAAAACATACCAAAGAATGCCATATCATTAAAAAAGATGTCGATATATGTATTAAGTATAGCAGATGGTATTTTCTATTCAATAGCTTAAGTTTAGGAACACAAATGTCCTTCTAAAGGTATTTTGTTCATCATTGATTGATACATGAAATCTTGCAGTGCGTCTAATAATTTGTCCAGGGACTGTAGGTGTTGCCATAAAGTCGTATCGTAGTTAAGTTCTTAGTCTATTAAAGACATTCATTTTGGAAAATCATCTTTGTTTATTAATGTCATTGAGTTATGCATTACAGTAAGGTAGTTAAGTATATTATAGCGGAAGGCCCAAGACGGTGAACAATTAGTGGTCAGTTATACGGCAGGAAGAGTGATTAATACCTGGTGGCTCTCGCGTGGTTCAAGCAAAAGTAACATCGGGGGGAAGTAATTGCATGGGGGGGGGGGGTGAAGGCTCCGTTCTGCTGCAAGGTGGCCACTCCAGGTCGATGCGGGAGCGACCGTTAAGTCGCTCTGCGGACGTAAAGAGAGGTGGAAGGTGTCGGTCAAACCCGTCTCATTATGGATTCACAGACTGTATGTGCCGATCGCCTGCATCACAATGCGCAAGGTTAATCATCGGTTCATGCAGGTTCCATCTATGGCTGCAAATGGCAAGGTTACCATTCTTGGCATGGGCATGCAGGTTACCATCTTGGCATGGCAGGTTACCAAATCTTGGCATGTGCACAGGTTACCATCTGGCATGGAAGGTTACATTTGGCACGGTTACCATCTTGGCATGGCACGGTTACCATCTTGGCATGGCACGGTTACCATCTTGGCATGGCACACGGTTACCATCTTGGCATGGCAAGGTTACCATCTTGGCATGGCAAGGTTACCATCTTGGCATGGCAAGGTTACCATCTTGGCATGCCACGGTTACCATCTTGGCAGGTGTGTGTCACGCTAAATGAATTTTAATTACCATCCAAAAAAACTTTGTGTCTAACACCAACTGAATTTCAACTTGCACCTCAATAAATCAATGCATTTGAAGATAATTCGATTATCTGTAAGGTAATTTCAATAACTTTGAAACCTAAAATAGTTGTATGGGAACTACTATTTGTGTATGTGCGATTTTCACAAAAACCTCATTATAACGTATATTAGATGCTGAGAACTTGTACTTTTAAGTTCTTAGCTCTTTCCTGTACATCATTAATAGTGTATGTAGAAGTGGCTGGTATGCGTTAAATCCGTCGACCGTAAGGGGGAATGTGCGCGCTGGATCTCGAGTCTCCAAACTCAAGTGCCTCAGTGTTAATGCAATGGGAAAAAAACTATTTACTCTGCCACATTTCTCTGGCTGTATTGAATATTTTTACAAACTTTTTGTTTAATAATAAATGTATAGATAACTTACAGGTCTCTATTTTCCCACTTTTTGAAATTGCTTCGAATATTTTATGTAAAATTATTTATTGAAAATTTAAAAAAAAATTTCGAACGAATTTCAAAAAGTGGGAAGATAGAGACCTGTAAGTTATCTACATTTCTTATTTAAAAAAAACCGTTTGTAAAAATATTCAATGCAGCTGGAGAAATGTGGCAGAGAAAATACTTTTTTCTCCATAGGATTAACACCTGATGCACTTTGCTTTGGAGGACCCCCGGTCCAGCGCACCCATTCCCCCTGAAACATAATTTGATTATCTGTAAGGTAATTTCTCTGTTGTTGCTGCTGCTGCTGCTGCTGCTGATCCCTGTTGCCCAGCTTGCTAGACCAGGTCTATGATATTGCACACTCTCAAGAAATCAATAACCAACAATGGTAGCTCAAGAAGATCTTCTTTATGGAGTCCCAAGCATTCAAGGATGTGCTCTGGAGTGGCTTGGCCTTTGGAACACTTGGTACAATTTGGGAATTCCTTTTCTTTGTTGTTATATGTCAATGTTCTTAGGTGGCCACTACGAAATCGTGTTATCGTAGTTTGCTCCTGTCTGCTGCACCGAAGGGATAGAGATCCGCCGGGACGATTACTCTTGTACCAATGGTGCACAGGGGGAATGGCAAATGCAGACCGAACAAGGCATTTATGTCTATAGAATAGGTAAGAGACGCCGGGGTAAGCAGAGGCTCGTTAGTACCCCTTTTTGCCAGGGCATCAGCCATTTCGTTACCTGCAAGGTCTACGTGGGAAGAGATCCACTGTAAGTGAATCTCACGAGATGATGAGAGCCACCTCGCCTAGCTCTAATGCACTTTAATTCAACTAAAACCAAATAAAAAGATACCCATAGCTCATATAAGTCTCTAAGTTCTAGCGAGACGTTTATTCTACCTAATCCAAACCAGGATGTACAACGCAGGTGAAGGAACATCTGCCTTCTAATTGTACAAATAACAGCACATAAAGATTGTGCCGTTCTTTTCCACGCGACAGATATAGAGGCCAAATCAGATTTAATTCGGGACGAATTGTAGCGTTCCAAACAGGAAAAGAATTTAAGCGAACGACGGAAGCCTTCACCATGTCGCGGTTAGTTAAAAAGTTTTCTTACTATTATTTTTTTTCCAATTTTCTGTGTTCACGCGAGTGAAGGTGCGTGAGTAAATTAGTGGGATAAACAATTTCCGTCTAGGAGATTTTTTTTTGTTTTAAATTCGTTTTTTAATTCAGTTTTATCAAGGTGAACTTGGTGGAAAAGCTTTTGTAAAATAAAGATTTATGCGTGTTGGGGTTTAAATTGGTTCCGAAATTATTTTTGATAAGAATTTCAGGCTATTACTTTTTCATATAAAGGAGGAATATTTCATTTGCCTAAACATTGCTGAAGCTTTAAAAAGTGGCAACTATGAAAACTTTCTGATGTTATTAGTTTAACTTTATTGGAAAATAAATTCTATTTACTTAATAAGTTTGATTAATCTAAAAATCTTTGTAAAATAATAAATTTAAACTTTCAACACAATCCTTTGGGTTAATAAATTCCAAAACAAACAAGTTTGCGCAAAATTTTATTTTTGTTTTCTAGTGTTTTTTTATAAATTACCATATTGTGTGAAAATTGTTAAAATAAGTTCTTATTTTTACTTTCAATGTTGATGAAACTTTATAAACAATCAATCTACAAAATACCTCACCAAATAATAAACTTTCAAAACTAAGACCAACTTTTAGATTTTGTTTTTTATTAAAATGCATGCGTTATAAACTTGGGTAAAATATGTTAAACTAATATTACACCTAATACTTTTTTTAAAGTAATACTTTTTTATTTTGCAAGAACTTTATATTTGAGTCAAAGTGCATCAATCAACAACCTAAACTCTAAAAAAAATCCCTCTAAATTAATGATTCCCACACAAGTCCTCGCAACATATTAAATCAGAAACAAGCAACTTATCCTCTTCCGCATATTCTGTGACTAATAATCCCTTATGTGCCTTAATTAATATAACAACACAAAGCTCAGCCTTTTGTCCTGGGTATTATGAGTTTCTTCAGGACAAAAACTGCAGCTTTTTCTTGCGCTCCCTTGACACAGGATAACTAATCGTTTCCTAAAACCCCATGCAACCTGAGCCTCCGCTACCATTAATATCTGCCGCCAACTTAAAAGATATTAAAGGGAAAAGAAATAATCTTATGAATATTATCAACGACTTTTGGGTGTCACAGCGGGCTCATTAAACAACGTCAAAGTCGTCAAGTTTGACACTAGATATGGGGCCGCTGATAGTGGGAAAGTGACGTATTCTGATACATAGTTGAACCACTGAATGTATAAAAAGGGGTCTATAAGGAAAATATCTCAACAGGGCTTTTTTTAACTTTCATTGTTTTTTTAATCGGTCTGCTTTGTTGGTGACTTAGAATTGGCATATTCCCCAGAACTGAGAGCCATTTTTCTGTGGCACCATCTAAGCGACTCTCGCTACCAGTTTTGACGCCGATATTTTAATTTTGAAGACAGTACCCAAGCTTGGATACTCAAGGGATCTTTTACTTTCCACATAATTCCTCGAATGTATAAAAAGGGGTCTATATGAAGGAAAATATCTCAACAGGCTTTTTTAACTTTCATTTTTTTTTTAATCGGTCTGCTTTGTTGGTGACTTAGAATTGGCATATTCCCAGAAACTGAGAGCCATTTTTCTGTGGCCCCATCTAAGCGACTCTCGCTACCACTTTTGAAGACGATATTTTAATTTTGAAGACAGTACCCAAGCTTGGATACTCAAGGGATCTTTTACTTTCCACATAATTCCTCGAATGTATAAAAAGGGGTCTATATAAAGGAAAATATCTCAACAGGCTTTTTTAACTTTCATTGTTTTTTTAATCGGTCTGCTTTGTTGGTGACTTAGAATTGGCATATTCCCCAGAACTGAGAGCCATTTTTCTGTGGCACCATCTAAGCGACTCTCGCTACCAGTTTTGACGCCGATATTTTAATTTTGAAGACAGTACCCAAGCTTGGATACTCAAGGGATCTTTTACTTTCCACATAATCAAATGACATGCGTGACCTCGATTTTCCCATTCAGAAAATCGGACGACTCAGCCGGGGATCGAACCCTCAATTCGTGGCTAATGAGGGGGACACTCCTTTTGATATATTATTACGAAAAAAGCATGCAAGAAAATCTTGTGGATGTGACGTTTTTTTAAATTTAACCATTTATTTGTATCATGAATGAAAATTATTTAAAATTTGGATTATAATAGATAAGAACACAACGCTTTTCGGGTTTCGAAATACGGGTTTTCGGTATGGGTAAATGTAAAATGTCTTCAGGGTAAAAAAAAATACTATTCTTGAATAAGAAGAATCCAAAACGTGGGGGAATAAGGGAAAAACTATCGGTATTGTGTAAAAGGATAAGAAAAATATGGAAAAAACGAGCCAATTAAAATAAGCGCATAGTAGAATCCAGTTTATAAAGCAGAATTTTATTTGAAAAGATAACTTTAGCAATAACTATACATCAAATGAATTGGCTAATCTTTGTTATTAACCCATTTTATCACATAATGTAATACAAAACTGATAAACTAGTTCCATAACAGAATTAAGATGAACAAAATACTAATAAATATTAAATTTTAGTACCCTTACCTTGGCTAAAGTTTTTTAAATAGGAATTTCTACCATTATTCCATTTTTCCGCTTAATTTCCGACAAACTTTAAACGCCCATCAATGTCCTTTGGAACAATTCTTAGGTCAATATAACAAAAAAAACGTCTGCAATAAAAAAATTTAACCACCTTCTTAACTCCCACACTGTCGTCCAAGTGATTAATGAATTATTCCGCGCGATATGGAACATTTTTTTTCATGTTCCAACAGGACTTTTAGAGTCGCACACGCAAGTCAGAAATGAGCTACATTGATAAAATTCTAATAGTCAATTAAATGATTTTCAGTAGAATTAACTTAAAAATGATAATTAGAATGAAATTTAAGGAATGTAGTAATATGTTATCAATCTCTAACTTAGGGTTTTGATTTACAAGACAACATCGTAAAATTTTTTTTCTCATTAATAACTTATTCAATCGTGTCGACATAATTTTTCTTCTCCTAAATAACTTATTCAATCGTGTCGACATAATGGAATACTAAGTTACGATAAAAATGTTAGTTAAAATTGTGTCACATGAACGTCGTGATATGCTATATTTGTTGTTCATCGTCAAAATGGACTAAGTTCTTTTTGATAATTTCACAGTCCAGCTTAAAAAGCTTCATCGAGTCTCATTACTTTTTCAAATTATTTCTCCATTCTTATCCGACTGTAAGTTTGATTTACAGACTTCATAAAAGTATTTTTGGTCTAGCTCTAAAACCATATTCTACTTCCACCTAACGTTCGCCTATCATGCGAATGGTCCCAGGTTCGGGTCCGGGCATCGCCAAAGTAACTGCCGACCTATAAACGGCCCGTGCAGCCAAAAATGTCCGACGAATAATACCCCGTGTAGAGGGAGTGCACGTTAAATATGCTTCAAAGTCCCAACGCTGCGTACGATGTCGCCCTTAATGGTTGCGTTGGGTGCCTACTCAGGTGTCGGCTCGTCACTCGACTGTGGTTCTAAAATATGACGCCCGTCGCCAATAGCCCTCGTGTAGCTCTAGTGCGACGATAATTCAAACTAAACTATAAACTAAACCCCTATGACTCGGAATCTCACATTTGTAACCGGGGCAAAAAGTTACTAGTTAGTAATAGTAATGAACTCTTTTCTTGTAAAAGGAGGGCGAAAAAAAAGCATTTTTTCCCCTCCAGAAATGTTATTGATGACGTCTCGAGAGGAGGTTGAAGACTTGCATGTATGTATGGGGAATTTTAACCCCTTGACGCGCTAATGGAGTTTTATGTTTCATCATTCATCATTCGAAAGTTCCATCAAGTAATTCTCGAACAAGTATTGGATCTATGGAGTGATGGATTGAGTTTAGTTGTAAGACGATAGGGTGGGTTGACGAAATTGTAAATGTTTTTTTTATTGAACGGAGTTTTGTATTAACAGCCATAACATTTTAAACTTAAAGTAGTTCTATATTTGAATTAGTGATCCCAATCATTTGCTAAATACCATTCAAAGCATAATTTTTATGAAATTAGGGAAATTTCAATTTTGTTTATTGTAACTGCAGCGTTTCTGAGAACCTTTTATTCAATATACTTTTTACGCATTGTTTAGTTTTCATTATTCAAGTCAAGTAAAATCATCCAATTTTATGTCCATTATATCTCCCCAATTATTAATAACATAATTTATCACTCTAACCCTGTAACATATTAAGTTAATCATTAAACATCGTTTCGTACAAAAGTATAGAGTAATTATGACCAGGCGTACTGCATTTCACAGAACAGTTCAGTGTATTTCAACTATGTAGTTATAAAAATTGTGCAAATAGTTTCTATTTTTTTATAGTTTTTCAAACAAAAACAAAATAGAAGTTAGGAAAATTGAATGATAATTTCATAGTCAAAAAAATAATCACTCATACAAATCTTGTTAGGCTAAAAAGATTACAAACATAGGCTGAAAAAGTATTAAAAATATTTGTTTTTTTTTAATGAAAATCATAAGCGAACTTTGTTTTAGAGTTCATCATAATAAGATAAATTTTTGATCATACCCATAATCCTAAAATTAAAAATTATAGTAAAAATGAGTTATTTTCTTTTCGGTACCAAAGTCTGTGAGTTAGATTCCAATTTCAAACAAATACAGATATTTCAGTAACTGTGTAAAATCATCAATTAGAATGTAGATATTTAAATTTATCTTATCACATTGTCTATTACGTTTTCATCTTAACAAAACCAGTCAAATTCTACTTACAACTATGCCATCCCAAGTCATCGATGATATCAGGATTAAATACGATTTTACCAGGGAAAATGGTACTAAAAATAGCCGGAAGTGTAACCTGAGAGATAAAGTGTCAGATAAGGCTCTTGCTCGGAAATTGAGTTGAAAGGATATGATTAGATTAGACTTATTATAAACCTCTTCAGCAGTGGTTCAGCATGCGACATCATTTGTTTTAATATAGATTCACTAGGTATTGGCATTATGTAAGCCTTTGAAAACAAAATCACCATACACAAAATACAGTTCTAATTTAAACTTTTACTTGCCCAAATTTCTTTCGTAAATATGATTATTATTCTTTATCGTCTTAAAAATGATTTGTAGTTCCAACAAGAATTTAGTAATATTGCCTTGCTCTAAAAACAACAGCAAAACCTATAACTATATTTAACAATATATCTTTTAGAATAAGGATTCACAACTTTCAAATAAACAATTAATAATTTGTATTTTTACAAAAACGAATCGCAATTTATAAAAGACATCTTAATAATTTTGTCCAATTAACGTTATTAACTTATTGTGGTAGCTTAAAAAAACACATTTACTTTTTATTTTGAATCTTTATCTTGTATTGTAAGTAAACCATATTAGGTTTTCCACGCATTACTCTGCGTTCTGTAAAACGATTTTTACTTTTATAAGAGCCACATAAAGGAAAAGCTACGAACAGGGGTTTATTTGGCCCTTAATAATACTATGCAGAATATGATTTTTTTTTGCTCAATTTTCAATTTAAGAATAAAGTATACATTTGAAAATGATTGTATTGGAAGATTTAAAGTATTTTTAAAATCATTTATGGATTTAACTCCTTAACGGCAAATTATTATGAATGCCATTAACACCTTCATTTCTGTATAAAAACAACAGTTTATTAAATTTGTTTTTCGTGTAACTAAATTTATCCTACATAAATTGCTTAGAACTATAGTTTTCATTTGTCTTATATTTTGTGCATCAAGATAAACTTAAGAGGGACTGTCAGTCCCATAGATCTAATGCTTTAGTTTTGAAATCACAACTTTTTCAAACGAATTGCATTGCCATGCTATCCCATTTTCACCACGTATGGGAATCATCATAACATCCATTTAAAACAAAATTGAAAAGAAAATAACATCCGGTTATATAATTATTAATTGATAAAGTTTTAAACTAGTGTCGCCATCTGCTGCATATTTTTTGGCATTTTAAAAATTGAAAAATACATAATTAAATAACTAGATAACATTTTCGTTTCAAATTTGTTTCATTTCAATGTTATGTTGATTCCCATACCTGGGGAAAAAGGGCTAACTTGGGAAAGCAATACTTCTGCAGAAGTTGTGATTCTAAAACTAATGCATTAGCTCTATGGGACTGAAAATTCCTCTTAAGCAGAAAGCTTATTTTCACGTGACTAATTTTCTTGCCAATCGCCGTTAATGGTTAATGATGAAACATAATTTATCGTAAAAAAAAACTTTGCTGATTGGAGTATGTGAGAATCCGGTATATTTTAGCTTCCACACTACGTTTATAACGTAAAAAGTAGAAGGTATTATAGTCGTTCTGTCTGTCCGTCACCCACTTTCATAGCCCAAACTACAAATGCTACGGACAAGTGTGATACGTCAAAAAATTCAGCGCATCGAAATTAGAATATATTGAAAATTTCATAGAATTCGAATTCGAAGTACTTGAATTAAATAAAAAACTGCAAAATTTAATGCTATTTTAAAAAGCATAGGAAGCCATTTTTATTAGGATTTAATCACCATGGCCATTCGCAACAATCAATCGAGAAACTTTAATTCTTTTAGACAATAAAGTAAAATAAATTTATTTTTGCGACATCGATCAGTTTGAAATGACGTCAAATGCATTTCACTACGCGATTCTTTGTACGTTGATATGAAATATTTTCATTCTATTTAAAAGCGGGGAATATTACATATTTATTCTTTGAAATATAAATTAATTTTTGCAAACGATAAGAATAATTATTGAATTTTCGAAATAAAATAAATGAAACTAGCCAATTTTAGCATGTAAATGTTTAATATACAATCAATGCTGTGTTTGGCGCCTTTTTACCTGTTTAACACAACTGTTGTGTGGAGGCGGGTTAAGTGACAGATTCTGCTACAAACCTACTTGTTTTTCTAAACAAACTTTAAAGGAAATGCTTACTACTTGACATTACGTGAATAATGTACACATGGGAAACAATTTATACTAGGTTACCTGAGAATAAGAGCCGAGGGTACATTAAATCTTGATCGGTGATCAAGAAATGCGTCAAGAGCTTCACTTTCTGCTCTGAAATATACAGAGTCACGTAAAAGAATGTCCGGGTTTCAAATTGTAAGAGTATTGTGGTTGAAGTGTAATTGTAATGTGGTTGAAGGTGACGAATAAAGAATAACTCCAACAGTTTCAGATAAGCGCATGCGCTTGTACCGCTACATCGTTTTCACAGTTGCAGTGTCATCTATTCAAAATTGCATTCTGAGCGTAAAGCGTTTTAGGAAGAATTGCATTTTCGTTTGGATGTGTGCCGTATCACTAAAGGCGCACACATTGAGCACTTATAGGAAAAACTAAGTTAGTTTTCCCATCAATGTCATGTTTGATTTGTTATATTTAGTATAAAATAAACTCCTGTAATATACATTAAAACTTAGACATTGTTTTACGCACACCCTGTACTAAGTATTAGTAACTGAATCATTACTTTTGAAGATACATCGAACTTTCTTCTTGTGTGTAACTGTATTTGATAGTGAGGCTTTGGTTTACAGTTCAAATCAAAACGAAAAAGATAGCTCTTGAATTTTTAGATAGTCCGAACTGATTTTGTTCGCTTTTAGAAGACCATAAAAAAATTCATATGTGATTTTTAAAATTCAAACTAATTTAAGTATAGCAATTTATTTTGGTATAGGTAGTTGGTTTCAGATAGCTTAATTCCTTCGAGGTGTTATTCATGACTTCCTTCGATCGCTGCTTCAGCTTCTTTGTTCCCACGTGACATTGATTCGACAATCAATGCTAGATAAATAATTTATTTTCACTCAATATTTCTGTTGCCACTCAAGACCTAAAACATGCCTAGTTGAAAAAAAAGTACAACTAGAATTTTAGCAATACATTAAGGTTGTATATGTGTAGAGATCAGACATGTCCAACTCATCTGGGGGCGCCAGAGGGCGTCTCGATCGTCATAGTAACTCTGGAAGGAAGGAACCGGAAATAACTGTGACCGTGTGGATGGGTATTAAAAAAACTAGGGAAGACGAAAATATATTGTAATTTTAAAAGGGCGTCTTTGTAATTCTTTGTTTTGTATTAGTTGATAATTCTAAACTAAGTTTAAAATGTTATTAAATCAAACTTCTAAATCTTTCATCGTATGGGTTGGTGTTTCGAGTCAGCTTGAATTTCTATTTCTATCGCCATAAAATGACGAACATCTACAATATGTAATATTAATTGAACCTTTTTTGAAGGAATTCGGTCTAGATTTAAATATTTTCATCAAATACATTCATTAAATTTAAACATTAGTACTTTCCATTAATGCATTAATTAAAAATTAATTCCTTGGACGACAACAGAAAAATACCCAACATAATTCAACAATCAAAACAAATAGTAATTACGCATTAACCCCGAACCAGCATTCCATCAAAGCTCTTCCCTCTGATCAACCCCAGAGCTTCATTAAATACATTTCCATCAGATTAGCAAAGCAAGAGAATTTATAATCCTCCGAACTTAAAATCGGAATATTTTCCAAGAAGATGGAGCTTTAATTTAACAAATTGCTTCGATGCATTGATTCACAAACTGGATTAAGGGGAATTAGTCGGTACAGGAACTTCTTTGTTCCAACCAAGCATCGAAAGTCCATAATTACTTACAGTCCACTATGAAACACGTTGGTTCTGCTAAAACATATTCTGTGTTACGTGGTAGTGGGTGGCTTGGATTGGGATCCCACTTTAGTTTCTGATTAGATACAGTACCTGGACAAATTATTAGACGCACTGCAAGATTTCATGTATCAATCAATGATGAACAAAATACCTATAGAAGAACATTTGTGTTCCTAAACTTAAGCTATTGAATAGAAAATACTATCTTCTATACTTAATACATATAGCGACATCTTTTTTAATGATATGGCATTCTTTGGTATGTTTTCACCATTACTAAAAAAATACAGTGCGTCTAATAATTTGTCCAGGGACTGTACTAACGGGATCAAATTGAAAGTGTAGAATCTGAGAGATATGTGTATGAAAGAGTTGCTTTGTTTTCGACGAGATGAGTTTTCGGTTACATTCAAAGAGTTCTATAGTAGGGTAGAGGACCGACTCGTACTGTGCTGTCATCGGCAGTCATGGCTCACTAAGGAGCGAGAATAAAGTGGCAGAAGAGCTAGTTTCGGTTTAGAGGCCAATTGGAATCGAAGCTATTTAGGGGTTTTTTGACTATATTTTAACTGGCTTATAAATGTTACCAAATGCAGCAGTTCACTTGAAATTTTGATACTGAGAAAGGAAGTACACCCAGGGCAAAGGCGGGAATCGAACGCGCACCCGTTGCAGCGCGTGAACTGCTAGCGTTATCTCCTGCGATCCAAACCACTCGGCCATCGGGCCCCACATGCCACTCGATATTTTCTGCGTGTTGGTCCATGGTGCTGTTGTCAGCTTCAGTCTCTACCCTACTATAGAACTCTTTGGTCATTAATAATTCCTTCCAGCTTTCATTCCTGACTTCCTTAATCAGTGCTATGTTCTGACGTGATATTGATTAACCAATTGAGGCTCGAGAAAGAATTATCATTCAACATTTCGGTTGCCACTCAAGACCTGAAACATGCCCATTTCATATTTTGTAATGGGCTTGTTTCACGAGGGATCTGGCAACAGCTCTGCTGTCTTGTTTTCATTTTTCTCGAATTACTTTTGTTGATACTCAAAATTGAGTTTTCTAAGAATAAGTTATTTTAGTTGTTATTTTTTAAAATTACAACTACTTTCTGTGCTGTTGGTTGTTTTAATCATTTATCAAGGAAAACTTGCATTGGAAGAAGTTGGAAGTAAAAAAAAATAACTAAAATATTATTAGAAAATTCAATTTGGAATACCAAGGCAAAAGTAATTCGAGAAAAATGAAAACAAGACCGCGGAGCTGTTGCCAGATCCCTCTTGAAACAAGCCCATTGTATGATCTGAAACACATGTTTTTAAGATTTTTTCATAGTCATCTTTTACATTTACTAAAGTTATGCAATTTACGAAAGTTTTTCGGTGCAAAAAGAATTTTACTAGACATGATTCTATGCCATGACACATACTTTCTCACATATTTGACGCACGCATGACAGAATGCTCACGCGTCTGAGCATTCCTCACGATGGTAGAAAGTCCAACAATTGTTGATTGAAGTTTATTAATTTTTTTGGTTTGTAATTCTACAATTACCTTTTTTCGAGCTGGGGCAAGTACATATCATGGTATTTGGGTAAATTAAAAAAAAATGATGCATATCATTGATAAATGGCATTAAATAGTTTTCATCCAAAAGTATATTTACGATAATGTAAAGATATCTTTGCAAAATATGCATCGCTAGTTGTGACACGCACACGTTACTGATCTGAAGTTTGAAAACATCGAAACATTTCCCAGGGATAAATAGACACAAAAATGTTATTTTATTAGGATTTAAAGCAAAAAAAGTCATTACTAAGTTTTAAAAATAGTTTAAGAAACTATATTTTAAATTTAAAAAAAAATAGGTCGGGACGAAAATGGACTATTTTTAATATTAAGACCCTATAGAGTCCCTGTGGTTCTATCCTTTAGGTTCCCTGTGACACTGCTAGCAAAGTGTGGGGATATACAAATACAAAAATTGTTGACCAACAAACGGCCAGAGGCCCAGCAAAGTTGGTCAAAATAAATCTAATACTTTACCAGTTTCCAATGACTATCAAGATTCTTCTTAAAATCTTCTACTCTCTTCGAATACACCACATAATCTGGTAAAGCATTGCACTCATTGACAACTCTATTGTAAAAATGTTTTCTTACCTCCCTTCTAAAGCATGATTTATTCGATTTCTGATCATGTCCTCTGGTCCGGCTATTAAAGGTAAAACCTAAGCCCTCCATGTCTCCCTGTTTCATGAACTTGAATAACTGAATCACACCTAGCTCATCTATTTTCCAGGGAATACATGTTATGATAGTGGGACTAGAAATCAAACCAGTTTGCCATGTTGAATTCCACCACCTCCCGAAATTTAAGTCTCAGTTAATGAACGTGAAATATGGGTCCCGACAAAAGCGAGCCAGGGACTAAGTAAAAGCTAATGAACTGGGCCATACCTTCCAAAGTGACACACAATCTTTCTTAAGCCAATTAGCTTCGGGGGGCTTTAAGACGTTAGCTGGGGACCTAAGCCTATTTCAGTTCGGATTTCACTGCTGGAACTCTGGATGACTAAAGTTATCCCTGAGCGAGAGATTTTTGTCGTTATTAAAATAAGTTCGCCTAACCTGGATTAGGTTTCGCGGATGGGTAATTATTCGAAGCATGTTGTTTTGGTTCATTTTGGATTATTGTTTAATTTTTAAATGTCTAAATGATGTCGGGGAGGGAATGCGGATGTGGTTTCAAATGGCTTAATAGAAAGTTTTTTTTTTAGAATGTCAAGTGTGACATGTTATATATCAAAGTATCTCTTGTATAAAGTGGTAAAATAAGGAAGAGTCTGATATATTTTGAAAAAGTTTAACAAACCAGCATCAAAGAATTTTTTTTATGACCATTCCAAAGAAAATATTAACAAATAAATTTATATACACGGTGTCAATTAGCTTAACTTTGATTAAGTGGTAAAATGACTAGTAGTACTAATACCTAAGACGAAACTAAATGGTAAATAATTACTTGAATACAATTCAATCATTATTTTGCTAGACTGGGTGAAAGAAGAATATTAATTTACTACCTGTAAAATATTATTTCAAGTCAAAATCTCAATTTGGATGCAAAATACACATATCGATCGTTTGGTGCATTTATTTGGTGACGCATTTGTTGAGAACGCGAAGATCACAACAGAATTCCATTTCAACAATATAGAGCCTTTAACCTCGAACAACTAACCAGAAAAAAAAATTCCTTACAACCCACAGTAGCTCAAAATTGTACAACCCAACTAAAAAACCTCATTTGTTAAATTCAAGTATGACGCATTAAGTCTTTCGATTCCAGTCCTTCTCAAATACAAATACCCAAGTCCTTATATCTGAGAATCCCAATGGGCTGGGGAGCCCAGTCGGTTAGGCATTCGCCTAGCATGCGGTAGGTCCCAGGTTTGGGTCCGGGCATCGCCAAAAAAACTGCCGACCTATAAACGGCCCGTGCAGCCAAAAATGTCCGACAAATAATACCCCGTGTGTGGGAGTGCACGTTAAATATGTTCTAAAGTCTCAACGCTGCGTACGATGTCGCCCTTAACGGTTGCATTGGATGCCTACTCAGGTGTCGGCTCGCTACTTGACTGTGGTTCTAAAATACGACGCCCATCGCCAATAGCCCTCGTGTAGCTCTAGTGCGACGATAATTCAAACTAAACTAAACTAAACTTGACCTATCTGATGCTATAGCTCCATCTGCTAGCACCAAAACTCCCCAGCCACTTCTCCTCCGCAATGTCCAGCCATCTTGCTAGTGGTCCAGCCTCTTATTTTTCCTTCTGATTGATAAAAATTTATATTTTTATTGGAGTTTCTTCGCCATGTCTCTATATGTGGTCAAGCCACCTAAGTTAAACAATTTGATGACCGTTAGTGAACAAAGCTCTTAAACATTCAGTTGTAAACTCATGATTGTATCTAATTCTCCATATTCCATTTCCTGTTATTGACCCAAAAATCCTTCTTCCTACCCTTACAATAAATTATTAATAACATATTTTAAACATTTCGCAACAACAGGAACACAGAACAACTACTTCATACAAAACAGGACCAGCCCTATCACATACCAAATTTAAAGGGAAACTACATTACTGACACCTGGAACCAAGATCCCACTTTCCCAACCATGATGAAAGGAATACATGTTCACATTCAGGACACGTTTGGGGAAGTTTTTTTTTCCCTTGGCCTTTTTTTAAAGGGAAAAAGATCCTTAAATGCTGCCGCGCATGTAAATTAAATCTTTTATTTCTAGGGGTTATTTCTTTAAAAAAAAAGGTTAAAGAATGAATCTCGTGTGGGGGCGATAATAATGAGACTGTGTTTAACCCTCTGAGCTTCGAATGCGGAATTTTAAGGAGATCGCCTATTAGCAGCGGACAGGGTTGCCGGGATTTTGTTTCTTTCTAAAGTCTTGGTTTTGAAATAAATTCGCCAAATGATCTGTTTCGATAGTATTGATAGCGTAGCAAAGAGAGCATGGAGGATGCCATCTCATGTTTTATCGTCGTCTTCACGATCATGTTAACTGATAAGGTTGGCATGTAAATGGTCGTATATATGGGACTGGTGAACGTTAAATCTGTAGTGATTCAAGGCCATGAATTCGCTTGTAATGTCGTTGTATAATATCATTTGGTGCCTGTTTATCAGCTTCTTCATTAGCCTGAAGTTTTTGAAAAAAAAAAACTTCTACTGCCAGGTTTCCAGGTCAGGCGCTACTGCCAGATTTTCCAACTACGCACATAATTTTTAAAATTTTAGTTTTTAAACGTAACTAAATTTTAAAATTTAAAGTATGGACGAGCAATTTAAAATCATCAGCTACAAAAAGGAATTAAAAAAGCAAAGAATTTCAATTTTCTTTAATTAAAAAATGAATTTTGATCCATCCCATTCAGTAAAAACAAAGTTACACCTAAGCCAATTTGCTTACCCCTCCCAGAATTAAATCTCTCGGTAATTTAACTATAACTATTTGTCTCCAAATTGGCGATTTTTCGCCAAATCCTGTACTTTTTTTTACAAGCTTCTATAAAGCTCTTGATATTAAGAGTAAAAGGCTTATCGAAGGTGAAGATATCGAGACTGGGATAAAACTTCATTTGGTAACATTAGCATTAACATCATTTCGCCCGATGTAACGCACGGTTAAATAACAAAAAAGTGGTAAACACGAGGAACCTAATTCTTTTAGAGAAGGATTCCATTAAAGCTTGTTTAGGAACACAAAAACACAAATAGCGGATAATGGTGTTAAATTTCCATAAGCAGTGGAAATGTAGTAAGTGTGGGGGTGTATCAACTAGGTTAAGTGCGTTTTAATGCAAAGTAAACAGGTACTTTATTTTTACGAATGGAGTAAAAGATGTTTAGTTTCCGAAGTTAAAGTTTAAACGCTTTGAAATTTTTTAAATATATTTCAAGTAAACTATGTTTGATACATTCTTAAATCTTTTAATGCTCAATTGTTTTAAAATGAGATGGAATTAAAATAGTAATTAAGTTGATAATATTTAGTGTCTTAATGGGGTCCTTTTCATTTGAATGTAGGTTTTGTGTATCAATGTGTGACTATAATTAAAATTTGTTTCTGCAAAGAGCTGGTGCACGTTCAGTTAAGTGTGGTCCAAAATCCTCAAACACTTTCCCTTGCAAACATTTATTGCATCTTGCACGTCGTAACAGAACTGTCTTTAAATATACGAGTAAAATGACCATTGCGTCGTCTATAAATAGCTTATGGTTTCAATATGTTGTGTAATATACTCTTGGTGTAGCTGTGTGCCGCACACAAAAACCTCACAATAACATCCCCGCTAGATGGCAGTGATTTACTTCTGATTTACTACCAACTATCTAGAATATAATAATATCGTAGTTTATATGCCAAAGCAACTTTGTCTTCACCTTAACCTTAAGTTACCTTTAGGTATACGGGTTATAATGCAGGGTGTCCGTAAAAGAATGTCCGAGTTTTAATGGTATATTACAGGAGTTTATTTTATACTAAATATAACAAATCACACACGACATTGAAGGAAAACTAACCTAGTTTTTCCTATAAGTGCTCAATGTGTGCGCCTTTAGTGATACGGCACACATCCAAACGAAAATGCAATTCTTCCCATACTGTCTGCAGCAAGTCCGGAGTAATGGAAGCCTGTGCAATTCTACCTTTCAAGGTTGGTAAATCGTGGGGTAGGGGTGGAACGTAGACCCGATCTTTTACGAAGCCCCAAAGGAAGAAATCACAAGGCGTGATGTCAGGTCACAATTTGAAATTCGAATATTCTTTTACGGACACCCTGTATCTTTGGTAACTTCATTCTGCATTGATAACGTTAGCCTTTAACCATTACAACTCTGAGCTTGACTCTTTTATATAATTTTTTCTAAAATTATCGAATTTCTTGCATAAAAACCTTTACACTGAAACAAACTTTTTCTATAGAGGGTTTTTTAAAATTGCCCTTAAACATTACCTTTCTAACTCAACATATTTTTTTGCTTGTTTGTAAAGATAGCGTTAACATTTATTTTTTTTTAAAAAAATCTATTCATATTTTGTAAAAAAGAAATTGCTGGAAAGTTTTCTGTTAAAGTTCATAATAAACATCATATAACAAAAAGTCAAAAAGTTTTAGCAATGCAAATAATATGGTTCAGGATCAAATAAAAAAGGAACTGTACAAGCACTAAAATTGTAGAATTAATGTTTGACCTTAAAAACTACAATACTTAAATACACTATTTCTATTTATCCTATTTCTTTTCTAAATATAACAGATTCGATTACGCTAACACAACAAATACATCGCTCTGGCACGGAATATATGCTATAATTTAATCACATAAAAACTGAAATGTAAACTATATGGATATACCATTGTTGTTTTTATTTTGTACTATTTGTATTTTTCATCTAATATGCCTAGATTCTCATTTCCTTCTATCTTGTGCTTTACCCTAACAAATCCCAAATAGCTGTTTGGCGAAAAACAACATTCGGGCGCCGCAATAAGTACAAATAAAGTGTACGTTTCCAGGGGCAACCACTTAAAAACTTAGTCCAAGGTGTCAACGACACGGTTTGGGACATCCACGTGGCTTCGTTTAAGACTTATTTTTGTCAAAGTCCGGATAGGGAAGGTCCCAGGATTGCATGGTGAGCGGACATTAAGAGTGAATGAGCTCGAATTACCGTGGGTCTCCAAACCAAAGTCCCTATGTGTTCGCATCCATTGGAAACAATATTTTCTAAACCACATTTTCCCGGCTGTATTGAATATTTATATAAACGGTTTTGTTATACAGGGTGTCCGTAAAAGAATGTCCGAGTTTTAATGGTATATTACAGTAGTTTATTTTATACTAAATATAACATATCATACATGACATTGAAGAAAAACTAACCTAGTTTTTCCTATAAGTGCTCAATGGGTGCGCCTTTAGTGATACGGCACACATCCAAACGAAAATGCAATTCTTTCCATGCACAAGTCCGGAGTAATGGAAGCAACAGCCTGTGTAATTCTACCTTTTAAGGTTGGTAAATCGTGGGGTAGGGGTGGAACGTTGACCCGATTTTTTACGAAGCCCCAAAGGAAGAACCACAGATAGAACAATACTATTTGAAACTCGTACATTCTTTTACGAACACTCTGTATGTAAAATGTAGCTGCCTTAGAGGTCTCTATAATCCCACTTTTTGAAATGGATTCGAATATTTTTTTTATTTTCAATAAATAATTTTACACAAAATATTCTAACCAATTTCAAAAAGTGGGATTATAGAGGCATGTGAGTCATCTACATTTATCATAAAAAAAACCTTTAGTAAAAATATTCAATACAGCCGGAGAAATGTGGCTTAGAAAATATTTTTTCCATTGGATTAACATGGAGGCACTTGAGTTTGGAGACCCGCTGTCGATCGGGCTCATTGGCCCTTAGACGAGGTTCTGGTCTAAAAGGAATTGTATAATAAATTCACAATGTTTGTAATTATAAGCGGTTGTTAGGAGTAGTAATCTTAGTAACATTACTGGTACAAACATGTTTGTTTGAATTTGTAATTTTTAGCTTTTAGTTTGTTTTTGTTTAATTTTATGTGTTGTCTGGACAGGCCCTGGGGCTCCTTGGCAGCCAATATATTGTGTCTAAATAAAAGATTTTCTTTCTTTCTTCTAGCATTGATTTCTTAGTATAAATAGGGGGCTGGGGAGCCCAGTCGGTTAGGCGTCCGCCTAGCATGCGAAAGTTTCCAGGTTTGGGTCCGAGCATCGCCAAAATAACTGCCGACCTATAAACTGCCCGTCAACCAAAAATGTCCGACGAATAATACCCCTTGCAGAGGGAGTGCACGTTAAATATCCTTCAAAGTCCCAACGCTGCGTACGATGTCGCCCTTAATGGTTTCGTTGGGTGCCTATTCAGGTGTCGGCTCGTCACTTGACTGTGGTTCTAAAATATGACGCCCGTCTCCAATAGCCCTCGTGTAGCTCTAGTGCGACGATAATTCAAACTAAACTTAACTTAGTATAGTTAAAAAGATTTTTTTTAATAGAAGTAGATGTTAACATAGTACATTTTCTGTCGGTCTGTATTCCCCTTCCAAATTCAGTTCTATCCGTGCGATTTAAAAATATATATGCTTTTGTTAGAATGGTAAGTCGTCAGAGACCTATCTCTTGTTCTTTTTGTCCATTTGTCTGTACGCCCGGATGGACATCTGACTACCTGTCTGTCCGCATTCTATTTGAATAGGTTAGGTTTGAATTATCGTCGCACTAGAGCTACACGAGGGCTATTGGCGACGGGCGTCGTATTTAAGAACCACAGTCAAGTGACGAGCCGACACCTGAATAGGCACCCAACGCAACCGTTAAGGGCGACATCGTACGCAGCGTTAGGACTTTGAAGGATATTTAACGTGCACTCCCTTACACGGGGTATTATTCGTCGGACATTTTTGGCTGCACGGGCCGTTTATAGGTCGGCAGTTATTTTGGCGATGCCCGGACCCGAACCTGGGACCTTTCGCATGCTAGGCGAGTGCCTAACCGACTGGGCTCCCCAGCCCCTCTATTTGAATAGCATTCTAATAACTGGTGTTTGTTACCCAACATTTTGCTATCAATAATTTATTGAATTATGTCCACTGCATTTTCATAAAATATGAATTTTTCTTGTACAAAGTTAACTGCATCATTTTGACAAAGCTGTATGATTTTACAAAGTACTAATAGGGAAATAATGAAAATTATATTAGTAAAATTCCTTACACTGCCCGCATTGTTTAGTGCACAGTGTTAGCCCATGCGTTGCTTTTGTGTAAGTTAAATTGGCAGAAACGTTAATTAAATACTTCACAATGTTGTTGTTTCTAATGCCACTCGGTAACCGAGCCCGGAGTAGAGAACTACCCGATTTTAAGGCGAAGTGTGGCGGCTTCCGTTTTTTATTGAGCGCCACAAGGGAGGAAGTCCGACTTTTGCTCGCAGCATGACACATTCCGTTTTACAGGAAGGTCCCTTTCACACATCCATTCTCACTCACATATCGGAATTTTGATCCAGATCAAAGGCCGATAACCCCCTGATCTGGTACCCCAGAGGTATTAATTATACTTCACAATAACGACTGACAATGGCAGCTTATTTTGTAACTCAAATTTTTAACTTTTCAGCCTTTGGATTAAAGTTATTTTGAGATTTTCTTCTATCGAATTTTAAGTTTCAAATAAATTTTGTAATTGCAGGAGGATCGGTAGACAACAAGTAGGTTTGTAACAGAATCTGTCACTCAACCCGCTTCCACACAACAGTTGTGTTTAACAGGTAAAAAGGCGCCAAACACAGCGTTTATTCTATATTAAACATTTACATGCTACATTTGGCTAGTTTCTTTTATTTCGAAAATTCAATAATTATTACTTATCGTTTGCAAAAATTAATTTATATTTCAAAGAATAAATATGTAATATTCCCCGCTTTTAAATAGAATTAAAATATTTCATATAAACATACAAAGAATTTCGTATTGAAATATATTTGACGTCATTTCAAACTGATCGATGCCGGAAAAATAAATTTATTTTAATTTTTTGTCTAAAAGAATTAAAGTTTCTCGAGCGATTGTTGCGAATGGCGATGGTGATTTAATTCTAATAAAAATGGCTTCTTATGCTTTTTAAATGAGCATTAAATTTCGGCAGTTTTTTAAATAATTGAAGTACTTCGAATGTGAGTTATTTTCTGAAATTTTCAATGTCTTCTAATTTCGATGCGCTGAATTTTTTGACGTATCACACTTGTCCGTAGCATTTGTAGTTTGGGCTATGAAAGTGGGTGACCGACAGATGGACTGAACAATTATAATACCTTCCACTTTTTACGTTATAAACGTAGTGTGGAAGCTAAAAGGGATTTAAATGGATGATAGTCTCAAGAGGATATTATTATTCATAATTTTATTATTGCAAATAAATATTAGATAATTAGTCACACATTTAAATAAATAGTTTTGGTTCAAATAAAGCAAAATTTAATAGGCAAATAATTTATACTCGGTAACACTCAAGTTGCAACTATGTTAAACAAATGCATCAGGCTTACAAAACAGAAAAGCAAACGGACCGTAAATGAACAAAGAACTTCTTAAGCCTAAACTTTTTAAGGATAGCAATTCCGAAAATATTTCTTTTTTCTCATATGAAGTTTGGAATTGTAAGTTTTCTTTTTTCGGATTTTTGCTGGATGTAAATTGCTTTCAGCATATTAAAGGTTTCGAAAGTCATGTTTTACTTTTTTTCACTTGTTTCTTTTACTCCAGGTACATTCCTGTTATTTTTCCACGTTTATTGTTCAAAGGAATTCCAAAGAATTTCTCTAGTGCATGTAAAACAATTTTCTTTTAAATGTAAAATATTGCTTGGAAGGTTTTTCAATGGATATTGCATTTCTTTACATTCAATAGTAAACAGAAATATCCATGCATTGTATAATAAATGGAAATATTCAGGCATTCTATAACGAATTGAATCGCCATTATTATTCGGAATCACAGTATTTTCCATTGCCTTATATTTTCCAGATAAGAACTATCTGGCTTTGACGTAAACATTAACCAGAATTTATAAATAAGGTTATTTAACTATTCGTTTAAATTTTTTTGCTGCTTAATCGAAGAATTATCTTTTAACTAGATTTTCTACGGGTCTGTCAAAAAAACCTTTCTTATTTACACTAATTTTTTCGTCATTGCTATAAATAGTTTGTTTCTTTCAGTCTCAGATCAAAAACATTAGATTTTTTTAGATTAAAAAATCGTTTGCGGTTTAACTGCGCATGCGATTTCGTCAGACTTTTCAATCGTTCTGAAAGTTTAAATCTTAAGCCTAAACTTTAGAATGATTTTAACACACTCTTAAATGATGAATTCTAAAGAAATTCAAATACAAGGTAATCATTTTACAATATTAATATAATTAAATTTTATTTGTTATGGACATTTGGTATTATTTGTGTATTAACTACTATACTATTTTAAACAAAAATTAATATTAAATAGCACACACCGCTTAATTTCGACTTCACGTTTAGTAAACAACCAAGAGTTCTATAGTAGGGTAGAGACGAATCTTTCAACAGCAAGATGACCAACACGGAGACAATATAGGGTGGCATGTGGGAACGATGGCCGAGTGGTTTCGATCGCAGGGCCATAACGCTAGCAGTCGTGCACTGTAACGGGTGCTTGTTCGATTCCGCCTTTGCCTGTGTGTACTTCCTTTCTCGACATCAAAATTATAAATTAACTAGCACTTTTGCCACTCTATTCGGGCTCCGTAGTGAGCCATGGCTGCCGATGGCAGCTCAGTACGAGTCGTCCTCTACCTACTATAGAACTCTTGAAACAAACGAAATATGTCAACTGCTTAGAATTAATGAAAGATTTTTAAGTGTGGATCTGTGTGTGTGTAAGTTTTGAAATTAGGACCTACGTTCGAACAATTTTGTGAATTCATTAGCTTGATATCGTTTCCTTGTAATTTCATATTTCACAATTTTCGTGTTTCGTTGCATTTCTTTTATCTGGTGCTCCCAATCTCAACACGATGTATTGTTCTCTTATATTCCCATCAGAATATTCGTTTACTGCCAAAATATAACTAATGCCACTTTAATTAAAGCACAAAAAAGGACTTATTGTTAAAGTATCAACCGGCATTAATTGGTAATTTATTACTATTTCCATTTGGCAATCTGTTCAGTTTCGAGTAAGTTTCTTTTCTCTAGAAAAGCTTAGAGGATCAGTAACAGAACGGTAGCAGTTTTTGTGTGTTGTGCATCTATCGAAGCTTTACAAGTTCTCACCGTAAATGACTCCTAATGCTTGTAAACAGGATTAGTAACTTCATGGTATGTGTTACATTTACGAAACATTGTATTCTTAAAGGCTTTTGTATTCTTTTCAAATGATTCTGACAATGATGGAGTTAAGCTTCTGACAGGATTTGGTTAATTGTTTTGTAATCTAATTAGACCGTTGAAGCTGATTTAATTAGATTTTTCGGTCTTGTTTTGTTTAGTTGGTTGATAATGCAATAGGATTTGAATTGTCGCTTTGATTAGTTTTTGTTTTAGATAGACTGGGATAGAATAGATTGTGACTTTGATTATTTTTTTATAAGGTATTAATATTATATTTAATTATTAGAATAGTTTAAAATTAATTTTTGATCATCTCTATAAATAATATCTTTATGTAAAATAAATTACTCAGTTTCAATACATTTATATAAACCAGTAGGTTTGTAAGAGAATATGTCACTTAACCCGCTTCCACGCATATAATATTCCTCGCTTTTAAATAGAATGAAAATATTTAATATCAACATACGAAGAATCTCGTAGTGAAATATATTTGACGTCATTTCAAACTGATCGATGTCGCAAAAATAAATTTATTTTAATTTATTGTCTAAAAGAATGAAAGTTTCTCGATTGATTGTTGCGAATGGCAATGGTGATTTAATTTTAATAAAAATTGCTTCCTATGCTTTTTAAATGAGCATTAAATGTTGAAGTTTTTTACATAATTGAAGTACTTCGAATTCTTTTCTGAAATTTTGAATGTATTCTAAATTCGATGCGCTGATTTTTTTGACGTATCACACGTATCCGTAGCATTTGTAGTTTGGGCTATGAATGTGGGTGACGGACAGACAGACGGACTGAACGATTATAATACCTTTCCACTTTTTACGTTATAAACGTAGTGTGGAAACTAAAAATTGCATTGAAATATACAATACACATTCATCGGTAGACTTTTAATATACATTCATCGGTAGACTTTTAATATATTTTAATCGTGTCTGCACTTAAGAAAAGCCATGTTATTGTAACCGTACCAAAATATCTCTTTAGATTAGATCTTCTCTAATACTCTTTGATTAATTGTATAAAAATATCAATTTGAATTATTTCCTATTTAATCTTATTTCTCAAGTTTAAATATATCCGCGTTAATATCTCTCGAAAATACATAAAAGCAATTATATTAGTAATTTTGTGTTAGACTGCTTATTTTAAAACTCGAACGTTTCTTGTACGTTTTGGTAAAAAAAAGGTTTGTATTGTAATACTTTTCAAAACAAGAATATATAAATTTTGAGAATTCTTAAACTAAGTTTGGTAGGTCGCCAAATTCTATTGAATTCTTCTACAATACACATTTTAGCAAATTTATAACTATTGACTATGTAGTTCTTTTACAGATTTCTAAAGTCATTAGAAGTTAGTGGTTGTCTAATATAAAAAACTAAAATCTATCAAATGTATTACAAATGGTTGTGGTGGGTAGTGGATATTCAACAGAACTAAAATCTTTAAAAAAAATCGTATTTACCCATTGTCATTAGCTTTGTAAAACCCCAAAAAATCATGCATTTACTTAAATATTTTTCTTAAGAGACAAGTTAACATTAATGTACCTCAAAACTTTTTTTGTGAAAATATATTGTCGAATTAATAGGTTCAGTGATTTGCATATTCTTTAAAATGCTCTTTGCGCAGTAAAATTCTGTACTATAGAATATTTCTGACAATTTTATTGAAATAGCGTACATATTTAGTAAGCCAAAATGCTTGTTTTTGCATTTGCGATGAAATGGATGTTTGGCAATAAAAACAAGCAGAAAACGTTTTTAATTAATTGCATAAGAATGATATTTGTCGCAAAAATCTGTTAAGGGAGAATGGGCGCGCTGGACCGGGGGTCTCCAAACTCAAGTGCGTCAGTGTTAATCCAATGGCGAAAAAACTATTTTCTCTGCCACATTTCTCCGGCTGTATCGAATATTTTTACAAACTTTTTTTTTAAATAATAAATGTAGATAACTTACAGGTCTCTATAATCTCACTTTTTGAAATTGCTTCGAATATTTTTTGTAAAATTATTTATTAAAAATTATAAAAAATATTCGAACCAATTTCAAAAAGTGGGATTGTCGGGACCTGTAAGTCAGCTACATGCATCATATAAAAAAATCCGCTTGAAAAAATATTCAATACAGCCGGAGAAATGTGGCAGAGAAAATATTTTTTTCGCCATTGGATTAACACTGATGCACTTTGCTTTGGAGACCCCCGCTCCAGCACGCCCATTCCCCCTTAAACTTCACACATTTATAAAAATAATTAAATATATTTATAAAAAAAATGTTTCAAGTTGATTTTTTTTAAAAGCGAAATTTTTCTGTTCATGTGCATAAACTGTAATAAACAATTCAACTAACATTGCTGCACATTTAAGTACATCATGCTATCAAAGAAGGAAACTTTTAATCTAAAATAATTTTAAATATATTTGAAAATATATAACAAAATTGTAATTTAAAAGTTCTAAATCGCATTTCTTCTACTCTGAAGTTTAAATTCTATTTACAACTTTTAAGGAATGTTAAACAGATAGCCCGTCTAAAAAAGTTTCTCGAAGTAGTTAGAGAACTTCCCTTTAAACTACTCTCTAGGGGATAGTTAGTTACCGAGGAAATGGTTTAAAGTATTAAATAGTTAAGTCCCGGGCTCATAAAAGGATTTCCTTTAGTGAAAAATTCAATTAATTTTTAAGAAAAAAGTAGGATTACTATTTTAGATGCAAATAATGTAAGGTCAATAATAATGTAAGTAATATTAAAAAATATTACTAGAAGTTCTAAAAATAATAAGAGAAATAACATTCCATTTAATATACTTGATATATTAAAAAAAGATCTTTACTTAATATTTTAGTGAACAGTAACAATTAAAACAACTGGAATTAATTAAATAAATTTTAAATACTTTTTTTCTTGGTATTTTGTTAAATGAAATCTCAAGACTAAGGATTAAGTTTCACATCTGTTTTATTTATTTTCTTTATAGAAAAGATGAAATATATTAAGTTAAAGGTTTTTTGTTTTGTGCATTCTTTTACCTGAAGGTGTCTCAGATGTATTTTTTTTGTATTAAAAAAAAGGTTTATTAACTATACGAAAAACTTTTAAAGATACATTATAAAATTGAAGAAACATCTTTACGAGTTCAAATAGATGAAAAGGAATTTATAACTGACTGTTTTATCCTTAAACCCTTATTCTCATAAAGTAGCATATATGCTACCTGGGGTTTTCCCCTACTTTCTGTTTGTTAAGTGACGTCAGAGAGTATGTTGCATTGTTATTTGTTAGAAGAACAGTATAGAAGCTTCGTTCAGAGTGAAAAAATGTACAAAGTTAAAATTATTTTTGTTTTAGAGGAAGGTAACTTGTTGGATTGTTGTGTTTGTGCATCATGTCTCGTCGTCTGTACAAGGAAAGTTCATTGAATTATTTTTCATATTAATTTTTTTTTTACTTTGAAAAATATTTTTCACATTTCTTGTGTTCTGCAGTTTTAAAAAATTGCTTAAGTTGTTGCAATACCGCTGTTTTTGGAAAAAATACAAGCTAAAAACTGAAGGTTGCATAAATGCTACCTTTTATAAAACTCTAATTACTGCACTAATTATTTTAGAAAGGTTATGACACTAAATAATCTTTATTTTAGCTGTAAAAAAACAGAAAAAAATTAAAAATTAGAAAAAGTATAAAAAAAATCGATGATCATGAGAATGAGGGTTTGTATTTCTATCAAATGAATGACAGAATCATCGATTACTTATTTTTAGGAAATTTTCATCGCAATGCCAAGACTCGGTCTGTTTTGTAACCGAATAGCTTCTTTTTTAAAACAGGATGTTTTATCCGGGATGAATTCTTATAATTAAATTTTTATTTTTTAATTTTTAAATTATAAGGCACATGAAACATTGCAGATAAACCAACTGTACTTTAAATAATAAATATTATGTCTTAAACAGTTTAAAAAATATCTTAACTTTCAAAACGGGTAATTGTTTTTATAGTACAAAAACTTGATTTACATCTTTATCAAGTCGTATATAGGATATTAGCAGACAGGCTGGATTATCTACAAATGCGTAAAGTTTCTACCGGGTGGGGGATGGGGGGAGGGGGGGCTGGGGAGCCCAGTCGGTTAGGTATTCGCCTAGCATGCGAAAGGTCCCAGGTTCGGGTCCGGGCCCTGACAAAATATATGTCGCTTTATAAACGGCCCGTGCAGCCAAAATCCGACGAATAATTCCCCTTGCAGAGGGAGTGCACGTTGAATATCCTTCAAAGTCCTAACGCTGCGTACGATGTCGCCCTTAACGGTTACATTGGGGGCCTACTCAGGTGTCGGCTCGTCACCTGACTGTGGTTCTAAATTACGACGCCCGTCTCCAATAGCCCTCGTGGAGCTCTAGTGCGACGATAATTCAAACTAAACTAAAATAAAGTTTCTACCGGGTAAAAGTCTTCCAGTTCCAATTTGATGTGGATGACAATATTAAGAGTTATCACTTACACTCTTAAAACAAACGAGCGGTTTTAACTCAGTCTGAGTTAATGTCCACTCCTTTCCGTGCCGAAAATGCACTTCTCCTATAGGAGTGAATTTCACTCTTTTTCGGAGTGGGTAAAATAAATAAAAGAAAACAATCTGCGTCCTACACTCTTAAAACGAGCGGTTTTAACTCAGTCTGAGTTAATTTTCACTCCTTTCCGGTGCCGAAAATGCACTTCTCCTATAGGAGTGAATTTCACTCTTTTGTTTTAAGAGTGTAGTGTTTTAGTTCAATTCATGCTGTCCATATATAATATTGTTAAAAGATTTACCATGTTCATTTAACGGTATTAGTTCAGCTCGATCACATTTACAGGATCAAATACCCCAAAAAATACTTTATCTGAAAATCCTTAAAGCATGATCAAATCTGCTGCAATAACGCAGCAATAAAAAATAATAAAATTTACATTTGAAATATATTTATCCTTTTATATAAGACAAATTACAATGTAAGTAAAGTAACAATTGTATAATAATCCAAACAACAGAATCCGACAAACAAATCCAACAAACAAATCGGTTTCTGAATGAGAATGTGTTGAATTTACTTCAAATCTATTTAATCTTAAAATTAACTTAATTGAATATGTTTGCTACACACACAATACTATTATATAAATCCATTATATTTCAGTGTATATTCTGTTATTATGAGGCCCGCGTTTTATCATCAGAAATCGAAAAACAATTTGTGATGAAATTGTGAAACACTTGATAGATTTTAACTCGTCATAAGTGCGAAATCGTATGAACTTGTTTTTTTTAGTAATAAATACATTATATTAGTAAAACTTTTGTAGACAGATGTTTACAAAGAGATCGTAAAAATAATATTTTGTAAACGTTATCAAAAAACATTTTATTGGCATAAAGAACAAAACTTTAGGATTTCTTGATTATTGCAGTTTCAAAGAGGAATGCATAACCTTTCTAAAAAATTTATTGCACATGATTGAGCTAAACATAATAACATACAATCCCAATATCCAATTTTCAACAAATAGTTTTAAACAAAGTAGGTATGTCTTTGAAAACGGGGTGTACCGCCGACACGTTTTCCATACATGACAAACCAGGCATCTCTGACGAGGAGTATAACGCAGGGATCATCTCGTCTTACATTGTTGACGAAGTGGCCTGCCCTGCCGATGCGTAACAACTCTTCAGTCGGAGATAGCGGGCGCGACAAATCGCATATCTCTGACGAAGAGTATAACGCAGGGGTCATCTCGTCTCGCATTGTTGACGAGGTGGCCTGCCGATGCGTAACAACTCTTCAGTCGGAGATAGCGGTCGCGACGAGTCGCATTTCTCTGACGAAGAGTATTACGCAGCGGTCATCTCGTCTTACATTGTTGACGAGGTGGCCTGCCGATGCGTAGCAACTCTTCAGTCGGAGATAGCGGGCGCAACAAATAGCACATCCCTGACGAAGAATATAACGCAAGGGTCAACTCGTCTTACATTGTTGATGAGGTGGCCTGCCGATGCGTAACAGCTCTTCAGTCGGAGAATGCGGGTGCGACAAATCACACATGTCTGACGAAGAGTATTACGCAGGGGTCATCTCGTCTTGCATTGTTGACGAGGTGGCCTGCCGATGCGTAACAGCTCTTAAGTCGGAGAAAGCGGGCGCGACAAATCCCGCATGTCTGATAAGGATGTTCGGGTTAGTTCACCGATGAGCAACATCTCGTGATTTGTGAATTGTCATATCAGAATGATGTTGCACCCTGTTTCCATTGATAGAAAATTTATTACTGTATGTGAAGAGGGTACTGGGATTACATTTTCGTACTGGAGAATATATTCTATCCTCCCATGCGTAACATATTTTCTCTAGAAAGATTATGTACACCTCTTTTAAATTATAAAAATCAAGAAATTATCGGAATTAAAATTTAATACAAAATGAAAAATCTTCTGAAAATGTCACATTCACGTCCTTTTTGAAGCGTGTTCATCAATGGGCATTGACTTTTACCGGAAATGGTTTCAAAGTACGTGGACCACAAAGTCATAACATCGTTTTTCTTCAACACTCATAATTGACTAGGCCAAGCACTTATTATTAAACTGAATACTGAATTACAGACCCATTTATCTGTAAAACCGTAGACGCATGATTCATATATTTTTAGAAATAGAAAATTATGCACAGTTCATTCTCATTCAATTGAATCCTTGATATCAACATATAAACGGATATCGCCGGCAGCAAAATGCGTTAATTTGTTTGAGCATAAGAAACTTGTTAAATCCTAAGGTAGCTGTTTCTGCATGAATCTTAAGCAAAATGGAATCTTTCTAACAATAAAAAATATATTTATTGACAAGCACACAGCAAGCATACTACAGCGATCAAAAATTACTCTAATTGACGACAAAACGAATCCAGTAACATTTATACACATGGATGATGTCATATGGTGACGGAATCGGGATCCAATTAAAATATTAGCTCGTAATGTCATTTTTCAAAAATAGATCAATGAATCACAAGGAGGAAGAGAAGATTTCACCCGTTTGCATCACCAATGGCAATCTATTTCTGTGAAGTTGCAACAAAACTGCTGTTATTTCTTTTTAGTTTAGATATATCTCAAACTTTAGACGATTATTCGTCGATCGGTGAGTCATTAAAGAAGTATAGGGTAGTTACAATTTGTGATCTATGATTTAAGCAAGCACCAAAATGTATGAGCCAATTTTTTCGTTGTAGGTGTGTCTAGTCTGATTTGGATTAATTTGCATACGCATGAAATTATTTCGTTGTTGTTTAAGAGAGGTAGAATAATCCAACCTTAAAAACATTCGAAGTTAATGCTGAAAAAAAAATAAAATGTATAGCCAACTCAAGAGTTTTAACTCCCTATATCTTTTCTACCCCAAAAAACTTAACTAAGAAATATTTCGCACCATATGTTAGAGACAGTAGAAGTAGAACCACTTTAAACTGCGGGCATACTTCAAAAAACTTTTTTGCCTTCAACATCGGTCATTTTTATGAATACCAACCGCCATAAAAAAAAAATTTTTAAATGCGAAATAATAAGAGCCTCTCTAGATTTACTTATTTTTTTAGTCGTAATTCCGCGAAAATAACTACCAGAGTTTTAATTTATGTTTTCCATCGACCGGTGGCAACTGGGGTAAAGATACTTTCAAATTACTTTTTCGGTTACCCCATGTAAGGTGAAATAAAACGGAGATGCTTGGCGAGAAAAATGTGGAAGTCGTGTGAAAGTAGCCAAGTCGATTTTATGCACCCCAAAATACTAATGTATGTGTTTATCTTATGAAGTAATTCATGATGTTGACAACTTATGGATGTTAAAATAAAAGACGCCATTTAAATTATTAACAAAACGCATTGTTTTTACAAATATATTTTCAACTGTAGGCAGGTTTTTGAAACACTTAAATTTCCTTCACGTTTTAACTCCCCAATTAATGTTTTTTTTTCTGAAGAAACAAAATTTCGACCTCAGTGGTAGTACATGAGAGGAAATATATTTTAAAAATTTATTTGAACTAGAGCAATTTTTAAAATTTTCAAAACATTGGTAATGCTATAGACTTAAAATTGCGAGTGATGCATTAAATTTGGGAGATTTGTATCCTTTTAATTGTATACAACATAAAATCATGTTTTTCTTTAAAAATTTTATTTTCATTCTTAAGCATCAATATGACCTCTAATAGATGAAAAATTGCTGAATTTGTCGAGGGTCTAATATAAAATAGTCATATAGTGGATTAAAGTGTATGTTGCCAAAGGCAACAGTATGCACTAGAGGAGTCGAACAAATAACGTTTTTTCTGGGTACACTGATGTGGCAAAAGTTACGCCTCCTTCAGCATATCGCAACAAAAAAGTTTATCATTGTACAGAACGTAGAAAGTACAGTATCGTAGAAAGTAGTTTATAATTTTACATTTTAAGGGGGAATGAGCGCGCTGGACCGGGGGTCTCCAAAGCAAAGTGCATCAGTGTTAATCCTATGGAGAAAAAAATCATTCTCTGCACATTTCTCGGCTGTTTTAATACTTTGCAAGCGGATTTTTTGTGTGATAAATGTAGCTGACTTACAGGTCCCGACCTTCCCACTTCTTGAAATTGGTTCGAATATTTTTTTTAAATTTTCAATAAATAATTTTACATAATATTCGAAGGAATTATAAAAAATGGGAAGATAGAGACCGCTAAGTTATCTACATTTATTATTAAATAAAAGTTTGTAAAGATATTTAATACAGTCGGAGAAATGTGGCAGAGAAATTTTTTTCCCATTGGATTAACACTGAGGCACTTGAGTTTGGATCCAGCGCGCCCATTCCCCCTTAAAGCGATCATGGCTTTCACTTGGCGAACTCCTTTTTGCATTGCTTCTATCAAGGAGGCATTTTCGTCCTACTTTTCCTCCAAAGTTACCCTTACCCTTAAACTCGGGTTTAAAACTGCGTTAAGAACTATCGAGAAACAATGCTTCATGTGCCTTAGATATTTAATCTCGAGTTTGGAGCTGTACTTAAAAAAAAACTTGAATTTTTTTTCTATTTTAAATATTGCTTTTTTGAAGTGGGAAACTTTAGATTCTTTGTTTCTTGGAAAGAAAGGTTTTTTAATTAAACTTGTGTCTTGGTTTCGCAAAGAAATATTGGGCGTATTTAGTGCATTGATTGGAGCATTAATTATTTTTACGTTGTTTTTTACTGTGCGTAGTGTAATGCACAGTTTGGAGCATCTTCAAAGTTGTTTTTGTCAACTTCAGTTAAAAATTCCTTTTTTAAATACTTCTAAGGGAGTTTTAAAACTTGTGTTGTATAAATTCACTTCATATTTTTTTTTTGAAAGCATCTTCAGAAATTTTTTCGTTAAGCTTTATTTAAATATCTTTAAGGAAAAGGTTCTTTCTAAATCATATAATTTTCTTTTTAATCTTTTAAAAGTAAAATTGCTTTTGAATTGCTAACGATGTTAAAAGCTCTGTACTTAAAATACGTCAGTCTTAAAATAAAAAATATATTGTGGTATATAGGCATAATTAGATAATATGCTATTTTACTTCTTTAAATTCTTATCTTCACACTTCACGTACTTTGTTATATAAATTAAATAGGTTTATTTCTATTTTCAAACTCAATTTAACAATTTCAGTCAATTAAATGCAGGCAGTTAACAAATTTACCTAAAATCAAATTATTGGTTTTGTTGACGCTTACAAAATACTTGGTTTGAAAAATCTTAAAATTATGTTGCATAAATTTCCAATTTAGTATTTGTCAATTATCAGTGTTTTCTGTACTTTTGAATTGGCATTTATGCAACTTAATATAAACGTTTTACGTCCTTTTAAAATATGTCATTCAGTATTTTACATTTTTATCCAAAAATTAAATAAGTATTTAATGATCAAATTTAATAAATATTTGATGAAATAATTTCATGAACGTTAAAAGAAATACACTATCAATATCCATTTTCATTTAAAAGTTAAGTGTATATGTTGTAGAATATCTGAATTCCGATAAATTTCAAAAGTATCTTCCAAACAACTTTTTTTCGCACCTTCATCACTGTATGCTTTTTATGCTGTGCATGTTAAGTGTCGTTAAAATATTGAATAAATATATTTATTACGTTTTTAAATTAACCTTTATACTAAACTCTATAGAATCAGTCTCCCTGATCTTCTCATTTCAACGTTATGTAATTTTGGTACTTTTTCATTTTGAGGGCACAAGCGCTAAAGTAGCCAAAATGTTACAACCACCGCCAAACGAAATATTTCCAACGGTAACCTTAAACTGTGTATACTGTGATACTGTAACTGCTTATTTGGTTCTAAATAACTACGCCCTTCCTCCATAGTCCTCGTGCAGCTCTAGTGTGAGGATATTTCAACCTAACCTGTAATTGTGTTTTATCGCCTAGATATTCCAGTTTGTCGCCAAAGATTTTTTTTGGCGAAAATCGGGCCAGCAAAATGGAAAAAGTACCGTTATTTTCTTTGCAAGTACAACTTGTTTCTTCAGCAACTTACATTACAGTTCTATTTGCTCTAAAAGTAGTTTAAAAAACAACTTTCTGAGTGCAGTACATTTTTAGAGTATTGCTCACTCAAGTATTAAAAAATGTCACAAAACCATACATCAAAATCCTCTGCAAAGACAGTGAATATTTTACACTAATACTTTCCCTCAGAAAACAAATCTTGGAATAAATACACCCTCCTATATGTAACACATTTTTCATTCCGGGCAATCCAAAATATATTGAAACCCAAACCGCGCCTGCTGACTTAAGTCCTTTTAAAATACATCCAACAACAACAAAAATTCTTCAATATAAGAAAAAAAACTCTTTAAATCTTAGTTCGGTCTTGCAGCTTTTCATTATTGGCGGGGCTCGATTTTTTTCCCTCCCTAAGACGGGTCCATTGATTTTTTCCAATGCCTCTAGCCCTACCCCACGAGGGGGGAGGGTAGCTGCTAACTTTTGAGAGTGCGAACACCAGAAAATGCGAAAATAATTGAATTCGTTATTTTACAGGGGGGGAATTTTTTATCGTTGTTTCTTGTACGATTTTTTTCCATCGTTGTTTCTTTGTAGTACCTCTTCCACCAATGTTGGTTCCTCTAATGAATTTCGGTTTTTTTTTTAATGAGGCGAGCTTTTGGTTGTTCCGAGCCGAACAAAAGGACTGGGTCCGAGCAGAATATTTCGTCTTTTTTTTCTCCTGCTATTGCTCCGGGCTTTCTAATTAAACGAACTGGAGAACAGAAGCTTCATATTAGATATTTGAATTGTGTTCTTGTTCTTGAATAGTTATTCCTATTTTAAAGTTTTCTTCACTAAAGTTTTGAAGCTATTTATCTGTGAAAACTTTGAAGCTATTTATCTGTTAAAGTTTTGAAGCTATTTCGTTACGTGCAAACATTGCGAAATCGAGCCAAATTTTTGAACATTATATTAGCTCCGAAATATAAACGTCTTACATTTGCGTGATTTTACACATTACCAACACAATAATTTACTTAAATATACTCCATGTTTAAGATGAAATTTACAACTGCTTTAGATATATTTTACTTCATTTTTCATTGCTTTACTTTTTAGACATTTATAACTGAAGCTTTAAAAAAACCTTAATGTATACACGGAAATAAACTCTTAATGTATTTTTTTATAAAGTACTTTTAATGTTATAATTGGATTGCAATTATTTATATTTATCTGAGAAAATCAATCTATATATACTTCTCCGTTGAGCGATTGTGTTTTCATACTCCTTGCCCCAAACTCTTAAAATATTACTCGTTGTTAGTTTTAAATTTTCACATGAAATTCATATTTCATTGAGAAAGCTTTTAATAGGGTTGTTTCACGGAGGATCTGGCAATAGCTCCAAGGTCTTGTTTTCCTTTCTCTCGAATTACTTTTGTTTTTTGATCAGTAGTGAGCCTAGTGGTCAGGTCTCGGTCTCGGTCGGAAGTGTGCGTTCGAGTCCGGTACCACTGAAGACCTACCGAGTATATGCGGAGTACGTGCTCGTAAATCGTGGCCCGAAGTCCTAAGTTCCCATACCAAATCAATACCTCTGGGGGTGACAAGCCAATTCTGGGGATCCTCTAGTTGGCCTCTGTCTCTAAAAATTAGATGGATCCACTTATGTGTGTGTGTTGTCTGTTGTGTCTGTCTTACTTGACGAAGGTTTATAAGCGGGTCGCTGACCAAGCACACAAACCTGAATATATATGTCTATCAACCAACCAACCAACTTTTGTTTTGGTTGGTTGGTAGAGATAATCAGGTTGGTGTGCTGACCAAGCACACCAACCTGAATATAGGTCTACCAACCAACCAACTTAACCAAAACAAAAGTAATTCGAGAGAAAGGAAAACAAGACAGCGGAGCTATTGCCAGATCCTCCGCGAAACAACCCCATTTTCATATATTTGCCTTCAAGAACCCGGAACGACATGTTTTAGCTTTTAAAAACGAAACTTACTTTTTCAAAAAGTAAATCAAGTTTTAACTCTTGTAATAACAAATTTAAAACAACATCGTGTTAATTTCTACTCCACCGCTATTTCCTATGCTTTCCACGCTCGTATTCCACCAGTATTTTTTTATGCTATTTCCCTCTATATGTGGTACTATTTAAATACGCTAGCAATGAATACTCAGCCTTCGAATTTTTCTACGTCGATATGACTGTCTTAATAATGTAATTAAAATGCATTTCCGAGAGTTTTTCATACATTTTTTGGTGCTCGAATAAAAACGGTCGTTACTCGGCGTTTATTTTACCTCGATGGCATGTTTTGCATATGAATGGGTTTGATATACGAAAATATTGAAGACATGTGGTTGTGTATTATTGAGTTGTTTCATAAATTATTATGATGAATTAATTTAAATGTTCGGAAATTGAATTTTCAGTTAATAAATTTAGCATTTAAAATTTAGCATGTAGAAATTGTATTTTTGTGACAGGTTGTGTTGGCAGGATGGAGTAAGGCTATGTCCTCACTACGACATCAAATGCCACAAAGGCAACAAATACAACAAAATTTGGCGACCGCCAAGGGCGCCAAGCGATGCAATAGCTTGGGGGCTGACTCTGCCAAGTTGTTGCATTTGTTGCATTTGTTGCCTTTGTGGCATTTGTGGCGTAGTCAGGACATAGCCTATCAGATATAAGAATAAGGTTTTTTTTGTTAAAAGGGCGTAAGTCGCTACTCTAACTTTGTTGACGTAGGTTTTTTAACAAAAGAAGTTTATATATTAACATACAAAAGTTACAAAACCTTATCAAAATAATAAACGCCATTATATTTAACCTCCTGTGTGAAATACATATACCGATTAAATTTGTTTACGGTTGATCGCTAAAGTTTCGTTTATTGGGCCCTTTAAAGATAATATTGTATTGAGTTTAATAATCTATTGAGAGTATTGATTGTTATCTATTAAGTTTAGCAATAGTTGTGTGTGAAGTATTAAAAATAAATTCCAAGGAGCGAATAAAAATTTTCGGTAATTCACATGCGAAACTATACAAAGATAAAAAAAAAATATATTATGCAATATTTGTTCCTGTTGATAAATTAGCATGGATTCTTATTGTTTAAAATATTTTATCAATTTTCTTAAATATGAACTAACACTAATTTTTGGTAATCATTGTGATGTGCCACAAATTTATTTACCGTATATTTACCGTATATTTACGGAAAATATCTGTATATTTATACAGTTAACATTTTAAACGAAAAGCTGTTTCTTACTATTTACTCGGTTAAGATAAAAAAAACCTCTTTACCTTAAACAGCATATCTTTACAACAAAAATTATTTACAGGGAAAACATTTTTTTCACAAATGCTTTTTTCTGTAGAATTAATATTTTTAACAGTGTATATCCGAAATAATTTTTAAAATACTCTTTTTAAATATTACTTACAAAACTAATTTTTTGGGAATACCGTGACTCATATTTTCCATTTAAAAAGAGGTACTGTACCCCAAACGAGGAAGCCACCGATATAGATCATCCTAAAGATGACTTATTCTTCCTCTTCCAACCTCTTACAATCCCTTTTACTCCAAAGATGAAAGAAAATGCTCCTGATGATGATAGCTATGACCTTAATGCCCATCTCCTCTTTACCAGGTCCCATCTCCTTCTATATATAGAATATATCGCATTGTGATGTGATAAATAAGGGCGTATGTGTTATGTTAAGTCAATGGGAGAAGTGTTAGTTTACTGTTTATAGTGTTGAATGTGCATTTATATATATTTTTTGTGTGACGTGTTTTGATCGATAAAAGTAAAATCGATTGTTTGGGTTGTTATTTTTAAAATAATGACATTGAATTATGAATGGAATGTTTTCTTAGTAATTTGTTAGTCGTAGAATTAAAAATTAGAAATTATTAGGAATTAGAAATTATTTCACTGCAGCATAAGCATAATATTGTAAACAGAAATTTAATGGGCATGTTTTATGTTTTGAGTGGCAACCGAAACGTTGAATGAGAATGAATTTGTTCTCGAGTCGCTATTGGTGAATCAATGTTACGTAGGAATACAGCACCAATCGGAGCATCGATCGAAGAAAAAACAGGAATGAAAGTTCGAAGGAACTGCGTCACCTGAAACAAATCGATTATTGTCTTATTTATTGATTTAATAACAACAAAGTTTTTAAGTTATTTTTTCACTATAAACAATTTTAATTGAGACGTTTAACAAATACAGACGATTGTTAAGCTTTTTAATCTAATAATTAATAAAATTAAATATTAGTATAAAGCCGATTTTTTCCTTACAAAACGGTACTTACTACATTTAATGTCTGTGGCTATCTTTTTTAAAGCAATTTAGTTAATTATTTTCAGAAATATCCTCAAATCTGAAAAATACAACTAAAAAAATTAAATTTTTTAATAACATTCAAAAAGTGGAAAACAAAGGAAGTGGAATATTAAATTTAAAAAAAGTATATGATACTCTCTAACCAGTTTAACATTGTGACAGTTTAACATTGTGACAGTTTAACATTGTGACAGTTTAACATTGTGACAGTTTAACATTGTGACAGTTTAACATTGTGACAGTTTAACATTGTGACAGTTTAACATTGTGACAGTTTAACATTGTGACAGTTTAACATTGTGACAGTTTAACATTGTGACAGTTTAACATTGTGACAGTTTAACATTGTGACAGTTTAACATTGTGACAGTTTAACATTGTGACAGTTTAACATTTTTGTGAAGTTTTGTATTTTACGTTTAAATTAAAAATTAGTTTAAAATATTGTCAGAATGGATTTCACACGCAAGAGATTTCTTATTAGCTGTCAGTTTAAAATTACGAAGTAAGATAAACTTTTAGCAGATACAGTTGTTCTTAAATGAAATTATTAATGTTTTAAGTAAGCAGATTTTCATTTTTACATTTTACGACTACATTTTAAAAGTTTAAAAAAATCGTTTCATAGTAGTTATCCTAATTTTTTTTAATGCATGGTCTCATATAATTTACTAAAAAATTTAAATTGTAAGTTTCTTGTTTTCAGTTTCATAGCATTGCAATGCAAATTGCTTAAATTTAGTTTCAGGATGGGCTTAAGTATGAATTATCTACATTACTATTTGAACCAAGGTAACAAAATAATAAATGACAAACTAGAAACTTATTCACCTCACATAAACGGCTAAAACGAATTTCTGACGACAGTTCGTTGCGGATTTCTTTTATTTATACATACTTCGTGTGAAGGTGAAAAACAGTAATTATCCTAATATATCCGACAGTGTAACTTTGCCATTAAATATGCGTGCGAGTCTCATGCTAACGAATCTAGCGCTATGGCAACGTAGTTACTCATTTGGAATATAAAGTTAAGCCTAATGTGGCGGCTGTTGGTGAAAACATGGAGGTCGGAATACAATGAGGCTTAGACTGAAAAACAGTCGTAAAGTCCCGAATGAAAGTGATACTCCCAAATAATTCCAGACTTCAAATCTGATTCTGTAAAAATTGGTATTATAGAATGAAGAAAATCTGTGGAAAACCACAAAAGAAACTCCAACCAAACAATTGGATTTCTTTTTACAGTACCAAACTTATCAAGTGTTGTCAACTCATAAATATTAACTATAGTTAAACTCCTAGTTTCCTTGCACAGAAGCCACGACCACGGGCGGAACTATAAAACGCGTGGAGCAATCAGATGAACACAAAATAAAACGGCTGAAATTTCCTCTTCATCTGATTGCTCCGCGCGTTTTATAGCTCCGCCCATGGTCGTGGCTTCTGTGCAAGGAAACTAGGGGTTTAACTATAGATAACTCATAAATACTTTAAAATATGGAAATACACTAATAAAATATTACTGAATTCAACAATTTGTACACTTTTAGGTTGTGTTTCAAGATATCAATTAATACCAGATCTGAGGGTCACTGATAATCCCTGAGACTTCAAATTGTGTTGTTTCAGATGACGAAATTCCATTTCGCTTCCATTGTTGCTTTTCTTGCGATCGGTGCTCTGATTGGTTCTCTGTTTCTACATGAAAGGATTCACCAATCGAGGCTCGAGAAGAAAAAAAATTACTAATATTTCGATTGCCATTCAAGACCTGAAGCATGCCATTTGATTCTGTCAAAATTGGTAACGGACACACATTTTTAAACGGATAATTGTGGGCTTGTAAGTTGAATTAAAAGATATTAATTAATCCTATATCTAGTATTTATCTTAGAACGAACATTTCAAATTGTCATTTAAAATGTAATGTTAATTTTTTTGAAGCAACATGTCGCCAAACAACTGCCAAATTTTGACTTTGGCTCATTCTGGGATCGATAAATGACTTCACTTGGCCAACAAGAATTTACATTACTTCTCGACTAGACATCTCTACCTCTTTTAACCTCCACATATAAAAATGTAGAATTGCATTTCTTCCAAAAACACTAAAAAAGGGGGCAAATTTCTTTTCCTGGATGAAACACAACGTTTAATTTCTCCCATTAGAGACTTTTCCTGCCCGCACTTGACTGTAGGATAATTAATCGGCTACAGTCCAAATTTAGAGGAACTTTTTAGAGGAAGAAAGGGCATGGCACTGATTGTTCTTTTTGCGCGGGGACTTGTCGTTTGTGGCTTTTTGTTTTCACACGTCTGGCACGGAAAGTGTCGTAGTTCAGTGTTGAAATTGGGGAGACCCTTTTGCCATGGTTACCAGTTTTTAACTCGCTGAAGGTTAGACTCATGGTGTTTTGACTAAGAAACAAGTAGGTTTGTAACAGAATCTGTCACTTAACCCGCTTCCACACAACAGTTGTGATTAACAGGTAAAAAGGCTACAAACACAGCATTGATATTCTATATTAAACATTTACATGCTAAATTTGGCTAGTTTCATTTATTTTATTTCGAAAATTCAATAATTATTACTTATCGTTTGCAAAAATTAATTTATATTTCAAAGAATAACTATGTAATATTCCTCACTTTTGAACAGAATGAAAACATTTCATATCAACGTACAAAGAATCTCGTAGTGAAATATATTTGACGTCATTTCAAACTGATCGAAGTCGTAAAAATAAATTTATTTTAATTTATTGTCTAAAAGAATTAAAGTTTCTCGAGCGATTGTTGCGAATGGCAATGGTGATTTAAGTATAAAAATGCTTCCTTTTTTAAATGAGCATTCAATTTTGCAGTTTTTTAAATAATTGAAGTGCTTGGATTTCGAATTCTTTTCTGAAATTTTCAATGTATTCTAATTTCGATGCGCTGAATTTTTTGACGTATCACACTTGTCCGTAGCATTTGTAATTTGGGCTATGAAAGTGTGTGGCAGACGGGCAGACAGACGGACGGACTGAACGATTATAATACCTTCCACTTTTTAAGTTATAAACGTAGTGTGGAGGCTAACATGTAATTAGTAATGAAGTGCAATGTAAGTTGAAGTAGGGGTGTGTAATACTACACGACTTTCAATTACCACTCAATAAATCAATACATTTAAAGGTAACTATGTGCCCTATAAGGGAATTTCAATAACTTAAAAAAAAACTAAAGTATTGCGGCAGCTACTATTTTGTGCGCATCCGTGATTTTCGCAAAAACATTATGGCGCCGGACAGGTAGTACTATGGACTCGTGTACAAAATTTAAATACTGTAGCTTTTTGTTCAATCTTTAGGGTGATTTCATACAGAGTAATGTTTAAAAAAACTAATTTTTTTTTAGATTCAGTAATCTCTAAAGAGTGTAGAAAACACAATCTTCATTTCACATTTTCGACCACATCCCAGTACTTTTATTATTATAAATTCGAAAGCAAAAAGGAGTAACTATTATTTTTGACATAAACGTCGTTTTTGGCCATCCTATAAGATGAAAGGGCTGAAGGCTAAACGAAAAAAAATGTAGCCCATAAGCAATATTGTGCTTATATTATACGTTAAATATGTCTTGGTCCAATATGGTTATGATAGATATGCTATATAGTTGATTCAGGTGGTAGTCTCGTCCAACGCAAAAAAATTGGAAATATTTATTGTATAAAATCAAATAAAATTATTGATCCATGAGCCAATTTCATTGATATATCATCTACCATTTCCAGCATCGGTTCTATTTAAAGAATCGCTTCCCATTTAAGATTATTAAACGTATAGAACATAAAATAGTTCGAATGAATAGTTACTTATCGAAAATCAGTTACTCACCTTAATCCCTCATTTAAAAACATGATTCATTTCAAGCATCCCCAACTAAATTCGATAAACACCATTAAATAAGATAGCAAAAAAAATATTAACCCAATCCTATTTACTCGATACTTACCCCCCGATCCCATCATCGACGATGGAATCATCTCGAAAAATAAACCTCCAGAACATATTTCTCCAGGAGAAGCAATCGAAACAACTCTTTTTCGCAACTCGATCACTTGCAAAATAAACTACCCCTATACCGAAGAGGGTAACGGAAAAGCAATCTCAAAAGGAACACAATTTCATTCTTATATGCCGAATCTCTTCTCGAACTTGGTCCAATTTTTTATTTCTTCCATTCCACGGTTCTGTGTTCTGGTGTCTTATCTCCCTTCCATTCCATTTTGTTCGGAATGAGATTGTTCGAAACGAAAATTACACGTCTGTTCGATTGAGATATCAGGATTATCCTGCCGATTTAGTCCGGAAAATGAGGATCCGATACCCGGTAATTGCGACACACTGCCGGATTTTCGTTGCATTTGCGACTTTTCCGATTGGCTAGGTGGACAGAATTGCAGGCGGACTGTATTTGAAGAAACATAAAAAGATAATCCAGAATTTTATTCTTGGTATGTGCAGTTGTAACAAGAAGTTTCCGAAGACACAAAAATAGCCTACTTTCCTGATACTCAAATACTCACTGGAATCGAAAACAAGTAGGTTTGTTACAGTAATTGTCAACTAGAACCGCTTCCACAAAAGATTTATACACCTTAGAAAACAATCGCCAAACACAACTATTTAGTTGTAATTTAAACTTTTATAAGCTATAACTCCCCCGGGATTTGATTCCCAAGCATGCTTGATTCTCATTTTATCGAAACTCTTCAGGGATGAAAAGTTGAATGAACCTCGGCCAATCTGAGATTCGATCCCCGGACCAGGCAAGGCGAAACACTATCACTAAGTCACTAGAACTTTCCGTTTTGTGTAACCAGCATCAAATCTAGTAACAATATCTGCATTAAAAATGTCAAAGAATCCTCATAGTATATGGCCACATTAATAAAATTATACTAAATTACATAAGAGTAAGAATATGAAGGGATAAATGTAAAGCATGAGATAAATTAGCTGACATTAATTTCTAGCCTGACTCTAAAGCAGAGATTAAAGTGTATATACATGGGTCCATTCCAACAAATGGCCCCGGTCCGGCCTTGGCGAACAAGATTGGCGAGGCAATTGCTTTCGCGGATTACATGCAGACATTTAGTGCACCGATGGGGATAGGTTCTCCACTCGGCTGATGGCTCATACGTCAGATTTTCTTTTTTTCTCGCCAACCTCTCGCGGGACTGGAAAGGACAGATGAAATGTTGATCCCACGATGAGTCCAAATATGTTCAATGCTGTCTTTGTAAGAAAAAATAATATCTGCAAGAACTGAATTTTGACAAAATGAAGAAAACTAATTTCATTAAACTCCAAGGTAAAATGAAAAAGTTATTATTGACATAGTTCTTATGCAGTTACGCTTACTAAATTTTATAATAAGATATTCTATTTTTGCGTACATTAATTCTAATAACTCAACAAGGCTAAAATTGCAGATAATCTTTCTTGCAGCGGCAGAATAGCACTATTGAGGCTCTAGTATGGCGTTGATGCAACCAAACTAAAATAGTTCGGTTAGTGGTGGCAATTCACCTAAAAGTGGTCTTGGGTTTATTCCTTGTAGCTACCATTCTCGAAACTGCAAAAAAATGAATTTATGAAACACAAGTAGGTTTGTAACAGAATATGTCACTTAACCCGCTTCCACACAACAGTTGTGTTTAACAGGTAAAAAGGCGACAAACACAGCATTGATATTCTATATTAAACATTTACATGCTAAATTTGGCTAGTTTCATTTATTTTATTTCGAAAATTCAATAATTATTACTTATCGTTTGCAAAAAATAATTTATATTTCAAAGAATAAATATGTAATATTCCTTGCTTTTAAATAGAATGAAAACATTTCATATCAACATACAAAGAATCACGTAGTGAAATATATTCGAAGTCATTTCAAACGGATCGATGTCGCAAAAATAAATTTATTTTAATTTATTGTCTAAAAGAATTAGTTTCTCGAGCGATTGTTGCGAATGGCAATGGAGATTTAATTCTAATAAAAATGGCTTCTTATGCTTTTTAAATGATCATTAAAATTTGCAGTTTTTTAAATAATTGAAGAACTTCGAATTCAAATTATTCTCTGAAATTTTCAATGTATTCTAATTTCGGTGCGCTGAATTTTTGACGTATCATACTTGTCCGTAGCATTTGTAGTTTGGGCTATGAAAGTGGGTGACGGCCGACGGACTGAACGATTATAATACCTTCCACTTTTAACGTTATAAACGTAGTGTGGAAGCTAAAATCTAACGGATTTTCACATACTCCAATCAGCAAAGTTCTCTGTTTCGCGTTTTTCAATTCTTGTGTTTAATAAATACCTAAGGCTTTTTTGCTAATTAATTTAAAAGTTGAAATTTTTAACCTGAGTTTTTATGTAAATGGTGCACAAAATTGTGCATGGAATAAGGTCTATGTATAGTTGTTTTTTTTTAAAAATGTCGAATTCAATAATTTATAATTTTTTTGTGATTTTCAGTATAAATGCATGTGACTTTTTAACTGTAGCTCACATTTTAAAATCCATACACGGTTCTTGGACAAATAGTTCTAAAAATAAACTATAAAAGTTTAGCGGAGTTATTCGCAAAATTGAAAGAGGAGTAGCGTTTTAAAAAAGTTCAAAATTTTGACTTTTTTTTTTAAAAAAATGAAACTACTTGTAAATATTTGTTTTTATTGCTAGAATATTTTTATTTAGAGCAAGCATTATATAAAACCACTATAATTTACAAGTTTATGTTATTATTTCTAGAAATAATGCTTTGGGTACCGTATCCCCTTAACCTTAAATATTCCTTTAGGACTAAAGTTACACCCCACAGTGGAATTGGCATCTGATCCACTGGACAGTGACTAGTTTGCAGCGAGAGAGTGCAATAAGACCGGTCATCTTATTTTTCCCAATGTGCTCTGATTTTTTTCTTGCTATTTTGGTGGATGATAGCGCCGGCACGAAGAGAAAGAGTTAGTTTGGCGAATTGTTGGGAGAATATCTCTCCCCAGTGGCGTTTGTTGGAGTTTTTTTCCTTGACCTTTTGTACCGTGTTATTTTTGTACAGATGAGAGGAAATGAGAAAGCTTTGATTGAGGCAAATTAAGATGTATTTAGTTGTATTAATAGGAGTAAGTGCATTGAGTAGTCCTGACTATTAAGTTTTTAAGTAAGATCTTATTATTTTAACGATTTGGTTGGGACAGAAGTGTTATTGAACATCAATTTTTAACCCATTAACGTCTAGTGGCAAGATATTTGCCACAAAAAAATGAGCTGTTAAGTTTTTCTTAATAAATATTAGACAAATGAAAAACTATTGTCCTGAACAGTTTATGTGGTAAAAGTAAAACGAAGTTCGAAAAAACGAACGATTTTATTCGAAAATGAAGTTGTCAATGATATTTTCAAAGTCGTCTTTAATGGATTAAAATACCCCAAATTTCCCAGTTGTTACTAAAAGTTTAACAGTAAAGTCACGATATAGGATTATTTCTGCCCTACTAGAAATAAAACTTATTATCCTACTTATTTCTACTTTCCCCCTCATCCCGTACTGAAAATGGATAACAAAACAAATTCTTTGAAAAATTAAACGTATTTTTGGAAAGAAATGATTCAATACACGAAACTCGTAACAAAATACTTAAATATTTATTAAAAATAGTCTTTATTTTTTAAAAAAATACTTAACTTTTCAGAAGTCATTTCATCTTAATTTCTTCTTAATTAAATTAAATTAGCATGCAAAATTATTAACTAGAATTAACGAGTTTTATTGTCAAAAACTACTTTTGTAAAGTTGTAATATTGTGTAACAACTTTTTTAAGAGTTTCAAATCTCCTCACATTTGAAACTAACTCTTTAAAAACACCCATTCGTGGAAGAAACATTTTTCCAAGTTGCCTGTGCTGTAAGTTAAATTATAATCACTTAAAGTAATTTATAAATACCTATAGCATCACTGGTGTATCAATGACTTGCTGAAAGTGGTACTTAATACTAAGTTCAATAAAACGGGGAGGAATTGTCTTATTTAAGTACTAAAACTAATTTTAGTTTCTAATAAGAAACATTACAATAGGATAGTTTAGAAAATAAACAAAACTTTCGTTTCTCTAATGCAAAATCCTACGTGCTGATGTCTCCTATAAAATAACATATGAACCAAACTATTAGAACTCTGTATTACTTTACTTTAGCACTTAAGTTAGAAAGTTTTACTAATTGGAAAGTAGTTTTAACTTGTTAAACTTGTGTACCTAGTCGAAACATTAACCAGGATATGTGTTTAGATCGTGCTAAACCAACGTTGTATCTTTGACATACTTGAATAATTTATTCTGTACGTGTCGAACTGTTCCTATGCAATTTTCGTAGCACGTACTTTATGCAAAGTTGCAACTCTCTGGCGAACTACTTTGTATGTAATATCTATCGATGGCATTAATATCTATAATAATAAAAATGAAGTTTTGTGTGTGTGTTTGTTTGTGGGTATGTCTCTTATAGACTCATAAACTAGACATTTGTTTGACTCGTAACTTGGCACAAATGTGTAGTTCATACTTAGATTATGATTTTTGAACTTTCAGAGCTCAAAATGTTATATTTTTAGAGAAAATTCGAATGTTCTGAAAAAAATACACCACTTTCGCTCAAATCCGATCATTTTTTTACTTTCCTGATGCCATCTGCTGAAAAATTGAAAATGTTTATTTTATTCTGTTGCCATTACCTTCAGAAACTAAATTCATTATTTGAAAAATAATTGACATGTTTCAAGTGATGTAATTCCGTCCAATCTCCATTCCAAGATTTTATTGTGAGTTTAGGTGACGGATTTCTTCATTGATGGTTCTGATGATTGCAAAAATGTGCTTATTTAAACTACTTCCGTGAGGCCATCGTACTAGAGCTACATACTAGGGTTTTGTTTTCACTTTTTCGCCAAATATTTTGCCAAACTCGCCAAATTCTTACCTAAACGCGTCAAATAATATATATTTTTTTAATTTATAATCTGGTTTGTTTTTTGGAAGGCCATTGTGGTAGAGCTGTATAATAAGAGTGTTTGTAGCTATATCTCTTTTCTCGCCAAATTCTTTATAAAAACGCGCCAAATGAGCTAAAAAGATATGTTTATGAGAAAAATTGCGATGACTTTTGAGTGCATTTATAGCGTCTTTTTATATTTTGGATTTTTAAGGGAATATAAGTAACAGTATTTTATACTTTATAACGAGCGGGAATAATAACATAAGTTTATTATCCCATAATGGATTAAATTGTACATATACTTGGATCAATTAAAACTTTTTTTTAGTCCGTGCGAAGTACGAGTATTTATTTGCTAGTCATAACTATTTTAGTTACATTAAGTGTGTTGAGTGCAAGTAAAGAGACTGCTCTGAGATAGCAACTACCGACTGTGAATATACACTCTTAAAACAAACGAGCGGTTTTAACTCAGTCTGAGTTATTTTCCGTGCTGAAAATGCTCTTCCCTTATAGGAGTGGATTTCACTCTTTTTGCGGAGTGGGTAAAAGAAATAAAATAAAACAATCTTACTTCCTACACTCTTAAAACGAGCGGTTTTAACTCAGTCTGAGTTAATTTCCACTCCTTTCCAGTGCCGAAAATGCACTTCCTCTATAGGAGTGGATTTCACTCTTTTGTTTTAAAAGTGTACTAATCAGGAGACATGCGTTCTCCGCCTTCACAATCTTTGTGCTAACCATGCATTATAATTTGGGGGCAACACAATTTTTGTATTGTTTCAACACAATTTTTGTATTGTTTCAACACAATTTTTGTATTGTTTCAACAAAATTTTTGTATTGTTTCAACACAATTTTTGTATTGTTTCAAACAATTTTTGTATTGTTTCAACACATTTTTGTATTGTTTCAACACAATTTTTGTATTGTTTCAACAAATTTTTGTATTGTTTCAACACAATTTTTGTATTGTTTCAACACAATTTTTGTATTGTTTCAACACAATTTTTGTATTGTTTCAACACAATTTTTGTATTGTTTCAACACAATTTTTGTATTGTTTCAACACAATTTTTGTATTGTTTCAACACAATTTTTGTATTGTTTCAACAAATTTTTGTATTGTTTCAACACAATTTTGTATTGTTTCAACACAATTTTTGTATTGTTTCAACACAATTTTTGTATTGTTTCAACACAATTTTTGTATTGTTTCAACACAATTTTTGTATTGTTTCAACACAATTTTTGTATTGTTTCAACACAATTTTTGATTGTTTCAACACAATTTTTGTATTGTTTCAACACGACTTGTAATAACTGTGCCGTGGGCAGGTAAACTGCAGTAACTAGACAAATGACTTAGACAATTGCTGTAAGCACTCAAATAACTCTAACCTATAAGAAAGTAAACTGGAAGACTAATTATTTCGGAGCAAAAATGGCCCAACTCATTGTTGTGTTTACTGCAGTTTACCCAACCACGGCAGAACTGGGGGGAAATTATTTAAAGCAACAAAAGTATTCCTGAGTGTAGCTTATTGCTTGCAAAAAAACTAAACAATAAGCAGTACGCCGCGGATCGGTATCAGTTCTGTCAATGCCAGTTCCGGAGAAATATCCGTACATCGTGTATCTCTTTATTATTCTGATTCAATGTGTCTTCCGTGCCGATTTCTCCTTATATCTTCTAAACAAATAGATATTATCGAAGAAAGAGGCGAATTCATTATCGCCCCAACCGACAGCAATCCGATTTCTGAGCGATCATCCCATTTCAATTATATACTTTCTTTACATTAAAATAGTGTTAAGTACTAGGAAGAATAGTTAAGCACAGCTTTTAAATGCTAACCTATATTGTTTTGTATAATATGTTATAATTTTGTTAAACATATTATACAAAACGATATTGGTTAGTTTTTTGTTATTCGGATACAATAATCGTCTTCTTTGGCGATCGTCAGTTGAGTTGGAACAACACAAATTTGTGTTCGTATGTCATCAACACAATTCTTGTGTAGAAACAACACAATATTGTAATGTTAACGCAATATTTGTGTTGTTTGAACTCAACTTTTGTTTCTGAGTGTAAACTAAACAACAGGCAGTAAGCCCCGTATCAGTTATGTCAATACCAGTTCCGGAGAAATATCCGTACATCGTGTATCTCTTTATATTCTGATTCAATGTGTCTTTCGTGCCGATTTCTCCTTATATCTTCTAAACAAATAGATATTCTCGAAGAAAGAGGCGAATTCATTCTCGCCCCACCGACAGCAATCTGATTTCTAGGCGACAATAATATACTTCCGGTACGATAAAATAGTTAAGTACTACTTTACTATACCGGCGGTACTTTAAACTGCATGTTATTAATTTGTTAAGCATATTATACAAGACAATATAGATTAGTCATTTGCCATTCGGATATAATAAGTCTCCTTTCGCGATCACCAGTTACGTTGGAACAGCACACATTTGTGTCCGTATATCATTAACACAGTTCTTGTATTGAAAGAACACAATATTGTTGTGTTGAAATTGCACAATACTTGTGCTATTTGAATTCGACGTTTTTCTGAGTGTAAACTAAACAACAAGCAGTGTGCCCCGTATCAGTTCCGACAATACCAGTTCTGGGGAACTATCTGTACAACGTGTATCTCTTTATATTCTGATTCAATGTGTCTTTCGTGCCGATTTCTCCTTATGTCTTCTAAACAAATAGATATTCTCGAAGAAAGAGGCGAATTCATTCTCGCCCCAACCGACAGCAATCCGATTTCAAGGCGACAATAACATACTTCCGAGAGCGCCAAGGGAAAAAAAGAAACGACATTTTATCCATTTTTCCCTTCTCCGAGGACCGAAATATATTACTATTCCAGAAGGAAAAAGCTAACTTAAAATCAATATAGATACTTGTATTTCTTTTGAGGAATTTCAGATTGCGCCAATGGTATGGGATTCTTCGTATTTATTTCGTTTATAAGTGAGGATGTTAAGGCGATGTTTCGTTGGAGAATTTTTTGTTTGTTTGGTGGTTATGGATGGAAATGTCTTCCTGCTACCATAAAAAAGGGGACGAAGTCAAATGCTATAATACAGGACTTCGGCCGATAGTCTACCAAGTTTTAAGATAGACGCTTGTTGAAGTAAAATCGATTTTTCAACAAGCAGTTGTCTGTTTTTACCTTTGGGCTGTAATTTCTTTTGAAAAGATTGAATATTAAAATAGCCGATAGTACGTTTCCTGGAGTTTAGAATCCAATTTGCTACATAATGGATGTTTTTAGCTCTGTTTTTTGCTGTGTGCAACAAGGTTTATCTGTTTTTTGAAGTGCCCGAATCAATAAAAATTTCAATGTAACGTAAATAATCTCAATGATTTACCCGCTGGGTGTTTAAAAAATATTCCACTGGCTTCTAACTTTTTTTTTCGGCTGAAGTTTTTACTGATGAAACAAACTTTACCAGTCGGAATTTGTTTCGTATAATTTCGTACACTCTATTGTATTAGTATTGTTTAAATATTTAACCATATTACTTATACCATTTTTACTAGTGAACATTTTGCATGTTTATTGTTATACCCCAATTTTATATATTCGAACAATTGTGACTTTAATCGGTAGATTCAACTACGGATGTGTAACACCACACGACTTTCAAATTCCACTCAATAAATACATTTTCAAATGTATTAATATAGAATATAGGATAATATTTCAAAATAAAATTATATCCTATATAAGGTAATTTCAATAAATTCAAAACCTTAAAAGTTCTACAGCGGCTCCTTTTGCGCTTGCGGGATTTTCTCAAACGCCTTATGACGTCCGACAGGAACTAGGCCCTCGAGTACTAAATTTGAAGTCCGTAGCTCTTTTAGTGTTAGCTGTAGAGTGGTTTCAGTTAAAATGACAGACCGACCAATGTTCGAAAACAACTATTCTGGATCATCACAAAGCTGAACGTGTAAAAAACACACTTGGAATATTCGAATTTTCCTTTTTTTGAATTTCGACCCACATTGTAATACTTTCAAAAAAACTAAACTAAACTCCTCGGCGCAACAGCGCATTAGTGGGCCAAGGCCTGCCGTGCCCATTTCAGCTTTCGTGACCTAGGGCTCTGGGGTGCTAGGCATATATGTCCAGGTAAGGTGGTCAGCCTCACGCGGAACCCCAGTGTTTAGTTCCCAAGCACTCTTGGTCCCCATTTTATCGACCCACTTAAAGGATGAAAGGATGGGTCAGACTTGCCCAATCCGGGATTTTGTAATGCTCTTATTACCTAATATTACTTTTCAGATAATTGAAAGTAAACTATTGAACTAATTAACAAATTAGGATAATATATTTGGTCCCTTAATTTGTCTGTTTTCTATTGCTGTCTTCTCTCACTAAACTACTGAAGAATGTTTATATCTTTCTATATCCTTATTTTGTAGTCCATTTGATTATTCCACACATCTCACTAGGTACTTCCCTTATCTATTTACCTAACTAACCCTTTCAATTCCGAAAAGGTTAGGCAGGCTATCTTGAAAGAACGATTGTGGTCCTCAGCTAATCGTTACTAAAGCTAGGCATACCAAGAGTGACAGGACTAGAGACAGAGCATGTGAGCCTTCGCTAAATATCACCACTCCATTGAGCTAGAAGGGAAACTGGAGTGAGGTGTCAGCGAGCCGAAAACCCACTCACACCCTTTTGAGCGAACAGGGCAGAAAAGGACTATTTTCCCTACACTTGTATGCAATGCTTATATGAGATCCCTCTATCATATTGACTTGGGCTCCTAAATGTATTTAAACATTTTTAGTTCGAAAGAAATTAACTTTAATTTTAAATTCCAACTTTTTTAAGAAATAACCATGTTGATCACTAAGAACCAGCGGAGACGAACCCAATAGCGAAATAGGCAAGTTTCTAGGTTTTCTGCCCGGTTCGTTTCTGCTGCAGTGCCGTGTATTCTTCCGCGTTTCGTTATTGAACCGGCTCGTTTGCTGCCCTGTTCAGTGAATAACACACCTCACTCCACGTTTCTTCTAGCTCAATGCGCCACTCATCCTCCAAGACGCTGCCAACGCTCTAGTGTGATGTTAATTCAACCAAGAATAAATCATATTTCTCCAAACTTCTACGAAAATGCCCAACCCTTGATCTCCAGAACCAGATAAAATGAGACAATAACCACCCTTTTGAACCTCATTCCTTGCAAAAGGTACTCCCCTTTGAGCCAAATGGGTTAAAGGAGGGGAGATGGGTTTTATCCAGGGGTGCCATTCCCCTTAGGACTACTCCCCCTCTTCCATTCATTCTAAGGACCCCTCTTCCTAAAAAGGGGGTTTCCCCCTTCAATTGTCCTTTCCTATTATTCTCTTGTTCTTCAGTCTGAAGATAGGGAAAGCTGATTCTTGTCGAAGGATGATGGTGTCACCCCTTTCTTAGTTCCACCCCTGCTTTTTGTGTTCTTATTTTTGTTGTCTTTTTTGGTTCTCATCTTAATAATGAAGGGGAGGTTGTAGGTTCTTTTGAGGGCGGGGGGGATCTAGGTGAAAGCTCGTTGTTTGCTCATGCAGTTTGTTTAATATTTGATTGGAAGTTAATATAGCTAGTTAACTAAGTCATGTAAACATCTGCTCCATGGACGCATAAAACCCTCTTTACGTCGGATCCATAAACAAAGGTTTAACCACATGTGTGACGCAGAAGTATAAATCCGTCACTTGACTGACATGTTTTCCTGCAAAACAGATTTTTTTTTAAATAATATAATTTTACTTTAAGAAACCAGGCGAGATTTCTAAATTTCAACTATGCATACAAGACCAAACTGCTTTTTTCCAGATTCAGGACGGGACACACAAAGAGTTTGGAATTTGAGGCCGGAACCAAGCTGTTCCATGACTGCCCCAACTGTCGTGGAGGTGCTCAATCCAGTACCGAGCACATACTCCATTGCCTCGGTTTGACGTGGAAGGACGTCCACGACGACCAACCCTTCTTTTTGGACTTTCTCAGGGTCACACACATCATGGAACTGGTCTAATTTTGACCCAGGGATATGTAAAAAAATAATAATAATTTTACTAAATTTTTAACATTAAAGCATGGAGCAGTCATTTACAATCATTTGCTCCAGAAAAAAATTCAAAACAAATAAAATAAATGTTACTTTAAAATTTTAAACTCTTGGAGCGAAAACAAGATTACACTTCAACCAAATTCCGTATCCCTCAGATGGTTAAAAAATAAACTATTTTTGTGCTAGGCAGTTCAAAGTAAGAAAAATATTTTCTTTAAAAAAAACACATGCTATTCCTAAAAGTTAAAGAAAGCGTGGTAAATGCAAAAGAACTTGAATCACTTGTAAAGGAATAAATTTATTTAACTATATATTTTTTGTAGTTCCTTGAATACTCCCTATTCCATAAGATTTTTTTAATTGTATAATTTTATTAACATTTAAATTGTACACCATCATTCGGACTATAAAATAATTTTCTTTTTAAACATTTCGTAATATTCTTTATAAAAAATATAACTAAATATATAAATATAATTTTTAAATTTTAATACCTCACATTAATTTTTTAAAACTTTTTGCATTTTATGATAAACCTTCATAATATATATAAGTTATTGTGACAATATCCCTCCTGGTTGCAAATAGTACCAAGCAAAACACCGCATTTGAAGGCACGTTAAATATTTTACTTCCTCCAAAACTTTTTACCCGTAACCACATCAATTTCACTTTTTATTTTTATCTAAAAATAATTTTAAATTTACCTTTCAGCCAAAAATGTAGCAAAACCTTCGAATAAAAAAGTTCCATGGAGCTTTTTGAAATACAAAAAAGTCACAAAATATCTGATGCTTTACCATCATAAATAAATACTCGGAGTCAAAAAAATTGCAAAAAAAGTTTTTTTAAAATACTTTATGCGTAAGACAAAAGCTCCTTCAGAATAATTTCAACGTGCGTAGTGTATGGATGTATGTAAAGAAGACTGCAACTTAGATATATTTATATGATAGTTGTAGTTTGTAATTCATGTAACATGCATTTTAATCGAAAAATTATTTTGTATTGGCACGGTTATTATACACAAGAACCGAAATCGCTCATTATATGAAAGCAATAGACAAAAACGTATCGCATTTTTAAAAGAAAAGTTGCAATTTTGTTTAAAACACCAACGGAAATTGTTAGAATATGAAACATACAAAAGAATGTGTATTAACTTTCAATAAATAAAAAATCAACCAAAGTGTTTTTGTAATTAATAAATTGATTAAAATATTAGCATCTATAAGTAATCGGACAATGGGTGATAAAAGTGAAAATACAGTTTAAAGTGGTGAAATAAATAAATCTTTTATCAGTTATTTATCTTTTATCAGAGCCTCAATGCATTTGTCAGCCATTTTTCGCTAATTATGTGCAATTTTAAAAAAATCTGAGCACATTTTTCTTTTTTTGCTTCTGAAGAGATTGTGTGTTATGAATAATATATATATTTGAATTTTGACTTTAGAAAATAACTTAGACAAAGCTCTGTTTCTTATAACTCCTTTCTATACACTTTTGTATGCACTATGCACTTTATTTTAGGTGTTTTTTTGTTTCAATTAATGTTATTACTATAAATTACAAGTGTAGTGTTTGGGCTAAACCAATGGTATATCAGATCTCTACAACGGCCAAATCTGTGGCATTTAAAAGAAAACCTCGTAATATTAATAAGAAATATTAATTACATTTGTTTATCCCCCTAAGCTTTCATTACGGACCTTATTTTTAACGCAAAACTACTGGGAATTGGTTTATTTTTAGTAACATTTCTTTCAAACTTTGCTACGATATGACGGGTGCAGTGAAAGAGGAAGTCTTCAAACCTGCTTTTTATGATTTAAAAGAAAGCTTCACTTTTGACTATCCCCAGAGTCTTTTCCATTAATTTTCCCCCTGACTTCAGAAAACTGGGATATGAACAAAATATAGCATAAGTTTCTATTCACTTGTTCTTTAGAATAACACGACAAACCCTCCTAAGCATTACAAATAATAACTTATACAAACTGAGGAATGAACAAATTTACAATGCTGTAAACTTGTTTACACATGACAGTAAAATAAAGTTAAAACATTAGTATTTTGCAAAATATTTTTATAATTTGTTGCAAATGCTTTTGCAATAAGACACTTAAAATATTTACTTTCGAATTATCCTTAGACTTCCATCGTTTTCTCTTATTTTATTTACAATTTAAATCTTTAATACTGTTTAATGTTTTTCTATTACTTAATTTTGCCTCGTTGAATGCTTTGTGGAACACAAGGTGTTTTTTAAATTTGTTCTAAATAAAAATATATTGATTTTTAAACACATTTAATTGATTGAATTGGTTTAAATTTGAGTAAAAGAACGTATTTATGTGTATTGAACATTTTATGTAATTATAGGATAGTCATAAGCAGACATGAGAGTTACCAAATTGGCAATTATAGTTCAGAATATAATTATATTTAGATAAATAAGCATGCATATTTTCCCAAGTCCAATCTATTTTATTGTAAGAACATATTTTCTTTTTATTTTGTGTAACTTATAAAATACAGATTCATATATTTTAATGAACAACAATAGTACTAGAAATCGTAGCAAAATTTTTAATTTTCCTGCAAATGTTATGTATTAACGCAAATAATCTTCGTAAATTCATGAAGTATAGCATGTAAACTTTTTATATTTGGCACTGAAGTGGGAATCTAACAGCAATTAACGATACCAATTCATAAAAAATAACCTATAGTTCTTATACCTACGAAATAGTCTTTCTGGGAAACTTTTATTTTTCCTATTTTGATTCTCTTTTAGGCAGACGTTAAATTTTCTGAAAATTAAATATAAAAAAACTGGAAAATAGGAGTTAAATTGAGTTCCAATTGAAAACGATGTTAATGTTCTTTTTTGAAGTAATATATATAACTGGAAGATAATAGTACAGCTGCTAGAAAGGAAATTTTCATAAACTTGCAAGTAATATATTTTTTTAATTTTTAGCAAAATAAAGACTAAACCAGAAAATCGTACCCTGTAATTAACTTATATTGCGATAGTTAGAAAATGAGTATTATATAAATATGCGAATGTAAGGAAATTACAGAAGCTATTTGTCGATTCAGGTTGCTTCTGCCCAAATACTCTACTTAGGGCTCGTGGAAAAATCATGCATTTAAATGCACTAAAACACTTGTGTCGACTTTCACTAAAAGAAAATTTCTATCCAGTTATTACAAGTTGTGTTGAAACAATTTAACAATTGCGTTGAGTTCCAATTATGTATGGTTAGCACAGCAATTCCGTTGAAGGCGCAGCGTGCGTGCATTCTTTAAAAACTGCAGTTCAACGTCTTCTCTTTAATGTTTCTGATAAATAACAATACTAAATCTTCAAAAATATATCCTGCGGTACTTTAAAATGAATGTTATTATTTTGTAATACAACTTTTAGAAAACAACAAAGTTTACAGCGTTTATTGTCAATCGCGCATGGATATAATAATTCCTCTCTCCTCGCAATCGTCAGTATGTTATCAAAGGAATGATTCTTAAGGGGATACGGTACCCAAAACATTATTTCTAGAAATAATAACATAAACTAGTACATTATAGTAGTTTTATATAATGTTCACTCTACATAAACATTTTCTAGCAATTAAAACAAATATTTACAAGTAGTTTTTCATTTTTTAAAAAAAAAGTCAAAATTTTGAACTTTTTTAAAACGCTACTCCTCTTTCAATTTTGAGAATAATTCCAGTAAATCTTTATAGTTTGTTTTTGAAACTATTTTTGCAAGAACTGTGTATGGATTTTAAAATGTGAGCTACAGTTAAAGAGTAACATGCATTTATACTGAAAATCACAAAAAAATACACATTATTGAATTCAATTTTTATAAAAAAAAAACTACTATCTATAGTAGGCCTTATTCCATGCACAATTTTGTGCACCATTTATATAAGAACACAGGTTAAAATGTTCAAAATTCTAACTTAATTAGCAAAAAACTTAATAAATCCCTAAGGCTTTTTTGCTAATTAAACACAAAAATTGAAAAACGCGAAACCGAGAAAAAAAAGGTTGGAAACAGACGAAATACGTATTCAAAGATATCATTGTGAAACTTTCAGTAAATGTTCAGAAAAATATTGTACATAATAAGAAGTAAAAACTAAAAAATCGATATTTTGACCAATTTTTAGGTACCGTATCATCTTAATGACAATATAATATTGAAACAGCTCGAACAATGGAATGGGGCCATTTTTAAACAATGTGGTGTTTGAACACAAGCTTTGGATATATACACATTAACAAATAGCATGAATTGTGTTTTTAATGACTTGGTTAATTCCTTATGATTTTTTTTGTATAATTAAAGTTGTTTTAGATTGAACCGAGTTTTTATTTCTAAATCGATAAGCTTGCTTGCAACATATGGCACATAAATTATAATAACAATATGAATTCAGAATTTGATATAATCGTAGAACTATGTTTTTATAACTTCATTCATATATTTAAACCATATTAGAATCCTGTACAAAACTTATATTCGCCGTATAAAATGCAATTGTATAGACCTATAATAGATAATATTTTGTTGGCAAAGTTATTACACATCGAAATTGTAATTAACTGTCTATGTTTCGATGTCATTTGGATATTTATTCCAAAACTTGTGTACTTTTACCACGATATATTTAGCATATACTCTACATTAGCATTAGCTAGAGCTCAGTTGATATTTCGCGGGAAGAACTTGTGGATATAAAGCTAAATTGAAATACAGTTTTAGCATTAAGCTGCAGCCATAGTATTTTACTGTGAAAATGCATGTTTGAGTGTGTTACTTACTCATTGAATATATATTCCTTAAATTTCCCTCTTAACTTTCGCACAGTTTAAATGCTTCTTAATAAACTGTATGCAATATATAAACATACAGTAGAATGATGCTTATTAAGATTTGTTTAAAAATAATTCAAACTTTAAACAAGTAGGTTTGTAACAGAATCTGTCACTTACCCCGCTTCCACACAACAGTTATGTTAAACGGGTAAAAAGGCGCCAAACACAGCATTAATTCTATATAAAATTATGCTAAATTTGGCTAGTTTCATTTATTTTTATTCCGAAAATTCAATAATTATTACTTATCGTTTGCAAAAATTAATTTATATTTCAAAGAATAAATATGTATATATTCGAAAATGGAATGAAAATATTTCATATCAACATACAAAGAATCTCGCAGTGAAATATATTTGATTATCGTCATTTCAAACTGATCGATGTCGCGAAAATAAATTTATTTTAATTTATTGTCTAAAAGAAATAAAGTTTCTCGAGCGATTGTTGCGAATGGCAATGGTGATTTAATTCTAATAAAAATGGCCTCCTATGCTTTTTAAATGAGCATTAAATTTTGCAGTTTTTTTTAAATAGTTGAAGTACTTCGAATTCGAATTATTTTCTGAAATTTTCAATGTATTCTAATTTTGATGCGCTGAATTTTTAGATGTATCCCACTTGCCCGACAGACAAATGGACTGAACGATTATAAAACCTTCCACTTTTTACGTTATAAACGTAGTGTGGAAGCTAAAAGCTAGTTATTTTTATAAATATATTTTTCAAAAATTATATACAGTCCCGTTTATCCGAATGGTACGGGACCGGAGCACTTTCGGTTATTCGAGATTCCATAGGAATTTTCGGATAATCGGGAATCATCCACTTCAAGCCTAGAAAAGCACTTGTGAAGAGAGAGATTGACGTCATATAGACTGTTCGCTTTGTTCTTATTGGCCGATGTCGTTCAAATTGAGGATGACACCTCCGACTTAACAACAAAGTGCTTTCAAATCTTTTCCCGGTAACCGATGAACTGGACTTAACTGATCAAGAGATAGTAGCGGCGGTAACCAGGGACGAAAACGAACCCGATAATGAAGATGAGCCTCTATGGATGAGCCTGAGTATAGTAAGTGCAGCATTTCGCATACGGAAGATACAAAAATCTTAGATCAGACCCTTAGAAACATATAAGCGCAAAATGAAGCCGTTCCCTTGTTTAAAAGATGGCAGGACAGGGCTGCTTTAAAATGAACCAAAATTGAGCAGCAAAAAAAATATATACTGCATATTTTGAGAAATAAATCCAACTTTGTAAGTGTACATTTAATTTTTGTTTATTTCTTCATTTGTACGTACATTTCATATTTTATCAACAACAAAAAAATTGGGAGCCTTTCGGTTAAGCTGAATTTCGGATAACCGGAATTCGGATAACCGGGACTCAACTGAATTTAAAAGTATGGTTTGCAAGTAATTTTGAAAAAAAAATCAACGTCTAACATTTCATGAGAATGTCAATTTAGAGAAATTTGACGTTTTGGTTGATAAAATACACTTGTTATGTGTTAAAGCAAACAGGCTCTGTCAGTTTTTGTAATTAAAAGTATATTCTTTCAGTTAGCTTACTAACAGTTCAGTTCACTAACATTTTTTAATGCAAAAAGTCTTACATTTACCGCTGAAAAAACTTCTTCATACATCATTTTCTTATACAATTAATGAAGCAGCTGCTTTGGTATTGGTTTTTTTTAAAAGTTTGAACATTCTAGTTTTATTAATTCAACAGTTACTAGTAAGAAGAAATGTAAAATGAAGTTGTGAAAAGAATTATACCAATTTATACGTATATATATATACCTCTGGAGCGAAGAATTTAAGAATATAACTCCGTGTCAATCAGATTATGAATAGTACGAATATGTGTAACTCAAAACAAAAACTTTCGGCACTACTTTATATAGATCTGACATGCTATGTATCTTAACTACTTCACCAAAATTTCGAAGTTTCTATTCTAATACAGCAAATATACTACAGAGTCGGCAGAATTTCTTAAACACGGATTAAACTCAAACTGCTAAACATAGTCTTGGCATCAGGCCTTACAAGAGCCTCCAGTTACGAATTCTATATCTTTTACACTTATTAGATACTCTAGAAAAGTTTCCCCCGTAAGTTTTGCTCATGTCGGAGATTCCTTTCTAAATCTTGCATGCGTTGCCAAAGATGCTGGGCGTTTTATTATTTATGCATATAACTTTGCGAGGAACTTTTTTAAGTTTTCCCTATACCTGAAGCAATATTCGAATCTCCTGCCCTTGGAATTTCGTGACTTGTATTTCGGGAAAGGTATGCATAATAGAACCAATGAGGATCTTGTTGAATACATATATTTGCTTTGGCTTATTTATGTAATAGATTATATTGTTAATAATAAAGAATGGTTTATATCTACAAAACAGTCCCGGGACAAATTATTATACGCACAGAAAGATTTCATGTATCAATCAATGATGAACAAAATGCGTTTAGAAGGACATTTGTGTTCCTAAACTTAAGCTATTGAATAGAAAAACTATCTGCTATACTTAATACATATATCGACATCTTTTTTTAATGATATGGCATTCTTTGGAATGCTTTCATCATTACTAAAAAAAAATACCGTGCGTCTAATAATTTGTCCAGGGACTGTAGTTTAATAATAACCTATTTTTGACATTACATTTTACGTATATTCAAAAATTTAGAGAATGTTGGGAGAGTTTGTAAACGTTTCAGAAAAGTATAATAATATCTATATATAAAGATACCGTAATTTAAAATTTTAAGAAACACCAATTTTGCCATGCAAATTTTCAATAATTTTCCCGACAAACGGAATTTGTTTAGAATCAATAATTAATAAAATTGATACTTTAAATTTGAGGTTAATGCATATTCGGTTAATATTTAATTATTAAACAATTTTTACGTACGTTTTACCTAAAGCGAAAAATGAATTTTGATAAATAGGGGGATACTATATTTGATACAATGCAATTTCTTTAAACCGTATATTATGATGAACTAATTGCATCAAATGTAAGTTTATTTTATTAGTTATTTCAACAAAGTTTTGTTATTTTATTCATTTTGAGATAAATCAATATTCCAGTGGCTAGAATTTTAATATTAAAAGTTAGCATTTTTATGTATTAAAGTTAGTATTTTAGTAAATCCATATATTATTATAATGTTGTTGTTGCATGCCCCCGGAGACCAGCAGTGCTAGACCAGGTCCATGACATCGTACGATAATTATATAATATTAATCATCGATTATTATAATATTACACCCTGACTTTATATTAAAAAATCGTAAGAAATGCATCAATCGTGATTTATTCAAGCATCATAAATGCAATTCATAGCAAATGTTTTTAAGAATAATGACTTCAATAATACATAGTTAAAATATTTTTTGTCATTTATTAACCCTTAGATTTAATTATTCTCCTCAAATCTATTAAAATCCAACGCATGTAGTTTTTATGTAAACGTATTTTGTAAATTAATTTTAGTTTTAAAGTATGATTCGCAAGTAATTAAAAAAAAACCTTTACTTCAATATTTACTTTTATTTCTGCAAAAATAAAAACCGAAATCGTACTTGTCCTTCGTGTTATGTCATTTTTATACAATTAAAAACCGATTTAAGCAAGCAAAAGTTAGAAAGATTTTCATATCGTCTTTCATCAAACTATTTCAGTTGTTAAAAATTTTAAATAAAATTTATAGCAACAGGAATGTAAAACAAAGTATACATTTAAATTGGGTCTAGATCTCAGAAGGCAACAATACTTAGCATAACATTGATTCAGTGTGTATGTTATTAAAACTCAACCTTACTCCCTGTTAATCTTCCTTGCCTTTATACATTATACGAGGGCTGTTTTTTTTCAACCTCCGATGGGCTGTAACAAAAAGACGGGTCAAGATACAAAAAAGATTTTTTTTTACCAAAAGTAAAGTACAATACTGATTATTTCTTCATATAATCACCTTGACGATTACAGCATTTGCCATATCTGTAAACAAGCTTTGAAATACCCTCTTCATAAAATGTAGCCGCCAATTATTTGAAGGGAGTTGTGACGGTTTGTTTGAGCTCCAAGTCAACTTGGAAGCGCTACAATCCAAGCCACTATGCTTATCAATAATTCACTTATGGTAAACCTTCGAGTTTCCCTAAACACTTGGTCAACTTGCTGAACAATACTGATGTTCACGAAGAAGGGGACCAAGGAAGCAAGGCTGTCGCTACAGACGGTATAATTCAGAGAGTTGACCAAGTGTTTAGGGAAACTCAAAGGTTTACCATAAGTGAATTATGGACTAGCAGTGGCTTGGAGGACAGAAAAAAATTGGCGTAAAGCTTCCAAATTTACTTTTTTAAACGAAACCGTCACAACTCCCTCCCAATCATTGGCGGCTATATTTTATGAAGAGGGTATTTCAAAGCTTGTTTACAGGTATAACAAATGCCTTAATCGCCAAGATGATTATGTGGAGAAATAAGCAGTATTTTGACATTACTTTAGGTAAAAAAAAATCTTTTGTATTTTGACCCGTCTTTTTGTTACAGCCCATCGGAGGTTGAAAAAAAACAGCCCTCGTACCATTCAACTTGAACCCTGTTCCAAAAAGAAAGTCAATTTAAGACGAGCAAGACTTTAAAAAAAAAGTAAAAAGTAAGAAAATACAACATGTGAGGTTGGAAAGCACAAGGAAATCCATGAATAACGAAATGACTGCCAACGTTGTCAAGAAATGAGAAGGAAAAAAGTTTGATGAAAAAAGTGAATTTTCCCGTCCATCCAACTCAATATATTTATACTTTTATGTTAAATATACATTCATGTTTTCTCATTTTGGGTCGGGGCTGACAAGAATTATACCTGGGATAAAGAAAATTGGGTATTTTTAAATGAGTTGTTTTCCCGGTCATAGTTTTTTTTTACTTGTTGAAATGGTATTAACTCGTCTTTCTATTTGAATATTTTTAACTATTTACTGTTATCAACCATTTTCTTTTATGTTTAGATTTATTTTTTGCGTTTTTAATTTCTTTACACATCCCAGCAAACTTTTACACATATGATTAACATAAACATATTTTTAGAGCGTATATTTAATTGAAATGTATTATAATTATTAATTGATATTTGCTGGAGGGACAGTCCCTGGACAAATTATTAGACACACTGCAAGATTTCATGTATCAATCAATGATGAACAAAATACCTTGAGAAGGACATTTGTGTTCCTCAATTTAAGCTATTGAATAGAAAATACTATCTGCTATACTTAATACATATATCGACATCTTTTTTAATGATATCTCATTCTTGGGTATGTTTTCATCATTACTAAAAAAAATACAGTGCGTCTAATAATTTGTCCAGGGAGTGTAGATAAGAGGAAAAGAAACAAGTCACCAACAACGATGTATTTTTGTCTTTCTCGTTCTTAAATTATACATATCTTCAACTTTTAAAGGGTGGGAGGGAAAAGATTTAAATTTTTTTTTATGCAAAAGGCGCATTTCAAATCACCTGGCTTGAATTTTGATTATAACACAGGGGTGCATAACGATTGCAGGCATGGCATTAGTACGAAATCATATATTTTTTGGAGCACTTAACTCGGTTGAAAAAGATTGGTTTGAGGGTTGGTTTTGCGACTTTTAGCGTTGTCGTTTGTAAAATGTGTCCCCTTTAAATTGCATTTTGAATTTGTGTATGAATATTTCATTTCTAAACATGGAACTACATTTAAAATGCAATGTTTATAATTTTTAAAAAGATATTTTAAGTTAAATTTAAAGTGATATACAGTTATATGAATACTTTACTTGAATACATTTGGCATGCTATCCAAAGTACTAAATTATGGAAGTTAGTGTTTAGTGCTTTAACTAATCTGCCCTTTTTTATAGTGAGTAAATTACTTTTTTTATCAAATCCAGAATGCGTGTTTTCTGCAATCATAATTAGCTTTCTTGTTATCTGTATAGTAAGAATGAATAGACAGTAAACTTTGTAACCAATAACACTAAATTTGTCTTAATTTTGATGATATGTTAAATCTTTTAAAATTCTGTTGAGTAATTATCGTTAAATAAAACAACGGTCGCATTTCTAGTTAAAGAAAGAGTAAAACTAAATATTAAATATTTTGGTTTATTTTTAAAACATCTTAAAACATGGCTGAAAATATATAACAATTTATGACATTTTTTAAGATTTTACATGCATAAAAGCAATAAATATTTGGTATTAATATGTTTAGAACAAGCAAAAATATGTTCTTCTTAAAGTCTTGTTAGACAATAATTATACTTGTAATATTTTGCAAAATATTTTCCTCTATGTCAGGATATGTTGTTTTTATTATTGCCGCAAAACATTGTTTTGAACTGAAATATTAGTAAAAACAATATATGAAAATATGCACTTATTTTAGTACAGTTTTACAAAATGTTATCATAATTAAATGCTATAGGATTATGATGAAATGTATATGACTGAACAACGTTAAAAAAAAACCAACGTTAAAGACTCTTATAATGATCTTTCAAAAGTGCATTTATTTGGCAACAGCTATAGGTCTTACAGTACATAACAGTAAAACTGCTCCTATGAAATAAAATTTAGATACAAACTCTTTGAAATTCAAATATATTTCCTCTGAAGGATAAGAAATTTGGATGAAGTGGTAACTTTTTTTACCGTATTAATTAAAAAAAATTAACGATTAAAATTGTAATTTTTAATCAAGAGCTTCCATTTTTAAAAATTAATGATTTAATTTTATACGTTTTGAGGAGGAATATAATTGACATCTCCACTATAAGATTATAAATTTATAAATAAACAAATGTTTCTGGAAATATGACAGCCATGTGAATTGTTTGTACACATCCCTGAAAGGGTAAATCTTGCACTTGAATAATTTAAACGTCGATGCCCGTCGCTATAGCACAGGGAATACGACTATTTTATTAAGATGCTAAATAATAAAACCACATTCCACAGTAAAAGCCCTTAGCAATCTACAGATGCACACAAAACTTCCTGAAGTACTCACTTTAATCTTTACCTCACTTTCATCAAGGGCTTATTTTATATGTATACTGACCTTTGGTAATCTTAACCCGGTTGAGCATGACTTCAACCATAGATGTCATAGTTAAAGTATTGGATTGACAGATCACGTGACCTTCAATGCTAACGACGGGACCACAATAAGAGGGCAAAAGGGCCAGTGTTGCCACCACATTAAGGAGAAAAATACTACGAAAAAATACCATTTAATTCTAAAATTAAAAAAAATAAAAAAATAAATAAGCGTTTCACGTTTTTTTGAAAGTCACTAAAAAGATTCCAAAATGCAGCTAGTATTTTTATGTTATTTTTATAATTGAACGGTATCTTTTCGTAGTATTTTTCTCATTAATGTGGTGGCAACACTTGCCCATTTTCCCTTTTATTCTGGTCTCCATGCGCGTCCCGTCACTAGCATTGGAGGTCACGTGATCTGCCAATCTAATACTTTAACTATGATATCTATGACTACAACTGACAACCCCAGTAACGTGACTTAGGTTCAAGATTATGGGTGTAATATTCCAGAACTAGAAACTAAGTAATACATTTTGTGAGATTCTATTTCCTTACATTAGAATGGATAATTGAAACTGGGTGGAGCGTGGTATGTTCGTGCGGTAGAATATAGTGTTTGACGTAGCTATGATGTCAATATAGACGTGTTCATTGTAGTTTGGCCGAATTAGCTGCCTGGTTATTTGTTTGTGGGGTGTAAGACAACGGTTGATGAAACTGGACGTCACTATAGGTGTGTTTATTCCACTTGTCCTTTTCTTTTGCTGTTATTGTATAAATGTCAATTTATCCATTAATACTAACGATAATAAAAAAATAACTGTTTTGATAGTTTTTTTGCCGAATGCGACGATAACTCTCAAAAATCTCAATTATTTCTTCACTATTCAGTGATTAATCTATATTAAACCAACAGTTTCTGTTCAATGTATAGTTACTAAATATAGGCAAGCACTAATACGAAACTCACGAATCGTTCGGCTACGAGCAAAGAGTTCTATGGTAGGGAGAGCTGAACCAGGCACAGCAACCATGGACCAACAGGAACAAATAGGTGCATGGCCGATGGCGTGGTTATCGCAGCCATACGCTAGCAGCGCGCTCTGTACAGTGCGCTCGATTACGCTGCCCTGGTGTTCCCTTTCGTACAAAAATTACTAGACTTTTGCACTCTATTGGCTCCGTAGTAGGCCATGTGCCGAGGGAGCAGTACGAGTCGTTCCTTACCTACTATAGAACTCTTGGCTACAGACCGTGTCATTGTACCATAGCCAGAGCAAAGGTTTCAACTTGGCTACGATCAAACTACTTTAGTGCTTCTAGGCAGATGTCAATAGCCCAGTTTTCTCATGCAGGTCTTTGTTTTCAGCTGAAATTTAATGAGAGAATTTTCCCCAGAATGTTTTTTCTACACGAACACTTAACAATTCAGCTGCAGCTTGTTTCGATGGTTTCCAACAATTGACTGTATTCTGAAACATGTCTACTAAAAGCAAATAGTATGAAAGCTGCTCTCATTTGGAAAACTAAAGAGTTACAAAAAATATGACAGTTTTTCCTGTTCAGATCGAATGTGAAGTAGGGATGATAAAGGAATAATAAATAGATATTTTACTGGTTCTTTAAAATTAGTTTATGTTGTTCTTTAATCTTCGGAGAACTCTAACCGTAATCAGATTGAGGTTTAAAAATATGATACTTTGTTTCGGCTTCTTCACGATTCAAAAAACTAAACTAATCCTAAGTAGAAAAATTTTACAAATATTTCACAATATTCAAAATATTTAATTATTAACAATTAAAACTAAATACATATTATTGGTCAATTCGTTTGTCTCGCAGTTAATGTTGCTTAAAAACTATTTTGCTAAAGCTATTTTTATTTCAAAAATTTCTAGCTATTGTCAAAAATTAAACAATTTCAACAATTGTGCATTATTATTTGGATGAAGTCACTAAAATTCTGATGACTGTGGTTCTAAATAACGACGCTCTTGGCCAATAGCTCTAGTCGTGTAGCTCTAGTGCGACGATAATTCAAATTAACCTAACCTAAAATTCTGATTAGAATAAGATTAATTTTATATGCACGAGTCACTAGTTTTGTAAATATGTAAATTTCAAAAAACTATGTGTAGTATTACTGTAGATGAGTGCGCGCAATTTAATATTTGTAACATTTAGTAAGTACAATATTATCTACATTTATCCTATTGTAGAAAACTAATTTTTACTTATTTTTAGAAATTTCTGTTCATTTTTAATGCATATGAACGAAAATGTTAGGAAACTGCTTTCGTTAAACAAACCAAAAATCCCACCATGCCTGCTTTCGAAGGCAACCTTAATAGAGGGAAATTTACCAGCGGAAGTGACGTTACTAAGGTAACGCGCCCCTCTTTTCCACTTTGCGCCGGTGGCAACGCTTCCGACAACCATTCAAGTTCTTAAGACTCCTGAAAAGCAGTAAAGAGTGTTCTTATTTTTATTTATTTGATTCGGAGTTCCTTCTATGTGCTTCAGAATAACTTCTGGCTTATGCGATTTCTGTGTTTCGTTACATCGTTAACTAAACTAAGATGGTCGCTATAGGAGTTTGTAACTCAAAACTTAGTGCAAATGAGGCTTTTGAAGTTTCCCCCAAGAAAAATAGGGTTTCGTATAACTTTTGGGTGTGTCAAATATTTTAAGAGCCGAAAGTGGTTTGGTCGTTTGCCTAAATACAAATGTCAGCTGCAGTTAAGTTTAAAACGAGGCTTAATTCGTTAAATAACGATTCTTTTTAAAGTTTGTTATATAATTTATCTTGTTGCTTTATGCTGGATAAAGATAATTTTTGAAAGAATTGTAGTTAGCAAAAACTACTGAAATTATAGCAAAAGAATACAAGTAGGCATACTTTAGGGATTCAGAGCAATAATTATGTTCCCTATTTACTGTGTTTGCTCTTGAATTCTATGTTTTATGACATCGTTAAGTCGAAGAAAATGCGAAGGTGAGAGTTCTGCGTCAAAAGCGACAGCGAACCTCACAATTTGTGTACACTCTTAAAACAAAATAGTGAAATCCACTCCTATAGGGGAAGTGCATTTTCGGCACGGAAAGGAGTGGAAATTAACTCAGACTGAGTTAAAACCGCTCGTTTTGAGGGTGTAGGACGTAGACTGTTTTCTTTTATTTCTTTTACCCACTCCGCAAAAAGAGTGAAATCCACTCCTATAGGGGAAGTGCATTTTCGGCACGGAAAGGAGTGGAAATTCACTCAGGTTGAGTTAAAACCACTCGTTTGTTTTAAGAGTGTACTGAGCGCATTATAACTTAATATTAATTAATTTGTAGTACGTTTTGGTGCTACAATTACTCTTAATTTTTCGTTATCGTCTGCATTTTGATGGAAAAATTTCTCGTTTCTGAGCCAGAGGTAAAATTTTGCTGCTTCAAAAATTACTCCAAATTGTCGCTAGTAAAAATTACCACTCCTGAAAAGGGTTAACTTAAATGGTAATTTTTGTAACGTGCTTTAAGATTTTTTTACAAAGCCATGTTCTAGCAGGGCAAATGAAAGGAAATTAATCTATTTCGGGTATGTTAGAATTGGAGAGTTGTCAGAATTGTTACTTATTCATACAGTCAGTTACAGCTGTGTAAAAGGGATTTTCTTTATAACTCGTAAATGTCGAGAAAAAACTAAATATTTTCTGTCCTAGCAAAAAAGGAGATCTTAGAGAAGCCCAGTGGCTTAGTGGTAGTGCTTATCGCATTGCCATGCCACAGGTCCGGGGATCGAATCCCGTATTGGGCGTGGTTGACTCATCCCTTGAGTGGGTCGATAAAATGGGTACCAAGCATGCTTAAGAACTAAACACTGGGCGTGAGGCTGACCACCTTACCGGGACATATGCCTAGCACCCCAGAGCCCTAGGTCACAAAAGCTGAAATGGGCATGGCAGGCCTTGGCCCAGTAATGGGCTGTTCCACCGAGGTGTTTAGTTTTAGTCTTAGCAAAAATAACTAATAACATATTTCGAGTAAATGTTCAACGATATTTCAAGACGAAAGTTTTGGTGTTCGATAACGGGAAGGTTGAATCGGAAATCATATATATCAATAAATTACTTTTTTTTACTTGCGCAGCAAATATAATTTTACAATTGTATTCTGAATTTGTTAACTAAACTAAGACTAAGTTTAGTAACTAAGTAGACTAAGTAACTAAGTTTGTTAAACTAAGTTAACTCTTTTTAGTTGTTTCAAAAAACGCCTACCCAGAATTGGTTTACAATTAAAATTACAAAAAACTCCAAATATTTTGTTCAAACTTCTTCAATCAGTAACTATCAAACAAAAAAAATTATTTAAATGTCTCGCCACACAAACTCATCAGTTTCCAGTTCAAAAGCTCGATCTTTACCGACAACATTATCTACTTCAAGCAATTCCCCACACTAAGCCCTTTGTACTTAAGGACAGTTAAGCAAATCTCCTCCGCAGTGCTCGGTGCCGCTAAAAATACCGCCTCTCGTCGTTAAAACCGCTCAAATTTACGGCTCTTTGCATTGATGTATGTTTTGGCGATATACGAAAAACCTTTTACTTTTGGTTTATAGTGAGGCAGTAGGTTCGTTTTCAAATATTTATGGCCAGTGTATTTTCTCTTTTAGCGCCCTCCTCGCGTAATTTATATATTGTTGACTGGAGGAGCTTGTATTTATAGACTGATGTTGGAAGGTATTGAAGTCGAGGGCGATTACCTCGAGTGAGGTAGGGAGGGGTTTTTTAAGGTTTAGAGGGCCCATGGGAAAGATTGGGTTTAGTTGATTTGACGTCACACTTGAGCTACATATGCTGTAAAAAATCCATTAATCTATAATAATAAAAGAGTCTGTCTGTTTGTCTGTGGATCGTGAAAGACCTACTTATACTGCTCGAAAACATTCGAAATTTTTAATATAGATTCCCTGTAATACCTACTTGTGCACCTGAGGCTTAGTTTTTTCATATTTGATTACGATTTTTTAATTAATATAATTATTTACAAAAATACGTCAGCCACCTGAGAGTGAGAGACCGAAACTAGAACTTGAAAACACATGGGCCGAGTCGAAACAGGGGCTTGACGTCATCCGTAGATGAACATGAAATCCAGTAAGAACAGCCGTTAAAAATGGACACAAATTCGATTTCTACTTTTAATTTTCAATTTGAAAGATACTTTAGCGCGAGCGAAAATTAAGTATAAACACGAAATATCAAGGTTTCAATTTGTAGGATTGTTATTTAACTATCATTATTTTATTTCATTTATTGATTGTAGAATGATTACCACATTTGCGTTGTTAAATTTTAAATATTGCCAAAAGTCGCCAATGAACAGACCGACCATTTTATTACAACTGTGTCAAAAACAAATCACCGTTAATTAAAGGTTAACCCGTGCGACGCCGGGTTTAGAAAGCTAGTTTAACAATATAGGGTGAGAGTGAAAGTGCCTCCTCCATGCTGTGTTGCGAATTTTAATTTGATGTAAAATGAATTGTGGTACATTCAGTGAATTTCTTTATCTACCTGCAAAAATGCTTGCTTCCCCAGCAGTAATTTGGAGACTGGGGAGCCCAGTCGCTAAACCTCTTGCTTTGCACGCGATAGGTCCCAGGTAATCAATGTAGAGGATAGGAATGTACACTCCTTAAACAAACGAGCGGTTTTAACTCGGTCTGAGTTAATTTCCACTCCTTTACGTGCTGAAAATGCACTTCCCCTATAGGAGTGGATTTCACTCTTTTTCGGAGTGGGTAAAAGAAATAAAAGAAAACAATATAGTCCTACACTCTTAAAACGAGTGGTTTTAACTCGGTCCGAGTTAATTTCCCCTCCTTTCCGGTGTCGAAAATGCACTTCCCCTATAAGAGTGGATTACACTCTTGTTTTAAGAGTGTATAGAACAAGTCAAAAGACGAGTTGACACCCTAGTAGACAAGCAACGCAACGACAAGCAACGCGGCCCGGGCATTTCCAAAATAACTGCCGACCTCTTAAAGGTCCAAAACGTCCACGAAAACTGCCCAGTGTAGATGGAGCTCACGTTAAATATGCTCCAAATTATTGACGCCGTGCATGATGTCGCCCTGAAAAATTGCGTTGCTTGTCTACTCGGGTGTCAACTCGTCTTTTGACTGTTGTTCTATACACTCTTAAAACAAGAGTGTAATCTGCATTTTCGACACCGGTAAAGGAGGGGAAATTAACTCGACTGAGTTAAACCACTGTTTTAAGAGTGTAGGACTAAAATTGTTTTCTTTTATTTCTTTTACCACTCCGCAAAAAGAGCCTTTGAACACTTTTAGGAAGAGTATTATTCAGCACCAGTTAAAAGGCTGTGTGTAAATTTAACTCAACCGTCAGTTACGTCGATTGTTCTAAAGGTTGTAATTCCTATGCTCTACATTGATTTGTCATTGTTCTAATGTGGTCTTAATGTGTCATATATTTTGTTTATTTAGATAAATTTAAGCAGAAAGTTCATTTTCGAGTGATATTTTAAAAACAAATCGTAGCTACTTTAGTTTTTGGTTAAGCAAATCCAACAACTACATGCCGCATTAATCGAGAATTCAATAATAATCAAATCTTAAGTCAAAGTCAGCTGTAAAATTCAAAACTGCCCCGATCAGAGTTGCATAAAATTATACCTACCAAAATAATAAGATACCCAAATATTTGCACCCAAATTTAGTTCAGTAATTTAAAAAGGTCATCCAGGAGACACTTTTACCCATTCCAAAGGAAATAGAAACTAGGGGACAATTTCCGCTAAATTTCAAATAAGCGGAAACTTTCTCAAGTTGACTATTTTAAAGCTCTTTAGGGTACAATTTTACTTTTAAGCACTCCACGGCGGCGTCGCCAGTGTCTATCTGTACGTGCCTGGTCTCGACTCAAGAGGCAATATTTTATTTGGGGTACAACAAAACGTAATTTCTTCCCCATTCCGTTCTGGAGATTCTATGGTTTCTCTGTCCTTTCAAATGAACTTAGAAATGGGCAATAAAGAGATCTAAAAGATCCAATGGCGGCGTACTTTTCGATCCAACTTTTAACTCGCTGACTTTTCCGAACGTAAAATTGTAGGTTTTTTAGCTGTAGACTTATCGGGATTCTCATGGTTTTGTAAATTGTTTGTAAATGACTCATAAACGTTAAACCAATTTTTTTTATTTTGTTAGTAGATTTAATGTGCTCATTATTCAGATAATTAAACTAATGTTTCGGAAGTCTTTTTTTTATAAAGCATTGCAAAGAAAATATGTTTTCTCCATAGACCTTTACCTATAAACGACGACTTTATGAATATCATTAACAAATTCATTTCAGAATAAAAAGGTTAACTATAAGGTTTTTTTTTAATTCGTTTTTCGTCTAACTTAATTTGTACAATATGAAGTGTTCAGAAATATGGTCTGCATTTGTCTCTTATAACAAACAAACACTTTATTAACACAAAAACAAACATTACAGAATAATTTTTGTTCGTCACAAGGGAGTTTTAAAAAAAAAACTTATATGTTACTAAATAATCATAATTATAATTAATAAGACACATTATAAGTTAAAAAAACATACACAAAATAATAAAATTTAAATACATAAATACACACAAAAAGAAAAAATGTGGCAATGCTAATGCTATATAATCAAAACAAATGCCTAAAATTCTGGTCAGCGGGAATATATATAAAAAAAACAGATCGCTTCTATCAATTAAAAAATACATCAATATCGTCTATTGACAAAATAAATTTAAATAAAGAATTTTTAAACCTGTATAATGAAGGGATACTTTGAAGTTCAGTAGGTAGTTTATTGAATGCTTTTGGGGCTAAATATGAAAAATGTTTTCGAAAAATTTCTTTATGTGGAAATGAAATATGATATATATTTTGTTTATTTAGATAAATTTAAACAGAAAGCTTATTTTTGAGTGGAAAATTTCCTGGCCAACCGTTGTTAATGGGTTATTGATAGTCTGAGAAATCAATAGAATTGTGTCATTTAGTACTTTTGACGTTAGAAAGGTTTTATACAATGACTTTATTCGAAGTATGTATTGCATGATTGTAGTACTTCGATTTATACTTGGTGAAAGGTACAATTTAAAGGACACTTTTTTAATTTGATAAACGTTTATACTTTGGAAATATACAGATGCTAAGAGAACACCTATTTTTATTGATAAACGCATTTTATACATTTGGTGAAATTGAGTACAAGATTGCTAAGGAGGAACACCTATTTTTATTTAATTTTACATTGGATAAAACGGGCATTTTTATTGACCATTTTAGTGAAATTGAGTACAAGCATTTTTGCTAAAGGGAGGAAACATTTATTCTAAATTTTTAGGAGAAATGTCTATGTCGCACAACACGTAATATATCATCACTCGTCGGATCTCCAAATCTTAAATATTTGCGTATTCAAAAAGTCACATTCAAAGGGTGCAGTTTCCGGAAATATGTCCGGACCGTTCAATGGTGACTTCGTCCAATTGAATTTTCCATGATAAAAAGTCGCTATGGAACAAACCTGACCTTATATGGTATTTATGCTTTGGAGAAAGTGAGTTTTGAAACTACCATTCTGCCGTGGGCAGGTAAACTGCAGAATCTATACTGAAGACTTGAACCAATGTTGTAAGCACTCATAACTCTAACCTATACACTCTTAAAACAAACGAGCGGTTTTAACTCAGTCTGAGTTAATTTCCACTCCTTTCCGTGCCGAAAATGCACTTCTCCTATAGGAGTGAATTTCACTCTTTTTCGGAGTGGGTAAAAGAAATAAAAGAAAACAATCTGCGTCCTACACTCTTAAAACGAGCGGTTTTAACTCGGTCTGAGTTATTTTCCACTCCTTTCCAGTGCCGAAAATGCACTTCTCCTATAGGAGTGAATTTCACTCTTTTGTTTTAAGAGTGTAAGAAGTATGTATCGCAAAGACTCCGTTGGCTTAGACATATACACTATACAGCGGAGAGACGAAAGTAATATCATCGAAATAGTAATTACAAAGAGCAAGTTATTTAATACCAGAAGAAGAGAAAGGCCAAGAGAGATTTGGATTAACGACACAGAAAAAATTCAGAATGAAGATTAAACAAGTAGGTTTGTAACAGAACCTGTCACTCAGCCCGCTTCCACGCAACATTTGTGTTCAACAGAAAAGTCGCCAAACACAATATTAATTCTATTATAAATCTTTAAACGCTAAATTTGGCTAGTTTAATTAATTTATTTTATTTCGAAAATTCAATAATTATTCAATACTTATTATCGTTTGCAAAAATTAATTTATATTTCAAAGAATAAGTATGTAATATTCCTCGCTTTTAAATAGAACCAAAACATTTCATATAAAAAAACAAAGAATCACTTAGTGAAATATATTTGACGTCATTTCAAACTGATTGATGTCGCAAAAATACATTTCTTTTAATTTATTCTTTCTTAAAGTTCTCGAGTGATTGTTGCGAATGGCAATGATGATTTAATTCTAATAAAAATGGTTTCGTATGCTTTTTAAATGAGCATTAAATTTTGCAATTTTTTTTAAATAATTGAAGTACTTCGAATTCGAATTATTATCTGAGATTTTTTAATGTCTTCTAATTTCGATGCGCTGAATTTTTTGACGTATCACACTTGGCTGTAGAATTTGTAGTGTGCACTATAAAAGTGGGTGACGGACAGACGGACAGACGGACGGACGGCCGGACTAACTGAACGATTATAATACCTTCCACTTTTTACGTTATAAACGTAGTGTGGAAGCTAAAATTGGCAATGTTTGGCTTTGAAACGAGACGGTGCGGGAGAGCTGTTGCGGCGGAGGCTGAGGCCTACATAAGTCTGTAATTCCAGCTAAGAAGATAAGAAATTATTTACTAAAAGACTGATTATATCCAGAGCAAAAACGTTTCAATTCATTGTTGTGATTACTGCCGTTTAACTGCTCACGGCAGTTTTGTCCGTTACGTCTTTTCGCACATGGTGCAGTGTAGTCTTTAACAATGGTCAAGGGATGAAGACCAACCAGGCATAATATGCAACATAACATGAAATGGGCTTCAAGACATTAACCCTACGAGTGTAAACTTGTTTTCACTGCAATAATTTAAATAAAAATTTGTAACTGAATTTAATGTATTAATTTAAAAAAAATATTTATGTAGTAGATGGTTATGGGTACCAAGCATGCTTGGGGACTAAACACTGGTGGTTCCGCGCGAGGCTGACCACCTTACCGGGACATATGCCTAGCACCCCAGAGCCCTAGGTCACGAAAGCTGAAATGAGCACGGCAGGCCTTGGCCCAGTAATGGGCTGTTGCGCCGAGGAGTTTAGTTTTTTAGTAGATGGTTATAAATGGTTATGCCATGCTTTGAATTATAAAATTTAGTAAAATTAATAAATTTATAAATTTTTGAAATTTATGTATGTTGCTGGAAAACCAGGTATATGAATTATACGTCTGTATCCTTCAGAGGGATATGCAACGTAACATGAAATGGGCTTCAAGACAGTAAATTACGAATAGATACAATGACCAGCAGTGGGATTGGTACTGAACATTACCGAGATGAGCGCACAAAAAAGGGCTTTTTAGCACCTCTCGCCCATTAAGCCCATTCTCTGGCCTAGGGGGGTATTCTGTGGAGTCCTATAAATTCCCAACCCCACTTTTGTTCGAATAGAACCTTGGAACAAAAGCATCCTTCTAGAAAATAGGAAGAAAAAAGAATCGACATGCAACCCCGCCATTTTAAACAAAAATACGACCTACTTTGAAATCGCCGAGTGTGTTGGAAGAAGGCGGGGAGAGAAATCGGCCTTAAAAGTTGCTTGGGCTTTTGCTAAAGTGTAAGGGAGTGGAATTGGAGTTATTTTTCGAAAACTGGGGCTTTTTTCTTACAATATTTGCAACCAAATGTCTTATCTTGGGGTCTAGAATTTTAACGTTTTGCCGCGCCTCTATATGTCGTTTTTTATTGCTTAAATGACGAACCATATGAGGTATAAGCAAATGGGAAAATATGTAAACTTCTTTTCACCGCACGAAATTAAAATTTAATTTCAACGTTATATTTTTTTTAAACTGCAATCTGAAGTAAATTATTTTAAAAGACTGGTAATTATCTTAAACTTTAAAATTGTATGCAATTATTCATCATTTCAATATCTATTTATAATTATTTACAAAATATTAAGAGTTATGTGTGTTGTAAAAAAAAAATTAACCAGACCCGCTCCTGATCTGTATACATATGTGTTTAACGGGTTTTTTTATTTTGTATCGCCAATCGTATCGCTATCGTCAATCCTGTATTGTAAAATATAAATATTTGAAGGGTTTAAAATTAGTACTTGTTTAGTATTCTGTTTTATTTTTCCATCGGTAGCATACGATTACATAACTCTTGTAATACACAAACTCTTGATAGGTGGTGTGGGCGTCGCAACATACCACCCGCCTTGAAATATTACATTTCGAATAATTATAATTCACAATACACAAAATTAAACTCAATCCTCAATTGGTAATTTACACAATTTTGAGATTCCTCTCTTAAAGACACCCAAATTTGTTTTCACTTCACAAACTCTAATTTTACCATCATTACCATGGTAAAGGGTTACAACACGACTACATAATACACAAACTCTTGACAGGTGGAGTGGGGGTCGCAACAATACTTATTAATGAACCGAAAATATTACATCAAATCTTTTATAGCGTACCTAAAAGTCAAAAAAATAGTATTTGTCGTCAATTTAAGAATGGCTTTACAGTAGGTTTAAAACAAAGCAATATTACGAATTCTGTTTCCGAAGACGTTTATCAAGTTTAAAAAAACCTAGTAGAAAAGAATAAGTTAAATCTTTCCTATCTCTTCAAAGCGCCTTAGCACTTTTTTCTTTTTCAAGAAAATAAAGCAATAAAATGCGAGATCTAAATCTTCTGTTTTTCCAGTCCGAACTTGAAAGTGATTATTTCTAGAAGAGAACTGTACTTTCACACACTCCTGTTCCTGGAAAATCTGGGAAAAACTGGACAATACTAATTATCGGGTATTGTTTCGCCAAATGCATTTAAGGGAACCAGGAACTCAACAATGCTTCTAAATATCGAGTTTTCTTGTTTACTTTTAATTACTAAACATGATATTTACGAAAAAACTAATATTATACATATATGAACATGAGGCTATAGTTGGCAAGGATATTAGTTGTGATTCCAATATTACTTTTTTTGACGGCATCAAATGCCGTTATTTGAAAACAGCAATTTTCGGCCTTTAGGTACAATTTCCAGCAAAACTTTTGCTGGAATCTTAAAATATTTTTTTATGTAAACTAAAAGAAGTCCATTATAACGCAGTAAACCTCAAGTTGGATTATGAATCTTTAAAACTCTGAAGTTATTACTCTAAATACAATTTTTGCACCTTTTCTAAATGAAAAAAAAAGCATATTTTTGCATTTAATATTATTTTTTGGCATTTTTATAAAAAAATTTGGAGGTTTACTTTGTTTAATAAACATACATACAAAATCTTGGAAAATTTCAAGCCTCCAAATACAATAGAAAAAGAGAAAAGTGTACCTAATGGCTGAAAAATGTTTTGGAATTAGTACATTTGAAGCTGGCAACAAAGTTATGTTGGAATTAACTAACACCTTTTCCAACTGCAACCTTATATAAATGTTTGTATTACATCCACTTTTGCATAAGTGCACATTTTAGTGTTTAAAAGTTAAAATAAAAATTCGATATTTTGAAGCATCCTTGGCTTCCCGGTTCCCTTAATTTCTTCAAATTTGATCTCAACAGACTTTCTACTTCACTGTAATATAATCGACAACAACATACATAAAAATACATAAAAGTATTTATGTAAATCAAAACTTAAGTTACAAAAACGTCACAATTTGGCGACATTATCTAAAATCTGGCGAGGCGGCGCAGAAACCCCCGATAACTGGAGCTATCCCCCAAAATAGGAAGTGGACTTTCTTCTTCACTTATCTTGGTGACTCGATTTAATGTGTCGGGAATTTGGAATATTTTTCAGGGGGTATCTTCGGGAAGAATTGGATTTGTGTTTGCGTCAGGGAAAAGTGCCCCCATCAGCGAAGAATTTAGTGAGGTATTACGGGATGGAGTGTCTTTCTGGTGATCGTCTTGAAGGTTCGTAAATATGACGAAACGTGTTATATTTTAACAACAGTTGCTGTCATGTTTCAAGTATATCTTCACCAGACATTTTTACAAGTGTATCACTTAATATTTTTTGCTTTTAATTACATTTATTATATAAAGGTGATTCATAAATTGAAAACTAAGGTAGCTTCAAAATTAATAAAAGTAACACTTCTGAAAGAAGTAAAAGTACAGGTCTTAAATTTTGTAGAAGAGCTTGTAAGGATGAAGTAAGGCTTAAACTCATTATCTGATGTCCCAAGGACAATTATTTTTAATATTTTTTAACTATAGGGCAATAATATCTGTAGAATTTTGAATTCATTCCATTACTTAACCATTAAATCATTAATTACTTTTGAAGCAAGTCATAAACCTATATGAAGTTCTTCTGGAGACGGAGTCCCACCTCTTAATAGAAGGAATTCTTGTTTTAGTGTTAATCAGTAATATCCCACTTTATATTTATCTCGTCTAGAAATGTTTCTTTATTTCTAAAGAATGGTACAAATGTTTTAACGGTTTTAAGTTAAAGATTATAAATAACTTTAATTTGTCTTGGCCTATTTTATAGACGGAATATCGGGAAAAAAATTAGGTATGTAACAATGCCTAACTTTCAAGTACCACCCAATAAATCAATACATTTAAAAATAATGATGTACAATACAAGGCAATTTCAATAACTTTAAAACCTAAAAAGTTGTATGGAAATTACACTTTGAGCATGATCTATTTTCTCTTAAACCTTATTATCACGTGCGACTGGTACTGGGAACGCATGTACCAAATTTGAGGTCTGTAGCTCTTTCAGTTCGAGCTGTGTAGGGGTTTCAAACAAACCAACAGACGGACTGACCAATGTTAGTTAAAGCACTTTTTTAGAATCGGTACCCTCCAAAACGTGTATAGAACACAGTTTATACTTTATGTTTGCGACCCAATGCTATAATTACTTCATACTTCATATTAAAAATTGACAGTTATTGTCCTTGATTAAAAAAAAAATTAAAAATATTAAAACAAATTATTTTGAATCGGGGCTGGGAGCCCAGTCGGTTAGGCATTCGCCTAGCATGCGGAAGGTCCCATGTTCGGGTCCGGGGCATCGCCAAAATAACTGCCGACCTATAAACGGCCCGTGCAGCCAAAATGTCCGACGAATAATACCCCGTGTGAAGGGAGTGCACGTTAAATATCCTTCAAAGTCCTAACGCTGCGTACGATGTCGCCCTTAACAGTTACGTTGGGTGCCTACTCAGGTGTCGGCTCGTCACTTGACTGTGGCTCTAAAGTACGACGCCCGTCGCAAATAGCCCTCGTGTAGCTCTAGTGCGACGATAATTCAAACTAAACTAAACTAAATTATTTTGAATCAATTACCAAACAAAGTTTCAGTTAAATCTTTTCATAAACGAGAAATAGATAAGTTTTTCTCAGATCATATAACGACTCTAAAATACCAGCACATTCTTTCCCCAATCCCATCTGTAAGTCCCGTTAGATATTTCGCCATTGCATCTTTTTACGAAAGTTGCTGAATGTGTCATTTATCCGGAGTCGCGATTTCGGAATGTGCGTCTACTTTACATTCAGTAAAGGATTCTTAGGAATCTCATCCTCACAGGTGTTAGGCCCCAATCTGACTCTCGGAGTTTTTGCCAAGGTTTGCGAAATCGCGAAATGTTTCCATTATGTTTCGACTTTGGATGTTTGAGAAGAGTTTCGGGACTTGTTTGATTCCTTGAGGTGATAGAAGGGAGGGTTTTGGAACCTTTTTGTAGAGAAAAGACAGGTTTTATTTTGTGCAGTGCATATAACTGAATTTTCATATTAAAAAGGGAAATATGTTTTATTGTGAAGGACACGATGTTGCTTTTATCATTTAATATATTTTATTTAATTTTTGTCAAATGAAATTGTGTGAGTTTGAATGAAGTTATTTGGGTAAATTTTGTTAAAGAACCTTTATCTCCAAACATCAAACTTAAACGTAATTATTTTACTTACTAATAAGTTAATTTAAATTAGTATTTACTAACTAGTTAACTTGGTTTTGAAACTTATTGAAAGAAATCATAATTGATAATTTAGACATGAGTTATTATTGAGCTTCAGCCAAACTTGGACAAAAAATTTGTTTTTTTGCAGATGTAAACAGTTGTTTTGTCTCAACAATAATAGAACTGGCACCAAATTATTGAATTGAGGAGAGATTTAGTTAGCGATATTTGTTTCAATGTATTCTACCACGATTTTCACTTAGGACATTGTCATGCTATACGGGAAAAACATGACTACCAACACATCTTTTCCAGTAAATATTTTTTCTTTGGAAATGCCAGGGATTGGGAGCCCAGTTGGTAAGGCTCTTGCTTTGCATGCGAAAGGTCACAAGTTCCGGCATTTCAAAAATACATGCCGACCCTAAACGGTCTGAGTAACCAGAAATTCCGACAAATAATACCCCATGTAGCGGAACTGCACGATAAATAGGATTCAAAGACACGACGCTGCGTAAGATGTCGCCCTAAAAGTTGCATCGGATCCCTATTTAGGTGTTGGGTCGTCACTTGAAAGCGGTTGTAAATTATGACGCTCATCGCCAATAGCTCTCGTGCAGCTCTAGTGCGACGATATTTAACTAACTCAACTCTCCAGAAATACCATACCCATTTCATGGGTTTTGACTATGCTTTCAAAACACCCGTGTCCAGCTTCTTACAGTCCCTGGACAAATTATTAGACGCACTGTATTTTTTTAGTAACTATGTTTCTTAAGAGATTTTATGCAATAATGGTATATTTAAACTACAATATTATTGATTTTTATTTAAAAGAATTGTTGTAGACTACATATTTGTATTTATTTTTAACATATGGCAACACTGTGTTGACAAATTGATACATGAACGTAAACCAGTACACACCTGTACCAGCTCTTAGAAAAGAATATTTATGTATGGAATCATCCTCCTCAAATGCAGGAGACAGTACAGTCTTGCATTGATAGCATGCCGCGCAGAATTAAAGCTTTGATAGCGGCTAAAGGTGGCTCAACTAAATATTAACTTTTACTAACATTAATTTCACTTTTCTTTAAGACCTAATAAACTTATGCTTTTCTAAATTAATGCTGTTTTATTTATGTCAAATAAATCGGTAATTGATTGGATAATATAAAAATAAAAAACAAATCAATTTAAAATAATAAAACGGTACAATATCACCCGGTAATTAATATTTTACATGAAATCTTGCAGTGCGTCTAATAATTTGTCCAGGGACTGTATATTTAGCAATTCACCAATACACAACATCTGGATTTTTTTCCCATCTTGCGTTTATGACACACATGCCTAACAGCTGTGTCGAAGAAACATCTCCCGAAAAAGCATTCGCCAAGTTCTTCGACCACCCCTCAACTAACACGAAAATATTCTTCAGAGCTTTTTACCCAGGTAAAATAACAAATATTTATCTAAAATATGTGAAATTATCCTTTCCTTGAGAGCAATTTCAGTTTTATAATATGAAAACAAACACCTACTACGGTCTACTTTCTAACACTTAAATGCACCTACTTCACCCAAACCAACATCTTCAAATACCGTTATCGTCTGTGTTTATGACACATCTGCCCAACACGCGTTCTAAACACATTTCCCCCTAAAAAGTTCTTCGACCATCCTTATAGAGCGTTCTTTATCGCTTGTCAAGACAAAACGACAACTTCTGATGGCCTCTTAACAGCAACGGGCACTTGTTTACCCGGGCAAAACACAAATGCAACCCGAGTGATGTATAGTTCAGGAGTTTATTTATAGCCATGGTTTGGGGGATAGCGAAAACACACTCTGCCCACCTCCTCAGTTTTATTTTCCTTTTCTATAATGGTAAGATTACGCTTGAATCTGCGTTGTGTTAAGGAGGGAATGATTAGATTTTTTTTTTATGGCGGGCACTCTGTCAAATGTTGACTACCCAACACTCTGGATAAGCGATTGTGAGATTTATCGGGCTGCTTGAGGTTGTCTATCATGTTGGTTTTTTTTTAAAAACTGTAAAGCTAAATTGGGATGTTAGAGGGAAAACGACCCATGTCCGGATTTGTCTTGGCCCATTTTTGCCCTGAAACATGAATGGATATGACTTGGTAGAATAGGCGTGGGTCGTTCGCCCCCCCCCCCCCAACTTTGTTTATGTCGCCGTAACTTTTATATCGTCTGAAGAATAGGGTATTTGACTAAAAAAAATTTTATTGGCTTAAAATATTCTTATGCCAAAAATATTAAGACCCGTATTTTTTCTTTTTTTCAAATACCCCATAAAAAGGGAGAACAATGAATTTTAAAATTAGGACGAAACATTACGCCCGAAAACTCTAAGTGGCTGTCACGTAGTATCTATGACGTCACTAGTAACTATAAACAAACTTTGAAACACCATTTTGGAATCTACTTTAAGCAAATTTGAACTATCTGCTTTTGTAAAACCTCCTTCCATTATCTATATAATTCTTATTTTAATAGTAAATTAGATTAAATCCAGTTTAATTGCAAGCAAACTAGTGACTTCAGCCAGACCGACGTGTTTGTGATCACGTGACGTACCAATGAAAAATAAGCCATTTCAAAATGATTTTTATGAAATATTTAAAGATTTATTTTGCAAAAAATTTATACGTTTGTTATTTTTGGGTTCAAACTACAATTAATTTAATATTGGAAGGTATTTTAGCGATACAGTCAAGTACCCTATTAGAAAAGTGGCAAGAGTGTACACTTGTCTTCACAGGACTAGATTTCAGTACGAATTTCTTACTTAAGTTTTAAAAATTGAATAAATGACAACTTTTTGGAAAAATGACAGTTCCAATACGTTTATATACGCTTTTATCTCCGAATAGTTACACTTTCAACACTTTAATGAATAACAATTTAAATTTACACTAAAAATTAATCAGAAAAATATACCTTCAAAATAAATTGTTTCAATTATTTAAAAATATATTTTCATAATAAATGGTATTAACTGGATCACTGATATTCCATATTTTGGATTTTAGTAAAATTTATAAATTTTAATATTTATGAGTGTTGTAAGAAAAAGTGAAAGTCAACAAAAATATGGTCTCCCAAAAATATGGATGTACAAAAATAGTCTTTCTGGACCATTCTTTTCGATTTGATTTTCAAGTAGTTTACATTGGAATTAATTATGTTACGATGATAGGAAATTTTTAATTTAACACCCCAAAAACGTGTCAAAATTGAAACAAAATGGCAAAACTAAAACAAAACTGGAAATTAGGTTCGAATATTTTATAATTATTTTATATTTCTGGAGATACAATGCATACAGTAACCCCCTGAGGAATACAGACGTATAAACCCTGTCTGTCGGGTTTTCCAACAACACACAATTTCTTTTTAAAAAATGGGTTTTTTATATATTTTTTAAATTTTAAAATTTAAAGCATGGAGGAGACATTTATAACCATTTTCTACAGAAAGTTTTTTGCAAAAAAGCAGTTTTGCAGTTAAAATATTAATTTAAATATCTTGCAATAAAAACAAGTATACGCTTCAGCCTATTTTCTCATCCCTCAGAGGGTAAATAACTATTTTCAATGTATAATAAAAACAAGTTTCAAAATTATATAATACATATTAAAAATAACCATCTCACATGTAGATTAATTATACCGCATCCAAACAGATTTAAATATACATTTGTATCATCCAGAGAGTTAAACAATGAAATATCACGGAAATTGTTCGCCAAAACACTTCAAAACATGGCTGGTTTGTCTTAAGTTCCGCTTGATTACGGGTCGAGAATCAGTCAAAACCCGAGACTACCACTCATACAGAACGGAGATAGCCAGAAGATTGATAGCCTTTTTTTAACATACGATGTGGGAAACCTGGGATTTGTCTTTATTTTTATCGTGGATCCGGAGTATGGTAGGATGAAGACATTTAACAGATGTAAGGCTGCGTTTTAGAAATGCTAGGAAAGGCCATATGAGGGATATAAGCTTTGGAAACGTAATGAACTTTAATGACATTATTTAGACAGACATTACTTTACACTGTTAAAAATTAGGCACTATGTTTCACCAAAAATATGGTTCCTAGTAGCTGCAACGGCTGTGTGGTGTAACGTTAAACCATATTTTTGGAATTAGGCTGAACCATTTCTCGGGTTTTGGTTTCCAAATCCAGAAAAAGGGTTCAACCAAACACCGAAAAAAAGGTGAAACATTTCACCACACAGCTGTTGCAGCTAATAGGAACCAATATCACGGTGAAACCAAGCACCAAAATTTTTAACAGTGTAATACGTTAACAGGTTTTGAATGTTCGAATTGATTTCAGTCATTTACTCTTAAGAAATTTGTTCAAATCAAATGGCAACGTTACCTTAGTTTTTTGTACTTTCAATTACCTAATGTGAAATATAAGGCAATGCAAGTATTGCGTGAGGTCGAAAATCCTGAATGGAGATTTTGTGTTTTCTACACGTTATGGAAGGTGCTTATTCTAAAAAAAAAGTTGGTTTTGAACATTGGTGCTTCTGTCAGTCCGTCTGCTGTTCGTTTTAAAATAAAACTTGACTCTAAATGCAATTGGGCACAAGTAAGGATATTTTGGGGTTGCTGGGGGACTACTTTTATTGATAATATTGTTTAAAAAAATACTCCTTTAAAACATTTAAGATTAAATAACTGTGGATATTAAAATAAGCACTTTAAAAAATTAAATGTATTTAAGAAAATTCTTAACTTTATTTAAAAAATTCAAACTCAAGATTTGGTTTAACTAAACATTTCAGATTACGAATTAAATTAATAATACTGTCAAATCCAATCGCATTTTTAATAAGTTAAGTTACATTTATAGTAAACAGTATTTGCTCTGCGAAAAATAAGGCTCGACAAGTTAGTGAAGCCTCATTAAATTCTGAAAAGTTCCGACTTTTTTTGTTATGCCAATTTCAAAATGTCATCCTTGATACTCAACAAAAGCTTCATTTTTTTTTGCTAACAGTATGAAATTTTTATAATTTAATAACCGAAAGAGTTTTCATTATTAATCATGATCCGAATATTCCTTGTTAAACTTCCGAGAACCCTTGAACCATTTATTAGCCCACATTTTTGCATAAATCCAAACTTTTTCAATGGGATTATTCAAACTCAACGGAGCGCAGACCTCTTACAAATGTCGTACAATTGTCAATCAGGCATATGTAGTTACAAATCGTTTTTATAACAAACAGTGACAAGGGATATTTTAGCATGAGGGGGAAAAAATTGTTTTCGGATGTTGATATTTGTTATTTTTTAAAAGTTGTTTACTTCGTTTCTGTTCTTTACAAAAAAAAATTTAAGTTTTAGTACTGATAACCTGAGGATATTTTTTGATGGTTCATGCTACCAACTTTTTTATTTGGCAAAATTAAACTATGATTTGCTTATGGGTTAAATATTTGTGACGGTTAGCACAAATACCGTATACTCGCCCTCACGACAGTAATTACTTTGTGGTAGACGGTTCAGATTTGGGCTGTCACGCAAGAGGTTCCTTACTCAAAACCGGGTATGTCCGTACCTCTTCATCTTCGACCATTGGTACCAAAATGTGTACTTTTGAGTCTCACTCTTGTGTAGATGTACGTATTCATCCGGGAAAGCTTTGAACCGTTTAGGTATATGCTTCAATGATTAGTAAAATAATAACCGTTGCACTCAAAACAACTGAACCTGGATAAACCCCAAATTATCGCAAATATAACCAATGTTTCAGCTGTTATCGCAACCTGAAACAAATGATCTGGCGTTACTCCATTTTTGAGTAGCAAGCTACATCATATACCCTTATTTTTTCCAACGCAAAATTAGCAACTACCAAATAGCTAATTGTCATCGAGATAATATAATATTGACGTGCGTAGGTAAACTGCAATATCTGGACTAGTGGGCCATTGGATCATTGTTATAAGACATTAACTTGGACCATTGTAGTAAAACTTGGACCATTGTAGTAAGAACTCAATAACTGTAACCAATAACAAAGTATACTGAAAGAAAGATTAATTCAGTTCAAAAATGCTCCAATTCTAATTCATTGTTGTGGTTACAACAGTTTAGCCGCCCACGGCAGGATAACAACAATGGCTAATGACCAAGTCATGAGTATCCATTTCGCAACTAATGTATTCCAACCATAGATATCGTTAAAGTATTAGATTGGCAGATCACGTGACCTCCAATGCTAACGACGGGATGCGCATGGATACCAGAATAAGAGGGCAAATGGGCCAGTGTTGCAACCACATTAAGGAGAAAAATACTACGAAAAAATACCGTTTAATTCTAAAATTGAAAAAAATACCATAAAAATACTAAAAAAGCGTTTAACGTTTTTTTTTAAAGTCACTAAAAAGATTCCAAAATGCAGCTAGTACTTGTATGGTATTTTTTTTTTTTAATTTTAGAATTAAACGGTATTTTTTCGTTGAATTTTTCTCATTAATGTGATAGCAACTCTGGCCCATTTGCCCTCTTATTCTGGTATCTGGATCTGCCAATCTAATACTTTAACTATGATATCTATGATTCCAACGCTGTTTCCTTGCCAACTTACAACAAAACAAAAATGGTCCAATACACTGTTGTGGTTTCTGCAGTCCAACAGTCCACGGCAGAACAATAGCCAATGGCCAATTCGCGAATAGCCATTACACAACTGATAAAATCATGCTCGACTAAAAATATCATGCACAAAATAACATCTCATTCTTTCACTTCACGAACCTCAGGAGAAGAAAAAAATCTATTCCTGCAGCCAACGTTCCCAATGCCCCCGTCCAAGAAGAAGGATCTTGACTGAGCCTGCTGCTGAATGAGACGTTGGCCTTGGCTTGTCACAGAGGGGAATCCCTGGAAGGGATCCCAAAAGTCAAAATGGCGAAACGTTCCACTGATTCTTTATGCCTTCTTCCAAAGGAATAAGAAAACAAGGAAATAGAAATGCGAATTTGTGGTGGCGTTTTTCCACGCTGCAGCACCTCAAGACTTGGTTGTGTTTGCTTTGACAAACACGTAACTGAAATTTGTATGATTTGAATGGCTATTAATGACGACTTTGTTCATCATTTCCGAATAGAAACGTTAACTTTTTAAAATTCGTTTTTCGTTCAATTTGATTTGCACTGCATAAAATTGTTAGGACGGTGGTATTCATTTATCTTATACTTTGCTAATTACAGTCCCTTTGGACAAATTTTAGCGCATTGCAAGATTTCATGTATCAATCAATGATGAAAAAAAACCTTTAGAAGGACATTGTGCGTTCCTAAACTTAAGCTAATTGAATAGAAAATACTATATGCTTGTACTTAATACATATATCGAACATCTTTTTTGATGATATGGCATTCTTTGGTATTTTTTCCATCATTACTAAAAAGATACAGTGCGTCTAATAATTGTTCAGGGACTGTAAATAAACTTAAAGAGCCAGTAAAAGGTCATTCGGGCAGCAAATTGTTTTTGCCAACCTTCTTTATGAGTAAATATGGTTTAAACATTATAGGTCACCATATCCTTAGTGCTGAGATTAGATATAACATGCTTTGGTATAAACCGTATGACTGGGGGACAGGTTACTGATAAGGGTAGACGAAGTTTAAGAGTATCACTCTACTGGTGTGTAACAAACGTATTGCCAAATAGTGAATGAAACTGTAACACTGGACTGGGGTCGCTGGATGGCCGATGGTTTGGACCATTAAGCTAGCAGTCTGCGCGCTGTAACGGGAACAGTTTTCGATTCACGCCTTCGCCTGGTTGTATATTCCTCTTCTCTGTGACAGTAAAAAAATCTTTCTGTGTCTGTCTTACTTGACGAAGGCTTCATCAACCGGGTCTCTGATTGAAGACACAAGCCGGAATATAATATGTACCTACCTACCCCCAACACTGGACTGGTATAACTGTAAAGATAACTCTTGAAGTTAAATGCGATGCTAAAAATCCTTGAATGACTCTTGGTTAGCTTTTTAGCGTGGTTTAAGGTTAGATTCTCTGGCTTTATGAATCGCATTTTGTATTACGGTAAGAAGAACATCACAAACTCTTTTGAAAAACCCAAATACACTAATTATGTGATGGTTGGTCATAGAGAAAACGCTTGTTTTGAAGTTAGAACAACTAAATCCCTACATCCGAGGATGGTATTAAATACATTTATTGTAAATTAGTTCTGATGGTAAAGGTTTTTGTGCAATCGATTTTTTGAAAGTAAATGGATTTATTAAAACTTTAGGTAAAGAAATTTCACTTACAACTTTGGGAAAGCAACGTTACGACGTGGCATCCCAGGCAGTTAGGGGAATGATTAAGTTGGATGGGTGTTCTACATTTCTTTTCCCGCTCTTTTTTTACAAGAATTTGACGAGAACTTGATGGTGCTAACGGAAATATCCGTGTTTGTGTTGATAAACATCCCAAATAAAAGTGTGTGCTGTCTAAATGTGGGAGGCGTGGAGGGTTATTACGGTTTTCACTTTCGCATAAGTGTTGGATTACTCTTAAGGGGGACTGGAGCACTCCCTTGGAAGCTCATGTTAAAAAGGACCTTTTTATGTACCTTTTTCTCAGAATCTATTTGATACATTTTAATGATGAAATTTTTACTAATTATTAGATGAATGTGCAACTATAATTTACTGGAGGCATTTTTAAAAAAAAGTGTTTAGCTTTTAAATTATAAATTTTTAAGTGAAACTACTTATTTTTGACCTAAAAAAACATCCAATAATATAAAAAGAAAAAAATGTAAGATAGTTATAATACAAATCCCTTCCAGCGAATTTTAGAAACCAACTTCTTAAATACGCATAAAAAATTTCTGGTTGATACTTATAGTAAGTTCTGAGGAAAAGGTACATGCACATTGAAAAAGTAAGTTATTGAGATATAAGCGGTTTAAAGTAAACAATAGTGGTTTCTTACCTATGAAACATAAGAGGATTTAACCTAAACAGTATTTTTTTTTAAATGTATTAAAAATGCTTCTAGTACTTGAAATGTTTATTTTAAGATCTCGTTGCAAAGCTAAGATTGCATAGTTTAACAAACACTAAAAACATAGAAATTTCATTTTTGAAAATTTTGGGGGTCTGGTCCCCCTTAAACGAAGATCATATACAGATGGAAAGTAGTTCAAGTTATCGTTAAATACGGCTGTAGGATAAGGTATTCTGGTCAAAATGATGTGAAATTTTATAGTAGCAAGTCAATCATAATTCATATAGGTAGTGAGCAATAAGTGATGAAATTCAATTAATAAGGCGACGGAGCAGTGAAAAAAGTATCCGCTGTCGTATATAGTGCTATACCCGTCTAGTTATAATTTGTACCAAATTTAATAATGGTTTTCCATCGCTTCTATGCTGAATTATTCCATTGCTTCTAGTCAAAAATTACTGTATAATAAAAATACGTCTTCTAAAAAAATACTGTTAAAAATCTGTGTATAGGAGGCTAGTGCCCCTTAATTTCGTTGAAGTTTAATTTTCTGACTTAGCGTTTAGTGTTACTCGTTGCGTTTGGTATTTGATATGGAATCGTACTCATTACATTACTTGAATGATGTGCGAAATTGTTAGTTCTATATCACAAATAACACATTACCAGACATGACCATTAGTTGTCTTTAAAAATTTTGAAATTATCTCGTTTCTTTTATTTTCAATTTATTGAAATCGGATTTTTGAAATCATCCTGTTTAAAGGAACTTTTAAAAATATCCCTATGATGTAACATGTACATTCACCCCTTTCGCAATTTTGAATGGACTTCATTATTTGCTTTTGAAATGATTCCAAATTCGTTTAGAAATCTGAAAGCCTCTTTTCATGTAACATTAGTTCTTTGACTTCTTGTTTTCCAAATATAGAATTCAAACTAAGCTCTCTTCTACTAATGAAATAATTTATCTATGGATAATTCTATCCATACATTCTTTGAATTCACTTTTGTCTTTTATTTTAATTCATTAAGTATATTCATTGCGTTCTTTCATTCAGACTAAAACATCAGTGGCTCGTTTGTACTTATTAGGCGTTGAAACATTTGGCATATTATCTTCAAATGTGTTTAATTGAAACATAGTGTAAATAACAGACTTAATTTAATGTCCCTGTGTCGCTGTATTTCAACTTAATGTTGCTTTTTTTGCATCTTTCATTCTATTTAAACACAATTATGCTCATATGAAATTCCAAGGTATAAATATGAAAATGGACATTTCAAAACTGAAGTACAAGTAAAGAAAATATCAATAGTTGAATAAAAATACTATTCAGAACAATCTAAAATTCGGTACAGTCATTTATGGGTAGTGGGTATTTAATTGCCAAAAAGTAATTTATCAATAAAAGCACTATTCACGAATATATTATCTGATATTCTGTTCGATAGTATTTCTTTCATTTTACCTTAGTAAAATTTTCATTTTCATTGACTACACAAAATTAGATTTCTTTAGTGGTATTATTTAACCTAATTTTGCGTCGTATTCTGAATTGTAGTCATCTCTTTACCTGTATTTAAGTGAGCGACGGCACTATTACTTTAATTCGATTTCTTATTTTTGTACACTCTTAAAATAAGAGTGAAATCCACTCCTATAGGGGAAGTGCATTTTCGGCACCGGAAAGCAGTGGAAATTAACTCGGACTGAGTTAAAACCGCTCGTTTTGAGGGTGTAGGACGTAGACTGTTTTCTTTTATTTCTTTTACCCACTCCGCAAAAAGAGTGAAATCCACTCCTATAGGGGAAGTGCTTTTTCGGCACCGGAAAGGAGTGGAAATTAACTCAGACTGAGTTAAAACCGCTCGTTTGTTTTAAGAGTATATTCGTTTAAATAATATTGGATATTTTGCTTTAAATTTTGATACCACATTTTGGATAACAAGCGTAAATAAACTTTTCATAAATAGAGTTCTTCGTTATCAGATACAATTTATTGCCTTTTTAAAAATACTCCATTGTTATTAATGAAACTTACTTGCTCAATCTGTACCTATCTCTAACTCCAAGCAATTATTGTCATATTTCTGTCAGCAGTAATGTCTTTACAAATATTTTAAATTGCCACTTCAAAATACAATTTCCCTTTATATTAAAGACATATTTTGCATAACATTAGATATTTATTTCTGACTCCCCGTTTCTAACAAATCAAAACGATCCCACTCTTTTTAATGAAGTCATCCACTTCCGGACAATTCCAAGATTGCTATGCATGTCTTTTATATTTACTTTTTAGATCCATTAACGATATTCATGTGCATTCACAATAGAGTATCTGTCGCCCATTCATACAAATTAAAGCCGGGGACAGCATTTAACAGTAAATTACAGGACAAACTCCAGCCTCTGGTACTTTAATTGGGACATCAAGTTAAGTGTAAATAACAGCCGCGCTGTTAATGGCGTCAGACTGCGTTTTTCAACAAGCTGCGGTTATATCTTTTTTTCTCTTTTGCTTTCTGCTACTTTACGGGCCTGTTCACTTTAGCTTTCCGTACATAAAGCCTTACTTAAGTACTAGAGGGGTTTTTCTTTCCCGGTTTTTATTGGCAGTCTGTTTTGCTCACGCGAGACAGTTACTGCGCCGTTTTGGATTTCGCCTGCAAATGGCTCGGACATGAATTTAGGTGGTTTATGTTTTCGTTTTGGGGTAACTCCTGCTTCATGTGTAGGGGTTTTTGTCCTGAAGATTTTCTTTTTTTTGCGTTTTGTAGAAGTATAAGTCGAGAAAGGGTCGACATTTCATAACGTTCGGAAAAAGAAAAGCTTTTTGAGTCTCTTTGATGATATAAATTTGGCTTCTAGTCATCTTTTGATTTTTTTAAAATAGTAGATTATAGAATCTTGAAGAATAGAAGTAGATTAGATAGTGAATTAGATTAGAATTTTGAGTAGAAATTTAACATAACATTTTTGACTTGATATAATTTGCACAAATATAGTTTGATACAGATTATGTATCTAAGTGTATAATGCTAGGCATTCGCCTAGCATGCGAAAGGTCCCAGGTTCGGGTCCGGGCATCATCAAAATAACTGCCGACCTATAAACGGCCAAAAATGTCCGACGAATAATACCCCGTGTGGAGGGAGTGCACGTTAAATATCCTTCAAAGTCCTAACGCTGCGTACGATGTCGCCCTTAACGGTTGCGTTGGGTGTCTACTCAGGTGTCGGCTCGTCACTTGACTGTGGTTCTAAAATACGACTCCCGTCGCCAATAGCCCTCGTGTAGCTCCAGTGCAACGGTAATTCAAACTAAACTAAACCAATTAACGTCCCATATGTAAATACCATTAACATTTTTATGCGGTAATGAAAATGTTAATTTAAAATTCGTGTTGTTACTGAATTCGTCCCGCATAAGTTGTTCTGCTCTATAGTATTAATTTGTTTCATATTTTGTTTATTGATATAGCTTTTTGTTTTCGTTTTGGGGTAACTCCTGATGCTTCTTGTATAGGGGTTTTCGTCCTGAAGATTTTCCTTTTTTTTAGTTCAGTTGAAGCATAAGTAAAGAAAGAGTCGCAAGTGTCGACATTTTATAATGCTCGGAAACGAGAAAAAATTTCGGAAATGATGTCGTTTTTGATGATATAAATTTGGCGTCTAGCCATTTTTAGTTATTAAAATTATAGATTAGATTTCAGTGCCAACCAGATATTTTATGTTATTAGAGTAAGATGAATTAGTCCTTAGTAGAAATATAACAGCATAATAATTTTGACTAATGTAAATTACATAAATATAGTTAAATACAGAACGAATGTGTAGAAGTGTAGTAATGCTTAACTTTTTTTAAAGCAAATTAAAGCATATGCTTTGAGACTAAAAAGTAATTTTAGTTATATTTCATAAAATGTAAAGTTCTGTTTTAAAATGTACTTTTAATCTACAAAATTTATGCTTAGCTACCTTTTAAATAAAATCTCCTCAATATTTTTAATTTTACATCCCCTTACCCTTTCAAGTAGTATTATTTTATTTGTGCTTTATGTAAAAAATAACGAAAAGAAATAATGCAACACAATATTTTGGCCCTTATAGTTAATGTATAAATTTAAAAGGCAATCTTGTATAAATAACGAGCAAAACCATAATTAGGCGACTAACTATGTAATAAAAAATTCCACTCTTATTTTAAACTTCTTCCAAATGTACTTAGCAATAAAAAAATATAATGTTACTAGAAAAGATAATTAAGTTTAAAAGTTCCACGTCATAAGCTTTTTTTTTATTTTCCCAAAACCGTACTTGTTCCTTAATTAGTGTTTACTTTTTACATTTTTTGTTTAAAGTTATTTCTTTATATTTGTAGAAATATGACCGATGTGTTTCTATTAAAACTGAAGATATTAGTCGTTTTTCTGCTTAAGTACTAATAAAAAGAATTACTGTGTTTTAGATTAACATAGTATTAATTTTTGTGCGCAAGATGCGTGGTTTGAATGTGTTGTATGCATTTTATTGCTACATATATTTATAAAATGTAAAGCGTAATGGTTTAGGTTATTATTGTTACTGATGGTTAAAACAAAAAAAATTATTAAATTTAAATTAGTTTTTTTCTTAAAGTTTTTTTTTAAATTAAAACAAAAAAGGCGAATCGCGTTTCACTTCATTAAAATATATTAGTCAATTATTCAAATTCATTAGTCAATTATTCAAATGCATTAGTCAATTATTCAAATTCATTAGTCAATTATTCAAATTCATTAGTCAATTATTCAAATTCATTAGTCAATTATTCAAATTCATTAGTCAATTATTCAAATGCATTAGTCAATTATTCAAATGCATTAGTCAATTATTCAAATTCATTAGTCAAAATCCTGGTACTCTTTGAAACCTATTGTACACAAGATTTCTGTACTTTTATATACATATTTAAAAACGTTACAGTTAGTTAACACAATCTGACTGTTACAAAAATTTTATGCACTATTTTATTAACTGTCGAAACAATATGAATTTCGAGGCTGTTACCAATAACATTTTGAACTCAATCTGCTCTCTCTAATATTTTAGAATACAATATTCATTATTAAAAACTTAAAAAACTACTTAAGCAATCACGCAAATCAAAACTCCAGGATTTTCTGTATTTAACTCGTTATTACCATAGAAATACTTACTAAAATTATTAATAATTAAACTGAAATTAACTATTAATACTAACTAAATATGCAGACGTATAAAAGCTGTTAGGATTTAATAAAATACACATCACCATAAAAGTTATTTGTTGAGAAGTTCTTTGAAACAATTTATAGAAAAAATTAAACTTATTTACACTGTTAAACACTTGGCACTTGGTTTCACCAAAAATATGGTTCCAAGTAGCTACAGCGGCAATGTGGTCAAATGTTTCACCATATGTTTTGTATGTTTCGTTTTCTTAGGTTTTTGTTCCCAAATCCTGGTAAATGGTTCATTATTACACCTTATTATCATTCACCATTCATTCGGTCATTATTATGGTGACACCAAACACCATCAGTAACAATAATAACCCTAAACACGAAATTTTCAACAGTGAATTATATTTTAAACTATTTTTTAATTAATGTAATTACATTTGTAATTTAAAATCCGACCAGTGAAAGCAATTTTTCATTATTTGCCCAATAGCTTATCCCCCAAAAGGCTAGGAGGTAGTTGAACCTTGTTGGTAAGGGCCTTAGCCTTACATGCAAAAGGTCCTAGGTTCGGGTCCGGGCATTGCCAAATTAACTACCGACCAATAAGCGGTCTGTGCTGCGAAAAAGGTCCCACGAATATTACTGCGCTTAGAGAAAGTGCACGTTAAATATGCAAAATACAAATACAAAAATTGTCGACCAACAACAGGCCAGATCCCCAGCAAAGTTGATCCAAAATAAATCTAATACATTACCAGTTTTCAATGACTGTCAAGTTTCTTCGTAAAATCTTCTACTCTCTTCGAATGCACAACATAATCTGGTAAAGCATTCCACTCATTGACAACTCTATTGTAAAAATAATGTTTTCTTACCTCCCTTCTAAAGCATTATTTATTCAATTTCTGATCATGTCCTCTGGTCCGGCTATTTAAGGTAAAACCTAAGCCCTCCATGTCTCCCTGTTTTATGAACTTGAATAACTGTATTAAATCACCCCTAGCTCTCCTATTTTCCAGGGAATACATGTTTAAAGATCTTAATCTGTTATCATAATCAATACCAGATAGACCCTTGCTCCCAAGACCCGACGTTATGTACGATGTCACCCATAAAAGTTACGGTTGGGTGCCTACTACACTGTTAAAAATTTGGTGCTAGGTTTCACCATGATATTGGTTGGTTTCACCATGATATTGGTTCCTAGTAGCTGCAACGGCTGAATGGTGAAATGTTTCACCTTTTTTTCGGTTTTTGGTTGAACCATTTTTCTGGATTTGGAAACAAAAACCTGAGAAATGGTTCAACCGAATACCAAAAATATGGTGAAACGTTTTACCATTCAGCCGTTGCAGCTACAAGGAACCAATATCATGGTGAAACCAAGCACAAAATTTTTAACAGTGTAGGATGTCTTCTCGTCACATGACTTTGATTCTAAATTACGACACCCGTCCCCAATAGTCCTCGTGTAACTGTAAGGTGATGATAATTGAACCTAACTCTAACCCATATGGCTAAGAATATGAATGAGAACAACAACAAAAACACCTAATGCATTCAGCAATAACTTTTATTAAAAGCTGGACGTAACAATTCAACATCATATGTATACAATCACGCTTCCAACATACAGTGCGAAGATTCCTTGAAAGTGCTAATACACATCATCTGGATTCAGGCAAACTCTACTGCAGTATAGTATCTTACATTACAGTATACTTATCTTACAATACATCTAACAACATCGATAGTGCGACTGGTCGTATGGTCCCTTAATCACTAAACATCGAGATATTTATAACACCGTTGAAGACTGATGCTAGTTAATTTTATACATACAAGTAATCTTTTGAAGTATTTCATATATGTACAAATATATACAAATAATATATACAATCATACACTGTTAAAAATTTTGTGCTTGGTTTCACCATGATATTGGTTCCTAGTAGCTGCAACGGCTGAATGGTGAAACGTTTCACCATATTTTTGGTATTCGGTTGAACCATTTCTCAGGTTTTTGTTTCCAAATCCAGAAAAATGGTTCAACCAAACACCGAAAAAAAGGTGAAACATTTCACCATTCAGCCGTTGTAGCTACTAAGAACCAATATCATGGTGAAACCAACCAATATCATGGTGAAACCTAGCACCAAATTTTTAACAGTGTAATGTAGTGGAATTTTTAAGTGTGTAGGATATTATGAATAGGTTGGGAATAAATGATACTGCTTCAATGTTAAGATACTTTATTATTATTTATAAGTCTGTATAGAATTTAGTTTGTTAATATTGATTTAATCTGATAAACAAATTCAAAATTGTCTTAAAACATTTCGTTTTGAAGTAATCAAAATGTTTGATGCTGGAGGTATTAAAAATATTCAGACTAGACTTAAATGTGCAATATTCTGACTCGGCCATTTTTCCAACGCTTGCTAAAAATACATATGCAACAGTATTTTACTGATCATGTACCATATGTTTTATGGTTAAAAAACATATGACACTGAAGCAGTAATTTGCACAGCTGCACATAAAATTCCCCCCCCCAAGTTGTTTCGCGCAATATTCAACTTAGATTGTTTCCAATAACCAAAAAATATAATTACCAACTTTTGATGCAATATAAAATATGCTTAAAATGTTAATATTGAAATATTTGAAATATTAAGAGCAATGCTCACGAAAAATAAGTTTTCAAATAATTTCGTTAAACATTTGTTGAGTTACGAGCATTTACAACTAAGCGATGCTAATGTTCAAAAACTTCCACAAAAAATTTTAAACTTATAAATTATCATCAAATTCTTGTTAAAAACTTTAGTAGTAATATTTTACACAAAACATCGTTTTAAGCAAAGTTAGGTTTGACCAAACAACTGTAAAATGTGTTGGTTGACGTACTAAGGAATAACGGCTAAAATAACATAGGGTAGCAATCTTTAGTGCAGTTGTATGAAATAAAAGTAATTATCGAATTGTAAATCAATATTCTATTAATGTTAACAATCATGTAGAAATATAATACACCAACAGAACAATAATTGCTAGATACTAAAGGTAGTCATATAAATAATTGTTTTCGAGTAATTTGATAACAGCACTTAATGTTTATTTGCTCAGACGATTTTTTTAAACATAAATTAAATTTAAAAACTGACACAAATGCTGCGAATAAGCACACAGCTAACATCCTTTTTCAACTCAAACTCACGTAAACATTTCAGAACTTCGAAATAAAACTAAACAAAATCAGACAACATTGCTAGTAGCATGAATTAAAATGCATTTCGGCTTTCTTTAGATTTAAACTAAAATCAAATTCCTAATTCTATGAATTGTTTGACAAAAATATTCCGAAATCTATTCTTCTGGCTTTATCTTAACAATGTTAAGTATTTTCACAAATATACCTTTATTTTCCCTTGGGTAATACTTTAAAAGCGTCTTTTGAATTTCATCAGCGTAGCTTTATTTGATAACTTGGTAAATATGTATTAAAAGTAATATATCCTTTATAAAGATATGCCCGGTTCCTCTTTCATAAATTTTTGGAAAAGAAATTTACATTTTTGTATGTAATTTAGGTTTATAACGGATTACGATTTTGACAAACATTTTGGATGTATTGTTGATTTTTACATTTTTTTAAGGTTTAACGAGGAAACGAAAGACCTTTTCACCTTATAATATGTGTTACCTATTTCTTTATTTTATATATTTTTCGACACGGCAAACAAAACATGTTTTGTCCAATGCTGAAAGTTCATAATTTTTGAACTTATTTTATAAAAAAAAAACCTGTTTTAAAGTTACCCAAATTTTAGATTATGAAAATTTCACGTCTTGGGTTCCAGTTTGACAGATTTAAATAACAGTCTACATACATTTCATGTGTAAAAAAATTAATATGGTATTTTAAGCGAAACTAAAGATTCACTATTAAAATCTAAAATTATTTTTACCAGATCTTTTAAGCGTATAATTAAATTAATAAACGTTGTTTGAAGGTGATGTTATTACACTTAATCTATTTGCGTCGATATATCAACAAATAACTCTAAAATGCGATGATATTTCCTATTTGTTAAAATAGTTTGATATAGTGAGCTCAGTTCTAAGATGAAATTGGTACGACACTTAAGATGCGCAAACATACTTACGCTGCCAAAAACCAAAATTGTTCCTTAACTTTATTTCTAGTGCTATGAGGAATTTTTAAAACATCTTTATTATGCAAGATAAACTTAAACCTAAATCTAACTTTAATGCCATAAAAAACATTTTAAAAATATAGTTACAAACTAAACACCAGCCTAGGATAAAAGGTTTATGTATCTATGTAATATAAGCATGTAAAATGGAGTCGACATATTCCTATAATAATTAAACTAAAGTTAAATGTAAACATGCAAAAATGTTTTCTAACCTACAAATTTATAATTTAATATGTAAGGGAGTCTGGGGAGCCATGGCCATAAGGGAGACTTGGCCCACCATTAAATTTTAGTATTTAAAAATATCTTAGCATTTTCTCAATAGATGGTACTCAAAGCTACTGTTGTCAGCAGATAGCCACCTTAGTTTTATTGAGCTACTTTTTTGCATTGAGGAGAAAATAAAAAAAAGAAAGCTTTAAAAAAACACATATTTAAAAAAGCAAGAATGCATTATTTATATTATCACTATTATATACTTGTTGCCAATAAAATTCCTTTAATCTGTGCTATTACATGAAATTTTTAGTGAAAAAATAAAATTCTGAAACTATGGCCAAGGCTCCCCAGTCTCCAATATGTATGGATAAAAAACTTTAAATGCTGAAGCAAAGTATGAGAACAGTAATTTTTTGGAAACGAAATAAAGAATGTATTTTTTATTAATATTTATTCTTTTGGAAAATTATCGAGCAGTACAACTTTAAACTTTCATTTTTAATTCCAAATATAACATGTATGGGGGGAAAAAATAGTAAAACTCGCTATTCAATTAACTAATAAAAAAAATCCGACCATCTATTTTAAACTAAAACATTGAGTAATTAATTTTGTAAGGTTTCATAAAGTTAATCAGAAAAGCTCTTTAAAAATAGAGAAGCCATTCAAATACTGGATAACATGCCGGATATTCCAGATCCTGAAATTAAAAACTTGGGAAGCCTTTGAAGTTGCTTAAAGTGTGATAGTTTTGTTCTAATCTATTTATAACAAATTAGAAGTCGGCTTATAGAAATGGACTATAGATAAGAAATAGTTTATTACGCATTTAAAGTCGTTATAGCTTTGAATATCGATCCTTAATGTTAGGCTTCAGTAAATAGTTTTTAATTATTTTGACATTCTTAACCAGTATTAGGAAAAATATAAAATACCAAATCGAAATAAAATTTAAACAAATGATATTACCAGAAATTAATGTCTAAACTTGCTCGAGTATTTCGTTCGTTAAAATTTGAAATAGCATGGCAAACACTAGAAAATTATGCAATAAAATGCATCATTTTATTACGTGTTTTACAATTGTAATGAATAAATAATGTAATTGTGTTAACGAAAACCTTTTGTAGAAATATAATTTGTCAAACGCATTATGGTTTCCATAGATAAATTACAGTAGAAACTAGATAATAACTTTTTATTTTAGTTTAATCTAAAAGTAACAGTTTCAATAAAATATAATAAGAATTTTGAAGAGAATACTAACGAGCAAGAAAATATTTCATAATTGAGGATCTAGTTGATCTAATACCAATCAAAATTATAACAATCAAATCAAGAATTAAATTTAACTTATTTAAATCCAAACTCAAAACAAAAAAAGGGAATGCAAAAACACCATTTTACACGCCTATTAATTTCTTAACCTACCAAAACCCTTCATATTCTACTTGCTTCAACAAGAAATAACACTTAGAACACCTTTCGAGCATGAACAAAAATGCATGACTTTCTGTGGTTATTATTATGAAAAAACTTTTAAACACCATTTTTTTTTCGTGTATTTTCTTTTTTATTTCTTGTGCATCCGAGCGGCATTTGAGTCGCCTTGAGTATTGACTCTGTTACATAAGGAAAACGTTTTGCTTTTGCTTCTTTTGTTTCTTTGTACTTAGTGTCCTAGTATTGTAGTACGAAAACAAAATGGCGGGGCTTGTCTGTAGCTTGCCCGCCGGTCTTGAGTAAGAAATGTCTTCGTTGTCGCCATATCATATCGGTGAGCTACCGATCAATTGTAGAAGGTTTTACGTCGTGGCGTTGGATGTACTGGGTGTTGTCCCGTATTGCACCTGAAATGTAACGGAAAAGAATAAGTAACTACGTTATAATTCAAAAGTAAACAAGTAGGTTTGTAACAGAATCTGTCACTTAACCCGCTTCCACACAACAGTTGAGTTTAACAGGTAAAAAAGCGCCAAACACAGCATTAATTCTATATAAAACATTTACATGCTAAATTCGGCTAGTTTCATTTATTTTATTTCGAAAATTCAATAATTATTACTTATCGTTTGCAAAAATTAATTTATATTTCAAAGAATAAATATGTAATATTCCTCGCTTTTAAATAGAATTAAAACATTTCATATTAACGTACAAAGAATCTCGTAGTGAAATATATTTGACGTCATTTCAAACTGATCGATGTCGCAAAAATAAATTATTTTAATTTATTGTCTAAAAGAATTAGTTTCTAGAGCGATTGTTGCGAATGACAATGGTGATTAAATTCTAATAAAAATGGTTTCCTATGCTTTTTAAATGAGCATTAAATTTTGCCGTTTTTTAAATAATTGAAGTACTTCGAATTCTTTTCTGAAATTTTCAATGTATTCTAATTTCGATGCGCTGAATATTTTGACGTATCACACTTGTCCGTAGCATTTGTAGTTTGGGATATGAAAGTGGGTGACGGACAGACAGACCGACAGACTGAACGATCATAATAATACTTTCCGCTTTTTACGTTATAAACGTAGTGCGGAAGCTAAAAATTTGAAAGAGAACAGACGTTTGCAATAACAAGCGTTAACTAATTAACTAGCTATACACATTATTAAAATAAAACAAATTAAAAAAACAAAACAAATTATTAAAATAATTTGTATCGCTAAAAAAAATAATAATTTCAAAAGTAACATTATTTATTAATCATGAATTTGTAAAACTTCAGTCAACCAAACATATGATCAATATATATGGATCTATATTTCAATTTTATTCATCAGACAAAATAATTACTTAACGTTTATCGAACAAATATATTTTATTATTACTTTCAAAAAAATTTTTCGTATGAAATATGAGGTAATAAAAGTTTTACGATAAGGTCGAAAATCGAAGTGGAGATTTTGTGTTATTCTGCACTTTTTGGAGGGGTTTTGTTTAAGATTTTGTAGTTTTTCCTTTACAAATATCTTTAAATTGGTCGTTTTTATTTTTCTTTAATGTAGTTAATGTGATTTCTTTTAAAACTACATTTTTATGAATTTGAAGGACACATAAATTGTTTAAAAGTATTGAGTGAGTAATGTTTTGATAAAAATGTACTAAATAGTTTAAAGAATGTGCTTTTAAAAACATTTTCACATGAATTTTTAATATTTCTGGTTGCTTTGCATGGGGAAAATTATAATGAGTATTCAAGTGTTTTGGACAACGACTTTTATTTTGGTAGTCTGGTTTCTAAAGATATAGGTTGTGCACTTTTGAGCTGTGGGTTGTATCGAAGATTCTTTCTGTTTCATTAGCTTTTTTTTTCGAGGAACATCCCTCTATTAATGGGGAATAATATACGCGGTGGACCGCAGGTCTCCAAACTCGAGTGCATCAGTGTTAATCCAAGGGCGAAAAAACTATTTTCTCTGCCACATTTCTCCGGCTGTATTGAATATTTTTACAAACGGTTTTTTTAAAGATAAATGTAGATAACTTACAGGTCAATCGACAATCCTACTTTTTGAAATTGCTTCGAATATTTTGTGTAAAATTATTTATTGAAAATTAAAAAAAATATTCGAACAAATTTCAAAAAATAGGATTGTCGGGACCTCTAAGTCAGCTAAATTTATCACATAAAAAAAATCCGCTTGTAAAAATATTCAATACAGCTGTAGAAATGTGGCAGAGAAAATATTTTTTTTGCCATAGGATTAACACTGATGCACTTTTCTTTGGAGATCCCCGGTTCAGCGCGCCCATTCTCCCTTTAGGTGTATTGGGCTTTTGCGGCGATTTTCATGTTCGCACTCATATGTCGCCAAAATTGCCTAAAATGAGCGAAACGTATTTTTTGCATGCTAATTAAGAGTGTGACTTGAAATATAAATTAATTATTTTACGATTATGATTCAACTAGCTTAACTTGGATTAAGTGGATAAATAACAGAAGCGGTACCAAAGACCAGAGTAAATGGTAAATAAGAACTTGAAATCAATTCGAGCTTTACTTTTTACCCCTTCGAGGAATGGGTATTGATTTGCTAGTTGTATAACATAAATAGAAATTGAGTACAAATGAATTTAAAATTGAATTGCTATCTTGTATGAATATAGAATATTATTAAATGATTTGATAATATCCAGATTGTTTCCACAATTGAAACATAGATGGCGCTTGCTTCCTGCTTTTTGAAACCATTTGAAAATCGGAATTCAAGGTAAAAATTCACCCACTAGATTTCACCTAAATGATATGCTTTACAGGTATTTTTTTTAATAACGTTTATTGTTTTTCAAAAACATATTTAATCCCAAGTTACAAATATTTTCGAAACAAGAAACTTTTCATTAAATCTCCATTTCATATATGGAACTAGATAGCTACGAGAATTCATAAGATTAAGTTAACTAATTAAAAGTTATTGTATAGCATGTAAATTAACGTTTCACAATTAAAATAAATAAAGTGTATGAAATCAGTTATAACAATATCATTTTGAAACACACCTTTATTATATATACAAAGATTTTAACTTTTTTTTTTATCTTGTGTATTTAATTATGTTTTATAAGTAATCGTTACACAAGTTTTTATAAACAGTTTCTGTAAAAATATTTTAGCTTAATTCATAAAAATACATGATAGTTTTTATTTAACTTAATGCAACTTGCAACTAATAAAATTTAACTGCAACAAAAAATTTTATAATTCGCGTCTAAGCAAAAAAATTTGTATGAAAAAATTAAATTAAATAAACTAATAATACAATATATAATACATTATATACTCTTTGTTTAGTAAAAACTGTAGCAAACACAAATCGACGCAGTATAAACTATATTTAATCAAAGTACTCTGGAAAAAGCTACAAATAAAAATCGTGGACAAAAAAAAACGATAAAAAGTTCTTTTTAGATTGTTATTAAAGACAAAGCAACCTCCCTTGTATCGAATAATTGAATGAAAAAAACCAACACTAGATTTTTCGTAATCTTTAATTTGCATACGCATTTAGCATGCATTCTTTTTCGGAGCCCAAAGCAAATAAATTTTTGTTTCTTGTTTTTTTTTATGGATAAATTTTACTCGTAGCCTCAATTTTGGAGGGGTCTCCAAACAAAGGCTTGTGTGTCGTTTAGTTCGTGTGGGTTTTGGTTTTCAGGCTGTTTTTTTTTAAATATGCTCCGTGTGGAGGTAGATGGGGTACAGAACATTCTCCGTTGTCTTATGTACAATCAGGGCCTGTTCTAGGAAATATTAGTCTAGACACAACCTAGTTTGGGGGCCCCTTTAGGGAAAATGTTATGTATGATTTCCAGTAATGATGGTGCTTTATGACCTAGATGCCAAATTTTGCTACAATTTTAAATGTTTCCTTAAAAACATCGATCAAAACTATCACGTTAGGTGAATTTCTCAGTCAAAAATGAGCAACAAAGTGGAGTATCAGAATTTTTTTTAGTTTACTGATATTTTGCGGATTTACAGCATTTAGCATAATAGAAACTGAAATTTAGGGTCCCTAAAATTTGGGGGCCGGGCCCTGTGTATAATGTTGTACAACTAATGTACAATGTTGCTATGAGGTTGCGTTTGGTACTCTGTTTCACTTCTTGACCGTATTTTAAGATTATTTTATTCTCTATAGCATTTCCACATGTGTTTCCCTACTGTGAAGTAAGTTGAACCAAAACAAACCGACGACCACAGATTGACCTAATATGTTTTCTAAAACTATATTTAATGGAGGGTTTCATAGATTTTTTTATATACGAAACTTAACCGTGGTAATTTAAACTCTGGTTGATTTGATTTTTTTTAAGCAAAAAAAAAGTAAGACTGCTTTATATGCCAATTCTAATGATGATTTACCGATGTTTTATCTGCTTCATATGCCAATTCAAATGAAGTTTTTTTTATATATGAACATCGTGTTAGTTCACTTGTCTATTTTTTCCAGTTAAATTTTCACTAAACTAGATTTTTCACTAATCTCATTTTACGTATATGATTTGGTTAATGTAAGAGTACTTAGCATTTTTTTAAAAATATTGCGACAAATGATACGTAAAATTGTATCGACCGCTATGTTACTTGCCTGTCTTGTTTTATCAATTATGATATTTCTTCCAACGAACTTAACTACACAACATACATAGTACTTTATAAAAGAAAGATTAACTTAGATTACAGCAGTACGAGTAGTAACATATATATATATATAGTTAACGAATTATATATATCATATAATATATATATAATATATATATATCATATATATATATATATATATATATATATATATATATATATATATATATATATATATATATATATATATATAATATTATATGTTGTTGCTTATGTTGTTCTTACGTATGATATTTACTCTTGTTGTATTGTTATATATTTATCTTATGATTATCTGTCGTGTATATATTATATGTATATTATTGTTTATATAGTATATTTTAATATATCATATATCATATGTATATATATTAATATGATATATATAATCTTAATTTTGCTCTTTTGAATATTTTTGAAACTATCCCCTAACTTTCGATGGATTTAATACGGCCTACTTGAATTTCATAAAAAATCTCGCAATGCAGCCCCGATGTTACAGAATTTAGAGACCCCCTTGCCTTAATCATACAAATAAAAAGTATGAAAAAAAATTCCTCCAAAATAAGCCAAAGCGAAATTGGCACAGAATTCAATCATCAAAATTCCAGGCTAAGAAAAAATATATAAATGCTTTTCTACTAAGTTTTTTATTAGTTAATTTTTTGTGTTCGAAATTCTATTATATACTATACTTTTTTTTTATCTTTCGATGTGTTGTATACGTGTTGCAATGAAGCATTTTCTTTTAAAGCTGAATGCCTCTTTTGGGGGTATTTTTTACAATTTCAGTTCAGAAAAAAATGGTTTTATTTTCGGTAAGTAGCTTTTTTTTTCGTACTAAGATAAGGTCAAACGTAATCTCCTTAGCGACGTTTTTCATTGTACCATGAATATTTTTTAAATCCAGCTGTTAACCATAGTTGAAAATGTTAGTTAAATTAATGTGGAATGACTGGAATTAATGCGTTTAAAATACAGTATTCGGGGATTTAATGCACTTTTCGTTTTTTTAATGGTGATAGTCTTTTTTATTGCAATAAAAAGGGAAATAATTTCAAATCCAAATACCCGTTCTCAAAGAAGTTCAGCTGTACTTTGTTGAAAAATAGCAATAGCGATAAAAAAAATCAAAAAAATATAGTGGAAGAATTCTTTGAGAAAAGCAACTTAAAAAATTCCCTTTATTCCATTTAGATCCCTGGACAAATTATTAGACGCACTGTATTTTTTTTAAAGTAATTTTATGTTTCTTAAGAGTTTTTATGCAATAATGGTATATTTAAACTAGAATATTATTGATTTTTATTTAAAAGAATTTTTGTAGACAACATATTTGTATTTATACAAATATGTAGGTACAATATCACCCGGTAATTAATATTTTACATGAAATCTTGCAGTGCGTCTAATAATTTGTCCAGGGACTGTAAGTATTAAGCCAATTTATACTGTGAAAACCATTTCCTAAAAGTATACTATTTCCCGTTTAACTAAAAACCGTTGTCCAGTTAATCAAAAACAGTAATTTATCTACTTATAATACCAAAAAACTTCACGAAATAACACTAATTTTCCAACGGGTTATAAACAATTGTCCAATTATCCAATAAAAAGTAAGGATTTTGAAATGAGATTTTGCCAGTCTAGTTAAAAAAAAAAACTTGGGGAATTTCCTTTTCTCAATATTAAACAGTTTATTAATGTTTTATTTAAACTGAGCTGTGTGTTATGGGCAAGTGGTTATACACTGCTCAAAACAATTAGGGTAGCACTTTCCGTACTTTTGTTAACTCTTTCAGTTCCAAATTTATGTTTTTTTATTCTAAAAATCTAAAATTTTTGAAATAGATTCACTATGCATCCAGAATAAATTGGTGAAAAACGGAGAAAAAATCTTATTTTTTACTAAAATTTTAGGGGAAAAAATTGGAATCATAATTTTTTCAAAACTTTATTTCTTAAAAATAGTTAAAATCAATTTTTAAACATCTAAGCATGCAAGTGTGAAGAATTTAGGGTCAATTTATTTCATAAAACGGTTTCAGAGTGAATTGTATTTAACCATGTTTTTCTTTTTCATTTAATTGAAACAAACAGCATTTTATTCTTCAAAAGACATGATTCTTCCATCTAACGATAAACAAGTGCGAGCTTAACTTGGTGAGAAAAATATTGCAAGCTGATGATTCCAAATGGAATCATTGGGGGTGAAAGGATTTAAACCATGCGCTCTCCTAATTGTTTTGAGCAGAGTAGAATGCTTCCTTTCGGTAACAAATTGTACAGGAGTTCACATGCAGCTTCTTGCAATGATAAGTAATTCCAGCTTCAATAAGCCCTCACCAATTAAAAAAAAGCTAACAAAAACCTCGTAAATGCACCAAAGCGGTTTTAATTTACAAAACTTTTAACGTCATCAATATCCCAACTTAAACCAAACCAAATTTAAATACATCAATCCATAACCATATCCACAACTACATCTACAACAACTGAGAAGCACTTTTACAATCGCCAATTAAATAAATTGTTATATTGTATCCATTAACAGAGTAAAACTATTCTCTGTGGATTACTGTGTTCCTCCAACGGAATTTAAACTCGCTTTCATCCACTAGTGAACAAACCTAACTAAGATAAACGATTGCGCGCTACTTGAAGAAACTAGAAATTCTTGCGAAGCCTACACTACTTTAAGAAAGTAAACTATTACAGAAGATTCAATTTAATTAAATTATACTGGAGATCGGGTACATTGTATATAAGACATTGCTACTAGTTTGAAGTGATGGATTAATACAAAGCGAAACAAAAGGATAACGTTATATCCATTATAAAACGTCAAACAGTTAAAGCTTTCGTTTGAGGACATGAATTACAACTTATTGATTCTGATTAAAACTTATTATTAATAATTCAGTTCCGAATATTATATGATAAACTAGCAAATAAATACCCGTTCTTCGCACGGTCCAAAAGAATATCAAATCGATCCAAGTATATGTGTCATTTAATTTGCTGTAGGATAATACGCTTTGCCTTTGTTCCCGTTCTTTATAAAGAATAAAATCCCCCTTACTTATATTGCTTTAAAATTCCAAATAAAAATACACCACTATAAAATGCACATCCTCATATCACAAAAATCTTCCTCAATATGAACTTACTGTCATCGCGATTTTCCTGATAAATTCAAAATTAACCATAATTGACGCGTTCAATTATTTTTCAAATCATTAATTTAGTTTCTGAAGGTAATGGCAAGAAAATAAAAGCAATTTTAATTTTTGTGTTCATTTTAATTTCTTCTCTCTAATGGCAACACGAAAGGGGGAAAATGATCGGATTTGAGCGAAAGTGGTGTATTTTTTTCAGAAAATTCGAATTTTCTCTAAAAATGGAACAAATATGAAAAAACTAAGCCTCAGGTGCACACGTTGGTATTAAAGGGAATCTATCTTAAAAATGTCGAATTTCTGAGGGCAGTATAAGTATGTTTTTTACGATCCACAGACAAACAGACTCTTTTATTATTATAGATAAATTGAAATGTAACTTGCAGGTTACTGTGAAAACATCGTGGAATATGTCGTGGACAGGAATAGATCAATATTGCAATTTTCATTCACTTTGTATCAATGCAATATTACCTAAATAATTTTGCGACAACTGACCTGGGAACAGATTTAGTATCAAATATAAAATATACGCTAAAGTGTATCAACTAACCGAGTACAACTTCTTAACACTATTAATCTTCAACAGTACAACAGATTGGGGTGACAAAAATGTAACCGAGATTTTACAAATTTTACTTTTATTTGTGGGGAAATTTGAACAGTATTTGCTGTCATAACTATAGAATTGACTAGTATTTCGTAGCAGCTGGCCTGGTCAGGTCAATAACAGCATTTGAAAAGAGATTTGGCTTAAAAATAGCTGTGTCTGTTACTTCGTATTCGCGAAAAATTGATTTCAAACCTAAATGAAATTGGCAAATACCTCTTGAATCGTGGGCAAGTGACGAAGCCTATACCTGCGATAGCACCCACGGCCGACTCAAACTTACAGGCCAGTGAATCTCTCTGTGAGGTCACTCTTTCCGTCTGGTTCGAATTGCCAAATGTTCCACACACAAAAATAATAATCTGTTTACGTAAGGCCGACTGTGCTTTTCAGATTTCAAACAGGATTCGTTCTTCTACAGAACACCCGACACTCTGAATCGGACGGAAAGCGGGACAACGTCACGCAAAGCTTCCCTTGCCTTATAAGTTGAGACGGCCTTGACCCAAAACGTGAACAGAGACAGATTTAAAATGAATTTCTTCCGTATTACGGGAGTTATTTATTAAAATTTTTCCCCATAAAATCAGTTTATTGGCTTATTTATCCCCTGAGGGACAAGCAATTCGATCAAATTTAAACTTGTTTATACTGCATCAGATTTTTTAATTTTTGAGTTGAAATTTTTATTACATTTAAATTTTCTTGTTGTAGTTAATGAATTTAAGACACTTTTATACTTTAAATTTTAAAGTGTAATAAAATTGAAAAATTTGTATACATAATTTAAAATCTGTGTGTTGCGGAAAAAAATAAGTTCCTGGATTGTATACGCCTGCATACTTCAGTTGGTTTTAATACGAACACAGAACCTGTTAATATTTACTCCATACTCTATGGAATTACGTTAGTCATGACATACAACATTAACAACTTTGTCAACTTGAAATAACAAGATCGCAGAATTCCCCAACGGAACTAGTTAAGCAGACTCAAACGAAGATTAACGACATTTTTTTTTATTGAAGAAACGAGAAAACTCTGCAAAGCACACTTAATACTTAAATGAGGAGAGAAAAAAACTAAATTTTTCTTAAACGTTCTCTTACCCCAATCCCACAAGCATTAACGTAATTTAATTATACATGTACTTTTTTAAACTACCAGTACATACTTGCTACAAGTTCAATTTTAAGATTCTAATAACATAGGTCGTTGTCCTGAGTCTTTAAGAATAAAATGCACATTGGTAAACCTAAAATGTGACCACGATTTCCAAAGTCACGTGGTCTTGGCGAAACTACTTGACGACTTTTCCCAAAATATATCATAGTTAACGTATTGGATTGGCAGATCACGTGACCTCCAATGCTAGCGACGGGACGCGCATGGAGAAAAGAATAAGAGGGCAAATGGGTCAGTGTTGCCACCGCATTAAGGAGAAAAATACTACGAAAAAATACCGTTTAATTCTAAAATTACAAAAAAATACCATAAAAATACTAAAAAAGCGTTTCACGATTTTTTTAAAGTCACTAAAAAGATTCCAAAATGCAGCTAGTATTTTTATTTTTTTTTTTTTTTTGTAATTTTAGAATTCAACGGTATTTTTTCGTAGTATTTTTCTCCTTAATGTGTTGGCAACACTGGCAAATTTGCCCTCTTATTATGGTGACCATGCGCGTCCCGTCGTTAGCATTGGAGGTCACGTGAACTGCCAATCTAATACTTTAACTATGATATCTATGATACACTGTAAGTTATAAGTATTTAGGTTCATTTATGCAAGTATGAAATAATTGTTATTTGATTGCTTCAACATTTAAAAGTTAATGCTTATTTTATGGCGATATAATATTCATTTAAACTTCCATAGTGACGCGGTATCGACGAAACAACTTGTCGAATTTCCCCAAAACATACACTCAAAGCTATTAGTATAGGGGATCTATTTATGAAAGTATAAAATATTTTTTATGTGAATGCGTTTTTGTTGAAAAGGTTATGCATATTTTACCATAATATTCATTTAGCTGTCGTTTAGTTTAACGATGTTTAAACTAATGTTAGGATAAACCGCCAAATGTAGAAACCCTTCTCTCCAATTCAACTATTCATTTTTGTCCTCCCCCAACCTACATTTCTACTATTAAATAGTCTGCATACTTATTTCACGTCGTTGGGTCTTTAAGGAAATGAGAAGGGGCTGTGACGGCTAACCTCAAGTGAATTTAGTTTTAAAAAAATACTCAGGAAAAAAATAAGCCCCAGCATTTTCAATCTTAAGAGAAAAAAATTCTGAGTCCATCTGTTTTAGGCAAGTCGTTCATCATCTGTGGCTTGGTAATGTAGTGGGAAAGTGGGTTTTGGTTTGTCTTATAAATTGGTTTGATCAATGGGTTTTGGTTGAAATTGGTTAAAGTGAAAATGTGATTTCTTCAACTTTTTGCATTACGAAATTGTAGTAATAGTTAGGGAAAAAAATCATTTGTATTTTGTTTGTATACTATCATCATATGAGTTGTTGTTAGATCACAAAAAAATTGAACTTTGAACATTTATTTATAAGAAAGAAATTTATTTTAATTAATGGATTGACCCTTTTTGTAGAAAGACATTAGTATTTGCAGAAAACATGTTACCCTAGGATATTATGTTTACTGAACTTGTATTGACTCGTATACAAAATTGAAAAAAGTAACTGCTTAAGCAACCTTGGTTTTGAATTTGCTTCTATTTTCTAATTAAGAGAATACACTTTTCTGTTTAAATTGTCATAAAAGGCTTTAATTTCAATTGCTTGTTAGAAATATCAACAGATGTCGAAGAAATTTTTAAATTTTATTAAACAGTCAGCAAAATCAACAATATTTTCCCTTCATTTTTTTGTTATCACTCATTTTATACCTGGTGAAAAAAATGCTTTCATAGCAAATATATACTTTTACGGAATTTATGATTTCAAAATTTATGCATTAGGTTTTTGAGATTGACTACACATATATAAACTTTAAATCATATTGTTTCAAAAACTATACAATGTATATTTAACTATTCTAGTTTGTGTAAGTAAATAAGGATATTCTTAGATAAAAGATAATAATATCTATACTACTATAAACATAAAAACATTAATTTTTATTTAAATGCAGTTAAACCACTATGTCAAAACAATCCTTCTATACCATTTTCTATCAATTGAAGAGCTTAGTGGAAAAACGTGCTAAGTGATAAATAGGTGAAAACGAGGAAATGAACTTTAAAGTTTTTCGTTTGCACTTAAATCCGTTAAAAACGGTACTTTCAAATGGTAAAAAATATACTTAACTTTAAGCATCTGAAAAAGGGGAAACTTGATATCTTTGAAGGATGGAATAATATATTCATCGACACAAAAATAACAGTTTTCCCAAAAATGTCACTTAGCACGTTCTTCCACTAAGCTCTTCAATTTGCCAAAAAGAAATCCAAAATTAATCCACAAACCATCAAGCAGCAATTTTTTAGAATCCACCGGCAAGAACTGCTAGATATAATTTCCCAAAAACAAATAACTTGGCCGGCTATCTCTTCCCATTGCTAGCTAACGTGACCATTGGGAAAGATTTGTTAGCGCGGGGAAACTTGTTTTTCGCAGACGTCCGCACTAAACATCGATGAATTACGGGCTGCACTCAATCTTGCACGAGTGGCACTTGCAACAGACAATGCATTAGTTACGCGGCGCACCAGAAAAAGACGGCCATTTCTTATGTGTTTATTTTGGACGTGTCAAGGGGCTTGCTTTTCGACTTTTACTTGGTTTCGAGGGTTAATTATTCAGGAAGGTGTCCGAAACGAAGATACCTTCTGACGATGTATTGTTGCAACGGGAACTTTTAGCTTAAAAGTAAGGCGGTTTCATCAAGGCTCCTTGACAAAAACCTAAAGTTTTGAAATACTAAAGTCTGTGACAGTATTGATTTTGAAGTTGTGTTATTAGTTATGCTGCTCACCAGAAAAAGACGGAAACTTCTTATGTGTTTATTTTGGACGTGTCAAGGGGCTTGCCTTTCGACTTTTACTTGGTTTCGAGGGTTAATTATTCAGGAAGGTGTCCGAAACGAAGATACCTTCTGACGATGTATTGTTGCAACGGGAACTTTTAGCTTAAAAGTAAGGCGGTTTCATCAATGCTCCATTACATAAACCTATTTCATTAGTTTTGAAATACTAAAGTCTGTGACAGTATTGGTTTTGAAGTTGTGTTTTTGACAAAGCATTAGTTGCGTGGCTCACCAGAAAAAGACGGCCATTTCCTATGTGTTTATTTTGGACGTGTCAAGGCTTGCTTTTCGACTTTACTTGGTTTCGAGGTTTAATTATTCAGGATGGTGTCCGAAAGCTAAGATACGATGTATCAATGGAATGGTTTTTGCCTTAGAAGTAAATGTGTTTTAAACATTGGTGTATCAATGGTCCATGCCATAAAGCAGATTAATTAGTTAAAGGTTTCAGGTTCGAGCATGATGGGCATTGCCAAAATAACTGCCGACTCATAAATGGCCTGTGTAGCCAAAAGTCAGGTGAATAATACGCTGTATAGAGGGAGTAAATATAATCCAAAGTCCCGACGCTGCGTACGATGTCTAAATGTTTCGTTTGTGCCATTCGGTGTCGGCTTGTCACTTGACTGTGGTACAAAATTATGACGCCCCGTCACCAATAGCCATCGTGTTGCTCTAGTGCGACGATAATTCAACCCAACCTAATTCGTTAGTTTTGAAATCCTAAGTTCTCTGACAGTATTGCTTTTGCAGTTGTGCTTTTGACAAAGTATTAGTTGCTCTTCGCACCAGAAAAAGACAGCCATTTCTTATGTGTTTATTTTAGACGTGCCAAGGGTTGCTTTTCGACTTTTACTTTGTTTCGAGGTCTAATTATTCAGGAAGGTGTCCGAAACGAAGATATCTTTGACGATGTATTAGTGAAACAGAAGTTTTAATTTAAAAGTAACGGTTTTTCTAAATCGTTGGTAGATCAATGGACTATGCCATAAACCTAATTCGTTAGTGAAAGGTGTCAGGTTCGGGTCCGGACATTGAAAAAATAATTGCCGACTTATAAATGACCTGTGTAGCCAAAGAGTCAGACGAATAATATCCCGTGTAAAGGGAGTAAATATACTCAAGTCCCGACGATGCGTATGATGTAGCTCCTAAATGTTGCGTTGGTGCTACTCGGATGTTGGCTCGTCACTTGACTGTGGTACAAAATTATGACGCCCGTCGCCAATAGCCTTCGTGTACTCTAGTGCGCTGATCTTCAACCTAATCTAATTCGATAGTTTTGAAATCCAAAATTCTGTAACAGTATTTCCTTTTCAGTTGTGTTTTTGATACTGTTACGCGGCGCACCAGAAAAAGACGGCAATTTCTTATGTGTTTACTTTGGACGTGACAAAGCCTGCTTTTCGACTTTGTCTGGTTTCGAGGTTTAATTATTCAAGGTAGTGTCTTAAACTGCGATACCTATCTCAGCCGAAGTCTTCTCGCAGTGTTAATCCTGAGGAAAGAAATATTTTTCTACGCCAAATGGCTTCGGCTGTATTGAATAGTTTTACAAACTGTTTTTTATATAATAAATGTATTAAGGGCCTAATAATTCTAATTTTTTAAATTGGTTCGAATATTTTATTTTAAAATTATTTATTGAAATTTTTTTAAAAAATACAGGGTGTCTGTAAAAGAATGTCCGAGTTTTAATGGTATATTACAGGAGTTTATTTTATACTAAATATAACAAATCATACATGACATTGAAGGAAAACTAACCTAGTTTTTCCTATAAGTGCTCAATGTGTGCGCCTTTAGTGATACGGCACACATCCAAACGAAAATGCAATTTTTCCCATACTGTCTGCAGCATGTCCGGAGTAATGGAAGCAACAGCCTGTGCAATTCTACCTTTCAAGGTTGGTAAATCGTGGGGTAGAGGTAGACCCGATATTTTACGAAGCCCCAAAGGAAGAAATCACAAGGCGTGATGTCAGGTCACAATTTGAAACTCGGACATTCTTTTACGGACACCCTGTATATTCGAACCAATTTCAAAAAGTGGGATGATAGGGGCTTTTAAATAATACATCTATCAGATAAAAAAACAGTCTTTAAAAATATTCAGTCAACCGGAGTTATTTACCTTAAAAAAAAACTTGTTTTTTGAGTTGGATTCAAACAGCAAGACCTCGCTTTGTAAACCCATTTCCCCTTAAATTAACATAGCCCAGACGTTCCCCAATTACCATACATAACAAACTTACACCACTATCTTCTCAGCCATCGGCCCGCACTTCCGCAAATACTTAGTTATTACCAACATTTACTTTTATTTCCATATAAACTGCTTCCCTTTGAACATAAGAGACCTCCTATGGGAATACCTTTGTTTGAAAAGGGATACTCGGGAAAATAGTTTCTCTTTTTATGATGGACTAATAGCAAATTTTTTCTATCATGGCCCCTGAATGGGATATTTGTTCTTGATGCAGCTTTGGAGGGGTGATTTGATCAGAATTGTAACGACTTTTCTTTGGTTACTTGATAAGTCTATGATTAAATGGGGCTTTAGTTGGAGAAGGTATTGGTTATAGTTTAGTGCTTCTGGTATATATCATGGGTAGTAATGTTTTATCAATATCGCGGGCGTTGTTTTATTAGTTATATCTAAAGAGGGTTTCCGATATTTATTCAGAGATAGTTATATAAGGAATTTCTAATTGGAGGAAGTGGAACGTGATTAAGAAAGAAAATGGAGTTACTTAATTAGCACGTATTAAGCACATAAAAGTAAGATAAATTGTTACTGTGTATCATAATAGGGAATACAATAGTTGAGAATTTTTGAATTATAAAACTTTGTAAAACTAGTTATTATATATATTATTAAAGTGAAACAATTAACTATTGTATATAGCTAGAAACATTTTGTTTTAAGTAGTTTCGATAATGAGGCCCAGTGACTCAGTGGTAGTGCTTCGCATTGCCACGCCACAGTTCCGGGGATCGAATCGCGGATTGGGCGAGGTTGACCCATCCTTCCATCCATTAAGTGGGTCGATAAAATGGGTACCAAGCATGGTTGGGAACTAAACACTGGGAGTTCAGAGTGAGGCTGACCACCTTACCGGGACATATGCCTAGCACCCCAGCCCTAGATCACGAAAGCTGAAATGGGCACGGCAGGCCTTGGCCCATCATTGGGCTGTTGCGCCGAGGAGTTAAGTTTAGTTTTTAGTTTCGAATATATAAACGTCTTAAAATCTTATTGAAAAATAAAGTAGAAAACGGAATCGAATTATTTTTTTCGACACATAAATGTTTAAATAAAGTTTAAAAACTACTTAGTTGTTCAATGTACTTAAAAGCGTGAAAAATAAAATTGGCTTATTTCAGGTAACTTAGATCTTTGTTTACTTTCCTGTTGTTGCTTCGATAAGTACTCCTATTAGTATTCGGTGCCTACTCACAGGTGTCGGCTCGTCACTTGACTGTGGTTCTAAACTACGACGCCCCGTCGCCAATAGCCCTCGTGTAGCTCTAGTGCGACGATATTTCAAACTAAACTAAACTAAACCTATTAGTATTCTGTTTCTACGTGACATTGATTCACCAATTGAGCTTGAGAAAAAAAAGTATTTTAATTCGGCATTTTTGTTGCCACTCAAGACCTGAAGCATTCCCATTGATTGATATAATAAACCAAATATCCCCGAATATTTTACTTCCGCAAACTTAGCTAGGGAAGCTTGTAAACTTAGCCAATTTAATTAGTAATTATATCCGAAATAGTCAAATAAAATATTCACGGTATAGGTTTTTCTCAATACATAACATTGCTTTTAAAAGAATTACGATATTTATTTGTACTCACTAGAGAATGGAAATAACATGGTTAAAAGTGTTTACGTTCAAGACAAAAAAAACTATTAAAAGAACAGTTAACTTTTTGTATAAAAAGAACAGTTAACTAACTGAAATATACAAGGTCGTCCGGTTGCAATCACGCGTGTTTTGTTTGCTCTGCCAAATATTTAGAGTTTTTGTGTTTTTACTTTAAATTAACCTAAAATCTTCTCGAATTTATAACTGTTTATATGTGATATTAAATCTAGAGTGCTAAAATTTATTTAACACCCAGAATTGAAAATGTCTGCAAGCTGTGTAGCCTGTAATCTCGACATCGTAAGGGAAGATCAAGTTCAATGCTCGGGTGTGTGTGGTTTACTATTCCACTTCCACTGTGCTGGTTTAACTGAAAAGACTTCTAGAGCTGTAAAGTCTGGTAGTAAGAAGTTTATTTGTGTGAAATGCAGTGGCTCGAGGACTTCATCTGAGCAAGTGAAATTGGTTGACCAGTCCACCCCGGCAGCTAGTTTGGATGATCAAATAACACTCCAAAGTCTACAGGTTTTCATCCAAGGTAAATTTGATGATTTTACAAAGAATTTAGATTATCACAATGAAATAGTGAAGGATCTGACAAACACAATCAACAGTATGAAAGCTGAAATTACTGATCTAAAACACAAGCTGTCAGACTCTAACCAGGAAAGAAACAACTTAAAGTCTGAGCTTGAATCTCTCCGGGACGAAGTCATACAGCTTCAACAATACTCAAGAAGGAAAAATTTGGAAATCTCTGGCCTACCCGAAATTGAGAATGAAGACACGACCAAAATTGTAAATGAGATTCTTGATAAAATCGACCCAGCCTTTGATCCAGAAAACATATCTGTAACGCATCGAGTACCCACTGTAAAAAAAGACCGTCCGAAATCTATAATTGTCCAGTTCAAGTCGAAAATACTCAGAGATAAATATTTACGAGCTGCTAAAGAGAAAAGATTGTTATCGTCTGATGTCAGTCAAAGATATGCTACCTCAATCTTATATTTCAACGAACATCTTGCACCAGCTGTTAAGAACTTACTCTATAACTGTAAAGTGTACAAGCGTGAAAATGCTTTTAAGTTCTGTTGGGTAAGAGACGGGAGGGTTTATCTCAGAAAAGACGAAAGCAGCAGGGTACATAGAATAACTAATCTTAACGATCTTAATAATTTAAATGGCTAATCTGGATTCTAGTCAGATAGACCCTCCCAAACTCATTTCAATCAGTGATAACACTTTTTTTAATTATCTGAACTTATCGTATTCTAATTGTATTATCTTTCACATGAACATACAAAGTCTAAGATCTAATTTTGACTTGTTTGTTACTTTATTTAAACCTTATTTACCCAGACTAGATTTTATAATTTTTTCGGAAACCTGGATAACAGAAGCTGAATCAAGTTTTTATAAATTAGACGGTTTTCAGTCTTATTGTAATTGTAGATCTTACAACAGATCCGGAGGTATAATTTTGTATTCAAAAAATCAGCTAACCATAGAAAAACTTGATATTTGTATGCAATCTGCCGAGATCGTTGTTGTTCATGTGTTGGATCTTGATATTTGTATTATTTCAATTTATAGATCTCATTCATTTACAGTTGAATATTTCAAAAACGAGTTGCAATCTGTTTTGAATTCAATTAAATACAAAAATATTTTAATTATTGGTGACTTAAACATAAATATTCTCGACTCTCAAAACAAACATGTAAATGATTATTTAGATTTAATGTGTCAAAATGGTTTTCTGTCATTATTTTCTGAAATAAGTCGTAGCGCTTCTGGCACATGTGTTGATCATATTTTCTTTCGGGACTTTAACAACACTATTACTTCTACTGCCCGTCTAGACTTAAATATTACGGATCATTATCCTATTATTTTCAAAGTTAACGTTAAAACTTCAGAGACTCCTTTAACTCCTCCTTTATACTGCTTCAGAAAAAACTACGAAAAAATAGATGATTATCTTCAAAATAATTCTTTTAATGCTTTAAGCAATGATTCATTGAATGATTTCTTTATCTTTTATAATAAGCTTACTGCAATCGTAAACAATTATACATCTAAACATAGAATTAAAAAAAGTAAAAGTAAAGTAAAAGCTAAAAATCCTTGGATTACAGTCGAAATTTTACGCATAATTGAATCTAAAAGAAATCTTTTTATTAAGCTTCGCAAGTACCCTGGTGACCAATTTTATAGACTTGCTTACAAATCCACTATCTCCTTTCTTAAAACAAAAATCAGATCAGAAAAACGGAAATACTTCCTAAATTGTTTCAACAAATGCCAAACATCTCATGACAAATGGAAATTTATTAATCATATTACTAAAACAACTATCAAGCCAGTTCTACCTGTTTCTTTCAACTCTGACATGCAACTGGCCACTTCAATAAACAATCACTTTGCTTTAAGTTCAGTAACTGATTATAATAAGTTTAACTTTCTTAGTTATATTACTCGCAGTCCAAACTCCTTTGTCTTTTTCGACATTACAGAGAACGAACTTATGAAATATGTGTCGGGCCTGAGTAACAATAAGAGTAGTGGGCTGGACAAAATCGATGTTTCTATTTTGAAAATTTTACTTAAATACCATCCTAATTATGTTACAAATCTTATCAATAACCTAATTAAAAATGGTATTTTTCCAGATTTTTTAAAAACTGCTGTCGTTACTCCAATCTACAAAAAAGGTGATAAAAACTGTTTGTCCAACTATAGACCAATTTCAGTTCTTACCTCTCTTTCCCTTTTAATTGAATATTGCCTAAAAATTAGGTTGCTTAATTACTTTGAAAGCCAGAATTTTTTCTCATCTAAACAATTTGGTTTTTTACCACGTCGCAATACAGAACTTGCACTTATTAACTTCTCTAAATTCATTTATAACAGTATTGACCAAAATCATATCACAGTTGCCGTTTTTATTGACATTTCCAAAGCTTTCGATTCTGTGAATCACAACATCCTTTTGGATAAATTGTACTCTTATGGTATTCGTGGCCCGATCCATGATTTTCTGGGTTCGTATTTGAGAAACCGAAGTCAATTAGTTAAAATAAATAATACTCTTAGTCCTATTTCCTTTCTCACCAAAGGTGTTCCTCAGGGCTCCTTACTTGGTCCACTTTTATTTCTAGTTTATGTTAACGATTTATTAGCTTTAGATCTATCTGGTGAGATTATTTGTTTTGCAGACGATACCACTCTTCTATACTCCGGTAAAAATCAAGATGATCTTAATAGTTTAATCCAAGAAGACCTTATCAAACTTAAATCTTGGTTTGATTCTAATGACTTACATATTAATGCGAACAAAACAAAATACATAAATTTTAACCTAATTAAAAAAGAAAACCAATTTCGACTAATTTATCATAAAGATAACTGCAACGATAACCTCTCCTGTGTTTGTCAAGAATTGGAATGTGTAGACACAATTAAGTACCTTGGACTTCACATAGATTCAAATCTTAAATGGAAATCTCATATCAATTCTATCTCTAACAGTATGCGGTTTTTTCTTTATAAATTTTATCATTTAAAGCATCTAGTTAATCAAAATTTTCTTAAGCAGCTCTACTATGCATGGGTTCATCCCAGAATCTACTACGGATTGTCTATTTGGGGTGGGGACTACGAATCAAATATATCCATAGTCAAAAATCTCCAAAATAAATTTATTAAATTAATTCTTAATTATAATAATCGCAGTATTACATTCCAAGATTACAAATTACTAGACATACTTCCAGTTCATCATCTACACTTCTATAAAAATAGCTACAATCTCTTCTTAAATCCCAATTTATGTGATAAAAGAGAAATAGTCAATCCTAGACGACCAAACGTTATTTTCAATATACCCAGAGCCAACAGGGAGATTTTTCACAAAAGTTTTTTTTTATTTAGCTCCTAAACAATACAATAATCTCCCTGTTGATCTGCAAATTATACCAAATGTCACCGTTTTCAAAAAAAAAGCTAAAAAATTATCTGTTTTCAGTTGATAATTTAAGTTGATTCAATTTAATTCAATTTTGGGTTCTCTATTGTTTATTTTTAAATAGCACCGACGACTTTGCCAAATTTCATTGTCATATCTACCCTGTATTGTTTTATAAAAAAAAAAAAATGTCTTGACTTTCTTTTCACTCGTATGGGATTCTAAATCCCCAGAGTGTTTATTTTGTACTTGTTGTTTTCTTGATAATAAAATAATAATAATAATAATAATAATATTAATGAATATCTATCATAAAAACTGGCCCTTGATTCCATAAATTGATGTAAGTAAAAATCATGTGGTTCATTGACAATTAACAATTCGAATATATACCGCTATAATTCCTACAGAAATTCAATTTTATTCGCCCTGGAAAAACTCACTCCGTTTTGCATTCCATTTGCATGCAAAATATATAGATATTTCTGGGGAAATTAGCCCCCACAACCAAATATTTTATTCAAGAAAAACACCCTAGCCTACCCCACCAGATAAGCGGGCATGTTTTGGATCCATGCCAAAGATATGGCCATAAATTCTATGGGCAATAAATTTTGGGTAACAAATCAGATTTTCTCCTCTACATTTTCCATATTTGTGCATTTTTCACTGGTATGGACCTATGCAGAGATTATTCAATTAATTTTATACCCAAGTATACATACGGTGGAATGTACGGAGTTTCGAGTAGATTTATCATGCATGTGATTGTTAGCTGTTGGTTGCCCCTTGTTGTTGTATTTTTTCAACCAAAAAAGTTGGTAATAGTAAGAAATATTTATTCGAATGGCAATCTTGTATTAAAGTTATTGTTTAAGAAGTCAATGTTTTTCAGAAACTTAAATATTCTACACCGTCGAATGGCATAACTTTGGCCCTTGAGGGGGGTAACTTTGGCCCAAGTTTTCAAGCTAGAAACTTATCATAAAATGCTTTTTTAAAAATATGTTTGCCTTTTAGTTTCCACACTACGTTTATAACCTAAAAAGTGGAAGGTATTATAATCGTTCAGTCCGTCTGTCTGTCCGTTCGTCACACACTTTCATAGCGTAAACCACAAATGCTATGGACAAGTGTGATACGTCAAAACATTCAGCGCATCGAAATTAGAATACATTGAAAATTTCAGAAAAGAATTCGAATTCGAAGTACTTCAATTATGTAAATAAACTGCAAAATTTAATGCTCTTTTAAAAAGCACAGGAAGCCATTTTTATTAGAATTTAATCACCATTGTCATTCGCAACAATCGCTCGAGAAACTTTAATTCTTTTAGACAATAAATTTTAAAAAAATTATTTTTGCGACATCGATCAGTTTGAAATGGCGTCAAATATATTTCACTACGAGATTCTTTGTATGTTGATATGAAATATTTTCATTCTATTTAAAAGCGAGAATATTACATATTTATTCTTTGAAATATAAATTATTTTTGCAAACGATAAGTAATAATTATTGAATTTCGAAATATAATAAATGAAATAGCCAATTTAGCATGTAAATGTTTAATATGGAATATCATGCTGTGTTTGTCGCCTTTTTACCTGTTAAACACAACTGTTGTGTGGAAGCGGGTTAAGTGACAGATTCTGTTACAAACCTACTTGTTTAAAAATTAGTGGCAACTCTGTCTTGACCTATGAGTAAAAATATATTCTAAAAGGAAGTCAATGCTAAGGTTTTACGTTTGGCCAAAGTTACCCCATTCGACGGTACGTTACATTTTTATTCTACACGATCAGCTAAAGTTTTATTTTTAAACATATCTTGCTAAGAACGTTGCTATAACAGGTTGTATTCAATATATTTTCCGTCAATTTATATTTTTAAACAACTTTTAACTTAAAATAAAACAATAACAATATATCAAGGCAAAAAGTTTTTAAAAAATAAGTGACTAATTTTATTTAAAAGTACCTTAACCCAAAGAACGTATGTTACTAAAACTTTTACTATCTTGAAAAAAAATCACATCTAACATGTACAGAACAAATTATAATTATACTGGGGATTTTAATAATTTTTTAAAAAAAATTAATGTGATTGCCGATGGAGGGAAATATAGTTGAAAATAGTGCATTTGTGAAATTCAGTTTAAATTATTTCAATTTGCAATCTTCAAAAGGTGAAGCTATAAGACATTTTTATTGCACGATTTGCTTTATCATTTTGTTTTGTGAATATTAAATATAACTTTCATTCATTCGCACTTCAAAAAGTTTGTTAATTTACATTATAATGTTCTAGCTTTCTAAACCCGGCGTCGCACGGGTTAACCTTTAATAACGGTGATTTGTTTTTGACACAGCTATAATAAAATGGTCGGTCTGTTCATTGGCGACTTTTGGCAATATTTAAAATTTAACAACCCAAATGTGGTAATAATTCTACAATCAATAAATGAAATAAAATAATGATAGTCAAATAACAATCTTACAAATTAAATCCTCTTGATTTTTCGTGTTTATACTTAATTTTTGTTCGCGCTAAAGTTTCTTTCAAATTGAAAATTAAAAGTAGAAATCAAATTCGTGTTTTTTAACGGCTCATCTTACTGGATTTTCATGTTTATCTACGGATGACGTCAAGCCCCTGTTTCAGCCCGTCCCATGTGTTTTCAAGCCCCAGTTTAGGTCTCTCACTATCAGGTGGAGGACGTATTTTTGTAATTAATTATATTAATTAAAAAATCGTAATCAAATATGAAAAAACTAAGCCTCAGGTGCACACGTAGGTATTACAGGGAATTTATATTAAAAATTTCGAATTTTTTCGAGCAGTATAAGTAGGTCTTTCACGATCCACAGACAAACAGACAGACTCTTTCTTTTATTATTATAGATGTGTAGCAAATGACTATAAAATAATAATAAAACGATATATAGCAAAGCTTCCACACATTTAAGAAAAAAAGTCACAAGAACATCTCCCAAAGGAATATCTGCAGCATGGGTGTCGAATCTTCGCTTTGGACTAAGAGAGCGAAATTAAGATAGTTAGGATTATGGCACATAAAAGAAGTCTTACGAGTGACAATCACAAATACATAAACAAATATAATTTAGTTTATGAATTAAATGATTTGTAAATATAAATTGTTCAAGTTATAAACATCAAACAAAATACTAATGTGTTATTAATTTAAAGGGCAACAAATTATACTACGTACATGTTAAGTTCAAATGCTGATTAGTAAAAATTTACCCCAATGAAAAAATCATTATTTTCCTTGACTATTTCTTTTACATCAAATCCAATGCTACAACTGTTTAAATAGGCCAAAATTTTAATGAGCATAATTAGTGAAACTAGCATAAATCAACCTTAGGGTCCAAACTTGCCCCCTTTGCTACAACTCATTCTTCTCAAGAACGAGTGCTTGAAACACGGTTAGTTTATCTCCCATATCTTTTGGACTGCACGTTTCTAACATGGGTGATTTTGGAATAGTCATGCATTTCAAATGGGAAGATATGCCCTTGGTAAACACACCATTTATTTCTGAAGGATTACCCGGGTACATTGTTGCAAAAGATTCAGATTTTTTAGGGGGGATTTTTTATGATATAAAGCGGTTTTCTTTTGTGTAATGTTTCTTGAAAGATATATTTCGTTTGTTTTTAGTGCTCTACCTTTTGAATTTTATGACTGGGTTTCATGTGCATTATTTATTTAGTGAAATATTATAGCTTTTCATTGCGGTTTGGTCGATTCTTCATTTTTATGTGCATTTTGAAATACAAAGCTGGATTTGAATAATAAAATAATCATATTTTTTGGGGTATCGATATGTTATGACATTCTTTAGACTACATTATTTAGACTACATTGTTTAATATACATAACTTTTCAACAATTGATCGCTTTGTTTATGCAAATTTTAAAGACTGAACTTTATAAACAACAAAATTTTTCATATTTTCTAGAATAATGTATGTATTTACTTTAAGACTTATTTTTATACTTGATTTTTGTTATCAAAACATTTTCAGTGATTGGTAGTTCACTTTAAGACTTATTTAGTTTATCTCTTTATTTGGCATTGATTAAGTATTTCAAGACAACGCATTCTAAGAGAACAAAACTATGTTAAACATACATAAGTATTTTATAGTAAGTACTAGCTTTCTAAACCCGGCGTCGCACGGGTTAACCTTTAATAACGGTGATTTGTTTTTGATACAGCTATAATAAAATCGCAGGTCCGTTCATTGGCGACTTCCGGCGATCTTTAAAATTTTATTTTTGTAAATAATTATATTAATTAAAAATTCGTAATTAAATATGAAAAAACTAAGCCTCAGGTGCACACGTAGGTATTACAGGGAATCTATATTAAAAATTTCGAATATTTTCGAGCAGTACAAATAGGTCTTTCACGATCCACATACAAACAGACTCTTTCTTTTATTATAGACTAGCAAATTTATACCCGTTCTTCGCACGGAATAAAAAAATATCAAATAGATTCCAATATGTTACCATATACCCTGTATAGGAGCATAAAATTATTGTTGTTTCGCGTCGTTATAAATTATAAAATTTCCGTTTCATTGCTTAAAATTCCAAAATGAAAAATACGCTATAAAATGCACTCATAATGTCATCACCATTCCCTCATAAATACATAAAACCTTTTAGCTCATTTGGCGCGTTTATGGGAAATAATTTGCAGAAAATAGATATAGCTACCACACCATTATACAGTTCTAACACAATGACCTTCGAACAACCGACAGCTTATAAATTTTTAAAAAAGTATGCCTATTTGGCAAATTTTAGTTAATAATTTGGCGATTTGGCATGTATTTGGCGAAAAATAAAACATGAAACACTAATAGCTCTAGTGCGATGGCCTTTATTAACCATCATGTTCAGTAATAGCTTAACTATACATTTATTGCTTAATATGCATACATGCAGTCAACAGAAAAATCAATGAAAAATCATCAAAAACCACATAAAATCCGGAATGAAGACTGGCGGAATTACGTCACTGAAACATGTCAATTTTTTCAAATAATGAATTTAGTTTCTGAAAGTAATGGCAAAAGTAATTAAATAAACATTTTGAATTTAAATGTTTTTGTTAAAAGTTTTATTTAATTTTTTCAGCCGATGGCATCAGGAAGAGAAAAATGATCGGATTTGAGCGAAAGTGGTGTATTTTTTTCAAAAATTCGAATTTTCTTCAAAAATGGAACAAATATGAAAAAACTAAGCCTCAGGTGCACACGTAGTATTAAAGGGAATCTATCTTAAAAATTTCGAATTTTGAGGGCAGTAAATAGGTCTTTTACGATCCGATAACAGACACACAGACAGACAGACTCTTTCTTTTATTATTATAGATACTAAATCTAAATATTTGAAATCTTTTATATTCATTTTCGAAATCTTAAATCTCTGAAAGTTCTATGTCTATAACTTTTGCAGCAAATTTGCTTTAAATACTTGCATGTTTTTATACTAGTTGCAGTTACATTTAAAAAATTTAATCCAGGTTATTTTCTTACTCAAACACATTTTCATTGCTAATAGGATAGAAAAAATAAATTTCCAGATTAAGTCACTTGATATATATCAACCTCTTTGGTTCAGATTGTACGACTATTAATGATAATCACAAACCTTCATCCTACAAATTGACCTGAAAAAATTATTTGAGCTTGAGACCATAAAATATTTGTAATAGTTGTACTAAATTTTGAGGTTATTTTTAAATAATTTCTGACCAATAATTAGAATTTAGGTTACTGTAAAACTACTTTCTTGTTAATTATAAAGTTCACGTATATTGTAAATGATGATTACTTTTGAACAAATTTCGGACTAATTTTACTCTTTTTATACAATTGCGTTTAGTCAATTTACTCTTACAATTTACTCTAGGTAGTTCATTTCAAAGATTATTATTCCACGCATTTAAGGAGTACATTTACTAATTATTATTTTGTTGCACGCATAAATTTACCGCCTAATGATCGTCAACTATTCAAATGTTCTGGGAATTGGCAAGATAATTGAATTTTTAGAAATATTTTATTTTACTTGAAGAAAATATAAAAGTTGTATTTTTCTTTTGAGAAACCATGTTTTGAATAAATTTATTTATTTGAATTCTGGATAAAGAATAACATTCTACGAAAATTCTTCAAAAGTATTAAGGAGACATGAACAAAGTTGTAAATTTTTAATTGGATTTTACTTATTTATTTTATAAGTAGTGATTAAAATAATTTTACTTCCGGTTTTCTATCTTGTAAATTAATCGAGTAATGCAATTTAAAAGTAAAAGTTACTTTTGTTTAAACATCAAATCGTAAGCCGCACTTTAAAAAAAGCAAGTTTAATCAAAAACCACCACTTTGGTGTAATATTACTCCACCTATTTTGGGGGGCGTGAGGTCCAGTGTCTTAGTGGTAGTGCTTCGCATTGCCACGCCGCAGGTCCGGGGATCGAATCCCGGATTAGACGAGGTTGACCCATTCTTTCATCCCTTAAGTGGGTCGATAAAATGAGTACCAAGCATGCTTGGGAACTAAACTATAATTTTCCTTTTTGCTCTTGGTTCCTACTGGGGGTTCCGCGTGAGGCTGACCACCTTACCACTGGGGGTTCCGCGTGAGGCTGACCACCTTACCGGGTCATATGCCTAGCACCCGAGAGCCCTAGGTCACGAAAGCTGAAATGGGCACGGCAGGCCTTGGCCCACTAATGGGCTGTTGCGCCGAGGAGTTTAGTTTTTAGGGAGTATGGGAAAAATTAAATTAGAAGATCAGCTCACTCGTATGAAAATACTAGTGTTAAATGTACTAGTGTAAATGACTAGTATGAAATAGAAAGTATACTAGTGTGATTTATCAATGCGTACAACATTTCCTTACAACATTTTCCTTACAACATTTACTTTAAATGTAATTTTTTATAAGGTTTCTTAAATACAAAGTAAAACTGTAGTGTAACTGAACTCCATAAAACTGGTGACAGCAAGTGCTTCGAAGTAAACACATTTCTACAGTGTATATAAATTCCAAATGATAATAAACATGCTGAAATATTTAATTTACAAAACTTACTAATTTCCAAAACATAAAGTTACCATAACTAATCAGCAGACAAAGTAAACGTACAATCTTCGTTCAATTATATTAATAAATAAAACTAAAAAACATTTTGTCTTTTAATTAAGTTCTTATCCAAATAGTGTCATTAAGAAATGTACCTAGCCAAATATAAAAATAAAAATTCCAAAAGCAATCGATTGACACATTTGTCCCGGTCAAATCTATAACGACCGATACCGACCATTAAATTGACACGTTTTGAAAGGTCATAAAATTTCCACTCTTGCAATATCCAGCACGCCTTTGGTGCTGCATTAGCCAAAAGGATTGGAAATTACTTTCTATTAAGAATATTCAGTGTTAATGTGACATTCATGTAACTAAACTTAACGCTGATTTTGTTTAAAAAGAGCGTGAAGACACAATTTATAATGGAAGCTGAATGAAATTGAACAATCATTTGTGGTTCATGTTGTTTTTCGGATAATTACATAGAAGACCATATAAAATATTAAGGGTCAAAAGTTTTTTTTCTATGACTATAGATGTTTTGGGCCTTTAAAATTCGGATAATTTAGGCATCAAAATACAGATAATATGAATATACCTTATACACTGCTCAAAACAATTAGGGGAATGCATGGTTTAAACCCTTTCACCCCCAATGATTCCATTTGGTATCATCAGCTTCCGATTTTTTTTTACTAAGTTAAGCTCGCACTTATTTATCGTTAGATGGAAGAACCATATCATTTGAAGAATTAAATAATGTTTGTTTTAATTAAATGAAAATGTGAAAAACGGGGTAAAATAAAATCCACCCCCAAAAAATTTTATGAAATAAATTGACCCTAATTTCTTCACGCTCGCATTCTTAGATGTTTAAAAATTGATTTTACCTTTTTTTTTACAAATAAAGTTATAAAAAAAAGTATTGTTATAATTTATTCAAGTGTTTTGATTCCAATATTTCCTCCCTTAAATTTTAGTTAAAAAATTAAGTTTTTTCAACCGGTTTTTTTTTTACCATTTCATTCTGGATGTATAATGTATCTATTTCACAAATTTTAAATTTTTAGAATGAAAAATAAGAAGTTGGAACTGAAAGGGTAAACAAAAGTACACAAAGTGCTCCCCTAATTGTTTTGAGCAGTGTACTTTGTTACGTAATAAAGAAATTTTTATCTGAAAGTGGAAAGATGCCTCCAATTTTCTTGGGTCTTTGACTCATTCTTTTTCTCAAGAGGCCTGACTAAAAGGGTTTCTTTTCAATATTTATTTATCATATTTATTAGTTTATCTAATTCCCAGGAATAAAGATTACAAAGCTTTCTTAGGGTGTTAACAGGGTTCCATCTTCGAACTGGAGTAGCGACTAGGGCACTAAAAATTTTGCACCTCGGGCTTGAAGCTGTACAGAGATGCAAATATGCACCTACTGATGAGTCTTAAGGCTCGAGCCAAATTTAAATTATTCATACATTAATAAACATAGTCACAATAACCTTTTTGTTGTCCTTGTAACGGTTAGATTTTGACTGCAGGGTTACGGCTCTTGGTTCCTTTTTCGGGTAATACTTAGCTGTACAGTCCCTAGACAAATTATTAGACGCACTGTATTTTTTTTTAGTAATGATGAAAACATACCAAAGAATGCCATATCATTAAAAAAGATGTCGATATATGTATAAAGCATAGCAGATAGTATTTTCTATTCAATAGCTTAAGTTTAGGAACACAAATGTCCTTCTAAAGGTATTTTGTTCATCATTGATTGATACATGAAATCTTGCAGTGCGTCTAATAATTTGTCCAGGGACTGTATATTTTAACATTGAGTTTTGTAATGCTGTAGAAAGATTTACTGTTTGCTATTAAATCGGTCATGTTTATTTTATTGTTATTATTTAAATGTTTTATGGCTACAGTTACTATCTTGTCAAAGTAACGCGGCGCAAACCCTAATGAAAGAATCGAAGTTGGACGAAAGAAGAAGCCATAATTACACACATCCATTGGCGATTTGAATGATAATGGTGTCGAAACATTGGCGATGGGAACGGGATCCATTAAGTTAATGCCACTTCACCATTTGGCGAGAAGGATTCGGAGAACATCTATTACTACCCCGCCAGGGCAATCACCATCAAACATCGATTAAAACAACGATTTTTCAAGCCGAGGACCAATCTTGATGACGTCACAGTATTCATTAAACTTCGCCCAAGAAAAGAAGGGGGTGGGAGGGGGCTTCATTTTTCTCGCTGCAGATCCATAAACAAAAAAAAAACATACAAGGCAGACGATGTGATGTATTTCTTATTTCCTTTCTGTTGTCATCAAAGAATAGAAAGAGACTTCGATGGGCTATTCAGACATTCGGGCGACCATTGCCTTGGCTTCCTTTTTTTTAATATTTATTTCGTCCTATATCCTCCCCTGCTCCAGTTAGGGACAAAATTGCCATTTTCAACTGCACTGTCAAGTGCTTGATCGATTGAAATTCTTGTGATCATTTTCCAGAAGTTTCGTTCTCATCTCCTTCATACTCTCAATCGAAAAAGAGACTATGTCCAATGTATGTGACATGTCACAGGGCCCTTTTTCTCCATCTACCAAAAGCGCAGATCTTCTCCCCTCTCTTTAAGGACGTTTATTTTTCATTTCAGGAAAAGGAGTAAACATATCAAGTGCTCCACTGTGTCAATTTTTTCCCATACGACCGCGTAATCCCGTCTTATTAGAGGGAAAGGCAGAAAAGTCCTTTCTTCTGTTTTCTTTGTTGTCGTAATTGTCGTTATCGTTCATGACGTCACAAAACGACAGTCGATGGATTGGATTGGAACTGCTACTGTTTTTTTTTTGTCTTTATTATATCGGAATGCCATCTCACATTGATATTGGTTTCGTTTATGGCAACTCTAATAACACCGAGGGGAAGATTAAATGTTCTTATTGCTTTCGGTTCCAGTAGTCAATCAAAGCGTCTTGCTGGATACCGGCGTTCTGTTCCCGTAGACATCGCTGATCTATTTTTTTCTCGTTCTAAATATAGTTCCAAAGAACGATAAAAGAAAGGAATGGGTAAGATGAATGATAATTTATATCTAATAACAATCAAGGAATGGGACGATACATCATTTTCTGGAGTAGCATAGACGGGATTGATATTTTTTTATTGTGACAACTCATCGGAAACGGACTGAATGCTATTATCGCAAGTTTTATTGTTATTTTAACATTTAAATTTTTTGGAAAGTCGAAAAGTCGGCATTCTTATTGTGATTTTGATGAAACAAATATGAATTATTTATTTTCTTGAGCAATGGAAAGATTTATAGCGAAAATAAAAGATCCGACATATTATAGAACTAGAATAAATACGACGAAACATGACGTCTTAAAGAAATAGTAATAATTCCCAACTATTGCTAGAAAACATATATTAAAAAAGTCCTTAATTTTTTATTTAAAAAATAACAGAAACTGTTAATTGATGCCCATACGATTAAATTAAACAACAATGTCTGAATTTGTAAGCTGTAAAGAGCCCGAAAAACAATTAAAGTATTGCTGTAGTTTCAAAGCTGTTGACATTTAAAGTTACATATTTTATACGTTAATATAGTTTAAAGGCAACTAGTCCACTGGTTTATGTCCCTTATGCGGTGCATTAATGTCTTATTTCAGTCGATATGTCTCTTTATTTCATTGTAAATATTTCAATGATATTTTTGGGGTGGGAAAATCGGTGGCACGTATTTCATATGATTATGCGGCATGTGAAAGATCCCTTTAGTACCCATTTGGCTTGGGTTCTCTCTTCAAAACTAAATCTCGGTATACTTTAGCATCCACAGAGAGCTCTAGAGATTGAAATCTGGGCATTAAAATTTTTTCGCCTAGAAGGTGCCAAAAAAATGGCTCTCAGTTCTGGGGAACATGCCGAGTCTGTAAAAGGCAAAGGCCGAGTAAAAGGCCGAGTCTGTAAAGCAGCCCGGTTAAAAACAAAAAGTATTAACAACTCTGTTCTCATGTCAAAGCTATGCATGCATTTGCACCTCATTCCTGACTTTACCTGCAAGAAGTCATCAAGAGGCTACAAAAGAAAGCGAACCAGACATCACCAAATGGACTTGAACACGCAATTTAATTGGCATTCAACTTTCAACGGTTTTGAGTAAAAATCAAATGTAAATTTAGCATGTTTATAATAACCACGCTCAAGTTTTACAGTTTTAAATAATAAATGGAACTGGATTGTTGACTGAAATAAAACCGTAGAACCACTTCTTAGGCGAAGTAATAAATGTAAACTGACAAACGTAGAAATAAAAGAATCGCTTTTTACTGTGGTTTCTAAAATGGGTGTCAAGTGTAAAACTTAATCTGGTAAACAAAACAATTCTAAGACATACCTCAATAGTTCATATCCACTAAACTCAGGGTATGATCTACCATAAGGCCCGTTAGGCCCGGGTTGACATATCGTTTGAAATAAGAACTATAGTCACTGTTGTGATTTTTAAAAATATATATATATTGCACATTTACCGCATGTAGCACATTTACTACAGTGAAACCCCGATTTTACGTTTCTCAAGGGACTGGGTAAAAAAAAACGTAAAATACGGGAAAAACGTAAAATACGGGAAATAGTACATAGAATGCAAAAATCTCTTTTTTTCTTAGTATCGCGCCATTTATAGGTACATTCGCGGCACGAGCTTCTTTAAACCACTTTACTAAGATATCTTCCAGCTCATCGTACGGCCAACTAAGCCAAACCAGGATCCATGAGAAAAAACCGGTTTCAGAAAACAGGAGCCTGTGGAATGGGAAAAATATTTCTTATTTTAGAACAATTTTTCTTTTTTTTTTTACTTTCCAGGGAAAACGTAAAATGCGGGAAATTCCATAAATAACAAACTTACAATCCGGGTTAAATTAACATTACAGTATACGGAAAAAGCTGGGACCTGATGAAAAAAACGTAAAATGCGGGAAAAACGTAGATTCGGGGGACGTAAAATCGGGGTTTCACTGTATTATCAAATACAGCAGAAAGCGCTGTATAATGTGCTATATAAAAAAATACGGTAGTGACATTACTTCTTATATCAATCGATAAGTACCTACATTTCATTTTAAGTATTAACAACCCCTGTTCTTCTGTCAAAGCCTTGTATACATTTATACCTCTAGGTTTCACTGTAAGAAGTCACTAAGCGGCCACGAAAAAAAAGATAGCCAGACAGTCCAAAATGGACTTGAACATGCGAAGAAACCATTAGCACACCCCTTTTTGCGCCGTACGCTGCTCACCCTTTCTACTTTAATACACTACGTCCTGGTAACTGTTGCTATAATGCATACTTCATGGAAAAGTCCAGGATAATTAACTTGCCGGCAACAATCAACATGTATAATGCGGTGACCTCGGTTTATAGTTTCGGAAGTCGGCTGGTGTTGATATTTTATAGTTAAGAAGGAAAATATATTTAACTTCAGGATTTTAATAGAAAATAGATTTGTAATTTTATCTGAACGGTTTCTTTTGTGCTTTTAAAACTTACTTAAATAAAATAAATTATAAATAAAATAATAAAATTTACTGCAATAAATTTTTAAAAAAATTGAAGTCATACATAAATTTATAGACTATCGGCAAGAAAGCTGCCATGCGAAAATAAGCTTTCTGCTTTAGTTCATTTAAATAAACAAAATATTTGAGACAAATGGAAACCTTAGTACGGAAAAACTTTGTAGGGCATATTAAGTAACATGAAAAACGATTTTAAAATCTTAAAAGTAATTACTTAGAATAAAAAGTTAGTTACTTTTAGAAGCTTAAAAGAAGTTACTTTTTTCGGCAAGAATTTTAAATCTCAAATGGTTTATTAATGGGATAATGTAATTGAAACGTTAACTCTTTCCATTTAATCCCTTTTAAAGTTCAATTTGACGAAAACGCAAAGTAACCCTCGCATATCGTATACCATTTAACAAAATTATTATTATCTGTTTCTATTCTTATTAATCTGTGTCCAAAAAACAAATTGTAAGTAAAGAAGTAACTCAAGTTATTTCCTGTAGAAATGATACGTATTATTTTGATTTTAACTATCGAAATACAGGTATGTTTACACCGATTTTTTTGTAAATCATATGAGTGGGTACTAGAAAAGAGTCCTCGAAGCTTGCGTTGTTGTCAAAAGGACTATAGTCTTGCATGTTGTTCTATGACCACTCACTTAGTGCGACGATAGTTCCACCTCTAACCCTATAGAGCTATGATGCGTATATGTTAACATGTATCTAATTCTTCTGTACGTATTGAAACAAACATCTAATCAAACTGACGCTCACACCCTATGACATTCAATCAAATCTACGTCCTCTACCCACACATAACAGATGGACGATCGTAAAAGCAAATCAATAAAACCCTCTTATTTATCCATCACACCAAAAGTCCCCACGGCCGGCATCACACAAAAGGAAAAAAAAAACTAATGCAGCAGTACCTCTAAATCCAAGCACCGTGCTAAAAGTCTAATATAACAATCCCCTGTAAAAGCCCCCCGCCGTTGGTCACGCATCGCACCTATGGACTGGAGGGCTGCCGAGGTCAGGAATTTCGCCAAATTGTGGGTGGATTCGTGAAAGTGGATGGCATGTTGGAATAATTCAATGGGTACACTGTAAAATATCTGTTAATTTTACAGAAAAAAAACGTTTAACAGAAGAAACCTTTTTGCAGAAAAAAACCTATTTTTACAGAAAAAAACCTTTTTTTACAGAAAAAACCTTTTTTTACAGAAAAAAACCTTTTTTTACAGAAAAAAACCTTTTTTTACAGAAAAAAACATATTTTTTACAGAAAATACTGTTATCTTCAATTGAATGTTTTTCTGTAAAAAATAAACTTTAAAGTTTAAAAAAAAAAAATTTTAACCGCGTAGAGGTTTAGACAGCAGGCCACCAAGCATTTCAATTGTTTAAGGAAACCCCGTGTTCTGAAACAGCTTAGTTGGGAGAGCATTGGACTAATTATCTAAAGGTCCTTAGTTTGAACCCAGTTTCGGTTGCTTATTAATCCCCGGAAGTAGTGTGGTTGGTGTGTAGTGGGGGGGAGATTTGTTTTTTCTTTACAATGACTTGGTTAAAAAAGCAACTTTTGTGCTAAAATTATAAATTGTTCGTGTAAAATAAACAGATAATTTCTTTAAATTTAACGGTATTTTGCCAACACACCAGCTGACATTTTTTTTTCTGTAAGAACTATATACTTTTTTACAGTGAATTTGTCGTACTAAAGGAACGAAAAAATATCACACTGTAAGCAAAAATAGTTACACAACTGACGAATTACTTTTCCAGATATAAATTACAAAAGCGACACTTTTTTTAATTATCAAAATGGTGCCAAATTAACATCAATATGTTGTTGTACAGCAATAATCAGATTTTTAACTTTTTCTGAAAAATATGCAATAGTCAACTTTCAAAAATCCAGACAATTTTCCTTAAAATGATCAAATCATTTTTTTATTTGGTTGTATTACTAACGCACTAGAGATATCCGAATTCATTTTTTTCCTTTACTTTATATGCTTTTTTCATTTGGGACTGTCGCTCTCATTTCAGCGAAATAACTCTAGCATCAACACTACCAGTAAGGCAGTCCTACAGAAGGTTCCTTTCACATGGCTTCGCTTTTAGGAAAAGGTCTTGAAATGACTTAAAAAACACTTGGCTGGTATTTAAAATATAAAACAAACTTGTTTTTAAAAAACAATATACGAATTTATATTTATCAAATACCATTAAAATGTTTTTCTAATATGGTTACGTACAAAAAATGTATATCGATTGAAAATCTTTTCGTTTAAGAAGTGTGACCTTTTAGCATAACATCTTCAAAAGTTGTATTAAAACTCAGCAAAAGTTTTGCATTATTCAAGCCATCTAAATTAAGCGAATGTGCTCTGTCCCCTTATATCTGTAAGTCGTCTTGCCTGAAATATAATTGATGAAGTTACTTGGTTTTTAGCTTCAAAAAATTCTATTTAAACTTCCCTTTTACCTTCTTCAAATCTGAAAACCGTGCCAACATCGGGCAATCCCTCGCCAAAAACAGCGACCCCTGTCGGCAAAATAAAGCCAGATTAACACCCTCGTAAAATTTCGCTCCACCGTGAGATTGAATTCTGAAGAGGTATTTGGCGCTCGACTCACACAATGGACCTAGCTGAAAAATGAAGACTCCCGGTAAAACCCCGAAGTTTAATGGGACTTATTACAAAAGTTTGGCTTTTGCGAAGCCCCCCCTTTTCATATATTATGTGGAAGGCCTGATAAAGGACTGTTGGTGGTGTTTCCCCATTTTTCGTGATAGGTTCTGCCGCTGTTGCTGCTTTCATATATCACGATGTCTCTTTGTCGGCCTGGCTTGTTTCGTTGTTCATGTCTTTCAGACTTCAATAGAAAGTTTGGGGGTTCATATTGAAGGGAAAATGTCGGCATTGTTGGGTTTTAATGCACTTGGAATACTTTGGGTTGGTGTGAAAGTTAATGAATGTATTGTATGGAGTATGCATTAATGTTGTTTATTAATTTTTAGAATTTCCAAAGAAAGAAAGCAAGACTGTCTGCATTATTTGTTTTGAAAAGCTTACCATTTTCTTGAGATTGATTGGATACCTATACTTTGAAATACAACTTTCCATTGAGTATTTTCAAAATAAACTAATAAACTAAGATAATCGTTGTCGAAATTTAATTATTTTATAAAAAAAAACTAGCTTTATAAACCCGGCGTTGCACCGGGTGTACCCTTAATAACGGTGATTTGTTTTATATATATGTATATTTTTATTTTATGATAATTGATCCCCTCTCAACTGGTCAGCACACCATCAAGATATTAAATGTAATCCCATTCTGATATCAGCGTTAATTTTCAAAAAAAAAAAGTGGATGCCTGATTGTATCCAGGCTCTTCCTGGACTTTAAAGACTTTCTCATAGCCCCCTAAATAAAATTGCCAATTTCATAAACAAAGAAAAATCTGACCCGGGATATATTTAAGGATCAAAAAACAGTTGAGCAGTTAATTTGCTGCTGCTCACACAAACATGCTATATGGAGAGAGAATTTTATTTCGAAGAAGTATTCAACAGATCTAGAATTGTTATCACCTTTACTGTCATGAAATATTGTAGCAAATACCACCAAATTCTCCAAAACATGTTTCAATATTAATTCTTAGACATCGTCATATACATCAAGTCTGGGTTAACCTAAAGAATCGTGCCTGAGTCTTCAGAACTGTTGACAAAAAAGTAACTTAAGTAAAAAGAATCAAGGGTATACCTTTCCCACTTTTCGAGCCAATGTTATAAAGTCGCACAAAAATATACAACCACCGTTAAACGGGATATTTCCAATGATAATCTTTGACAGTGTATACTGTGGTCCTTTAACTATGTATATTATTTTGTAGATAAAAATTTTTTTAACGCCAAAGATTCCATTTGTCGAAATTTGCGCCCACGAAATTGAAATGTACCGAATCAAGTGATAAACTAAAAATTTAGCGCTCTTTATTCAGCCAAAATTTTACTTACAGAAATTCCACTTACATATAAATCCCCTAACATTAGTTTCTATCATATAAATTTTAAGCCAATTTTAGCCATCCTAATTTCGAAAGCCGGATGGATGAATTTAAAACCTTATCAATGTAACACAATAATAGTACAATTCATGCTAGATAAATAACAAAAATATCAGTTGCAATCACATTAATTTTATAGCAGTCGAATGCCGGAAAAGTGAATTTTGAAACTCCATCATAACGCAATCATACAGTAGATTTAACCAATACTTTAAATGACATGAAACAAGTACAGTCCCCTTGATCCTCTTCGCTGAAGTATCGGTTGTCTGCAGAGAGGGCAATTTCGAGAACGCTTCTTCCATTTATAAATACACGGAATGCAGAAGAAGTGTCCACAATCCGTTCTGGCCACTGGTCGCCGGTTCTCTTTATATTCCCTGGCGCTTCTCAGACAAATGGCACACTGTTCGCCGTCGAGTTCTGCTTCGGGAATTTCCAAACTTGGCAGCTTGAATTGGCTTGCTCTTCTGCGATCTTCACGTTGATGGTTTCTTTGATCGTCAAGCCTCTCATGGAGTTGTAAGTTTGGTTGTTGCCCGTTGTTGCTTCCTGACTGTCCAGTCAAGTTAGGTAGATGCTGATTGTTTGTTCCCTGCAGTCCAGTCAAGTATGATGGCTGCTGGTTGTTTCTTGTCGGCAGTCCAGCCACATTTGGTTGCCAAATTATTCTAATCTGTGGATTTGTTTCTTTAATATTGTTTCTTCCTCGATAGTCCAGCCAATTTTGGTTGCTGCTGATTGTTTCTTGTGGTCCAGCCAATTTTGGTGGCTGCTGGTTGTTTCTTCCCGGCAGTCCAGCCAAATTTAGTTGCCGAAAACTTATAATTTGTGGATTTGTTTCTTCTTTAATATTGTTTCTTCTCGATAGTCCAGCCAAGTTTGGTAGCGGCTGATTGGTTCTTACTGGTGGTCCAGCCAAATTTGGTTGCCAAAATATTCTAATTTGTGGATTTGCTTCTTCTGGCAGATTATTTCTTCTCGGTAGTTCATCCAAATTTGGTTGCTGCGAGTTGTTTCTTCTCGGTAGACCAACCAAGTTTGGTTGCGGCTGATTGTTTCTTACCGGTGGTCCAGTCAAATTTGGTTGATGATGGCTGTTTCTTATCTGTAGTCCAGTAGAATTTGGTTGCCGAAAAATTCTAATCTGTGGAATTTGTCCTTCGTGCATATAAACCTCTGGTACACCCGGTATTTGTTGCCAACTATTTCCTTCTGGTAGCAAAATCGGTTGCTGCTGGTTGTTTCTGTCCGATTGACTTTCTAAGTTTAATTGCCGTTGGCTGTTTCTTCCTTGTAGTTCTTCCAAGTTTGGTTGCTGTCGATTGTTTCCTTGAGCATCATAATTTGAATGATGAACATTCGGAGCTAATTGTCTGGCATTGCTTGTATTCTGAGTGTGAATAGTCTCTCTCGCTGGCAAATTTCGCAGATTGTATAAATGTGGACTGGTTCCTGAATTAGACGGAGCTAAACCAGAAGTCTGACATCTCTGTCGTAAATTTCGCAAGTTATATGAATGCGATGGACGTGTTGTTCCAGAATTAGAAGCAACCAAATCTCCAGGATCCATAATTCTAATGTCACAGAGAAAAATTATGTAAAAGGTATTGAAATATTTCTATTTCAAACAATCTTATTTTCGAAACAACTATGATATAATAGCTTGATCTTGATTGGGCAATTTAGGTTAAGTTACCAAGCAATGAAAAATGTCCAAATGTGGAAACCTTTCCGCTTCATGTTTCATACAACTCGATAGGTTGACAACCCTACGTTAAATTTTCAAGCTCGCCAAAAGTCCCCAATGAACAGACCGGCCATTATATCATAGCTGTTCCATAATTCTTAAATTGGAACACCTCTACTATACATACTTTTTGGAGTATTTGCTCGATTATTATGGATATTTTTTGCATTTTTTTAACTCTTTATTATTGCTAAAAGTACATGATTCAAGTGAACACAAGATTAAAAGAAAGGGTTTCGATATTCGAATGGTTTCGCTGTTTGGCGACGTACAAATCCTCCATCGCCAAACCATGTACTTTAGAGTAGCTGTCAATGTCAAATAAAATTGAAAGATGTATTTTTTGCATCTATCGTCAGGTTCTAAGTGATATCGAAACTTAAAATTATTGTTGCCTAGAACTGCAGTTTTACTAACCATTGCAAGAACAACAAGAATTGAAATTTGTTTGTGAAGAATCGGAATATAGATGCATTCTCAGAAATATTTTAATGTAGTGATTATATTCCATTACTTAGCTGATACATACACTGGTAAAATCGATTAATAAACACTAATTTTCAATGGTTGTTGGTGCTGTAAAGCTAATTCCGTATATATAAATAAATTATGTATTATTAAGGCGATAAGTTTAAGTTTACAATGTTATAATTTGGAAATTTTAACCTTGATTTTTAAATGAACTTAGTTTTGTGAAATTAGTTAAACAGGACAGTACAATATATAAATATAACTGATTTCGCAACGTTACTTACATATTTAGAAAATTCTTTTAGAAGTCCTTAATTGTAGGAAACGCCGTTTAAACTTGTATCATACATCAATTGTGAGATATTAACGGTGCTAAAGTTTAAATTTTAAAAGTCGTACGAATTTCGTGTAAATCTCGTTCTACAAAACAGTAATAATGCCAAATCTATAAATTTAAATGTTTGACTAAATTGTAAATTAAAAAAATTTCGCACACGATGAAAAAAATATCAAATAGTATTAAATTATGTTGTTTCAGATTATGTACAACTATCTTGTTTTCATATTTGGGCTTCCTGCGATTTCATTGGTTAATTCGATTTAACTCTCAAAATGATCGTTTTTTTCGTCCGCTGTTTTTCTAATTTTAGAGTTTTTTTTACGTGTAACTTGTTTTTACTCTTGCTATTTGTTAAACTTTATCGGCTTTAACTCGATTAAATTTCAAGTATGCAATCAAATGGGGTTGTTTCATGTCGGATCTGGCAACAGCCCCGCGGTCTTTTCATGTTTCGATTTTTTTTGTTTTGGTATTCGAAAGTGAGTTTTCTAAGAATATTTTAGTTATTTTTTTTAAATGCCAACTTCTTGCTGTGTTGGAGGTTGTTTTAATCATTTATTAAAGGAAACTTGCATAGAAAGTAAAATTTCTTTTCACTTATTACCGCATTCTGATCGTGAAATGAAACCGAAACAACCAATGAAATCGTAGTACGGAGAGCGTGACATCATAAGAAACATTCTCATTGTAGCCGATTATGTTTTTGTAACGCTCACGCGCCAAAGCGCGTTAATGGGCATATTTCTGGTCTTTTGTGGCTTACTGGAGCCTCAATTTGCGAATAAATATCACGTGCAAACAGAGTACCAATCGGAACACTGATCGAAGGAAATTCAGGAATGAAACAGAAAATACGTCACCTGAAAAAAGCCAACTAAGCAAAATTTTTGTGATATCAGATCTTTATAAAATAATTTTTGTTGATGAAAAATAATCGCTACTAAACAGAAGTAGGAAAGTAGATAAAAACATTTCATTGTTTCATGAACTATATTTAACCATTTATTGAGCATTTTAAACGCTATCTATTTACTGAGGTTTTAAACACAAGCTTAATTTTTTTTCTTCACAAAAGCCATATTTACGGACTAATATCAAAGTGCAAATTTTTTATCTTTTTATTTAAAAACATATAATTTGAGATTTGAAAACGTACGGATTTTTTTTTTAAATATCGGTAGAAGACTTCTTTAGACTATAGCAATGTATCTTTAGTAAAAACTTATTTAATTAAAAAAAAATATTCGAGTCGAAATTGCAATATTGTTAGAGAATCACCCGAATAATTTATAAAAATCACCTGCATTCCAAAAATGGAAACAGATAAATTTAAAGAATGTATGTGAACTGTTATACAATGTGCGTATCCCTCAAAAGACGAAAAAAGCAACCCCTGGGAAAATGACTAACTCCAAAAAATTTCTCAAACGTTTTTTTTTAAAAAATGCTCCAAATGTGTCAGTTTTGTTAGAAGGAAGATATTAGAATTTACAAAGCAAACGGAAGTGTTTTATGTTGTTTTTAGGTTTTTTAATGTATTTAAGAATAAAAGATGAAAATATAACAAAAATGTTTTGGAAAGTAAAAAAATTGTTTTTGTTTGAAGGTTTCTTGGGTTCCAATTCTTGAATTTTCCTGTGATATTTTAAAAGGTAAGTAGTTCCCTATTCTACATGTTTTGTAGGTTTTAGGTTTTTTTTTAAATAACTTGTTTCGAATTTTGTAACCAATTGTGTATGTTCCCTGAAATGGATTTTTTTTAACTATAAAAATGTTAGGATCCAATTTACTAAAATGAGAGAAATTACCTTTTAAATTTTTTTTGCTTAGTACCTACACATCTTTAAAGGTTGTTTTAGGCACTTTCTGCGTTACTTTTTCAATACTGGCATTATGTTTGTATAGATATAGCGTTACAATAAACGTGTTCTAAAAATTATAAAGTTTTGTTTATCATCACATTTTATTTAGATTCAAATTTTAATTTTGATCTCTAGCATGGTTTTCTTAAGAACTAAATAAGTAATAACAATTTTTGTAAATTTAAATAAATCAATTTTGTAATTTAATTAGAATCGTTTTAAAAACTAACTCAGTTGACAGACTTTTAATAAAAATTCATTTATACAAATAATCAGTTCTCCTTTTAGCTTCACACTACGTTTATAACGTAAAAAGTGGAAGGTTTTATAATCGTTCAGTCCGTCTGTCTGTCCGTCTGTCTGTCCGTCTGTCGTCTGTCACCCACTTCCACAGAAAGAACCACAAGTCCCACAGACAAGTGGGATACGTCATTTTAAAGCAAAAAATCAGATTAGGCTACATTCCAAATTTCATTAAAAAATTTAAACTAGAAGCTTATTTAAAATTTAAATAACTAAAAATTTAATCTACATTGAAATAACATGCAAATTCTATTTTATTCATATTTTCACTGTTGTCATCCACAAGTCCCAGACAAGTGGGATACGTCATTTTGAAGCTAAAAATCAGATTAGGCTACATGCCAAATTTCATTAAAAAATTTAAACTAGAAGCTTATTTAAAATTTAAATAACTAAAAATTTAATCTACATTGAAATAACATGCAAATTCCATTTTTATTCAATATTTTCACTGTTGCCATTTCGTTAAACGTACGAGAAACTTTTGTTAAAATAAAAATACACTTTTGAAAAAATATTTATTTATGTGATATAATTCGGTTTGAATGTTGTATTATCATAATAGAGTTCTTTTAATGGTTCTATATATATGTATGAAGAAAGATGCATAATAATTCCAACTTGGCATAAAAAAATATGCTAAGTTTCGCTTTTATTTTTAAAGCATCAATTGTACAAATTATATATTTTTTGAACTGTAAAATAATTTAACTATAAATAAGTGAATTTTCGAAAGAAATGTAAATGGGAAATTGTGGCGACAAAAATATTTATTAAAAAGATTACATAATTATCTTCGAACTTTAAACAAATTTAGCAAACGATAAAGTCTAATTATTAAATCTGAGAAAGAAGATTAATGAAAATAGTTAATTTGGCGTTTAAAACTTGAATTACAAATAGCTAAAGGCCCTGTTTTTATTAGAATTAAATCACAGTTTGCCATTCGCAACAATCGCTCGAGAAAATTTAATTCTTTTAGACAATAAATTAAAATAAATTTATTTTTGCGACATCGATCAGTTTGAAATGACGTCAAATATATTTCACTACGGAATCCTTGTATGTTTATATGAAATGTTTTCATTCTATTTAAAAGCGAGGAATAAGACATATTTATTCTTTAAAATATAAATTAATTTTTGCAAACGATAAGTAATAATTATTGAATTTTCGAAATAAAATAAATGAAACTAGCCAAATTTAGCTTGTAAATGTTAAATATAGAATTAATGTTGTGGTTTGGCGCGTGTTTTCCTGTTAAACACAAATATGTGGAAGCGAGTTAAGTGACAGATTCTGTTACAAACCTACTTGTTATTTATTCGAAAAATAAAAATGAGTCAAATATCAAAAGCAAATCGTCAGAAAAAAACTGATTTAAATGTCCAAAAAATATTAAGTTTTAAGTAATTTAAAGTCAAACTAAGGTTTGCTTGTGAATCTTGACAACTGCATAGCTAAGAAACGTAAAATGTGGAAATACATAAATTCAACAACTTATCTAACAACAAAAGCAATTTATTTTTATCTATCACATCTTCACCAAGAATATTAGGATCATTACTTCTACCACACGATTTCTCCCAAATTGTCGCCAACGTTTGCAAATGCACACTCTGCTGTAAATGAAATGAATACCTTCAACAAATTCGGTAAGGATTCGAAAAAGAAAGAACAATATCTTCCTAAAGAAACTTCTTTCACTTTCTTTTTTTTCACTTTCTTATAAAAGTCTAACAATACAATTACTTCCTAAATCTTAGACACATAAAAAAAACTCGCCAATCAGATGGCGATATCCGTCGGCACGATGCCACAAATCATCGCCAAACTATCATGGAGTCCAAACTTACAAAAAATAGCGTGTAACAAATTGCCCAGGAGATAAAAATTATGCCCCGAAGTATTGGGATTACAGAATACAAATAAAAAACATTATCTTCAACTGACTCCAGGAAGCTAGCTGTCAGGACATTTGTTGCACTAATTTAACGAAGGTGTAACTCACAATACAATCAAAAATAGTTGAAAAAATACGTTAGCTAAAAAAACAAACGTGTTTTTTTTGTTTTAATTGTACAGTATACAGTTTCGCCGAAAGCATTTCAAACAGATGATTTCTTCTCGCATGACAAAATTAGCAACGTTATTTGATTCATTAGAATTCAATTGAACATTGTCCATGCTTATTTGTCTTACCTGCATTCCTTACATTAAACTTAATTTTTGTGAAATGATAGTTTGTACCTGAAATTAATCAATAACTTGGTTTTATGTACTTCTAACACTAATTTGCGCCCGAAATTACTTTTTAAGAAAATCGGTCAAATGTTTCAATACATTTTTATCATATTGTCAGACCTCCCCCCTCTTTGGTAGTAACCCGGTACCAAGACCTCGGTCGAGTCTAAAATCATAAAGCAAAGAAGATAATTTTGGCCTGAAATGTGACTAAATATTTTTTTTTTTTCAAAATATGTGTTTAATCAGTGGAAAGACTGACATGATATGCAAGTCAAAAATTAGTCAAATGGAATGAAGTAATATGAAAAGTCTAGTTGCAAAACTCACTTTTTCCAAAGTATAACTAAGATATAGGGTCCACGCCACTCAATGGCGACTTTGTTTAATTGAACTTACGAACGTCCACTATCGCTAATGAACGTTATAGTACTTTGGAGAAAGTTAGTTTTGGCATTTGTGGAGGCTATGTGAAGGGTCTACAGTTGTAATACTAACCTTCACCAAAGAACACTTAAGGGGGAACGGGCGCGCTGGACCGCGGGTCTCCAAACTCAAGTGCCTCAGTGTTAATCCAATGGCGAAAAAACTATTTTCTCTGCCACATTTCTCCGACTGTATTGAATATTTTTAAAAACGGTTTTTTTTTAAATAATAAATGTAGATAACTTACAGGTCTATATCTTCTTACTTTTTGAAATTGCTTTGAATATTTTGTGTAAAATTATTTATTGAAAATTAAAAAATATATTCGAACCAATTTCAAAAAGTGGAAAGGTCGGGACCTGTAAGTCAGCTACATTTATCACATAAAAAATCCGCTTGTAAAAATATTCAATACAGCCGGAGAAATGTGTCAGAGAAAATATTTTTTTTCTCCATAGGATTAACACTGATGCACTTTGCTTTGGAGACCCCGGTCCAGCGCGCCCATTCCCCCTTAAGATATAGGATCCGGTCCGTTTTTTTTGGCGACCTTTTTACGATTGTAAATTCAATTGGGTGAAGTCGCCAATGAACGAGCCGGACCCTATATCTTAGTTATACTTTGAAGAATAATAGTTTTGGCGGCTAATAGACCCATTAAGTGGTTTTGTGCTTCTCTCCATATCACCCCAATCTACGGCTCATTTAAAGTATTGTTAGTAACATGCTTATCAAACCTCGCAAAAACATTGTCTTGTTGTGTGAGCCTGAGACACTAATCTAACAAATAAAAAAAATCTCGTATAGGGGAGAGAAGGGAGGACAAAATTGAGACCCCACGCTGCTAAAGGAATGAAAAACTCCCCCGTGTGGTCAAGTATAAAAAAATAGACTAAAAAAAATAATAAAAATATATTTTTTGGAGATTATTACTGGCTTCGCCAGGATCCAAAAAAAATATGGACGTGAAGTCTTGCGTATAAATAATAGCGAGATGTGGTAAAATGTGATACATGACTTCTTTCCCCTCTCTAATATTATCTAGGCATGGCTTTTTTTTACGCTTTTGAAACTCGAGATAGCCCTACGCCGCGGGGGCACTTTAAAATGGTTCCTCGTGCTAAATTACATGGTGCGCGGACTTGCCTAGTAATAGTGTAATAACTCAAACACGCGAAAAGTCGTCTTGGTAAAGGTTTTTGCCATATATTTTTATAGAGGGATGTGCTAGTGTTAGATGAAAGTTGAAGGAAGGAAATAAATTGAAGTCGTTGATGATTTTTCGCTTGATTTTGGGCGATAACTTAAGGGTTCTTCTTTACTTAAGGGTGGGACTTTTTGATGGGTGTTCTGAAAGTTGAATGTGTCTGATATTTCAACAAATCGAGTTCATCAGATCCGAAAGATTTGTTAAGTTTTCCGAAAAAGCCAAACAATTTGTCGAACCTCAGCGAAATATTATATATTTATTTACCACAAACTCTTTTGTAGCCAGTTGCTAAACTTTCAGTAAGGAGGAACATCTAGAAATAATATTAGGTCAATTAGTATTACGGTGAATGGTTAATATCAACATTCACCAAGTCATTTAACATAAATCTGTGGCAACACAAATAAATTTATTCGTATTCTAACAAAAAAAATCTATTAGCTAACACATTAACGACTTTCGAATTATGTATGGTATTTTTAATCTCACAGAAACTTCGAAAAGTTTTGTGTAATAAGTTTTGAATTATATTATCAATATGGAGATTTCCTCTTAAGGATACATACGTATTTTCTTCACGCTGGGGCATGTCGTTCAGTGTTAACAAATGTCAAACCTTGCATTTGGGTAAGAACAATGTTAATCATTCTTATGTTTTACAGGGAGAAAGTATCCAAGATAATGAGTTCGTTAGAGATTTAGGAGTTTTGGTGAGCAATGATATCAAAATGAGTAAGCAGTGTGTTGAGGCAAGTAAGAAAGCCAATCGAATGTTGGGATATATTAGAAAAAGTATCACTTCTAAATCTAAGGAGATTATTTTGCCATTGTATAGGGGATTGGTAAGGCCACATCTGGAATATGCTGTTCAGTTTTGGTCTCCCTTCCTCAGAAAAGATAGAGTTGCTTGAAAAAGTTCAGCATAGGGCTACAAAAATGAATAAGGGTCTATCTGGTATTGATTATGATAACAGATTAAGATCTTTAAACATGTATTCCCTGGAAAACAGGAGACTAGGGGTGATTTAATACAGTTATTCAAGTTCATAAAACAGGGAGACATGGAGGGCTTAGATTTCACTTTAAATAGCCGGACCAGAGGATGTGATCAGAAATTGAATAAATCATGCTTTAGAAGGGAGGTAAGAAAACATTATTTTCACAATAGAGTTGTCAATGAGTGGAATGCTTTACCAGATTATGTTGTGCATTCGAAGAGAGTAGAAGATTTTAAGAAGAAACTTGACGGACATTGGAAACTGGTTAATGTATTAGATTTATTTTGGACCAACCTTGCTGGGCCTCTGGCCTGTTGTTGGTCGACAATTTTTGTATTTGTATTTGTAATTACCTGTTATCCGACTTCCAGTTTTTCCAAAAGCCCACAATTTGAAAAAAATATTTACTAAATTTTAAAATTTAAAGTAAGGAGGAGTCCTTTATAATGATCTGGTACAAAAATGAAATTGTTTTAATTAAATTTTAGCCCTAAGGGGGACCAGACACCCAAAAATTTTCAAAAATGACATTTCTATGTTTTTAGTGTTTCTTAAAATATGAAATCTTAGCTTTTCAACGATTTCTTACATTTTTTTTAAACAAACGTTGTTTAGGTAAAATCCAGTCATGTTTTATAGGTAAGAAACCACTATTGTTTACTTTAAACGATTATATCTCAAAACTTACTTTTTCAATGTTCATGTACCTTTTTCTCAAAATCTACTATCAGCCAGAAATTTTTTATACGTATTTAAGAAGTTTGTTTCTAAAAACCACTGGAGGGATTTGACAATAAATATGTTACTTTTTATCTTTTTAATATTATTGGGTTTTTTATGTAAAAAAAATATGTAGTTTCACTTTAAAAAAATTATAATTTAAAAACTAAACAAAAATTTTGAAAATGCCTCCAATAAAGTATATAGTTAAACATCCATTTAACAACTGGTAAAAATTTCATTAAAAAGTATCAAATAGATTCTGAGAAAAAGGTACATAATAAAGGTCATTTTAACATGGGCTTCAATGGAGGGCTCCTTTCCCCCTTAATGCAGTGAAAATAAGTTTACGCTTCAGGTAATTTGCTTATCCTTCTATTAAGGTTTAACCAAGAACCATAAAGTAAAAATTGTCTAATTTCATTAATTTGTAGTTGCGAATTTCTAACACTATTCGTTAAAACAACAGTATAATAATTTAACAGCTTTTCTTTACGGCTTTTGAATAATGTAGTACAATTCCGTTTAAGTTATATACTCTAGTATATAGTAGAAAATGGGTTTTGGAACATGTTTTGTAAGGACTTTGACTCTTGGGAAAACCTTTTTTTAAGCTTATTAATATTTATTATTAGCGGATACCGAACATGAAACTATATGCTAATGAACTCATGCTAATTTTTATAAATTTGTCTAAAAGAACTATCATATGGCATTTTCAAAAATTATTAGTGTAACAATTATGTGCTCTTGGAAACAGGAGAAATGGGTTTTAGAACATGATCTGTAAGAATTTTAACCTCAGTAAAAACCTTTTTATTCTTAAGCTTATTAGTATTTTATCATTAGCACAAACTGAAAACGAAACTCGAAACTAATTTTTAGAAAAATGTTTTAAGAACTATCGTGCGTCATTTTCAAAAATTATTTGTTTATTGTAGCAATTATCAGTTTTCTCGTTATTTGTTCTAAAGTAGCAATGTTTGTCAAAATTCATTTACAGAAAACTACAGCAGCGCTTTTTTGTAAACCAGAAAATTTACTCAGTCAACAACAAAATTGCTAAATTTGCGTAATTACACGACAAACATAATTTCAATTCTAACTTTTTTAAAGGGTCCTCCATTGAAGTACGGTAATTGTTGAAGAAACAAACATAATAATAACATGATTGACATCTCTGTTCTTACTCAGCAACTGTTCCCTAATTGAGTGTAATTGTCAAGAAGCGTTGAGACGTCTTCCAAAACAGTTTATAAGTTAAGTTTATAAGTTAAAGTCCCAGTAGATTGTAGTCTAGCCGTAGGTAATTGCCTAATTAAGAATCCTCTGTGGTTCTCAAAATCATGTGCTGCAATTAGGCCGCACACTACTTGTCAATTACTCTTTTAAGCATAGAGGTAAGAAGGAGATGGAGATGCCGGCGGCCAAAAACCAATACAAATACCTGTTTCCCAAGTGAAGCCATCGATTTTTAAGGTAGGCCTAAACAAACAGCGAAGTATTTGGCTCTATTCTACAGTGGAGTTTGTATTGGCGTAATACTTTGACTGGATTCCCTAATTTTGACTCTTTAACCCTTTACGACCTGAACTACGCTCTTAAAACAAAAGAGTGAAATCCACTCCTATAGGGGAAGTGCATTTTCAGCACGGAAAGGAGTGGAAACTAACTCAGACTGAGTTAAAAACCGCTCGTTTGTTTTAAAAGTGTACACAATTGTGCGGGTACAAAAGAGAATGTTCAAGCTGTTCGAAAAATATCGATGCCGAAGCAGCTGACTTGTATCAGTCATTTAATTGTATAAACAATGGCAGTTCTTAAGGAGTTGCTGCCATTGATGCTGTTTAAGGCAACTTTTTCACTATAATTCGTAATATTTAGACTCGTAACCTTTAATTAGCGCCATCTGAAAGCGTCTTAAAGAGTTAATAAAAACTGTAATTGAAACGCATTTTTCCTGTGATGGAAATTACAACCGTCTTGTTATTCAGAACTCGTGCTGCAGCCCACAACTGCGCCAAATAGTAATTTTTTTATTTTTAATTAACGCTTTTTTTAAGGGATGAAATGCTTTTCAATATGAACTAATATTGAGTGAGCGGTTTGATTGGCGGTTGCTTGGCGATTTTCTGACGGCTTCACTTTGCTTCTCGCCAAGCATCTCCATCTTTTTCTTAACTCTATGCTTTTAAGAGATGTTGCAACGGAAGCGAATAAAGTTACGAGTTTCTTTTCTTGTATCAAATTTAACGAAATTTTTCAAAGCGGTAACTTCCACTAAAAGTTTAATTGGGTTCCGAAGTGGAAATTTAAGGAGGCTAATTATTATTATCAAACTTCGTATTTTGCTGCTAAGTGATGGATAATTAATACTACTTATAATTATAATGAGAAATGACACCCTAGGCGAAATTTATGTTTTAAGAATAGTTTAGGAAGAAGAAGAAACTATCTTTTACTAGTTAGTGAAAAATATTAAGGCATTACATGTAAATACAATTTTGCCTAAAAGTTTTAATTAAATTAGAAATTCTAATTTGGAGTAATATTTAGAGCGTGATACTAAAAATTAAATTATAAAAAACAGTTTAGAAGATGCTTTTTGAATGCTGCGCAATAAAGATAAGTATCTGATTAAGTTCTAAATTTATACAAAGAAAAAATGATACATTAATCCTTAATGCGAAATATTTTTTAATTCTGAACAAATTTCTTTTGAATTCTAATCTTCTTTGAAATGTTAGCTGTTTTTTTTTCAATGAATAAAAAATAATAATTATAGAGTTAATGCAAACCCTTTTTTAATGATCCCAAACTTTTGAATAATTTAATGATTTCAAGACCCTATTCCCTTTGCTTGTTTGCTAATTTTTTCCGCTAAAATTACTTTACTGAATAAAATGTTATTTTTCTATTCATTTTTATCAAATGAAAAGTTATCTGAAATTAAATTATGTTTTGCCTGACAGATTTTTTTTGTCTGCTATGTTGTTGTGTAACATTTTGAAATAGGAATTTCTATAAGTGGATGTTTTTTTATCAATTTTATTTAATTATTTTCAGTAGTAATTTTTTTATTTATCAGGCTTTACCTATTTATTGAGGAAATTAATCATATCCCAAAGTTACATATTTGTTGCATCATTTTTTATTAAAACTAACTTCATATACCCAACGATGCACGGGTTGATCCTCAATAATGCACCCAAAACCTATGGTATAGCTACAAATCTTAATTTCATTATTTGCGCCACTTTACCAAGTAATCAAACCTGACAAATCAGGTAAGCATTCTACTTCAACAAAACTTGACACAGATTGTAAGCGTACATTAATTTTTCACGATTTTCCCGAAAGTTACCAATAGCACATCCGATCCACACACATTATCATAGCTAAATCCAAAAAGATAATTTTTTTTTAAATATCGGAAGATAGATAAAAAAAAATAGTATATATATATATATTGTTCCCCTTGCCGCACTGCGTATTTTGACACTTTTCCCATATATCTACGTTTTGTATATCAGATGGATATTGATTTCAGACAAACATATACAGTCACACACTAATATCATTGATTATATACTTAAAAATCCTAGAAACATTTATTATGCAGGTACTATAACTTCATTGATGAAAAATAAGTATATAAATTGAAAAAAAAACACTTTAACGTAGAAAGTTTTAAGGGGATACGGTACCCAAATCGTTATTTTTAGAGATAATAACATACACTTGTGTAAATTATAGTTGTTTTATATAATGTTCACTCTAAATAAACATTTTCTAGCAATAAAAACAAATATTTACAAGTTTTTCATTTTTTTTTAAAGTCAAAATTATAAACTTTTTTAAAACGCTACTCCTCTTTCTATTTTGAGAATAACTCCACCAAACTTTTAGACTTTGTTTTTATAACTATTTGTTCAAGAACTGTGCATGGATTTTAAAATGTGAGTTACAGTTAAAAAGTAACATGCATTTGTACTGAAAATCACAAAAAAATACAAATTATTGAATTCAACATTAAAAAAAACTATAAATAGTAGACCTTATTCCATGCACAATTTTGTGCACCAATTATATTAGAACACAGGTTAAAAATTTCAAAATTCTAATTTAATTAGCAATAAAAGCCTTAGGGATTTATTAAACACAAGAATTGAAAAAACGCTAAAACGAGAAAACAGGTTGAAAGCAGACGAAATACGTTCAAACTTCAAGGGATCACTCCAGAAAATTTTTAATATCTTTTTTTCTACAGAAGATATCATTATGGAACTTTCAGTAAATGTTTAGAAAGATATTGTAAATAATAAGTATAAAGGTGAATAATCGATATTTTGACCAATTTTTGGGTACCGTATCCCCTTAAGTGGTAGAATAACTTTCTCGTTCCATTATACTTGTATTGTGACACCTTTCCCATGTCTAAAAGATTTGTGGTAAAGATAAAACAGACAAACAAACATATACAACGTAACACATTAATGGTATAGATTATACAAATGTAAAAGTCCGTGAACCATTTAGTATGCATTTGACGTTGTAACTTAATTTATATACTTTTTATTCATCAATAAACAAGCACACTTTAACGCAAAAACTTTTCATTACTTTTTCGTTCTATTTTACTTGTATTGGGACACCTTTTTCATGTCTCTAAAGTTTTTGGTTCAGACAGAAATAGATATCATGCATGCATACAAAGACACAAAGTAACACATTAATAGTATACTTGTTGAAAAGATACTTAAAAAGATAACATAATGTTATAAAACTTTTACTCAACAATTACACTCAATTTTTAATTCATAAATAGACAAACACACTTTAACTCAGAAACTTTTAAGTGATGGAATAACTTTCTCCTTCCATTCTATTTTTATTGTGACACCTTTTTCATGTCTCTAAATATTTTGGTTCTAACGAAAACAAAACATTCAAACAAATACAAAGTTACATATTCATAGTATAGTAGTATTAGAATAGTAGAATAACTTTCCAATTCATTTTACTTGTACTGTGACACCTTTTTCATGTCTAAGTTTTGTGGTTTAGACGAAAATAATTTTCATACGGGCAAACAAAGAGATAAAAAGTAACACATAAATAGTAAAATAGTATAGATTATTACATTCGATGGCCAAATGACAAAACCACTAATATACTTAAACGCAGAAACTTTTAAGTGGTGGAATAACTTTTCTCGATCCATTATACTTATGCGTACTGTGACTACCTTGCGTACTGTGACACCTTTTTCGTGTCTCTTGGTTCAGACAGAAATCGATTTCACACAAACAAACAAACAGATAGAAAGTAACACATTAATAGTGTATATAAACCAATGCAAAGATACTCAAACATATGACATTAACAACATTAAAAAACTTTTACTTGTCAATTACCCTCAATCTTCATTCATCAATAGATAAAAACTTTAACGCAGAAACTTTTAAGTGGTGGAATAACTTTTCTCGTTCCATTATACTTATGCGTACTGTGACTACCTTGCGTACTGTGACACCTTTTTCGTGTCTCTTGGTTCAGACAGAAATCGATTTCACACAAACAAACAGATAGAAAGTAACACATTAATAGTGTATATAAACCAATGCAAAGATACTCAAACATATGACATTAACAACATTAAAAAACTTTTACTTGTCAATTACCCTCAATCTTCATTCATCAATAGATAAAAACTTTAACGCAGAAACTTTTAAGTGGTAGAATAACTTTTCTCGTTCCATTATACTTATGCGTACTGTGACTACCTTGCGTACTGTGACACCATTTTCGTGTCTCTTGGTACAGACAGAAATCGATTTCACACAAACAAACAGATAGAAAGTAACACATTAATAGTGTATATAAACCAATGCAAAGATACTCAAACATATGACATTAACAACATTAAAAAACTTTTACTTGTCAATTACCCTCAATCTTCATTCATGAATAGATAAAAACTTTAACGCAGAAACTTTTAAGTGGTGTAATAACTTTTCTCGTTCCATTATACTTATGCGTACTGTGACTACCTTGCGTACTGTGACACCTTTTTCGTGTCTCTTGGTTCAGACAGAAATCGATTTCACACAAACAAACAGATAGAAAGTAACACATTAATAGTGTATATAAACCAATGCAAAGATACTCAAACATATGACATTAACAACATTAAAAAACTTTTACTTGTCAATTACCCTCAATCTTCATTCATAAATAACTAAAAACTTTATTGCAGAAACTTTAAAGTGGTAGAATAACTTTTCTCGTTCCATTATACTTATGCGTACTGTGACTACCTTGCGTACTGTGACACCTTTTTCGTGTCTCTTGGTTCAGACAGAAATCGATTTCACACAAACAAACAGATAGAAAGTAACACATTAATAGTGTATATAAACCAATGCAAAGATACTCAAACATATGACATTAACAACATTAAAAAACTTTTACTTGTCAATTACCCTCAATCTTCATTCATCAATAGATAAAAACTTTAACGCAGAAACTTTTAAGTGGTGGAATAACTTTTTCGTTCGATTGTACTTGTATTGGGACACCTTTTTCATGTCTCTAAATTTTGTGGTTCCAACGAAAACAAAGTTTCCTTCAAACAACCTGATACAAAGTAACACATTAATAGTGTAAATAAAACAATGAATATACACTTAAAAATGACATAACATTAAAAATCCCAAATCACAAAATAACATCAACGGTTCAACGTAATACTCGAACCTAAAAAAAATATCTGTAACTCTTCTAAAATGCAAAACCAGCCAACTGTATTATAATTATGTTTTCAATATTTATCATTCAGTGTTACCATGTTAACAAGATTATCATTCCAACTTAACATTTGCATAAAGAGCCGCACTTTACCAACCATGCGTCCTCCTATCCCTATAAAACATTAAATATTAATAGGGCCCGGTTGTATCTTTAACATGACACTTGCACTTACCTTCCCCAAACAGAAACAACAATAAAGTAAACTAGTAAATAAACCAATACGGGCCCTTATTTAAAAGGAACTGGTTCGGTTGTGTATCTCAAAGCGAATGTGGTGCAATTCCAAAAATTGAAGCAGCAGATAACGGATGTGTACATATAGTGCGACGTGAATTCCCAATTAAAATATAAATATAATTTTTCTCTAAATTTAAATGTTCATGAGATTTAAATTGTATCATTTTATAACTGCAGATATGTAAACAAGTAATCAACGTATTTGAAGAGTACAGGGGAAAAACCACTTAATTTCGTAGAAAACTTTTCTCATCAAGCATCTTTGGCGATGATAGCGAGTAATCGCTTAAACTAGTGTAAGGATACCCGTTTCTCACTTTCTTGTGCATCTTCTCTCACTGCAACCCTGAAATTCAGTTCCGCGTTTTATTCAAAAGACTGTGTTCATCATCATGTTAAGCTTTAAAAATAAAGTAAGATTGATTGAAAATCACGAATTTTTCTAAAACAATTAAGAGAAATTTTAAGATTCGCAAATTAATTGAAAAGTCCTAAACCACGACTTTTCTACCTACCGATAATCACGCGATGCACGATTCCGACGCTTGGACCAAGCGAAGAAGAAAGAGAGAAACCGGTTTCCTGACGCCAATGTCCGCCAAGCAGACACAATTACGGGACGACTCCTAATAAATCTAGCGGTTCTTCCCCTGTACTCTTCATTTCTTATCACTTGTCTGTTGTTTGAAATTTGACGTCAACCTATTTGTTTAAGGGTAGCTCTGGTACGATGATAATGCAACCAAACCTAATGGACGATTTGAACATGGAAGAGAGTGGTTTGTTTGTGTGGTATATAAGACAACATTTGAGGTACTGTTACGACACCGTAGGCGTTCCGGTAGTACTTTACGGGGTTATACGAGAGTACTATTTTGGATAGTCATGACCGTTTGGTTTTCAGTAATAGCAAATAACATCTCTTTACGTTGAAAAATAGTAAAACAAAATTTTGTTCAACCTCCACAACTTATTTAGCAGTAGATTCTAAACATTCTAAAATAACTCATCTTTTGAGGGATACAGACGTAAACCCTTGACCTAAGTCTCACGTTTTAAAGCAACACACACATTTTAAAAAAAATAATAAACTTTAAATTCAAAGATTCAGTTAAATTATAAAGTGTAGAGCAGTCATTTATAACCATCTGCTAAAGAAATAACATTGGAAACAATTTTAAATAAATTTAATTTTTAATTTCAGCCTTATGCAGTGAAAACAAAATGTAACCTTCAACCAAATTTCGTATCCCTCAGAGGATTAAACTTCTATAATTTACACGAAATCTATTATCCTATTATATTTTAAAAACGGATTATTCATAGACGGTGTTTAGTAAGTCAGTTGACTTGCATCACTTTAGCTGCGATATGAATGGCAGAAAAAAAACACTTTTAGCGTTACTTCTTTTACAGTGTACACGCCATCTTAATGAATCGAAATTCGTTGGGCTTGTATGTAATGGATACCTCTTTCATATTTAAACAGGGAGAAATGTACGAAAAAGCATTCAACCTGAAGGAAAGCTTAACTTTTTTTCCTGTTGGGTTATCGAATCGCATTACGTATTTGACTTAAAAGAACTAGTACCATTGACTAAAGAAGAAAATAGAGAAGCTTGGCGCGAAATTAAGTGAAGCCATCAGAAAGTCGCCAAGAAACCCTAGTAAGCCCAAACTAACTGCTCACTCAACGTTGGTTGTTGGGGTGTAACAATAATTCAGGTTGTTCTTGTCAGCGACCCGCTTATAACCTTTGTCAGTAAGACAGAACAGCAACCCACCACATAAGGGTCCATCTAATTTTGAGACAGAGGCCAACTAGAGACCCCAGATTGCTTGTCACCCCAAGGTAGATTTGGTATGGGAACTTAGAGACTTTGGACCCACAGATTTAACGAGACACGTACTCGCATATTCGTAGGTCTTCATGGTACCGGACTCGATGAGGACCTTCCGATTCCAAGACCGAGACGTTGACCACTAGGCTCACTACGGCCCATCACTCAACGTTATAGTTCAATGTACAAGGTGTCCGTAAAAGAATGCCCGAGTTTCAAATTGTGACCTGACATCACGCCTTGTGATTTCTTCCTTTGGGGCTTCGTAAAAGATCGGGTCTACGTTCCACCCCTACCCCACGATTTACCAACCTTGAAAGGTAGAATTGCACAGGCGTCCATTACTCCGGACTTGCTGCAGACAGTATGGGAAGAATTGCATTTTCGTTTGGATGTGTGCCGTATCACTAAAGGCGCACACATTGAGTACTGATAGGAACAACTAGGTTAGTTTTCCTTCAATATCATGTATGATTTGTTATATTTAGTATAAAATAAACTCCTGTAATATACTATTATAACTCGGACATTATTTTACGGACACCCTGTATAATGCATCATTTTATTCTTTAAAAGGGATTTATTAAAATCAAAAATGACTGTTTTCGCAGTTATAGGATGAGAAAAGGCACGAGATCTGATTTTATTGAAAATTGTAGTAATGGGAATATTTCTTATGATGTCACGCTCTCCATACTGCGATTTCATTGGTTTGCTTTCCTTATTACTTGAAACAAGCTCATTGGTTTATTATGATGTCACGCGCTCCGAACTGCGATTTCATTGGTTGTTTTGTTTTCTTTAAGTACTACGTGAAACAAGCCCATTCCTTGCACAAGAAAAAAAAAAGACGACGTAATTGTAGTTTTATTAGAAATTTAAAAAGTCGCCAAGTTTTCGCAATAAGCCTATACAAACTCCACTTCAGTATAGCGCCAAATACATCGCCGAGAGCGTTTGTTTGGGCTTAATACAAAGCGATAGATAGCTTCACTTGGCAAACCGGTTTTTGTATTGGTTTTTGCCCGGCATCGTCTCCATTTCCTTCTTAACTCTATGACTAGCACAGTTTTCATTAATGGAATCTTTCGATAAAAAAGAAGTAAAAGCCGCTACATGTTAAAAAGTTGTAAAATACTTTGGATAATTTCCCCCCGCGTTTCTTTCTTTTACTATTGTACTTAGAGAAAAAGCTTGTACGAAAACCATTCTGCGGACTTCGCCCTTCTTTATATTGAGCGGTTCAACTGGAGCTTTTGATTTATGCAAGCTCAAATTATTTTGTAGAAGGGATTCGAGTAATCAATCGTAAATGAATTTCTCCTGGGAGATTGGTTAAGGTTTAATGGAAGGCTTGACGGTGAAAGATAATTTAAGTTCGTTTCATTGATTCTACACAAATGAAAGGTTCTGATTTTGAATAACTAAGTGAAATTTTATAAAAATGGTTACTTAGTTTAACATTGGGAATACATCAATACTGGGTGACAAGCATTCTGGAATCCTCTAGTGGCTTGTTCTAAAAATTAGATGGATCCATGGGTGTCTGTGTGTCGCTTGACGAAGTTAAAGCGGTCGGACAGCACACAACGATATATGTCAACCAAATTGGACGTCAGTCTAATAAAAGAAATCACCTTATACTAGTAACCTAACATGTGAATTGTTTCTGTTATAGTAGTTTAAATTTTAAAATATGCAGTTGCTAGGGTTTAATTTAAAAATAATGAAAAAAATAATGATAGACTTACCAAATTTAATTAGTTTCTTTGTAAAAATTTTCAAACTTTTCTAAGAATACAAGAACAATTTCATATATTTTACGATTATTGAATAGATACTTTATTGTGAAAATCTGTTCAAGGTGATTAACTAGAGTCCATAACTCAATTCAAGTTTGCATTTTAACACACCCTGGAAATGAAATCAAGAATTCTGCTAATCAAATTTAACATTAGCTAAAAAGAGACGTTTCGTTTGTAACTGTGTTTTTCTTTACTCTTTAACGCTGATTTTTAGCCTACTTTTCTTTTTTTAATTCGAAAGAATTAAAAAAATGACAAAGTAGGTATTCTACGAATAATTAAATCAATGCAAATAAATCAAGCAGACCATATGTAATATTAATTTTATTTACAATAGAAAATTAATGAAAATAGTTGATTTTGGCTTTAAGAAGTTAAAATTATAGCTGGATGCTGTGTATAGTGACATTTATTCTAATGTGTATAAATTTAATGTAGAAACGGTTGTAGATGACACTTACTGTTATGAACCTAGTTGTTTCCCAATAAGAATTTCAGTAAGTATTTAAGTAACAGGAAAGTAGGCTATTTTAGTTCTTTATGAACTTCTTGTTAGTTTTGCGATGGAAATTTTCTTGAACTTTCTTCTTAAGTTTATATAAATGAACATATTATAAGAAAAATAAAGGCAGTGGTTCTGAACGGTACGGTATTTTCGACTGACAAATTAAGTTACACTACAAACGAATTTCAAAATCTAAAATTAACGTTATTATTTGTTAAGGAAAATGTTAATGGTATTCACAAATCTGTCGTTAATGGGTTAACACCACACAAATAATACAGCCGAAATCGTAACATTTCCATTCTCTAAGCCCATTTCCTGCAAAAGCCCAACATTATTTTCTTCTTATAAATACCAGAACCATATAACCTATTACACGTCACCAAGACCTGGCGCGAAAAAAAATGTCGACACTTGACGCAAAAAAGAAGAAAACTTTCGCCAAAACTAAACGACCGCCCGCAGTTTGATGGATTTATTGAACGACTTCAAATCTGCTTGTGTGTATATATATAGGACTTGGCTCGCCAATCGATGGATTATGGATCAATTTCCGATACCTTTTCGCAGTTTGACGGTGGACTGTGTAAATCACCCCCGGGATGAACTGATCGATTTGGCGAGTTTCGGACACGCAGATGCATGCCTAGCTGAATATTTGGGGATAGTGGAGAATTGGGATGTAAGGATGTGGTGTATAAAATATTATTGTTAAGTATTACTTGTTAATTTTATAGTTTTTACATATCCTAAATAGTTAGTTAATTTATAGTGTTTACGGTTAGTTAATTTTATAGTTTTTACGCATCCTAAATAGTTAGGTAATTTTATAGTTTGCTTTTAACTTATTTCTGTATGCGTCCCCTATAATTGGGATTTTCTTGTAGTTGTGACACAATAAAATAAGAATATTTAAAAAAAAGTTAACCATCAGAACGCGTAGAGCTGTTTTACGCCACAAATACATTTTTTAAAAATAACATCCATATTTACCTGATGTTTTCAAACCGATAGATTCTATGGAGTGTCAAACCTTCAGATTTAATTATAAGGTCATTAGATCAACTTATGTTCGACATTTGTGTACGACAGAAATACCCTAAAAAGTTTATAATATACATCGTCATAGGCCGCGGCTGCTCATAGGTTAAAACGCTTGGCGTTGATGTGTAAAATAAGAAAACAGCGTTATAAAACTCAAAATAACTTTAAAAACATTTAAGTATAATGTTGTATCACGATTTAAAGCATTTTTGTGTTACACACATTCAAGTCCTGAAATATCTATGTTAACGTTAAAAATGGTTAAAACCCGAAATCAGCTAAAACTAGAATTAACCAATGAGAACTAGTTTTAACTGTGGCCATTAGTTAAAACTAGCTTCCACTAGCTAAAACTAGACATCCCTAGCTAATATTAGTTTTGACCAATTGCATTGGTTAAAACTAGTTGTAATTAGCAAAAACTAGAATTATCTGACATGTTTCAGATAAGCATTTGCAATTATTTCGACTTTTGACTTTTAAATTATTGTGAACGTTAATTTCTTTAAAAAGAAGTGGCAATACGTAAACTTAAAAAAGATTTGTTTGTTGTTACAAAGCGTCGTTTTGCACGAAATTTTAGAGCTTCCACCTTGCTTCGTTAATTAAACATAAATCCATTATTAAATGTTTGAAAAGAGGAATTTTATAATCGTATTACGACAATGTAGTCCTTTAAAAAACCGCACAGTACCGTTCTTATTAGCTGAGGATGATTGATTTTAGCTAGTTGAAACTAGTTTTAACTAATGGTCTCAGTTAAAACTAGTTCCCAATAGTTAATTCTAGTTCTAGCTGATTTTGGTTTTAACGGTAACATCTATAAAACTTCTTTCTTTTTGAACTTTATTGGGGGTTTTAACGTTGTTTTTATATGTTACATATATAAGGAAATATATTTTTATTTTACAAATATAAAGTCTTTTTTTGCGCCATTAGGATCTGTAGGTTTTAGACCTAAAGATGCTTTCCAAGTTAAATACTTTGGAGCTGGAATGGAATTAATGTTGAAATCCTGATTATATAAGAATCAATTTTGGGTCTTTGAGATACAGGATTTTTTTAATTTAAAATTATTGTGGGTGATTGTTTATAATTCAACTGAAACAAATCGGGGTTTTCCGTACAATGAACTTTTCTTCCGAAGTTTACCACACTTAGTAGTAAGGCTATTGACAACGTGGGACGAAGAATTCTATCAATACAAAATGTTAATTCAGAACTCTTCCGGTGAGAAATATAATTATTCTTAATAATATAATAATTATAATTCTTAATTATAGTCTTAATTATATTCTTAAATATAGCAATATTAGATAACACTGTATTAAACAAAGCTGAAGGGGATAGGGAATATAACGACACTTCAAAATATCAAATTTTCATTTTAACTTCCAATCACAAAAATTAATATTTACGAAATTTTTTATTTAATACGCATCTAAATATGGGGTTGGAGTTCGCAAATTTGGTAGTTAATTTCAATATAACTTTGTTTCCAGCTTCATACGTCATTAACTCATTATTTTAAAACACCGATTTTTAGGTTTTAGGTACACCAGCACAACTATTGCGTGTATCTGAAAATATTTTTTTATAGAAATAAAAAAAAAGTCCAGTTCACGCAATGAACATTAAGTTTGACGATAAAACATTTATAATTTAATAAGTTATTTACCTAAATAGAAATTTTGCGCATTTCTTAAATCAGAAAAATCGTCTTATTTTTACTCATTTAATATATTTTTGGGATATTTTTGGTTCACTGTGTTAAATAGACATGTATACGACATCACAGAAAATTTCAACCCCTCTAGTAAAATAGAAAAAGACAAAAGTGTACCTTAAGTTTGAAAATTGGTGTTTTGAAATAACGGCATTTAAAGCTGGCAACAAAGTTATATTGAAATTAACTACCAAATTTGCAAACTCCAGCCCCATATTCAAATGTGCATCATAGAACTTCTTTCGTAAATGCACGATTCAGTAACTAAAGTTTAAATGAAAATTCGATATTTTGAGTGGCCGTTTTGTTCCATGTTACCTTAACAGGGACTGCCAGTCCCATCGAGCTAATGCATTTGTTTTCAAATCACAGCTTTTGCAAAAGAATTGCTTTGCCACGTTATCCCATTTTCACCCAGGTATGGGAATCATCATAACATCAACTTAAAACAAAATTGAAACGAAAACAACATACGGTTATTCAATTATTAATTGATAAAGTTTTAAAATAGTGTCGCCACTTGCTGTATATTTTTGGCATTTTAAAACTTCACAAATATATAATTAAATAACTAGATAACATTTTCGTTTCAAATTTGTTTCATTTCGATGTTATGTTGATTCCCATTCCTGGGGAAAAAAGGCTAGCATGGCAAAGTAATACTTCTGCGGAAGTTGTGATTACAAAACTAATACATTAGCTCTATGGGACTGACAGTCCCTCTTAATAACTGTAGTATCAAATACAAAAATAATGAATAACTGTTCCGAGTTGATAAACATGAATACAAAATCTGTGTTCTGATCGTCTTGAATTGATCCGCCACCATATGTTAGTTCAGAGCGGGGAATGCCGGGGTTTTTTTTAAAGGTCGTATAAAAATAATGTTCCCAAATATGAGGAATTGCTGTCCAAAAATCGTTAAAATCGACAAAACTGTTTGAAAAAGTTTTGATAATTAATGTTGTTTTTTCACGGAACATTTATCTTTTGTTTTTTAAAAAAAAATATTCAATAGAGAACGACATATTGATCAAAATGTCAAGTACTAATTTGTGACATGTTAATTTAGTTAAGAGTCGATATATGTAATAACTTTGTTTTACCATGTAATTTTTTAAATATCGTCTATTTTTACATTGTGTTAGGTATTTATTTACAATTTGCACTCCTATTTGTAAGTTAATTTAGCCAATAATGTTTTTTTTCAGTCAATAAACTGATAGAAATTATAAAGTGGGGAACATTGGGTTAAACAGTTCATATGGTAGTGTTCAGTGGTATAATTATTGTTATTGTGTTGCTTAGTTTATGTTTAGTTGTACTTAAATGCACATTCTGTCTAACAGAAATAATTGAAAAATTATTCAAAAGAAGCAATTACTAATCGCTTAAAAGCTACTATTTTAAGACACTTACAGAAATGACTATATATTTTAAGTAATAATTAGGTTGTTTTAAAATTCCATATTTAATTCATCAGCTTAAAATTCATATTATGCATTTGGGGTGGAAAATAAATTAGTACAAACTCAAACAGAGCCAGATAAATAAATATAACGTGTACTCAAATACTGTTTCAAATGTATAAATAAGTTTTATGATTAAAATAACTTATCTTACAGACCTCTACATTTTAATAAAAGTTTGTAATATGTATAATATACACATGAATAAAATAAAGTACATTCCTGATTATCGTATTTGCTAATTAGATTTTCCACATATATTTCATTTCATAAAGAATATAATAAACTTTTAAAACATTGAAGAAAACAAAGTTTACATTTCACTATAATAATTGAAAAGCGAATACACATGGATGGTTTTATCAAGATAACATACAAACGAGTTATTTTATAAAAAACTAAAATGTTATAGCTATTCATAAGAATAACTATGGTTAATTCGAAATTTGTTTTTATAAAGAGAAAATACATAAAATATTTTTATGACAATAAATTTGTCGCAGAGTAATTTAATTTTGTATCTCTCATCCTATTTTCGTTAAAGACGTTCGTAAACTAAATATAAAGCAATAGATTATAGCTAACTATTAATATTTAACTATTCCTAAGATTTCCTTCTTACATAATTAAATTATAATTCACAAATTTTTGTTATCTTTGTGAGGCTTTTTCTTTTGGGAAGAATTTAAATTAGATAAATTTTCTGGTTAGTTTTTTTTAGAAAACTGTCAGGGATAGGAAACTAATTAAATTAAACAAGCTATTCTTTTCTATAGTTTAGTTATTTTAAAGAAGTTACATTCTATAACTAAGTTTAACATAAAATATTTCAAGGAAATTAAATTAAAACCAACTACTGTTATCTCCTTCAAAGTTGCCTTTGGATTCTTAACGAATATTTTATTTTGTATTTCCTGATTATACATTTTAACTAACTTTTCGTGATAACTATTTTAACTTAACATTTTTTTCTAAAAATTGGAATTATGGGGATTTGTAAATTGGAATGGGAATTTCTGAAAGTTAAGCATTTTTGTAGAATACCTATAGTTTAAAAAATAAGTAATTTGACTTTATGTTTAACTGCCTCATTTGTCTTTCCAAAATATTCTTAATAATCTTAATAAGAAAAGGATAATTAACCTTAACTAATGCACAGTTTTCTAATCTAAATAAGTCCATGGAAAATATGTACAATGCAGGATGAAAAAAAAAGTTTTAGTTCCTTTTATCAAAGATTTTTGGGATTTGACTAGCGCAAGAACTGAAAATAATTATAAATAACAAGACAAAATCTTCATTCTTCGACAATATAATAAAATAGCATAACCCAGAAAATTGTTTAAAAATTTTCTAATGTTATACAATTTATAATGATGATACAACTTTCTGTCAATGTTAACAAAAAGTAAATTAACGGAATACGCTAAAAACGAGTTCCCTTATTTAAATTAAATGTCATTTGATTCATTTATATATTTAACCCATTCATAATTTATTTTAATCATTTTAAAATGTTTAATTCAGTTTCGGTCTATTCAACTTACTCATATTCCATTTCGATTTTTTATATTTCATTTAATTCTTTATTATCCAATTCAATCCATTCTTTTTATGCGTTTATAGAACATGCAACCTAAATAAAAACATGCAATATTAGTTTCATCTCTAAATACCAAGAATAAATACTCTTGAGTAAATTTACTACACTTCAGACATGGTTTCATTTTCTCAAATTTCATTACAGTTTTCCGAACAGTTGTCCACTATACCCTAAGGGTACCCTAAAAGCGTAGATTATAGGAGGCTCAATAAACGACAGTTATGAAAATGACAAAAAAAAACCAAGTCATTTAGGTAATTTCCCTTAAGCTTTCTTCCTCTCAATATTCTAGTTAAGGAAGAGGCTTGTAGGGAAATCTCTCAGTGGACTTGATCCGTTTTTGCATTAGGCGGTCCCGTTATGAAAATGACAAAAGTTAATTTGCTGCCACTATCCAGCGGAAGATTATTATTTGGATTATCTGGAGAGGAGGAAAAAAAAGCACTCACGAAATAACATCGCTAATCGGATCAAAGATCCATATAACAATGTCAAAACTCCTGACTTGCCTAATCCTTCAACTGCAATGGCTAATTTTTCGTAAAAGAATGACATATAGATTGTTGTGCACGAGAAAAAGGACTTGTCTGTGATGCTAACTCAATGGGAGATAGGTCACTTTTCGGCGACGGATTGTTGTTGGAAAGTATGGTCTATGAAAAACACGGAGAGTAAACATTGGAGATGTCTCTCGTTCATTTTATTGGTTTTAAAAATACTGACTGTAAACCTATTAAATACATATAACTTTCATTTAAAATAGGAATTATTACAGGAATGTATGCTTATATCTAGTTTAAATTATTACAGGAATTATTACAGGCTAGTTCTAATTATTACAGGAATGTATGCTTATATCTAGTTATATTTGCTTGAAGCAGATCCACTAAGATAAAGTTAATTTTATAAAATTTAAACCATTAAAGATGATTGGCAAGACAATTTGCCGCGCAAAAATAAGCTTTCTGAAGTTTAAGTAAATAAACAAAATATTAAAAAAAATTGAAGAACATAGTCCTGAACAAATTATGCAGGTCAAATTAAGTTACACGAAACACGAGTATAACAAACTTAACCCATTAACGATGAATTTGTGAATGCCATGAACACCTTCATTTCCGATTCAAAGCATTAACTTAAAGTTTAAAAAAAAAAAATCGTATAACCTAATTTGTCTGACATAAATTGTTCAGGACTATGGCCTTTATTTGTCTTATATTTTGTTTATTTAGATAAAGTTGCAGAAAGCTTATGTTATCCACCCCATTGAAATTCTTTCATTACCTTATATTCCTTGTAAATTGAAAGTAAAAAATGTGGATTCATGAGGCAATTCGTGTGTATAGACACGTGAATAATTTTAATAAGCTATTGTAGCACAAAATAAAACCAACCTTTAAAAGTAAAATCAGTAAAACCTTTTGTTTAGTATTCTGATTTATTTTCCCATCGATAGCATTACGATTACATAACTCTTGTAATACACAAAACTCTTGACAGGTGGCGTGGGCATCGCAACATACCGCCCGCTTTGAAATATTACATTTCAAATAATTATAATTCACAATACACAAATAATAATACACAAAAATTAAACTCAATCCTCAATTGGTAATTTACACAGTTTTGAGATTCCTCTCTTAAATATACCACAAATTTGTTTTCACTTCACAAACTCGGATTTTACCATCATTACCATGGTATACAATAGGGTTAAAACACGACCAACAGTCTATTTATAAATCGGCGCATTTCTTAATTGGCAGGCCCCTCAATACAATAGTGGAGCCAGACATTTCGAACATACACTGCTCAAAAGAATTAGGGGAGCACTTTGCGTACTTTTGTTTACCGTTTCAGTTCCAACTTTTTATTTTTATTATAGAAATCTATAATTTGTGAAATACATTCATTATGCATCCAGAATGAAATGGTAAAAAACAGGGGAATAAAATCTTAATTTTTTAACTAAAATTTAAGGGGGGAAATATTGGAATCATAACTTTTGAATAAATTTTTACAATATTTTTTTCAAAACTTTATTTGTAATATAAAAGTAAAATCAATTTTTAAACATCTAATAATGCCAGCGTGAATAATTTAGGGTCAATTTATTTCATACATTTTTTTGGGAGGGAATTTTGTTTTACCATATTTTTCATATTTTCATTTAATTAAAACAAACCTTATTTAATTCTTCAAAATACATGATTCTTCTATCTAACGATAAATAAGTGCGAGCTCAACTTAGTGAGAAAAAAATCGGAAGCTGATGATACCAAATGGAATCATTGGGGGTGAAAGGGTTTAAACCATGCGTTCCCCTAATTGTTTTGAGCAGTGTAGATACAAATAGATTAAAATTATAACTCTTGTAATACACAAAACTGTTGACAGGTGGCGCGGGCGTCGCAACACCTTTAAATCATAATTTTTAGAATCTGTCCCTTTTATCTTTTCACTTTGATCCGTTAGCAAATTATTTTACATCGCTCGATATTTCTTTATAACACAATTCATATGCTACTCCTAGACATCATGCAATTAAATCATCCACGGGAAACAAAGGAATATATTCCAAATGAACCTATTTCCAATCACACATAATAAAATTTATTGTATTACGTTTCCGCACGAAAACGAAATAAAGTTCTCCCCGGAATGTAATTGCCAATTTGCCAACAAGGCGTAACTCGATCGACTCACAGGAAATGAAATAGGAACAACTTTTGAAGAAAAATATTCTTTACTTTGTAATATTAATAAGTGAAAGAATAATCCCTATCTTACAAATTCATTTAATCTTATTTGAGATGTGGGGATAAAATAAAGTGAATCTAAAAACTAAAATGCCAAAATATTATAATTCGTTTATAGTTTTAGAGTTGAGAAGATATGCAGCATTTAAATTTGAAATTTTTTCGTAAAATATACATTAAAATCATAGATATCATAGTTAAAGTATTAGATTGGCAAATCACGTGACCCCCAATGCTAACGACGGGACGCGCATGGAGGGCAAAATGGCCAGTGTTGCTGCCACTTTAAGGAGAAAAATACTACAAAAAAATACCATTTAATTCTAAAATTAAATCCTTTTCTAGTATTTTTTTGTAAAGTCACTAAAAAGATTCCAAAATGCAGCTAGTATTTTTACGATATTTTTTGCAATTTTAGAATTAAATGGTATATTTTCGTAGTATTTTTCTCTTTAAAGTGGCAGCAACACTGGCCATTTTGCCCTCTTATTTTGGCCTCCATGCGCGTCGCGTCGTTAGCATTGGAGGTCACGTGATCTGCCAATATAATACTTTAACTATGATATCTATGATTAAAATGGGTCCTTTATTTTCGACTGATTCAAAACCTGATTTAGGTTCATCACGCAATAAATCCTCTCATGGGACTTGTCTGAAAGAACTTATTTCCCCATAGTAATAAAACTATTATTTTTTTTGCCTCGGAAATGAGATGAATGTAGTTTTACAATGTAGTTAATTGCAAATAAGGCCTATCAGTTAAGATTAACTGTCAGTCCCATAGAGCTAATGCATTTGTTTTGAAATCACAACTTTTGCAAAAGAATTGCTTAGCCGTGTTATCCCATTTTCACCAGGTATGGGAATCGTCATAACATCAATTTAAAACAAAATTGAAAAGAAAATAACATCTGGTTATTTAATTATTAATATATAAAGTTTTAAAATAGTGTCGCCATCTGCTGAATATTTTGGGGCATTTTAAAACTTTAAAATTATATAATTAAAATAACTAGATAATATTTTCGTTTCAAATTTGTTTCATTTTAATGTTTTGTTGATTCCTATACCTGGGGGAAAAAGGTTAACATGGCAAATCAATATTTCTGCGAAGTTGTGATTTCAAAACTAATGCATTAGCTCTATGGGACTGACAGTCACTCTTAAAGGAAATCATATTGTGAGCTTAATTCATATTTTTGTTTATTCGAAAGAAGGTATCCATATGCCTAAGACAACTTTTTTTTCAATATTTGAGAAACTTTTAATACTTTGTGAGAAGATCAGGCACATAAAAACTAACATAAAAATACTTTACCGCAATAAATAACATTAATTAATAAATTAATTAGCAAATAATTTAAATGTGCCAAATTGTGAACAACATAAGGACATTTCCACTTACTTGTTTTCATATTTTTTGCAGAATAAAAAACAAGTATCCAAGCATGTGGCCATGTAAAATTTAAGCTCCAAGCAAAATAGTTATTTAATCATGATTATTTGAAATGACAAGCTTTAAAATATGATTTTTTTTATTTAATATTTTAAATGTCTGTAACAATTTTTACTATTTATTAAAATTTTTAAAAACCACATGGCCACATACCCTAATTCAAATTCTTTAAAATGCAGTTTAAGTTTTTAAAATTGAAGCATATTTATTTCAGATATCTTTTTCGGAGTACAAGCATATTATGAAAAAATTCTTATTCTGAAAATGAGTTTAAGGTTTTCATTGTAAAATTGAAAACAATAGAATTGCTTTTACAAGACTGCCTTTAAAATTTTTTTATGAAGGTATGGCATAACAGACCTTTCTTTCAAACTGTTTGTCGGACGGTATGTACGTCCGGACGAACATCTGTCAACTTGACAGTCGGTGAATTACCCATTTAACTAGCATTGAAATTTAGTTTTTAGTCATTTAAATAGCTATTTATGCAACTAGTGTGAAAATTAAGGCTTTTTAAACGAGTTGAATAAATTATTAAAAAAGGCAATTTTCAACGTGTTGTCATACACTATTTTTTATAAAAACGTGCAAAAAAGTATTTATAAAATCGGCATTTATTGATTGGCTTATTAGTTATTTTATTATCACGTTCAAATTATTTGAAGGTGATTATTTATATTAATGATTATTTTAAAATCGCGTGCAAAAAGTATTTCTTAGATTGGCATTGGAAATAAGACGCCAAATAAAGAATCACGTTCAAATAAAGAATTTTACACCAATCACAAAGCCGCCGAATAAAATATCACGCTCAAATAAAGAATTTTACACCAGTCATATGCTCTTATTTACTTTGTCGCACTAGTGCGTAAAAGTAACTTTGAAACACGATTTCGTTAAAAGCATCACTTTTGCCACGATTATTGATTTGAAAAAGTTAGTTTTTTTGCACCATATTATAAAAATGCTTTTTGTTTTATCCACAATACCATGAGAAACTTTACTTATTAAAAACTAATATTTGAAGGAAAATGCCTTTTTGTCACATGAATCAAATGCAAAGTAGATTATGCATAAAAAGATTTAAAAATTAATGCATAATTTCGGGATACGCATCTTTAGTTCTATTGTAATTGATTTATACCCTTAAGTATTTCAGTAAAAGATAATTTAGAAAGAGTCTTGTACGTTTTCAAATGTCACAAATCAAAACCAATTCCTCCACATCATGCAATCAAATCTCCCAAGGGACGATCTCAAGAGCCCATTTCCAATCATAATAAAAACGATTATTACGTTATTTTCCTGCACGACAAAACGAGGTGGACGCCTTTCCTACACAGTAATTAATAAGTCAATTTGCAAATAAGGCGGTTACTCAATCATATTTCTGGGAAATGAAATACGAAGAAACCACATACAGTCCCCGAAGAAAGGAAAAGGCCCCGTGTATATAGGCCCGGGGCACGTTATTTTGCGTGCAGGGTTAGTTAGACCCCTTTGAAGGAAAAAAGTTGGGGACGTAATAACCATAAAAGTGATTTACTTCAGCAATTGCCGCAGGAACGACTTGGTGCAACTCAATTAAGGCATTGCAGGGTGAGGATTTGCATTGCAGGTTACTTGGGAGGAGTAGTTGCTTTGTCTAGGTTTTAACCCTCTAGAACAAACTAAACTATACTGCGAAATTCAGTACGTCTGGTCGCCTTAGTTATGAAGAGTCGATAATTTGGTAAAGTGTGTTAAATAATAAGTTAATATATAAGTTTTTTCTATCTCTATGTGCTACAAATATCGTAAAAAGTTCCACTTATAAGGTATCCAATCTTAAACAAAAGATGAAATTCACTCCTATAAGAGTTCGGCACGAAAGTTTGAAATAACTCAGACTGAGTTAACACTCGTTTAAGTGTCGTAGGACCAGATTGTATCTTATATTTATTTTACCAAACTCCGAAAAGTGAATTCACTGCCTATAGAGAGTTGATTTTCCGCACGAAAGGAGTGGAAATTAACTCAGACGAGTTAAAACGCCGTTGTTTTTAAATGTAGTGTTGAAATTAGAACGCGAAAAGTATATTTTTACCAATAATTGTGTCTTGTAGTTCGAAGTACACCCCTTCTAAAGTTATTTTTAAGGAAATGGGGGAAAAGTTCAAGGTTTTTTTATGTAAGTTTGTAAGGTTATTTGTTAAACTTAAATAGCACGTTACTACCTTTGGTGTTGATGTGGGTCTATGGGAACCCTGCATTGTGGACAATTAACAAACACATACGGTATTGTTTTGCCTTCTGTAGCAACACTAGAATACAGAAACTTCCATTTAAAACTTGTGGAATTCCATAAACCAAAATACAGGTAAAACCCAATACATCACCATTTTCTTTCGCATCCGAAACGAGTAAAACAAAGTGCAAAAAGCCAGATTGAATCAGTTTTTTAGCGAAAACGAAGTCTGGATGTTAATCTGCAGTCCGGCCTATAGGGTCTCCAAAAACCGTGTCCCAAAACTGCCCCTAGACACGTTAGGCCGGATATAATCAGGGGGTAATAATTAAATCTGGGCTACAATGAAATGTTACGGTTATACCGAAGATTGTGACGGGTAATGGTGGGAGAAAAGGGGGAAATGGGATTTTTTTTCGTTAACATATTTTTGCGGAGGGATTTATTTAAAAGTGGTTTAAGTTTTGTTCAGGTAATGAGAATCGTCTTGTTGTTTGTGATAGAATATTTTAATATAACAAGTAGGTAACAATGTGTCACTTAACCCGCTTCCACACAACAGTTGTGTTTAACAGGTAAAAAGGTGCCAAACACAGCATTAATTCTATATTAAACATTTACATGCTAAATTTGGCTAGTTTCATTTATTTTATTTAGAAAATTCAATAATAATTTATCGTTTGCAAAAATTAATTTATATTTCAAAGAATAAATATGTAATATTCCTCGCTTTCAAATAGAATGAAAATATTTCATCTCAACATACAAAAAATCTCGTAGTGAAATATATTTGACGTCATTTCAAACTGATCGATGTCGCAAAAATAAATTTATTTTAATTTATTCATTCATAAAATATATTCATTCTATTTAAAAGCGATGAATATTACATATTTATTCTTTGAAATATTAATTTTTGCAAACGATAAGTAATAATTATTGAATTTTTTTAATGAAATAAATGAAACTAGCCAAATTTAGCATGTAAATGTTTAATATAGAATTAATGCTGTGCTTGGCGCCTTTTTACCTGTTAAATACAACTGTTGTGTTAAAGCGGGTTAAGTAACAGATTCTGTTACAAACATACTTGTTTAATACTTACCCCTTGACCACCTATTTATGAATACCATTAACACTTTCATTACCGAATAAAAAATGTATTTTAAAGCTTTTAAAACACTTTTTTCGTGTAACTTAATTTGTCCAACATAAAGTGTTTGCTATTATGTTCATTTGTCTTACATTTTGTTAATATTTAATTAAATTAAAGCAGAAAGCTGATTTTCGCATTGCAAATTTTCTAACAAGTTAAATAGTTATATATAGGTCTGTATTATTACAAAATGCTATGAACTATCTTTATCAAATAACTATATTAAATAAGTATCAAATTTATCAGCGCATGTTTCTCAAAACTATTTTTAATTTAAAATATGATGCTTCCTGGTGAATGTCAGTTATCTAATTTAAAAATCCAACATGAATTTAATTTCTGTTGTTCCAATTATTGATATGATTATTTCTTATTTTATCAGAGTATCTCTTTCATATCATGTATAAGTTTAACTATTTATAAAGTAAAATAATAAATAAAAAAAAATTGCGTGTTATCGTTAAAATGCAAAATAAGATAGATAATTGAAGGTTTCTGCTGTATAATAGTAAATAATGCAACATGCGAAAAAGTAAAAAAACAAAATCAAAGGAATTTCATCAAAACAAAAAATTGCTATGACTACCATTTTTTTTATTCACAAATATCTAGTGCAAATAAAATTAATGCTACACTTTAACAACGGAAAAACAAAATTACCGTTTTTTCTTACGATTTTTTTTAGGTAACGGAAATTTAAAACAAGCCTGTTACCTTTTTTATGAAAGTAAAATATATAGATTTTATCATCTAAATTTATTATTCTCTAAGATCTGTATCGTGGTGCACGTAAATTCATACCTGGGGATAATTTAATATATTCTCTTTTTTTTATATTTTGCGTGTATAAACCCATTATCCTAGATAAATTAAATGATATGGTTAAAAGTAAGGAAAAACATTTCCGATGTACGAGGTTCTCAAGGGAGTTCTTCGATGCTGTTGTATAAACCGTTACCTAATACAGTTTAATTGCGATGCATGAAACAAATTCCAGAGAGTTTAATACTTTTTCTTACAACAGGGTTTTAGAACCGAAGATAATTTTTCTTATAAATTGATAGTTACAAAATAAATTACGTTTTATTTTAAGCTTTTAAAACTAGTTAAAGTAGTAGTTTTAAGTATTATGCTTGTTTATATATCGTGGGAAAATAGTGAAGAAATAAAATTAGATTACGTATAAGTTTATATCTGTTTAAATAAAGTAAATTTACATGCTACTACAATGTATAGAAAACATTACTTTCACTTAAATTTTCTATATTTAAAATTTTTAAGTCATTAAACGGAATCTTCATTTTAAACCGAATTACCTGCAAAATAGTTTTAAATGAAGTTACACACTTCCAGTAACTCATGTGAATTGTTAATTTATAATGGTTTGGGAGTATCATAAGAGTAATATACGTTTTACTACATTAACGGTTAAAATTTGCAACTAGGTGTCCAGTTTAAAAAAACTAACATTGTAATTAAACATACTTTGACATCCACAGAGAGACCAGATTCTTTCTAATATAACCGTCAAAATCATTAGCAAGAGCCGCCTAGATAGTGCCACAAAAAAAGAGATCTCGGTTTTTTGGAATGTGCTGACTCTGCAAAAAAGTTTGATCCGCTAAAAAAGCAGTCCCGTTAAGGGGGAATGGGCGCGCTGGACCGGGTGTCTCTAAAGCAAAGTGCATCAGTGTTAATCCTATGGAGAAAAAATATTTTCTCTGCCACATTTCTCCGGCTGTATTGAATATTTTTGCAAGCGGATTTTTTTGTGTGATAAATGTAGCTGACTTACAGGTCCACACCCTCCCACTTTTTAAAATTGGTTCAAATATTTTTTTTTTAATTTTCAATAAATAATTTTACACAAAGTATTCAAAGCAATTTCAAAAAGTGGGAAGATAGAGACATGTAAGTTATCTACATTTATTATTTAAAAAAAACCGTTTGTAAAAATATTCAATACAGCCGGAGAAATGTGGCAGAGAAATTTTTTTCTCATTGGATTAAAACTGAGGCACTTAAGTTTGGAGACCTGCGATTCAGCACGCCCATTCCCCTTTAAGAAAAAAATCTTTGTTGCTTTAATGGGTACTTGACGTACAATGTATTTTATTTTTACCGTATTTAAGTTTGGGTTCAGACACTTATTTTAAATCTAAATCCAACAAACCCAAAAAATTAAAACTTGTAATTAATAGTAACAAATCCTTTTTATTCAAATATACGTATGTCCCTTATCAAATCTGATAAGCTCACAAGACATTGAATATAGAGTATAATTATTTATCTCCATATTGAAAAGAAAAAAGCCTTGTTAATCACTATCTTCTAATTTTCAATAATAAAATACCTGTTACACGAGTATATCAATAAAGAAAAAAATCCAATATGTGACGCAATATTGATTAATCACAAAACCTCTTTCTAACAATTTGTTTGCTTGGTTTGAAAGAATAACAAGTTTATAGTAAATTATTTTTAATTAGTAAAATGAAAGTTAGTAAACAAAATATTTGTTTACTCTTTATAAACTGTAAAAAATTAGATTTTTATACTCATTTTCTTATAAATATTTCTACTCTTCTTTTTTCAATAACTCACAGTTCTTGGGGTTTTTTTTTATATTTTTTGCAACTGAATTAAATCTGTTTATTTTAATAAAAGGATCGTCTTATTAAGACAAGGTGATCCGTTCACCGAAAGAAGTATAACAACACTTTGAAATTAAGAAAACCCAACTTTTTAAAATTTAATTTAAAAATTCAATAAAAATTAATTGTTTTATTTTAACTATAGATGGGGTAATTAAAAAGAAATATGTCAGACTTGTATACCTGAATTTAAGGAAATCGACAGACTTTTACTTAAAGTATTCATTATTAAAGTATTAAAATTATTATTTTTATTAATATATTTTAAGCGATTTCAATTATATAGCCTTAAACGAAGCAACATTTATTCAGCTATATTTTGCATTAAAACAAAAATATTTTAAACATGTTTTACGACCACGACCTAATATCTAAAACATTCAACGGGGCTGGGGAGCCCAGTCGGTTAGGCGTCCGCCTAGCATGCGAAAGGTCCCAGGTTCAGGTCCGGGCATCGCCAAAATAAATGCCGACCTATAAACGGCCCGAGCAGCCAAAAATTTTCGACGAATAATACCCCGTATAGAGGGAGTGCACGTTAAATACGTTTCAAAGTCCCAACGCTGCGTACGATGTCGCCCTTAACGGTTGCTTTGGGTGCCAACTCAGGCGTCGGCTCGTCACTTGACTGTGGTTCTAAAATACGACGCCCGTCGCCAATAGCCCTCGTTTATCTCTAATGCGACGATAATTCAAACTAAACTAAACCATTCAACATTGTAAATTGTATTGTTATTAATCCACAGTAAATACTACTCGCGCCACCAAATTAGAACACGTTAGGGATGGCAGTTTTTCAGAAAAACCGGTTTTTCAAATACCGGTTCCATCCCTAAAGTGTAACAAATGGGTGGCGGGAACTATAGTCTTGTGTCAGAGGACCTTACATTAGCTAAGGCCTGCTACAACTCAACAATCCTAATTGTAACTTTGAAACAACATTGCACCTAAAATAAATTAAGATTCTGTTACATCTCTATCTACCCATCGAGCAATCTGTAACACCAAGAACTAAATCTGACACCCGCAATTATGTCCTCAACTTATCTACCCCCGCGCTAAAAGTCAAAGTAAATATATTCCAGAAAGAGAGAGAAATAATTACAACAAAGGGATCCGAAATTATACTCCGTCAACCATTCTAATGCCAGGGCAGATAAGCGTGAAAGGCATAGTTATGGTCATTATTCCGTATTTCCAGGTGGCATCGCTTTAATTTCACGTATTGATATTTGCTTCCGAGCTGTGGCATCAGATTGCAGCGAGGTGACGTCATCGCAAAGATTGGGGACAATGATGGGAAATTTGGTTAGTCAGGTGAGGCCAGCATTGCCTCTTTATGCAGCCCACCAAACTACTTGGCGAGTGAATGGCACAAATAAATGAGGATTAGATTTTGTACACAAGAGAATCTTATGATGTACTTAATTTGTTTCAAAAGAAGATTTAAAAGACAATTTTAAAATTATTCTAAAAAACTGCTTGCATCTTCACAAATAGTGATTCCCCCTGTGCACCATTGGTACAAGAGTAATCGTCCCGGCGGATCTCTATCCCTTTGGTGCAGCAGCAAATTACGATAACACGATTTCGTAGTGGCCACCTAAGAACATTGACATACAACAACAAAGAAAAGGAATTCCCAAATTGTACCAAGTGTTCCAAAGGCCAAGCCACTCCGGAGCACATTCTTGAATGCTTGGGACTCGATAAAGAAGATATTCTTGAGCGACCATTGTTGGTTATTGATTTCTTGAGAGTGTGCAATATCATAGACCTGGTCTAGCTCTGCTGAGCAACAAGGATCAGCAACAACAACACCACCACAAATAGTAATTATATGTGTTTAAAAATAGTCGTTTGTTTAAATCAAAATAATTTTTTTGCATTTGAAATTCTCTGCGCTACAACTAACAACATGAGATTATTTTTATGAAACAAAATAAAGAGAAGAATCATGGGTTCATTTTTGCTCTCAACAGGGTTTAGCACCAAGACCGACTCAAGTAATACGGCCAGAAAAGCTCTCTGACGTCACACAATCCGTCTGGTACTCGGATTGTCGGCATTACTAAAAGAGAAGAACGAAACCTGTTCGGAACTTGAAAAGTGTATTCGGCCGCGCGCGAATAGGTTTCGTACTTTTTCTTCAGAAAAGCCGACAATCTGAATCATGACGTCACGAATAGCTTCTGTGGCCTTAAAGTTGAATAGATCATTGATATGTGGACGCTTCTTTTTGTTGTGGGTGCATAAAATGGCTTGGTTAGGTAAGTTTTAATTAGAGCTACACGGGGGCTATTGGTGACGGGCCTCATATCTTACAAAATGGCTTGGCGACTTTCAGACTGCTTCACTTTTTTTCTCTCGCCAACCATCCTCATCTCATCTCAACTCCATCTGCATAAAAGACTGATGCTGTTATTATTAAAAGATGTCGTACTGGAGCATCCCCTTATGGCATCATCATAATAATAAGGTGCTCATTAGGAATGGGTTTTCGAGATATGTGTTTGACGTGAAGTGGGTTTCGGTGGAATTCGAAAAGGCAGAATTTTGAGAGGTTAATTATTGTTCGAGAGCGCTGCAGTTTGTTTCGGGGGCCTTTGTGATGGTAATTGCTAGAAGATTTTGCGAGATGGTGAATTGATTTTTTTTCTGAACTAAGAATGATGGAGTTAATGGGTTGAAATATGTTTTTTTTTTTAATTCGTTTTAAATTGTCATTATGTCATGCATGTTTGAGATTGTTTCTATGTTTAGCATTTTTTTTGTTCGACATAATCGATACGTATTATGGTAGAAGTTATAATTTCATCTGTAACACATGACTATACGTTTAGCCATCGTGTAGCTCTAGTGCGACGATCATTCAAACTAAACTAAACATGACTATACGATACCTTCAACAATTTGACACAAAGTTTATCAAAAAATTCAAGTATTCAAGATTAGTTTCAAGATTGTAACTTGTAGTTATTCAACATGGACGGATATCCGTGTTAAAAGACTTTGTGTTCATTACTTTTTATAATACTGAAATATTATGGTAAAATAATTCACTGCTAATACAAAATGATATAATTTAACTCACTTTCGTGTACTTTATCATTCCGCGATTATTTAAATAAGTCATTATTCTTTAAATATATAATAGATTTACTGAATTTCATCTTTGAAAAGAGTGAAAAAACTTCATCTTAAGATTGTATATTTCAATTTTGCACGCTCGATATTAATTTTATTGTTATAAATTGATCAAAAAAAGTTTTCTCATTCGTTTTCTTTTTTTAATAAGTTTTCTAAACTATATAAGTACACTTTTTGAATCAAGGAATTTCAATTGACTAATTTTTTTTATTGTGTATAAATTGCAACAGTTATTTTACGCAAACAAATTAGTGACTTTAAATTTGATAATTGCACTCTTTTATATTTAATTAATAATCTTAATCATGAATGTGTACCTGTACATAAAAAAGTCTAAAATAACCCACACAATTTGTTACCAATCGAATGAAATCGTTTGCAATTGATTTCTGCACCCTTTAATTTTTCCATAACTAAACGGTTTACATGACAAAAATCAACATCAGCATGCCATTTCTCAACTTATAGTCTCCAAAGATTGAAGTAGAAGATATCTGTACCTTAGAGAACCAGAGAAGGTATTAAGTTTAAGTCAACACGTATTAAGTTTCTTGCGGTTTTTCAAGTGTATTTTTAACGGAGATCTTCTCTGGCCTTATAAGTTAAGTCAGCCATGTTCACATACACTGAAACAACTTTCCTATCAGGTTTCACCAAAAAAAATCCTAGTAGCTGCAACGGCTGTGTGGTAAAACATTTATCTTTGTTTTTAGTGTTTGAACCATTTTTCAGGTTCCCGTAATCTGAAAAATGGTTTAATCTAAAACCAAAAAAATAGTGAAATGTTTCACCGCACATCGTTGTAGCTACTAGGAACATTTTTTTTGGTGAAACTTGGCACGAAATTTTTAATAGTATATGAACTTCACAGATTCATCCAACACACAATAGTTACATCGACAGCAAATACGTCCCAAAAATACTGTTAAATCCAATATGGCCAAACTACCTAATGGTATATTATTAAATAATATCTAACACTACCAAAAGCTCTCACATTTATAACACAACACTAACAAATAAACCACCACTACTATTATCCCCAGCCTTGGCTCTTTTTCAGCTCTCCGACACCACTGTAATTTAATTCATTTTATTCACTCAAAATATACGAAAGAACAAGAAAAGTTTTTACTTTATAACTCTCAATAAATTGGATCTTGGAGAGACGGAATTTCTAGAAGATTTTCCTTGACAAGAAAAAAAAAGTTCCTCCAACTGAAAGGAATGAATCTCTTTGAGTTTCTTTTCATATAATAAACTTTTTATTTCAATTTTTTCCCAATCTGATTATACTAAGGACTGGTGATGTGGAAGAAAGTATCATGTGATTTACTTTACTTGTTATATTAAAAACTGAACACGTTAAGGGGACAGGGAACATATCGAAGCTTCAAAATATCAAATTTTCATTTTTACTTTCAATCACTGAAATGAATATTTATGAAATTTTTTATATAATACGCATCTGAATATGGGGTTGGAGTTCGCAAATTTGGTAGTTAATTTCAATATAAATTTTATTTCCAGCTTCATATGTCATTATTTTAAAACGCCGATTTTTAGATTTTAGGTACACTTTCCTGCACACTATTGCGTGTATCTGAAAATGAATTTTTTATAGAAATAAAGAAGTCCAGTCAACGCAATGAACCTCCCAAATTTGACGATAAAACATTTATAATTTTAAGTTATTAACCTAAATAGAAATTTTGCGCATTTCTTAAATCAGAAAAAATCATTACTTATTTTTTACTTTTTATTTTATATAATTTTTTTGGAATACTTTTGGTTCACTGTGTTAATAGACATGTATACGACATCACAAAAATTTCAATCCTTCTAGTAAAATGGAAAAAGAGAAAAGTGAACCTTAAGGTTGAAAATTGGTGTTTTGGAATGAGGGCATTTAAAGCTGGGAACAAAGTTATATTGAAATTAACTACCAAATTTGCAAAATCCAGCCCCATATTCAAATGTGCATCATAGAACTTCTTTCGTAAAGGCACGATTCAGTAACTATAGTTGAAATGAAAATTCGATATTTTGAGTGGTCGTTTTGTTCCCTGTTACCTTAACAGAAGTCTTAAATCGGAAACTTTTAAACACTTGAAGCAGAGAGATAGATTAAGGTAACATATTTAACCTAAACTGATCCAAGCAATAATTTAAGTAATTAAGAATAGTTTTATGAATAATACTTTATGCAAAATTGCTTTGGTTAATTCCTAGTATCAATTCCGGCGACATTTGACGCTTTTTAAAATGTCTACAAAGATCTAAATGATGCGAACTTCATATTATAAGATGGTCTTGGTTTGCTATTTGTAATTTCAATCCTATAGATACAACAAAATCTTCGTTTAAAAAGAATAATCCGTGATCAGATTACCCTAACACTAGTGTAAGTGAAATTGTACAGTAGTTACATGTCCTTTCGCTATTTTGAGTTGGCATGATTATTCTTTTTTGGCATGATTCTAGTTTTATTTACGAAATGCATGTGAAAAATACAAATAAGAAACAAATAAAATGGACAACAGTAAAAAAAATATATTAGTTTGCTTTTCGTTTTGCCATCATAAATAAATGTGCATAAGTTACAACCTCAGCCTATAAACTAGTTCCACGCAGTAAAATGAGATTTTAAGGTACCCGGCTACGGTTCAAACGTTAATTTTAACGAAATTTCGCAATATTTTTGTTTTATTTCTAAAGATAATTTAAACATTTATCTTTTCAAACCAGCTTTTAGTTTTAAGCTCCGTTGTGTAGAAGTTTAGGTATGTGGATTTCAAAATAGGTATAGTGGTAAACCAAAACCGGAAGTAAGCCTAAAAAATATTTTTTTTAATATGTTTTAAACAATTTTTAAATAATTAAACATTAGAAATAATTCCAAGAATAAGGCCAAAATAAAATTTATAATTTTTAGTTTCAGTTTGGCAAGTCTCTATTTCTCTAGTTTGGTCTCTATTTTTGTGAAAAATAAAAATTTTAAAGTTATAATTTGTGTAAAATCCATCTTTCAATACTACATTTTACCCTTTCATTGCATTTACAGTTTATATTTTGGAGGTTTCAAAAAAAAGTGCACGAAAGGTAGTCGGATACCTTAAGCTATGTAGAATAAAATGCATACAAGGTTTCATAAAAATTATATATATTTTTACATTAAAAGGCTTACATTAATAAGCTATGCTTCTTCCTCTTTCTTCTGAATATTTTTTTACTCATGGGTCAAGGCAGAATTGCCACTCATTAAATAAAGAGAAGAACATTCATAAAGAGTGTATTTAATAAAAAATATTTGCTTGGAGAAGCAAACACTGTTAAAAATTATGCACTTTGTTTCACCAAAAATATGGTTCCTAGTAGCTGCAACGGCTGTGTGGTGAAACGTTAAACCATATTTTCGGTATTCGGTTGAACCATTTATCAGGTTTTTGTTTCCAAATCCTGAAAAATGGTTCAACCAAACACCGAAAAAAGGTGAAACATTTCACCACACAGCCGTTGCAGCTACTAGGAACCAATATCATGGTGAAACCAAGCACAAAATTTTTAACAGTGAAGTTACCCCATCCGATGGTGAGTAATAAAAACGACAAGGACAGAAAACAACTGCTGTTCAAAAAACAAAGCTTCTTATTGTCTCTTTTAAGAGAAGATCATAGAAGATTTTTCCTCTTCTATGCGAGTAAGTCAATTCATATCTTCCCAAAAAACGGCAAGAACACAAGAAGCCGCATTTTTTGTTATTCTTTTCCCAGCTAATCCACTTTGTGAATGAAAATTTGTAGGATAAATAAATGCTTTTTCTTTAGATTAAGGTGAACATGATTCGAGGTACCATTTTTATTTTGAAACTCGATGGGAATGGGACATTTTGAGATATTACGTCTCTACATTAGTAGAAAAAGGTCGCGTAGGTGAAGTTGTAACATGAAACACATAACCCCTTGTTCTGTTGAGGTGCGTATATAAAAGATTCCTTGAGTATTTCATCGTCCCAACTCAAGGACTTTGAAATCATTGTTTGTATTTTCCTTTCCAAATATTAGCTTTTTCTTGAGTTTTTATAAGATTTTCTTCTTTTTATGCCGACGATTGTTTAATAAAAATCAAAAATAATAAGAAGTTATATTATTTGGGGTTACTTATTTTCAAATATATATGGCAACATTGATATTTTAAATACATAAAATTACTGTAATTTTAAATACAGTTACTCTTGAGATTGTTGATGTGGCAACAGCGATTTAAGTGAATTACAAATTCTAAAAGAACGAAAATAGCCTATTTTTCTGTTACGTTAATATTTACTGATATTCTTATAAATGACAAGTACATTTGTAACTGTTAATTGGAATCTAGAACCGCTTTCACACAAGATTTATACACCTTAGAACAAAAAACGCTGAACATGACATTTACTGTAATTTAAACTTTTTTAAAAGCCAATAATGGCTATTTTCATTTATTTTCTTTCGAAGATTAATTTAATATTCTTTATCGTTTGCTATTCAAAGATACTATATTTGAAATTTAAAGAATAATTATGTAAAATTGCTTGGGTTAGATTCCTGACATTCAATGAGTAGGTCTTGTTCAAATATTTTGATGTTTTGTGATATATGTTAGGTACTACATGTCAACTCTTAATAAAATGCAGTGAAAGTGTCATACACGGAGAAAATCTAATCTCGAAAATCTGAATAGTAAGGTTTTCTTAGCTCCCACACTACGTTTATAACGTAAAAAGTGGAAGGTATTATAATCGTTTAGTCCGCCTGTCTGTCCGTCTGTTCATCAACCACTTTCATAATCCGAACTACAAATGCTACGGACAAGTGTGATACGTCAAAAAATTCAGCGCATCAAAATTAGAATACATTGAAAATTTCAGAAAAGAATTCGAATTCGAAGTACTTCAATTATTTAAAAAACTGCAAAATTGAATGCTCATTTAAAAAGCATAGGAAGCCATTTTGTTAGAATTAAATCACCATTGTCATTCGCGAAAATCGCTCGAGAAAATTGAATTCTTTTAGACAATAAATTAAAATAAACTTATTTTTGCGACATCGATCAGTTTGAATTGACGTCAAATATATTTCACTACGAGTTTCTTTGTATGTTGATATGAAATGTTTTCATTCCATTTAAAAGCGAGGAATATTACATATTTATTTTTTGAAATATAAATTAATTTTTGCAAACGATAAGTTATAATTATTGAATTTTCGAAATAAAATAAATGAAACTAGCCAAATTTAGCATGTAAATGTTTAATATAGAATAATAATGTTGTGTTTGTCGCCTTTACCTGTTAAACACAACTGTTGTGTGGAATCGGGTTAAGTGACAGATTCTGTTCAAAACCTACTTGTTTTAATTTGTAATCCACATAGGTAGTTACATCAGAGTTCCATACAAAATTACATTGTGTTTTTTGCATTTTAATATTGCTCTATCGGGAAGCCTTATCTATTGTCCTCTATTCTAAAAGTTATTTGTTTTTCTAAATTTTCTGATAACAGTGTCTGATATGGCGAAAGAGTCGACAGTTATAGTTTCTTTATCTGCTCAAATGCTGTTTGTGTGCACTGAAACTTATCTGTCTATAAATAATCTAGACGATGAATCATTACTGTATCATCAGTGGAACTGTTTATTTTGTTACGTTATCTTACACACTTCTTTAATAAATCTATTTTCACACGTGTTCGCAAACAAACTTTTAATGCTTACATTTAAGGTCCTCAACATTCAACAGATATACTGGGTGTCCGTAAAAGAATGTCCGAGTTTTAATAGTACATTACAGGAGTTTATTTTATACTAAATATAACAAATCATACATGACATTGAAGGAAAACTAACCTAGTTTTTCCTATAAGTGCTCAATGTGCGCGCCTTTAGTGATACGGCACACATCCAAACGAAAATGCAATTCTTTACGCTCAGAAGTCGCCGTTTTGAATAGATGACACTGGAACTGTGAAAACGATGTAGCGGTACAAGCGCATGCGCTTATCTGAAACTGTTGGAGTTATTCTTTATTCGTCACCTTCAACCACATTAATTACACTTCAACCACAATGCTATTACAATTTGGAACTCGGACATTCTTTTACGGACACCCTGTATATGTATTTTACTTTTTGTTTCGCGTGTACACCTATAAAACAAACTATCGTTTTAAACTACAGCTGATGTTAATACTTTCTAGTCCTTTCGTAAAATTGCGGCTTCCGCTGCCTTTAAGTAATTTATGCCTCTTTTTTGAGATTTAAAATAAATAAAAGTAAAAACAATTAGTCTCTTTCTACTCTTAAAAGGTAAACGGTATATAAAAATGTTGAGTTAATTGTACTCACTTCTGATTCATCTTATAGTGCAACTAATTTTTCCTCATTATCTGTTTTTTTTAAATGTTATGAACACAAATGAGAAAGAAAAAATTCAAATTTGTTATTTAATTTTAACGTAAGACTACGACAGCGTGATGTCTCAAATACATGTTTTCTAGGTACTAGCTTATCATAACTGATATTTGCTGGGGCTCCGCTGCCTTTACTCAATTTTATTGCCTTTTTTTTTGTTCTACGTAATTTATAAATTAACACCTCTGAATATTTTTTGTAAAAAAAATTAGTTCTCATTTTTGTTCTGTACTTGTCCTGAAATAGGTTAAACGGTAGATAATAAAAAAAAATGTATGCTATGGTTTGTAATTGAAACCAAATCAATTGCTGATTTCAACAAAATATAGTGCAAACATACATTTTTTCCTCATTAGTCATGTAATTTTTTTCGATTTTATGAATGGCACTAAATGAGAAAAATAAGAATTGGGTCTTTGGAAACTTTGTTACTTTAGTTTTAACGGTTAAGGGGACCCAGTACCTCAAAAATGGCAAAAATTGCGTTTTTTATTTGCTAACATTAAAGTTTTAAATCTTCTCAATAAGTCTACCAAGTTTTAAAAGTCTAGCTATATTTAAAAATCCACTTTTTATGAGGAAAATTAGGATAAAAATGCGAACGGATGAAAACTTCAAATGTGTTTTTATCGGTGTTCATTTTTCCTTGATTAGTTTTTCAAAACTCTAAGGCTTTTTTAATTATTGATAAAAGTCTAAGGAATTTTGTATGCAGTCTGTCAAATATATTAACATTTAGAATTGGTATTAAAATTGTTTTCAAAAGTAATACTTTTTTTATAAAAAAAATACTAAAGTCGAAACTTTTCAAATATGCTAAAATAATTTGGGATTTTCTAGATAAATATTTTTTAAAAAACAACTACTGAAGATAAATCAAATTTGGATACCAATTCTTATGTAAAATAGTTTAAAGTACATGAGGGAAAAAAATTGGGTTAAAGTATTTGTATTTAAAAAAACCTTAGCATTTTCAAAAAGTTCAAAAAAAAAATATTTTTAAATAACTTAAAAAATTAAATTATTTTTTAATTTTTCTTGTATATATTGTTTTTAAATACATATTGAAGTAATAAAACATCAATTTTATAGTGAATATGTCAAAGTTAAAGATTTTTTTGAAAGTGGTACCGTGTCTCCTTAAAATAGTTATTATTTTATCTGAATTTCTGAATGGGCAAACATGTTCTCTTTTCATGTTTCCAGTACAATATACTTACTATATGCATAAATCAGACAGAATGATACATGGATACAATTTTTGAAGAAACAAATATGTATACCTTTGAAAGTAAATTATGCATGAGTGTATAATTTCAAAATGATCATTATAGACAAAATTTAAATATGGACTGTGTACACATTTCAACTGAAATTGATATGCACATTTCTACTTCGATTGATATGCGCATTTCAACCGATTTAAGTGTACACATTTCAAGCATCGAGAATTCGTAATGTATATATGCACATAGTCATTATTGTCACGAATGGAAATAATATATATATTCTTTTCCAAGTAACTTCACTTATCTGAAACAATGTAGCAAAGTAAACTATAATATAAAACAATGGTTAGTTTTCTCTGTCTACTTCGAATTTTGGTTTAAAAAACTATTTTTAGTTCGCGTGACCAGTTTATTAACCATTTTATATTCTATATTTCCATAACCATTAATTATTCTATTTACCTTCTTTTTTCTGAAACCAACACTTGACACACGCTTTTTGCACAATTTCGCAATCTGAAGCTGGAAGTTTTATCTTAAAAATACAGAAAATTCTACGTTGAAATAAAAAAAAAAACATTCTATCTACAGCTTTTTCTTGCCATTTTAAAAGAGGCGCATCACTTACACTCACTGATTTTTACAAAATATCAAATAATTAAAATAATATTTCACACAGCTAACATACAAAAATTTACTGCTTCATTCCACATTTTCAAGTGGTTAAAACGTCAGATTTAAACTTGTGTGCTTGATCAGAGACCCCTTATATAAGCCTTCGTCAAGTAAGATAGACACAGAAAGCATTTTTACTGTCACAGAGAAAGGACCTACACCCAGGGCGAAGACGGTAATCGAACACGCACCCGTTACAGTGCGCAGACTGCTAGCTTAATGGTCCAAACCACTCGGCCATCCTGGCCCCAGTAGTAGTTCTAAATGATGACGCCCGTCGCCTTTAGCGCTCTTGTAGATCTAGTGCAACGATATTCAACCCTACCAACCTATAATGTACATCGCGTCTATGTGTATCTACACTGTTAAAAATTTGGTGCTAGGTTTCACCATGATATTGGTTGGTTTCACCATGATATTGGTTCCTAGTAGCTGCAACGGCTGAGTGGTGAAATGTTTCACCTTTTTTTTCGGTGTTTGGTTGAACCATTTTTCTGGATTTGGAAACAAAAACATGAGAAATGGTTCAACCGAATACCAAAAATATGGTGGAACGTTTCACCATTCAGCCGTTGCAGCTACTAGGAACCAATATCATGGTGAAACCAAGCACAAAATTTTTAACATTGTAATATTACGTTTCGATTATTACTGAAACTGACATTTCAATTATAACGCCCTCGCTTATAGCTTAATACTAATTTTATTGCAATCACAAATTCCTTGCATCCAATTAATTAATGCTCAGTCACTCCATTAACCATTCGATATTACACGTTGTATACACGTAACATATTTTACTGGCATGATACATTTTACGTAACGTATATTACGTAGTACCGAAATCGAATTCTCAATTGCATCGGCACAAAGCGGATTATAATAAACTTTAACGGAATTATGTAATGCTACAAAGTAATACTCTTTAATCTATTGTGCTAAATCAATGCTTATATAATATTTTAGACTGGAATAATTAGGTTTAAAATTTAAACATTATGTATGCGTTTCAAACACTTTGTGAATAAATTCGTAGTCCGGAAAATTATGTATGCATAGGCATTATTTTCTGTTAAGAGCGATTTAAATGTAATAGGCACTCTGGATTTAATATTGTATTTCGTTCCTTTCAATTGAAATGCAGTACCCAAATTAAAGTAGCTTTACATGGTAGTTAATGATATTATTAACATTGGGAATAAAAGTTTTAAGTATTAATATTATGTAAAGTTGCTACTTTTAAATTTGTATAACATTTTCCCGACGACTCATTTTTAACTTCCATACTATAACTTAAAAAGTAGAAGCTTTTATAAAGGATATCTATAAATATGTCTGTCTGTCAAGAACTTTCATATACCAAACTACAAATATTACAGACAAATGTGATAAGTCTGAAAACTTCAGCGTATCAATACTAGAAAACATTGAAAATCTCAGAAAAAACGAATTTGGTGTTCTTCAATTATAAAAAAAATTTAACACTAATTTAAACAGCACTAGAAGGCCATTTTCAATGGAATTTAATCTCAATTTTTCTATTACTAGGTGGCACGTCTCCTGCTCGCTATCGCTCGCCAACCCCCGGGAACTGTTTGTGCAGTTCTCTTTGGATCGCTTTGCGATCCAGGCTCGCTTCGCTCGCTCACCGTTCATTGAAATATTTTAGTCTAGCCTTTGGTATCCTTTTAAAATAAAATAATAACAAATTAATGTTTATAAAGTTATACGCCAGTGATTTTTATTAACAATAGTGTTTGGTAGTTCAGTCAATCGAAATTATAAGGTAAACCTAAAGAAGCATGGGTTAACCTAAAGAATCGTGCCCGGCAAATTTACGGCAAATCTGGTAGCTCTGAAAATTGGTGTTATGGCAACCTTTGGCCTATGGCAATTTCTAAATGTTAATCCATTCAAATCTTAAATTATATAATTTATTTTGAAGTTTTTTACACCAATCTTCTATCAATTATATGCTTAACGATTTTAATTAACTATTCACTTTTTTAAAATAAATTCTTCGTCATTTTAACGTTCCACGTTTTCCATAAATCTGGTCTGCAATGTAATGAATTTTTCCTGTTACGTAAAAGTTTATTTTCTTTTAAATTTTTCAAAAATTAAAAAGAAAATATTCATTTCATTTTCATTTTTGAAATTTCATTCGAGATGGCAACCATTTCGGCAATTGCCGGAGTTTGTTATCATTTCGACTTGGCGAGAGTTTCTAATGGTCGCCAAATATAGAATATTATTATATTTAGAATATTATCATATTCTAAATTTAACTTATAATTCATTTCAATATGCCGACATTATATTTCATATGAAATTTCTCCATATGCTTAATTTAACATCTAAATTCATTTTCGGTATACCAAAATCAGATAAAAGTGTCCCAATTGTAATTCTATGCCATTCTTATATTCGTTTCGGTATCCTTTTCCCAAAGGTATATAAAACGCGAAATCTTAAAAGATACTGTTTCAGACATGGGAGCATATTTATACGTCACTTGCACGCTGTTGACGTCATACGTTTTAAAATAGCTCTAGATTTCGTGTTCTTAAATACACTTGGGGTTAACGATACATTTAAAGACTTCCTAACTATTGTAATGTTGTAAAACTCTTTATTTTTGGATTTTTATGTATTTTTGGGTCTGATTTCTTAATTTTGTACTTTGAAATATGAACTTAGTTTTACAGTTTCTATTTTGGAAATACAAGGACATACTCAAGTTACGTTTAAAATTAAAAAGCTGGAATTTTTAATTGAGTGGATTATATGTATTTAATGTACTAGTTAGACTTTATTTACCGGAGCTTTAGTAATGATTGAAATGAATTTGTCGACTTAATCATATTGATTCTTTTAAATAATATGTATTTTTATTGGATTATTTTTGTAGTTAACATTAACTAAATTATAAAATTTAATTATAATATTTTACATTATCTAGATAATAACTATAAATTAAATAATTTTATTCAATTTCATAAAGTTATTATTCATGTAATTTGAAACTCTATGCATACATTTATTATGGAGATACCTTTGAATAATTGTAAAGTACTTATAAACATTTTGAATGGTTTTATGAATTGGTTAAAACATTAAATATAACTTTATTGTCACAATTTTGACGAAAACTATTATGTTTCAAAAATATTCGTGTTGTTTTTTGTATTGATAATTTTAAAAATGTATAATAAAAAATGTGTAGTTTCAATAAAGTGTACAAATTGTAATGGTTTTATGCACATTAGTATTTATTATGCATTCGTTAAAGATCCTGCTTTGTAAATATATGCATATAGTAAACACATAAAAAAAATCTTACTTGGTAAACTCCAAAAAATGATTCAAACAGTTTGGCTTACCTGAAAAAAGAGATAAATATATAATCATTTATATACTAAAAATTCAATGTTTTAACTTTTATACAATTAAAGTATATGAATACATTTTAAATACTTTATAAGTTGCCAAGTTTTTAGTTGATGAATAATAAACGCATTTGAAATACTGTACGTTACTGAAAAGCTTGTACTTTACTTAGACTTTACTGAAGGGTTACCATAAAAAGCTATTTTCCAAAACAAAATATAAAATATCGTTTATTTTAAAGAAATCTTTTTATTGAAAAAATAGTCCTAAAAACAAACTATAAAAGTTTGGTGGAGTTATTGGCAAAATTGAAAGAGGAGTAGCGTTTTAAAAAAAGTTCAAAATTTTGACTCTTAAAAAAAATGAGAACCTACTTGTAAATATTTGTTTTTATTGCTAGAAAATGTTTATTTAGAGTGAACATTAAATAAAAACACTATAATTTACAAATTTATGTTATTATTTCTAGAAATAATGTTTTGGGTACTGTATCCCCTTAAACAATACTCTAGACGTTTTGAATAGTTGGAATGAATGAACTGCGTCAAAAGTTGCTGTTTCTTTCACCCCGCAAACAAACCTCCAGGCAGCTAATTCATCCAGACTCTAGCGGACACGCCTGTTTTGACGTCACAGCTACGTCAAACACTGTCTTCTACCTCACTAACAAACCACGTTCAAATCATTCATTGTCCGCAAAGACAAAGACGACCTACCAACCCGATTTCATGCAACCACACACCGTAAGATTTCCGATGCAACACTTCGCCTTCATTCAACAAATAGTGGCATCCTAATAGAACCCCAATCTAACACAAAACCAAAAAGTCATTCTGTTAGGAGTTGATATCCCGAAGCTTAGGAAGTCTAAAGGCAGAACTTAGCATTGTAAATTCCAGCCGCCTCAAATTTACAAGACGCGATATTATGCACACGCTTCATTGTGATAATTTCAACCGCCTTAGAATTTCGTGAAATCTTACCAGCTAACTTCACTCTCTAAGGGAATTGGAATGTTTTAAACTTTAGCGAGAGATTTCAGGCGACTTTTGTGATAGTTAGTGTGATAGTTTAGTATGCTGTGAGCTCTTTAATGCGACTTCTATTGTTAGAGTAGACGTGTGTTAGTTTGTAAGGGTGGATTTAGGGAATAGGGTTTTTGATTGAGTTTATTACTATTATGTTCTAAGACAGTTTCAAACGTACCCGACTACGTTGGAATGACCATTTTTGATGAAATTTAACATTTTTATTTTATTATTTTAAATTATAGCGAAGATTTTTAAGAATCCAAAACTATCTCGATATTTATTCTGCATAAAATATAACGGAAGTTATGACAGTTTTAATAACAAGCGACAGCTGTTTCCTCTATACAGTTTGTTTACTTTAAATTGATTTCCTGCAAAATGAAATTTTTGAAAATTGTCTCTTCTCGGCAAACCCTATTTCTCAAAAAGTACTTAACCAAATGTTTTGAAATTTTTTGTGCATATTTATTAAACTATTATCTAGAGCAGGGGTTTCCAACCGGTGGTACGCGTACCACTGGTGGTACGCGGGAAAATTTCAGGTGGTACGCGTGAGTGATGAGCAGTGAGCACTCAAACATATTACTCATTATTTTAAACGTTAAGATTATTGAAAGAGAAATCTTTAACTTCTGGATCGGATGTAAAATCTAGTACCCTTTGACCTTCCGGCAGTCTATGCTATTTTTGATGTCATTTGTTACAAGTTTCTTGTGTAAGAGTGGATTTTCTGAACTCTTGTACATAAAAAATATAGATCTATAGGTAATAAATAAAACTGTTAATTAATATCATTTAAATCTTTATTTCTCCTTTATTATAAGCATGTTATAAATAAATAAACAAATATCTAACCATTAAATATGAAGTTTTCTCAGGAATTTAAATCAAAAAGCAGTTGAACACTTTTAGAAGAGTGCAAATTTTAAGTTTATTAAAATATTTAGGCCTGCTGGTACGCAAAAATTTCTCAACAACAAGTCAAGTGGTACGCAGGTGCAAAAAGGTTGGAAACCCCTGATCTAGAGAATAGACTACAGAATAGTAATTTAAAGCATTATTACATAAATTATAACACTTACGATCATAAGTTAGAGCCGCGATAGCTCAGTCGTGTAAAGCGTCGTGCTCGCATCGGAAGGGTTGTGGGTTCTGTCTTTGGCGGTGCTCGCAATTCGATGGTTGCTGGGTCGGCGCTTATATTCGACTAAAGACCGCCGTGTTGCTAATGGTGACTGGGGCACGTTAAATATGTCGTGGTCACAAAGTCCTCCATGTTCCCATACCAAATTAATACCTCTGGGGGTACCAGATCAGGGGGTTATCGGCCTTTGATCTGGATCAAAATTCCGATATGTGAGTGAGAATGGATGCGTGAAAGGGACCTTCCTGTAAAACGGATGTGTCATGCTGCGAGCCAAAGTCGGACTTCCTCCCTTGTGGCGCTCAATAAAAACGGAAGCCGCCCCACTTCGCCTTAAAATCGGGTAGTTCTCTACTCCGGGCTCGGTTACCGAGTGGCATTAGAAACAACAACAACAACGATCATAAATGGTAGAAAAAAGTACATAAAAATCTTTAACTTAGCATCGACAACTCATAACTTTTTATTGGTGCGATAAATATCTTAGATTGTCTTAGATAGTCTATTCTCTAAGTATCAAATGAAGATTTATTTATAGTTGTTTTAAAGAAATCTTAAATATTTTTTTAGTTAGAAAGTCTATCGTAAAGGCGAAAAACGTTAAAATTTACCTAAAAAAAAATTTAATTACAAAAAATATATTTATTTAAAATAAAAATTGTCACTTATTATTATTAGTTGTGTTGATGACCATAAAAATACATAAAACATATGTATTAAAATTGAGTTTCAAACGTAGTCGTATACCTTAATATGGATATTTGTAAGGTTCGTTTTTATATTTAGTATATTTTTAGGTTATTAATATATTCATATAATTCCATGCCGAATTGCCATTTATGTATTGTAAGTCATATTTGTTAAAAAGTGATTATCACTTAAAATTTTATGATTAAATGGGAAAAAATTAGTGGAATAGTTGATTTACACTTACTGCAACTAAATAATATGATTGGTTTTATTTAAGTTGTTTAATTAAAAAAAATTTTAAGCTTGTGACTTACACAGTTTTTCAGTTATATGGATTTGGCCTATACAAGACAGTTTAAGTTGTTAATATTAGTCGATAATGACTGTATTGTCTAAAGGTTTTTATAAATAAACAACAGCGCCATAATGAGTAAAAATTTTAACTAGAAACTATTAAATTAAATTCTCCTCTTTCAATAGTTAAATGATCTTTAACAAATTAAATATTACAATAAACCGACAATATATTCCAGATGTAATTTCTCCATTTGCCCAATTTAAAATCCTAATTCATTTTCGGCATACCAAAATCAGATAAAATTTCAATCTTTTTCCAATCTTTAATCTCTATTTCTAAACGAATTTCGAAAACTTTAACCCTTTAGTTTAAAAAAAATACAAATTCTCCAATCATTTCAACAGTGATTCTCACTAAAAAAAAAGTCAATTTTGAAAAAAAAATCAAAATGTGTTTTTTTTATAAATAAATGATACATGCATAAATGTAAAAGTTGTAAGTAAAAAATTAATGAATTAAACTAAATTCTCAAATTTAAAAATTGGTGTGCTTTAAATTAAATACTACAATAAACAAAACCCAATCTTTAAAATCTACCGCTAAACAACTTTCGGAAACTTTAACCTTATCGCCCTAAAAAAAACACCTATTCGCCAATCATTTCAACAGTGATTCCCACTAAAAAAAATCAATTTTTCTCGTTTCTTCACTTCATTTCACACCCCTTTTTGTCTATTTTTAAACGCCAAGGCGCGAAAAAATGGCGAACAATGTCTCCTAAAAAGCGTCAATCAATATCCATGATTTAAAATTCCACTATACGGAATATACTAATAAAAAAAGGATGAAAATGAACGTAGAAGAGACGCAACTAGCAAAAAAAAATAATTTTTTTTTCCTTCAACCTATCCAAATATGATTGATGATATACCCGTTATCACGTCGACTATTTTTATTCAACCTATAATTTTTTTTTCTATGTATTTATTTTCTCCTCATTTGGTTCTTACATTTAGAGTCTTAAATACCAAACCGACAGTAGTCTCTGATGAGTTAGAGGCTGAACTGATTCATCATTCAAAGTCACGTCCACTGTTAAAACTTTTGTGCTTGGTTTCACCATGATATTGGTTCCTAGTAGCTGCAACAGCTGTGTGGTGAAATGTTTCACCTTTTTTTCTGTGTTTGGTTGAACCATTTTTCTGGATTTGGAAACAAAATCCTGAGAAATGGTTCAACCGAATACCAAAAATATGGTTTAACGTTTCACCACACAGCCGTTGCAGCTACTAGGAAAAAAAAATTTGGTGAAACAAAGTGCCTAATTTTTAACAGTGTAAAATATTTGAAATCATAACAGTATTACACAGTAAAGTAACACAAACTTTTATTCTTTTGCAGTGGTAATAAATATTTAAATTTTGTGACAAGTAAAAAGGAAGTGCGTTTCGATAAGATTAAAATGTTTTTTTGTTTACTTTTGTGTTACAAATTTAAATGTGGAAATTATACCCGTAAAAATATCAAAAATAAAAATAATAATAAGTCAAATTAATATATTACAAAACTTAATTTCAAAAACTACATAAGGGCTGGGGAGCCCAGCCGGTTAGGCGTCCGCCTAGCATGCGAAAGGTCCCAGGTTCGGGTTCGGGCATCGCCAAAATAACTGCCGAACTGTAAACGGCCCGTGCAGCCAAAAATGTCCGACGAATAATACCCCGTGTAGAGGGAGTGCACGTTAAATATCCTTCAAAGTCCTAACGCTGCGTACGATATCGCCCTTAACGGCTGCGTTGGGTGCCTACTCAGGTGTCGGCTCGTCACCTGACTAATCGGCACCTCACCTGACGATAATTCAAACTAAACTAAACAAAAACTGCATAAAGCGTTCCATTTAAATAAATCTGCATATAAAATATCAATATTAAACTTTCACTAAAACTATACTCACTAAATGTATGTGCTATATAAATAAAACATAATTGTCAATCATATTAGGGTTAAATTATGAGAAGTATTTGATATCATTTAATGAAATTTCGCGCAAGTTTATCGTAGTGTTTGTTTTACACTGGCAAATAGAAACTGTACTTCTAAGAAGTACACAGGAAAATGGTGTAAGTTTGTCTGGCGTGATCAGATAATGTATAGAACGACAGATATCTTTAAGATAATAACCATTTCAATTTCAATCGGTATATTAAGATGGAGGACCCAGTCGGTAAGGCATTTGCCTGACATGCGAAAAGTCCCACGTTCGGGCCCAGGATTTTCCAAAACAACTGCTGACCTTTAAACAGTCTATGCAGCTAAAAAGCCCCCCTAAAAATAATACCCCGTGTAGATGAAGTGCACGTTAATTCAGCTCTAAAATCCCGACGCCGCGTACGATGTCGCCCTTAAAAGTTGCGTTGGGTGTCTACTCAGATCATACCGGGTCATCACTTATGTCGGATCATCACTAGACTGTGATTCTAAGTTACGAAGTCCGACGCCAATACCCCTATTGTAGCTGTAGTACGACAATAATTCAATTAAACTCAACTCTATTGTTCTTTTTTTAAGTCTAAACTGCAATTGATTTTCTATTGAATTAACTTTTTTTTTCAAAATGGCCGATTCAATTATACTCTATCTCCTCTAGTGGGCTTACATATAAGTCTCTGGGCCTTTTTATCTCTCGTATTTAAAAGGCATATATTTTAATTCTCGCCCCAAACCCTAAAGAAGAAACTTTTTCACCAAAAAAAAAAGTCGGCTACTTTTAGAACAGTATCGGTAAACGATAATGATGAATTAGTAGGTCGCATCGATATATGGGTATATATCGATGGTAAGCAACGATATTATTATGAAGCAAATATACGAATGAAAACTGTTATCGATGATCGCAATATAATTGTATGAACGTCAGTCAGTATAGAATTTTCGATATTTGCGGGGGCTTTCAGTAATGGTTTGAAGAGGAAATGAGTAATGGTTCTGGAAGTATTGCCTATAAGATGGTAGCATACAAAGCATCTTCGGGTTCTGATATTGTTCGGAAGAAAAATTATGGATGTATTCTTCTCCAATATCGCTGCTGTAAGTTGTTGCAATTAACGGAGGCTACAACAGACGTTTCCGATATTAAATTGAAATATGTATTTTTCCTCGAATATAAATTGTATTAAAGTAGCTTAGCGATGGGTGAAGTTTTGTTTCATAGAATTTTATAGTAGAATTGGAATATTCTATTTGTGTGGCTACTTTCTATTTTAAATTAACTAAAATTCTCTGGTATTTACGATTTTTACAATTTATAGAATATACAAAGTTTGTAAATGTCCACGATTTTACAGTTTTTTTTTTTTACTTTATAATTTGTGAGTTTTAGAATTTGTAGAATATTCAATGTTTGTAAATGCTCGCGATTTTACTGACTTTTTATATGATTTTACAATTTATAAAATATTCAAAATATGCCAAAATATTCAAAATATTTTATTTTTTGTGTGAAAATTGTTGCATCTAACTACCCGTTAACAACCAAAATTTATTCATAACTGCACATAAAAAAATCACAAGTTTTCTTCCTGTTAGTAAAATATGATAAAAAGTAGCGGAAGAAATCGCCAACTACTTCCTCCCGCATCTAGTTAAGAAATCTTTAGAAACTTTACCAACCGGAAATAACAAGCAACGCGAGAGCGTTACCATATTCCAAAGGGAAAGAGTTTTTAAAAAAAAACTTTAGAGCTCTAACGACCAAAACATGAATATATAAAGAGAAAAAATACGGCAGCATATTATACATCATAAAAGGTAACAATTCAGCATTGTTAAGATGAATCTAACAACAAAACTCCGCTATAAACTACCCGAAAAGTCAAAATTACGGTTTGGAAGATTGTATGGAGCAGTACTCGGATACATAGTTTCCTTTCTAACCAGACGTATGTCTAGACACTGGCTGATTACGTTCCGTGATTGGTTGGAAAAATGGTTCAAGTACGGTAGATTTGTACGGTTTGTCACGTCAAAAAAGTAATATTTTGTCGAATAATCTATCAAATTCAGAAGATAAATGCGTTTGCAATAATTTAAGAAACGATCTATTTTCTGTTATGTGACGTTAAACATGTTTATAAAAAAGTTCAATGTGTTCATATGCCAAGAAGCATGGACCATTAATTGTAAAATTGTGTATATTTTTAACTATGTGTATGATGGAGTAAGTAGTGGTTAGCGTCAATATTTTAGTTATGGTTCAAAACACGTCTGAAAAAAAAACCTAATGTATGTATATGTTACGGAAAATATGATTAATTTTGCATTATTCATAACTTGCTAGCATTTTTTTTAAATACCCAAACGGATGTGACAGTGATAAATTATGTAGAAAATATCATATTGCATTGAATAATGCTGTGGAATGTCTAGTGGGAAATTTAAAATTATTTTTTTGTATATCTCTACATGCAAAAATAAGAGGATATATTACATTAAAACAAATTTCCAAATAACTAATAAACAAAGTGAAAAAAGAACCGTATAAGGTATGTACTGACAAATACATTTATAATTGCATGTTATTAAAATGCAGGTATATTCAACAGAGTATTAAATTTCACCATTTTATCCGGCATTTTTTTAAATGCCTGGGCATTATGAATAATGCCCAAACTAATCAAATGGATCGTAATATTTATTACTATACCGGAATGTTTTTGACTTAGAACATCAATTTATGAGCAATATAAATACGATAACTTCTAAAGTCAAACTTTCTCGATGCTGATGCAACTTGTATTTAATAAATAATATGGTAGTTGGATATTTCAGTTATATTGATTGACTTTTGTTGTAAAAATGGCTTATAACCAAGGCGAACATACATAACTAATTACAATTTTTATAAACTGTTGATGTTATGAAAAACTGTTAAATTATGAAATCCCTTATGGTTAGATTGTAACTAATGATACATTCAAATTCATGTTAAGTACTTTAAAAAAAAATAATAACCTCCAAATTCATACTATAAATGTACATTAAATGTAAATTATGGTACATACATGTAAATATTAATTTTAACATAAAAGATTGGAAAACCTAGATGGTAAGGCCTTCAGAAATTCATTTCTGTGAACCGTTCACGCTCTTCGTCAATTCTAAATGAAAAATAGATGATGTATTTAAGGGGGAATGGGCGCGCTGGATCGCGGGTCTCCAAACTCAAGTGCCTCAGTGTTAATCCAATGGGGAAAACTATTTTCTCTGCCACATTTCTCCGGCTGTATTGAATATTTTTACAAACGGTTTTTTTTTTAATAATAAATGTTGATAACTTACTGGTCTCTATCTTCTCCCTTTTTGAAATTGCTTCGAATATTTTGTGTAAAATTGTTTATTGAAAATTTAAAAAAGTATTCGAACCAATTTCAAAAAATGGGAAGGTCGGCACCTGTAAGTCAGCTACATTTATCACACAAACAAATCCGCTTGCAAAAATATTCAATACAGCCGGAGAAATATGGCAGAGAAAATATTTTTTTCTCCATAGGATTAACACTGATACACTTTGCTTTGGCGACCCCCGGTCTAGCGCGCCCATTCCCCCTTAAAGAATCCAACACATTCTATATTCAGAGGGATTTATGCTTATTAAATCTTGGTCTGTACGCCCTGTTCTCGACTTCGTCACTTGAAAAGGACTCCAAAATGACAATATTCGTCTCCAATATGATCCCTAAATATTTGCTCGGCCTATATATTTAGAGTCGAGATAACAATTGCTGAAATGGCAACCCACCTTCACCAAGGTTAATATTCTCACAGTGGATCGCTACCGGGCTAGAGGTACTAAATAGCCACTATGTTTCCGAGGAAGCGAAAAGAGACATTCAAAAACTACCAGTTGCATGTTTACGCATTTGTACATTGATTTATTTTATCTCACACAGCTCTAGCGTAGCTCTATAGTGTGTGACATTAACCCAACGTAACCCTTCCATAACCTAACCTTTCAAGTCAAAAGCAACAAAAATACATTCGTTACTTTATAACAAATTTTGAAGCGTCGATTCGCTGCGAACACAGAAAAATCAAAGTAACAAATCCCTGTGACATGTCTCACTTTCCATTTCTAACGGAACATCCTATTATTTTGACAAAATCCTAACTTTTATTTTTTTAATTAAAATTTACAATTTAATCCACGGCCAAAAACAATGTATTTTAAAATATAAAATTTTGAGTTATTTGTTGAAAAAATACGAGCTAGGACTTAGATTGTTATTTTTTTTCTCGTTCCCATTAGGATATATTTAATTTTAGATTTACACTTATATTTTTACTGTAAAATAATATATAATTAGTTACAGGTCTTTCGAACTAACGTATTGATAAGACGGTTCTTCAGAGCTAATACTGTGCTCCCTATGTGCCTGGAATCTCAATGCGTTGGCTATGGATGTTAACGCTACATTTGTGGAACAAAGGGTTTCTGTTCCAGTTTTTTGCGGAAGTAAAGTTCACAATATCAACGCACAGAAGCTTATTTAGTTGAGTTTTAGCGTTTTGTGACAAAAATGTAGTTGGATTGTATATTTATTTGTTTTAGAAAGGGATATTTCAGTGTTCACTATTCATGACATTTCAAAAGTAGGTCCCCCCCCCCCCCCCCATTTATATATATCCTCGCTAACAGGAAAGATGACAGATGTAGTTTGCAAACAAAAATTTATAACATACAACTTTAACTAAACTACTAAATAAAGTTTCAATTTTCGTGATATAAGATATTTTACACAACAAAATATTCTTATATGGAGTACCATCAGCATAGGACTTGGCTTATCATCTTGGATTATCATTTAATAATTTGTTAAAATAATACTGTCGTTAGGCTATATAAGTAGCAAACGATAAACGCGCCTTAATTATTAGCTTGATATCTTTATAGAAATATACAGGTTTAAATTTATATGAACAAAATCCTCCGAATCGGAGGTACATTTTGCTTGTTACAGTATAAAAGTTTTTAATCAAAGCTTGTTAGAAATTTGTACTTTTAACTACATTTTAATTGGAGATGTTTAGGGTTAATATAAGATGGGTTGGGGAAAAACTTATTGGAATGTGGCGAACTGCTTAAAGCAGACTCCTTCATGAACCATTAATATGCAATATTTGAACCTGCATATTTTGGTACTGAAGACCAGCGCTGTTTTCACTAAGTTATCATCCCTTTGAAAGTATATTTTGCGAATTTCGTACACTAAAACTTTATTTAAACATTTCCCTAAAACATATTACAACCTTACCTTAATTAAAAATTTATACAACCTCAGTTTTTTCGTTTCTCCAATAACAAGTAAACTACACATATAATTATAATCTTTACCATCCCTAAGTCTCTGGTAATGAGGTTTTTAAGAGTACAACCTAGATGCTGCCTTTCATGGGGTTACCATCGGGGACTTTCGGCTTTCGAAAGCCATTTGCAGAGAGCTGGCACGTCCAACTAGCTCTCACATTTTGTTTCTTGTTTTCAAATTTACTGTGTTAGTTTTATGACCTGCTAACTATTATATTTCTTGTTAAACTATTTTAGTGTTCGGGGAAACTAGGAGTTTCAGAGATATGGGAGTGTGATCTGATACTTTGTTTGCGATAGTAGAGTGTAGAAAATTTAAAGATTTTTTTAATAGTTACGGATGTGTCGAATATATATACTGTTTTGTTATGAAGGAAATGTTTATATTTTAGAAAACGTTTTTTTTTACATAAATTTAGTAAGTGACTGGTGTGTTCAGATATATTTTAAAATATTTGATGTTTTTATGTGGTTACACAGTAGTTAAACATAGTATTGGCCAGACTTTCATAGATAACCAAATATGCATTAAAAAAGGGATTGTTTATACAATGCATTAAAAGGAGAAACAAAAAAACGTACTTTTTAACGTACTTTAAACGTACTAAGAATAATAAAATTTCGCTTAAGAGTATTATATTTAAAAATATTGTCATACTTTATAAAAGTTACTCGCCTCCTATCACGAAAAAGTGTCATTTAAAAAAACACAACTAGAAGCATAAAAAAACACATATTCATAATGTATCCACAACATATAATTTTAGTAATTTATAATATGAAAAATAAGCTGTAATAATTAAGATTATATTTTTAATTTTATTTTTTTAACACCCGAATGCTTTTAATAACATGTTAGATAATTTCACAACTAATAAAAATTTGTTCTTTCTGACACTAAATGTAAAAAAATACTCTTTTACAGAATAATTTATGACAAAACTAATTAAGGTTTATGTATTTACCCAAAAGAAACTTTGTGCATTATTCTTTACTGTCTTCTGACCAATAAAAACCACATAAATATGACTTATTAAATTCTTGAAAAAAATCCTTGTTTTTCCTTTCATGGTTATGATATGAGCGAACAAAAAATCAAAGCATCTCCCGTTTTGAACACATTTCGAAGATGAAAAATACATGTATTATCAAAAAAATATTGTCATACTTTATAAAAGTTACTCGCCTCCTATCACGAAAAAGTGTCATTTTAAAAAAACATGACAGCTAAAAGCAAAAAAAAAAAAAACACGACAACTAAAAGCATAAAAAAAATCACATATTCATAATGTTTCAGTTTTTTTTTGTAAAACAGTTGTGCATGTAAATGTTCTCTTTTTTTTTTTTTGTGAATGTAACAAAACATTTTTATTGGTTCATAAATTAGTAAAGAAAGAATCCTTTAACAGGACAAAACGTTACTTTTTGTTACTATTTAAAGAAATCATGAGAATTTGTATAAAAATTGCACAAGAACCTTGCACTTTAAATACCGATCAAAATTAAGATATTAAAAAGACCTCTCTATAACAATAAATAACTAATAGATCTATATTTTTTTGAATCGATAATGGTGATAAACATTATATTTAATATGTATCAATATCAAACTGTTACAATACTTTTGAAAATTCTTATGGTTTTTTTTTAAATAATAACAATTGTCTTGTGTTCAAAGGATTCTCTGCCCCTTAAATTAAAAACATTTTCTTTTAGAAACTATTTCAATTCAATTCCAGTAGAGTTCACCCTTGTAACGTACAATATTGAATTATTTATTTTCAATATCATTTTTTTTATATATTTAATATATCATATTTCTGTATAATTCGTTGTTCAAATAGTTTATATAACTATTTAATCAATTATTATTATCAACTTGTTCATTGCAACAAAAATAGGATAATCTAAAAAAAGCTTTTTATTTAAAAAGTGCAGAAACAGATTCTTTTACAGAGATTGCACTAAAAATGTCACTAATAATAACTACACTCTTAAGACAAACGAGCGGTTTTAACTCAGTCTGAGTTAATTTCCAGTCCTTTCCGTGCCGAAAATGCACTTCCCCTATAGGAGTGGATTTCACTCTTTTTGCGGAGTGGGTAAAAGAAATACAAGAAAACAATCTACGTCCTACACTCTTAAAACGAGCGAGTTTTCCCCTCGTCTGAGTTAATTTCCACTCGTCGGTAATTCCATCCCTGAGTTAATTTCCACTCCTTTCCGGTGCCGAAAATGCACTTCCCCTATAGGAGTGGATTTCACTCTTTAGTTTTAAGAGTGTATTGATAATATTAGACTACAACTTACTGAGTACAAAAGCATGTATAAGTTTCACCAATAGCACCAATTTCTAAACAAAAAAGTATTGTTTTTGCTCTTTCTAAACAACAAATAGAAAATAATCAATCGTTATTCTCCCCATGGAAACTTTTTTCGTAACTGTCACTAATGTCACTTTTCTTAGTTCATCATGACGAAACTTGTCGACAGAAATTCAATACAGTGATGAATAGTATGTAAATGAGGCACATTCGACAAAAGAAAATTTCCTATTTTTATATTTTACCCTTTTTGCCAAAATACACAGAAATATATTTCCCAAAAACTCATACTTGTGTTAGAATTATGATACGTCAGTAGGCGAAACATTGTATTGAAACTTTGTGTCTTTTTCGGGAGTATATATAACAAAAACGGCGTAAACAAAAACGATTTCAATGGTAATTTTATGCTTATTTTTTTCTGGTGGTGGTTACTTAGTTAATGTGGTTTTATGTTTGCATTGATTTATTTGGGGTTTGTTTCAGAAAAATTGCTTTTTGGAAGTTATGGACAAAATGTGTCTGTCTTTATATTGAAAACACCATTTAAACTAAACAGTTACTAGTTAAGGTTTGGTCATGGGGTTTGTTTTTCTTTATACTATTTAAATTTTTACATTTGAAATATCCCTGTATAACTTATACTTGTGTTAGAATTATGCTGCATCAGTAGGCGAAACATTGTATTGAAACTTTGTATCTTTTTCGGGAGTATATATAACAAAAAGGGCGTAAACAAAAACGATTTCAATGGAAATGTTATGTTTATTTTTTTTCTGGTGGTGGTTACTTAGTTAATGTGGTTTTATGTTTGCATTGATTTATTTGGGGTTTGTTTCAGAAAAATTGCTTTTTGGAAGTTATGGATACAATGTGTCAGTGTCTTTATATCGAAAACACCATTTAAACTAAACTACAGTTACTAGTTAAGGTTTGGTCATGGGGTTTGTTTTTCTTATACTATTTAAATTTTTATATTTGAAATATCGCTGTAAAACTTAGTTGAAATTATCTAAGTGGTACCAAGCAAAAATTTAGTTTGCATAAAAATAGTTGTATGTAAATGATATGTCTATATGTTTCTATAAGTTATTTTGATGTTTGTTTACTGTTAATTTATCTGTTTTTCTAAGATAAATAGTCGGAAACCTCAGTTAATATTTCGAAAATATTTATATCACAATATGAGTAAGAAAATGGCGTATATTTTATTGACTTACGATAGGACATCTGTCACTTTTTTCACTTCAGTTGCGATATCATATAAAACTCTATCAGCAGAGGTTTAGTCACGATTTCGATATTTTTCAACGTTAAAGCAATCTTCGTTTGAATTCATCTAAGTTATTAAATATTTTCATATGGATGAAATGCGTGTTATTCTATTAATAAATTTTCCATATTATTTATTTAAATTGAGACCTATGACAATATTACAAAACTAGGGGTGTGTGACACTGCAAGACTTCCAATTAACACTCAATAAATCAATACATTTAAAATTATGTATTCTATAAGATAATTTCAATAACTATTTTAAACTTAGTGTCATGCCATTCTTCTTTCATACGTTTTGTTGGGCTGGGGAACCCAGTCGGTTAGGCGCTCGCCTAGCATGCGAAAGGTCCCAGGTTCGGGTTCGGGCATCGCCAAAATAACTGCCGACCTATAAACGGCCCGTGCAGCCAAAAATGTCCGACGAATAATACCCCGTGTAGAGTGAGTGCACGTTAAATATCCTTCAAAGTCCTAACGATGCGTACGATGTCGCCCTTAACGGTTGCGTTGGGTGCCTACTCAAGTGTCGGCTCGTCACTTGACTGTGGTTCTAAAATATCACGCCCGTCGCCAATAGCCTTCGTGTAGCTCTAGTGCGACGATAATTCAAACTAAACAATCATACGTTTTGTCCGTCTATTTGTATGGACAGACATATGTCTACTTGCCTGCCTGTCTATACCTGCTTGAGAGTAGGTATTGGCATCGTGGTGATTTTTGTGTTGCTGAACCGCCCCCCTCCAAATTTTGTTTCAACCGATTAAAAAAATATATTCGAAGGGTATGTCATGAGAGACCTGTCTTTTATATTAAGTTCTCGTCTGTCGTTACGCTTTGCCGTATTTCTTACAAAACCGTTATGCTTGTCCTATGACGGTATACTTAGTTCTAACAAGTGCAATAAATATTTTTTTGTTAGTACCTCTTTCTATCTTTTATGCTCTTTTTTCGTTTGTCGACCGATCCGTACAAAAATAATTTCAATAAGTATTAAAATAACAGGAAAGGAGACAACTCTAATTATTTCAAAACTTCTTGTTTGCTGTTGTTGTTACTAATTCCACTTGTGTGTGCGGAGCGGGAAAGGTTTAAGGCAAATGGGTGCGGTTCCTGAGGAGAGATGCCCGTGTAGAGACTACACGGCAGGAATCCGACTTAGCATCGTGCTGACAGATGCTGCCATCTATCGCCACCTCCGCAATTTAGACATGTCCCTGAATTAAAGGGAAACAGTCTCCAGGGACCTGTACCCGTGGGAAACTGCGTCATGACCGCCTACAGGACTTTTGGACCCACAGATTTAACGAGCACGTACTCCGCATGTACTCGATGGGTCTTCAGTGGTATCGGGACTTGATCGCGGGACCTTCCGATTCCGAGAACAAGGCCTTAACCACTAGGCTATCCCCGGCCCCTCTTGTTTATACATGTGCTTTATAATTGATAGGATAATACAATTATTTTATTCATCCCTATTCCTTCAATTTGACCAATTAACATTATATTTATTCTGATATTGATAATTATTTATAGCAATTACCTTTTTATTAATACCAATCTTAAGATTAGTATAAATAAAAACCGTAATTAACGTAATAAAAACGTAATAATAATAAAAAATAGTATAAAATTACCAGTAAGTTGTGACAACGCGTTGCTATCGAAATTTTTATGGGATATTTTTGTGTTACGTTCATTTGTTGACAACCGCTTATTTGATGTCGGATTCTGCATAAAAGTCTGCTCAAATTATTCGAGTAGTTCCTAATAAATGCATTATTTAAATTGGTTGGTATAAGTACTGCTTTAATGAGGTTTGGTTACGATTTTTAAGTTGTTTTTTCCATACAACTGCTTTCTGGAAATGACTTTCTTTGTGAAAATATTTAAATTAGGTAAAGTTTCTGTGTATATTATCGGAAAAGGTCTTGTTATACAGTGTATATGAATTGTTATTCGATTCAGTATCGACTGAGGCAGAGACGTTTCGTGCAAAAATAATAGATTAGTTTTTAGAAACAGCCATAATATTGGCTTCGATATTATCTAACAAATGTCTTATTTGCATTATTATAATTTTTATCCTGCACAATGAAAGGTCACCACACTGTTAAAAATTTTGTGCTTGGTTTCACCATGATATTGGTTCCTAGTAGCTGCAACGGCTGAATGGTGAAACGTTCCACCATATTTTTGGTATTCGGTTGAACCATTTCTCATGTTTTTGTTTCCAAATCCAGAAAAATGGTTCAACCAAACACCGAAAAAAAAGGTGAAACATTTCACCATTCAGCCGTTGCAGCTACTAGGAACCAATATCATGGTGAAACCAACTAATGTCATGGTGAAACGTAGCACCAAATTTTTAACAGTGCAGTAGCGGATTATAGATATCATAGTTAAAGTATTAGATTGGCAGATCACGTGACCTCCAATGCTAACGACGGGACGCGCAAGGAGGCCTTTTTAAGAGGGCAAAATGTCCAGTGTTGCTGCCACTTTAAGGAGAAAAATACTACGAAAAAATACCATCTAATTCTAAAATTACAAACAATATCGTAAAAATACTAGCTGCATTTTGGAATCTTTTTAGTGACTTTAAATCCTTTTCTAGTATTTTTTTTTAAATTTTATAATTAAATGGTATTTTTTCGTAGTATTTCCTTAAAGTGGCAGCAACACTGGCCATTTTGCCCTCTTAAAAGGCCTCCATGCGCGTCCCGTCGTTAGCATTGGAGGTCACGTGATCTGCCAATCTGATACTTTAACTATGATATCTATGTAGCGAATAGAGGTATTAGGGATAACAACTGTGAAAAAGTGCAATGATATTACAAAATTTTATTTGTTTAATTTGAAAAGCAAACCATTTTGGTAATGGATATTTTTAAAAAGCTCTTTAAAAACTTTAACATTTAATCTCTTTAAATATTCATTTATACACCTGATGGTTCCATCAGAAAATTCACCACATGCATCAGTTACATTTATAGTGATAAATTTGTTTATTTATATTTATAACCAGTTAATTGTAATAATATCCTCGTAAATATAAAAAATGTTTTATAAAAAATAACTAAAATTTAATCCTCAAAACGAAATATGTAGTGCATTGAGGGTAGTATTAAATGAAGTATAAACTTATTTTCACCACATGATGTACATTATTGTTTAATTTATTATTAATTTATATTTTTGTATTGTATGTTTTTAATTAAATCTTTAGTTCTTTTCATTATTTATTAATATTGAGGTTAGGTTTGAATTATCGTCGCACTAGAGCTACACGAGGGCTATTGGCGACGGGCGTCGTATTTTAGAACCACAGTCAAGTGACGAGCCGACACCTGAATAGGCACCCAACGCAACCGTTAAGGGCGACATCGTACGCAGCGTTAGGACTTTGAAGGATATTTAACGTGCACTCCCTTACACGGGGTATTATTCGTCGGACATTTTTGGCTGCACGGGCCGTTTATAGGTCGGCAGTTATTTTGGCGATGCCCGGACCAGAACCTGAGACCTTTCGCATGCTAGGCGAGTGCCTAACCGACTGGGCTCCCCAGCCCCTTTTATTAATATTGAATGAATTATACTTTTTTAATTATGTTTTGTTAATAACTAGGCAGTCTCTATGCGTAACTTTATATCCAATTAAATGTTTCACCGTATTACCGGTATTTGGTTGAACCATTTCTCAAGTAATTTCTTCCAGAGCCTGAAAAATGGTTCAACCTAATACCGAAATGATGGTGAAATATTTCACCACGCATCCGTTGCATCTATTAGTGACAAATAGAACCCCAAGTCATCCCAATGACATGAAAGAACTGTCATTCCATGCATATCATGGTTCCATAATTCGAGAATGTTTGGTCCGGCCATCGAACCGTTTTTAATGTATCTAAGTGCAAACTAAAAACTTTAAAGCTCAATTTCTCGTTTTGACTTTTTTTGGCACTTAAGACGTTCTTTCACTAAGCTCATCAATTATCCCAACTACTACACAGATATTTTAACCATTTTTTAACTATTTAACTATTTTAATGCAATACCCAAGCCTCGAGAAAGCACCTCTTTTCCGCGAAATCGTGAAATGATCGAAGCTCTCTCTACAAATATCTGTTTCTTGATGGAGTTTCCTCGACTTCCCTAGACACGTGCAACCTTTTTGCAACTTGTTACATGTTTCAAAAGCATTAATACTTTAACGGATGCACTTATTTATAAGGCAGATGTTATACATAGTTGTCTAGGAAAAACATAATAATGCTTTGTATGGTTTATAGATTATTAACCTGTTAACAACTATTGGTAAGAAAATTTGCCAGGCGAAAATGAGCTTCCTGCTTATGTTCAAGTAAATAAACAAAATGTAAGACAAGTGAAGACCATAGTTTTGAACATTTTATGTTGGACAAATTAACTTACATACAAAGGGAATTTACAAAACTTTCGGAAATGAAGGTGTTAATTTCGGAATTTTATTCGGAAATGAAGGTGTTAATGGCATTCACAAAAATCTTCGTAAATGGGTTAATAGTAACCGTTTAATGTGTAATTTCTAGGATATTATTAATAAAAATCGGTTGATTTATTTTCATTATTATTATTATTATTAATAACCAGATAATCTAAAGGAATCATACCCTAATTTACAATTTTCTCGACTTCTACACTGTTAAATATTTTGCACTTGGTTTTATGACATATATGGTTCCTAGTAGCTGCAACGGCTGTATGGTGAACTGTTTCATCATATATACGGTTGAAATTACTTAGGTTTTTGTTTCCAAAACCTGAAAAATGGTTCAACCTAATACCGTAAATATGGTGAAATATTTTCCCCACACATCCGTTGCGGCTACTATAAAAAAATTATTATGGTGAAATCAACACGATTTTTTAACAATGTACCCACATATATTTTAAGGGCATACGGTACCCAAAAATTGGTCAAAATATCGATTTTTCAGTTTTTACTTCTTATAATTACTTCCCCAATATTTCTCTCAACATTTACTGAAAGTCTCATAATGATATCTTTTGTAGAAAAAATTTAATATTTTCTGGAGTCATTCCTATAAGTTTGAATACGTATTTCGTCTGCTTTCAATCTTTTTTCTCTGTTTCACGTTTTTCAATTCTTGTGTTTAATAAAACCCAAAGGCTTTTTTGCTAATTAAGTTAAAAATTTAAACCTACGTTCTTATATAAATGGTGCATAAAATTTTGCAGGGAATAAGGTCTACTATGTATAGTTGTTTTTTTTTAAAAAATGTTGAATTAAATAATTTTGTGATGCTCATATTTAAAAATCCATGAATAGTTCTTGAACAAATAGTTCTAAAAACAAACTATAAAAGTTTGGTGGAGTTATTCTCAAAATTGAAAGAGGAGTAGCTTTTTAAAAAGTTCAAAATTTTGACTTTTTAAAAAAAATGAACAACTACTTGTAAATATTTGTTTTTATTGGCTAGAAAATGTTTATTTAGAGTGAACGTTATATAAAACCACTAAACTTTAAAAGTATGTTATTATTTCTATAAATAATGTTTTGGGTACCGTATCCCCTTAACTATTTTTAACGTGAGACTCAAAGCTCAAAAAACACCTCCTTTCCGCGAAATCGTGCTATGAGCGAAGCCCTCTCTACAACTATCTGTTTATTGATAGAGTTTTCTCGACTTCTCTAGACACGTGCCTAACCTTTTGTAACTTGTTACATGTTTCAAAAGCTTTAATACTTTTACAGCTGCACGTATTTAGAAGACAGATGTTATAATATATAGTTGTCTAGGAAAAGCATAAGATAATAACAGTAATTTTTTTATATTTTGTTAAGTTTTATTGTATTTACTAGCAAATAAATGCCGATTCTTCGTAGGGACAAAAATATTAAATCTATAGAGGTATACGTACTATTTAATCTGGTATAGGGTAATAAAGCAATGTTATTGTTCCCGTTCCTTATAAAGAAGTATCTCTCGTTCTTTATAATAAATAACAATTCAAAAATACCCTATGTATGATACGTCTCGGTTATTTTTTTATTTTTGATAATTTTAGTTAAGTTCTGTTATATCTATATTAATTAAAAAGATTTTAAAATTTATCATATTATATGGATATAAATTATTCTGTAAATAAAATAATTTAATACTCTATTTGATATGTTTCTTTGGAAAAGTTTTGTAATTCATCGTTTTTACATTATCTTTTGTTAAGGGAAATTACTAATAATGAAACACAGATCAATTTTGTATTAAAATAGTCTTAAACACAAATAGTTCATGAAGATAAATAAAAATATTATACAATATAATCACTTATGTCACATAATTGTCTTTTTAACTCTTTGAAATTATCTTTTTAATAACTATGAAGCATGTAAGGGATTTTTCCCTTACACAAAAGATCATACTATTTCGGTAGTTAATTCTAAAAAGGAGATAGTTTGCTACTACATATGCATATAGTTATTTTATTTATATAATATTACATTGTAATAACATTATTTTATTTATATTACATGCAGCTAAACAATAAAATTTCTTAGGCTTCAATTATAAATGATCACAATAATTTAATTTCCAATTACTGTTTCATTTAACTAATAGACAATGTGTTCAATTCTATTCAATTTAAATACTTAATTTTATCGGATTATAAAGGAAATGCAATTTCTTATATTCACTAATTAAAAATAAATATCTTTAATCATATACTACAAAAACGCAATAACCATAAAACGTTTGCATTTATGATAGCTCTTTGTTCTTTTTAAGAATAGTATAATGATTGGTTTTATTATTCAATAAATATTTGTAACCATATTTATGTTACGTTTAAATGATTTCACTTAATTAATTTTTTTTTTAGAAAAATTTAATAAGTTAGTGTGTCTTGTTTTATAATAATACAATGTTATTTCAAACATATTATAACATTTTAAATATTTTTTCCTCATTTTTGTTATTTTTTCGAATGCTTATATTAAATTTTTAATTTTTATTTAATGCGTGTTGTTTTAAGTATAAGTTATTTTGCCTTAAATGTTTAATAAATTATCCTTATTTTAGTAAAATTACGCTCACTAAAAGTGTAAAACTTTTTTTAAAATGTTAATAAATAATAGTTTCAATGTTAATAAAATTTAACAATAATCATTATCATAATAATTATTTGACACTAGTTTAGTATATTATATTAACGGACATAATTATAATGGCAAATTACATTTATTTTCAACTAAACGCTATAATTCTATCAAGTCATGTTACGCTTTACAAGCTTCTACATTCTATGTACAGTACATCCCTGATAAACGCTTTACAATAAATGTTCGGAATGACCTTACTTGATATACATCATACAATGCAATATTATATGTGAATAATATAATAATTGTTTGCCATGTAAATTGTATTATAATCGTGATTATGTTGGTTTCAAGGGTACATTGCCGGCAGAATGTAATTAGGGTATATGTTTTGAACATGTGTTAGTATTAGCTTCCACACTACGTTTATAACGTAAAAGGTGGAAGGTATTATAATCGTTTAGTCCGTCTATCTGTCCGTCACCCACTTTCATAGCCCATACTAAAAAGGCTACGGACAAGTATGATACGTCAAAAATTTAAGCGCATCGAAATTAGAATGCATTGAAAATTTCAGAAAATAATTCGAATTCGAAGTACTTCAATCATTTAAAAAACTGTACAATTTAATGCTCATTTAAAAAGCATAGGAAGCCATTTTTATTAGAATTAAATCACCATTGCCATTCGCAACAATCGCACGAGAAACTTTAATTCTTTTAGACAATAAATTAAAATAAATTTATTTTTGCGACATCGATCAGTTTGAAATGACGTCAAATATATTTCACTACGAGATTCTTTGTATGTTGATATGAAATGTTTTCATTCTATTTAAAAGCGATGAATATTACATAATTATTCTTTAAAATATAAATAAATTTTTGCAAACGATAAGTAATAATTATTGAATTTTCGAAATAAAATAAATGAAACTAGCCAAATGTAGCATGTAAATGTTTAATATAGAATATCAATGCTGTGTTTGGCGCCTTTTTACCTGTTAAACATAATTGTTGTGCGGAAGCGGGTTAAGTGACATATTCTGTTACAAACCTACTTGTTTCTTTTGAAATGAAGGTGATAAGATGGAAAGTTTTTGGGGTATATATGTGTAGTTGTTCGGCTAGTAAATGAAGGTAACATGTGACAAGATAACATTAACATATGAGACGAAGTAATGTGATAGTTATGTTTATGGTCAATGGTTCATAATTTGGAAAATACTAGTTACGAAATTTACACTAACGTGCAATTTCTTTTTTAAAATTCTAATTTACAAAACAAATACAGAATTCTGACTTTTCGTGCATTCGTATGGGAATAATCTGTTTTTAGCTACAGCACTACGTTTATAACGTAAAAAGTGGAAGGTATTATAATCGTTCAGTCCGTCTGTCTGTCCGTCACCCACTTTCATAGCCCAAACTGCAAATGCTACAGACAAGTGCGATACGTCAAAATATTCAGCGCATCTAAATTAAAAGACATTGAAAATCTCAGAAAAAAATTCGATTTCGATGTACTTTAATCATTTAAAACAAACTGCAAAATTTAATGCTCATTTAACAAGCAAAAGGAGCCCCTTTTATTAGAATTAAATCACCATTGCCATTCGCAACAATCATTCGAGAAACTTTAATTCTTTGAAATAATAAATTAAAAGAAATTTACTTTTGCGACATCAATCAGTTTGAAATGACGTCAATTATTTCACTAAAAGAGATTCATTGTTTGTTGTTTCTATTAAATGTTTTGGTTCTATTTAAAAGTGAAGAATATTACATATTTATTTTTTTAAAATATAAATTAATTTTTGCAAACGATAATATTTATTGAATTATTATTAAAGAAATAATTATTGAATTTTCGAAATAAAATAAATGAAACTAGCCAAATTTAGCATTTAAAGGTTTATAATAGAATTAATATTGTGTTCGGCTACATTTTTCCTGTTACAACTGTTGTGTGGAAGCGGGTTAAGTGACATATTCTGTTACAAACCTACTTGTTTTTTTAGTTAAAATAAATTTGGGTTTTATATATCACGCATTATAAAAGGTATGCTCAAAGCAATTCTTTTTAACAAACGCAGATTTCAAACACAGAACACAAACATTTCTTTGTAAGAAAATTATAATATTTCATAATAAAAAGTTATTATAATATTTTTTGTTTACATTTTTATGCACCGATTTATATTGGTTATAAACTAATGCAGTAGTTTTTTTGCGTTTACTATACTCACGTCTAAAAAGCCATGTAACAATACACTTTAAACGTTGCATTTTCTGATAACGTCTTCTATTCAAACAATCTGTCTGTATCGATACCAAACACAAGTTAATGTTTTCTGAGAACTGAAAGATTACTACGAAACAAAAACGATTCTCCTTATTTTATTGTTTCTTCATTCGTAAACTTTTTGTTGCCATCCTCCTGCATCTAAATATTGACTCTATCGTATACACCGTGAGTTAGCTGCCAACTGTCTAGACACATCGTCTAAAACAACTTTTACGGTCAATTGTTATGCCGCTTCGGATAAAACACTTAGTTGTAAGATGTATTTTCTTAGGCCTAAAGTAGGCAGTTATAGAGGTTAAAGAAGAACAAAGAATATATAATAAACACATTTTCAATGCCAAGTAGGAAAAAGCTATTCTGGAAAATATTATGGCTATTTTTGAGATTTTTATATGGAATAGCGTTTTTGAGCTTGTTGTGTATATGTGTGGTTTTAAATTGTCAAAGTAATATTTGGTTATAAATCATATTTTATATTTAATGATATACTGTAAAACCATTTCATTTTTGTAAACTCGCCATGTTTATGTCTGTTTTTTGTAAGATAATTTTCAAACAGTTAAGACAAACTAATTAGTTTAGTCTAACCCTCTAAGATAAAAGAAATTGATTGTAATGTAAACTTGTTTTCACTGCATGAGATTAAAATTTGTATTTATTATTATTTTTTTTTATATTTTTAAATTGCATTTCCGAAACATATGATTATAAATAACTTATTCATACTTTTGTAATTTTCTACTACATAATTTACTACCTAATTTACTACATAAATTTACTACATAAATTTACTACGTAAATTTACTACGTAAATTTACTACATAAGTTTACTACATAAATTTACTACATAAGTTTACTACATAAATTTACTACATAAGTTTACTACATAAGTTTACTACATAAGTTTACTACATAAATTTATTACATAAGTTTACTACTTAAATTTACTACTTAAATTTTTGTACATAAATTTACTACTTAAATTTTTGTACATAAATTTACTACTTAATTTTTTTTACATAAATTTACTACATATCTGCATATTAACTACATATTTACTATATTACATAAATTATTTATAAATTATTTACTACATATAATAATTTACTACATATTTTACTACATAATACTGATGAAGAGTTTATACTGTATCCCTCAAAGAGATAAAGAGTTTCAAGTAACCCCCTGCAATGGGCCTCGCAGTTCAGAAAATATATCTTACAAACCATATACAAAGACGAATCTTTGACTTTTATATTTACAATTCATCTGCATTTGAATAAATAACATAAATTAGCCATAGTAAAGTAGGCAATAACCAGTTTTTAATGCAAATTTATTTTCTTACAAATTACATTGTGATTTAAAACACCAAACTACATACTTCCGCATTAGCTACTTATGGGGCGTTTTAAATATGTAGATATATGCAGTTGAGAAAATATTTCGGTACAAAACCACTGAACATCGAAAGAATTTTAAACAAACTACATGACATAATAAAACTATTCATAGGAAGAAAAAAACCATTGAAGCTAGAACAAATAAATCTTTCCAAACAAAGTATAACTTTTGTTTATATCTTTGACTGATTTAGGATAACAATGTTTACATTAACTTTAAATTTTTCCTAAATAAAATGCGTAGTTATGATTTGTATGCCCATTTTAACAATGTCATAAGGTTTACAATCCCCCAAAAATGTTTTGTAGAAATAGAAAAGGCTTTGCTTAAGCATCTGTAATATTGGCATTGCAAATTGAAACAAAACTCTAATCCTCAAAGAATTTTGCCGACTAATAAGCCAAACATGGTAGACATTCTATAACTTATTTTCAAAACACAAGTCATCGATCCGCGAACAGAACAGCATATATAATTAAGAAACAAAATGGTGTAACTCCAAACCCTGTAATTTTAAATATTAGGGGAGAGCGGGGCTAAACCGCACATCCATATTTTTGGCCTAGATTTCAAGCTAGGCCTTCGCGTCAAGTGCTATAGTCTAGCGATATATCGCGCAATTTTATAGTATAGATATCGTTTAACTATGCGTATGAGTATCAGTGTCTCATTAAAAAACTGTTTTTACTCTTTTTCTTATAGTTTTCGTCCAGTTCTAAATGAAAGGTAAGTGAGGAATCTTTTCTTGTATGCTAGTAACTGTAAGATCATAATGAACTACTTCTATTAAGCTCTATTTTGCTTGTTAGGTATGATTGGTTAAGTGATAGAATTTAAGGTTATTTTAACCCTTTCAGTCCCAATGATATGCTATTTGGCATCATCATTTTTCTGATCATAATTTTATTAAAATAATAGGGCTGACATCTATTGGGATTAATAAAAATACATTCTAATAGAAAAAAGTTTGAAAAATCGAATGATGTGCTTTTTGATATCATAAATGGCTATAGACGATCAGAAAACAATTTCTAACATACCTACATAAACTACCTACATAACTTATGAGGAAAGTAGGCCTACCAAAAATGTTAGTTTTATATTTCTTCCTAACATTTTTTGCAAATTTCCCAAATAAAGCACAACTTTTGGTTTGTTATGAAATCTTATAACTTTTTTTTTATAGTTAACCTGATTTGTTTTGGATTGTAATTTGTTCTAAAATTTTACAATTGAAGAGCTTAGTGGAAGAACGTGCTAAGTGACAAAAAAGTAAAAACGAGAAAATGAGGTTTAAAGTTTTTAGTTTGCACTTAGATACGTTAAAAACGGTACTTACAATCGGTAAAAAATATGCTTAACTTTAAGTTTATAAGAAAGGGCAAACTTGTTATCTTTAAAGGATGGAACAATATGTTCATTGACACAAAAATCTCATTTTTTTCAAAAATGTCACTTAGCACGTTCTTCCACTAAGCTCTTCAATTGTAATACATAGTTTCTTAGTTACGACCTTTATAAGTAATAAAAAGTTTTCGTACGGTAATCTATTGCATTACAATCATTACTTACCTAAACAGATGATTTTTAAACTGTACGGTACGGTATAGCTCCTTCTACTGTACGGTATAAGCTACAGTAGAAGGATATACTGAAGGTATAGCCCAACCCCCGGGGCTATTTCGTAAAAAGTAACTTTTTAAAAAAAAATATTCGAACCAATTTCAAAAAGTGGGAATTTCGGGACCTGTAAGTCAGCTACATTTATCACATAAAAAATCCGCTTGTTTAGTTTAGTTTAGTTTGAATTATCGTCGCACTAGAGCTACACGAGGGCTATTGGCGACGGGCGTCGTATTTTAGAACCACAGTCAAGTGACGAGCCGGCACCTGATTAGGCACCCAACGCAACAGTTAGGGGCGACATCGTACGCAGCGTTAGGACTTTAAAGGATGTTTAACGTGCACTCCCTCTACACGGGGTATTATTCGTCGGACATTTTTGGCTGCACGGCCGTTATAGTTCGGCAGTTATTTTGGCGATGCCTGGACCCGAACCTGGGACCTTTCGCATGCTAGGCGAATGCCTAACCGTCTGGCTCCCGGCCCCAAAAATCCGCTTGTAAAATTATTCAATACAGCCGGAGAAATGTGGCAGAGAAAATAGTTTTTTCGCCATAGGATTAACACTGATGCACTTTGCTTTGGAGACCCGCGGTCCAGCGCACCCATTTCCCCTTAATTGAAGGTCGTGTATTGTTACACACCCCAAGCTTTTTTGTAATTTAGTCGTTCAATACAATGTTGTATTCGACTTCAAAATAATATATTTGTAAACAATTATTCGGGTGAATTCAAATATCTGCTTTACATAGATAACTGAAGTTTTTGATTTTCTTCTGTAAACTTAGAATAAAAGAGTCGGAATTGTTGTATCGCGGCTAAGATCAAAAAAATCTCCACTCAAAGATTGAGTGGAAAATTTATTAATCTTCAATTTTACAAGCTATTTGCTGGTGGATTCAAATATTCGTTTTAGGAGCATTTAGCTGCAGTTTTGAATGATCCCAGATAAAATTAAAATAAAGAAGAATCGGCCATGCTGAACAAAAACTTGTATATTAGAGATAGAGTGGTACGTTACATAATTATGCCAGAAATGTGTAGCCCAATATAAGTATCCACCTTGAATAGGCAGTTAGACAAGCAATTATGTACATTGCAGTTTTTAATGCTATCTTGTAATTTTTTCATACATGCTGTGCGCCGTTGGGGTTTTGACGAACAAAAACCTGAATTCACAGATGGAAGGGTGCATCTAATATTCCCCAATTCCGCAAAAGATTTTCAGGCCAATTTAAATATACGCTTTACACAGACATGCAATTTTGGCTACATGATGTTTTTAATGTTCTCCGTGAGGTTAGCATGAAGGAGTTTTGCGGCTTTGATGAACAGAAACCCAAATATTCAAGCCATAGTGGTACGGTTGCGTCTGAAATTCTTTTATTTTGAGGAGAGCAAAAGTAGTTCTATATTTGACACAATTAATTACATTTCTACACTTTGCTATGCAAGGAGGATACATATTAGAATTTAAGCGTATTTTATTTAGTTTTAATTTTTAACAAATGTACGTTTGATGTCACAACGATACACAAGAACTCATGTAGCAATGGATTTTATTTCATAAAAATCGATGGCGTACTGAATAAACAGAGTGATGAGACAATAGACTAACACTGTAATTTTCAACAATGGTAACGTATTCCATTGCACCATTAATACTTTTTAAACAAACTCGAATTGATCTACAACTGCTAAAGTCATAGTTTTCATTCTGATAGTTAGTGTTTATATTAGAATTAAAATGTCCGAATTTTGCGTTAAAATGCTATAAGAGGGGTAGAGGGATTGGGTCGTAATTTGGTTGGGGAGGATTTGGGTCGTAATAGAGTTGTCAAATAAAGTAATATTATTTATTTTCTCGCTAATACGCTTTTCAAGTATCATATTACTTCACAAAATATATTTCTGAATGTTTTAAAGAATATACATTTTTTTCTATTCCAGCATATTACTCTTTCCCATACGCATTTGCGGATGACGTAAACAATGTCAAAGATGACAAAATGACAGTCCTAGATTAGTTGAATTTAAATCCATTGGTTTTTGGCACTATTTTACAAATACAGCCAAAGAAATCTTATGCCTTACCCAACATAAAACTAAATTCCTCGGCGCGGCAGCCCATTACTGGGCCAAGGCCTGCCGTGCCCATTTCAGCTTTCGTGACCTAGGGCTCTGGGGTGCTAGGCATATCCTCACAGCCTCACGCGGAACCCCAGTAACCTCTCCCGATCCCCGGACCTGTGGCGTGGCAATGCGAAGAAATACCACTAAGCCACTGGGCCTCTACCCAACATAAAGCCACATTTTAAATTTACAGCAGTACAGTTTGAATTGCATTTTATGTTATAGAGAATACACGATATTTTTCACCAAGTTGTTACTAGAAATAAGTTTGATGTAAAATTCTCCAATGGAAATCTCCCCTTTTTACATTTTTTCTTTTACACGAACATAATTATTTTAAATTTGAAATTAACTATTATATTCAACTTGATTAAACAGTAATTTTTAATAATAACCGATCATTGTTATAGTAACAGTTCGGTCGTTATTAATATTGACCGGTTCCTTTAAATACCAATCGAATTTATCACATTTACCGTAACTGTATTACAAACTGAAAATCTTTATATGTTTGAGATATGCCCTTATACCTCTTAAGCATCGAAATGTTATTTCCAAAATAACCAAACCCAAGCGACCGCTTATTAAACATTCCATGTAGCGCGAAAGGGCATTGTTACTTTTCATTGTTACTTCTTGCATGCAAATTGTCTCATTGTTCCTTTTTCCGTTTCCCTTTATAATTCTGTTTCCCTTTTTGTTTCCTCGGGGAGGGTTGTCTAGACAAGGGCTTATATTCGTGGAGGTTGAACAAGACTGGTGATGATGCTGTGGAATAAAAACTGCGAAAAACGATTCGCAAATTGAAGCTATGATCCCTCATACAATGCACCCAAACTAACCACTTGGCGCGTGATTTGGCGATATTTTAATGAGGGATCTCTGTTTCCACAATAGTATCAAACAAAACCTTTTCATTAAAAAAAAAATGAAAAAAAACTTCTGAAAATGGGGGAAATCGTCACTATTTGGATTTAAATAACCTATTACTTCCAGGAATAAGATCCGTCCTCTAAGCGAAGCTATACAGGAGCTCACTGCACCTTATTTCGATCTATTTCCAGGCCATATGTTTGACTGTTTATCCCATTGACTAAGCCACGACCGGCTTAACTAATAAAGCCAGAGAAGCTCTCTGTGACGCCATACTATCCGTCCGGTTAAGGTTGCCGGCTGTTCCGGAAGAAAGGACAAAACCTGCTCGGAACCTGGAAAGTATATTCAGCAATGCATGAATAGGTTTTGGATTGTTTTCTTCGTAAAAGCAGACAAAATGAAGTCAAGCAGAACTTCTGTGGCCTTAAAGTTGAGTAGGCCATGACCAAGCTTTTTTCTATTCATCTTGCTTCATCGCATTAACTTATCTACTCTTCAAACGTTATTGATATCGCTGGAGCGGTTTTCGATACTTTGGGCCATATCTAAACAATACTTCACAAGACAGCATCAACAAACAGCTTATTGTTGAAGATTAGAGTAATTTGTGTTGCATTGTAATCTAAGTAGTTTGTTTTATTTAAATTTTTCGATGCATAACATGCACGCGATTCGTTTCATTTGGGTGCACCGTAACAATTTGGCGACTTTTTCTTCACGCCAAGCACCACCATCTTATTTAACTCACATGCTTATCCATGCCTACAATGAAATGGAAATAATAACAAAGCTCCCCACAACAGAAATGAATAAATATACGGAGGTTCTCGTGTTTGCTTGCTTCAAGGGAATGTAATTTTTTGTGTGTTTACTTGAGAATAGTTCTGCTCGGGTTTTTTTCGGGGTAGTTTATACAAAAGAAATTGTTTTTAACTTGTTTTCAATTAACTTTTGTGTGGGGAATGAAATGGAGAAATTTTGTTGGAGATGTAAAAAAAAATTAGCCAATGCATCCATTTATTTTTAAAGTACTGCTAAAAAAAATTACAGTCCCTGGACAAATTATTAGACGCACTGCAAGATTTCATGTATCAATCAATGATTAATAAAATACTTTTATAAGGGCATTTGTGTTCCTAAACTTAAGCTATTAAATAGAAAATACTATCTGCTATACTTAATACATGTATCGACATCTTTTTTAATGATATGGCATTCTTTGGTATGTTTTCATCATTACTAAAAAAATACAGTGCTTCCAATAATTTGTCCAGATACTGTAAAGTATAATGTAATACTTCACAAACGCTTGTCTATATGTACTACTAATTTTGATATACATTAAAGTAGGGTAATTGAAATATTATATAATATTTATATGCTTCAATAAAACATTGTTTTGTTTATCAGTACGTGTAAAAGTAACTCTTCTCTGCGGTTGTGCTTTAAAAAAAGTCGCTTTTCCGCTTTAAGTGCAATATTGAGATGAGTAATTTCATAAAAATTAATTCCCATAATGACCAAATATCGACCCTGAATTTGATATACCCTTTTTATATTCATCTATGTTCATATGTATGAATATCTTCATTTGTATGAAAAATGTATCTACTTCGTCAATACATATTTCATTCATCTGGTAAGTCACTAAACCGTATTTCACAAAGTTTTCAAAGTTATTTTTTTATTGAAATGTTAGGTACATAAAACTTTAAAAAAAATATGTAAATTTATTGCTCAAAACTTTTTAAGTTTTATGAAACTGCACTTGCACAATTATTCACTTCTTTAATGAATCTTCTGTGACCATTTTGTATCTAATATAAATTACTTATTCATTTTTTTTTAATTGACGCAGCTAGGAAAAAAATTTATAGGAACTTTACATGAAAAAAAAACTTTTAGCTTTGCCTAAAATAATTATTGAAAAGGATGATAAAACTGTATATCATACAGGCACATAGTAAGCTACTTAAAGGTTCCAACATATTGATATGGGAGCTCATTTTAGTTTTTGAATTTCGTGCTAATGTAATTCAGATTTAAGAGGCACTCTAAAAAAACATTTTTAAATATGAATAATTTATATGGATCAAAAATTTAAAGTATCTCAAAATATAAATATAAGTAACTTTCGATGAAAAATAACAAAAAAAAATCGAAGAAATAAAATAGAGCTCCGAAGCTGAGCTTGAGCTCCTTAATTAAGTTTATATACTAGAAAAATATTTTCTCCATTTTCAGGTCAAAATTCTAGTTTCTTTTTCTTTGGAAATTCTGATTTTCTTACTTAGATGCGTATTTATTAAAGTGAGTTTGCCTCAGACGTTATTATTTATTCAATTTTTAAAAAGCGGATTCGCTGAATATGGATGAGACTTATGAAACCGGGGGAAAATAGAAAAATGTTTCATATTTATTTTATACGCCCGCTCGATCATCCGAGTAAACTATGTTTACTGAAAAATATTTGCATTTTATTATTACAATTGATGCGTTTTAATAATTCTTGCGGCCACATTATGTATACCGGGACATAATAGTTCGGGAATATTGCTGATAGTTTTTGGTTGCGTTCGCGTGCATCGCCAATTTATTATGCATATAAAGTCCGTGTGTCTTATTCTTTGCATGGCTCTTGGGAAATTATCTGTTCTTGTAATGAAAGTTTGGGAAAGTTGCCCTGGCGTGTTTAAATACCAGCTCTACTATTAGATTCAGACCAAACTGCTCACTCCAGATTCAGGACGGGACACACAAAGAGTTTGAAGTTTGAGGCCGGAACCAAGCTGGTCCCAGACTGCCCCAACTGTCGTGGAAGTGTTCAATCCAGTCCCGAACACATACTACATTGCATCGGTTTGACGTGGAAGGACATCAACGACGACCCACTTTTATTTTTGGACTTTCTCAGGGTCACAAACATTATGGAACTGGTCTAATTTTGTCTCAGGGATATGTAAAAAAAACCTATTAGATTCAGTAAATATGATTATGGACTTATACTGCTAAGTGCACTACAAACCAATTGTCTTAAATTTAGACCAAAAAAAGGGTCTTAAACGGATGGCACTATATCCATACTCTAAATCGCGTCTAAAAGTTTAAGACACTTGGTGATGTCTTATAAATAGATTAGGTTTTGCGTCTGAATCTGAAAACGTCCTAAACTGGCCGTTTTCTGGCCTTTTCAGTCCCCAATCGGGACATATACTAGAGCCCTTGGTCGAGTTAGCTGAAGTGTGCACGGCAGTTCTTCGCCCAATAACGGGCTGTTGTGCTGAGGAGTTCAGTTTAGTTTGCAGACTATACTGCCGTGGGCAGGTAAACTGCAGTTTCTAGACTTGGACCATTGTTGTAAAAACTCACCAACTCTAAACAATAAGAAACAATACTAAAAGACTGATTATTTTGAAGAAAATTCATTGTTGTAGTTATTCATTCTTTTTTCCAATTCATTGTTGTATTTATTCATTCTTGTTTCCAATTCATTGTTGTATTCTTGTTTCCAATTCCTTGTTGTAGTTATTCATTCTTGTTTCCAATTCATTGTTGTAGTTATTCATTGTTGTAGTTATTCATTGTTGTAGTTATTCATTGTTGTAGTTATTCATTGTTGTAGTTATTCATTGTTGTAGTTATTCATTGTTGTAGTTATTCATTGTTGTAGTTATTCATTGTTGTAGTTATTCAATGTAATGTAGTTATTCATTGTTGCATTTATTCATTGTTGTAGTTATTCATTGTTGCAGTTATTCATTGTTGCAGTTATTCATTCTTGTTTCCAATTCATTGTTGCAGTTATTCATTGTTATTTCCTAATCATTTTTGTAGTTACGACAGTTTACCTAGCAGAGGTTGGCATGTTAGTTCATTTAAATGAAAAAAATCAATTTTATTTTAACTTTATATTACTTATTTTAACTTTATTGCACAATGAAGAGTGCAAAAAACCAAAAAATGCAATTTTTTTAAAGAAACATGAGTAACAACATTATAATCCCATCAAAACTTAACGTGGGATCGGTTTCAAAGTTTTCTGCATGTATGACCAAATTTAGATGTTGTTGTCGATGGACGTGATGTTTTAAACTCTTGTCAGCAACAAACATTAATAACTTATTTTGCATTCGTAGTTATTTATTTAGCTTTGAACATCCCCGACAGTGTTACAAAGTTGTTGCGAAATTAAATTATTTTTAGTGCTTCTAAAGTTATAAAAAAAACACAAATGGCGTTGTTTTAACATAAATTTTTCATGCGATCGTCAATTTCATGGAAAATGATTGTAAAACCGGTAATTTTGGCGATAAAAATATTTTTCAACTTTCTTTATGTGTTACGAGTTAGAGTTTTTTTTTTAAAAAACTTTGTATCGAAAAAAATTATTGAGTGTACGAACAAGTAAGATGTAAAATTCAATAAAAAATTATGTATGGTTCGAATTTAAGTTGTTTTTATAGTATTTCTTTCTTAGACTGTCATTTATAAAATAAAAATTAAAAATAAATGCCAAATAAGTTTTAATTGCATATTTGAAAAGTATTTCCTTAAAATTGCATGTAATTTTGAAGTTCACAATTTATCTGCATTTTGTATACTATAAAATGAAATTGGTAGTTTTTATTTTTATAAAAGTTATACCAGTTTGTATATAAAAAAATAAGTACTTAAATAGATGGATAAATAAGTTAAATAAATAAGTTATGGTGACTAAAAACAAACCGACATCAAACAATATTTAGTACTCAGAGAAAATACAATAACATAAACCCTTATAACTAATCTAAACAACACTGTAATTAAAATTACTGGCGTTTATTCCGACAAGAATTTAACATATGACGGGATTTTACATTCCTTAACTGTCGTTCTAAACAGCATGCCTAGTATCCAATAACCCTTGTGCAGTTGTTGTGCTAAGTTAATTCAACCAAACTTACCACAATAGAGTACTTGACTGTATCGCTAAAATACTTTCCAATATAAAATTAATTATAGTTTGAACCCAAAAATAACAAACGTTATATATATAATAAGTTGGTTTATTTATGTTTTTTTAGTTTTGTTGTGATGTTGTGTTGTTTGTTTTTTTTGTTTTGTTGTTTTTTTTGTTTTTTGTTTAGTATTTTGTGTTTGTGTGTTGTTGTATATGTTGTTATGTGTATATTATATTTGTTTATATATTATTATATTATATTATATGTATATTATTATTATATATTTATATTATTTATATTATTGTTTTGTTTTTATATATATATATATTAGTTATTGTTGTTTTTTTATATATATTATATTTATTATTTATGATATATGATATTATATTGTATTTTGTATAGATAAATTTTATTAAATAAACTTAATACTATAAAATTCCTTTTAAAATGGCTTATTTTTCATCGGTACGTCACGTGATCACAAACACGTCAATTTGGCTGACGTCACTAGTATCTATAAACAAACCGGTGTGGTGTTTTTTTGCTTGTAATTAAACTGGATTTAATCTAATTTACTATTAAAATAAGAATTATATGGATAATGGAAGGAGGTTTTACAGAAGCGGATAGTTCAGATTTGCTTAAAGTAGATTTCAAAATGGTGTTTCAAATTGTGTTTATACTAGTTACTAGTGACGCCATAGATACCACGTGACAGCCACATAGCGTTTTCGGGCGTAATTTTTCATCCTAATTTTAAAATTCATTTTTCTCCCTTTCATGGGGTATTTGAAAAAAAAAGAAGAAATACGGGTTATTATTTTTAGCATAAGAATATTTTAAGCCAATAAATTTTTTTTAGTCAAATACCCTATTTTAATTCAACATTTCAACATCCTTTATGGAAAATATAAGTTAAACCTACCCTTTAACAACAAACAAGTTTAAATCTAGAAATAACTAGCTAAAAAGGAAGCTAGAAATAGGCAGCCGGAAACAATTACATTACATTACACTAGCTAAGGTAAGTGATTCGGCTCAAACCCTTTTTACTAAGCGTAGTTTTTAATCAACACATTTTAATATCAAATAAGTCACACCCAACTTAAGCAAAGCGTCATGATTAAATTTGCACATTCTTTAAGAAAAGCAAACTTCATTAAACATAGCTAATAACCTAAGATATTTTTTTTTCTTGTCATTGTATTGGTGAATCATTATTTGCATAGTATATTTATCGAAGGGAATGAAATATTCTTGACACACTTGATTATTAAATTAGCAATACTGTTATTTGTTTAACTGAAATATCAATTTATTTAACCGGCTAAGATAAAGTATATAAATGAATTGCTTATAATTTTGCCCTGAAATATTTCTTATGTGGATTAAAAATTCAATAAATGAAGACAGCGAAAATGAAGAGCCTAGTGGAAGAAAATGGTAAGTGATAAAAAGACGGAAACGTGAAGATGAGTTTTAAATAAATTCACGAGTTTAAAAATGCTATTTTCAACGTGTTGTCATACACTATTTTTTATAGTAACGTGCAAAAAAAGTATTTATTAAATTGGCATTTATTGATTGGCTTATTAATTATTTTATTATCACGTTCAAATGATTTGAAGGTGATTATTTATATAAACGATTATTTTGAAATCACCGTGCAAAAAGTATTTCTTCGATTGGCATTGGAAATAAGACGAAAAATAAAGAATCACGTTCAAATAAAGAATTTTCCACCAATCACAAAGCCGCCGAATAAAATATCACGCTCAAATAAAAATTTTTTACACCAATCAGATGCTCTTATTTACTTTGTCGCACTAGTGCGTAAAAGTAACTTTGAAACACGATTTCGTTAAAAGCATCACTTTTGCCACGATTATTGATTTGAAAAAGTTAGTTTTTTTGCACGATATTATAAATATATACTTAACAAGAGATTCCTCCTTTTCATAAACTTTCAGTTATCTTTAAAGGAGAGAATAACATGTCAATTGACACAAAAAATATCAATTTATTCAAAAATGTCACTTAGCACGTTCTTCCACTAAGCTCTTCAAATACAAGTTCATCTGGGAGGGCGATTAATTTAACCTAATTGAAAATATTAGTTTTAATTAAACAGATACAGAATGTGTTTTATTTTAACTATTTTTCTATTCGTATGAGGTTAAAAGGTATGATAGTACAGTATGCTTCAATAAATATAGTAGTTTTAACAAATAAGTTTGAAAATGAGCTCAGTAATATTTGAAGTAAATTTAATTAAAATATTATATTGGCAAAATATTTTATTTGCATTTTAATATTTTCTTGACTGGGTACCTTTTATAACATGCATTTATTTTATTTTGGCAACAAGCAAATTAAATATTTCGTTAAAAATTAATAATTTCAGACAACAAAGAATGATCGTAACATTCATAAAGAAAAATAAATAAATGTTCTAAAAAAACATTTAGTAATATTACATAATGAATTAGATTAAGTCGGTTGATAAATTTAAGATAATTATTTCAGGGTACAAAATTAATGAGTACTGCTATCCGATAAACAAAATTAATTATCATAATAAATTTTAATGATTAGTCGCAACAACTCCAATATTTATAGTCAAACAACATAGTAACTAATATTAATTATTCCCAGCAATACCAATGTAAACTAATGCTATTAGAATAAAATATTATGATAGATTATTTACCACATCAAACATTTTTGAAGTTAAGGGGGAATGGGCGCGGTGGACGGGGGGTCTCCAAAGCAAAGTGCATCAGTGTTAATCCTATGGAGAAAAAAATATTTTCTCTCACATTTCGCCGGCTGTATTGAATATTTTTACAAGCGGATTTTTTTATGTGATAAATGTAGCTGACTTAAAGGTCCCGACCCTCCCATTTTATGAAATTGGTTCGAATATATTTTTTTAATTTTTAATATATAATTTTACACAAAATATTCGAAGTAATTTCAAAAAGTGGGAAGATAGAGACCTGTAAGTTATCTAGATCCGTTGTAAAAATATTCAATACAGCCAGAGAAATGTGGCAGAGAAAATTTTTTTTTCGCCATTGGACTAACATTGATGCACTTGAGTTTGGAGACCCGCGGTCCAGCGAGCCTATTCCCCCTTAAACAACAAAAGGAAGCGGTTATTTTGGAAGCTAGATTTATATGTTTAAATTAGTTTTGTTTAGTTACGCGTTGAATTAACGTACTATTACAATTACTATTGATGACAGGTTTGGTAATTTTAAACCTTGTTCTTATGACGAGTCCGGACTGATAAGCAACAGCGTCAACGTACTCTACGTAGCGACTTGGGACCAAAACAGATTTTACGTGCCCCAGTCTAAAGTTATTTATTATAGTTAAACTCATAATTTCCTTGCACAGAAGCCGCGACCATGGGCGGAGCTATAAAATGCGTGGAGCAATCAGATGAAGAGGAAATTTCAGCCGTTTTATTTTGTCTTCATCTGATTGCTCCGCGCGTTTTATAGCTCTGGCCGTGGTCGTGGCTTCTGTGCAAGGAAACTATGAGTTTAACTATATGGTTATTTTTATGAGTGCAGTATGATCCGTTTATACTATGGCTAAGACAATGACAGAATCTGCGAATGTATTCTCAGTGACACAAAACGCCTTGAGAAATGAAAAATATTGTTGTTTTTTTTTTGTATTTAGAAATAGATGTTTTTTTGGTGTTGAAATGGTTTGGTTTTGGTGTGTGTATCGTAACTTTAGTTTTAAAAATACTGGAAGTTTTATTAATGTTTACTTTAATTTGCAGAATCATCTCTAAGCAGTAAGCTTTGCCTACAGTTTATTATAATAAATGAATCGTCGGAAATCTGAAGCAAGTTGCAACATTGTAAAATCATTATAAATCAAGTTTATATATGTTTCAATTTTAATTAGATTTGATTTCTCAATTTCATTTCGAAACCATTTACTAAAAGTAATGTATAAATATGTGTAAATGCATTTTGCAAGCTCGCATGCCGTTTATGGAGTACTAATACAATTTGGAAATACTTTATAGAGGTAAATTATACGTATATAAAAAGCATTGTACAATTTAACCAAACTATATTTATACAAATACAAGACTTTAAACTACATTAGTTGAACCCAATAAAATTACAAATTTAAACTCACAAAATCTAAGTAATACATATAGAATTAATGAAAAAAATTTGCAGATAGTTTATCATTATAGAGTTTTTACCTTAGCAAACTATATAATTTCACGATTCGTCACAAATTTAGTTTGCACACGCAAAAATAAAGTTTTATATCGTACTTTGAAGTCTTACTAGAAGTGATTAAACATATCAAATATTCGAATTTATTATAGAAATAATAAAGTGTAATAAGATTGTGCTTATACTAATAATAACTCTATGTTCACTTGGAGCTTATAAAATCATATTACAAGCTCTCTGTATTGATTCAATTTGCAATGTGTGGATTATATTAGAACAATGTTGCAACTATAGCATATATAATATTGTATGCTACTAATACTAAGGTTATCATACATGGTGTAGTCCCGATATTAATTCGATATAAATCTGGGGTCTGGGAGAAATCTGGGGGCCCAGAGCGTGCGTGCCCGTTAAATTAGTCCCGACGCCCGCCGCCGCGTACAATGTGGCCTATAAAAATTGCGTAGGGTGGATACTCAGGAATTGGCTCGTCACTTAACTGTGGTTCTAAATTATGATGCCCATCGCCAATAGCCCTTGTGTAGCTCTAATGCAACGTTAATACGATTCAACTCGATATAAACCTGACATAACGATATCGAATTAGCAACAAGAGATTAGTTCGTGATAGCAGATCCTACTACAGTTTAAAATACAAAATATGAAATTCACTCCTAAGGAAAAAAGTACAATTCGGCACACAAAAGAGTGAATAACCAGACATCAGTTTCCCTCAAATACCGTTCGTTTCCCTATTCCTTTTACCCACTCCGAAAAAGATGAAACACCTATAGATGAAGTTCACGTGCCACCGGAAAGGAGTGAAAATTAACTCAGACTGAGTTAAACCACTCGTTTGTTTTAAGAGTGTACAGTTAAATTTTATACATAAATATACTCATATTACACTGCCTAGAAACTAAAGTAACAATGACACACCAACAACTGCAACAAGACATACATTTCCCTCAATACCTCTCGTATCCCTACCTTCCCTTATTAAACCCATATCCGATTTCAAAGCATTGAAGGAAGCCTGAGATTCTGAACCTTACACGTGCCACCCTCCCCAAAATGACGGCATGTCTTGCAGAAAGAAAATGGAAGCCGGTATTGACAATGGGAACAGACGAGTATGCTGCCACCCATTGTGCCGCGGGATTCTCGGGTATGGGGGTGGCATATTTGGCGATTTATTGCGGTTTTGGCTCTTTGTTTTTAATTTCAATTATTTATTACTATGAAATGAAAGGTAATTACGATGGGGTAAAAAAAAGTCGAAATGGAGATGTTGGAGTTTTCTACACGGTTTAGAGGTTGATGATTTTTGAAAAAGTGGTTTTTGAATATTGGCTCTTCTGATGCCACTCTACAGCCCGAACTAACTGTTACGCAGTTACAGACTTCAAATTTAAAACTCGAGTTGCTGGTACCTGTAGAACGACATAATAAGGTTTTTAAGTAAAATCGTGCATTCGCAAAGGGTGCTGCCGTAGAACTTTTTGGATATTAAAGTTATTGAAATTGCCTATTCTAGTATATAATTAAATTTTAGATTTTCTTGCATATTGAGCGATTATACCTTGTCTATCTAAAATGCGAGCTTCGAAAGCATTTTCCTCTCCCATCCCCGCATGTGGTTTTCTTCGAAACGGCGTGAGCATGTTTTTTCTCCACCCTACTTGGGTTTGAAATGTTCGGATTGTTAACCTCACAACAGAACCTCAAACGCGTTAGGTTTAGAAAAGCGATTCTCTCCCCGTTTCCTAGAAAACCAAGCGAAGGGATGGGGGAATAAAGTCTCTTCGAGGCTCGCATAGTAAATAGACAGACAATAGTAAAAGTCATGTAGTGTTAGGCACCTCCTAGGGTTTCTTTTTTTTGTGGTTGACTGCCCTGGCTATTAGGATTTTTCATGATTTCGTATCTGAATTTAAAAAAATACCTTTAGTCACACGAAAATGGTTAAAATTTTTGGAAGAGAGTTAAATTTATTTTGAGACCAAACCGCGCACGAACCACGCATGTGTAAAGAGCAATGTAGTCAATGAAGTTAGGGTAAATGATTTGGTGGGAAAAAATATGTGATTAAAATACATATGCTTCAAAATCGTAACGAAACATTTGATTAGTAGTTATTTTAAATTCTGCCTGAGCCTATATGTTCTATGGACCCATCAGACTGTGTGTTTCACCATTTTTGCAGCCTCGATAATTACTAAAAACGATTTTCCAATTGTCCATGCAGAGTTTCTAGTCTGACAAGGGACCCCATATAGTCAAAAGCAAGCATTCTATTCGTGCAGTCACTCAGCGAATGAGATCGCCGAAACCGCAAAAGTAGCCAACTTGGTGATAAGTGTGTTGTGCTTGGCGAAGACATCATTATGACAGCCGCCTTTCAGTAAAATTCTCAGCCCTTAGTGAAAAGCTGTCAGATCTCGGAGGGCCGTATATGTGGTGTTTATATGTATGCGGTTGTTTTCTTAAGCACATGCTATTTTAGACGATAAACAGTCAAATCGTTAGCCATCTTGAGTGCAGGTTAACGAAAGAAAAATCTATGTGAAAACATTACGCCATAATGATGAATATGTTGCCATGAAATTTGGCGAGATTTTGCGGATTAGGCGTTCGGTTGATTCATCGGCTGAGTGGACTGTAACCATTCTATTCATATACCTAGCCTGCTGGTTTCAGTATGGTTTGGTCCATGTTTTGCTACCAGAGACTTGGGGGTTAAAAAGTATAATTCAAAGAGGTAATGATGTAAAATAAGTCGACTGGGAAACTTGGATGTAGTAAAGACTCTTTTATTTAACAGCTAGATATCGGGAGAAGTTTGAATTGTCGTCTGCAGTCGACGAGAGAGTGTGACCGAATGCTCACAAAAATGGCGAAACATCTCGAGCCCTGCTCCAATGACCAATCAGAGTATGAGAAAGTTTGAAAGATCAACTTAAAAAAATGTGATGACTAAACAGTTTCTGTGGGAACGATTGATCTAGGCGACTGTTTGTCGCCGACAGGGTGTGGTTGGAATGTTAAAGTACTAAGTGATATTAAGGATATATGAAAAATATAATTTAAGTTAAGTTTAATTGGGGTATAAAATATAAGGGGTAAATAATGGCGAAACATCTCGAGCCCTGCTCCACTGACCAATCAGAGTGATGAGAAAGTTTGAAAAGGCCAACTTCAAAAATGTGACGACTAAACAGTTTCTGTGGGAACGATTGATCTAGGCGACTGTCGCCGACATGGTGTGGTTGAAATGTTAAAGTACTAATAAGAGATTAAGGAGAGAGAGGGATAAGTTATAATATGTCATGTATATGCTTAAATCGACACTTTTATGTTAAAAATAAAAATCATAGTTCTTCCCAGTTACCGCCTTAACCCTCTGAGGGATAAGCAAATTGGCTGAAGTGTAAACTTGTTTTCACTGCCTGAGATTGAAATTTCAATTTTTATCTGAAAATTAAGTTTCTTTAAAAAATAAAAATTAATAATATTTCTGTAGCAGATGATTTTAAATGACTCCACACTGGTTCCGTCCCTGGACAAATTATTAGACGCACTGTATTTTTTTTATTAATGATGAAAACATACCAAAGAATGCCATATCATTAATAAAGATCTCGATATATGTATTAAGTATAGCAGATAGTATTTTCTATTCAATAACTTAAGTTTAGGAACACAAATGTCCTTCTAAAGGTATTTTGTTCATCATTGATTGATACATGAAATCTTGCAGTGCGTCTAATAATTTGTCCAGGATCTGTACAGTGCTGGAAAACATGACGATCAGGTGAAGGGTTTATACCTTAGTATCCCTCACTCAAAAACTATGCTATACTAATGCAGTTATTTGGCGATTATTCTGGCGACTTTAAACACATCCAGCAGCCCTATTAGTCCCAATCTCTTCCTTGAGAGTGGAATTGCCCGCCGCTGTGATCGGGCCCGACAATGGATCCGACTTAACAGAAGAATGCCAACCAAACCATCTGCTGGGCCCGACAACACACGGTTTCGTAAGAAGAAAAATATACTGAAAGCAACAATGCACAGAAATGAAAAAATACTACCGCATTGTGGGGATGTGTTTGGTGTTTTTAATGAACAGTTGATGCGTGTTACGAATATTTGCTACGATATGTGTAGTTTATATCTGTGTAGGAGAGGAAATTGTTTGTAAAGTTTTGTATTTAAAATATATTGTGATATTAAATAAGTTTCAAACCTTCCATATTCAATCGAAATTTGTGTTGGATAAATTAAGCGACCAAATTAAGTCAGAAAAATTTATCGAATTATGCCAATTTTTTTTACATTTGAAAATTATAATATCATTATATTTTTTGATTTCTTGGTCAAATTACTTCAAGACAAACAGTAAGTCGCCTGAATCAAGATAAAGTAAACATTTAAAAAGACAATAGAAGAAGATGTAGACATATTTCTAAGAAATAAAATGCAAACTAAAGTTCGTTTAGGATAAAATTTAGAAAATCAATCTCTTCATACTCAATCGGCAATTTATTATTCCATCACTCAGTATGTTTGGGAAGACTCATCATTGTAACTTTTGTGTTTTCAAGGATTGTACTTGTTCTCTTACGTTGATATTTATATACAATTTTTATCCAAGAAAAGACATAAAAGACGTTTTAATCAAATAGTAAGACAATCTACTTATTTAAGAACAAATAAGTAAATTTAATCAATCATCACACTTAAAATCACTTAATATTTTACTAAAACAAACATAGTAGACATAAATTCTTCTAACAAAATCTGTTTATATTGACAGATGACTGTTGAAAATAATTTTTATGCGTGTTATGCAACTAGAAAATGCACACAAATGAGCAACATAGATTGAGTTGAGTAATTAGCACCTATTACATAAAAAACCCAGCTAAAAATAACAAAATATTACCTCTTCAGCATCCACACCAGTCTGAAATGGACTGAATCACGCACGTCAAGGTAGTATAGTGGCATTACAAGAAAAGAGACTGTAAAAAAACCCACGTAACTTTTCGACACACCCGCCAAGCTGTACAATAGAAGCGGATTGCTATAACATTGTAAAAGATACTTTTTAGAGTCCTAATTTTTTTGTGTAAGTTTTCTACGAAATGCATTTTCGTGTTTACTGAAGGAGAGGCTGAACTTGGCTCGGTAAACGGATGATATGGTGCAATGCATCATCTTATACCGATCAATGTGTCGATAGGATCTTTTAACTGGAGGTCAAGTTAAGAAAGCCGTGTTGAGAAGATGTTGGTAGATGCGAGGCCCTGTGAGAAATTGCTAGTAGTATACTTTGTAACTAGAAATATAGATAGATGTAAAATAATTCGTCAGGGAAACTTCGGAGTAAGTAAAGATATTTTATTTAGGTAGTCATCAGGAGAAGGTGGATTTGTCGTCTGCGGTCGTCGAGAGAGTGTGATCGAATGCTCACAAAAATGGTGAACAATCTCGAGCTCTGCTTCACTAACCAATCAGAGTATGAGAAAGTTTGAAAGATCAACTTAAAAAAATGTGATGACTAAACAGTTTATGTGGGAACGATTGATCTAGGCGACTGTTTGTCGCCGACAGGGTGTGGTTGGAATGTTAAAGTACTAAGTGATATTAAGGATATATGAAAAAGATAATTTAAGTTTAATTGGGGTATAAAATATAAGATTCTGAGGGGGTTAAGTTATCATATGTCATAGATTTTAGGGTTGGGGTTGTTATGAAAAATTAGGTGATTATTGATAATACAGTTAGTCTGTCTTGAGCATACTAACCAGTGATACGGTGTCGATCTCCGTTTCTGAAGACACTGGTCTTGAGTTGTCAGTAAGAGCGATTGTCCATCATGCCAAGTGAATAGTTTAACGATGAACCCTTAGCTAACTTCCCAAGCAAGATTTTCCGGACGGGCATTGCCAAAATAATTAACTAACCGGCCAAAAATAGTCTGTGTAGCCAAACAAGTCCGACGAATAATACCCCGTGTAAATGAAGTGCACATTAAATATGCTCCAAAGTCTCGACGCTGCTTACGATGTCACTCCTAAAAGTTGAGTTGGATGCCTTCTCAGGTGTCGGCTCAGCACTTGACTGTGGTTCTAAATTACGACGCCGGTTGCCTATAGTCCTGTTATAGACGTTAAATTTAATCTAACTCTAAACTAAGCAAGTTATAATTTACCGTAACATTTTCATATTTATTTGCAGTTAAAATATAACTTTTTACAGTAGGGAAGTAGTAGTAGCTGAGATAAATCGATTAATAGAAACGAATTGATTTCTTAAAACATTACATATAATTCCAAAAATAATCACTATCGTCTAAATGTTATTTAACATTCGTATACATTTCATGTACATTTATCTACATATCATAGTTACATTTTCTATATGCTGTGTAGTTATACAGTCCCTGGACAAATTATTAGATGCACTGCAAGATTTCATGTATCAATCAATGATGAACAAAATACCTTTAGAAGGACATTTGTGTTCCTAAACTTAAGCTATTGAATAGAAAATACCATCTGCTATACTTAATACATATATCGACATCATTTTTAATGATATGACATTATTTGGTATGTTTTCATCATTACTAAAAAAAATACAGTGCGTCTAATAATTTGTCCAGGGACTGTAGGTCGATGTTTAGACCCAAAACTTAAATTCTGTGTTTTCAAAAGTTCCATTTTAACGATCAATGGTGCAATGCATCATCTCTTACCGATCAATGTGTCGCTGTCGATAGAACGGTGAAACTACAGGGACATGCAGTCTTGCTATTAAGCCGTGGGTACTTTACTCAAAATTATTGGAAAACCATTCGTTTAAATTCAGTCTAAAAATGAACGGTTTACTGGTCATGTCAGTTTCCGTGAATAAACAATACATGTGTATCGATAAATGTTTTTTTTAAATCAATTTTTATAAAAAGACTAACGTTGAATTTGATTGTAGAAGATGTCTCAAGAGACAAAGACATCAAGAACATTAAATAAAGCTATGTACCTAAAAATGAACTGTTTACTGGTCTTATCAGTTTACGTGAATAAACAATACAATGGCTCGTCACTGGATCAGGATTCTAAATTACGAGGCGTAATTCGCTGTGTTAAAGCTCCTAAAGGTGGCTAGATATATTCAGCTGAAAACGACTAAATCACCTAAATTGCCCAAAGAATACCTGTGTATAGATAAATATTTTTAAAAAAATTAAATCAAAGTAAAATAATAAAAAAAAGAGTACAATTGAATTTTATTATTAAAGATGTGTCAGGACAAGAGCATCAACCACGACATCAAGAACATTAAATAAAACTATGTAGTCAAAAATGAACGGTTTACTAGTCATGTCAGTTTACGTGAATAAACAATACATGTGTATCGATAAATATATTTTTTTAAAAATAAGATCAATTTTTTTTAAAAAAAGAGTAATATTTTATTTGATTGTAGAAGATGTGTCAAGAGCAACAACAAAGACATTAAAATAAAGCTATGTAGTCATTGGAATAAATTAAAATGAATAATGTAGTATTTCATATTTTTTGGTATTAATTATAGTTCGTAGGGAACGTTATACAGCGATGTTCTTTAATATACCCATTTATAAATTGATTGAGACATATTGTAATATTAAAATGTTTAGTACAATTGAATGTAAAATCCAGTCGGCGATATTAAAGTAAACCTAATTATTAAGGGGTTACCACATTTATTTTTAAGAAAATTGAAATGTTATTTACTGGGAAAATTGCATCGACATTGGAAATTGATAACATTTTATGCTTTTATGAAAGTATATATGACTTTTTAAGACGTAAAAAATGCATTAAAATGAGAAAAAAATTCTAAATCTCATCCATATATAACGTTGAAAATAAAACGTCTTATTTCGTCTAATAAACGCTATTTATATCGAACTCAATTGAGTTGATATTCGTCGCACAAGAGCTACACCAGGGTCGTACACGGGAGTCGTAACTTAAAACCGCAGTCAAGTTGTCATTGGATGTTAGATGCCACTATAAGGTTGCGTTGGGTGCCAGCTAAAGTGTTGGCCCCGCCACAGAACCGTAATTTAAAATTACAAAACCATAGTATTTTACTTCGTCTAACAAACACCATTATACTACGACCACATTTTTGCATTCATAGGTATTTTAGTACTTATTATTGCTATTAATTGTTAGATGCCAACGTAAGATTGCGTTGGGTGCCAGCTCAATTGTCGGTCTTGTCACTAAACCATGGTTTAAAATTACGAAACCGGTCTCCACTAGCCCCGTAAAGTTCTAGTAAGAAGCTAATTTAATCCAACCAACCCCAAATTGTCACCTAAATTCAATTTAACTTTTTCTCTAACATTTCCCGCCCCTGTGTCAGCCCCACTACCCGTCCCCCCCTGTCGCCAGAAATGAACTTTCCCCATCGACCTCGATGACTAACCGCATGCCACACTTTTGAAACTTCAATTCGGGTTCTGGCAACAAACTCGCAGAAGAAAAGTTTACGCGAAATTTAATTGAAATCGTCGGATCATCAGTCTTTTTTTTTACTGGATGCTGAAGAAATGAGGGATAGTTCTGTTTTTTTATTTGTGTCTCTTTAGATGGATTACTTTGGGGAACTAAGAAATGAGAATTTTTTAAAAAAAAGTTCGTTGTTTCGTTTAATGTAATGTTCAGTTGGAAAAATTATTTGATTTAAGTTGGTTTAACAATATCTTAGGTTTATAAAGTGCTGTTATGTTTTTTTTTTAATCAAGGATACAAATATACAAACTAACTGAGAAACCTCGGTTCTAAACTAATTACATTTATTCTTAGTTCTTGCCTCTTTTATTCTTAACTAGCAAATTTATACCCGTTCTTCGCACGGAATAAAAAAATATCAAATAGATTCCAAATATGTGTACCATATACCCTGTTATAGGATCATAAGCTTATTATTGTTTCCGCTCGGTATAAATAATAAAATCCCGTTACATTGCCTTAAAATTCCAAAATGAAAAATACGCTATAAAATGCACTCATAAATGTCATCACAATTCCCTCATAAATACATAAAACATTTTAGCTCATTTGGCGCGTTTTGGGAAATAATCAGAAATCAAGTCTATCAAATACTTCAAAGACAAACACATTTTAAGTAACTTTCTTCCTCCATCTTTAAAAAAAAATAAGTATCCAAACAATTTGTTCAAATATCATGCCATATAACAACTGCATTATCTCTTGTATAGTTCATCTCAATAAAAAAATTTGAATTTTAGTAAATATAGAGGCGGTTAATGAACGTCACAAAAAACATGGTTCCAACTCGCCTTGCTGTTATTATCATTATCATCATTATCATTAAGTTTTGGTTGAGCATGTGTTAGCATATACAGACACAATTAAAATGTGCCCAGGCGAAACATTGTCGTAACACACTACTAAGGGCGGAACTTCCTTAGCTGATGCGAGGCCCTGTGCGAACCAATACTTTGAGGCTCTTTAGATTGATTGTTTCTTTTTATATACAGTCCCTGGACAAATTATTAGACGCACTGTATTTTTTTAGTAATGATGAAAACATACCAAAGAATGTCATATCATTAAAAAAAAGATGTCGATATATGTGTTAAGTATAGCAGATAGTATTTTCCATTCAATAGCTTAAGTTTAGGAACACAAATGTCTTTCTAAAGGTATTTTGTTCATCATTGATTGATACATGAAATCTTGCAGTGCGTCTAATAATTTGTCCAGGGACTGTATATAGTGTTATTTCAGAATTGAAAGAAAAATGGCCAGAATAGGCATACCAATGTAGGAATTGAATACCACATCAATCCATATCGCTGCGAGCTCAATATTTGAATTAAAAATACCCATGTTAAAAAAACTAAATCTTTTCCTTTCCTCGGTATATTCTAGAGCACCAAAATAAATTGAGTCCTTTTAAATATTATTCAGCAATGGACTGAAAAGAAACGAATCAATAAACCATAAAAATATTATGTTTGTAAACTAAATTCAATAGTTTCTAATTAAAGAATAGAAATTCACGATTATACACTAATAAAACTTTTCCATGCTATATTATAACCTTAGCTGTAGTCCTATTACAGTGCGAGTGGCCCTGTGTGACGACACCTTTGGCACACTCTCAAGAGCGGCCCTGACTCGGGGAAAAACTTTGAATTAGCGTCCCCTATACCTACATTCATAACAGGGCCGGATTTCTAAATAGGCTAAGTAGGCTGTAGCTTAGAGCGGCGAATTTTTTTGGGTGGCAAATTTTACGACCCATTAAAGCGGCATTCGGCATAAAAAATTATTATAAAGATACGAATATTTTAAGAAAAAAAACAAATAATTTACATTAATGCGCAAACTGTAAACGTATATAATATATAATACTAATATTTCGTAGTAAACATAAACGCTGCGAGGGCAATTGCATCCCCCTCCTCCCGGACTTCGAAGTTGAAAGAATAATAATAAGAACAGTTTAAAAAAATGGCCTATTTCTCTTTCGATTTAGTGTGTAAAGGTACATAGGTGATTCTAATATAAGTATCTATTTTAAACAGCACGTACTACCCTATTTTTCAGCTTTTCCCAAGGGGGAGAATATTGTGACAGGGGCGGCAAATCAATCGCCTACAAGCGGCAAATCTTTAAATCTGGCCCTGATTCAAAACTATCAAAGAGGAATCCTTTTGGAGACTTCAGACCTTTACCTTAACGGATCGTGTTGAGAAAACAACAAAAGTATTTTGCCAATAACGTCTATTTAAGATTGGTTCACGCAAAATTTACTGTGGTCCAAAGTCCTGACACCACGTACGATGTAGCTATGTGGTGGAATTGCGTCGCCAAGACCCCTCTTTTAGGTTTTAGTCCAACATTACCGTCGAATGGGGTAACTTTGGTCCTGGAGGGTAACTTTGGCCAAAGCATAAAACCCTAATACTAAATCTCTTTCTGAATATTTTTTTTACTTATAGGTCAAGACATACAGTCCCTGGACAAATTATTAGACGCACTGTATTTTTTTAAGTAATTATATGTTTCTTAAGAGTTTTTATGCAATAATGGTATATTTAAACTACAATATTATTGATTTTTATTTAAAATATTTGTATTTATTTTAAGATAATTATGATTAATTAAGATTAATTTATATTAATTATTTATTATAAGATTATTTATGTGTGGAATCATCATCCTCAAAGGCTGGATACAGTACAGTCTTGCATTGATAGCATGCCGCGCTGAATTAAAGCTTTGATAGCGGCTAAGGTGGCACTCAACTAATCTTGACTTTCAATAAATTTTTAATAACTTTGTAAAACTAATAGAATAGTCAATAATCGGTAATTGATTGATATAAAAAATAACGTCAATTTAAAATAATAGTCAAATCACCGTAATTAATATTTACATGAAATCTTGCAGTCTAATAATTGTCCAGGGACTGTTTCCACCAATTAAGGCCTGTTAAAGTGCAGTAAAGTAGCGAACTTGGACAAGTCCAATTCGTATTTATTAATCATAAGAAAACCTAGTCAATGCACGCGAGGCCTTGTTAAATGGCACCTTTAACCCTTATTCTCATAAAGTAGCATATATACTGCCTGGGGTTTCCCCCTACTTTCTGTTTGTTAAGTGACGTCAGCGAGTATGTTGTATTGTTATTTGTTAGAAGAACAGTATAGAAGCTTCGTTCAGAGTGAAAAAATGTACAAAGTTAAAATTATTTTTTGTTTTAGAGGAAGGTAACTGTTGGGTTGTTGTGTTTGTGCATCATGTCTCGTCGTCTGTACAAGGAAAGTTCATTGAATTATTTTTCATATTAATTTTTTTTTTACTTTGAAAAATATTTTTCACATTTCTTATGTTCTGTAGTTTTAAAAAATTGCTTAAGTTGTTGGATTACCACTGTTTTTGGAAAAAATCAAGCTAAAAACTGAAGGTTGCATATATGCTACCTTTTATAAAACTCTAATTACTGCACTAATTATTTTAGAAAGGTTATGACACTAAATAATCTTTATTTTAGTTGTAAAAAAACAGAAAAAAATTGAAAATTAGAAAAATTAAAAAAAAAATCGATGATCATGAGAATAAGGGTTAACAGACCTCAACCCTAAAGCGTTCGAGTGTCCTACACCTACATTCAAAACTGCTAAATGGTTAGACCCCCCCCCCCCCCAAAAAAAAAAAAAAAAAAAAAGCGACAGTTGTTCTGTAAAAGCAATCCATAAATGTACCATTCGAATAATCACTCTTATTCCCGAGGCGCTGATCAGTCGAATGAGAAAGTTCTTCCCGCGTTTTCTTCATCGTTTTCAGAGCGACTGTTTTCGCGCGCTTTTGGAATTGCTCTTGACGCATTCCATTTTATACATTTTTTCCTTCACTTCTTTTGTTGCTGTGCGGTGGCAGCAGTGTCATTTATCAAGCGAGGGCGGGAAGAAGATATTCTCTTTTGTTTTCTTTTTGCCCTGCAGGTTTATTTTTTTTAAAAATAATATTAAGTATCAGGGCTGGGAGGGGAAAATATAATTATTCACTTTGACGCCTCGAATTCGAATCGTTTTTATAATATATAAAAAGATTTTTTTTGAAAAATTAAATCATACTGGCGAAATTAAACTTTTTTTTCGTCTTGTCAAATGATAAATTAAAGTGTTTTTTTCCGTAAAAAAAATTTTTATTTTGAGTTTTCCGAAATTCTATAAACGTTAAGTTCTATCTTTTATTGTTATGCAAAACATTCTGAAATATTCTTCTAAACATCATTCGCTAAAAAAGTAATGAACGAAGATAAAAATAATAAAAAAAAAAATTATACGAATACAAAACAATAGCTAAAAAATATTCCGCAATTTTTTGTCAAGTTTTTATTCGATGTTCGCCATTTTTATTGTTTAGCAGACAACTCTTGTAACTTCTAAATTAACTTCAAAATCAGAGCTGGCTGTAAGAAGAGATGACACAATGGGTAACACATGACAGTTCTGAACGGCAGATTTTTTCCGAAATTAATGGAACTGGGCTGAAGTACGAAAACATGACAAGAACGTTCTATTTTATCTTTAAAAATCTCCATGATGTTGTTTTCCTTTCATCTTTAAACATAAATTAATTAAATGTTAAGAAGAGGATAGATATAAAGCAAAAAAATAAATGAAGAATTTTTATTCTTTTCCGGGGAATTAATTATAAAATCGATAAGATCTTATTAAAACATTTTGTTAAAGTCAGTTTTATTGATATTTATTTTATTACGTAATAAGGTTGTGTTGTTGTTGAAACCTAGTAGAAAATTAATTTTTTGTGCACTTATTACTTAATTTAAATGATTTTTGTCGATGGAGAAACGCAATAAAATTATTTTATTTTTAACATCATTAAAAATAAATGATATTAACGATTTTAAATATAGTTGATTTTCTATTAAATTGAATTTTGACATCGTCATTAGATTACCGACCATTAAGACTCATGTTAAATTTCAGTTAATACATGTGCAGAAAATTTTCCATTTAAATTTGCATAATAGATGTTTATTCATTACAGTTTAATGCTTTAAAATATGTAATGTTACTTTCATCACATTTGGACATCATTATATGGAGGGTTCAGAACACAAGCGAACCAAGTCCACTTTTTATCATTTTCGTAGATGTAGAATTCTATGTAGAATTTCAGTGCAATAATAAAAAAAAAATTCCTGGTTCATATAATATGCGCTAGGCAACAGCAATTTAAAAAATGTTTTTAATTGCTACTGCCTACACTGTTAAAAATGTTGTGCTTGGTTTCACCATGATATTGGTTCCTAGTAGCTGCAACGGCTGGATGGTAAAACGTTCCACTATATTTTTGGTATTCGGTTGAACCATTTCTCAGGTTTTTGTTTCCAAATCCAGAAAAATGGTTCAACCAAACACCGAAAAAAAGGTGAAACATTTCACCACTCAGCCGTTGCAGCTACTAGGAACCAATATCATGGTGAAACCTAGCACAGAATTTTTAACAGTGTAGCGGCTTCAACTTTAAACGTCTGTAGCACAAACAAGCATTTTATGGACTTGGTTCACTTGTATTCTGAGCCCTCCATATACTTTGTAGAGTTAGATCTAGATAGGCCGATTCAAAGTGTTTAGCACAGGTTTCACAAATTTGAAAAATTGCTAATATTTCATTTTCTTCATTTACCGAAAGTAATTGTGCCAATTCGATTTAAAAATAAAGAAACTTACATTTTGGTTTCTATTCTTATTTTCATAACTTTTACGATTTTATATCGTCCATTTAAATTCCATAGCACATTATGATAGTTGATAGTTTCTTTACACCTTTAGTTGTATATTTAGTATTCTACTTTACTTATTTTCAATTTTACCATTTATATAAAGAATCGGAAAAAAGGTGTTAATGGCATTCATGAAAATAAACTTTAATGAAATAAGTGCCCAAAGCGTGCCAATTCTACTTATGCCACCCTACAAAAATACCCCCACCCCAACCCCTAAAAATCCTATCGTTCCCAATTGATGAGACTGCAATGGGAAAATCTCATCTCAGAAATGAAGATTATCTTCAGAAACGAAGGTGTTAATGGTATTCACAAAGTCGTCGTTAATGGGTCAAGTGACCAAAACTTGCCTATTTCACTTATCCCAGCATACGAAAATACCCCCAACCCCTAAAAAATCTTTTATGGAATTCCCCAATCGAAGCGGCTGCAACGGGAAAATCTCATCTTCAGAAATGAAGGTGTTAATAGTATTCACAAAAGTCGTCGATATTGGGTTAGGGGTCCAAACCGTACCTATTTCACTTATCCCAACATACAAAAATACCACCAAAAATATTCCCCTGCGATAATGAGCTTTATGCTTAAGTTTATCTAACAAAATGTAAGGCAAATTAAAACCATAGTCCAGAAAAATGTATGTATTACAAATTTAATTACATCAAAAACGAATTTGGAAAACTCATGTTAACGATTTTTTATTTCGAAAATGATAGTTTAATGGCATTCATAAATGTCGTCTTTAACGGGTCAAGTGTCCAAAACTTGCCTATTTCATTTATCCCACCATACGAAAATACCCCCTAAAAATCCCATCTTCACCAATTGAAGCGGCTGCAACGAGAAAATCTTATCTCAGAAATGAAGAATATCTTCAGCAATGATTGTGTTAATGGTATTCACAAAGTCGTTGTTAATGGGTTTTGAGAGATGGTCAGTCCCATAGGCCTGAAGTATTGTTTTTGAAATATGTATGTTATTTTGAAGTATTATGAAGCACATATTTAAAACACTCATGTTACCGTTTTTAATAGGAAATGAATTTGTTAATGGTACTTCTAAAATCGTCGTTAACAAATTAAGTGTCCAAAACGTGCCTATTTCACTTATCCCACCATGCAAAACACCCCCGAAAAATACCCCCAACCCCAAAAAATCCTATCTTTCCCAATTGAAGCGGCTGCAACGGGAAAATCTTACATATCTCAGAAATGAAGGCGTTAAAGGTATTCAAAAAAGTCATCGTTAATGGGTCAAGTGTCCAAAACGTGCCTATTTCACTTATCCCACCATACGAAAATACCCCCAACCCCTAAAAAAATCCCATCTTCACCAATTGAAGCGGCTGCAACGAGAAAATCTAATCTCAGAAATGAAGTTGTTAAAGGTATTCACAAAAATTGTTGTTAATGGGTTAAATATCTAAAACGTGTCTATTCGGGGAAAATCTAATCTCAGAAATGAAGATTATCTTCAGAAATGAAAGTATTAATGGTATTTCCAAAAAGTCGTCGTTAATGAGTCAAGTGTCCAAAACATGATTATTTCACGTATCCCCACTATACAAAAACACCCCGCAACCCCTAACAAAATCCTATCTTCCCCAATTGAAGAAGCTGCAACGGGAAAATCTTATCTCCATGGACTCGAGCTCAAGTAAGACGGGAAAATGCATGCAGCGTTCGGTCCCCAATTAAAGATGTTGTAATGGGAAAGGCTCATCTCAGAAATTAAGATTACCTTTAGAAATTAAGGTGTTAATGGTATTCACAAAAGTCGTCGTCAATGGTTCAAGTGCCCAAACGTGCCTACTTCACTTTATCCCACCATACAAAAATACCCAAAAAAATATCCCCCATGTGAAAACGAGCTTTCTGCTTGTTTTGTCTACTGATTGATCTAACAAACTATACGACAAATGAAGAACATAATCCAGAACGCTTTATATAGGACTAATTAAGTTCGACGAAAAATGAATTTGAAAAACTTATGTTAACTTCTTTATTTAGAAATGCAGGTGTTAATGGGTATTCACAAAAGTCGCGGTTAATGGGTCAAGTGTCTAAAACGGGTCTATTTCACTTATGCCAACAAATGAAAATCCCCCAAAAAGTACCCCCAACCCCTTAAAATCCTATCTTCCCCATTTTCAGAGGCTGGTAATATTAAAATCTCATCTCAAAAATGAAGATTTTCTTCAGAAATGAAAGTGTTAATGGTATTTACGAAAAGTCGTCGTTAATGAGTCAAGTGTCCAAAACGTGACTATTCAACTTATCCCACTATACAAAAATACACCTAAAAATCCTATCTTTCCCAATTGAAGAAGCTGCAACGGGAAAATCTTATCTCCCTAGACTCGAGTTCAAGTAAGACGGGAAAATGCATTCAGCGTTCGGTCCCAGAGGACCCACAAAAACCCAGGGCCTTCAGATTGAGTTGTGTAGGTAGATATTCCTTTTATACTATTGCAATATATTTTTTTCATTATTTCGTAAGATTTTTTTTTATGGCTCAAACTTTTTGGGTCTTCCTCTAATTCCCTGTGGACCATCTGTCAGCGTCATATCTCCCTTTGCTGTGTTTTATTTGGGAGACGCGGAAGAAAGGAGACTGTTGGTATTTGGTAACTGTTATTGTATTACTTCAGTTAGTTTGAAAAATAATCTGCTGCAATGAAAACTTTTAAATACATTTTAATGGTAAAGCCCGATATTGCTGTCTCAAATCTGCGCATACACATATATAACAATTATAAGTACGTATATCGAAGGGTTAAAATATAATAGATCAAATAATTGTTCGTGGGACACGACAAACATTAGATTAAGCTAACTAAATTGCAAAGACTAACAATTTAAAATGAAATGACAATAAGTGGCAGTCCATTAACAGATACGAATGCAAATATTGACAACCAACCACAGAAGTTTAGTCCAAAACTTTACTGTATTGTTAAGTTCATATAGTTAAGTTGTGCGAGTTGTTCCGTATTGTTACATTAATATTACGTTATGAGCAATATTCCCGATTGTTACGTTACGACGATTATTTCATATTATTAAGTTCTGCATATTTTGTATTGTTACGTTTCACAGATTTTCAGATATTGTTATACAAAGACAAGTACAAAAACTGACAACCAACTACCGACCAGAGGCTTAGCAAGGTTGTTCCAAAAGTTTACTAATTTTATCACCATTCCTTAATAACTATCAAGATTTCTCTTGAATTATTCTTCGTATATATAACATAACATGGTAAAGCATTCCACTTATTTATTACTCTAGTAGAATGACCAATGTTGCAACTGCATCAGGCTACGCTACATTACATAAGAAAGAATGTTACTGTTAAAGGGCAAAGTTAGCTTTTCGAGGCCATGTTACTCGCTACCCAATTTTAATCTTTACCCATTAACGACAACTTTTTGACTACCAAATTACAACTTCATTTTCGAAAGAAAAAAACCGTTGACTTTAAGTTTTTAAAATACGTTTTTCGTGTAACTTTATTTATACGAAATAAATTGTTCAGGAGGGCTATGGTCTTCGTCTGCCTAACATTTGTTAAATTAAATTAACTTGAGCAGAAATTACATTTTCGTGTGACAAATTATCTTGCCAATCATCGTGAAGGACTAAAGTTACAACCATAGATATCATAGTTAAAGTATTAGATTGGCAGATCACGTGACCTCCAATGCTAACGACGGGACGCGCATGGAGGCCAAATAAGAGGACAAAATGACCAGTGTTGCTGCCACTTTAAGGAGAAAAATACTACGAAAAAATACCATTTAATTCTAAAATTACAAAAAATACTAGCTGCATTTTGGAATCTTTTTGGTGATTTGAAATGCTTTTCTAGTATTTTTTTTGTAATTTTAGAATTAAATGGTATTTTTTCGTAGTATTTTTCTCCTTAAAGTGGCATCAACACTGGCCATTCTGCCCTCTTATTTGGCCTCCATGTGCGTCCCGTCGTTAACATTGGAGGCCACGTGATCTGCCAATCTAATACTTTAACTATGATATCAATGGTTACAAACCCTCAACGGTGCAACAGAAACAACAACAATACCGTTCTCTTCAAATACCCCAAACAGCATCTCCGTTTTATTTTCTACCTTTTCCAAAATTGTTGTTGCTGTTAGTTTCTCCTGAATACCCTTTCTTTAAACTCTTTGGGCGAGCGCTGCTGGAGATTCCCGAGAGAACGCGAAGAACTGATTTCGTTTTTTTTTTTTTCATCTGGTTATTTTCTATGATAGGAAAAAATATTTCCTTGATAGACTTAGAGGGGTATATTGAAAAATGACTTTTTTTTCCTGTTTTTGATATATGAATTACGGTTTTTGGGATGACCGGGAGTTTTTTTATCTGTTTTGTATTAAAGGTATTTGAGTTTCTTTTGTATAATGTAGGAGTTTTTTTGCGTCTGTAGTTAAATGTTTCTTTTAAAAATGTGTTGTGGCGAAAAGGGAAATTTTGTAAATAAAAGGTAAAGAATTTTGTTCGGTTTCTCTCCATTTGTTTAGCTTTAGAAAAATATTTTAACGTAGTTTTAATTTTATGGTAATTAGAATGCAACTCATAAATAAAAAAGAATGTTTTTCCCACCTTTAAAAAATAAGTATTATTTTTCTTTTGTCTAAGTGATTCATAATTCTAAATGATGACTAAAAATGCACATAAATTATTTTTTAACGACTTTGTCAGAATGATTTAATGTATTGCACAATAAATTATTTCTTTTAGTTATTCGTGGGATATCCGTCGTCTCATGTTCCATAAACCTTAAAACAGTAATTGTATGGGTTAGTTAGTACAGAGACAAAGAGCTTGATTGGTTAAGCAATGGTCGTTGACCAGAATGTAATTGAATCAAATATAATTTTCGATTTGCAATTATCTGCACTTATTATACAAGTTGAAATATTAACTCAAGAACCTCCTGTAGATGTGGATATTGGTGGTTAAGTTCATCGCCCTATATTACTTGCTCACAACTTTTATATGATGCGGTGTTGGGTGTATCATCTTCGTTACTTGACCGAAGATGAAACATAAAAGCCTGATCCTTGCCTTTTGTTTAAAATTACTACAATAATTCGTCCAACCCGAACTTATATCTCTGCATTTAATTTCAATAGCAATATATCATGTTATGGATGCCGCATCCTTCAAAGCATAACTAAAATACAGGGACCGGTCCATCCATTGGCGACTTCTTCCAATTAAATTTACCGTTTTCAAAAGTTGCCAATGACCAGACCGGACCCTTATCTTAGTAGTAGTACTTTGGCGAATGTGAGTTTTGCAACTACACCTTTCATAAAATTAATGCACCATAACAAAATTGTAACCCACAAGAACACATTACCACGCTATTAACCACTTAAAAAAAATGCGTCAACAAGCTCTAGTTCAACTTTCACCAAACCCAAAACCTCTAGTCCAAAGTTACTCCAAAACCATCCATTCATCCCAAACCGTATGTCCCCTGCATTATATTTTAATAACAACACAGTATCCCATGACAAAGCACCCTCACAAAATCGGACATATTTCCACGGTAATAACCCCGCAAAGAATAACGGTGTTGATAAATCTTTAATAACACGCTGTAATTAATATCACCCCATCAATAATTCCCCCTTCTACGCCCCCCCCCCCCCTCCATCAATATGCAACAAAGAGACCCGGTATCCCTAGTTTTGCCATGAATAACGCATTGCGCCCCGAGCAAGACGAATTTGTCGGGATCTTCCATTATAAAAGACACTGGAGGACATTCGTTTTGGTCAGACTAATTAGAAAAAGAGCTTTTGAGGAAAAGTTGTTAGTGTGTTATTATATTTGTAGTGTAGGTGATTTTTGTTTTATTGTATTGTTAAATTATTTCATACCTTTTTAGTTTCAATGACCTTATCTATAATAATAAAAGAAAGAGTCTGTATGTATGTCTGTGGATCGTAAAAGACCTACTTATACTGCCCTCAGAAATTCGAAATTTTTAAGATAGATTCCCTTTAATACCTACTTGTGCACCTGAGGCTTAGTTTTTTCATATTTGTTCCATTTTTAGAGAAAATTTGAATTTTCTGAAAAAAATACACCACTTTCGCTCAAATCCGATCATTTTTTCCCATTCGTGTTGCCATTCGAGAGAAGAAATTAAAATGAATACAAAAATTAATTAAAATTGAAATTGCTTTTATTTTCTTGCCATTACTTTCAGAAACTAAATTAATGATTTGAAAAATAATTGAACGTGAAAATGAGCTAATTTATTTTTAAAAAAAAACAGAATGGAGATTTTGACGTGAAATAACATTGTTATACAATTATGGTTAATTTTGAATTTATCAGGAAAATCGCGATGACAGTAAGTTCATATTGAGGAAGATTTGTGTGATATGAGGATGTGCATTTTATAGTGATGTATTTTTATTTTGGAATTTTGAAGCAATATAAGTAACGGGATTTTATTCTTTATAATGAACGGGAACAAAGGCAAAGCTTATTATCCTATAGCAAATTAAATGACTCATATACTTGGATCGATTTGATATTCTTTTAGTCAGTGCGAAAAACGGGTGTTTATTTGCTAGTATGAAATATAAGGTATTAATGAAAGTATTGGGATGGGGTCGAAAATCCGGAATAGAGATTTTGTGTCCTCTCTTAGTTTTGGACAGTGCTGATTCTAAACAAGTAGCTTTTGAACATTGGTCCGTCATCAGTCAAGACTGAACTGACTGTCTGTCATTTTGTCTGTCTCAAACGACTCTAGCTCGAACTATAAATGCTATGGACTTCAAATTTGGTACACGAGTTCACAATACCGACGTCAAAAGAAAAAGATTTTTGAGAAAATCGTACATTCGCAAATGGTAACTGAAATAGAACTGTAGTATTGTTTATTATATACAAAATATTCATAGACACTCGAACTCAAAGAGTTCTATAGTAGGGTAGAGACTGAACCTGGCAACAGCACCATGGACCAACACGTAGACAATATAGGGTGGCATGTGGGGCCCGATGTCCGAGTGGTTTGGATCGCAGGCCATAACGGTAGCAGTCCGAACGCTGTAACAGGTGCGGGTTCAATTCCCGCCTTTGCCCTGGGTGTACTTCCTTTCTCAGTATCAAAATTATAAATTAACTAGCACTTTTGCCACTCTATACGGGCTCCGTAGTGAGCCATGCCTGTCGATGGCAGCTCAGTACGAGTCGTTATTCTACCCTACTATAGAACTCTTTGCTCGAACTGTCTCCAAATAGGGAGACATGAGTGGAGAAAAAGTTTTTTTTAATTAATATGAATCTCAAGTATGCTTAAAATACTTTATGTCAGTTATACAGTTTGCATAGTTTTTTACTTTTACTTTCTTAAGAATAAAGACGTTAAAATTACTTTAAACTGCCACATCTGTTGGAACTTTATAACTGCCACCACTGTTTGTGGTGCAACACCGCTCCAATAGTGGTGGCAGCTGGAAAATTCCAGGATTCCGGTACAATCCTGCAGCATACTTTTTAACAGTGTATGTTTCTTTAAAATTATTATTAGTTGCAATAAATATAAACTTTTATCCAACACTTATAGCATCTAATCATATTGCTTAAAAAATTGAATTGCTGACCTTTTGAAATATAAGAAGTATTTTATTCTTTTCTAAATAAAGCAATGCAATAAATTTCAAATTCTTATCTTTTACTCGAAATAGGCCCGTTCTATAATTCCCCACTAGACCATCCCTATATATCTTCGATACATTTATCATAATAAATTTCCACAAAAAACATCCACTATACATTTAACTTATACAAAAAAAAAAACCACAATAAAAAAAATCCCAACCGTAATTACAATCTTATCTTCTAATCCAAATCGGCGGACTCCAAATTCCTTGGTAATCACTTTACAAGTCCCGATTTTACCCATGAAGGACAATGAACACACTATGCCACAGAAGCACATGGGTTGACCAGACCCATACGGTTGCTCATTATTTGATTATTTCATTAGGACGCTCTCTCTGGCTTTTTTTTTCTTCTCTAGTTCCATTTAGCCCATCTACTCTTTTTCAGCCATCCGCAGTTTTTGGATTGAGGGTATTTGAGAGGAGTGTTTGTATATGGATTGCGTTAGTTTTGTTGTGTTTTAGATTGTAGATTTAGTATTGTGGAGTTTATTCAACTAATACGGGGCTGTGGGGAGCCTAGTGGTCAGCGTCTCGGTCTCGAGATCGGAAGGTCCCGCGATCGAGTCTCGGTACCACTGAAGACCCACCGAGTATATGCGGAGTACGTTCTCGTTAAATCTGTTGTGTCCGAAAGTCCTGTGGTCGGTCATTGCGCAGTTTACCACGGGTACAGGTCCCTAGAGACTATTTCCCTCCCCTTCAGGGACATGTCTAAATTGTGGAGGCTGCGATAGATGGCGGCATCTGTCTTGTATGTGTATGTCGTGTCCGTCCTTCTTGACGAAGGTTTATAAGCGGGTCTCTGTGACCAAGCACACAAGCCTGAAAATATATGTTAACCAACCAATCAACTAATACGCCCCAACTTAAAAAATGAAAGCAATCTGATTCAAAGAGTTGTTTGGAGTTTTGCATTTCAGGGTTACTTTTGCATTCAAGTGTTCTTGCTCAATGGGTAATATGAACGCTGCTCAACGGAGAATATATTAATCATTTAATAAAAATTGGGGATTAAATAATATCTTTAACTTTAATGGAAATTATAATACAGAAATTTTGCGTAAAACATTGCAAAATTTAAAAATGCAATGAATTTTCTGCCTTTAGACAATTAAAACTATAAATTAAAAGTGTTGTGTGACACCGCAAAACTTTCAATTGCCAATAGGAATTATAGGTAATTTCAATACTATTGAAACCAAAAAGTTCTGAGGCAGCTAACATTTGCACATGCGCAGTTTTTTTTCTCGAAAACCTTATTGTGATGTTTGACAGTTACTTGGAACTCGTGTACCAATTTTTAAGTCTATAGCTCTTTTAGTTCGAGTTGTAGAGTGGTTTTCGACAAACAGTCTGACAGGATGACCAATATTCTAAAAACACTTTTTTAGAATCAGCACCGTTCGAAACACAAAATCTCCATTTCAGATTTTCAACCAAACCGCAATACTTTCGTTACCTTATATTTTATAATAAGTAATTGAAAATAAAAAAATTGGAGCATCTAGCTTTCTTTTTATAAAAGGAAAGATTACAACACACTCTACGCGACAAAAAAAAACTTCCTTATATTTCAACCTTATCCATACAGGTATTATTCAAACCTCATATTTCATATTGGGTAATTTGAAAATAACAAGTAAAAGGACACACTCCAATACTTCCTCAACATCTCCAATCCCCAGATGCATCCTTATTATTCAATCTAGAAACCCAAGGCTGTGGTTGACGAACCTGATATACAGCAACGAAATTTTATTATTTAATTCACTGCTACGTTTCATTTTTTTTATTATCTGACTCTGTCTGCAAGACTCAATGCGCATTTAACGCAATTGTCCGTTACCTAATGATTTGATGATGCTCACTGATTGGGCGAGATACTAGTCGCTGTAATGGGAGAGTCGAAAGATGTCAAGAGGTCGTTACGTTTGGTGGATGTCCCTCCCCAGTCCCCATTAAAGGCCAAAGCGTTTCATTAGGGAACTAATGAAGAAGAGATGATATTGTCGAAAGATGTGGGATAATTGGGTGCACTGTCTGGGAATTTTTAGTAAAAGTCTATGGTACAACGTATTTTCTAAATGTTATTATTAGTACCGTCGAATGGGTTAACTTTATCCCGAGATAAAACCATAGGACTGACTTTCTTCTTGCCTAAAAATGTTGGATAATAATGTGTACTGTCTGGGAATTTTTATTAAAAGTCTATGGAATCTATCGACACCGTAGTTTTAGAATTATATAATTAGTAACGGTGAATGTAGTAAATTTGGGCCCTGGCAGGGTAACTTTGGCCCAATAAAAAAAAACTCTACTCCTGACTCTCTACTTGAATATTTTTACTTTCAATTATACCTAATATTAAATACAAGGTAATGAAGATATTGTGATGGGATCGAAAATCCGAAATGGAGATTTTGTGTTTTCTACACGTTTTGCATGGTTCTGGATCTAATTAGGTTTTTTTTAACATTATTCCGTCTGTCTGTCTGAAACCATTCAACAGCTCGAGCTAAAATAGCTGTAGACTTCAAATTTGGTGCACGAGGTAGTAGTCGCTGTAATTGTCGAAAGATGTCAAGAGGTCGTTACGTTTGGTGGATGTCCCTCCCCATTAAAGGTCAAGGCGTTTCATTAGGGAACTAATGAAGAAGAGATGATATTGTCGAAAGATGTCGGATAATTGGGTGTACTGTCTGGGAATTTTTAGTAAAAGTCTATAGAATAATGTCTAAAGAGAGTCTATCGAGGGGGTACTGTATACTACAACGGGTTTTCCGATTGTACAATTAGTACAGTCAAATGGGGTAACTTTGTCCCAAGCATAAAGCCATATGACAGATTTTCTTCTTGTCGAAAGATGTGGGATAATTGGTGTACTGTCTTTGAATTTTTATTAAAAGTCTATGGAATCTATGGTAGGATACACGGGATTTAGAGTTTTAAAATTAGTAATGTCGAATGGGATAACTTTGGCCCAAGCAAAAAAAAGACTCTACTATAGAGGGAGTCTATAGAGGGGTACTGTAAACTGTAATGGATTTTCCAATTGTACTATTAGTAACATCATCTAATGGGGTAACTTTGACCCTGGAGGGAAACTGTCCCAAGATTAAAACCGTAGGACGGAATTTCTTCTTGTCAAAAGATGTGGTACAATAATGTGTATTGTCTGGAAAGTTTTATTAAAATTCTATGGAATCTATTGTAAAATACACCGGAGTTGAATAATTAGTAACGTCGAATGGGGTAAATTGGGAGAGTCGAAAGATGTCAAGAGGTCGTTACGTTTGGTGGATGTCCCTCCCGTTAAAGGCCAAGGCGTTTCATTAAGGAACTAATGAAGAAGAGATGATATTGTCGAAAGATGAGGGTGTACTGTCTGGGTATTTTTATTAAAAGTCTATTGAATCTATTGTAGGATACACCGGGTCGTGCATATGTCCGGGCTTGTGTAATTAGTAACGTCGGATCGAGTAACTTTGGGCAGTGGAAGGGTAACTGTGACTCAAGCATAAAACCATAGGACTGACTTTCTACTTGAGCGCACTAGTACTGACTTTCTTCCTGTCGAAATTTTTTTAATGATAAGTTGTACTGTCTGGGAATTTATATTAAAAGTCTATGGAATCCATTGTATGATACACCGTAATTTCAGTTGTATAATTAAGTAACGTCGAGCAGGGTAACTTTGGCCCTGGAGAACTTTGCCCCAAGCAGGAAAAAACCTAGTCCTGACTTTCTATTTGAATATTTTTACTTTCAATTATACCTAATATTAAATACAAGGTAATGAAGATATTGTGATGGGATCGAAAATCCGAAATGGAGATTTTGTGTTTTCTACACGTTTTGCATAGTTCTGAATCTAATTAGGTTTTTTTAACATTATTCTGTCTGTCTGAAACCATTCAACAGCTCGCACTACGAGTAAAAGAGCTATAGACAAATTTGGTGCACGAATTAGTAGTCGCTGTAATAGGACAGTCGAAAGATGTCAAGAGGTCGTTACGTTAGGTGGATGTCCCTCCCTTTAAAGGCCAAGGCGTTTCATTAGGGAACTAATGAAGAATGGGTGTAACTGTTCTGTGAATTTTTATTAAAGGTCTATGAACAACTATAATATATATATCGTAGGTATTGAGCTAGAAGAAAAGTGGAGTGAGGTGTGTGATACCCTGAACAGGGCAGCAAACGAGCCGGTTCAATAACAAAACGCGGGTGAATACACGGTACTGCAGCAGAAACAAACCCCCGGGCAGAAAACCTAGAAACTTGCCTATTTCGCAATTGGGTTCGTCTTCGCTGGTTCTTAATTAGTGATCCACATGGTTATTTCTTTAAAAAAGTTAGAATTTAAAGTTAAAGAAAGTTAATTTCTTTCGAACTAAAAATGTTAACATACATTTAGGGGCCCAAGTCAATATGATAGAGGGGTCTCATACAAGCATTGCATACAAGTGTAGGGAAAATAGTCCTCTTCTGCCCTGTTCGCTCAAAAGGGTGTGAGTGGGTTTTCGGCTCGCTGACACTTCACTCCAGTTTCCCTTCTATAGCTCAATGATTGTAGGATATACCGCGGTTTTCAGTTGCTTAGTTGGTACTGTCGAATAGGGTAACTTTTGCCTAAACATAAAATCCTAGAACAGACTTCTTACTTGAATATAGTTTTACTCATAGGTTAAGGTAAAGTTACCACTATTGAAAATGACTTGCGCATTTTTACAGAATGTATTTAAAGAGAAGTTATTAGTTTGAAAAGCTTGGGTCCAGAGTTACCCCTTTCGACGGTACATATGAACTATCATATGAACACATACATATGAACTATCTTTTATTGGAAAAATGTGTCGAAATATTGAAATACGAGATCATTAATTTTCGTATTTCAATATTGACAATAGAATTTCATAAAATCTAAATCTAAATAAATAAAATTACTGCCTCATTTATTAACTACTGCCTCATTTATTTTTACTGCCTCATTTATTAATATTTTATGTATAAAACTGCTATGTGTGTATGCATTCTGTATTACTTTATGTACGTGCGGCTTTTTAAAATATAAGATGTCTTGCATACTGACAAATATTACGTTAGTATTATTGGTACATAATTTTTTATTCACTATCTAGGCAACATTGTGCTTAGATTACGAATGTTTTAATTAATGTCTATTTAACAATATAAAAGAGAAGTAGCCTGTTTATACCAATAAGTGTTACAGACGCATCGAAAATGCACGTAAAAAAAATTCCCCTGTCTTTAAAATCAATCAACTCAAGGATAGCCCTGCGTTCTTAAATAATGAAAACGCAACGCGGGAACGTTAAAATTTCAGAAAGCAGTGTAAATATGAATAATATATTTATTGATTTCATCAACCACACGTTGATTCTTACCTTGGAAGGCCTAGTTTTCTTGTTATATTGTCAGAGTTGTAATATTGTCCTTTTACAGTTTTCCTAAATAATAACCCTCTTATTATGAACGAGAACTTAAACTTTCACACAATTTCAGAAAGCAGTGTAAATATGAATAATATATTTATTGATTTCATCAACCACACGTTGATTCTTACCTTGGAAGGCCTAGTTTTCTTGTTATATTGTCAGAGTTGTAATATTGTCCTTTTACAGTTTTCCTAAATAATAACCCTCTTATTATAAACGAGAACTTAAACTTTCACACAATTTCAGAAAGCAGTGTAAATATGAATAATATATTTATTGATTTCATCAACCACACGTTGATTCTTACCTTGGAAGGCCTAGTTTTCTTGTTATATTGTCAGAGTTGTAATATTGTCCTTTTACAGTTTTCCTAAATAATAACCCTCTTATTATAAACGAGAACTTAAACTTTCACACAATTTCAGAAAGCAGTGTAAATATGAATAATATATTTATTGATTTCATCAACCACACGTTGATTCTTACCTTGGAAGGCCTAGTTTTCTTGTTATATTGTCAGAGTTGTAATATTGTCCTTTTACAGTTTTCCTAAATAATAACCCTCTTATTATAAACGAGAACTTAAACTTTCACACAATTTCAGAAAGCAGTGTAAATATGAATAATATATTTATTGATTTCATCAACCACACGTTGATTCTTACCTTGGAAGGCCTAGTTTTCTTGTTATATTGTCAGAGTTGTAATATTGTCCTTTTACAGTTTTCCTAAATAATAACCCTCTTATTATAACGAGAACTTAAACTTTCACACAATTTCAGAAAGCAGTGTAAATATGAATAATATATTTATTGATTTCATCAACCACACGTTGATTCTTACCTTGGAAGGCCTAGTTTTCTTGTTATATTGTCAGAGTTGTAATATTACCCTTTTACAGTTTTCCTAAATAATAACCCTCTTATTATAAACGAGAACTTAAACTTTCACACAATTTCAGAAAGCAGTGTAATTGAAAATATTATTGATTCATACAACGTGATTCTTACTGGAAGCCTAGTTCTTGTTATGTCAGGTTAATATGCTTTACGTTCTAATAATAACCCTTTATATAAACGAGAACTTAAACTTTACAATTCAGAAGAGTGTAATATGAATAATTATTATGATTTCATCACCCGTTGTTCTTACTGGAGGCCTAGTTTTGTTATATGTCAAGTTGATATGTCCTTACGTTTCAATATAACCTCTATAAAACGGACTTAACTTTCTGTAATTAAACTTAATAAATACGATTTTGAAGCAGCTGTTAGTAAAAGTCGTTTATTTGCCTAAAAAATAATGTAACACGAGAGTCAAGAACAATTGAAGATCTTAGTGGAAGAACGTGCTAAGTGACAAAAAGGTGAAAACGAGAAAATCAGCTTTAAAGTTTTTCGTTTGCACTCAGATCTGTTAAAAACGGAACTTGCAAACGTTAAAATATTAAATGAAAATTAAGTTTATGAAAAAGCGGAAACTTATTATCGTTAAAGAAGTTAGTAATACGATCAATAACACAAAAATCTCAATTTTTTCAAAAATGTCACTTAGCACGTTCTTCCACTAAGCTCTTCAATTTCAGGAGGTCTTGCAGTAAATTTTTCAGCCGTAAATTTTTCAGCCGTAAATTTAGAAATTTTTCATTGCAAATAAGACATTTTGAATTTTAAAAAACGTTAGAATGGACTGTAAAAAAACCTATCATATCGCTTAAGCTTTTACCAAAAAAAATACACTTCTTACACAGAAATGTGTATTTTTAGGGGTTTAAACCTCAGCTAACATTAAATTATATATTTTTGAAAATTCCTTGCAAACAACTTTTGCACACTATTGGAAATTTAAACTATATTATTTCCAATACACCCTATCTACAACATTTAAGAACAAACAAATTATAATACAGCTGTAAACCACTTATTTAATTCCTCCTTTTTACAATTCCGACCCAAACTTAACTCCAGTCCTTCCTCTGAGATTCAGTCACCCAAATCGCATATGGGAAAAACAAGTACCATTCTAGGCCTACTTACACCCCTCCCCCGCCAAAAAAAAAAAAAAACTTCTCCAAAATCGAGAAAGAAGCCCTTCCAGTGTGTGAAACGAGGGGCAAACCCATTTTGCAGATCGAAAAATAACCTTCGAACCTTCTTCCTAAGCCTAATCCACCTGAAAATGCCCTTGCAAACCATCCTCTCTTACCGACGATACGAAAATCGATATCATCGATATATCGTCACTTTTAGATATCCCTGATGGGGCTTCTCTGAGAAAGACGGGGGGAGGGGTTAAAGGGGGGGGGTCGCCCTTAGCTGAAGTTACTTCCGGTTTGGGGCTTCGGGGGGCGTAGTTTAGAAAGGCTGTATGAGGAGTATGTTTGTTATTTGATGTAAATTTTCGTGGCAATGATGCATTTTTGAGGTAAATTTATAATTTGATGATTATATTTAATGAAAATTTGCGTATTTGCCTGTAAGCCAAAGTGGGGTGGGGAACAGAGGTATCGCTCAGATAGCGAGCAAGATTGGCACGTCTGGCAAATTATTCATTTGAGTGAGAGCAAAAAAAAAAACTTTAGACATGTGAAAGCTAGTTTGGTTATATAGTTTCTCTGTGCATGTGTTTAATGCGCTGTACTTAAATTAGTTTTTACTTTCATTTTGGAGCATTTGAAAAAACGACTGTTTAGAATACTGGAAATTTTATCTGATTAAGTCACGTGACTTCCTAATCAATGAAGGGTCACCTATGTTCGCCAATGCGCAGTCCCATTACATCTTAAGTCTCTTATCCATTACACAACATAGTGAAGGAATTTCACTACGTCATAGGCACGGTTACGACCAACAGCTGATCCCATAAAAACGGTTACGCGATATAGAATTCTGCGACACTAAAAGCGGGAAACATTATCGTCTGAAACAGATGAGATGAAGTTGAAGTTCTTTTTTTGGCTACTAATTAGTTTTGGAAGAATTTTAGGGGAAGTCCCCATCGTTGATTAGCAGAAGAGTTCTGTTTAAAAGTGATCGTTAAATTTGTAGAGAATGGAACGGCTTTGAAATGGATCGTAAAAGTTGTTTCTGAGTATCGCTTTCTAGCTTTTAAAATGGCGTCGACAGTTGAGTAGAAAATAACAATTCTTTTTTTGTTTTTCCGAAGTTAGCATTTACGGAAAATAATTTGAAAGACAAGAAATTCTAATGCGACAGTTTAAATTTTCCCAATTTTGTTATTGAAACTCTGCATTTTATTATGGAAATACAGACGTAAATTAATAATGGGGCGATATTTGAACGCTTATAGTAATTTTAAACATTGCCCAGTTGTAAAAATATTGTTTTTAAGTATATATTAAAACTACATTGTCATACATTTGTGAATATTTTCGTATGCATTTGTGAATGATTATTTTTGTATATAATAGCAAAAGGAATTTCAAACGTTAATTTTATATTAAAACAGTTGTAACTTGTTGTACTATACATAGCTCTTTTTATAATTTTATTTCGCCTCATTATATACAAACATTAAAAAAACTTCGATGGTTAATATATACCCCCCCCCCCCCCCCAATGAGATTTAGCATTATCACAGTTGGAAAAGTACGCAATTATAAAACTGTGAGTTAAATAGTACGTTTAATTTAGGCTTGAATATAAGCATAAAAAATTACCCAATTTTGAAGAAATCATAAAAACAGCTCTAACGAAAATATTACAATACGAACGGAACAAAGATTCTTGTGAGTGACATAGGAAGTGTTATTTCATAAACCAAGGTGGTGCCCCCCAACGGCTCATTTTTAATATAAGGCCTGATGGCAAACTTACCGCATGGGAAAACTAGCCCCGGTTTCCCCTAATAACACCAACCACGGGGTCAAATAGGAACTTTTAAACATAAAAAAAATATCTTGAAACTTCCTTGGTAAATATCGTCCATTTTGTCCATTGAACTTAGAACTGTCACAGAAAATAAAAAAAATAATTCAATACAAATCATATCATTCATTAATAAACATTCAATACGAAATTCGAATACTTAAATTACCGATTATCTTGAAATTGAATCTTTTTCTTTGCTGATTAAATTCTAAAGTCCAATCGAGTGAATGATTTATAGCGTCACCTAACGGAGGAGTATAAGTATACAGAAAGTAAAAAATAATTCAATAAAAATCATCGCAACATTCATTACTAAACATTCATTCCATCTTCGAATTCCAAATACTCAAAGAATCGATTATAGTTAGAATCGAGTTTTTTTTTCCCTAGGCCGATTAAATGCTAACGTCGAATCGAGTGAATGATATATAGTGACACCTACCGGAGGAGTATAGCTCTCTCTCTCTATATATATTCTTCAACGAAGCAGAGCGAATGGATTTAGTAAGAGTTTATCTTAGGGGAAACTTTTAACTCTTCTCGGGTTTTTTTCGCTCCTAGAGTGCAGTTTTGTGTACCTAGGTTTTTTTTTCCTTGAGAAAAAGTTTTTATGTAGTTTTAGCAGAGGGTGTGGGTGCTGTAAAAAAAAAGCTAGGCTCTTGAGGAAATCCACGTAGGCTAAATAAACATAACTTTATTCCGTGAAAAGAAAGGGAATTGCGTTTTGGTGGGGTTTGGATAATCCTCTTTCGATACATTTGTATCTGTACCTTAGAAGAAAAATGGTGTAGGACATAGGTTCTCCATCGACAAACTCCACTGAAAGCTTTTGATTTCCTACGTTTCGTGTCTCTTAAGGTAACAGGGAACAAAACGACCACTCAAAATATCGAATTTTCATTTAAACTTTCGTTACTGAATCTTGCATTTACGAAAAAACTTCTATGGTGCACATTTGAATATGGGGCAGGAGTGCCCAGGTTCCCAGGTTCGGGCTCGGGCTGCCAATATAACTGAAGAACTACAAATGTTCTGTGCAGCCGAAAAGTAAGACGGAAATTATAGAGGAAGTGAACGTTAAATTTTCTTCAAACTCCTGGCACCGTGTACGATCTTGCTCTTAGAATTTTCGCCTATTCAGTCGTCGCGTTGGCTCATCACTCGACTGAGAATCTAAATTAGAATGCGGGGCTGGGAAGCCCAGTCGGTTAGGCATTCGCCTAGCATGCGAAAGGTCCCAGGTTCGGGTCCGGGCATCGCAAAAATAACTGCCGACCTATAAACGGCCCGTGAGCCAAAAATGTCCGACGAATAATACCCCGTATAGAGGGAATGCACGTTAAAATACACTCCAAAGTCCCAACGATGCGTACGATGTCGCCCTTAACGGTTGCGTTGGGTGCCAACTCAGGTTTCGGCTCGTCACTTGACTGTGGTTCTAAAATAAGACGCCCGTCTCTAATAGCCCTCGTGTAGCTCTAGTGCGACGATAATTCAAACTAAACTAAACTAAATTAGAATGCACGTCACCAACATCGCTCGTATAGCAGTAATAGTTATCGACTCTCTCTCTACCATTTTTAATTTCATGTAACTAATTCGTCCTACATAATTTAATCAAGATTGCCTCCGTTTGTCTTACACTCTATTATTTAGATAAACCTATCCAGATAGCTCCATTTTCGCTTGGAAAATTTCCTTGCCAATCGTTATTTATGAGTTAATATTAACCCACACTCGTTTTAAATCGTTTTGTTAAGTACCTCTGTTAGTGTTGAATATTATAGATAATTTATTAATCCTTATGTTGCTATATCAATAGCTATTAAGCTGTAACTAATGCACATAAATAAGTAAAACAAATCTGTGGAATCAAAGATTTTACCCGAGTAAGTAATAAGATAATAGATAAAAATAAAACATTTTAATTATTATTTTAAAAAATAAAACAAAATATATTTTTATCGGACTCAAAAGGACAAAAAATACCACCAAACAAACAAATCAGCAAAGAAAAACGTTTAAAAAAACGAATCGATCATAAACTTAATCGTCCTGATCATAAAAATTCTTTTAATGGCCCATCACCAAGCAAAGTTAGAACTGAAATAGCCCCGGTAAAAAAAAATACGATTCACTCGGTAAAAGGCACAGAGTTTAAAAGAATATGGACATGCTTGGCGCGAAATAAAGTGAAGCCGTCCGAAAGTCGCCAAGCAACCCTAGTAAGGCCCAAATAAACCGCTCACTCAACGTTAGTTTAAATACTAATACAAAAATTGTCGACCAACAACAGGCCAGAGGCCAAGCAAGGTTGGTCCAAAATAAATATAATACTTCGCCAGTTTCCAATGACTATCAAGTTTCTTCTTAAACTCTTCTACTCTCTTCGAGTGCACAACATAATCTGGTAAAGCATTCCACTTCATTGACAACTCGATTGTAAAAGTAATGTTTTCTTACCTCCCTTCTAGAGCACGATTTATTTATATTCTGATCATGTCCTCTGGTCCGGCTATTTAAGGTAAAACCTAAGCCCTCCATGTCTCCCTGTTTTATGAACTTGAATAACTGTATTAAATCACCCCTAGCTCTCCTATTTTCCAGGGAATACATGTTTAAAGATCTTAATCTGTTATCATAATCAATACCACATAGACCCTTAATCATTTTTGTAGACCTATGCTGAACTTTTTCAAGCAACTCTATATCTTTTCTGAGGAAGGGAGACCAAAACTGAACAGCATATTCCAGCTTATACAGCATATTCAATGTAAAACGCTTCATTTTATTCCTTACAAAGAGGTTGATTAAAAATCAAAATATGACTTTGCGCAGTTGTACTGTATTTATACAATATGGTAGAAATTTCCTTCACAGGTATGAAAACTGCGTTTTAATTATAGTTTCACTAGAGCGCCAAAAAGCCGCCAAGTCAATGGAATAAGCCTATACAAACGCCACTTTAGAATAGCGCCAAATAATTTACCGAGAGCCTTTGTTTGGGCTTACTACAGAGCGATCGATGGCTTCACTTGGCAAACCAGTTTTTGTACTAGATATTGCCCGACAGCATCTCCATCTCCTTCTTAACTCTATGGGTAAAGGTGTTAATCGTAAAAAAATTCCGGAAATTCACTTTAGTTTTCCCTTTTTTTAGGGAAGTATGGTGACGTCACACGACAGATTCCGTGAACCGAAAGACACGAAGCAGACAAAATCGTGATGTCATAAAAATCTTCAATTACGTCATTACACAATAAAACTGGGCGTGGCCGGTCGTTTATTAATCATTGGTCAGCAGGAAGCGTGGTGAAAATACCTGGTTCTGTTTTAGGTTTTCACGCGATTTCGTGGTGATACTATAAGTTAGAGAATGTGATCGCGAAATTAATATGACGATTTCAATTGGTTTCGATTGGTTTGAGTTCTTGGAGGAATAGGAGAGTAAGTCGTACCAGAATACGGTATATCAGAGGATTCACAAAGAAAGCAACGTAGATTATTACCTCAAATAGTTTATTTGGTATTAATTTGTACCACCTGAGACTCTAGTACCACCAAATAAACTATTTGCGATAATAATTTACGTTGTTTCCCTCGTGAATCCTATCATGTTTCATGCGCAAAGTTGAAGATATTTTCTGAACAGAATACGGTAGTTATACCCAGTGTTAGAAAATAAACAAGTAGGTTTGTAACAGAATCTGTCACTCAGCCCGCTTCCACACAACATTTGTGTTAAACAAGAAAAAAGTCGCCAATCACAATATTAATTCTATTATAAACCTTTAAACGCTAAATTCGGCTAGATTCATTTATTTTATTTCGTAAATTCAAGAATTATTTCTTCAATAATTATTATCGTTTGCAAAAATTAATTTATATTTTTAAAAAAATGTAATATCCCTCTCTTTTGAATAGAACCAAAACATTTCATATAAACAACAAACAAAGAATCTCTTAGTGAAATATATTTGACGTCATTTCAAACAGATTGACGTCGCAAAAATTAATTTATTTTAATTTATTATTTCAAAGAATTAAAGTTTCTCGAATGATTGTTGCGAATGGCAATGGTGATTTAATTCTAATAAAAGGGGCTCCTTTTGCTTTTTAAATGAGCATTAAACTGTGCAGTTTTTTAAATAATTTAAGTACTTCGAATTCGAAATTTTTTTCTGAGATTTTCAATGTCTTCTCATTTCGATGCGCTGAATTTGTTGACTTATCACACTTGTCTGTAGCATTTGTAGTTTGGGCTATGAAAGTGGGTGACGGACGGTCTGAACGATTATAATACCTTCCACGTTTTACGTTATAAACGTAATGTGGAAGCGATTAACTTTGGGAGCAATCTGTGTTTACTAACTTATAAAACTAGATACAAATCCACATAACTGGGAGAGCATTTGACAACAAATATTCATTTTAAAAAATGCTATTTTTGTGTAATTTATTCACAAATTCCGGATGTCTACAATGACACATTTTTATTTTAAGATTTCAGTAGTTGTGGCTCATAGAATCACCGGCATTTCGCAATTCCAAGATATCTTTCCAATTTACGTTCGCTGAAGATTGAAGAAGTTCCTGGATATTGCGACTGTCGAAGTTTAAATTTTTTGGCCTGCGGATATTTTGCGATTTAGAATCGATTACAGAATCTTGCTTTATGTTATCCTCTTATACTGCAATACTTTGAATTATGTGCACAAAAATACTCTTTCAATTTAATTCCAAGTTATTCACTTGTACTACGAATTATTATATATATATATATATATATATATATTATATATATATATATATATATATTTAAATATAATATATATATATTTATAGATTATATTTGTATATAATCACATTTTGCATTAAAATATTATATATATTAGTGTGAATGTATATGATTAGTATAGTTCTATATATATGTATATAGTTATTATATTTTATTATTTAGGTTATATTATATTTGTACGCATTATAAATGAAAGAATACTTTTTGATAAATTATTTTAATATGCGTATTCTTAAGACAAGATAAGCAAACAATAAATAATCTTTATTATTTTTCCAAATTAAATTTCACTTAAATATAATCTTTTGATTTAATCTTGAAATAAGTAAGAAATAACTTTTAAGTAATCCTAATAGCATAAAGTTAAAATAATAAAATACAAATTGAATTAGAACATTTATATCTATATTTTTTTATGCAATCATAATATAAAGAACGATAATAATTTTTACACTTGATGTAATTATTTCTGAAATAGTACTTTATAATTAAGGCTTTATCAATTTTTTTTATAGGTATATTAATACTCATCTTTTTTTATAATCAGCTCTATAATGGCAAGAAACTTTGAAATTTTACTATGCGATTCTAACACAGAGCATACGAACAAGAGAGAATTATATTTTCCAGAGAAATTCATAAACTCTTTATTAATTAAAGTGGAAACTTTAGTAATGCTACTAGCAAATGTTAAAATAATACTATGAATAACGACACTTATATCAATATTTTATGCATCAAAAAGAACGTAATTACATGATGTATATTCAATCTTCTATAGCCTACCATTTTTTATCACGGTTATCTCAATACTCCACGTTTCTTTTCACACGCTCCCATGGATCTGCAATAAGCAGCATCCTCAATGTATCTCTTTACTTATCGAGAACAAAAACTCTCTGAAAAAAAAACCCTTTTTTTTTTCAAACAAATAATCTCATTTCTTCTCGATAAGAGACACACACACGATTTTCTATTTCTCTTTTTGCTTTCTATCTCTCTCGATGTGAAAAAGAGTTAAAAGGATATTAAACACCAAGTTAAGATGAAAAAAATAAGAAAATAAATAGAAATGGGGAGATATATATAAGGAGAGAGAGAAAAGAATTGGAACGAAAATACCACGCGGAACGGGAAATTTTTACCTTTGGAGTGCCGCGTGGATATTGGGGAAATATATTTACGTTAATTAAGAAAACTATGTGGATACAGTAGCTGTTACTTTTCGAATAGCCCATTAATTAGAGTCTACGGGCCTTCAGTTAAGTTGAATTTTGCACTAATACTTACAAGAGAAAATGTGGAGTCAGGTAGCTGTTACTTTTCGAATAGCCCATTATAGAGTCGCTTAGTATTATTTTGCACTAATACTTACAAGAGAAATGTGGATCAGGTAGCTGTTACTTTTCGAATAGCCCATTATAGAGTCGCTTAGTATTATTTTGCACTAATACTTACAAGAGAAATACGACTAATCATATTTTTGGTGAATTAGCAAATTAAACTTTTCACCGCCCGGGGCAATTTTGTCCTTTCGTGACCTCTAGGCCAATAGTGATGTACCGGGATTTCACTTGGCTATGTTCTTGATAAACGCGGGTGGCTTTATCTCAAAGGTTGTCATGTATATGTGTATGTAAGTTGAGCCGTTATTTAGCGACACTAGAAAATTCGAATCGTTTCGGTTCTAGTCTCATCGAAGAGGCCGTAGAAAATGGGACCTTATGAATGGGTGACGCTACACTCTTAAAACAAACGAGCGGTTTTAACTCAGTCTGAGTTAATTTTCACTCCTTTCCGTGCCGAAAATGCACTTCTCCTATAGGAGTGAATTTCAATCTTTTGTTTTAAGAGTGTATTATTGACTGTTTTAAAGAAGTAAAAATTGGATATTGTATTAGAAAATCGTTTTTGAACTGATATCAGTAGAAATCTTCTTATTGATTGGTTTGTTTCACGTGACGTAAAATCATTCCTGCTTTCATCCCTGGATTCCCTTGGTGGTTTCAGTGATTGGTATGAAACGGTAAGATCCACCCACTACAGTGATTAACCAATCAATACCTTATATTCATTCCTGTGGAACTGTTGCCACTCAAGACGCTAAACATGCCCGTTGGTTCATTTTCAAAATGTAAATAATTAGTAGCCATCACACAGCATGTATGGTGCTTGTGACCCTCGCTTGTTATACAGTCCCTGGACAAATTATTAGACGCACTGTATTTTTTTTAGTAATGATGAAAACTTACCAAAGAATGCCATAGCATTAAAAAAGATGTCGATATATGTATTAAGTATAGCAGATAGTATTTTCTATTCAATAGCTTAAGTTAAGGAACACAAATGTCCTTCTGAAGGTATTTTGTTCATCATTGATTGATACATGAAATCTTGCAGTGCGTCTAATAATTTGTCCATAGGGACTGTAGATTTGGCCTGGGTTTGAATCCCGGAGAAGGCATGAAAGTATATTTTGGAAAATAAGTCGATTTTTCGTTTGGAATGAAACTGTTTCTTGTTCCTGATAGAAGTCATTGTCTGTACAAAATAATGTATTCTCCTGGTTAGGTTAGTTTGAATTATCGTCGCACTAGAGCTACACGAGAGCTATTGGCGACGGGCGTCGTTATTTAGAACCACAGTCAAGTGTTGGTGTATTCTCCTGAGTGTAGTTGATAGTTTATAAAAATGTTTTGCTTGCGCATTCATATATAAATCCAAAAGAGGTAACCAACACGATTGTTATACAGTAGAAGTTTTATTTAGGAAAGGTAGACCTTTCCCCAAATGTTTGCTTAAGATTTATAACCTTATGAATTTTATACTAAATCCACACCTATATTTTTGCGAATATATAGATTGCTTTGTTCGCAACAAAAACGGAAAATTTAAGCTTTTCGCCAAATCCATAGCAAAGTATATTGAAATAAATTTATTTTAGCTTGAATTTTCAATGACAATACAGAATAAAAAAAACTCAACTTAAACACTGAAATAAAATGTCATTTTCATAACCTAGAAAAATTTACGAAACATATTTTTCTTGGAATTTAATTTGGGATAACCTTTATCAAATTTACGATCAAATATTATGCAACGAAATAAACTCAATTAATCGAGATGAATAGATGGTTTATTTTTTTCCATCTTACTGGAAAAAATAACCGGGTATCAAACCTCCGGGAAAAGTAGTTTAAATCATTAAAAAAAATGAATTGAATATATACACCGCTCAAAACAATTAGGGGAGCACTTTGCGTACTTATGTTAACCCTTTCAGTTTCAACTTCTTATTTTTTATTCTAAAATTTGTGAAATAGATTCATTATGCATCCAGAATGAAATGGTAAAAACAGGAGAAAAAATCCTTATTTTTTCAACTAAAATTTCAGGGGAAAAAATTGGAATCATAACTTTTGAATAAATTATAACAATACTTTTTCCAAAACTTTATTTGTTTAGAAAAGTTCAAATAAATTTTTAAACATCTAAAAATGCAAGCGTGAAGAATTTAGTGTCAATTTATTCATAAAAAATTTTGGGAGTGAATTTTATTTTACTATGTTTTTCATATTTTCATTTAATTAAAACAAACATAATTTAATTCTTCAAAAGATATTATTTTTCCATCTAACTTTAAATAAGTGCGAGCTGAACTTAGTGAGAAAAAAAAATCGCAAGCTGTTCATTCTAAATGGAATCATTGTGGTGAAAGGGTTTAAACCATGCGTTCCCCTAATTGTTTTGAGCAGTGTAGTTAACCTCGTTCAAAAATGGATTCAATGAAAGAAAAATACCCTTTCTACACTGAACCCAGTAAAAATCCCAAACTTGTCTTTATTCCACATCCGTATCGAGGGAGAAAAAACCAAACAAAAAATCCCCATCCTCCACAGCGAGTCGGGCAAAAAATCCCTAATCCTACCCACGTACGGCCAATACGCGAAAAAGATTGGATCTACTTAAAGCGTTTCCATAAGCTGGTGGTACCCTGTATCTTTTTTCCCTTTATTATTTCTATTATTATTATATTATTTCTTTTTCTTAGGGCTTGATGAGACTTAAGTCCCCTGTCTGTATGTCAGGTAGGACGATAGAATTAGGGGAAAAGGAACTCGGCGAGGGATAAATCTCGTATTTGAAGTTGGTTGTTTTTCTTATATCTTTATATGGTTTTTTTTGTGTGTGTGTCTATTAGTGTTACTTTGAGGGGTTTCTGTTTGTCTAGGAGGCGGTAATGTATGAATTGGGGTATGATGGGGTTTAATTGGGATTAGTTTGAAGGGTTTTAATTCGTCTTGGGGATTTGTTGAAAGTGGGGTATATGAAATGTTTGGAGAGATTTTTATCGAGGTGTATCAAAATGTAATTGTGAATTTAGAAATATTTTCACTATAAACCATCCTATATAAACAATAATTCTAATTAATATCGGGATATACAGCAAACCACTGAACCTTTAAATGTAACTTCGGAGTAAGCATATCTTACTAATAACTTTTAACTTGATATTTTTACTTTCAATTACATAATATGAAATACACTGCTCAAAACAATTAGGGGAGTGCATGGTTTAAATCCTCTCACCCCCAATGATTCCATTTTTAATCATCAGCTTGTGATTTTTTTTTTCTCACTAAGTTGAGCTCGCACTTATTTATCGTTAGATGGAGGAATCATGTCTTATGAAGAATGAAATAAAGTTTGTTTTAATTACATGAAAATATGAAAAACTTGGTAAAATAAAATTCACTCCCAAAAAATTTTATGAAATAAATTGACCCTAAATTCTTTACGCTTGCATTCTTAGATGTTTAAATATTGATTTTACCTTTTTTTTAGAAATAAAGTTTTGAAAAAATTGTTGTTATAATTTATTCAAAAGTTATGATTCCAATATTTCCCCTTAAATTTTGTAGTTAAAAAATTAAGATCCCCCCCTCCTGTATTTTAAAATTTCATCCTGGATGCATAATGAATCTATTTCACAAATTTTAGATTTTTAGAATACAAAATAAAAAGTTGGAACTGAAAGGGTTGTTGAAATTACCTTAAAAAGTATATAATTACTTTTGAAATGTATTGATTTATTGAGTGGTGCTGAAAGACGTGTAGTGTTACATACCCTTCTTTTTAACTTTCACACTACGTTTATAACGTAAAAAGTGGAAGGTATTATAATCGTTCAGTCCGTCTGTCTGTCCGTAGCCCAAACTACAAATGCTACGGACAAGTATGATACTTCAAAAATTTCAGCGCATCGAAATTAGTATACTTTGAAATTTTCAGAAAATAATTCGAATTCGAAGTACTTCAATTATGTAAAAAACTGCAAAATTTAATGCTCATTTAAAAAGCATAGGAAGCCATTTTTATTAGAATTAAATCACCATTGCCATTCGCAACAATCGCTCGAGAAACTTCTTTTAAACAATAAATTAAAAGAAATTTATTTTTGCGACATCAATCAGTTTGAAATGACGTCAAATGTATTTCACTAAGAGATTCTTTGTTTGTATGTTAATATTAAAATTTTTCGATTTATTTAAAAGAGAGGAATACTACATATTTATTCTTTGAAATATAAATCAATTTTTGCAAACGATAATAATTATTGCATAATTATTGAAGAAATATTTATTGAATTTAATTCTTTTTGACAAGAAATTAAAATAAATTTATTTTTGCGACATCGATCAGTTTGCAAGGACGTAAAATATATTTCACTACGTGATTCTTCTTATTTTGATATGAAATATTTTCATTCGATTTAAAAGCGAGAAATATTACATATTTATTCTTTAAAATATAGATTAATTTTTGCAAAAGGTAAGTAATAATTATTGACTTTTCGAAATAAAATTTAAATGAAACTAGCCAAATTTAGCATAAAATGTTTAATATAGAATTAATGCTGTGATTGGCGCCTTTTTACCTTTTAAACACAACTGTTGTGTGGAAGCGAGTTAAGTGACAGATTCTGTTACAAACCTACTTGTTTTATTTATACGTCAAGTCAGTGTTACAACTAATTAAAAAATTACTTAACGTAGCAGGTAGCAATAACTTATTATGAAACAAACCTTGTTGTCCGAATAAACAGTAATTAAAACCTTTTAATAGTTTTTCATTGTTATTTCCCTTCCTCGCAAGGCCATGAAGCTCTAATAGCAGCTGCAATATCGATGACCCGTTAAGAAAATAATTATGCTGGTAATCAACTTGACAAAATTCTTTTCGCAATCGTAAGTATCTGTATCCCAGGGCTACGCGAATGACTAAGACTTGGTTCTCAGTTCCAGGTTCATTACAGTGAGAGGAAATGGGCGTGGAAGTATAATTGACTTGCTCAAATTCTTGACTTTAAACGGATTTTAGCTTCCACACTACGTTTATAACGTAAAAAGTGGAAGGTATTATAATGGTTCAGTCCGTCTGTCACCCACTTTCACAAAAAGAACTGTAAGTCTCACAAAGAAGTGAGATACGTCATTTTGAAGCAAAAAATCAGACTAGGCTACGTCCGAAATTTCATTAAAAAAATTAAATTAGAAGTTTATTTAAAATTTAAAAAAACTAAACATTTAATCTACATTGACATAACATGCAAATTCCATTTTTATTCACTATTTTCACTGTTGCCATTTCGTTAAACCTACGAGAAACTTTATTTAAAATAAAAATAAACCTTTTGAAAGAATATTTATTTATGTGATGTAATTCGGTTTGGATTGTTGTAATATCACAATAGAGTTCTTTTGATGGTTCATTATATATGTATGAAGAAAGATTCATAGAGAATTCTAACTTTGCATAAAAAAATGGGCCAAGTTTCGCTTTTAGCTTCAATTACAAATGCTACCGACAAGTGTGATACGTCAAAAAATTCAGCGCAGCGAAATAAGAAGACATTGAAAATCTCAGGAAAAAAATCGAATTCGAAGTACTTCAATTATTTAAAAAAAACTGCAAAATGTAAAGCTCATTTAAAAAGCATAAGAAGCCATTTTTATTAAAATTAAATCACCATTGCCATTACCAACAATCACCCGAGAAACTTTAATTCTTTTACACAATAAATTAAAAGAAATTTATTTTTGCGACATCAACAAAAACCATCTTACCTATTGCGCGTCCATTTTTTGCGGAAATGATAAAACAAGTACATAGGTAATGCTTTTTCCCATTAAGGACTTCTTAGTGAATACCACATTAAAATCTTTATTTCCAAATAAAAACATTAACTTTAGGTTTTTCAAATACGTTTTTCGAATACTTAATTTGTCCAACTTGAATTGGAATAAATGACAAATAGAGAGTATTGTGATTGGGTGACAGAACGTTGGAATTTCCTGATTTATAAATGCAACATTTGCTTATTTAAGACAAAACTTGATGATTTCGTAATGTCAACATAATTTTACTTTAACGTGGGGCTGGGGAGCCCAGTCGGTTAAGCACTCGCCTAGCATGCGAAAGGTCCCAGGTTCTTGTCCGGGCATCGCCAAAATAACTGCCGACGTATAAACGGCCCGTGCAGACAAAAATGTCCGACGAATAATACCCCGTGTAGAGGTAGTGCACGTTAAATATGCTCCAAAGTCCCAACGCTGCGTACGATGTCTTCCTTAACGGTTGCGTTGGGTGCCTTACTCAGGTGTCGGCTCGTCACTTGACTGTGGTTCTAAAAATACGACGCCCGTCGCCAATAGCGCTCGTGTAGCTCTAGTGCGACGATAATTCAAACTAAAACTAAACTTTAATGTGTTTCATGTTTATAAACATGGTGATATTAATAACCATAGGAGACAAATAAATATGCATAGATATTACTTAACAAAACAGCAAAGCAAATGCAGAACATTTTATAATACAATTCATTTAAAAGGGTATATAGTTGCAAAACTCACATCCTCCAAAGCATAACTAAGATATAGGGGCCGGTCCTTTCATTGGCGACAATTCATCGTGGTAAATTCAATCGGAGAAATCGCCAATGAACAGACCGGTCCCTATATCTCGGTTATACTTTGAAGAATATGAGTTTTGCGATACACCCTTCATTAAATAGTATTTTATAATGTTGGCACATTTAAAGTAAAATGCAATATGGACATTCGCCATTGGTGTGCACTTTTGGTGTAGTGGATGGTTCATAAAAATATCCAGATCTAGTTATTCCAGGTTTAAAAAACACTTTGTGAAGACAGAACATGTCGGATCGCTGCAATTAAATATGTAAATGTTAGTACTTTTATAAAACAAAAGCCTCTTTCACTCCACATCCTTTCCACGAGCCGAACATGCACTCAGTGGAACATCAAATAAATCCCGCCAAGGACTTCATTTGGCGCAACCTTGGCAAGGTCAACAGATTATGGCTGCAGCTGGAAGTCAATAGGCCGTTTGGCGGAAAAATAATCGCATCGTGTAATGAAAACGATGTTGTTTCAACGAAATGAAATACAGCAGTCAAAAATATCATCTTTGTGTATAAAAAAACCTTTCTTGATAAGAAGGTTTTTTTTAAGAGAAGATATTTGGTTTTGGCCGTGTTGGATGCTCGCCAAAAGTCGTGCCAACACGTTGGAGCTGTCATCGGGCAGATTAAACCGCGCACGTGTGTGTGTGTGTGTAAAGGGCTTATTATTGATATGCTGCTTTTTGGGTGATAAGATATTACTCGAACAGACTGAAATAACATTGCATTTCCGCGTTTGGTGGATGAAAATACGTAATTATGCAATAATTATACCAATAGAGTAAACTTCTTACATTTTTTTTAGTTAGTACAAAACAAGTATTTTTGTAACATAATCTGTCACTTAACCCGCTTCCACACAACAGCCAACAGGTTCTTTGTTTAACAGGTAAAAAGGCGACAAACACAGCATTGATATTCTATATTAAATATTTACATGCTAAATTTGGTTAGTTTCATTTATTTTATTTCGAAAATTCAATAATTATTACTTATCGTTTGCAAAAATTAGTTTATATTTCAAAGAATAAATATGTAATATAGTCTTCGCTTTTAAATAGAATGAAAACATTTCATATCAACGTACAAAGAATCTCGTAGTGAAATATATTTGACGTCATTTCAAACTGATCGATGTCGCAAAAATAAATTTATTTTAATTTATTGTCTAAAAGAATTAAAGTTTCTCGAGCGATTGTTGCGAATGGTAATTTAATTCTAATAAAAATGGATTCCTATGTTTTTTAAAAGAGCATACACTTTTGCAGTTTTTTAAATAATTGAAGTACTTCGAATTCGCATTCTTTTCTGAAATTTTCAATGTATTCTAATTTCGAAGCGCTGAATTTTTTGACGTATCACACTTGTCTGTAGCATTTGTAGTTCGGGATATGAAAGTGGGTGACGGACAGACGGACAGACAGACGGACTGAACGATTATAATACCTTCCACTTTTTACGTTATAAACGTAGTGTGGAAGCTAAAAATAGAGCTTAGTGATGTTTAAAACTTTGATTTTCTAAGGTAACGATCGTTATAGACCGTCACACTCGCATTACGTCACAAAAATATGAACGTATAGTGATAGCATATATATTTTTTTCCAAAGCAGCGTGTTAATTGGAACGGACATTACGATTACGGTACTTAGTAAACCCAGACTTTACTGCTTGTGATTGGGCTAGTAGCTGTAGTTCACTCTTGTAGTCCCGATCACGGCTTGAAGCTCTCATTTTATGTACACCAATCACGGCCTACTCAACTTACAAGTCTATAGAAGCTCTCCCACACACGAAAAGTTTGAAAAGTTTCCGAAGATGGAGAAACCTGGTCTCAAAATGTTCGGAACCACTCGTTCACGGCTGACTGTATTTTTAGGGTTCCGAGTGGTTCCGAACAGGTTATTTCAATCTCGGAACTCAAATTTTGCGTCCACGCACTTGTTTGCGATAGATCTTCTCTTTCCTTGTACGTTGAGTAAGCTGTGTATACTAGCTCAAACTGCAAACTGATATACAGTCCCTGGACAAATTATTAGACACACTGCAAGATTTCATGTATCGATCAATGATGAACAAAATACCTTTAGAAGGACATTTGCGTTCCTAAACTTAAGCTATTGAATAGAAAATACTATCTGCTATACTTAATACATATATCGACATATTTTTAGTGATATGGCATCCTTTGGTATGTTTTCATCATTACTAAAAATAATACAGTGCGTCTAATAATGTGTCCAGGGACTGTAGTTAGTTCACTATGATTTGTATTACTATTCAATCATTCTAAAAGTTTGCTGTCAATAAACTCCTATTTACGAGCTTATTTCGTAAATATTTCATATATAAGCATACAAATCTAAAAATTCTTCCATAATCACTTTTCTTCTTGCAAAACTTACGCAATCCAGGCCACTGCCTGTCAAAACACAACTTAGGCTCCCCTACTTTATGGAACAAAGTACGGGATAGAAATGCACAAAATTCTTCCATAATCGGTTTTCTTTCCTAAAATATCTTCTATATTCGGGTACATCCCTGGTTTTAGAACGAATCCTTAGAGGTAAAATACCGTTTTACATCCGCCCTTGACGCAAATGGGCATAAATTCAACTCCCAGAGTCCGTTCATAATATGAGGAATTCGGCGCACGTACCAACACTTTTGGGCTTTTTGAAGAGGGCACCTCTAATAAGATGCATATTTCCTATGTCTTCGTGGAGGGCTTTCGAAGATTTTTAAATTTTTGGAAGGAGATCTGAAGTGAAGAGAAGGCATGGGGAAGGAGAAAAAAAAGTATTTCTGAATGACTGTCCCACTATCATTACGGAAAGCATTTTTGAAATATAAACGTAGTAGTGGTTGGTACACTCTTAAAACAAACGAGCGGTTTTAACCAGTCTGAGTTAATTTCACTCATTTCCGTGCCGATATGCACTTCCCTATAGAGTGGATTTCACTCTTTTCGGATGGTAAAAGAATAAGAAAACAATCTACGTCCTACACGCTTAAAAGGAGCGATTAACTCAGTCTGAGTAATTTCCACTCCTCTCCGTGCCGAAATGCACTCTCCATAGGAGTGATTCACTCTTTGTTTAAGAGTGTAGACATATATTTCAGCTTGTGTGCTGGTCACAAAGACCCGCTTATAACCTGCGTCAAGAAGGACGGACACGATATACACACACATATAAGACAGATGCTGCCATCCATCGCCACCTCCACAATTTAGACATGTCCCTGAGGGCGAGGGAAATAGTCTCCAGGGACCTGTACCCGTATGGTAAACTGCGCAATGACCGACCACAGGACTTTCGGACCCAACAGATTTAACGAGCACGTACTCCGCATATACTCGGTGGGTCTTCAGTGGTACCGGGACTCGATCGCTGGACCTTCCGATCTCGAGACCGAGACGCTGACCACTAGGCTCCCCACAGTCCCTATAAACGTAGTCTACTACGAATTTAGCAGCCCACAACATTCTCGAAAAATAATCAAGATTGGTATATTTTTCTAAGAAATAGTATAGGAAACTATTTCACAAAATTTAAAATGGGGTGTATCTTAAAAATTTCCTTGTTTCTTCCTTATTCCTATCTTAACATGGCATCAAGCAAAAAGTTAATTATAATCTGTAAATGTATATTGCAATAAATATTTGTTCTACTCAATTAAAAAATTTACCTTTGATCAAGATAGGCAGTATGTAATAGTTTTCTATATAAATTAAAGACAGTATTTGTAATAAAAAATAAGCTGAATATATAAATTAATTCTCTGAGGGGGGCTTATTCACAGCACTGCAAAGTTACACTAACTTACACAATATTTCAGTTAAAAGTTACACCCACAAAGGTTTCCAAAATTCCAATCTTAATACTACTCTGATGTGTTCAATGTACATGCCAGACAAATATTATGGTAGGATCGGGGTTTTTACCTACCTTATCAGTACGGAAATTACTCAGGGCGGAATGGATAATTTGACATTTCTATTAACTGCGTGAATAAATTAATATACACAAACCACATCTAACATATATAGACTATACAGGGTGTCCGTAAAAGAATGACCGAGTTTCAAATTGTTAGAAAAAAATCCTCATCACGGATGGGCCCGAGTACACAGGGACAGACGTGCTCGTTAAATCTGTGGAGTCCAAAGTCCCGACGGCGTTAGCGTACGATGTCGCTCGAAGTTCCGTTGGGTGCCCGCTCAGGTGTCGACCTCGTCACTTGACCAGGGTTCTAAATTACGAGGCGTTATTGGCTGTGTTAAAGCTCCTGAAGGAGGCTAGAAATAGACAGCCGGAAACGATTACCTTACCTTACCTTCAAATTGTGACCTGACATCACGCCTTGTGATTTCTTCCTTTGGGGCTTCGTAAAAGATCGGGTCTGCGTTCCACCCCTACCCCACGATTTACTAACCTTGAAAGGTAGAATTGCACAGGCTGTTGCTTACACTACTGCGGACTTGCAGCATGGGAAGAATTGCATTTTCGTTTGGATGCGTGCAGTATCACTAAAGGCGCACACATTGAGCACTTATAGGAAAAACTAGGTTAGTTTTCCTTCAATGTAATGTATGATTTGTTATATTTAGTATAAAATAAACTCCTGTTATATACTATTAAAACTCGGACATTTTTTTACGAACACCCTGTATTATAACACAAGTCTTAGAAATAGACCCATACAAACTAACAGATCCATCAACGTTGTTTTAGAATTCAAAATAAAATATTCCTTTAAATTTCTCCAAACTTTCAATGTACACCAAATAGTGTCAAATAAAAGCAGCTGATACACATTCCCGACAAACATTACAGTAGGATCGGTTTTTTTTACCGACCTTATCAGTACGGAAATTGCTCAAGACGGAATAGAGTCGGAGGACCATTTGGAATATTTTCGTAGAATTCTATTTTAAATAAGGATGTTATACAGCTGGAATGTTTAAATAGATGTCACTGTCTGATAACAATATTGGGTCTACGTATAAGAGAAAATGCAAGGATATAGTAAAAAGTGGGCGAATTTATCTTATTACTGTACCTATATCAGAAATCTGAATATCTTCTACACTGTTAAAAATTTTGTGCTTGGTTTCACCATGATATTGGTTCCTAGTAGCTGCAACGGCTGTGTGGTGAAATGTTTCACCTTTTTTTCGGTGTTTGGTTGAACCATTTTTCTGGATTTGGAAACAAAAACATGAGAAATGGTTCAACCGAATACCAAAAATATGGTGGAACGTTTCACCATTCAGCCGTTGCAGCTACTAGGAACCAATATCATGGTGAAACCAAGCACATGCCACGAAATACTTTATATATATACTAGCTGTTATACCCGACGTTGCACGGGTAGAGGTGGAAAATAATTTAACAGTCAATTTAACTATTTTTTTTCTTTCATTTTAGTTACATAAGATATGAAGATTACCCAATAATTTTCCATTTAATTACCCAACTTGGATATAGTAATGATTAATATTAATTTCAAAAAATTCCAAAATGAAAAATACGCTATAAAATGCACTCATAAATGTCATCACAATTCCCTCATAAATACATAAAACCTTTTAGCTCATTTGGCGCGTTTTCGGAAATAATTTGGCGAGAAAATAGATATAGCTACAAACACACCCATTATACAGCTCTAACACAATGACCTTCGAACAACCGACCAGAATATAAATTATTTATAAAAGAAATTGCCCATTTGGCGAGTTTTAGTTAATAATTTGCCGAGTTTGGCAACGTATTTGGCGAAAAAATAAATACATAAAACACTAATATGCAGCTCTAGTGCGATGGCCTTTATTAACCATCATAGTTCAGTAATAGCTTACGATACAGTTATTGATTAAATATATATACATGCAGTCAACAGAAAAATCAATGAAAAAATCATCAAATAAACCCACAAAAAAATCGGGGAATGGAGACAGGCAGAATTACGTCACTTGAAACATGTCAAATATTTTTCAAATAATGAAATTAGTTTTTGAAGGTAATGGCAAAAGAATAAAATAAACATTTTCAATTTTAAATGTTTTCGTTAAAAGTTTTATTTAATTTTTTCAGCCGATGGCATCAGGAAAGTAAAAAAAAAAATAGGATTTGAGCCAAAGTGGTATAGTTTTTTCATAAAATTCGAATAAAAACGTTCGAAAACGATAAAAGGAATGATCTGATTTGAAAAATTCTTAGCCTATGTTTGTTCCGGAGATGAGCTGAATTTTTGTGCCAAATTTCGTGGCGATCTGTTGCGTGGTTCTTTAGATCTCGTGTCTTATACAAACAAACAAACGGAAGTTGCCTTTTATGTATATAGATATATATGTGTGTGTGTGTTCAAATTAAAAGTTTAAAGGTGAGCAACATAATACTTTCTTTTAAAAATATTATCTTCAGTTTGTAATATAATCTCCTAGAAAACTGAAAAAAAGAGTTATGTCATTCTCGTTCTGACGTTTTTAACAATTTATTCAAATAAATTTTGACCTTGATCCTTTAACAGTATAATCACTGGAGCATTTAAATTACTCACACTATGCTAATTCCATTGCCACCGTCGCTAATTAAAAGAAAACAAATAATCTTCCCTCGAATAAAACAAACAAAATTATCGTCTGCTCGAAACCGATAGCCACAACTTGTTCTTCCTAATTAAAAAGCCAGATATCCTGCTGGAACTTTTTTTTTTCTTTATCTAAAGTAGCTTTAAGAAGAAGAAACTTTTACTATGTCTCTCCCATCCCAATCGGAATCTTTTAGAATTCAAAGGGGCGAGAGAACAAACGATTTTTTTTTTCTTATTCCTTTTACGTTCGAATGTTCTGTTTGAAGAGAAAATCTTTACTCGGAGGGAAAAATTCTTCCCCGAGTTTTCCCTTTGATCTCGGCTCGGCGTGACGTCACAGATGAAAGCCTCTTTTCATAAGTGTAACAGAGGAATGCCATTGCACTAACGACGTTAAATAGAATATTTTCGCTTTAACGTCGAGAAAAAAAATACTTATTTCTAAAAGGGAAGAATTTAGGATTTTAAGTTGGAATCATTAATTAAAAAGGGTATTAAAATAATATTTTGACGAACGGAAATTAAATGAATTATTGGAAAAGACAAGAAGTTACTATTCAGAAGACATAAAATCAATGGTTATTATTTCAGTTTTTGCAACCTTTATAAAAGGATTTTTTAGAAGTGTGATATCAGTTTTTAACATGCGTTGTAAATTACTTTCTCTTTCTATATATACTCTACTGTGGTTGATTTGTCTGTTATGTAATAAGTTTAATTATTTATTACAATAATATGTTTAGTTTATTTGAATCGATGGGGGGATTTTTCTCGGCGTGACGTCACAGATGAAAGCCTCTTTTCATAAGTGTAACAGAGGAATGCCATTGCACTAACGACGTTAAATAGAATATTTTCGCTTTAACATCGGGAAAAAAAATACTTATTTCTAAAAGGGAAGAATTTAGGATTTTAAGTTGGAATCATTAATTAAAAAGGGTATTAAAATAATATTTTGACAAACGGAAATAGAATGAATTATTGGAAAAGACAAGAAGTTACTATTCAGAAGACATAAAGTCAATGGTTATTATTTTAGTTTTTGTAACCTTCATAAAATGATTTTTTAGATCTGTATTTGAACAAATTGTAAAAATTACTTTCACTCACTATATATATTCTACTGTGGTTCATTTGTTTATATTATTTCAGTTTAATTATTCATTACAACACTATGTTCAGTTTATTAGAATTGAAGAGTGAATTTTCATGGAAACTACTCCTTAAAAAGTGGTATTAAAATTCGAGATGTTGGTTAATGCCAGATGATAATTATAAAATTTTCAATTAACGTCTTCTAAATTCGATAATTTATTAGTTTCGTATTTGGCGTTTTTAAGAAAAGTTAAACTGAATTAAAATTTATCTTATGTGAAATGTATTAAGAATTAAATAATTTGCAAAAAATAACTTTATTCAATTGATGTTTATGTCTTAAAATTAAGATTTGGACGTCTTAAGGGGGGTCGGATGGGTGTTTGGGTCAAAAATTTCGATTTTCTGTTTTTCCTTTTTTTTATTCTGCTTATCCTGAGCTTTAATTTAAAACCAAGATTATCGATTTCTGTTTTGTGGTTTTCTTTTTATTAGCATTTTTGAGAAACTCTTAACTTCAGTTCTTACCTAAACCTTACTTTTCTTTTGCGTTTCCTGAAATATAAGGTTTTTCAACAGTTAGGAACATTTTTCTCAGGAACTATAAAAGATATCAACATATTTTGTCTTGTTATATCTTCCTCATTAATAGCTCTTTGATTTAAATCGAAGAATTTTAAATATATCTGCTCAAAAAAAATTATATAACTTTTAATCTGATATTTTTGTGTTTTTCATACAAATTTTAAAAAAATCACTGTAAAAGTATTTTTTAATATTTTAAAATATCCTCAGTTTAAATCAAAGAGCTATATGTAAGGAATAAACTATTAAAAAAATTTATAATGATATCTCATATAGTTCCTGAGAAAAATGTTCCTAAAGTTAGGTTAATTAACATGGGCGAGATAGAACCATCCGACTTTAACATACTATAGGTAGCCTGACCCGATTTTTTCCAGTGATTAATGATTCGGCATCATCATCAAAATGTCATAATTCATATTTACTTTGTTTTTATTTGAAAGAAACTATGCAAAAAATTAAGCATAGACTATTATCACAATTTTTATAACTGGAAGTTAAGATAGACCCGTACCTGAAGGCTTAATATTTATTTCTTAATATTTTCACTTAAAATTTTCAGCGTAGTTGAAAAATATGAATATTAGAACAACTAAGTTTTAAAAAAAATTATTTTTAAAATATATTTTAGTTTATGGACAAAAAAAGTTAACATTTTACCCCGATTTTTTCAAATATTTTTAGCCCTACTCCTCCCTTAATTTTATAGATTCAAGTCTAATTTGCTTTTTTACATCATTATACAAGTGTGTATAACAAAACAATGTTGAGACATTGCGAAAATAATAAAAACAATTTTCTGGCAAAATTAATTGTCAAGGACACTCAATATTTTGAGAAAAAGAACGCGTTTTCAAAGTAAAATGTGTTTTTTTTTTAAACTTAGACAATCATATTTCATAAAAAAAAACTCATCATTGGTTTGTTTACTACATCATATGGAATAACACAAAAGAACAATTAACTCAATAGAATGATTTTCCTCTGAGCCTTAGCGGTTCGAAGAAGGTGAAAAGCTCAGAAATATGCTTACGAGAAAAACACTGTTATAGATTTTAGTTGTTATTGAAAGTACTTATATACGTCATCTAAATTGTAAGAAAAACACATGAACAAAACTGCTAACGACTACAAAATTTGGACAACATATTCTTCAATATGTAAGGTATCATTTCTGATAATAATTTTTTTTTTCGACAATTTCAAATTATTTTTCGCTTTTCAAGGTACGGGTCTACCTTAAACGATAAATTGAACTGGTACTGCGAAATACAGTCTGATCAACCTACCTGAAATATGTATAAACGACGTTATCCTAACGTCTATTATACGGTCTAAATACAGTTTTGGTACTGTTCGTACTTTCGGAATACTAGTGTTTCTAAAACTCCTTTTCCACTAGTTTAGGCAACCCAAAACAACAAATACACGAAAAGGGTAAAAAGTCGTATATTCTCTACAGAAACGACAGCCGGGGTAATAACTGTAACCAAAACGACGCAGAAATTCGTTAATGATTCCACGAAACGGCCATAAATCCACGAAAAAAAGAACGAAACAAACATCACCTGGCAATAAATATTACTCAAAAACGAAACAGGACTGCACACCAAAAATTAAATGCATGAAAACAAAGCTCCGCGGATATGGCATGTAGGCACGCTCAAAGCGCATTTTCGTAAAAACGCATTTTTAAATCTTCAGTGAATCTCATTGAGGTTTGACAAAGCTGTAAGTTGTAGTGTAGTTGGGGAATGGGGATGGTGCATGTTAAAGGTGTCATGACACCACGGAAGTTGTAGGTTTTGTTGGATGCCGGTTTCGTAACTTGACAGACTCACTCTAGCAATATAGCGGATCGTATACCCGGTAGCAAAACCTACGTCAGTTGTCATCCTTATTTTAGATATGTGTTGTGTTGCTGAATGATAACGATAAAGTTCTAAATCAGCGTTGATGAATTATTACCACTCTGAGGGAAACAGACTTGTAAACTCGTCTCACCTAACTGAAATCCTCAAAGTGTTTTCACCAGTGAATAACTCAAAATCCTTTTTTTGAAATGTAAATTTTTAGTAAATTTAGTGGACTTTGGAGAAATGGCAGAGCCTTTTTAATAACTCAGTTTGCCTCAACAGAAAATAGAGAAGATTTTAACACTGAGAAATATAATTCGTTTCACGAGGGATCTGGCAACAGCTCCGCGGTCTTGTTTTCATTTTTCTCGAACTACTTTTGCCTTGGTATTCCAAATTGAAATTTCTAAGAAATTTTAGTTATTTTTTTAAAATTCCTACTTCTTTAAATGCAAGTTTTCCTTGATAAATGATTAAAACAACTAACAGCACAACAAGAAGTTGTAATTTAAAAAAAATAACAACTAAAATAACTTTCTTAAAAAATTAAATTTCGAATATCAACAAAAGTAATTCGAGAGAAATGAAAACAAGACCGCAGAACTGTTGCCAGATCCCACGGTTTCGAAATTAAATTACAATTTTATACAGTGAAAACAAGTTTAGACTTCAGCCCATTTGATTATCCTTCCTTTGAATATCCAATGCCAACGCAAAAGTTGTGAAAGAAGCCATATATTTATTCCAGCATAGATTTTAGATCGTTGCGTTGGTTCCCTTGCAGCACCCGTATAGTGCACGTATTTTCAACCATAAACCAAACTAATGGTTAGATAATTTGGTAAAAAAAATTCGTTATTAAGCGTGTTTCAGGGAACACCCAACGGATGAGTCAAAGTGTCAAGATTTTGGAAGGGGTAGATTTGACATTCACTAGTACCATATAGGCATGTGAAGAGAGAAGTATATTACAGAAAATATTATTGCAGAAAATATTATTTTATTCATCTTTACTCCGTCTGCTGTAAATTGCAAAGTATATTAGTGCTTTGTTTGTCCGTTTGTCATCAGCAACAGAAAACTGTAATAGTTTTTTTTTAAAAGCTTAAAATCAGACTAGATTTTATCGCACGTTTCATTTTAAAAATATATTCAAATAGGTAGTGAACAAATAACCCTTTAAAAACTTTTTTGAAAATTTAATGTGGGTGGAAGAAATTGAATAGATAGAGCAAAATTGGCCTTTTTAGAATAGGAAAAGTTCTTAAACACCAAATTTTAAATGTCGAAATCCCTGTGACATGAACGTGATTGTAAGTGGCATTTATTTTGATAATACTTATTTGTTTCCTACACATAACTTAATGATGTTTTTTAAAACAACGACAATTATCAATAACACAAATACCAAACTGAATTTCAACAAAAATGCTAGTACCACCTTTGTCAAACATTTTCAAAACGAATGTCCTTTTGTGAAGGACATTACAGGATTGAATACTATATTTTTTTTCCTATCTTCTCAGCGGAGATTTTATTTTATATTTAAAAACCTCGTGCCATTTCTTCGCTGTAACGACCGGGGGAAAATTACATGCTTTAAGTAAGGCGCAAGGAGGAGAAAGTATACTTTTATGCACATTTCGAGTAATAAACGCTGTTTTGTACCGCGATACAGGGGTATATATATACTTTTGAGTACTAAACAGACGGGGGGACAGTTCTAGGAAAACTGTTTTTCGGTGAGGTTTCGCTCTTTCATGTCTTGCTTTTATGTTTTCAGGAAAAATATATTGTTTTCGGAACGGATAGTTATCACGATATGAATGTTAAAAGAATGTTTCTGGTTTCGTAAAACTTTTTTTTTATTTTGAAGCATTTTCAGTGCCAGGTAAATATATGTTGGGAGTTATGTGTTTGAGAAATTTATGGGGTCATGACTTTATTTTAAAATAGTTAGGTTTTCCATGAATGCTTATGGAAAGGTTCATCAAAAAATTGAAACATCCAATGTAGGTCATAACATTATATTTCAAAATAAAAGTTAAGTTTTTTTTTAAAAAAATTTGACCAAAGAAAATAAAGAGTCTGAATTTGTATTACGCCATTTAAATTCTCTTTTAAATAGTTGGATACTATTATTCCTTTGCCAAATATTTTATTACAATTTTAGTTTAGATGCAAATATAATTATTCTTTTTTTAGCACATATTATGATTTACACTAATTTTGTAATGTTATAGTAAAAATAAAGGTTTTAATTCATTAAAAACATAAGGCATCAGTTTTTTTTTAAATATCTCTCATTAACGAATACGCCAACTTCTCCTATATTTTTAGCCTACTTTTCTTTTTTTAATTCGAAAGAATTAAAAAAATGAAAAAGTAGGTATTGACATGCGGTCGATGTCCGTCTGTCTGTCTGTCTGTCCGTCTGTCTGTCTGTCTGTCTGTCCGTACCCCCCTTCCAAAATCTGTTCTATCCATCGGATCTTAAAAATTCTTTTTTTGTTAGAAAGCTATGACCTCAGATACACAACTTTCATACTTTTTGTCCGTCTGTCTGTACGTCCGGACGGACATAAATCTACTATCTGTCGGCGAATTTCCCATTGAATTAGCATTGAAATTCAATTTTGAGTCATTTAAATCACTGTAGGTATTGAAATGCGGTTGATGTCCATCTGTCTGTCTGTTCGTATGTATGTATGTCTGTCTGTCTGTCCGTCTGTCCGTCTGTCTGTCTGTCCGTCTGTCCGTCTGTCTGTCTGTCTGTCTGTCCGTACCCCCCTTCCAAAATCGGTTCTATCCATCGGATCTTAATTTTTTTTTTGTTCGAAAGCTATGACCTCAGATACCCAACCTTCATACTTTTTGTCCGTCTGTCTGTACGTCCGGACGGACATAAATCTACTATCTGTCGGCGAATTTCCCATTGAATTAGCATTGAAATTCAATTTTGAGTCATTTAAATCACTGTAGGTATTGAAATGCGGTTGATGTCCATCTGTCTGTCTGTCTTTCCGTCTGTCTGTCCGTATCCCTCTTCCAAAATCGGTTCTATCCCTCGGATCTTAAAAATTCTTTTTTTGTTAGAAAGCTATGACCTCAGATACCCAACTTTCATACTTTTTGTCCGTCTGTCTGTACGTCCGGACGGCATAAATCTATCTTTCGGCGAATTTACCATTGAATTAGCATTGAAATTCAATTTTGAGTCATTTAAATCACTGTTGCCAAATCAACAATGGCATGAGAAACTTTATTTATTTAAACATATTTGAAGCAAAATAATATTTTCATGAATCAGTTTGGAATGACGTCATAAAATGTAGCACAATTTGATTCTTTGATTATTCATTATTTATCTACCAAGAAAGCGGCAAGGCATACTTTTGCATGCAATTATGCTTAGTTTAATTTACATTTCTTATTTTTTAATGCAGTTCGGAGTAGTTTCATTACTTTTGTTATTAATAAATATTTAATTATTCTTCGAACTACAAATAAATCACGAGCAGATGATAAATAATATTTAATTAATTTGCGAAAGAATATTAAGGAAAATAGTTGATTTTGGCTTTTAGAAGTTTAAATTATAGCTGGGTGCTGTGTTTCGATTTTTTTTCTAATGTGTATAAATCTAGTGTAGAAACGGCTGTTGATGATATTTACTTTAGGAACCTAGTTTTTTTTCCCGATTAGAACTTCAGTAAGTATTTAAGTAACAGGAAAGTAGGCTATTTTAGTTCTTTATGAACTTCTTGTTTAAACAATAATGTCTAAAAAAAGGTATGCTTATTGTTACTTTCAATTATCCAATCTGAAATATATAAGGTAATGAAAGTATTGCGATGGGGTTGAAAATTTGAATAGAGATTTTGTGTTTTCTACACAATTTGGAGGATGCTGATACTAAACGGGTGTTTTCCGAATATTGCCTCATCCAGTCAGTCTGTCTGAAATCACTCTACAAAGTAAAACTCGCCAAAGTAAAAGAAAACTCGCCAAAGTAAAAGAAAACTCGCCAAAGTAAAAGAAAACTCGCCAAAGTAAAAGAAAACTCGCCAAAGTAAAAGAAAACTCGCCAAAGTAAAAGAAAACTCGCCAAAGTAAAAGAAAACTCGCCAAAGTAAAAGAAAACTCGCCCAAAGTAAAAGAAAACTCGCCAAAGTAAAAGAAAACTCGCCAAAGTAAAAGAGAACTCGCCAAAGTAAAAGAGAACTCGCCCAAAGTAAAAGAGATTCGTGTCCTATATTTGGTACACGAGTTCCCAGTACCTGTCGAATGCGATAGTAAGGTTTATGAGAAATGTGCAAGTGGTAGAAGCTATAGAAGATTTTAGATTTTAAAGTTATTGAAATTACGGTATGGGGTACTTTCAAATGTGTGTTGATTTATTGAGTGATAATTGAAAGTCATGTAGTGTTACACACCCTTAGTTTGTATTTACAACCAATAAATTTGAAAACTTATAATTGCTTCAATAAATATGTTTTTAACTTTTTTTGTTATGGATTGTAATGAAGAAAAAAAAATTATCCTTGCGTATCAAACAAAAAAAGAAATACTAATGGATTCATTATCGACAAATTATTCATCGTCAACAAACTTTAATTAAAACATATTTTAAGCAATTATTTGTTTCCATCATTTTTCTTTCTCTTTTCACTGCATGTTCCGCTTTTCTGTGGACATTAATATTAAATTATTCCTTTTATGTAGTTACTCGTTTCATTCAAAGTGTTATGACAAAGAACATACGTATTCCTAGTTTGTTTACGTCTCTGTATCTAACTCTCTTATGGCTTACTAATTACCTATATCACATACTGTAACATGTGACTTTTCATTTACATATATTAATACGAACAATAACCTGTAACAAAAGCTAAAAAAACATCGTTACTTAGGCATGTTTATTTAGCATATTATTTAAATTATGTACACATTTATAACCAAAGGATTTGCCTGTTTTAATTACATCTTACAATATAAAAGAATAATTAAATTGAAAGGTTTGTATGAAGAACCTAATGCATTCATTCACTTTACTTATATGGGAACAAAAATGTGATATCTTCTTTATACTAAAACAATGGTATTTGAATAATTTACAGTTGTTTATTTTAAGTTTATCATTACATTATGATTCAACAAAATGAATTAATTACTGTTTTTAAACTTATGTATTGTGTAGTTACCTGCTTATGTATGAGTCAATTTGTGACTTAATCACTTACCACTTAATTATCATTTAAACATACATATAAAATATTATTTTAAATATCAACAGTTTGGCAACGGAACATAGTGTATATATCTTTCCTTTCTTTTTTTCTTCTTTAAACTTCTGAATTGCTTATACGGAAATAACGTCATGAAAACTTTGAAAATATTTCAATTAAATTGAGAATTTTTCTCCGTTGTGCTTAATACTGTTACTGTCCTAAATACTGTTAACTAAGACCAGTTGAATAAATTCTGTTGAATTAACTTTGAATTATTTTCCCAGATTCAACGATTCGTCGCTTTGATACTTCATCGAAAATGTTTGTTGAAGATGTACGTTTTCAATTCGATTGCTCAAGAATACCTAAACTTTATTTCGTTATTTTAAACACTAATTTTGTTAAGAAACTCAATGATTTTGATAAAACAAACTTTCGCATACACTGCACAATTTACCATAATAGTTCTCCATCGTTACTGATTAGTATAACGTGACATAACAATTTGCAGTAATCTAACTAAATTTCAATAAAAACAAGTAGGTTTGTTATAGAATCTGTCACTTAAACCGCTTCCACACAATATTTGTGCTCAACAAAAAAACGCGCCATTTATACACCTCAGAAAGAAATTCGCCAAACAGAGCCTTTAGCTAATAGTTTATTTCTAATTCAAACTTTTAAACGCCAAAATTAACTATTTTTATTAATCTTCTTTCGCAAATTAATAATTACTCATTATCGTTTGCTAAATTTGTTTGAAATTCGAAGAATAATGATGCAATATTTTTTAATAAATATATTTTAGTCGCCACAATTTCAAATGTTCATTAACTTTCTTTCGAAAAAGAGAAGAATAAATAATTAGTAAAATTGATTCTTTAAAAATAAAAGCGAACTTTTACATATTTTTTATTCAAAGTTAGAATTCTCTATGCATCTTCCCTCATACATATATAATGAACCATCGAAAGAACTCTATTGTGATATGACATCAATCCAAACTGAATCATATCACATAAATTAATATTTTTTCAAGAGTTTTATTTTTATTTTAAATAAAGTTTCTCGTACGTTTGACGAAATGGCAACAGTGAAAATATGGAGTGAAAATGGAATTTGCATGTTATTTCAATGTAGATTAAATTTTTAGTTATTTAAATTTTAAATTTATTTCTAATTTAAATTTTTTAATGAAATTTGGGATGTAACCTAGCCTGATTTTTTGCTTCAAGGTGACATATCCGACTTGTTTGTGCGACTTGCTATTCGTTTTGTGAAAGTGGGTGACAGACGGACGGCCGGACTGGACGATTACAATACCTTTCCCTTTTTACGTTATAAATTTAGTGTGGAAGCTAAAAGCTGAACATTTACTGAATGAATAACATAAATGATCAAACTCTGTGAAATAAAAAAAAATTATTTTAATTGTATAGCTTGAAATCATCAAACAAGTGAAGAAATTTTAGTTGACAATTTTCTCTCAGTTACTAAAAAATATATGGTTTCGTTAAAAAACGAGAATTATAACAAAAATTTTTATACAAATTTTATAAATTCATATCATCAAACAAGTGGAAAATTTTTTCTTTATTTAAAAAAAAATCTCAATCCCTAAAAATTGTTTCGTCAAAAACTAATATAATTTTTTTTTAATTTAGAGAACCAATTTTATAAAAGTTAAAACTTTTTCTTTTATGGCTGACGGATTAGTTACGACTTTACCAAACCCTAGCTGCAATTCCCTAACCATTTTCTTATTATTAATCACTTCTCTCAAATTAAAAGGCCTTCGAACAAAAAGAAACACTGTAATCCACATTATTTGTTCTGCAATTTTGGTAAAAGCTTTTTTTTAGCAACCTCCCCGAAGTTCCCCCTAAAACAAAAAAAACAAACAAAAAAAGTACAATATTCATTAAAACATACTTTCTTGGGAAGATGATGAAAAATTTCTAGTTAGCGAACGCGAGATTCCCTTTTTTTTTTTGTTTTTATAACTTTCTTGTTTTAGAAGAGCTACAAAATAACATATAAAAAGTAATTATTTTTATGCGGATAGTAGAAACTTTAATAACGCAGTTTTGAGTTTAAGGTAGGTTTTTTTTCTTTGTTTAGCATTTATTAATATTTTTAATTGGGTTTTTCGCGTAGTATGGAGAGCGAAAGTTTTTGAAGATTTACTTTAAGACTTGCTTTTTAGGAGAGCTTAATCAGTTGAGCTAATGACAACTTTAATTAATGACATTAAATTGATAATTATAATGGCTGCTTTCATTAAAATAAGTGTTTTTATTTTAATAATTTCATATTAAAATAAAAAATATATTAAAACGTTAGTTCCCTGAATCTTCATTAATTAAAATGTATTATTATTTCTCCGAGTCTTTTGAAAATTAGCGTACACAGTGGATTTATAACGATTTTTTTTTAAATTTCACATTTACTTTATAATAATTTATTAAAAACTTACTTTGGAATGTAGAGAAACAATTCCAAATACCTTTGCTATTTGAAAATATTTTTACTTTCAATTACCTAATGTTATATAAATTTAAGTCCCATTTTTTCGTTGTGACGGCATCACGCCTGAACGGCTGAAACGATTTCACTAATTCTTTTTTCGTTGTGTTTGTTATTGTCAGGAGAAGGTGGCTTAATGAATAAGTTATTCGAAATTCGAACTAAACGTGAGACGATTTCTCCATAGGAATAGCATTGTAATATTAGAATTGATACTTTTTATTTCAATTTAAAAAAAATTCAGCACGTTCAACGCGAACGAAAATTAAGTATAAGCACGTCAGAGCACGTGAGTTTAATTTGTAGGATTTTTATTTAAATACCATTATTTTATTTATTGAATTGAAATCTTGATTTTTTTTGCTTCCGAATTTAATTTAATTGATGTTTATAAATGGTAAGAAGTGAAGATATTGCCACAATGTATCATGGCAGTAAAGGCGATTACTATTCTAGATCAGATGTATACTTCTAAGAAATGTTAATTCCCTCTACGTATAGCATAAAAACTTTATGTTTATGAAACTGTCAATTTGGTACAGCTATGATATGGCCAATTGAATGTTGGCATTGGCGGCTTTTGGCGAAGTTAAAAATTTAGCGTAGGGTAGCTATTCCCATCCAGTGGGTTAGGGTTAGTTTGAATTATCGTCGCACTAGAGCTATACAAGAGGGATATTGGCCACGGGCGTCTTTATTTAGAACCACAGTCATGTGACGAGCCAACACCTGATTAGACACCCAATGCAACTTTTACATCGTACGCAACGCGGGGCCTTGAAAAATATTTAACGTGCACTCCCACCACATGGGGTATTATTCTTTGGACATTTTTGGCTGCATTTGCCAAGGATTGATGGTTTTTTCGATCAACTTTCAATTAGAATTCAATATTCATACACTGTTAAAAATTTTGTGCTTGGTTTCACCATGATATTGGTTCCTAGTAGCTGCAACGACTGAATGGTGAAACGTTCCACCATGTTTTTGGTATTCGGTTGAACCGAATACTAAAATGGTTCAAACAGGAAATGGTTCAGAAAAATGGTTCAACCAAACACCGAAAAAAAGGTGAAACATTTCACCATCCAGCCGTTGCAGCTACTAGGAACCAATATCATGGTGAAACCAAGCACAAAACTTTTAACAGTGTAGTAAAGACAAGACAACGTATGTCGGGTCAGCTAGTTAGCATATATGAAATATAAGGAAATTAAAGTATTGCGACGGGGGGGATAAAATACGAAAAGGAGATTTTGTGTTTTCTACACACTTTGGAGGATGCTGTTACTAAAAGGTTGTTTTTTCGGTTAAGGGGACGCGGTACCCAAAAAACTAAATCCAGTACTTTTATTGCTAGCATTCAAATTAAACTATTTTTACAAAGAACTAACATTCAATAAACATATACGAAAAAATAATAAATATTAAAACGTAAGTTTTTTTAAAAAATTAAAAAATTTTAACGTTTTTTCAAAATGCTACTCTTCCTACAATTTAAAGAATTTTGTAATGGATTTTTTTTCAAAATGTTCCCACAACATCTATTAATAAAAGTTAGTATGGATATTGAGCTATCAGTTAAATAAAAAAAGTTATGTAGCTTTATGTATAAAAATGGCTAAAAAATAAGATTTTTTGTAAATTTTCACCTTCAGCATTTTTTAAAAAAAAAATCTATTCACACTAGACCTTATCCCATACCAACTTTTGTTAAACGCACATGTTTCAACACAGGAAAAAAAATTGGAGCTCTACATTAATTTACCTAAAAGCCTTAGGGTTTTAACCATTCACAAGCTGAAAAAATTAAAATTTAAAAAATCAACATAAAATTTCAAAAACCACTTTACCAAACCACTATATCATTTTCAATAAACCTCCACCATTATAATAGAATCCTTCTTTTTTTGCAATATCCTTAGCTCACAACATTCGAGCATGTTTAATTATTTTCTGGGCAGCCCTAAATTTTGGGTAATGCGTCCCTTAAAAGGTCTTTTCGGTCTGAAGGTCGCTGACTCTAAAAACGAGGGGGGGGGGGGGTAGCATTAGTTTGTCTGACTGTCTCTCTGAAATAACTACATGTCGCACTAAAAGAGCTATGGACTTTGTAGGGAACGCTACTCGCGAGCCCTCTAAAAGAGAACAGCGAACTGAAGCGAAGAGAGTAGAACGAGAGATTTGACCGGGAAGCGTCGTGGGATATGGTCGTAAGACGATGAAGATGAAGCGTAAAACGCTTATTGTAAACAATTGAGTGAATTTGTGACGTAATTAAAAAACCATTTTAAATGCAGCTACACTCTTAAAACAAACGAGCGCTTTTAGCTCAGTCTGAGTTAATTTCCACTCCTTTCCGTGCCGAAAAATGCACTTCCCCTATAGGTGTGGATTTCACTCTTTCTGCGGAGTGGGTAAAAGAAATAAAAGAAAACAATCTACGTCATACACTCTTAAAACGAGCGGTTTTAACTCAGTCTGAGTCGGACACGTGGCAGAGACATCGGACACGTGACCTGCCTACAGACTTCAAATTTGTTAGACGATATTCCTAGTACCTATCGGACGGTATAATAACATTTTCGAGGAAACTTTAGCATGCGCAAAGGATAACTTCCCTAGAAAAATTTAAGTTTTAATTTATTTTGTAGGGGTATACAATTAACTTTAAATCTAGTGATCTATTAAGTGGTATTTGAAAGCCATGCAATGTTACACACTTCTAGTTTTATAATTGAAACTATTTGTTATAAATATTCAAAATTCCATTGAACTTAAAACAACTGAAAATTAACATATTTATGCTCTAACCGTTATTATCCAAAATTCGACAAAAGTACAACGATTACAAATTTGCAGATATTAGAATATTTTCGTTTTTGAAATTTCATCATTACTTTTAGCAAGATTAAACAATAGTTTGTCCATCATAAATGATTTTCCTAATGATCCTAAACCATAACAGGACACAACCATTATAGAAAACTATTCCATCTATCTTTTTTTCCCCCCTCTTTGGGAATACTAGATGTTTTTAGCAGAAAACAGTACAAAGAAAGTCTTCAGAACATAAAAATAAAGAAAAAAATATCCCCTTCTAAAATGAAGTGAAGTCGCAACAGGAAATGGCGACCCGAAAAGTAATTGGTTAATTAAGGGTTTCGTTCCATTCTACGGGGCCATCGTTTTTAACTCCACGGGTAACAGTGGGCTACTTCATAAAAGTAGGGGGTCTTTACTTGGAGATTTCGAATAAAGAAAATAACTTTAACAAGAAAATATTTGGACTTTAGTTGAAATTGCATGCAAAAAGTTCATTTCGTTTGTTCGTAGTGCTTAGAACTAGTTAATGAACAATGATTTAAAATTCGGACTCATTTGTATTTTCAATTCAGACGATATGTAAGTATTTTAAATAAAAACATTATTAATTTCGTCTTTGATAAATTCCTTACTATACTTTAAAGTACTATGGTAAAACATGTACCGTCAGTGCGGGTAACTTTGGTCCAAAATCATAGTTTTTTTTACAAAAGAAGAAAATTTTAACTACAAAACCGATTTAAACTCTTAAAATTCATTATGCATTCTAAGTATTGTACTTTTAGGAATAATTTCCAAGCATTTTTGTTAAATTTTATAAATTAATAAAAAAATTGGTGTTAGTTTAAAAAATGGGTAATCATAAAAGTAAGACTTCTTAAAAAATAGTTAAACAGAATACACTTTTACATACATTTTTGAAAGTACAAAGTTCCACAAAGAAATAGTTACATCTTGAACCAAAATTACCAGCATTCATCGGCAAAAGTTTCCCAGTGACCAATAATTAAATATAGCATAAAAGTATCCAACTTAGATTAAAACAAATGGTGTAATATTCATCCCTATATAAATAAAAGAATAGTATAGAGTGTTTTACTTAGCTATTTTCAATATTTTTTTAGGTGTTCCAGAGAAAAGTTTTTGTCATTAAATGCTTGTAAGAGTACAAATGTCATTTGTAGTATTGCAAAAATTAGAATGATTTTTTTTTACATGAAATGAAAGGCAATTTTTTCACCTTTCCAAAAATGTAAAACAATTTACAGCGGAATCCTTTTACTAAGAGAAATTAAGAAACGCGCGCGCGCGCGAATCTTTTTCCGACGCGTGGACCAAAGTTACCCTCCATGGCCAAAGATACCCGCTTCGACGGTATTACATAAATATTTGAATTATTAGCGGGCCAAAATTTAACAATTGTATCATTTATCAAATCATAGTATTCATTGTTCCCCATAGGTATGTTTTGAATTGTAAATAGATATTTTTGTATTTTTTTAAATGATTGAAATTGATTTTTTATGCGTAGTTATATCCATAGCAATGAAAAACCCTTTTTTTTTTAATCTTTTTTCAAGAATCTTATAAAATGTTGCTTTTAGATTTTCACAATTAATAATTTAACTATGCAAATTTTTATTTTCCAGAAGTAGCATTTATAACTCAGAATTTGTCGAAAAAAGAAAAGTATACTTTTCGATTTTTGATGATTTATATAGATTTAGCTATACTGTTTTTCGTCAAATACAAAGTTATTGTCATAAAAAAATACAAATTGCCCTGTATAGGGGGTAGGGGTAGGTACATATATATTCCGGCTTGTGTGCTTGATCAGAGACCCGCTTATGAAGCCTTCATCAAGTAAGACAGACACAGAAAGAATTTTTTACTGTCACAGACAAAGGAATATACACCTAGTGCGAAGCAGGGAATCGAACCCGTACCCGTTACAGCGCACAGACTGCTAGCGTAATGGTCCAAACCACTCGGCCATCCGGGCCCCTTGCCCTGTATAATAATAATACATTGCAGATAACTAGCAAACCAACGAGCTTAGCTTAGACCAAAACTATTTTTTTAAAGAAATTCTCATAACACCACATTATTTCAATCTAATGGATAACTATGGCAATTATCTTTGATAAACTTATTGCTTCAAGGAAAATCGATGTTTAAATTGAAACACATTAAAAATAACAAATACCTTTATTTATATTTAGACAGATTCTTCCAAAGAAATTTTCTTACCTAGAAAGGAGAAAATACAAAATATTAAAATGATGTTAGAATCTAACTTATATTTTTATAACATTGCACAATTTAACATCATTAAAAGTATCTTACACTACATGACTACACTGCTATCTTTATTATCTCAAAATGATTACCTTTAGTGAAATTTTTACCCTTGTTTATTTATTATTCAATCCTAAACTTAAATTAATGAAAGTTGTTTCCATTATGCGAAGAAGATTTGAGACAATAAATCACTATTTACGACCATTATGAATTTTTCTACGGACGTAAAATTCTCGAAAACAGAAAAATTTGTAAATAACTATGCTGCAAAGTTGTTAGGCTTCAAAAGATAACGCTTGCTTTACACAAAGATGTATTGGTTTGATATTGTTGCAATTGACATGAGTTTTAAATAGGTATTTATACGCGAATTCCCAAATATGAACCTTTTATTTACAATTTATCATCATTAAGGATATATGACAGTTATTGAAATGCATTTGTATTTAAATAAAGTGAAATTAAAATATAAAGGTATTTTTGTGTCATTTACACTTTTTATATATTTGTTAAATAACTTCAAATGACAATTATTGTCAATACAACTTCTTATCATCAAAATCTTAAAATATTTATTTTATTAAAAAGTACATGAAATATTTCAAAAATCTTTTTAAACATTTCTAGTTATTTTTTTATTCAATTTAAAAATAAATTGCTTTGTGATAAGTTTATTTCGTTATTTTGATTCGGAACTATTAAACATACCTTTTAATAAACAGAAAAAAAAATTATTTATGTATCCGTTTATCGGACAATTTAACAACTTTTTTCATTTACTGGCAATTTTTGTGCACTGAAACCTGTTTAACGGAAAACTATGGCTTTCATCGCATAACCAGTGTATACACTCTTAAAACAAACGGGCGGTTTTAACTCATCTGAGTTAATTTCCAGTCCTTTCCGGTGCCGAAAATGCACTTCCCCTATAGGAGTGGATTTCACTCTTTTCGCGGAGTGTGTAAAATAATAAAAGAAAACAATCTGCTTAACAAAAACGAGCGGTTTTAACTCATTGAGTTAATTTCCACTCCTTTCCGTGCCGAAAATGCACTTCCCCTATAGGAGTGGATTTCACTCTTTTTGCGGAGTGGGTAAAAGAAATAAAAGAAAACAATCTACGTCCTACACTCTTAAAACGAGCGGTTTTAACTCAGTCTGAGTTAATTTCCACTCTTTTCCGGTGCCGAAAATGCACTTCCCCTATAGGAGTGGATTTCACTCTTTTGTTTTAAGAGTGTAGTTGAAGGGTGTGGTTTTAAAACTAAAATTATCCAAAGCACAACAAAGATATAAGGTTTGGCCCGTTTATTGGCGATTTCGTCCATTTCAATTTACGGTTATTAAAAGCCGTAAATAAACGTGAAGGACCCGGCATCTATCCTACTTTGGAGAATGTGAAATTTGAAACTCCTTCAATTTATTTTTTACCAGGTTAAAAAAAAAAATTGGGAAAATTTGTTTTAAAAAAAAAAGACTTTCGCTAAAAGATTTGGAACTGAAGTTTCCAATTTCCCAATATCCAGGGTAACTATAAATACGAATCTTTACTAATAATAACAAAAAAAGTCAGAACTTTCAAAGGTTTTGAAGAGTTGGAAAACGCTTCTTTTCAATACCCGATACAGTTCAGTGTTCTAAAGGCCAATTTTTATTGGCCTTGCGCTAACTAAGCTTCTGACTATAGATAATGCCTGCCGCCATGCCTTTAGGGTTGTCATGACTTTGTTCAGATTAATAAAGTCGATATTTGAAGATCCTAGTTACACCTTTATCAAACCATATCGACCATCTAAATACTTAAAATGTTTCCATCCAAACCAATTTCGACATACTTAGTGGCAACAAGATTAACGACGTGATGCAGCTTCCCGCATTCACAAATATTAATCCGCGCAGAATGGAACGGTCACTTAAGGTATTTTTCGGCGGGAAAAATTCCACTGATGAACCATTAAACATTTTTAATAGAAAATCCCTCTTAAAAATGAAATCCCCCCTCCAATAATTTGCATATGAAAATGAATCTTACACACAAAAAAAGTGGTAAATTGCTTCGAGGTAATTCATTACTACGAACAACGGCTATGGAAAATCAGCCGCCATTTTGGGGATGATCGTCATAGAATAAAACAAAACTTTGACTGGGAACGTGTTTGTCTTAAAAGAACCAAGTGTCAATATATTATTTATAAATATAAATAAGATAAGAATTTATTAATATAAATTATATACTAAGTGGCATGAAAAATCCGGTTGTAAAGGTATTTTTCAAACAAGATGGCTTTAAGAAAAACTCGTAGAAATTATGTAAATATGTTTCAAATTAAAAACCCATCGAAATGAAATATTTTAGATATTATAAAAGATGATTAAATAAATATATCAAGGTAATATTTTTAAAAATTCATCTAAGAGATGTTTCGACAAAAAAAATGTAAGCCTTTTCCTACCACATGCAACGGTTTTTAACGTTTGCAACAATATTTTGACGTGCAAACGGTTTAATATTGACTTGTATTGAGAGATTAACGGTCGAACCCTTCAGCAGTTATAAAGGAACTTAATGCTTTGTTTTTGTTTATTTTTTTAAATCAAATCTCAAATCAGCATATATAGTCCTCCCAGCACTTCTTACCATCTATGACGTGTGTTTTAGACGAGTCCAAACTATCACTCGTAAAACGAAAAGGGGTACGGAAGATTTTGGTTTCAGCCAGAGTTACTTTATTTGGCGATTCATTGTTTTTGTAGGTGCATATTTCTTTAAAGTTTAGAAACAGTGTCTCAACTGAAGGGCAGTTCGAACTTGCATGGGTTCACTATTATTGCATAGCTATTCTTTAACTTATAGCGTTCCCCGAAGTGATACTGAATATGGTAAATAATACATAATACAGATGCAAATCTATTGACGATCAAGTCAAGATAGAAAAGAAATGCACGTGCAATTGATGACGACCTTCAGCAATTAACTATAATCATCCTTTCACTAATAACTTATGTGTCGCTTTAGTGTTCCACATTATTTCCAGCCAAACTAACCCAACAATCCCCAGGCTCGCCAAACACCATGGGATTGGCAACCCTGACTGCTTCAGGTTCTCTACCTTTTTACAAAGTGGACGCTTCCACAATCAAAATATTTAGAATGCTACGTTGTGGTAGGCGGACTATACCTTCATTTTATGGGAGGAAGGAATGTTATTCCGTTATAAGCAATACATATTCCACAACAAAATAAAGAGGTTTCGTCTATATGCCACTACTCTGTCATCATTCGATCTAAACAGATACCCCATGTCTAATATCTTCTGAAAAAAAAACTAGAATATGTGTTTCTCGTACAATTTCAATATTTATTACAACCCCTTAACCCCTAAACTGAAAGTAACTCCTGTTAGTGAGACCTTCCAAATGGTGAGACCTTCAATCCCAAACAGACAGTACATCCTCACCTCTTAGTACCTTTAAGCCAAACCCTCACCAATTCACCCCCTCCACCCCTAATTTGATTCGACCCCCTCCCCTTAATGAAATACCACTCTTCTCTGTGGGATATAAATCTAAAACAACGAAAAAAACCACGTATTGAACCTGTTAAATGCGGTGTAGTGGTGGAGATCGATGCCTCAACCGCCTTAGAACAAAGGAAAGAACCGCAAATACCTCTTGTGGGGGAAGGGGGGCATTTAAAACCCCTTTACACTAATACGCGCCCCTCCCCTATCCTTTAAACTCCAACTCTTGCTGTAGCTTGGTAGTTTTAATCCCACTAGGACTATGGGGATCAGAATCATCAACTTTTTATTTCTACTATTATCACTTGGTTACCATTTTATTTTGGTCATTTTTCTTGGTTGCCACTTTGTTTAGGCCATTTTACTTGGTTGTTACTTTGTTTTGGTCATGTTTTCCACCTAATGTTTGGTTGTTTGTCTTGGTTGCCTGTAATTTTACGTAGTTACCATTTTTTTCGGTAATTTTACTTGGTTTCCAATTTATTTGATAATTTTACATAGTTGCCTTTTTGATTTGGTCATTTTACTGGGTTGACATTTTGCTTAGTTGACATTGTTTTTGCTCTTTTGGTTGCCACAAAACTTTTTTCCCATTTCTTTGGTCGCCGTATCGTATTGGTCACTTGGTTACGAAATTGTTTAATTGTGTTTTCGTCACATAGTTTTGGCCATGCCATAAAGTGCCATGAATGCGCGATCATAGCTTGGTAACTTGGTTGCCAATTCGAGTTCATCACTTGTTCGACAAATGTTTTGATCACATGGTATGATTGTATAGTAATTTAACCCTTAACTGGACAGCACAAGGTATTTTAGAAAGCTAAAAACTTATAAAGCTAAACCTTATGCGATATCCTATAACAGTTTATCATCATACCTTTTACTTGCTTGCTCACATAACTAGGAAAACGGTGGTATTTTAGTTAGCGAATCACAAACTCCATTTAACTTTTATCAAAACTTTCTTAAGCACAAACTTAAAGATCTCATATCCTCAATCCTAATAGTGGTATCCTCATCTAATCCTCTTCTTGGAGCTCATTAGTACATTTTCTGTGCCCCCCGTAATTTATGAGCAGGGCATCTGTGCCAGCTCGAAAATTCGAATAGTAATCATCGGATTTTAGAACGATTGGAGGGTTCTCTCTCGTTCTCTTTCAATGAAAAGGAAATGGTAGGAGTTATAGTGGAAGATCCAGGATGGCTCTGTGGAACTGCCATTAGTTTCCAACTACCGGCGCGGACTCGAAAGATTTGAGTCGGTGTCAAACTGGTGTAAGTTGTACTGTTGTCGATGTTATAGAATAAAAGTAGTAACAACATAAAGGTCCACAGTTAGTAGAAATACACATTTAAGAGTGTTGGTGCAAGATTGCACCGGAATTCTGGAACTTTCTAGCTGACGCCATAAAAGTAGTAACAGCATAAAGGTCTACAGTTAGTAGAAATACACATTTAAGAATGTTGGTGCAAGATTGCACCGGAATTCTGGAACTTTCTAGCTGATGCCATAAAAGTAGTAACAACATAAAGGTCCGGTAAAACACAGTTAAAAATGTCGGTCGCAAGATTGCAGCCGGTAGATCATCTGAAAATTTTACTGCACATCTTGAACTTGTACACTTTAGAAGTAAAGTTACTTTTAAAAAATGTAAATTTTTCAAAAGTTCAGCATAGGAAGTATCTGATTCAGTTAGAATTTGCAAATTTAACAACTTACTTATAAGAAATAAATTAAGTGTTGGTGCAAGATTGCACCGGAATTCTGGAACTTTCTAGCTGATGCCATAAAAGTAGTAACAACATAAAGGTCCACAGTTAGTAGACATACACATTTAAGAATGTTGGTGCAAGATTGCACCGAAATTCTGGAATTTTCTAGCTGATGCCATAAAAGTAGCAACAGCATAAAGGTCCGGTTAGTAAAAAGTACACAGTTAAAAATGTCGGTGTTCACGTTCCAAATATTAATGGCAGCCAGAAGTTAGGATACCGGTCCAATCATGTACCAAATTTTTTTACAGTGCATAATAGCATTCAAAACTCTGTCATAACTCTGTTACAACTATAGAAGTAAAGTGTTTTATTTCTTTTGAAAAGCAGTTAGTCTCCTTCATCTAAGTTTTATCTAAAACGAGTTTAAGCATTTATTTTGAAGTGAAATATGAAAATTTAATTATGTTTTTATGGCAGTTTGCATTACATTTATCCACACATCCACTTATTTTAATATATGCACATGAACATATAAAATTAAGCTGTGTTGACTTGATGCTAAATGTTATAACCCTTTAAAAAAGTATTGAAAACTCTTACAATCAGTGCCACAGTTCTATTGTCAGAACAAGTTGTTACATTCAAAATTAGACACAGAAAGCTATGTGCATCCACTACATTTATACATAAGAGAAGCAGAAAATGCTTTTCATAATTTCTACCTCAACTTGGCCAACAAACTTAGTACTTAAAGAATCTTCAGACTTAGTCCCATATCCCTCCAAAGGACACCATTTCGCAAGGCATTCATGGAAGGGGAAGCCATTAAGGTTGCCTTTGAAGAAGCAAGGTTGAATGTGGAAGGAAGGAAGTCACATATGTTATGATTAATATGCACGGTTGATGACGCTATTAAGGAACGGATGGTAGCTTTCGATAACTGTCCGCCATGGATCATGTAATCTGTATCTTTCTCTTAAGCGCGATATTCGAAACGGATCCGGCTAACTACTTTATTATGGCTTCTGCCTCCGAGTTGCAAACATTCTCGAATCATGGAACCTTTTATACTTGTGGAATAGGCAGCTTTGTGCTTGAAATTGATTATTAAGAGATACATGGAATGGCAGTGCTTTCATGACTACCGTATGTATTAAAGGCACACATTTGGGAAATAGTCTGAACCAGATTGTAATTGGAAAGGTCGCTAGATATACTAAGCGCAATTATAATTTGCACCATTATAGTTGGGTTGGCCATATAAGTAGATGTTAATAGAAGTAATTTTCAAATGCATAGCATCAAGGTCCAGATCGAATAGTATGATAGTGATGCGTTTGGATTAAATAGAATGCTTGATAATGACATTAGGTAATCAATAGCAGCTAAACATGATTGTTCTTTATATAAAGGAAGTTGTAAAATTACATCTTTGATATGTTAAACATATTCGAATAACTGTTTTATGTCTAATGTTGCTACTTGTGTAAACTATTGTGTAAAGCAAAGTATAGTGATTGTGTAGCAGTATAATTGAAAAGCTTATTGGAAGAACGTGCTAAATGACAAAAAGGTGAAAACGAGAAAATGAGCTTTTAAAGTTTATAGTTTGTCCTTAGATCTGTTGAAAACGGTACTTGCAACTCGAAAAAAAAAATGCTTTATGCTTATGGCTTCTGCCTCGAGTAGCTAACATTCTCGAATCATAGAACCTTTTATACTTGTGGAATAGGCAGCTTTGTGCTTGAAATTGATTGTTAAGAGGACACATGGAATGGACTGTGCTTTCATGACTTGCATCTGTATTAAAGGCACACATTAGGGGAATAGTTTGAACCAGAGTATAATTGGAAAGGTCGCTACAAGTACTAAGCTTTAAGTGCAATTATAATTTCGCATGGTTGGGTTGAGTATATAAATAGATATACTAATAGAATTTTCAAATGTATGACACCAAGGACACTTAGAAAGCTATGCTATGGTGATGATTTTGGATTATATATAGACATTATGATGAGCAGTATAATTGGAGAGGTTGGGTTGGGTAAATTATGGTTGGGTTGGGTATATAAGTAGATGTTAGTAGAAATTTTGATTTGTGTAGCTTCAAAGTCCAGATTGACTAGCATGATAGTGATGCGTTTGGATTAAATAGCATGCTTGGTAATGGCTTAGATTATTAATGGCAGCTAAACATGATTGTCGTAATTTTGCAACTTACATTTTATAAACATCTTTGATATTGTAAACATATTCGAATAACAGTTTTATGACTAGAGTTGCTACTGATTGTTACCATAGTTCGAGAGTGATTCTTCCAGGTGATTTGATCCATGTTCCGAGTGATTCTTAATTTATAGAGTTAGTGATTGTGGAGCAGTATAATTGAAGAGGTTTGTGTAAGATCTTGCTAAGTGACAAAAAGGCGGAAACGAGAAAATGAGCTTTAAAGTTTATAGTTTGTACTTATATCTGTTGAAAATGGTACTTGCAACTCGAAAAAAATGCTTTATGCTTATGGCTTCTGCCTCGAGTTGCAAACATTCTTGAATTGTGGAACCTTTTATACTTGTGGAATATAGCAGCTTTGTGCTTGAAATTGATTGTTAAGAGGACACATTGAATAGACTGTACTTACATGCATCTGTATTAAAGGCACACATTTGGGGAATAGTTTGACCAGAGTATAATTGGAGAGGTCGCTAGAAATACTAAGCTTTTAAGTGCAATTATAATTTGCACGTATTATAGTTGGTTGGGTAGGTAAATACATATTCATAGAAGTAATTTTCAAATGTATGGCATCAAGGCCAGGATCGACTAGTTTGATAGTGATGCGTTTGGATTAAATAGCGTGCTTGATAATGGCATTAGAGTTAAATCATTCCTAAGGAGAAGTGCATGTGGCATCGAAAGACTTGGAAATTCTCAGACTCGTTATACGCTGTTGTTTCAAGAACTTGTTTAACATTAGTTATCAATGGAGCTAAACAGATTGTCGTAATTTTGAAACTTCCATTATATAAACATCTTTAATATTTTAAACATATTCTAATATGTTTTATGGCTAATGTTGCTGCTGATTGTTATTGTATAAAACATAGTGATTGTGTAGCAGTATAATCTTTTTATATTTATTTTATAAACGTTAGCGCATTAAAAGGTGTTATTACTCATTCCATTACTTCATTCATAAAAGAAAATTATTATAAAAAATAACACATTCTTGTAATAAACATTCATTGAATGCCGATGTTGCAAACATTTTAACCCTCTGAAGGAAAACGAATTGGCTGAAGTGTAAACTTATTTTCACTGCATAAGAATAAAATTTAAATTTTAAATGGAAATATAATTTCTTTAATTTGTAAAAATTGATTTCTGTAGCTAATGATAAAAAATATCGCTTCCGTTTTTAAAATTTTAAATTTTTAGATTTAAAATTCTAATTCTTTTGTAAAATTCTAAAATTTTGTAAAATTTAAAATTTTGTAAAATTCTAAAATTTTGTAAAATTCTAAAATTTTGTAAAATTCTAAAATTTTGTAAAATTCTAAAATTTTGTAAAATTCTAAAGTTTTGTAAAATTCTAAAATTTATAATTTCTTAAAAAATATGTGTGTTTCTGGAAAACTTGACTGTCAGGTGATGGGTTTATATGTCTGTTTCCCCGTAGAGGATTCAGACCAATTTTCTAACTATTAATTCAATTTTTTTTTAACTAAATTAAATTTTAAATTTCACTGAATAAATGGCTCTGAAAAATTTTTGGGTTATAAAGGGGTAACTGGACAACACTATCTACCAAATCTAAACGGTCACGCATGCGCATGTTAATTTACTCCAACGCAAACTAAACACCGTGCGGAAATACGATATGTAATCACGACAAAAGTAATAAATAGCATCAAAAGAAGAAGTATTCGCGTTTATTCCGCAACGCTGGCGCATTTCGAAAAGGAAATAGAAAATTGACCTGAAAACGTCACACGTTTTTCTGGTTTGACATTGTTGTTCCTGTTATTTAACTCAATTTGCTTAAAATATGTTTAAAATTAAGAAATATATTGAAATATAACACACATGAGATTCATCTCAAAGAACAATTTACTTCGGTTCTGGCTAATGAATGTTTTGCTATATGAATCGCAGATTTAGGCAATTGCGGTCTTAAGGTTACCAAAGCGACATTAAATAGAATGGACTGCGAATCGGCAAATCTAAAAACGCCCCCGAATATCACGTGACTTGGTAATAAGTGCAATCAATGTACGTGGCCCAGGAGATTATTAGAATTTTTATAGAATGCTTTAATCATGAGGCTAATCCTTGAATTATAAGAGATAAAGCTTCTAAAAGTAAAGGATGAAAGAATAAAACTACAAAAAATGTCATCGAATTTCACCAAAACGTGCATATAACAAAAAAACCTCCATTTGGATTTTTTCCCATCGCAATGTTTCCTTTATTATATTGCACATTAGGTATTTAAATAAATATATTAAGATAAAATCAATATAAGTCTTTCAAACAACGTGGGGATTTGCCGAAAACGTCCTTGTGTAGGGGAAAAAAAGCGTTCACTACTTCTGCCTAATAAAAATAGAGATATACAAGAAATAACATCTTATTCTCATAAATGGTTTCTGAAATGTGCATCAACGAAATGTTCTTCATATCTAAATACCAGTTTTAAAAAAAATCATGAAAAGATCAAAAAAGAATTTTTTCTAAAAAGGTTCGAAATTTTTAGTGATTTGTTAAAATTATTCTCCACTTAATACAACTTTCAATGTGAATGCATTGAAAATATATACACTGAAGAGTCAAAATAACTGGTGTAGGCATACATCTGCGAGTTAAAGTGTATAAAACCAATCGAAGTTCGTCGCTATGTTCAGCAGCGTCTATGTGCTGCTATCATAGTGTGGGGTTGAGAAATGGCATTCCATATTCATGCATCTCCGAGGTGGAGATGAATTTTGGACTTTCACTTACGACAATTTCACGAGTGTACCACGAATATCGATAATCCAGTAAAACATCAAATCTACGACATAGCTTTGACCATAAAAACATCGTGCAAAGCCGGGTCCATTGACAACTAATAATTAAATGTGATAAACGTCTATGTCGATTCTATGTCGTACAAGTGTCGACTTGTTAACCATTTAATGAATATTCACCGATATGGGCTTCTGGAGCCGTATATATCACGTATCCGCAATATATCATGTTTAATGATTTTCGTCCGTCGTCGATGAACCGTTTTTGCATGATCTTTTTTAGGCCGCAGCTGTGTCGTAGTTTTAATGTTTTACTGGGTTATCGATATTCCTTGTACACTCGTGAAATTTTCGTAAGTGAAAATCCAAAATTCATCTTCACCTCGGAGATGCATGGATATGGAATTCCATTTCTCAACCCACGATACTTTCAAAATCCCTTCAATTTTCATAACCTGTCATGATAGGAGCACGTAGACGCTGCTGAACATAGCGACAGACTTCGATTGGTTTTACACACCTTTATTCGCAGATGTATGCCTATACCAGTTATTTTGGCTCTTCAGTGTTTATTAAAATTTTCACAAAATGATTATTTAAAAAAATGTCTTAAGCAAGTTCAATTTTGTTTGACATTCGCTTGCCATTTAATTTTTTTAGATAAATATACATTCATTTAATAGAGAAATTTAAATATTACGTATTAAGACATAGCGTGTGCTTTACTGAAAATTAAAAGGACTTCGAATTTTGCAGATTTTCATTTTTACTTTGAAATTTAGTCTGATATTCAACGTTGAGGCTAAGTGCTAAAAATGAATATGAATGCTGATAATAAGACAAACCATACTTGTCTACGTTATTTCTATTTTAATTCGTAAATATGAGTGAAAGACGGATGGACAAAGGTGGTCAGTTGGGATAATTTAATTTTGACAATAGTTCAATAAGAACCAGTGCAATTTGACTAGGGTAAAAAAATTTAGTTTATATTGTATCAAGGTATATTTTTTATTTCGAAACTAGCATTTAAAAATTATCTCAAAAACTAAAGTGGTCAAATTTACTTAAATGTAGTTTTAATTTCCCCAATTGACCCTGAGATGCCTTCTACATTGAAAATACTTGTAATGAGCTAAATAAAAGTACAAAAAACAATGAAAACTGCCTGCTTAGAGTAACGTAAACACCATTCGTCCTTGACCTTCATATGCTCCGGTCGGCATATGGAATGCGATAGTATATAAAATGTTTTGTTGTTTTTTGTTTAATGGCTGTATTTTCCGTTTTTACGCACTGGGGTTTTCTTTTTTTCTGTTTTTCTTTTCGTTTGTTATGTTTATGCTGCTGATGCGATCAAGTCAGTTCCGCATCACAAGCATTTGAAATGTGATTGCTAGTTTTTGTAGTTTTTGCCATGTTTTTGCAGATTTTTGGATGTTTTTTTCTGGGTTTCCAGGGATTGTAATTTTTTAAGAAAAGTATTGGTGTAAAGTGTTAATTGTGTGGTGTTTTGTTGAGTTTTGAACTCGAAAGGTCTTGGTTCAGTAATTTAAAAAAAAAAACTTTTTGAAATCGAAAGCGAAACAGTCTATCAGTAATGGACCATAATATCAGTTCGAACAGAGCGGAGCGTGGTTTTGTTTGTGGGAAAGAAGAGAATGCTTGACGTAACTGCGGGGTCACTGTAGGTGTGACCGTTATAGTTCAGACGAATTATCTACCGGGTGGTGTGTTTGTGGGGTTTAATACAACGGTTGACGGAACTGCGACGTCACTACACTCTTAAAACAAACGAGCGGTTTTAGCTCAGTCTGACTTCTGAGTTAATTTCCACTCCTTTTCGTGCCGAAAATGCACTTCCCCTATAGGAGTGGATTTCACTCTTTTTGCGGAGTGGGTAAAAGAAATAAAAGAAAACAATATACGTCCTACACTATTAAAACGAGCGGTTTTAACTCAGTCTTAGTTAATTTCCACTCCTTTCCGGTGATGAAAATGCACTTCCCCTATAGGAGTGGATTTCACTCTTTTGTTTTAAGACTGTATAGGAGTGACTGTTCCAGTTGTCCCTTTATAATATATATATTGGTAAAAGAATTTTTAAAATATAAAGCATATACTTAAAAATCGAATATTTCGAAATAACAAACAAAACCCACAAACTATATCTGTGAATTATTTAACGTCATTAGCATGTAAAAAAAGAATTTGTCATTTTACTGTAATTTTTTTCTTTAATTAAAAGAAAAAAAACATTAGCTAGGAGGTATGGAAATCTGGGTTGAAAATAGTGATCCACTAAATCTCATAAAAATGTAATTTACCCATTTACTTAAACTATTGTACGTTAGGATTGCTCCTGATAATATACATGGTTATGTTTATTATTATGAGTTGATAAATTTGTGTTTGCAATGTTAATTTTTGGAAATTTCAATGTTTAATTTGAAAAACTAGCGTCAAAGGATTTGACGAGCGTTGGCAAGTTGGCTGAATAATCCCAAAGTACCTATTTTATAACTAAATAAGTACACAACTCAAATTTAACTATACAAAATAACATTAAACCTCCAATCCCATTTCTTCAAATTTCCCCATACTAGCACTACATCGCCAAACCTGGCACTATTCAATAACCCCAAGATCAACCCACCTTAAAGGAAAAAAAACCCATCCCAGCAACCCTGATATTACTTAGAAACAAGCCAAAAAGACGACGGCGAAGAACCAAGACGGATTAGGGGTTTGAAAGACAGACAGACATGACAACCCCTCCTAAAGAACACACGGTGCAGTTTCCCGAGCCCATCCCACTTGCCATTTGTCAAACATAGTTGCCCCAAAGTCCCCAGTGGACACACCAAGAGCTTAATGTCTTCTAGCTTGTCTAGCTCCGGCCTGTAATGTTGGCTTTTCTGCAATGCGGGGAGTGTTTTTTTTTCACTGCTATGCTCGGAAGTGTGACAGGGAATGTTGTAGTTTAAGATACAGTATGCACTCTTTTAATCCGAAAGGGAATGGGGTGCCCAGTCGGTTGGTCGCTTTCCTTCTATGTGAAAGGTCCCAAGTTTGTGATTGCCAAAATAACCTTTAAACGGTATGTAAAGTCAAAAAGTAGAGTTCACGTGTAAAGAGAGTTCACGTTTAAGATTCTCGTTATAAAAGTTCGTAAATATGGTTGTTATAATGAAAAACTAAATATACAGCATTATGATCGGGTTATTTAAAAACACAAAGTCTTCCAGCTTGTCTAGCTCCGGCCCGTATTGTTGGCTTTTCTGCAATGCGGGGAGTGTTTTTTTTCACTGCCATGCTCGGAAGTGTGACAGGGAATGTTTTAGTTAAAGGATACAGTATGCCCTATCTTTAATCCGAAAGGGAATGGGGTGCCCAGTCGGTTGGTCGCTTTCCTTGTATGTGAAAGGTCCCAGGTTCGTGATTGCCGAAATAACTGCCAACCTTTAAACGGTATGTATAGTCAAAAAGTCCAATGAATAATACCCCGTGTAAAGAGAGTTCACGTTTAAGATTCTCGTTATTAAAGTCCGTAAGTATGCTTGTTATAATGAAAAACTAAATATACAGCATTATGATCGGGTTATTTAAAAACACAGTCTTCCAGCTTGTCTAGCTCCCGTATTGTTGGCTTTTCTGCAATGCGGGGAGTGTTTTTTTTCACTGCCATGCTTGGAAATGTGACAGGGAATGTTCTAGTTTATGGATACAGTATGCCCTATCTTTAATCCGAGGGGCTGAAGAGCCCAGTCGGTTAGGCACTCGCCTAGCATGCGAAAGGTCCCAGGTTCGGGTCCGGGCATCGCCAAAATAACTGCGACCTATAAACGGCCCGTGCATATACGTTATATACTGCCAAAACGTCCGAAGAAACCCCGACGTTGCGTATGATGTTGCCTTTAAAATGTTGCGTTGAGTGCCTATTCAGGTGTCAGCTCGTCACTTGACTGTGGTCCTAAATTACGACTCCCATGCGACGTTTATTCAACTCGTTCGGATTATAGATGGAAGGGGTTGGTTGGCTTTAAATAAAATCGCCCGAGCACAGTGACTTTGCGTCTGTTTCGAGAGTATGACCAAGCGCGAAAGTAGTGAAAAACAATCATTCGTTCTTCTTGACTTCGTTTCGTTGAAATTTAACCCCGGAATATTTGTCTCATTTCTTCGGACGCTGTAAATATATTATGCCTTTGGTGTGCTTTTCTTTATATTCCTTTGGTGTGCAAAAAGAACTATTGGATTATAGAGGCGTTCGGTTTAGTGAATGTGGGCTGTATTTGGCTGTTTTATGAAAATACTAGCAGTATGGTACCGCTTTGCTGGGAACCCGTTAACTTAATAGGAAATTTGTCGTAAAGAATATTGGGAATGGGGTTATCTGCTTCAATAAGATTGATTACCTAAGATTTGCCTAAAACAGTGGATGTCATCCTCAAAAAGATTCGAACATTAATGTACAAGAACTTCCGGGTGCACAATGTTTGCACTCCTTTCGTTTGGAGCCAAGATAAGAAGAATTTCAGATTTACCTACTTTAGACATCGGTTAAGTTAAAGAATTTAGTCATTATTTAACGGCTGTCTTACTGGATTTTCACATTTATTGACTTATGACGTCAAGCCCCTGTTTCGGCCCAGACCATGTGTTTTCAAGCCCTGTTATGGTCCCTCACTCTTAGGTGGATGACGTAGTTTTGAAAATATTATTATTAATTAAAAATAATTATCAAATATGAAAAAATAAGCCTCAGGTGCACACGTAGGTATTAAAGGGAATCTATATTAAAAATTTCAAATTTTTCCGGGCAGTGTAAGTAGGTCTTTCACGATCCACAGCCAAACAGACAGACTCTTTCTTTTATTATTATAGATTATGTATCCAACGTTATGGTCAGGTAATTCAAGGAGGCATGGAAGCATATGCATTTAACAGTAACAGAAGCTCTTAAACTTTTATATTTTCGCGTAATTTAATTCAAATAAAACTAATTTATCGAACTACTTTTACTTTTTGGTTAACTGTGATAACGGAAGTTAGGTATTAGCACGGTATATATGCATATTTTTTTTATCTTTGGATCTATTCTGCACACCATATAATTATTATATTAGAGGACTATATTTTTGCTTGAAAATGTGTGCCATGACCCGTGACACAAGTCATCAAAATAATATAGCATATTTCTTAGTAGAAAAAAAATTCAATTGCAAAGTGTGAACATTATTTATTGCAAACCCTGTACTGTTGTGTTTTCCACCACGCGCGAACTGTTTACTTCCCGCTGCTGCAGTTAAGAGTATGGCAAAGAAAGTATCTACCAGGGCTCGCTACAGAATAATTGGTAGGGTTAAACTATCTATCTTTGTCGAATTTCATAAAATGAGTCGAACTTTAGAGGTTTAAAATTAGCGGTTTTCGCTGTTAAAATTTTTAGTAAAATCTGTTGTTTGATGATTAAATCGGTATATTATTATGATATATACCACTACGTCGGTTTGCTACAATGCCCACATATATCGGTATATACTACTATGACCTAAGTAGATTAATGTACTACTCGGAGAATTAATATACAGGGTGTCCGTAAAAAAATGCCCGAGTTTTAATGGTAATTACTGGAGTTTATTTTATACTAAATATAACAAATCATACATGACATTGAAGGAAAACTAACCTAGTTTTTCCTATAAGTGCTCAATGTGTGCGCCTTTAGTGATACGGCACACATCCAAACGAAAATGCAATTCTTCCCATGCAGCAAGTCCGGAGTAGTGGAAGCAACAGCCTGTGCAATTCTACCTCTCAAGGTTGGTAAATCGTGGGGTAGGCGTGGAACGTAGACCCGATCTTTTACGAAGCCCCAAAGGAAGAAATCACAAGGCGTGATGTCAGGTCACAATTTGAAACTCTGACATTCTTTTACGGACACCCTGTACTATTAAATTCTGGGACTAATTTTTTCAAGCTTTGATTCCTTTCACAAGCCAGAAAGGGACAAACATTCCGTCAAAACACAAACTCTCCATCTTAACAGGGTTAGTAACACGATTATTGCTTTGGGATTTTAATTTCTAATAGTTTTAACCCAATAAGGAAATGCAATGAAGACAAGTATAATACATAATCTATTCTTCACACTTAATTTAACGATGTCAGTCATCATTAGACTTCATGTATCTCTAGTGCGAAGTTACTTCAACCAAAACTTCTTAAAAAAAAGCTTTTAAAAACAGTGCGATAACTAAAATGATAACATGAATAACACGATGTCAGTCATCATTAGACTTCATGTATCTCTAGTGCGAAGTTACTTCAACCAAAAACTTTCTTTAAATAAAGCTTTTAAAAACAGGTGCGATGAACTAAAATACGATAACATGAATAACACGATGTCAGTCATCATTAGACTTCATGTATCTCTAGTGCGAAGTTACTTCAACCAAACCTTCTTTTAAAAAAAGCTTTTAAAAACAGTGCGATAACTAAAATGATAACATGAATAACACGATGTCGGTCATCATTAGACTTCATGTATCTCTAGTGCGAAGTTACTTCAACCAAAACTTCTTTAAAAAAAAGCTTTTAAAAACAGTGCGATAACTAAAATGCTAACATGAATAACACGATGTCAGTCACATTAGACTTCATGTATCTCTAGTGCGAAGTTACTTTCAACCAAACTTCTTTAAAAAAAGCTTTTAAAAACAGTGCGATAACTAAAATGATAACATGAATAACACGATGTCAGTCACCATTAGACTTCATGTATCTCTAGTGCGAAGTTATTCAACCAAAACTTCTTTAAAAAAAACCTTTTAAAAACAGTGCGATAACTAAAATGATAACATGAATAACACATGTCAGTCACATTAGACTTCATGTATCTCTAGTGCGAAGTTATTCAACCAAACTTCTTTAAAAAAAGCTTTTTAAAACAGTGCGATAACTAAAATGATAACATGAATAACACGATGTCAGTCACCATTAGACTTCATGTATCTCTAGTGCGAAGTTATTTCAACCAAACCTTCTTTTAAAAAAAGCTTTTAAAAACAGTGTGATGACTAAAACGATAACATGAATAACACAGTGAATAACAATTTGCATTTTCCGTTATTTTTTAATCATAAATTCCAGCCTAAAAACATTCCGAAATGACGCTTTGATGAAAATGCGACTTTAATTTGTTAATGTTACTTTTCCCTGAATTTAAAAGAAAACCAATCAAAAACTCATCATAAGAGGGAGAATATTTCGGTAGAAATATTTACTTTTTTAGTTATAGAAAATACAGGCTCGTGTATGGTTGTTTTTTAGAATCTATGGTGACCCTAATATTATGATTAGCGTAATTACCTTACAAAACTCGTCCAAAAAGTTTTTCGATTAGTTTCATTATAATGACTTATTATGCAGAGTTTATAACTTTTATTATCTGAAAAATATGGGTTTTAATAAAAATTACATGTACCCTTCTCATATTACTGTGTTTTATGTCGTTGATATTTATACAAATTATTTTCATGCTACTTTATTACTTGGGGAACAAACTAATGATAATATAAGCATTGTTTACGTAAAAACGATTTTTGAATCAGAGTTTGTTCATAAACGTAATTGCTAGGGGCAACCAAAAGTCACAGCGAACTCATAGTAATTGGCTTATTTCACCGCGTAATTTTCAACTTTTTACACTCGAATAATTGTGACAAGAAAAATAGCGAATCTCTATTGTTATCATTAGACATTTTTTTTCTTTACTTAACCAAATCAAGATTTTTCAGCTTCGGGCAGAAATTTTAATGATGTTCGCTTTTATACACACATTTGACTCAAAAAATCCCTTCTTTATGTTATCGTATTTTAGAGATATAATGTATGATATCTAAATGATTATTTTTTTTTGAAGATATAAAAGAAAAATCCGGTACAAAACCGGTTCCATTTTTCTCCTTGAGGGAAAATAATATTCTTCTGAAAGCTAATTTCAAAAAAAAATAATCTAAAGATGTTTATTTACCCCCTGAAAAATGTGCAGATAGGTAAAATTCTTTGTTCGGTGGGAAAAAGTGGAACCATTTAGGAAATGAGACGTGCGTTGCCACAACCTCGTCATTAAATGTGGTCGTAAGTTACGGTCCCGTGAACAATTTCTTTGTTGGATGTGGCATCAGCAGAGTGGAACAATCCGATTCGAACAAAGTAGTAACAGAATGTTACTTCGGAGAGGAAACCATGTTGTTGTCGTTACGACGATGAAAAAAAATCTTTATTATCCCGCAGGAATCTGGACGTTTGTGTAAAAATTATTTGCGAGTCTTCATTCAAAGGCGTGTTGGGCTAATAGATTGCGAGTCCCCCCCCCCCCCCTTTTTGCTTTTCTGCGGGCATTTATGGCGATCCCAATGTGGGATTGAATCGAACCGTTTATGCAACGGAAATGCAAGAAAGTGAGAGTTCATTTTATAAAGCGCTGTCCCTCCGTGTCCCTTAAAGGGGGCTTTTAAATAGAATCCTCGCTTTTAAATAGAATGAAAACATTTCATATCAACATACAAAAAATCTCGTAGTGAAATATATTTGACGTCATTTCAAACTGATCGATGTCGACAAAAATTAATTTATTTTAATTTAATGTCTAAAAGAAATAAAGTTTATCGAGCGATTGTTGCGAACGGCAATGGTGATTTAATTCTAATAAAAATGGCTTCTTATGCTTTTTAAATGAGCATTAAATTTTGCAGTTTTTTAAATAATTGAAGTACTTCGAATGCAAATTTTTTTCTGAGATTTCAATGTCTTCTAATTTCGAGATGCGCTGAATTTTTTGACATATCACACTTGTCTGTAGCATTTGTAGTTTAGGATATGAAAGTGGGTGACGGACAGACAGACGGACAGAACGATTATAATACATTCCACTTTTTACGTTATAAACGTAGTGTGGAAGCTAAAGTTAACATTTTCATCCGGAAATGATGGTATTAATGGTATTCACAAAGTCGTGAATGGTATAAGATAAACCAATCATTCTCCTAAATGAAATTTGATATAGTTCCCGCCACCCTTATTTGTTACACTTTAGGGATGGAAGACCGAAACCGGTTTTTTGCCCTCGGTTTTAATTGAAAAACCGGTTTTTTTATGAGGCCGGTCTAAACCGGAAACCGGTTTTCTGCGGGGAAAACCGTCTAAAAACCTGAAACCGTTTTTTTTCTGAAAAACCGCCATCCCTAACGTGTTCTAATTTGGTTGGCGGCTAGTATAGTGCGATCGGCATTGATCTCTCCTGCGTTCCGTTCAATGGAAGAGGAGTCACATCACAAGTTTTTCTGGGGAAATGCATGCAAGTGTGGAATGGCTTCCTTAATGGGAAATATGCAAATGCAAAGGATACAAGGCCATACTTTCTATATACAGGAAAAAGTTGGGTGTTTTTTAGCAATGAGAGATGGTGGTCTTAGGAGAGTATCTTTCACTTTTAAACTTTGTATAAGATAGGGGTGTGTTTTTGGTTGGATTGATGTGGTACTAGAGTACATAAGGGATGTCAGTGACTGGTCACGGAATTTTGACCCGCAGTCAAGTGACGAGGTCGGTATCTGACTATCCAGCACTTACCGCAACTTCAAAGTGTGACGTTTGTACATTGGAATACAACGGAGCAAGTACACTCTTAAAACAAACGAGTGATTTTTAACTCAGTCTGAGTTAATTTCCACTCCTTTCCGGTGCCGAAAATGCACTTCCCCTATAGGAGTGGATTTCGCTCTTTTGTTTTAAGAGTGTAGGATCTCATGTATAAGTTAAGAAAGAAAGCTTGTATTTTTCCGAGTTATTCTGTAGAGAAATTAAAAACAAAAGGCTTATACGTTTGCATGCTTTGCGCTTGTGGTTGGGCACATATGATAATTTTACTTCTGCCTAAATTGTGTACACTCTTAAAACAAAAGAGTGAAATCCACTCCTATAGGGGAAGTGCATTTTCGGCACCGGAAAGGACTGGAAATTAACTCAGATGAGTTAAAACCGCTCGTTTGTTTTAAGAGTGTATATAATGCCACAATAAATGCTTCAAAACATTACACTACACTCTTAAAACAAACGAGCGGTTTTAACTCAGTCTGAGTTAATTTCCACTCCTTTCCGGTGCCGAAAATGCACTTCTCCTATAGGAGTGAATTTCACTCTTTTTCGGAGTGGGTAAAAGAAATAAAAGAAAACAATCTGCGTCCTACACTCTTAAAACGAGCGGTTTTAACTCAGTCTGAGTTAATTTACGCTCCTTTCCGGTGCCTAAAATGCACTTCTCCTATAGGAGTGAATTTCACTCTTTTGTTTTAAGAGTGTATGATCAAGCTCCTGCATTTTAACTATGGTTTCTGCTGTGGAGTGGGATATTTTATTCAATAAAATGCGAGTCTACCCTGATGAAGAAAACATCCCTAGCGAAAAATTGGTATTCCACTGTCAGATGATAAAGACAGTACTCATTAAGTTGTTGGATCAGTAAAAAGATCGAACTAATTATTAGTTTTGAATGCTGCATATACGCTGTTGGTAAGAATTTTAAGCTTCTTTTGCGTCTCGCCTGATTAAATCCACGCATTGAATAACATTAAAATTAGGTATAATTAGGTAGGTGAGGGATACAGACGTATAAACCCGTCACCTGGTTGTCAGGTTTTCCAGCAACACGCATAATTTTTATAAATATATGAATTTAATAATTTTATTAAATTTTAAAATTTAAAGCATGAAAGAGCCATTTATAACCATCTACAACATAAATATAATATTTTAAAATTTTAACAAATTAAATTTTCAATTAGAAATTTTAATTTTAAAATCCTGCAGTGAAAACAAGTTTACCCTTTAGCCAATTTGCTTATCCCTCAGAGGGTTATCATAAAAGTAAAAATTGAATTTCAACTGCAAGCGTTATCAACATTACTAATTAAATTAATTTTTGCAACTCTATAATAAGACTACCATTACGAGTTTTTCTCTCTTCATACATTTTTTACTTATATAATCAAGATTTACAATTTTCATTATATACAACTTGAAAAAAACAACAAATCTGACTACAATACACGAAAAACAAGAAAACAGCCATCAAATACTTAACTCCCTCAAGACAAAATATCATTTCGATTTAGGTTAATAAAAATTTAAAATATATATATGGCAAGAACAACATTTATTTTCGCCATTTCTTCCAAGTCTAGAAAATGAAGAAATTATGCAGACGCTACTTAAGAAAGTTATTTTTCGCCATTAATTCAGTCATTTGCTGTGCCTTAATATACCCCCTCTTATACACTGTCTCTTGAAGCTTTTGCCCATGAATTTTAATGACCCGACCCTTCTCCCTAAGTAAATTAGTAAGAGACGCGTCGTTTTTGAAGAGTTATTGCTCTTAATATCCGTTTTTTTAATATAATTGTTTTAGCATTGTAGAAATATTCATCTTAAGAGTTTTAAAAAAAAATCAAGATATTTTACTAGTTACCAGAATTATTTAATGTATCCCAAATTTTTTTGCGGCATATTTTAATGTGCCCTGACCAAAAAGTATTTCTTAAAATTAAATTTAACTTATTTCTGCAATTTAAAAGTCATGCTTATTGTAATCTAAATATTCTATTTTTATCTAAAAGATATAAAAAATACAGTCAATTATTGTACTTTTGATTATTACAGGAAGCTAAAACTAATAAAAAAAATAATTGTGTTTGCCCTGACTGGGAAAGAGTGACTCCAGTGGTTTTCCCTAAACTAGACAGCAAATTAGAATATGCCTCGTAACTTGATAGGGATTACTATATCACAATAGACATTTAGGTCTAACTTCACTAACCAATACTCCAATGTTTTATAGATTTTTAGCCTACTTTTCTTTTTTTTAAATTCGAAAGAATTTGTCTAAAAATGAAAAAGTAGTATTGACATGCGGTCGAGTCCGTCCGTCCCCTTCCAAAATCGTTCTATCATCGGATCTTAAAAATCTTTTTTTGTAAAAAGCTATGACCTCAGAGAACAGAGACCAACTTCATATTTTTGTCCTGTCAGTACGTCCGGACGGACATAAATCCACTATCTGTCGGCGAATTTCCCATTGAATTAGCATTGAAATTCAATTTTGAGTCATTTAAATCACTGTTGTCAAATCAAAAATGGCGTGAGAAACTTTATTTATTTAAAAATATTTGAAGCAAAATAATTTGTTCATGAATCAGTTTGGAATGACGTCATAAAATGTAGCCTTTGATTGTTCATTAATTTTTTACTAAGAAAGCGGCAATGCATATTTTCTGCATACAATTATGCTTAGTTTTAATTTCATTTCTTATTTTTTAATGCAGTTTGTAGTAGTTTTATTACTTTTGTTATTAATAAATATTTAATTATTTTTCGAACTACAAATAAATCGAGCAGACGATAAATAATATTAAGTTAATTTGCGAAAGAATATTAAGGACAATAGTTGATTTCGGCTTTTAGAAGTTTAAATTATAGCTGGGATGCTGCGTTTAGCGATTTTTTTCTAATGTGTATAAATCTAGTGTAGAAACGGTTGCTGATATTTACTGTTGGGAACCTACAGTACCTGGACAAATTATTAGACGCACTGCAAGATTTCATGTAAAATATTAATTACCGGGTAATATTGTACCGATTTATTATTTAAAAGAATCTCCTGCATTTGAGGATGATGATTCCACATATAAATAATCTTATAATAAATAATTATAAATTAATTTTAATCATAATTATCTTAAAATAAATACAAATATGTAGTCTACAACAATTCTTTTAAATAAAAATCAATAATATTGTAGTTTAAATATACCATTATTGCATAAAAACTCTTAAGAAACATAAAATTACTAAAAAAAATACAGTGCGTCTAATAATTTGTCCAGGGACTGTAGTTGTTTCCCGATTAGAATTTCAGTAAGTATTTAAGTAACAGAAAAGTAGGCTATATTAGTTCCTTAAGAACTTCTTGTTACAAAACACTTTTGTAAAGCTAATGAATGTGGTTGTGCAACAGTTCGCTTGTATTTCTCTCAATACACTAGTTAGCTCGCGTGGGTTCACTTAGCATTTATTTCTACTAAGATTGCCTAGTAAATCAAATATTTATGAAAGAGTAGATGGGCACCTCATTAGTATGCTCTTCTAAACTTAACAATCTTTAACTGTTAAGGACATATTTTATTGTAATAGAAATTGGATTTTAAGTACTTCTTTATAATTGTTCAAAACTAATCTGAAAATAATATAAAGATTAACAATAAATAACTTTACACTCTTAAGACAAACGAGCGGTTTTAACTCAGTCTGAGTTAATTTCCACTCCTTTCCGTGTCGAAAATGCACTTCCCCTATGGGAGAGGATTTCACTCTTTTTGCGGAGTGGGTAAAAGAAATAAAAGAAAACAATCTACGTCCTACACTTTTAAAACGAGCGGTTTTAACTCAGTCTGAGTTAATTTCCACTCCTTTCCGGTGCCGAAAATGCACTTCCCCTATAGAAGTGGATTTCACTCTTTTGTTTTAAGAGTGTAGTTTAAAAATGAATTATATTTTTAATTGAAAAATGGTTTATTGCCAAGAAACTTACAGACGAAGTACGCATTTTGAACGTCTGCTACTAAACTCGATAATTAAAAATAACTCGTTAAAATACCAATATTTTCCTTGCTTTAACATCTCTCATGAAAGAGGAGCGTCCGTTTTTATTGGAATAGCTCCGCTATTAATAATTAGTCGTGCTCGTTAGGGAAGTGTACACAGGGATTCGTGTTTTTATCTTTGAAAAAAAAGACAAGAAAAATGTCAATTTGTTTTTTTTTTAATGCTAGAACAAACTGGAAGATTGATTAAATGTCCTTTTTGGTCATTCGTGCCGTGTGATTAAGGGTTAATTGGATTTTGTATTATTTTTTGAAGGCGTATGACAATTTATAAATATAGGATACATTTGAATTTTTCCCGACAAAGTATAAGAAGCGAAATTGCGTGATTTTTCTTGTTTAAAATGAAGATAAAGTGCATATCTAGAAGAAATTGTAGAGAGAGGATCTAAAAAGGAGCAAACAAATCTTTAGTTTGTCTGTCATTAGGCAAAGTGAAAATTTGTCAATGTGTGGAATTTCTGAATGGTCAGGAAAAATGTTAAATTGACTTGCTTATGTGAAAATACGAAAAAATTACAAACTTATATTATTATCATATTTACACATAATAATGTTATTACAGAAACATGCCATGATTCATGAAATTTACATTACATGGACTTGCTTATGTGCAAATAGGCTCTATAACCCCCCATTGTGTAATACATAGATGCGTTTTACGTTTTACCAATAAAATGTTTAATATCTAGCTTTGATTTATCACTGGGTGTCCATTCAAAACGTTCTACGTTATAATATTATTAATGGGATTTTTAAGGTAACTATTAATAAGTAAAAATATTTCTGTAAATCGCAACAAATGTTCTTGATTTTATTTTCGGTAATTTATTTTATACTTTAATATCTTAGTTTAAAACCTATTGGCAAATTATCTTAACCGTCACTCGAAAGGGGGTACTTTAGACCCCAGCACTGAATTTCCTTCAAATATCAATTTTACGTTCAAAACTTGCACAATTTTTACTTTAAAGCTATTTTCTAACATATTTAAGGTATTTATGGAGAAGTTTCGGTATCGGAATTATAATTATGATCCACATAATTTATCACTTCAGCGATCGTATCCACAATATCGCCAGTAAGGTCTTCATTTTCCAACAATTCATTAGACTCACTTTCGGAACAAGGAGGATAATTAATTGTCATATCATCATCATCCGTAGCATCACCAGCTTCTTCTGATTCGTTTGTTGATTTATCATCCGAAGAAACTTATGCTAACAATTTTCGCATACTTTCCGTCTCCTCATTGTAGGACAAGTAGCGTGACAATTTAAACTAGAATGAAGAACCGCGGGCACTCGCGTGGAGTCTTTCACACCCCAAAACCACAATTCTACTAAAACCGCTTTCGGAATGTGAAAGATAATCATTCCTTTCCTTAGTGGGTAACCTTAACTTTTGTTAGAAGTGCGAAAATAAATAGGTAGGGTAACCAAAACCGAATTATTATTTTTATTACTACTATATTTTTTACAGTATATATGATTACCAAACCCAAACAACACATACTTTCATCCCCCCACCAAAAGATATATGGAATTTTATCCCCGGCGTCTCCATTAGAGTCGGCTTCTTGTGCAGGCTCAAGTGACGCCCCTCTAAAAATCCCGCCCCATTACCTGTCAGGGACCTTGACAAGGCCTCGCACCACTGAGTGGTGAAAATAAGAAATGGTTGCCTTGCACCTGTTCTAAGGGCCAAGCACAGAAATACCGAATAGGTTCGTGAAGCCAGGGATTTTTTATCCTGCAATTTTTTTTTTTAAGGCATCCTACCTAGCAAGGGGCATTAAGGAGATCTGCATATAACATAATGCACTGCTCAAAACAATTAGGGGAGCACTTCGCGTACTTATGTTAACCCTCTCAGTTTCAACGTTTTATTTTTTATTCTAAAAATCTAAAATTTGTGAAATAGATTCATTATACATCCAGAACGATATGGTAAAAATTAGGGAAAAAATCTAAATTTTTTAAAATAAAATTTAAGGGCGGAAAAATTGGAATCATAATTTTTGAATAAATTATAACAATAATTTTGTCATAACTTTATTTGTTAAAAAGTTAAAATGAATTTTCAAACATCTAAGGATTAAGAATTTAGGGTCAATTTATTTCATAAAATTTTTTTTGGGAGTGAATTTTATTTTACTATGTTTTTTATATTTTCATTTAATTAAAACCAACATTATTTAATTCTTCAAAAGACATGATTCTTCCATCTAACGATAAATAAGTGCGAGCTCAACTTAATGAGAAAAAAAATCGCAAGCTGATGATTCCAAATGGAATCATTGGGGGTGAAATGGGTTTAAACCATGAATTCCCCTAATTCTTTTGAGCGGTGTATTTGCACATAATGATCTCATTCTATGAACATACCTAGATTCGTGACATATATCTCACATTTTAAACTTTGTTAATACCCATTCTAATGCCTAGGTGCGTTTTACCAATTAGACAGTTTAACTAAATAACGAAATTAACTTATATATAATATCGATCTTTTATTAAAACTTTAAAATATAGCTAAAATCTATATGCTATAACGTCTTAAGCACATGTTTACGAAGTGACGGAAATAACAGAATAGTATTTCGGTAACGAAGAGAAATTTTTCTGAATGTTACCGATCTGATATATAAACTTGTGCAATGCATTTTTTGTGTTTTATTGCATATTTTTGGTAAATATTTATTTTAAAAAAATGTAAATATTGGTAAAAGACATTAAAAAAGTAGTTTTCAATCTAAAGTACATGGTGGCTCAAAAGTAGGCTAACAGTTAATGCCGTAAGAACTTTGGGTTATTTAGAACAGGTATTTGACATAGCCGTGCTTAATTTTGTTGGTTTGCTAAATTAAGTCGTACTACAGCGTATCGGATCCAAAGAGTGGTGATTCGTAGACTTTGTTTGGTTTCGTTTCGAGATAGCTTCGGAATATTTATTTGATGCTCGAGGAATAAGCAACTAATGTCTCCAGAGTATGAAACTTTGAATCTCGCCATCTGCTACTTATCCGATAAAAGGATTAGTGTTGGTAGAAAATGTGTGCTTTTTTTCATAAGTACAAACAATTTCTGGGAATCTGAGCGAAGAGCACCGACGGTGGATCCTTAAGACCAACTGAAAGTGTGAAAATCCGAAGACAGTTCGTAGGATATGGGAAAATGAGTTTAATTTGTGTGCGCCGTTCTATCAAACGATTTTGCCGCATCAGAGGCAAGTTTGAGACCACGAGTTCCGTTGCCAATGTACCTAATTCTGGACGAACATAGACGACATTGACACAGGAAAATGATATGAATGCAGCCCTTATACATTCATAAACATAAAAAGAAGTCCACATCGGGAGCTGACAATCTCTAGAGCAACGTTACATCGCCTGATGGACCAGCTAAACCTTAAACCGTACCGCCAAAGACTGTTACGAGACCTTCTTGAGGACGATCTTGACCGTAAATTACAGTTCTGTGAGATAATGCACAATCAACTGACTTGAACAACCAGACCTGCTTTAGAATAACTGTTGTTGTATAAATAACTGTAGACTTAACTAACTGTTAGCCTACTTTTGGGCTACCCTGTATATTTGTTATGACAATATAAAACGAATAAGATAACTTTACAAAACAAGCATCGCTAATTGTGACACGTTACCGATCAGACTTTGGAAAATTTCAAAACCTTATCCATTGAGAAATAAACACGGAATGTTATGGTTTATTAGGATTTTAAGCAAAAAAAGTTATCACTAAGTAAGAAAAATAGTTTAACACGTTGAGCGCCACTCCGATATTGAAGGCAGTCCTCGTCAAGCCACGCGCGCAAATTAGCTCTAATATTGTAGGGCCATAACCAATGTCTCTTATCGCAATTTAAAGTTCTGTATCATGTTATACGCTGTCAGCCAGCGGTGGTTGAAGAGCACTCAGTCGCAAAAAATCAGTCGGGACTCGCATTAACCATTTTTCTAAATTTGACAGCGATTACGAAGTAGGAAATACCTAAAACAGAGAAACCCAGTTTCTATTCTAAATTTCCACTCAATTTCAAACATAACAGCCATTCCTGACAACTCCTATCCACCAATACCACCCCACGCAATCACACGTCTTTTGTCTCCCAAAGAAATGCGACGACCGGCTCCCGAGTTTGCCGTCTGCTGTCAAGACGCATTTCGCAAAATGTGTCATGGAATCGGGTCGTGAGGTCCTGAAACCCGATATGACGCCGTGACTTTTGTTTGAGTGGTGGGCTCAAACAATGGGAGGCACCGAATGGATGGACTCCTCATTGAAATGATAATAGTAGACGACAGATGATGGAAATTCAAATCGTGTTGGGTTTTATGGCTATAAGTTGGGTCGTATATTGTGGAGATATAATTTTAGAGTTTCGGTTTCTTTGATTTCGGTTTGTAGCGGACTCGGTAACTCATAGTCAACCAAAAGGATCCTCAAGGTAAAGATGGGTTACCTCGGCTTTTATACTACTGTTACAATTAACTAGAATACTGGTGGGAATTTGAAGTGCCATCTTCTGGTGATCTTTCTGTAGTTTATCTACATCACGTCCAGGTCACCAATGTTATTAACCTTATGTAACCCAATATCTCCCAAAAGGATCCCTAGATGTGAGTTATCTCAGCTTTAATACTAATTTAATAGTTGTTAACTGCAATCCTGGTTTGAATTTGCAGCGCCATCTTCTGTTGTCCACCTACTGTTGTCCGATATGAGGCACATCTGCTTTAGGTAGCATTTTGTGCTATATCCCAGACCCAAAAGTTTCCTTGGTCCATTCGTTCGGGTCGCCTACTTAAGTGATAAGGTCTTAGCAAACCATTGATGGTGTGGCTCTTTAGTATTTATGATACCTAGAGAATTTTGTCGAGTTACCCGATTTGACGCCGTGACTTTTGTTTGAATGGGCAAAGACAATGGGAGGCATCGAACGGCGGACTCTTCATTGATATGATAAATAATGGACGACAGATGATGGAAATTCAAATCGTGTTGGGTTTTATGGCTGGTAAGTTGGGTCGTATATAAGGGAGGTTATTGTGGAGATGTAATTTTAGAGTATCGGTTTGAGGCAAACCTATTTTATTATCTATGCATGAAATATTTGAAGCTAAAATAAGCAGTACGTCAAGGCGTCAATCTGCAACAAGCAGTACGTCAAGTTAAATCTAGCAGCGTGTCTCAGTTTACGATGGACCGGACAATGATGGCCAAATGTTTAAAGCTCAGTCCTTAAGTAACAAAATCCACGCATTTGAACGCCATGTATATAGTGACCTTCATTTTAAGCAAACGGGGTTATCGGTGTCCATTGAAATGTTATCCCTAAAAAAAGCATGCACGACTTCTATTTTAATTGATGTTTCACCAATGGGTCGACTATGTCCTTTTCCCTACTTAAGAATGAAAAATGGGTGACAGGCTTGCTTTGAATATTAACTAAAGATGGGGATTAACCTCGAGTTAGTCCCAAAGCTATATATATAAACGGAGATCTGTCTTATAAGCTAGGCAAAAAATCAATATTACATCTATTTAGTATACTTCAAATTTCATAACTATTCAATCAACAGTATACTTCAAAATTACGATTCTAACACGCGAAACTGGCTGCGCCGAAACTGGCTGGAAATAAACATCTTCAAAAGTTACTAAAGCTACTCATACACAGAGGGACAGGACATCTAAACTTTCGCCAAACATCGCCACTCTTCCGCCAAGACGTTACCGAAATTCCTTTTAATTGTCAGTAATTGGTTTTTCGTACCACTTGACGTGCCAAACGAATTACTAAAGCCCTTATCACACGGTACGAACGTCGCTCGTCGAACAACTTTTGGGACAGCAAAAACGTCAACGAGAGAACGGCTACGTCATGCGGGACATCACAAGTTTAACAGGGTTACGAGGAGGCTCGGCCGTGACGTCACGACTAAACTTCGTTCTGATTGGAGCAGCCGTTCGAACAGCAAAAATGAGCCGGATTTTTTCGAGTTGACTCAAAAATGCTCATCGAGCAAAAACTGCTCCAAAAACCAGTTTTTGATATGGCGTACGGACGTCACTGAACGAACGAGCTCTCGTGTGATAAGGCCTTAACGAGTAAAATTGTTTTCGGTAACGTCTTGGAGAAAAAATGGCGATGTTCGGTGAAGGTTCAAATGTCATGTCCCTCCATGTATGCTTAGCTTAAGTACCAAACACATCAACTCATCTATGCTAATGCCTAGATCTCATTTTTCCAAAACCACCAGAATTTTTCCAAAGCCTTCATTCTCTTCTAATCAATAGATCTCAAGCCAAGCTGTTGCATAAAAGAAATAATCAAATAACAAAAATAAGAGAAGAAGCAATTACCAGAGTAGGTGCATACGTAATCTTTTGTGAGTCGCCGGACTTTCTTCTGGACAAAAATTAATCGCTTATTATTCGCGAGCAGCGGCCCATGCATCGCTAAGAAAATCATCATTAATCTTACTTAAGTCTTGCGATTTGGGATGTGGAGGCTAACAACGAAATGCTCTGTAAGGTTTGTTAATTTACGTCAAAGAGCCGACCCGGTAAGCACAACGGTTAGGGAGCTAGCCTTTGGAGCTTAAGGGTTCGGGTTCGAATCCCGGTAAGGCATGGATGTTTGTGTCCGTCAATAAATGTTGTTATTTGTCTATGTGTTTGTGTCGTCTCTTTCTATGTGTGTCTCTTGTGCCTGTGTCATTTCTGGGGTTGAGTACAATAGACTTGAGGTCGCAGTGCTTGGCGAACTTGCCCTCTACCAAGAAAGTCATAAGTAGTACGTATACATAGTCAGTAAAAACACTTTATTTTACACTAAATTTTATCTAATTTTCACCTATATAGTTTCCGCCTTGATCTAATTACCGTCATTTGAGGAATCGTCAGTGGTTTTAAAGGGATTGCGCATGTGCATTCGTTAGAAACGAAAATGTTATCAATTACGCGTAATTATTCATGCAGCAAAATTGTTAGTCAAATGTTTATTAATTAAATTATAAATTTTTATAGTGTAGGTAGTAATATTACTACTATTTTTATAGCCTACACGTAGTACACAATATATTTGTAGGGTACACAATAGTAAAATTTAGAGTAAAGTAAATAGTAAAACTTCTATTAATTGAAAGAAGCATTTTTTATTAGTAACGTGGTTACTTTTATTAGTAGTAGTACTAATGTATAGTAATACTACTAGTATTTTTAGTCTACAAGTAGCACACAGTATATTAGTATAGAGACACAATAGGGTATTTGTTCTCGTTTCAAGTATCTTTTCGACTGCTTCTGGTATAAAAATACCCAGTATCAAGTCGTCATCAATAAGTGATATCGACATATCGTATAATAGAGTAGTGTACAAAAGAGCATTTGAACATTGATTGCCATGAGCGGTGCATTCAGCTAACTCCTTTAGTATCCAAAGATTTTAATAGAAAAAAGCTATTTTTCTATTAAAAAGCTATCTTAATTAAAAAGCTATTTTTCATTAAGATAGTTGTCCTCCCATTTTCAACATACGTACAGTTGTTTATTAAAATATACCCGTTTTTTGGAGAAAAAAAATCCTATAATCCGAATTTTCTCCATTTTCAGAAAGATGACCGGTCCAATTGATTAAGATAATTGAAGTTCTACTGTATAAAGAAGCATCAAGTACAGGTAATTTTCATACTACTAATAATTTTGTACTTTACCTAAGTACATACAAGATAGTATTTATATCATTTGGACATTTCTTCAATTATATTCTTAGGTATGCGATTTTAAATCGGTATAGGTGGTCGTATGGGATAACGAGTACTATAGTAGTGTACCAAGTTTTTTTTTTACCGAGTTCTTTTTATGAAAGAAAAATGTTTAAAGAAAAGCTTTACTAAATGGAACAAAACCAAGAACGGTTTTTAACTAATGAAGAGCTGTGAAACACAATATCAAACTTGTTTTATATTTAAATATAAACATTTTTCTCGGAAACATTGACGCACGATGGTAGTGACACTTGCTAAACATGAGAACATAAGTAATTTATTTAAATTTGGAGTGGTTTATATTGTTTTAAATTAATCTTTTAAAAAATATCAATATATTAAAAACAAAAATAGTGCCAATTACGGAAATATTACGCAGCAAAATTACCATTAAAATTTCCATTAATTAAAGAAAGCATTTTGTTATTGTAAGTAGTAATGCTACTAGTGTTTTATAACACACAACCATACACAATAGGTGGTGGGGGCGGCGGATGGCCGAGTGGTTTGGACCATTACGCTAGCAGTCTGCACGCTGTAACGGGTGCGGGTTCGATTACCACCTTCGCCCCGGGTGTACTTCCTATCTATGTGACAGTAAAAAGTCTTTCTGTGTCTGTCTTACTTAACAAATGCTTCATAAGCGGGGCTCTGATCAAGCACACAAGCCGGAATATATATGTACCTACCCCCCCCCCCCCTACACAATAGGTTTTATGTTATCATTTACATACCTTAACCAAAATGATATAGTTATATTTGAACCAAAAAAACCCTCTTTAAATATCACTAACCAAATAACAACTACTCTTTAAATAAAACATCTACATCTGCACTACTTGGGACTTTGGAGGACGAGTTTTTCTGTGAATTTGATGCCTCGTATAACCCGGTTAGGGATCCGCGTTTTGGTCCTAATTTAGGCAGGGGTGGTTAATTGGCGGTACATGTGGCCTAGTGGGTAGGGGGGAGGGTCTCAGGGGACATGGGTTCGTTTGCTAGTTCTTTTACTTAGGTATTGATCTTTGTGTGAGAAAAGGAAGATATTGTTTTTTAATGAGTTAATGTAAGATTCAGTATCCTTTTCTTTATTGATAACAATAAAAAGTTTCGGTAAAATATTTTTTGAACTAAGTAAAATTTTACATATTGCTTCTTGCTATATATTCTCTCAATGTTAAGGATATATTTAATTTCTTTGCAATAATTTTTTTAGTCAAATCTAGGTACATTTGCGAACTCTTCTAATTTCCTCTTTTTTTATTATGTGGATGGAGCATGTAAAATTCTGTTATGAATAACATTATTGTTTTACTAAACCATTTTAACAATTTAGACATAGTGAGAATACTATTGAAAACATAATATAAAAGCGTACATTTTTATGATTCTCACGTTTAAAGGGTTACACCAAACAGCGGATCATTAAAACACCGATGAACAATTTTAAGCGTCAGTTAGTTTAGTATAACAAAAACTGGAGTTCGCCGTTTTCAAGCAATGCATGTAAAAAAATGCTTTTTAGTAAATAAAATGAGGTCTCATTACTGTTTCTCGATTGCTTGAAGATGATAAAAGGCTTTTTTAAAACAGAAAAGCTGTTTGCTTACACAAGGGAAACCCTTGAAATTGTGTGCGACACGCTACTGGATATATGTGCTACTGGGTATATTTATAACAATAATTTACTGAATTCATAACTACGGGTGATTATTGCATAAACATTATAATTACAATTATGGATTTTTTTTTTTAGTTTTAGTACATTAATAACTTCTTATACGAGATTATTTTATCTATATTATAATTATAACTTATTAATACTTAACAAAAAAATTTCCTTCTTATTAAAACCGAACATGTGTGTATAAATGTTCATCAAACAATAAAAATCAGATTTCAAAGGTTCAAATAAAAAAACTTATAATACTACATTATAACATCTATACTACATTAGAATTACAACTTATTAATACTTAACAGGAAAATTTCCTTCTTATTAAAACCGAACACGCGTGTATAAATTTTCACCAAAAAATAAAAATCAGATTTCCAAGGTTCAAATAAAAAAACTTATAATACCAACTCATGTATAACATGCACCCCTATAAAATTTCCCCCATGTAGAAGATTTTCCATTGCATGTTCTAAAGAACGTAATGCTCAAAATGGGGAAGAACTTAATATAAAAAGATTCTTCAATGGGGGAAAAGGGAGAAAACCGTCCATTACTTGCCCTGACATTTATTCAGCTTTTACTTTTTGAACACTTCTTGATGTTAGAGGCGCTTTTTCAACCATTGGGGTAGATGCTTTTGATAAAGTGTGCTGCGAATGACGCCAAGTTAAGTCGCCAAACAACTAAAGATATATACAGTCCCTGGCCAAATTATTAGACGCACTGTATTTTTTTTAGTAATTTTATGTTTCTCAAGAGTTTTTATGCAATAATGGTATATTTAAACTACAATATTATTGATTTTTATTTAAAAGAATTGTTGTAGACTACGTATTTGTATTTATTTTTAACATATGGCAACACTGTGTTGACAAAGTGATACATGAACGTAAACAAGTACAAACCTGCATCAGTCACGAATCAGTACAGTACAGTCTTGCATTGATAGCATGCCGCGCTGAATTAAAGCTTTGATAGCGGCTAAAGGTAGCTCAACTAAATATTGACTTTTACTAACATTAATTTCACTTTTTTTTTACATTAATTTCACAAAACTTAATAAACTTATGCTTTTCTAAATTAATGCTGTTTTATTTATGTTAAATAAATCGGTAATTGATTGGATAATATAAAAAAAATCAATTTAAAATAATAAAACGGTACAATATCACCCGGTAATTAATATTTTACATGAAATCTTGCAATGCGTCTAATAATTTGTCCCAGGGACTGTAATCTCCAAAATACCAATTTAAAACTACTTTTTGACAAATCATTAAAATTCGATATGAATATGTTTTTATAATTAATTTTTTTAAATATTAAATTGATTTTGAAGTTTTTATAATTAAATTGTAATTGAGGGTTCAAGCAGCAAAAGTCTCCTTTCCGCTTTTTTCTTTCCAACTTTCCTGTGTACAAGTTCCAGTTACAGCCGTCAAATATCTTTTGAATGTAATTATATAAAATATTATAACATTAAAATGCGATATTGAAATATTATTAAACATAATATTTTTGGTAACATCCATTATGTACATATATTTATTGAGTACCAAAATTATTAAAAAAATTAGCTCTAAAGCATTATTTAAAAAATCAAAATATAGTTTCTGGTATCAAAATTATCTTACACAACACTATAATAATTTTACCAAATTATATTTGCACTATCGATATATTGTAAAAATAACCTACTTCAGAATAACCAATTTATATAAGACCAATGAGAAGTCCATTGTTATAGAACTTTAAAATACCGTATTGAAAAATATAATTTTACTAACTTTTCGCCAAAAACGCAGCTTAAATATCCGTTCTGGTTCATGAAAATTTCTCTATTCTTTATCCCGCCCCCCTGTAAATGAGGGAAAGAAAATGGACCCATCCATATATAAAAAACACCCTCATCTATAAGGGAAAACCGGCAGATATATAAAAATGATAAATAAATAAAAGGGGGAGAACTTTCAAAATCTCATTTTTTCCCTCCCACTTTTTCTTCATCTGATCCATTTTGTCGCTTCGTCAAGAAAGACACGAAAATGGAACAGAATATGGAACTTCCCTAAGAAATAGAATCGAAGAAAAGTTTTTTGATGGGGATACAAAAGAATAAAAAAAAATTCCATCTCTATCTTCACCCTTTTATTCAAAAAGTTTTTTTGTACCTATCATAATTTACCGTGTGCCTTTTTTTCCGAAGAATGTCTGTCAGTCTCTGGAGCACCTCTTCACTCTAACCCTTTTTTTTTTTAAAGCAGACGATATTTGCTTCCGTTCATTTCAAAGACCAAATAGACTACTTTTGGGTTGTACAGTGTTCTTTCTCTCGAAATATATACTTTTAGCGTTAGATGCTATTTGAAGTAGGAAATAGTGATAAAGTATCGAATTTGAAAGTGTAGGAACGTGTTATGTTTGATGTTATATATGTACCGTAGTGTATAAAAGATCCAATATTATATTCTATATTCTAACGTTACACATCACACACACAGTCTTTATTCTTTTAAGATATACACTCTTAAAACAAACGAGCGGTTTTAACTCAATCTGAGTTAATTTCCACTCCTTTCCGTGCCGAAAATGCACTTCCCCGATAGGAGTGGATTTCACTCTTTTTGCGGAGTGGATAAAATAAATAAAAGAAAACAATCTACGTCCTACACTCTTAAAATGAGCGGTTTTAACTCAGTTTGAGTTAATTGATTGGTTTTCCACTCCTTTTCGGTGCCGAAAACGCACTTCCCTTATAGGAGTGGATTTCACTCTTTTGTTTTAAGAGTGTACCGATTTATCTTATAATAACGTAATAGTTTTTAGGTCAATCAGTTGTATTAAAACTATTTTTTTCTGTTGTACACTGGAAAAAAATCTAGTCAAATTTATGGTCGTAAGCAGACAATTCAGTTGGGAAAATATAACCGAAAAAAATACTGTCATTTTCTATATTAATGTCCATAAATAGTACTGCAAAATTAGGTAATATATACGTATATATAGTTTTTAGGTCCGTCAAGTTGTATTAAAACTATTTTTTTCTACTGCACACTGGAAAAAAATCTCGTCAAATTTATGGTTGTAAGATGACAATTCAGTTGGCAGAATATAATCGCAAAAAATATTATTACTTTTTATATTAAAAACAGTACGGTAAACTCCACTTTAAATTCGGCTTTATCCCGTAAAATTCACGCGCTTTCCGTATTAAACTCGGTAAATTCCATTAAAAAAACAGAGCTTTTTCGTTCCCATTATCGGACATCTCTATCTTTCCCCTTTTATTCAAGAGGTTTTTTTGCACCTATCATAATTTACCGTGTGCTTTTTTTCGAAGAATTTCTGTCTTGCTCTAACCCTTTTTTTTTTAAGGCAGACGATATTTGCTTCCGTTCATTTCAAAGACCAAATAGACTATTTTTTGGGTGTACAGTGTTCTTTCTCTCGAAATATGTACTTTCAGTGTCAGATGCTATTTGAAGTAGGAAATAGTGATAGAGCATTGAATTGAAAGAGTGTAGGAACGTGTTATGTTATGATTGATGTTATATATGTACCGTAGTATGAAAAAAATAATTCAGTATTTTATGTTATAACTTTACATATCAGTCTTGATTTGATTAATATATACAGATATATATTTCTTATAATATCATTATACGTATCTATAGTTTTTAGGTAAAGTTGTACTAAAACACCATTTTTTAGCTTCCACACTACGTTTATAACGTAAAAAGTGGAAGGTATTTTAATCGTTCAGTCCAATTGTCTGTCCGTCTGTCCGTCACCCACTTTCGTATACCAAACTACAAATGCTACGGACAAGTGTGATACGTCAAAAAATTCAGCGCATCGAAATTAAAATACATTGAAAATTTCAGAAAAGAATTCGAATTCGAACTCATTTAAAAAGCATAGAAAGCCATTTTTATTAGAATTAAATCACCATTGCCATTCGCAACAATCGACCGAGAAACTTTAATTCTTTTAGACAATAAATTAAAATAAATTTATTTTTGCGATATCGATCAGTTTGAAATCACGTCAAATATATTTCACTACGAGATTTTTTGTATGTTGATATGAAATGTTTTCATTCTATTTAAAAGCGAGGAATATTACATATTTATTCTTTGAAATATAAATAATTTTTGCAAACGATAAGTAATGATTATTGACTTTTCGAAATAAAATAAATGAAACTAGCCCAATTTAGCATGTAAATGTTTAATATAGAATTAATGCTGGATTTGGCGCCTTTTTACCTGTTAAACACAACTGTTGTGTGGAAGCGGGTTAAGTGACAATTCTGTTACAAACCTACTTCTTTTGCTGTTGTACATTTGAAAACATCTCGCAAAATTTACGGTTATAAACTCATAATTGAGTTGGTAAAATATAATCGTAAGAAATATGGTAACTTTCTGCATTAATTAACCGTAAACCGTACGGTAATTCCACTTACTACAGCTTTGCCTCGTAAAATAAACGAACTTGCCATTAAATACGGTAAATTCCTTTGAAAATACTTTTTTTTTTCGATATCATTTCTGGACTTTTTGCAGCAGGTGCAAAGATTTCAAACCTGAACCCTTTTAGTAAAGCATCATACCAACTTGCCCACCGCATCTTTCAACAGATTAAGTAAAAAGTGCAAGTTTGTGAAGGCATCGCGTCGCATAAAATTCCATACTAAAATTCATAATATATTCCCTAATTTTTTATTTCAAAGCATTTTTGCACTTTTTTTTTACATTTTATTTGCATACATTCATTTATTTTTATATTTAAATATTTGGGTGTGAATTCTTAAGGAGACATGGTACCACTTTCAAATTTTCTTTTATATTTGACATATTTACTATAAAATTGGTGTTTTATTAGTTCAACCTATATTTATAAACAATATATGACAAAAATAATTTAAAAACTATTTTAATTTTTGTTATTTAAAAAAATAACTTTTTTAAAAACTTTTTTTAAAATGCTAAGGCGTTTTTAAATACAAATATTTTAACCCAATTTTTTTACTCGTGTACTTTAAACTGTTTTACATAAGAATTGGTATCCAAATTTGATTTATCTTCAGTAGTTGTTTCATAAAAAATATTTATCTAAAAAATCCCAATTTTTTTAGCATATTTGGAAAATTTCGACTTTAGTATTTTTTTATAAAAAAAAGTATTACTTTTGAAAACAATTTTGATACCAATTCTTAATGTCAACATATTTGACATATTTCATACAAAATTTCTTAGACTTTTATAAATAATTAAAAAAGCCTTAGCGTTTTGAAAACCTTGTCATCAAGGAAAAATGAACACCGAGAAAAACACGTTTAAAGTTTTCATTCGTTTGCATTTTTATCCTACCTTTCCACATAAAAAGTGGAATAACTATTTTTAAAATATAGCTACACTTTTGAATCTTGGTAGACTTATTGAGAAGATTCCAAACTTTAATTTTAGCAAATAAAAAAAATCGCAATTTTGCCGTTTTTGAGGTACTATGTCCCCTTAATACTAAAAACGCATTTGAATCTTTCTCTAATGCACATATTAAAGATGTTATCTCAAAGATGTAATTGGGGTAATGAATTCAGAAACCTTTTGTTACATGTTCCCCTAATTTTATTTTAATGTGCAAAAAAACAAAGAAATCTTGTTTAATTGTTTCGAAATTGCTATTAAATGAGGCTTGTGTGTATTCAAAAAGTTTTATGTACTATCTTTCAGAGGAAAAAAACATGTAAACATATGGGGTTCTTCTTCGTCGTAACAGAATTGGATCCGCTTCAAAACATTAAGACCGGTGTTTAATATATCAGGCAGTTTTGTTGTTTTACCTAATAAACTCTTATTAAAGGAAACTTGTACTGCTATTAAAACAATTGCTTGATCGTTTAAACTTTAACCCAGTGTCATTACAGTATCTCATCAAGCATACTCTCTTTTATATTTAAAAGAATAAAATATACAAAATATATTAATAAGCATATTGTACACATAATGTATTTAAATAATACATATAATGTATTCATAAACAATGTTCACATAATACACATAATGTATTCATAAACAATGTTCAAATAATACACATAATGTATTCATAAACAATGTTCAAATAATATAATTAAAATAAACAGAAAGGTTTAGTGTTATCGTTTTTATAATAGAGTTCTACTCACAAATGCAGAGCATAGTTTAAGAACGTGTCACGTCACATAATTGGGGGGGGGGGGGGGTGACTAAAAATAGATATTTGTGTCAACGAACATATTATTCCCATCTTTAATAGTTTTCCCTTTTCATAAATATTAAGTTGAGTATTTTTTACCGTTTGCACGTTTACGTTTGCACTTTTAAGGGGATACGGTACCCAAAAATTGGTCAAAATATCGATTTTTCAGTTTTTACTTCTTATTATTCACAATATTTTTCTGAACATTTACTGAAAGTTTCATTATGATATCTTTTGTAGAAAAAAAGTTATTAAATATTTTCTGGAGTCATTCCTATAGGTTTGAATACGTATTTCGTTTGCTTTCAACCTTTTTTCTCTGTTTTGCGTTTTTAAATTCTTGTGTTTAATAAATCCCTATGGATTTTTTGCTCATTAAGTTAGAATTTTGAAATTTTTAACCTGTGTTCTTATATAAATGGTTCTCAAAATTGTGCATGGAATAAGGGCTATAATGTACAGTTGTTTTTTAAAAAAATGTTGAATTCAATAATTTGTAATTTTTGGGGGATTTTCAGTATAAATGCATGTTACTCTTTGACTGTAGCTCACATTTTTAAATCCATACACAGTTCTTGAACAAATAGTACTAAAAACAAACTATAAAAGTTTGGTGGAGTTATTCTCAACATTGAAAGAGGAGTAGCGTTTTAAAAAAGTTCAAAATGTTGACTTTTTTTTAATAAATGAAAAACTTATTGTAAATATTTGTTTTTATTGCTAGAAAATGTTTATTTAGAGTGGACGTCATATAAAACCACTATAATTTACAAGTTTATGTTATTATTTCTAGAAATAATGTTTAGGGTACCGTATCCCCTTAACGGATCCAAGTGCAAACTAAAAACTTATTTTGTCGGTTTCACCTTTTTGTCTCGTAGCACGTTCTTCCACTAACCTCGCCAAATGTAATGATGCAAACTCATCACCAATTAGGAAAGATCAACCAGAAATATACTTGACCCTATGTTACACAAAATACGTCCTTATCTTGGAACATGTTTGTGGCCAAGCATGTAACGTTAACAAAAACACGATCCTCTTTAATTGAATTTCATTCGAGTGAAAACAACCAGCAGGAAGCCATTACCATAACCAAATAGGAACATTTGGCGAAACAATGGCGCCAGTGTCCTTTATCAATCAAACAGAACTTGTATCAACAAAACCAAACACAACCGGGCGTGGTCTTTAAGGTAACAAGGCCAGGGAATTTTCTTCGAAAAGCACTTTTAATTTTAAGAAAGCAATAGTCTTTTTCTTTACGTTTGATTCAAGGGGAACGCCTATAGAAATTGGGATTTTTGTCGCCAAGCTTAAGATTAGTCGACAAATGCACTGCAATTCTACCAATATTCACCTGACAATCCTATTATAATATCATAGTAACCCTATATAATATGAATCCTTATAAAAACTGCAAAACTGTCAATTACCACTTAATTAATAAATACATTTAAAGGCAATTATATACCATATAAGGTATATAATTATGTTAAAAACATTAAAACTAAAAAATTCTATGACAGCTAGCATTTGCTTATGCGCAATGTTCTCAGAAACCTAACTATAATATTCGACAGGCACTTGCATAAGGCCGTGTCCTGACTACGACATCAAATGCAACAAAACTTGGTAACCGCCAAGGACGCCAAGCGATGCAATAGCTTGGGGGCTGACTCTGCCAAGTCGCCAAGTTTTGTTGCATTTGTGGCATTTGATGTCGTAGTCAGGACACAGCCTAAGAAATATGAAGTTTGAATATCTTTTCGTTTTTCGGCAATACCTGTAAAACCAAAAAAAAATCTATGGCAACTATCCTTTGAGAAGGCGCGATTTTTTCGAAAAGCTTATTGTGACGTCCAACAGGTACTAGGAACTCGTGTACCAAATTTGAAGTCCGTAGCTCTTTTAGTTTGTGCTGTAGAGTGTTTTCAGACTGGGACAGACACGGACCAACGTTCAAAAACCACTTTTTTAGAATCAGCTTCTTTTGAAAACGTTATAGCCCTCGTGTAGCTCTAGTGCGACGATAATTCAAACCAACCAACCTTCGAAAACGTTAGGAAACACAAAATTTCCAGTTCAAATTCTCGCCCCCATCGCAATACTTTCATTATCAAATATTTCATATTATGTAATTAAAAAATCTTTAGTTTTACAATCTTGGCGACATTAACTGCGTGATTTGGCGATGGTTGGGGGAGACAAAAAAAATAACAAGGACTTCGCCTGATAGAGCATTTGATCTTCACAGCATGTCACTCAATTAACAAGCAGGACCTCCAAGCAACACGAATGCATCAAAATGCAAAGCAATCGCCTTGAAAATCGTACAGCTTGTACCTTGAAAAACGTCCAATTTGGCAAACTGGCGTGGGTTTTTAATTATTCCAAGTGGCGTTTGGTAATGGACATCCTGAATTTTAAGATGAAGCATTTATTTTCATTAGAGTGTTCAATTTATGGTGCTTTTTCTAAGAACAGTTATTGAATTTATGGGGGATTTTCTGTCGAGAAAATGTTAGGAAGCTTTTTCCATCGTATAATGTGAGTGTGTATTTTCAGTTTTGCATAAAAGCTTGAAAAAATGCATATTATTCAGTAACCTGGTCAAATGTATCTTAACCATAACACTTGTGCAGTAATGGAACCTTTTTAAAAAAGAAATAACTATAGAAATGGAATACTGCGCAGCAATGGGGCAATAAATGTATTGAATTATTCGAAACACCAGTTGACAATTTGTCGTTGGATATGCTATACAGTACAACCGTCTTTAAAAAAAATAGGGTTTCGCCTTTACAAACCATTAGTTCTTATTTATTGATAATTTTAAATTTAAATTGTATTTATAACACCTTTAAAGATTTTAATAAAATAAATATCATAAAGTGCAAAACACAAAGGACTTGTGATTGAAATATACACTCTTAAAACAAACGAGCGGTTTTAACTCAGTCTGAGTTAATTTCAACTCCTTTCCGTGCTGAAAATGCACTTCTCCTATAGGAGTGAATTTCACTCTTTTTCGGAGTGGGTAAAAGAAATAAAAGAAAACAATCTGCGTCCTACACTCTTAAAACGAGCGGTTTTAACTCAATCTGAGTTAATTTCCACTCCTTTTCGGTGCCGAAAATGCACTTCTCCTATAGGAGTGAATTTTACTCTTTTGTTTTAAGAGTGTATTTTTTGCTTGAGCCCCAAAACAACCAGTTCTTGAATTTAAATCAAAGAAAACAATGCACAAAAACATTATTTTACATTTATATTTACCCACTTCTATCAGGTAGTTCGAGGTTGGGTCACTCTCGTGTTTCAGTGGCGCGGTTTTTTCTCAAGTGGCGGATGTAAGGTGAAGTATGCAATGGCGACCTTCTTAGTGGAAATTCAGCGGGTGGGTACTTTTGGTTTCTGATGTTATGGTAGTCAGATAAGTAAAAAAAAGGATAAATAAACACATTGTAAGAGAAGAATTAAAATTTAAGAGTTCGTTTGATTAAATTGTAACTTACACTTGACTTGTAAGTTTGAGAATAATAATGCTTTTAACCCTTTCAGTCCCAGTGACGCCATTTGGCATCATCATGTTTCTGATCATAATTAAAAATAAATAATGGGACTGACATCTATTGCGATTAATAAAAAATATTTTCTAATAGAAAAAAGTGTGAAGAATCGAATTATGTGCTTTTTGATATCATAAATGGCAATAGACGATCAGAAAAAATATTCTAAAATAATGATGCCAAATTATCATTGGGACTGAAAGGGTTAAAATAAAAATGTAATGACGTTGTATGGAAATCTTGAAATAAAAAACCTTTTTAATTTTAGTTTCAAACATAACTGTCTGAGGGAAAAAGATTCTCAGGATGGTAAAAAATCCCTTAGAAAAGATCACAAGAAAGGAAATATCCTAGGTCTTGGGAAAAAGAGTCAGGACCTATGGAGAGAAAAGATTGAGGAAAGAAAACCCCTAGACCCAAGAGTCAGAAGATTCTTTTGGTCTATACCTTGTCTATCTAGAATGCGAGCCTCGAAAGCATTTTCCTCCCCCATCCCCGCATGTGGTTTTCTTCGAAACGGAGTGAGCATGTTTGTTCCCCACCCTACTTGGGTTTGAACTGTTCGGATTGTTAACCTCACAACAGAACCTCAAACGCGTTAGGTTTAGAAAAGCGATGCTACACCGGTTTCCTAGAAAACCAAGCGAAGGGATGAGGGAAGAAGGTCTTTTCGAGGCTCGCATAGTAAATAGACAGACTATAATAATATAAGGACCCCACTGCCCTATTTTTCTTTTTTTCTGACAGACCGAATCAAATAGTATTATTAATTCATATTTAACATTAGAGGTAGTAGGGACAACACATTGATATGTTTCTTTCAAAGAATGGCGGTGCCAAGAAAATATAACTATTTTTATTGATGATAAAAAAGTGGTTTAGTTTTTTTTAAATTTATCCTCAGAATCGTGGTTTTATTAAATGCTAGCAAATAAATACCCGTTCTTCGCACGGACTAAAAAAATATCAAATCGATCCAAGTATATGTGTCATTTAATTTGCTATAGAATAATAAGCTTTTGCCTTTATTCCCGTTCATTATAAAGAATAAAATCCCGGTACTTATATTGCTTTAAAATTCCAAAATAAAAATACATCACTACAAAATGCACATCCTCATATCACAAAAATCTTCCTCAATATGAACTTAGTCGAATGGCAACACGAAAGGGAAAAAAATGATCGGATTTGAGCGAAAGTGGTGTATTTTTTTCAGAAAATTAGAATTTTCTCAAAAAATCGAACAAATATGAACAAACTAAGCCTCAGGTGCACACGTTGGTATTAAAGAGAATCTATCTTAAAAATTTTCGAATTTCTGATTGCAGTATAAGTAGGTCTTTTACGATCCACAGACATACAGACACACAGACAGATTCTTTCTTTTATTATTATAGATTTGTTCATGCAATTCAAAATGTCATTCGTATAACAATGTTTTAACGGTAGATTGGTGCACTTAGACACTTATTGGAAAAGTAGGTGAATATATAATAAACACTGTATCTTTTAATTTTTTTAGAAAATTAAGAAGCTAATCTTTATATATGTAAGTAAAGCCATTTTAATTATCCACACTTCCTTTTTAAGGATGCCAAAGTAATCAAAATCTAAATTAAATAAATGTATAGCGGCCTGATGTTCTTACTATTCTTCTAGCAATTGTTGGAATTTCTGTTTCCCCGAAATTGCCTTAACGGTTGCGTTGGGTGCCTACTCAGGTGTCAAATCGTCACTTGATTGTGGTTCTAAAATACGACGCCCGTCGCCAGTAGCCCTCGTGTAGCTCTAGTGCGACGATAGTTCAAACTAACCTAACCCCGAAATTGTTTATTATCACATATTTGTTCAAATCTTTTTCTTTACAGCACACCTAATATTATCTAGTTCTAAAATCTCTCTGTTTCTTTACCATAGCTACAATAACACCTATTTAAAAGTTAAATCAAATCAAATATATATTCATCGAAACCGTCTTCTTTTAGTTGCACGTCTGAATCGATATGTTTAACACAGTGATGCTCAATTAAACTATAAGTTTAAGTCTAAATAGAAATAGTGAAACCTAAACTAGTAAATTAAAATTTCCCCCCAAGCCCAATTTTTGTGTAAGTTGCATTTATATATTTATCGTTATTCATCTTTATCCATCGTCCATATTAAAAGATATAAGCCTTATTTTATTTCAATCCATCTCTTATGTTACCTAGCTTAGAGGTACAAAATAGCTTTTGGATTTTCAATCGTTGCTAAATAGTGTCAGAATGGGGCCCGGATGGCCGAGTGGTTTGGACCATTACGCTAGCAGTCTGCGCTCTGTAACGGGTGCGGGTTCGATTCCCGCCTTCGCCCTGGGTGTACTTTCATTTCTCTGTTACAGTAAAAATTCTTTCTGTGTCTGTCTTACTTGACGAAGGCTTATATAAGCGGGTCTCTGATCAAGCACACAAGCCGGAATATATATGTACCTACCCTACCCTACCCTAGTGTCGGAATTCGCGCTTCAAAAGGGCGATTCCTAAAACATTTTCGCACATTAACGTATATAAAACAAAAACACACGCGATAAAATTCAAAATACAAAAATACATAACCCAAACGTCCATTCCAACTTTGGCGAATTCCCCTTTGACCAAAAAAAAACTGTTTTATATGGAAATGAACGAATGGCTATGCTAAAGTTTCCTTTTTATGCTTCGGAAAAGAAAAAAAAATATCTGATTCGACCTGCGCCTCTCTCTGCCCACAAAGCAAAAATAATCAGAAAAAAAAATCGAATATCTATGGATATATTAAAGGGGAAAAAAACCTTACGTAGATATTTTTTTAACGAGTTAAGATGGCGGAACTCACGGGCAAAGGCAGATGTGACGATACCGTTGCCACTAACTCTTTATAAATTATTCAAACTTTTTCACCGTGTTGGGGGGATATATATCTATATGTGAATGCGAGGGGAAAAATTCGGGAGAAAGGGTGTTTTTAGGTGGGACGAATATGCGATTGAAAGCTCATATTAAATTTCGATGGCTATGCCCGTAAATTTTGCAGGTGGTTGAGACTGCTTAAGTTATGAGACATTTCGCACCTTGGCTCACCAAAGTTGTAACTGAAATGCACAGTTTTTGCTTTGGTTAGAATAAGGTCTCACTGGAGCTTTACGACGTTCCTTGTAGTTTAAATCCATAATCAAGTAAGAATGTCGATAGTTAAACGGGCACCCAACACAACCCTGAGTAACATCGAACGAAGCTGCAGTATATTGATTTACGGATTTATTGTGCACCAGCCCCCTCTATCCGACAACCGTTTCGTTGAGAAATTTATACATAAAATCTGTACATAGTGTGGTAGTGCCGAAAACCCTATTCGTTCTTAGGACCCGATATTCAGAAAGCCAAAAAGACTTTCCAACTCGGATCTTATCCCCTTTACGGATTTTAATGATTGACATAGATTTTAAAATAAAAAATTTTAATGAACGCTCATCGAGATAAAAAAAAAATGTATGTATTTCTCAATATAACGTTTTGTTTTCCCAAATTAATTTAAGTAGTTACCCCAATTAGTTTATTTAAAATGCAGTGTTTTATAATAGTATCGGTACAATTAAATATAACACAAATGTTTGAAAAAGAAAGTTATGTCGGTACGCATTCCAAATTTATATGATGCTTAATATCTTTGAACAAAAACATCAAATAGCCCTTCCTTTTTCTAAATAATTGACGAACGTTTCTATTAAAAACTCTTAACGAAACTAACATTCACCATTTTTTATGTAACTACACTGTTAAAAATTAGGCACTTTGTTTCACCAAAAATATGGTTCTTAGTAGCTGCAACGGCTATGTGGTGAAACGTTAAACCATATTTTTGGTATTCGGTTGAACCATTTCTCAGGTTTTTGTTTCCAAATCCAGAAAAATGGTTCAACCAAACACCGAAAAAAAGGTGAAACATTTCACCACACAGCCGTTGCAGCTACCAGGAACCAATATCATGGTGAAACCAAGCACAAAATTTTTAACAGTGTACCATGGTCCGATTTGACTACTATTTCTACGTCCCGCGTAAAATGGTAACCAGTGCTAAGGCTTTCTTTACAGGAAGTGCAGCTTTGAGGTACTTTAGAGGGCAACTCGTGCTTAAAAGTGGCTTCTGGTATACTGTCAAACCAACACAGCTATTTAAACCGATCTTTTTAGAGAGAGGGGGTGAAATTTTTTAAATATGTAACATTTTCTTGTGCGTGAATCGTATAGTGTATATTTTTTTAAGAATGTGAATTTTTATACGTATTTCTTTTTTTTTGGGGGGGGGGGGGGAGATTTCTATTTTTCGATATTATTCAGCGATTATAATGCGCGAATTGCTTATCGGTATACTTTTAGTTTGTAAAGAAATAGAAAGTGGCTGCAAATTCTGAAAAATTTAAAAGGTAGCTGTGGGAAATCTCCCGCTAAAAATATTGAACATCAAATGTTTTTCGCTTTCTCAGCATAACATTTGATCGGTGAAGTATCTAAGTATTTGTATCCATCGGTTTGTAGTGTATAATTTTATTTACAAAGTTCTTACTTAAACTCAAAGCAAAAAATTTGATGGATGAATTAGGCATTTTAGAAATAAAGTCATTTTTGATACTTTGATCAGATTTAAACGTATCCCTTTTTTCAGAAAGAATTTGTTTTAACCAATGCGCGGATTGAATTTCTAAAACTGGTACTGTGTTTCCACTACTTTGGACTAAACGTATTTTCTAAAAAGTTAAACTAAATTTTTAGGAACAATTGATGACAATTGAAAAATTCTTTTTCAAACAAAACCGCATTATAAGATAAACTTTTAAATGCAGTTTGAATGATTCATGACAACAATATTTTAAACTTTAAACGGATTTTAAAACGTTTTTAAGGTTCGGGTTCCTCTAATATATTTATAAACGATATGCCATTTACGAGTTTTCAGTTTGTGGCAAATATATGCTATATTTTTGTGTGTTTATCACTTAAATGTTTTTCTTTAAGAACTGATAAAATATATTTCTAACGATGCATAAAATTATAATTTTTAAATGTCCCATAAATATAGTTGTACTCAAAAAAATTTGTACATCTGCACAATTAAATATACTCAGACGTTTTACAAATCAGAGTTCATTAGAGTAAAAAAAATATTATAAAAGTTTCAACTAAATAAAACAAAGAACTGCATTATACAAATACGAATTGCCCCATTATTTAATGCTAAAAAACCCTAAATATATTTTCTAAGCATTAGGACTTTAATGCTTCATAGCAAGTGCAGACAAATGGGAAGTATTATAAGCTTCAACCTGCTTTGGAGTATTCGGTTCCACGAATAATAACTCATGATGGTTACTAAAGATATATTTTTTTAGTAAGCTAACGATAACGATCAGGACCCCCATTTTAATCTGTGGGCCTCACTGCCAGATGTTGTGATGAGCCCCTCAGTAACTCCCCCACTTTTTATATACATTTGTGGTACATTACTCGATCCGGGTTCAAATGTTTGCTTTTGAAGTCATTATTTTCGTTGAATTGTCTAGGCTATGGTTTGATAGACGTTAAGAAAATGTTTTTTTTTTGTGCGTCGTCTCGTCCACTATGGAAAATACCACGTCTATAACAGACTGCGTTTATTTTTTTTATCCAGTATCGATTTTACACATCCTCATTTTACACTAACCTTAACTTTTTAACGATATTTCGTCTACAAAAGTACGTTTTTTTAAAGACTATGTACTTTTTGGAGGGACAATACCACGTATATTAACATACTGCGAATCTAGTTTTTTAATCCAGTAACAATTTTTTGGCATTTTCGTTAATCTGCCTTTTCAACATTACTTAGACCGAAAACTACTTTTACTTCTGGGGAAATTAGTCCACAAACAGTCTAAAGATACTTTGTATCCACACAAATAAAAAGGTATCCTCCACAAGGTTTTTAAGTGGTATGTACTTTGGGGGGGGGATAGTTGGAGTGGATACCACGTCCATTGCCAGTTTTATGCATTATCACGCCTTTTAAACACTATTTGGTCCATAACAGTACGTTTTCTCCGGCTATTTTAACAGACTGTGTAGACTTACATATATGTCATTTTTTTATTCAGTATTAATTTTAATTATCCATCCTCGTTAATCCGTCTTTTCAGCGCTGTTTGGTCGAAAACTATTTTAGCATTTGGGGAAATACCAAGTCCATAAACAGCCTACAAGATACTTTGTATCAAAGAGGTTTTTTTTATCCACATATAAAAGGTATCCCCCCCTGGTGCAATCAGATCTCACTCGCAAGAAACGTGAGCCCTCCCGTGGGAAGACATGTCGTGAAGACGCAGATTGCGCGGGGTAATGAAGTGTCCATTGTAGAGGGTAGAGAGCCAAAAAGATGAAGATGCTTGGCTAGAAAAGAAGTGAAGCCGTAGAAAAGTCGCCAAGTAGGCCTAGTAAGCCCAAACAAACCCCTCACTCATGGAGAAGATTCATGAAGAAAACAACCTAGATTATCGGCGCAAATAGTTTGTTTAGTAAAAATTTACTATTCTAATGAAAGTGGGCCTCTTGAGTTCCCATCGAAGCTTGTACTAATTAACTATTTTTGCTAATATTCTAAGTTTTTTTTTCATGAATCTTCTCATGTATCGAGCGAAAAGTTGATGAAATTTTCTGAATACGCTCACTTAATGTTAGTTGCTGTTGAAATGCATCATTTTATTCTTTAAAAAGCGTTAATTAGAAATAAAAAAATGACTGTTAGCTCAGTTTGTCGACTGTAGCACGAGATTTGAATTTATCCAAGATGGTAATAATCCCCTTTACTGATAAGAAAATTGTGTTGTAATTATAGTTTTATGAGAGATTCAAAACGTTGCCAAGTCGATGTGATAGGCCTATACAAACCCCACTATAGAATAGCGCCAAATAGTTCGCCGAGAGCGTTCGTTTAGACTTACTACAAGGCGAATGATGGCTTCACTTGGCGAACCGGTTTTTGTATTGGTTTTAGTCCGGCAGCATCTTCATCTTCTTTTTAACTCTATGATTGTGGGGCATATGGGGATCCACTAGCAAGTGTGAAAACGGGGCTACATTAATTATTATGGGGGTGCTGGCGTGGCTGTTTGAACTTTTTTTTTCATTGTAACTTTGCGTGATGTTTTATAATTACTTGCAGCACGGTGCTTTGTAACGGATTTCATGAAAGCGTGGAATTTGGCAGGTTAGGTAATGGATATTCATTAGAGCTAACAGCATTTAATATGCGTACCATTTTAAAGTAACTGGACACATTGTAATTGGAGTGAGGTGTCAGCGAGCCGAAAACCCACTCACACCCTTTTGAGCGAACAGGGCAGAAAAGAAATATTTTCCCTACACTTGTATGCAATGCTTGTATGAGACCCCTCTATCATATTGACTTGCGCTCCTAAATGTATTTTAACATTTTTAGTTCGAAAGAAATGAACTTTCTTAAACTTTAAATTCCAACTTTTTTAAGAAATAACCATGTGGATCACTGACTAAGAACCAGCGAAGACGAACCCAATAGCGAAATAGGCAAGTTTCTAGGTTTTCTGCCCGGGTTCGTTTCTGCTGAAGTGACGTGTATTCCTCCGCGTTTCCTATTGAACCGGCTCGTTTGCTGCCCTGTTCAGTGAATCACACTCCTCACTGCCCGTTTTGATAATACCTTCCAACGTATTTGCTGCCGTGCACTCAGAATAAAACTTGTACTGACTTTTAATACAAAAACTTCAATACAAAGCGTTTTTCCCAAGTATTGCAAGTTGTGTTGAAACAATAAAGAAACTGTGTTGCGACCAAATAATAATGCACGGTTAGCACAAAAATTGTGTTGCAGGCGAGCAAGCGTGTATTGTTCAGAAATTTAAAATTTAGTTCAGCATCTGCTCTTTGATGTTTCAGATAAATTGTTATACTAAAGCTTAAATATATGTAACCCCCCCCCCCGCCATTGTAAAGTAACTGGACTCATTGTAATAACTAAAGGGAAAACTATGGTAAACTGAAAGTTAAGTATTTGCTGCCATGCACTCAGATTAAAACTTGTACCGACTTTCAATACAAAAACTTCAAAACAAAGCGTTTTTCCCAAGTATTGCAAGTTGTGTTGAAACAGTAAAGAAACTGTGTTGCGACCAAATAATAATGCATGGTTAGCACAAAAATTGTGTTGCAGGCGAGCAAGCGTGTATTGTTCAGAAATTTAAAATTTAGTTCAGCATCTGCTCTTTGATGTTTCAGATAAATTGTTATACTAAAGCTTAAATATATGTACCCCCCCCCCCCCCCCATTGTAAAGTAACTGGACTCATTGTAATAACTAAAGGGAAAACTATGGTAGACTGAAAGTTAAGTATTTGCTGCCATGCACTCAGATTAAAACTTGTACCGACTTTCAATACAAAAACTTCAAAACAAAGCGTTTTTCCCAAGTATTGCAAGTTGTGTTGAAACAGTAAAGAAACTGTGTTGCGACCAAATAATAATGCATGGTTAGCACAAAAATTGTGTTGCAGGCGAGCAAGCGTGTATTGTTCAGAAATTTAAAATTTAGTTCAGCATCTGCTCTTTGATGTTTCAGATAAATTGTTATACTAAAGCTTAAATATATGTACCCCCCCCCCATTGTAAAGTAACTGGACTCATTGTAATAACTAAAAGGAAAACTATGGTACACTGAGAGTTAAGTATTTGCTGCCATGCACTCAGATTAAAACTTGTACCGACTTTCAATACAAAAACTTCAAACAAAGCGTTTTTCCCAAGTATTGCAAGTTGTGTTGAAACAGTAAAGAAACTGTGTTGCGACCAAATAATAATGCATGGTTAGCACAAAATTGTGTTGCAGGCGAGCAAGCGTGTATTGTTCAGAAATTTGAAATTTAGTTCAGCATCTGCTCTTTGATGTTTCAGATAAATTGTTATACTAAAGCTTAAATATAGTACCCCCCCCCATTGTAAAGTAACTGACTCATTGTAATAACTAAAAGGAAAACTATGTAACTGAAGTTAAGTATTTGCTGCCATGCATTTAGATTAAAACTTGTACCGACTTTCAATACAAAAACTTCAAAACAAAGCGTTTTTCCCAAGTATTACAAGTTGTTTTGAAACAATAAAGAAACTGTGTTGCGACCAAATAATAATGCATGGTTTCCACGAAAATTGTGTTGCAGGCGTAGCAAGCTTGTATTGTTCAGAAATGTAGTTCGGCATCTGCTCTTTGATGTTTCAGATAAAATAGCCATACAAAAGCTTTAAAAATAAATATTGCGGTACTTTAAAATGAATGTTATAATTTTGTTATGAATATTTTAGAAAAAATACATTTTACTGCCATTTGTCAATCACGCATGTATATAATGATCGTCAGTTGCGGTGGAACAACACATATTTTTATTCGCATGTCAAGAACATAATTCTTGTATTGAAACAACACAATATTGCAATGTTGCCACTTTTAACACAATACTGGTATTCCACTTGTGCTATTTAAAAAAAAAATTTGAGCGTCGAAATTATATAATTAAGTAGTGTATATAATTCAAAAGTTATATGGCATAGTACAAGTGGTGCGCTATGGTGTATAATACAAATTACAAGATTTGCTGTTGAGCTATAGTTGGAGAAACATTTGTATTTCTCTTAATAACAATATCATAAATTTCAGAAACCGGATTTCAAAGTCTTATTTATAGTGGATAATGAAACATCAACGGATTTATTTAAATAAAATTTTTAACCATTGTGAGAAATTTAAGATAATATTTAGAATAAAACACTATTCTTTAAATAAAAAATACACTACTTTTTTAAAACACCAACAAAACTTCAGTTTTGTATTCAATAAACCGCACATTTAAACAATTTCTAAGATCCACAGCATTTCAAAGAACATTCAATGCATTCTGATTTCAATCCTTTCTTACGCCACAACACGTTTTAGCCAGTATATTTGGTAGAAAAATGACCCATATCCAGTGTTACAACATAGGACATCAACTCTTTTTCTATTAAAGTTAAATATTTATATCTGACTCTCTTTCGAATCTAGTGTTTCCTATTTTAGATTCTAAATGGAAGAGCTTAGTGGAAGAACTTGCTAAGTGACATTTTTGAAAAATTGAGATTTTAGTATCAATTAACGTATCGCTAACTTCTTTAACGATAACAAGCTTCCCCTTTTTCATAAACTTTAAGCTTGGTATATTTTTTAAGCTTTACAAGTTCCATTTTCAGCAGATGTGAGTGAAAACTAAAAACTTAAAAGCTCATTTTCTCGTCTTCACCTTTTTGTCACTTAGCACGTTCTGCCACTAAGCTCTTCAATTGTCTTTTAAGTGCGGCAAAAGACAAAAGATCTCAAAACGGAATAACTCTTTCCTTCTTTTGTGTCTTAAGATATCAAGTATTTCTTGGAAGTCGTATAAGCGTTTATGGCTGCATTTGATGTCGGCAGTTTGGGAATCGAATTTTGTTTGCAGTAAATTGGTTCAAATATTAATAGTGGTGTTCTAATATTTAAAAATGTAAGGTTTAATTAACATCCTGCTAGAGCTACATGCGGGCTATAACACGTAAAAAGAAAACTACACTAATTTTAGTCCCTAGATCCTTATCCTCAAGTTTAAAAAAAAAAAAATAGTCATCATCGCTGAGTTAAAATTACACATAAAAATCTAAATGTCATAATTTCAGACAAAAATGCATCTAAAATGGAAGGCACCAGACCAACCTGAATCTAAAAACGCCTTAAACTGACTGTTTTCTGGCCTTTTCGTACCTTAATTGACGTAACAGCATTTTTCAAAATGGTTTAATGTCTTAAATAATGATGATATTCAGCAATCAAGACCCTTATTGCGACTTCAATTAGGTTTGATATATTTTTTTGTATTAATTTAAGACAGAAAGATTTGCTGTATATTGGTACATTTCATTGTAAAAACCGATATTCTTTACTTTATATTCTATATCCGAAATTATTTATTTGATTATTGCGAATTAGATTCCTTTTGTCATTTGTATTGTAAAACATAACTTAGTTATGATTTTGCTTTATTCTTTCAGTGATTTTCTAACTTATGTAAAAAGATCAAGCAACTGTTTTTCAAAAAAAAAAACCAAAGCTATACATGTTACTCTGTGCATGTCCCTTCGGACTTCTCTACACGTGTACCACATATTAAACACTAAATCCCCAAAAGAGCCTAGTAATTATAAAACATCACGCAAAGTACCAGATTTAAAAAAAAAACAATAATTAAATGACCCCCCCCCCCCATAATTAATGGTAATGCTTTTTCTCACCGAAGAGGGTCCATCTCCCCACAATTGACGCTTCATTACCACTGAAATCAGTGTTAGTGACGCGTCTATTCCCAATGGAGATAGCTAACAATGGTAGGTAGACCGTTCGAATAATGCTCAACGAATTGATTAATGTCTAATTTACTTGTGCTTCACTGTATCTAAATATGCTGATTTGTTGCAACTTGGTGGCAAAAAGTGAAACGATGACAAAGTGATTACGTAGCGTCGAAATTTGTAAAATTACTAAAATTTATATGGTATGTAAGTATTAAATTCAGTTATATTAAACAGTTACAGAATATGACAACGAGGGAAAAAGCAAATAAAAATAAAGAACAATAACAAAATGCACACAATAATAAATAATATTGTTATTAACCTAAATATTAATATACAATATATTAATATTCCATATACAATGAGGAATATTAATATTATCAAACTCATACTTTTTTTAAAACTTTTATATTTAATTAAATCAGAACTTTCTCTATATTCTATACTTTTCACATTTATTGGACAGCGTGAATTATCAAATAATATATTTGCTCAGATACAACACTATTGTTTTCAAAATTTAGGACCAATGATTATAATCCACGGCCTTTTCAACTTACAGGACCCGAATCCCAAACAAGGGCGTGGGCAAAAAATGGGACATCATTGTTGCTTGTGCCGAAGATGAAGAAACCTGTTCGAAACCACTTTGAACCTTAAATATATAGTTAGCTGTGAACGCGTGGTTCCGAAAGGTATCGATATCAGAGTTCTTCATCCTGGGAACAACGACACTCAAAACAGTGAAGTCAACTTCAGTTTTTGGGAGAGCTTTTCTGGCCTCTGCCCTTGTAACTTGAGCAGGTCGAGCATAACGGCGATATTTATGAAAAAAAATACAATTTAACGATATTAACGAACGATTAGTTATTCAAGATGGCATATTTGCAGCATTTTATAATCTGAATGCTACTACTTGTACATTTATTCAACTTTTAAAACTTATGAAATCTAAAATATATCGTTCCACAAAATTTATGGCCAACCTTTCACTCAAACTTTTACGAATGGTGGTAGTTCGTGCGACTATGACGAAGTAACAAATGTATCGAGCGGGAAATTGATGGTCAGAGCATGAGATTTTTCTCGCCCGGAACCGATTCTTTGAGAGCTATATTAGTCATCCGGCAGAGTATGGGCACCGGATTCCTTCCGGAACATTCATAGAGCATAGCAACAACAATCTGGGAAACGTAACAATATGGAATAATATTCAGAACGTAACAATGTGGAACATTATGCAGAACGAAACAATGGGACAATATGCGAAACGTAACTAGCTTCGGAATAACTTGTCTGCAGAACAATCTGCTGAACGTAACAATATGGGATAATATATCGAACGTAACAATATATGATAATATACAGAACGTAACAATATGGGACAATATATTGAACGTAACAATATGGGACAATATACAGAACGTAACAATTTGTGAAACTTGTGCATAACAATCTTCAGAAAGTAACAATATGGGATAATATATCGAACGTAACAATATATGATAATATACAGAACGTAACAATATGGGACAATATATTGAACGTAACAATATGGGACAATATACAGAACGTAACAATTTGTGAAACTTGTGCATAACAATCTTCAGAAAGTAACAAAAGGGAATACTTTACAGAACGTAACAAGGTATAACACAATCTGCGGAAGGTAACAATATGGGAGAATATACGGAACGTAACAATTTGCGAAACGTGTGCGTAATAATCTGCAGCAAGTGGCAAAGGGAATACTTTACAGAACGTAGCAATTTGCTGAACTTGTGCAAATGTGCATAGCAATCTGCAGAAAGTAACAAAGGTAATACTTTGCAGAACATCAACAATTTGTGAAACTAGTGCATAACAATCTGCAGAATGTAACAAAGGGAATACTTTACAGAACAATTACGCGGCAATTTGTTGGCAAAATAAGTTATATATATAACAATGTGCAGAAAGCAGCACTGTGGAACAATTAGAGGGCTTTAAAGGGAAAATATTCTTTTTATAATGTTATCAATGAGTGAAATACTATACCAGTTTATGTTGTGTATTCAAAGAGAGTAGAAGAATTCAAGAAGAATCCTGATAGTTATTGTAGACTGGTAAAAAGTTAGTAAAATTTTGGACCAGCATTGCTAGGCCTCTGGCTTGTTGTTGGTCATCGATTTTTGTATTGTATTCGTAAAACATAATTGAAAATCTGGAAAACGTAATAATATAAAACAATATGCAGAGCTTAACAATGTGTAATCTCCGGAACGTAACAGCTTAGAGTATTGCTCATAACGTAACAATGCTAAGAATTCGCATATTGTATCAATATGGAACAATCTACAGAAAGTAACAATACAAAAAATGTGCATCGTAACTTTAAGAAACAATATGCAGAATGTAACAATCGTACACAACGGACAATTACTGGTGGCTGTCTACATGGCATTGGTCAAATTCATTACAAAGAATCACATTCAATTATGCATTCACCATTTCAATTTATCAAAACAAAAAAAACTCGCTTATCAATTGCCATTTAGACTGAATAATCGTCAATAATAATTTATTAAAGCCCCAACGGATTCCCAACCTAATTAACCACCACCTATGAAAAAAAAATGACGCGAAAATTCCACCACCAATTCATCGAGTACATCATTAGGCTTAGCCCACTTATTTCTTCGAAACCTATACTACAACAAAGAAAGAAAGGAGAGGATATAGGAAAGGGCGCTAAATCGATTCCCTAAGTATTTTTCTGTTCTAAGGCCTTCTTTTTCTTTTGTGGAGGCATTCCATTCGAAATTAATGAAGTTTTTTTTGTGTGTGGAATAGAATCGTGCCATCGAGGCAGATGTTTAAGGGGGTGCAAGTCGTGAGGGTGACTCTTCTAAGGGCCCGATTGATGCATCAGCGGCTCGCACGCAACGCCATGCCCAGTGCCCACGCTTTAACTCGCTGCTGAGATTCCGATCTGTAGATTAGTAGGAAAATGGCTGATGTGTTGTATTGTTATATTATACATATACCCTTCAGCAATATCTCGTAATTGTGTATATCAGGAATATAGCGCTTTACTCGCTGCTGAGATTATAATCTGTAGATTAGTAGAAAAATGACTGATGTGTTGTAATATTAGACATAGGTCCTTCGTCCTTCATCAATATCTCGCCTGCTAAGATTCCAATCTATAGCTTTTATAGGAAGAAAATTGTTGATATGTTGTGTTGTAATATTAGACAAGTCCCCTTTACTCGCTTCTGATATTCAAATCTGTAGATTAGTAGGAAAATGGCTGATGTGTTGCATTGTTATATTATACATATACTCTTCAGCAATATCTCGTAATTGTATACTTTCATAGGAACATATAGCGCTTTACTTCTGCATTGCTGTAAATTAGTAGAAACTGAGCATTAGTAGAAATGACTGATTTGTTTTAAATATTAGACATAGGTCCTTCGTCCTTCATCAATATCTCGCCTGCTAAGATTCCAATCTATAGCTTTTATAGGAAGAAAATGGTTGATGGGGTTGTGTTGTAATATTAGACATAAGTCCCCTTTACTCGCTTCTGATATTCAAATCTGTAGATTAGTAGGAAAATGGCTGATGTGTTGTATTGTTATATTATACATATACCCTTCAGAAATATCTCGTAATTGTGTATACTTTCCATCAGAAATATAGCGCTGAGATTATAATCTGTAGATTAGTAGAAAAATGCCTGATGTATTGTAATATTAGACATAGGTCCTTCATCAATATCTCGTCTGCTAAGATTCCAATCTATAGCTTTTATAGGAAGAAAATGGTTGATGTGTTGCGTTGTAATATTAGACATAAGTCCCCTTTACTCGCTTTTGATATTCAAATTTGTAAATTAGTAGGAAAATGGCCGATGTGTTGTATTATTAGACTTAGGTACTTCAGCAATATCTCGTAATAATGTATACTTTCCATCAGGGTAGCATTGCAGATAGCGCTTTTTTACTTTCTGCTGATATTTGATCTGTAAATTAGTAGAAACAAGAAGTTCATAAAGAACTAAAATAGCCTACTTTCCTGTTACTTAAATACTTACTGAAGTTATAATCGGGAAAAAAAACTAGGTTCCTAAAGTAAATATCATCAACAGCCGTTTCTACACTAGATTTATACACATTAGAAAAAAAATCGAAACACAGCACCCAGCTATAATTTAAACTTCTAAAAGCCAAAATAAACTATTTTCCTTAATATTCTTTCGCAAATTAATTAAATATTATTTATCATCTGCTCGTGATTTATTTGTAGTTCGAAGAATAATTAAATATTTATTAATAACAAAAGTAATGAAACTACTCCGAACTGCATTAAAAAATAAGAAATGTAAATTAAAACTATGCATAATTGCATGCAAAAGTATGCCTTGCCGCTTTCTTGGTAGATAAATAATGAATAATCAAAGAATCAAATTGTGCTACATTTTATGACGTCATTCCAAACTGATTCATGAAAATATTATTTTGCTTCAAATATGTTTAAATAAATAGTTTCTCATGCCATTGTTGATTTGGCAACAGTGATTTAAATGACTCAAAATTGAATTTCAATGCTAATTCATGGAATTCGCGACAGATAGTAATTTATGTCCGCCGGAGTACAGCGACGGACAAAAATAAAGTTGGGTATCTGAGGTCTAGCTTTTACAAAAGAATTTAAGATCGTGATAGAACCGATTTACGAAGGGGGGGGGTACGGACAGACAGACAGACAGACAGACGGACGAAACGGAAAGACGACAGTAATACGAACAGACTGACAGATGACATCAACCGTATTTCAATACCTACAACGATTTAATGACTCAAAATTTGATTCAAGCTAATTCCAATGAATTCGCCGCAGATAGTAGATTATGTCGTTCGGAGTAGACAGACGGACAAAGTATGAAAGTGGGTATTGAGGTCATAGCTTTACAAAAAAGATTTAGATCGATATAGAACGATTTGAAGGGGTACGGACAGACAGACAGACAGACGACATCGACCGCATGTCAATACCTACTTTTTCATTTTTAATTCTTTCGAATTAAAAAAGAAAAGTAGGCTAAAAATGCTTATATGTGTTGCGATATTAGACTTACTTCAGCAATATCTCGTAATTGTGTATACTTGCCATAAATGTAGTATGGAATATAGCGCTTTACTAGCTGCTGAGATTCCGATCTGTAGATTAGTAGTAAAACAGATGATGTATTGTGATATTTGACATAGACATAGGGCCGCTTTACTCACTGCTTAAATTCAAACCTGTAGATTGGTAGGAAAATGGCTGATGTGTTGTGATATTAGACATAGATCCTTCAGCAATGTCTCGCGATTGTATAACTTCCATCAGGTTAGTATGGAATATAGCGGTGGTGGTGTAGTTAAATTTAAATTTTAAAGTATTGTTATAACTAGAAATATTGGTCAGAATGATGCGAAGTTTGTAAAGGAGCAGTGTAAAGGGCAATTTGTTTTGGCCAATTTTAAAGGAATAACAGATAAATGGAGCAATGGAGTTCTGCTAAAAATCATCAAATAAATTTATTTGAGCTACGAAAGAAAAAGTTGATAAAATGTGCATCATAATATAAAGATAATAATAATAAAAATTTTAATAATAAAAGCATAAAGTAAGCAATAAATTAAATACAAAAATATATCACAAGCGTTTAATAAATGGCTTAGATTTCTTTGATAAATAAATTTCATATGATCACAAGAAACATTAACCCATCATTAAAATAATTTATCATTAACGTATTCCTTTTACGTCACAGCTATTCATAATATTATTTCCCAAACATTTTTCATAGATGATACAAAACACTCGCAACATTTTCCCTTTAAAAACTATCAAAAATAAACTCCAGCCAATAATGATTTTATCTGCTACATCTCCCCCAGACAACAAACATTTTTACATTAGCTAGACCAGCACCGATGCAAATATCGGCTCCTGGAAATAGTTAATGACCCAAACAATAAAACTAACTACTTTTAGTTCTGCGTTCTGTAAAGAATGGTTCCATCTCAAATCATTACGCAGCGGGGGTGAACAGAACTAGAATCGGAATGTTTTAACCCACCAAACACAACTAAACCATTATGTTTCTAAACGGAACCTCAATTTGCTATGGTTTTTAAGTTAAATACTTAGAAGTAAAGCAGTGTGACTCGTCACAAGGGGTTAATTCATTATAAATGCTAGGATCTCAAGATATGCCCGTGGGCGACTGCAGTAACCACGACAATCAGTTGCACCATTTTCGCTCTGAAATAATCAATCTTTCAGTATACTTTCTCATAGGTTAGAGTTATTGAGTGCTTGCAACAATGGCCTAAGTCAGTGTGTTAGTAACTGCAGTTTACCTGCCCACGGCAGAAGTATGGATCTGACGTTCAGGCTCAATAATTAATTTTTTTTTAGGGCATTACGCGAAATATAATCGATTATTGCATTTTCCATTTATTAGGGATGAGGTGTTTTTGTTGGTTTTGGACTGTAGTTTTTGTTTCTTTTTTGTTATGTTTTCCAAGGACTAATTATGCTGTATAATAGATGATTAGGGTCAACTTTTAGCCTTAACGTTTAGGTACCACATACAGCAATTCTCGGTTATCAATACGTATACTTATAATGCGAAATACAAGAAAGGACGTTTATGATTGATTATTAAAAATAAAAAAAAAGATAAAACATTAATATAAACGATAGACATAAATGATGAACAATAATAATGACAATGACAATGAAAATGACGATTGAATACTGTAAAAATATTCTGTAAAATTACAACACATTTTGTGGTTAGTTTTTTACATCATTGTTGTAATGTTTGTTTTACAGCAAACTGATGTTTCACTACGCATTAAGGCACATGAACAACTACAGTCCCTGGACAAATTATTAGACGCACTGTATTTTTTTTTAGTAATGATGAAAACATACCAAAGAATGCCATATCATTAAAAAAGATGTCGATATATGTATTAAGTATAGCAGATAGTATTTTCTATTCAATAGCTTAAGTTTAGGAACACAAATGTCCTTCTAAAGGTATTTTGTTCATCATTGATTGATACATGAAATCTTGCAGTGCGTATAATAATTTGTCCAGGGACTGTAACTCCAATAGCGATTAAACATTGAAGGTGGGTGCATCCAATCACAGCCAGTGAAGCTAACGTTTTCGTCGGTAAGACACACACACAAAATTTACATCATATGTAAATGCGCAGCAGAGGGTGATGGTAGCACTTTTACCATCAACATCAGGTAAATTATAGGGATTTTTTTTACAGTGAACTTACGTAATGAACAGTTGAAATAAACAGCGTACCTGAGCAATAATAAAAAAACAGTGCAATTAACAATAAACTCTGAACTATGAGGTATGAGAACTTGAACTAAGACTATGAACTAACAATGTATGAGAAATTTATGATGGATAGTAAACTAAAACAATAACAATTTGAACATTTTTAATATGAATATAAACATGTACAATAAACGATGAAATGAATATACACTGTTAAAAATTTTGTGCTAGGTTTCACCATGATATTGGTTGGTTTCACCATGATATTGGTTCCTAGTAGCTGCAACGGCTGATTGGTGAAATGTTTCACCTTTTTTTCGGTGTTTGGTTGAACCATTTTTCTGGATTTGGAAACAAAAACCTGAGAAATGGTTCAACTGAATACCAAAAATATGGTGGAACGTTTCACCATTCAGCCGTTGCAGCTACTAGGAACCAATATCATGGTGAAACCAAGCACACAATTTTTAACAGCGTAGGCGATAAAAATATGAACAATAAGAATACTAATATAAATTAAGATAATATGAACATGGTCAACGAATTAAGAAACATAATATGAACATTGAAAATTGAAAATGAACTTAAATAAAATAAATATAAACAATGAACATAAACAGCGTTTTTAAATTTAAACGTAACATTTCCTCAAATTACTTATTATTGTCGATATTAACAAAAATAGGTCTAAAACTAAAAAGCATTTTTATGTTAATATAAAATGTCTTATTATGTAAAAGTAGTTTCGTTTCTTTTTATAAATATATTATAAACAACAGATAATTAATATTTAGCATTTCCCTTAATTTAAACATTGAAATAGAAGTCACGTTAGTTAAGATAATCCGTAAACAATCCTATAAGAAACCTATAAAAATAAATTGTTATTGGGCAAACTAATTACAATTTTTCTTTTGGTAACGTAGGAAATGATACTAACTAATAATACAAATGTATTGGTAAAGATAGTAAATATGGGTTTTTCTCAAAAGATATTGTTTGAAAATGTATAATGATAATAATTAAGTCATATAAATGGTTCATTTTCTTAAGTGCTTTTATGATAATGTTTATGGTAGGTTTTAATATACATAGTTTAGTTATTTATTTATATTTTGTAACATAGTTTATAATAGACGATCAATTATTTGCTACATGTAAAATAAGTCATTTAATTAGTAATTTTTTGAATAAATGTTTACTAGATACTTATTACATACACATATTGAATAACATTATATTACATATACATATTATATCACTTACATTTTATAATTATTTATTTGTACATAGTTTATATTATACTATCAATTATTTGTTGCTTGTAAAATAAGTCATTTAATTTGTATTTTGTTGCGTAAAGGGTAACTAGATACATTTTAAAATTCTTTTTCCGGTTAATATTGAAAAATTTCATCAATTTCGATCGTTAGATAAATTAATGGTTATTTATTAATGAATAACGATTTTTTTATTGAAAATAAATAATGTTTATTAAAAAATTATATGATTTGTTATTATGGCTAAGTTAGTTCAAAATTAGTTATAGTATTGTTAGTATAGTAAAAAATTATAATTTGATATAATTATATGTCCCATTTAAAATACCGTTGTTTTTCTTTTCATTGTTCGTTTAGGGGAAAATAGATGGTAGTGGAGATTTTATGTGTAATTTACTTATTATAAATAGAAAACAGGGAAAACGAAAATAAATTCATCATAACGTGAACTTTATGGTACAGTTATTTTTTTATAATTGCGTGAAAAAAAATCCGATTTTTACACTATAATTTTAATATCAGACGCGTGCGAAAAGTTATACTTTTTAGAAACAGTGATACAAAATTACTTTTTTTCACCCAAAAGCAGTGAAAAAAAGTACTTTTTTTCACTCTTTTCATAAGATGCCAACATTTCAAGTAAAATTTCTATTTCATAATCTTCATAAAATCCAGAAATTTATTGATCTGCTTTATTTATAAATATTATGCGCGTGAATTTATTATTTTTTTATTTTTGAATCAGTATCCATGTTCAAATGTTTGACTTTAAACTAAAAAATAAGTTTGTATTTTGTAGTTCCAGAGATTTATCGATGCCAATCTTCTTTACGTAAAAAAATTAGCACGTGAATTATTTTTGAACCAATGAGATTTGATTTTTTTCACGTAATTATAAAAAATAGTGTATGAAACACGTGTGAAAAGTAAACTTTTTAAAACACGTGTCATTATTTCACTTGCTCGTACCTCGCTCGTGAAATAAAATCCACTAGTTTTAAAAAGTGATACTTTTCACACTTGTTGCATAAATAACTATTTTCACTGTAATATATTATCATTAATTGCAAAGATAGCTTTAAAGTATGCAACTGCAAATAATCAAAATTAAATATTCATAAAAAAACTATTTTGAAGTTTATTTATCTATAATAATAAAAGAGTCTGTCTGTTTGTCTGTGGATCGTGAAAGACCTACTTATACTGCTCGAAAAATTCGAAATTTTTAATATAGTTTCCCTGTAATACCTACTTGGGCACCTGAGGCTTAGTTTTTTCATATTTGATTACGATTTTTTAATTAATATAATTATTTACAAAAATACGTCATCCACCAGAGTGAGAGACCGAAACTGGGGCTTGAAAACACATGGGCCGGGCCGAAACAGGGGCTTGACGTCATCCGTAGATAAACATGAAAATCCAGTAAGAAGAGCCGTTAAAAATGTAACACGAATTCGATTTCTACATTTAATTTTCAATTTGAAAGAAACTTTAGCGCGAGCAAAAATTAAGTATAAACACGATAAATTAAGAGGATTTAATTTGTAAGATTGTTATTTGACTATCATTATTTTATTTCATTTATTGATTGTAGAATGATTACCACATTTGGGTTGTTAAATTTTAAATATTGCCAAAAGTCGCCAATGAACAGACCGACCATTTTATTATAGCTGTGTCAAAAACAAATTACCGTTATTAAAGGTTAACCCGTGCGATGCCGTGTTTAGAAAGCTAGTTTGAAGAATATATTAATAGTCCATTTAATTCGTCACTTTTCTTGCCTCTTGGTTATAGGCGACGGGACTCATAATTTTGAACCATGTTTAAGTGAAGGGGTTGGCCCCCTATTCCCAACACAACAGGACTTTGGACCACGACAGATTTAACGTGCTTTAGTCTTAAATACATAGCGGTATTTATTGGAGGTTTTTTAAATGTTTTTTTCAATGTATTAATCTATGAAAAAAATATATACTTTTTTTCTATAGCATACGTCCTGAATTAAATTCATGCTTATTTTTCTTATACATGTGTGTATGTGTGTTTCATGCATGTTTTTTTATGTCCAAAGTAACAGTTGTATAAATTTCTTAGCGACATTTATTCAAAACTAGCTGACCCGACAGACGTTGTCTTGTCTTTACTATAAATATCGAATTGTAATTGAAGGTTTATCGAAAAATCCATCGATCCTTGACAAATGCAGCCAAAAATGTCCAAAGAATAATACTCCATGTGGTGGGAGTGCACGTTAAATATTAAGTCCCGACGCTGCGTACGATGTAAAAGTTGCATTGGGTGCCTAATCAGGTGTTGGCTCGTCACATAACCGTGGTTCTAAATAAAGACGACCGTGGCCAATATCCCTCTTGTATAGCTCTAGTGCGACGATAATTCAAACTAACCCTAACCCATACAACTGGATGGGAATAGCTACCCTACGCTAAATCTTTAACTTCGCCAAAAGCCGCCAATGCCGACATTCAATTGGCCATATCATAGCTGTACCAAATTGACAGTTTCATAAACAAAGTTTTTACGCTATACGTAGAATTAACATTTCTTAGAAGTATTCAACAGATCTAGAATAGTAATCGCCTTTACTGCCATGATACTTTGTAGCAATATCTTCACTTCTTACCATTTATAAACATCAATTAAATTAGGAAACAAAAAAAAATCAAAAGATTTAAATTCTATAAATAAAATAAAATGTTAATGATATTCAAATAACAATCCTACAAATTAAACTCACGTGCTCTGACGTGTTTATACTTAATTTTCGCTTACGCTGAACGCGCTGAAATGTTTTTCAAATTAGAAAACGAAATTTATAAATTAAAAGTTCATAACAATGCTATTCCTATGGAGAAATCGGATCACGTTTTGCACTCCTACACCTCCTACCGAATTTCGAATAACTCATTCATTAAGAACCTTCTCCTGACAATAACAAACACAACGAAAAAAGAATTAGTGAAATCGGTTCAGCCGTTCAGGCGTGATGCCGGCACAACGAAAAAATGGGACTTTAATTTATATATAAGATTCTTAAGCAGCAAACTTCAAACACATTTACACGTTTAATTCCATGCATATTTCTAGCTACATACGTTGAATATTGTGTTAATTTATTCATTTCCTTAAGCTTATTATTCATGTATTTCATTGGATTCATGTATTTCATATTGTGTATCGTATCATTTCGAAGTAACAGCTGTATATATTCCTAAGAATTAACTGTTTCAATACTTTAGCAACTAAAGTTACTTGAAACTTTAAAATTCTTTTGAAACTTTGTTTAATAAATTATTTGCTATTGAATTAATTTTCTATTTCAATCCATTGACTTTTGCGTTATTTTATTTGTATATATAACGGCTATCAATTCATTTTTATTGAAAATGATTTCATTTTGTTACGTATTGCAATTTTATTCTCATTTTTTCGAATCAATCAATTACTAAATGCTGAATAATTAGTACACATATATGTTTAGTTGATTTTTTAAAATACCTATTCAATTTTTATAACCAATGTAAAATTACCCACTTCTTTTTTGTAGAATATTTAGTGCATTTAAATATTTTAATCTTATATATAAATTAAAGTCTCATTTTTCGTTGTGACGGCATCACGCCTGAACGGCTGAACCGATTTCACTAATTCTTTTTTCGTTGTGTTTGTTATTGTCAGGAGAAGGTTCTTAATGAATGAGTTATTCGAAATGTTATCCGAACGGGTGTAGGAGTGCAAAATGTGGCGTCTCCATAGGAATAGCATTGTAAGATTAGAATTTATACTTTTTATTTCAATTTTTTCAGCACGTTCAACGCGAACGAAAATTAAGTATAAGCACGTCCGAGCACGTGAGTTTAATTTGTAGGATTTTTATTTGAATATCATTATTTTATTTATTGAATTGAAATATTGATTTTTTTTGTTTCCGAATTTAATTTAATTGATGTTTATAAATGGTAAGACGTGAAGATATTGCTACAATGTATCATGGCAGTAAAGGCGATTACTATTCTAGCTCTGATGAATACTTCTAAGAAATGTATATTCCCTCTACATATAGCGTAAAAACTTATGTTTATGAAACTGTCAATTTGGTACAGCTATGATATGGCCAATTGAATGTTGGCATTGGCGGCTTTTGGCGAAGTTAAAAATTTAGCGTAGGATAGCTATTCCCATCCAGTTGTATGGGTTAGGGTTAGTTTGAATTATCGTCGCACTAGAGCTATACAAGAGGGATATTGGCCACGGGCGTCTTTATTTTGAACCACAGTTATGTGACGAGGCAACACCTGATTAGGCACCCAATGCAACTTTTACATCGTACGCAGCGTCGGGACTTTGAAAAATATTTAACGTGCACTCCACCACATGGGGTATTATACTTAGGACATTTTGGCTGCATTTGCCAAGGATCGATGGATTTTTCGATCAACCTTCAATTAGAATTCAATATTCAACATAAAGACAAGACAACGTCTGTCGGGTCAGCTAGTGTATAATAAATTTATTGTTCAATAATTTATTTATTTTCATTTCTTTTTTATTTGTTTTATATCATGCTTTTCTATATAGATTCATTTTCTTATTTTTTAAATTATATTTTAATAAATATATCGTGGTCACTGTGTTTAATATGCTTCAATGTTTAGTAGTTAGATTTTTATAATTAGTACAGATTCTGTTCTAGTACTAAGTTGTACATCTTTCGAGTCATAACAAACTTCGAATTTGTTTAAATATTGATATCGTTGCAATTAGAACACATAAGAGTGCATAGCATGCGCAGGCATGCATTTCATAATAGTAAATATTACTTTAATAATACTTATATTTATTCAAAAAGTATCACACTCTTTTCATATTCATGATTCTTGTTAATATTTGTATTATTTCGTTCATTCACTATCATTTCTGATAATCTCTATTATTAGATTCCACACTACATTTATAACGTAAAAAGTGGAAGGTATTATAATCGTTCAGTCCATCTGTCTGTCCGTCACCCACTTTCATAGCCAAACTACAAATGCTACGGACAAGTGTGATACGTCAAAAAGTTCAGCGCATCGAAATTAGAATACATTGAAAATTTCAGAAAAGAATTCGAATTCGAAGTACTTCAATTATTTAAAAAGCTGCAAAATTTAATGCTCATTTAAAAAACGGAAGCCATTTTTATTAGAATTAAATCACCATTGTCATTCGCAACAATCGCTCGAGAAAATTGAATTCTTTTAGACAATAAATTAAAATAAATTTATTTTTGCGACATCGATCAGTTTGAAATGACGTCAAATATATTTCACTACGAGATTCTTTGTATGTTGATATGAAATGTTTTCATTCCATTTAAAAGCGAGGCATATTACATATTTATTTTTTGAAATATAAATTAATTTTTGCAAACGATAAGTAATAATTATTGAATTTTCGAAATAAAATAAATGAAACTAGCCAAATTTAGCATGTAAATGTTTAATATAGAATATTAATGCTGGGTTTGGCGCCTTTTTACCTGTCAAATACAACTGTTGTGTGGAAGCGGGTAAAGTGACAGAGTCTGTTACAAACCCCTACTTGTTTCTTTTGAGGTAATTATCTCCGTAAATTGCTTGTGCTCAACTAAATTAGAGTTATTTTGATCATATTACCTTGAAATATTTCTTTTGCAACGTGGAGTAACTAGAAGTAAAACCTTTTTAATATAAAATACTTTTTGAATACTTTTATTTAATTCATAATCAATTTCTATTATTGATTTTTTTATGAAAAACATTACATCGCTTATAGACTGTTATCAGTTTTAATTATATATATTAAACACTTCGTGTTTCTAAACATTATTTATTCATAACATTGAGTATTACGTTGGAATTATTCGGGTTTCATAAAAAGTACTGATTTCATAAAATGCATTTTATTTTGTTGATTATTGCGTTTTAATTAATTCTCAGAAGTCATTGCTTTCATTTCTTTATATATATTTTCATCGTTTCAATTAACCACATAATGAAGTGATTATACTTGGTTCTATATACTTTTATTTCTTTCGTAATATTGTAAGGATACTTGTGTAATCATTATGTATTATAATATTGAAAGCATTGATGAAACTAATCACATTTATTTTATTTTGATTAGTATGAATCATAATGGTAATTCTGAATGTTGATTTCGCTTATAGACTGTTATTAAAATTGAACATTATGAGGTGTATATTCATATATTTAAGCACTGTTTCTTTTATGAAGTTTACTACTATCATTGCGTTGAATTTATATAAAACTAATTTAATTTTAGTAAACCAACATCATGTTTATTTTATTAAAAACTAGCAAATTTATACCCGTTCTTCGCACGGAACAAAAAAATATCAAATAGATTCCAAATATGTGTACCATATAACCTGTTATAGGATCATAAACTTATTATTGTTTCCGGTCGTTATAAATTATAAAATCCCGTTTCATTGCCTTAAAATTCCAAAATGAAAAATACGCTATAAAATGCACTCATAAATGTCATCACAATTCCCTCATAAATACATAAAACCTTTTAGCTCATTTGGCGCGTTTTGGGAGATAATTTGGCGAGAAAATAGTATAGCTACCCACACCCATTACACAGCTCTATCACATTGACCTTCGAACAACCGACCAGCTTATAAATTATTTATAAAGAAATTGCCTATTTGACGAATTTTAGTTAATAATTTGGCGAACTTGGCAACGTATTTGGCGAAAAAATAAAGACAAAAAACACTAATAGCTCTAGTGTGATGGCCTTTAGTAACCATCATGGTTCAGTAATAGCTTAACTATACATTTATTGCTTAAATATGCATACATGCAGTCAACAGAAAAATCAATGAAAAAATCATCAAATAAACCTACAATAAAATCCGGGAATGAAGACTGCCGGAATTACGTCACTTGAAACATGTCAATTATTTTTCAAATAATGAATTTAGTTTCTGAAAGTAATGGCAAAAAAATAAAATAAACATTTTGAATTTTAAATGTTTTCGTTAAAAGTTTTTTTTTTTTTAGCCGATGGCATCAGGAAAGAGAAAAAATGATCGGATTTGAGCGAAAGTGGTGTATTTTTTTTCAGAAAATTCGAATTTTCTCTAAAAATGGAACAAATATGAACAATCTAAGCCTCAGGTGCACACGTTGGTATTGAAGGGAATCTATCTTAAAAATTTCGAATTTCTGAGGGCAGTATAAGTAGGTCTTTTACGATCCGAAAACAGACACACACACAGACAGACTCTTTCTTTTATTATTATAGATATATCGCTTTTATTCATTTGCTGCGTTGGTTTCTTTCATTCATATGCAGATTTGTCAAATTTATTATTTTGAATACCGTTTTTATGATTTTCCCCATTTTTAGCTTCCACACTACGTTTATAACGTAAAAAGTGGAAGGTTTTATAATCGTTCAGTCCGTCTGTCTGTCTGTCACCCACATTCACAGAAAGAACCTCAAGTCCCACAGACAAGTGGGATACGTCATTTTGAAGCAAAAAATCAGATTAGGCTACATTCCAAATTTCATTAAAAAATTTAAATTAGAAGTTTATTTAAAATTTAAATAACTAAATTTTTTATCTGCATTGAAATAACATGCAAATTCCATTTTTATTCATATTTTCACTGTTGCCATCCACAAGTCCCACAGACAAGTGGGATACGTCATTTTGAAGCAAAAAATTTCATTTAAAAATTTTAATTAGAAGTTTATTTAAAATTTAAATAACTAAAAATTTAAACTACATTGAAATAACATGCGAATTCCATTTTTATTCAATACTTTCGCTGTTGCCATTTCGTTAAACGTACGAGAAACTTTATTAAAAATAAAAATAAACACTTTTGAAAGAATATTTATTTATGCGATATAATTCAGTTTGGATTGTTGTAATATCACAATAGAGTTCTTTTGATGGTTTATTATATATGTATGAAGAAAGATGCATAGAGAATTCTAACTTGGCATAAAAAATATGCAAAGTTTCGCTTTTATTTTTAAAGCATCAATTGCACTAATTATATATTTATCGAACTGTAAATTAATTTAACAAACAATAAATGACTGAATTTTCGAAAGATATGTAAATGGTAAATTGTGGCGACACAAAAATATTTATTAAAAAAGATTGCATTATTCTTCTTCGAACTTCAAACAAATTTAGCAAACGATAAAGTCTAATTATTAAATCTGAGAATGGAGATTAATGAAAATAGTTAAATTTGGCGTTTAAAAGTTGGAATTACAAATAGCTAACGGCCCTGTTTGTTATTAGAATTAAATCACCATTGCCATTCGCAACAATCGCCCGAGAAACTTAATTCTTTTAGACAATAAATTTATATTTGCGACATCGATCAGTTTGAAATGACGTCAAATATATTTCACTACGAGATTCTTTGTATGTTGATATGAAATATTTTCATTCTATTTAAAAGCGAGTAATATTACATATTTATTTTTTGAAATATAAATTAAATTTTGCAAACGATAAGTTATAATTATTGAATTTTCAAAATAAAATAAATAAAACTAGCCAAATTTAGCATGTAAATGTTTAATATAGAATTAATGCTGTGTTTAGCTCCTTTTTACGTGTTTAACACAAGTTTTGTGTGGAAGCGGGTTAAGTGACAGATTCTGTTACAAACCTACTTGTTATTTATTCATTTCTTTAATTGAATTTGAATAGTTTCCAGCATTTTTCATATAATTCATTTTATATATATTTAACTAATTATATTCGTTTTTCGAAACATTATTCAGTTTATAATATTGAATATTACTTTGAATGTGTACATGCATTAATTAAAAAATACTGAATTCCTTTTTTAACTACATTGTGTTTTATTGAATATTGGGCTAATTAAATTCTGTTTTTGATTTTCGATTCATTCATAGCGTTGATTTCGAATAGTCTTTTCCAATTCTCATTAAATGAACATTCTAAGTTTATTGTATCATATTCTCATATTTTATAATGCTGAGTATTGTTTTGCATGCGTTAATGTATTTTTAAAAAGTACCACTACTTTTTTTTATCAACACTAAAAAAAATTATTTTTGAAACATTGCTTTGATTTTATTATTTTTTGTTGTTGATTTCATTCATTCGTTGCGTTGATTTCAGTCATTCGTTGAGTGATGTCAGTCAGTCATTCGTTGCGTTGATTTTATTCAGTTGTTGCGTTGATTTCATTCATTCGTTTCGTTGATTTCAGTCAGTCATTCGTTGAATGATGTCAGTCAGTCATTCGTTGCGTTGATTTCATTCATTCGTTGCGTTGATTTCAGTCAGTCATTCATAGAGTGATGTCAGTCAGTCATTCGTTGCGTTGATTTCATTCATTTGTTGCGTTGATTTCATTCATTCGATGCGTTGACTCCATTTATTCGTCGCGTTAATTTTAAATAATCCTTTTATAGATTGTCATTAATTGAACATACTGATTTGACTAATCATATTTCCATAAATTATAATGTTGAGTTGAACATGTTAAAGAATTTTAAATGATATATTTGATATTTTTATTTTTACGCTATCTTTGCTTTTGTTTAATATTAAGTTGATTTAATTTCCTTTATTTTGCTAATTTCATTTATCCGTTGCTTTGATTGCATTTATCTGTTGAGTTGTTGTTCACATAAGCTTTTATAGGTTGTCGTTAATTAAGCATATTGATTCGATTGTAATCATTATTTCAACAGTTTATAAAATTGAGATTTTCTTTGCATATGTTGATGCCTTTTTTTAAAGGTGGCTATTTAATATTTTTTATTCACACTAATTTGTTTTCTTAAACATTGCTTTGATTTAATTCCTTTATTTGTTGTTGTTGATTCCATTCATTCGTTGACTGGATTTCATAATTTGTTGCACTGATTTCAAATTTTCCTTTATAGATTGTCATTAATTGAACATAATGGGTCGACTATAATCATATTTCTATAAATTATAATGTTGAGTATCGCTTAGAGTATGTTTAAGCATTTTAATTACATATTTGATATTTTTATTTCCACCCTATATAATATTTCATTGAATATTAAATTGGTTTTTTTGCTGACTTCATTTATTCGTTGTGTTGATTGCATTTTTCTATGTGTTGATTTCGTATAGTCTTTAATAGTTTGCCGTTAACTAAGTATATTTAGTTGATTGTAATCATATTCCTAGAGTTTATAAACTTGAGGGTTTCTTTGAATGCGTTGATGTATTCTTAAAAGTATCATTTTCATCTACACTGCATTTATTAAATATTATGTTTATTCCATTCCTACTTCAGGGTTGATTTAATTCTTTGCATCGTTACCATTCGTTGCGTTTATTTAAAATAATCTCTAAATTATCATCTTGTTATGGAAGAAAATGAGTTGATTATAATATTTTTTCATGTATCATTTAATCAACATTTTGAGTAGGAATTAGTTTCATTCATATTATATGAATTTCTTTATAATATATTGATTTCAATCACTGTTTTTTACATGGCTCCCTTGTTATTTCATAAGTTTAAGTGATTGCAGCAATATACTATACAACGTGCTTTTTCATAATGTGTGTTTTTACTTATTTACATCCTTTTTTGTTATTTCAGTAATATTCATCTGTTTACGTTCACATTCAGTCTGTAGCTCATTTCCTTTTTCATGAAAGTTGTGCCGATTTCATTCGCACTCCTGTAGCTCATAATTTTCTTTTATTTGTGTTTAATCTTGCCTAAATTCCATTTACATTACTTAACGTATAGTGACAGTTTCGTTGTTGAATAATCAACGAATTCACTTGATTCGTTATTGGGTGTAGTTCTATTAAAAACATTTTTGATTGGATTACTATTTTAGTATGAACCCATGTTATTTCATACGATTGTCTTATCCTTTGATTATAACTCTATTCCTTGTGATTTATTGACACAAACATGTTATCTTATCTTTGTTTCACATAGTGTAAAACTTCTTAGGCTTTATTTCATGAAATATTCCTCTGTTGTTATGCGATGTAAATATTTTTCATTGAATTTATTAACTCCATTTCTATGTTTTTTTTTACATATTTTATTTATTTATCTTATCTATTTTGTTCATTCAACTTTTGTTTCAGATTTGCAATGATATTTCTTGAGTTCAATTTACTGAAATCTTTTATTTAGCTTTTTTTTGTTAGTTGCAATTTTATTCATAACCTTATCATCTCTGAAAAACTTTATTTTATTTTCATTTTGTATGCATTTTAAATGAATTGATGTGCCATTAATTTACTTTTAAAAATCACATTTAGGATCTACCTAGGAAAGTTTCTCATGTTAAGCCTAGCATATGAAGGGTCTAGCTTCAAAACTCACACTCTCCCATGTATAACTAAGATATAGGGTACGGCCCGGTTAATGGCGTCTTCGGTCAATTGAATTTACGATTGTCAAAAGTCGCCAATGAACGGACTGGACCCCATGTCTTAGTTATACTTTGGATAATGTGGGCTTTGTAACTAGCCCTTCATAATTTATTATGTTTCATATCTACTATCACTATCACTGAGATACCATATATGTTTTTTTATATTTATTACTATCCTTATAACTTGCATATGTTTATTTTAACACATTTCCAATAAGGATACACAATATATTTTTCGTATAAGTGGAATTTTCCTCAGAAGTGAAACCATTTTTGTACTTGTTAAATATTTTCTTAATTTACCCCATTGAAAATTTTATTTGCTTTACACCTTGTGTACTCATGGTTCCATATTTATACCTTTCTTGTATAAATATTTTTTAATATACTAATTTGTGTAGTATATTACATTCTTCTTAACTTTAAATTGTATTTTTGACTTTTGTTATACTCAGCCTTTTCGTGTAATTCTTGACAATACTCCTATATAAAATTTATTTAACGTTTTGGAAGTTGAAACTGCAGTTTTAATCCGGTTTGTGATCTTTATTTTGAGTTTTAATTACTTTTTTTTTAAAAACCTTTTTTCCAATTTTTATTTTGTGAATTAATATTTGCTTTCAAATGTATTAATTTTTTTATTCATCAATCTGTATAACCTTTAATTATTTCACCGTGCTAAACTCAATTTTATGAGTTGGAGTTTATTTGATTGATTTATAGGATTGTTCTTTATAACCATTGTGTACACTGCATAATTATTCATCATTTATCCCTCTAGAATTTCTTTAAAAACATAACTTCTTCGTGAAACTTGGTCCAAATATCCTACACGCAGCTCCAGTGAGGCGTAAATTACCAGCAATCCTTCTTAATAGTGTTTTACTTGCATATGTACCTTAGTGTTTTGAATTATTTTATGTTCTTTTTGTTTTATGCCCCTGTCAAGTTGTTTTAGGTGTTATTGATTCTTATATCACCCAATCAATGTGAAAATCAACGTCCTCCATACCTATATTGTTTTTCGTGACGTTTTTAAAGTATTTGCAATTATATTGACTAAAAGAAGTTTTTGTGTATTCTGTTTGCTTAAAATCTACTAAACTGAATTATTATAACCAATATTTTATTTCAGCAAATAACAACTGCTGTTAAGGTAAATATTATTTTATCAATATGATTGATGTTTATTTATGTATTACGTAACTCACACTTTATACAAATATTGAAATTTTTCCTACTCCGGTTCTGAAATAACCTTGAATTTATTTAAGCTTTTTAAACTCTGTTTTCATGCACTTATATCGTTCCTATCGAAACAACTTTTGTAGCCCCTATTACCATATGCACTGAAGGAACGTTGTGTATATGAAATGGCTTAAAAACACGTCATTTTATGATTATTTTCAAATTAAATTTGATTTTTATAACCTTCAGGATTGTTGTGATTTGTAACTATTCGTTACTGTGTTTGAAATGAGTTTTAACTATTATTCCAAACTATTGGTAGCTTTAAAATATACCAATAACTATTATATTATATTGAGTTTAACTTCATTTTTCGATATTGTTCTGCCAAGAATAAAGTATTGTTTTATCAAATAACTATTTTTTTTTCTAGTTGTATAGCTAGGGTTGATTTTTAATATTTTCCCATTATATATACACTTTCCGTACTTTACGGATGACATTTTTGTCCCTCTATTTTTATTAATGTGTTAATTTTTATTCTGAAAAAGTTATTGCATCGTAGTCGAATGTGTTAATTGCAGAATATTTAAGATTTGACTATATTGTTTTTTAATTTATAAATTTGTGCATATTGTGTGTTATATAATAAATTTAAGGAATTATTCTTCATATAAATCGATTTAATAGCACTTTGTGTCTGTTGTAATCAATTTGAAATTTAAAAGCATTTAGCTTACGATTTATATCGGATATTCTTTTGATTGAAAGTGAAATTTAAAATGTATATTGTGTTTGGCACACGGTAGAGTCCAAAAAGTGCTAACTTTGCTGTTTTTTTAACAATTTAAATTAGAAAAGATGAAACTGATTTAAATGAAAGATTTCAAAATTTAATCTCTCGTAATTCAACTTAAGAACTAAGTATATCATTCTATAACTAATAAAACGTTTAAATTACGAAAAAATATTTATATAAATTAAGTACTCATGTAAAAAATAAGTACTACGTAAAAAGTATAATGATCGCGTAAGTACTTTCCTTCATTTTAAAAATTTTAATTATGTAATAAAATGAAATTCAATCATTATTATTGTATAAAATCAGTTTCAACTTACTTAATTGCTTTTGCTTTATCAATATTTTTAAATATGCGAATATATATTGTGTGTTTTGATATAAATTTATGCTACAGACTCTACAGTGCATGTGGTGTCACTTGTAGCCACAAATTTTACATCAATTTAAATCATAAAAAATTAAGCAGTTTTAAATTAAATAAAAAATTTTTGCTTGTAAAAAATTTTATTATAAAAATAATTCTATTGGGATACTAAATACTATAATAATTGTGTCTCTCATAGATAGTGATTAAGTCCTTACCTTTTAAACAAAATAAATTTTTAGCTAGAACTGTTCTTATCTGTAAATTTGGACATAAGATTACTTTATTCAAACGGAAAAATGGTTTATTATGCTATAGTGAATGAGTTTTCTTCTCATATAGTAGCTCAATCTAATACTTTCTTCTGTCTGTTAAATATATATATTTTTTCAAGTTGTTGTTCTTATTTTTTGATATGAACACTTGAATGGCATACTCATAAATCCTGGTGACTTAAATAACAAATTGGCTTTTATAGTGATATTTTATTAAAAATAGATTCCCCTATTTTAACTACACTAACGAACTTCTGAAAAAAAAATAGAATTTCCAATAACTCTCTCTTAATCTAAATAAGTCTCAACTCTGTACACTTAAGTAACATCTTTATTTATTCTCATTGTTTTGAATATCATCAATCCATAGCACCTGAAAATAAAAGCTGGCATATCCTTCAAAAAACCAATCAAATATACACTCTTAAAACAAACGAGCGGTTTTAACTCAGTCTGAGTTAATTTCCACTCCTTTCCGTGCCGAAAATGCACTTCCCTTATAGGAGTGGATTTCACTCTTTTTGCGGAGTGGGTAAAAGAAATAAAAGAAAACAATCTACGTCCTACACTCTTAAAACGAGTGGTTTTAATTCAGTCTGAGTTAATTTCCACTCCTTTCCGGTGCCGAAAATGCACTTCCCCTATGGGAGTGGATTTCACTCTTTTGTTTTAAGAGTGTACATTACAATGAACTGAATTTCTTTTGCATATCATACATGAACTATTCAATCTAAATGTATAACACATTGAATAACATTTATACAACAACAAACAGTTCGAAATTGTGGCATACAAGTGAAAATAAATGATACTTGAAACTAGAACGTCAATTATTTTAATATCCTATAATATACAAGTTTTTTTTTCACAAGTTTATCAATAAATACACTATGAACACATTGAAAACGTCTTCTGTAACATCGTTTCAAAACGGCTCAAAGCCGGGGTTGTGTTGTTGTTGTTGTTTTTTTTTTGTCATAAATTTACAACTTGGACTGAGAGGGAGAGACGGTATCTTCTACTATATCACTCTTCGCTTTAGTTTATTTCTAGAAATAATTCTCCAGCACAATTGTCCGCAAAAAATTACTCGTGGGTAAACACCTAATGGGGAAACAAAATTAGAAAAAATTAGTATAATGGTTGAAAAATTCATAAAGAAATCATGTTTTTAAATGTTAGTTAGTGCGGCATAAATAATGTGCTGATTTTTTTTAGTTAAATATAAGTTTAAAATATGAATTTTTTAGAATATTTTAAAAGGATTAGAAAAGGAATTTTTATAAGAATTGGATATGTGCTGATTTTAAAAGCTAAAGTAAATATATTTGGATTTATGAAAATAAAATAGATGGAAGCAAGTGTGAATACTTTGTAAATAAATACATTTATTAAATACTATTTTTTTTATAGTTTTATTCATTTGTAATAGTTAAAAATGTGTATTCTAAATCTCTAAATATTTAACCACATTAAAATTTATTATATAAATTATTTTTATTGACTTCGAAATTTATATAATTCTTAAATTATTGAACTAATAATAACAAAACATACAGCACTTGGAATTTACTTTAAAAAATGACTTCCAATCTATATTTAAATGTGACGTGTTATTTTCTTATGTGTGTTTAAAAAGGACTGAAGAAATACCACTAGAACAAACCAAACAAAGAGTGATAGAGAATGTGAGAGAAAAAAGTAGTGGGGGGGAAAAGTCTAAGACCATACAAAGAGTTTTGCAAGAAATAACACTTTTCCTGAGACAGACACTGATAGTAGACAGACAGAAAGTCCATTCCAGAGAGTACATAAGCGAAGTAGGAGCACAGTTCGGGGAATCCTTAGTTATGGAGAAGGATTTTCTCGCCAAGCTTGCGATTTGTCGCCATCACCGAGTTGATAACATCAAGAATATAATAATGAAATACTTAATTTTTCCTTAAAGTTAGTAGTTTTGTATTGTAAATGATATATAATATAAATTATTGTTACTATTGACATCGTATTTGATTTTTTTTCTTTATGGCCATTTGGCGTAGCAAGTGCTTCTGATATGTCGCCAACTGATGAATAATGTAACTGCGATTACAAACTGTAGAATGTAAATAAAATGTTTACTTCAAATTAGTATTTTTATATTGTATGTTAGAAGTTGCGACGGCTTTCCGATCGTCATTGTAAAAATTGAAAATTCATTTGACGACGAATCGGGAGCTTGGCGAAAAACCTGGCGATAACTAGAAATTCCCCCAGAGTTCAACAAGAGGTCTTGTATCCAGTGTGTCCATACGAAGAGATAAGAAAGAGCAGTTCAACAGCAATAGCATTTCGTGTAACAAAAGATAAATATATATATTCATACTTTCGGCCACTATACAGGTTTTTGTGTTTTGTCCATCTTAAACATTCTGGCATAGGATGTAAGACTTTCCCCGTGTGATATAGGCTTGCTGGTTTCTCTTTCGCCGGTTCTAGAGTCAATTGTTCAAGAAAAAGAAGGGTTGTACTCTCACTGATAATAACAAGAAAACACCTAACATGTCATATCTGTTACCATTTTGTCCAATTCAAGTCTGCGTGCTTATTTCGTTTAAGTTACTAAGATTAGTAGGCGATACAATATGGAAAAGAAACAGTAATATGCTTTTTTGGACACTATTGCATTTTTGCATTTATTTTAAACTTATATACACTGTTAAATAAAAATTGTGAAGGATTTCACTATTATAATGGTTCCTATTAGCTGCAAAGGCTGTGTGGTGAAATGTTTCACCATATTTTTGGTATTATGTTGAACCATTTTTCAGGTTTTGGAAACAAAACTTGAGAAAATGGTCCGGCCAAATACCAAAGAGCTACTAGGATCATATTTTTAGTGAAACCGAGCAGAAAATCTTTAACTGTGTTGTATTTTAGGGTTTAACTACACCAAGAAACTATCTTAATTGATTATTATTATTTCCTTTTTAACTCGAAATTTTAAAACATTTCGAAATATACGACACATATAGCTTTTAAAACGAGTCCCAAAGAATTTGTTATTTGAGAAATTGCAGGAAATACGTAATTTGATACAATAACGAAATGGTTTTACAAAAAGTAACATATTCTTTACTTTCTTTCAGACATCATTAAAGTTTGATTCTCTTCTTTCACGTATCATTAGCTTCAATAAAACATAGTTTCTAACGATGCAAAAAAAAAAAAAAGTTTTCCTCAAAAAAGAAATATGGAACACTATATTTTTCCACTCATAAAATGGAGGATTTTCCATTTAAAAAGCCTACAATTCTACAAACACGACAGTTGATATCAGATATGACATGCAATCTTAAAAGAAACAATAACAACATAAGGTACACGTTGCAGAACTGATGATGAATTATGTATGCCATTTCAGCACTCATCATTGCAAGTTCTTCATCATTAATAATGGCGAGCGAGTCCAGTAATTGAGGCTCAGCACAGTCAAATAACAGTTATTCTATGTACACTGATTGTGCGTTATGGCAGCTATCTGTCTATGGTAGCACAGATGAAATAAATATAAGTCGACATACAAGTATAAGAGTGAAAAAATTCCGGTTGAAATTAAGCATGCGGTGCCAGCGATAATTGACTTATAGTAACTTTTTTAGTTCAATAACAAAGACATAAACTAATTCACAATGTAAATATTATTTCATTTCACGGGCTCGATACTATAATTCAGCATTATGAATTAACTAAAAACCCACTGTCATGTTAACATATTTACAGAAAGTAAGGATTGATAAGAATAGGAACATTGTAACGAATATAGTTAAGAGTTTATAAAAAAAGTTTACCTTAAACTAAGTTTCGTTTCAATAAAATTTTTTTTAAAAAATTGCTGGTCTAAAAAAAGTTATTTTCGTCATACAATGTTAAACAATGTGTGCTTGGTTTCATCAAAGCTAGTAGTTGCAACCACTGCGTGGTGAAATATTTTTTACCGTATTTTTGTTATTCGGTTGAAAAATTTCTCAGGATTTTGTTTCTGAAAAATGGTACAACGAAATACCGAAAACATAGTGAAACATTTCCCCACACAGCCACCGGAGCTACTACACTGTTAAAAATTAGGCACTTTGTTTCACCAAAAATATGGTTCCTAGTAGCTGCAACGGCTGTGTGGTGAAACGTTAAACCATATTTTTGGTATTCGGTTGAACCATTTCTCAGGTTTTTGTTTCCAAATCCAGAAAAATGGTTCAACCAAACACCGAAAAAAGGGTGAAACATATCACCACACAGCCGTTGCAGCTACTAGGAACCAATATCATGGTGAAACCAAGCACAACATTTTGAACAGTGTAGGAACCATTGTTATGATAAAACCAAGCACGAAATTTTTTAACAATGTAGTTTAAAACACTGGAATAATTTTGATATAACAATGGGAATAATAATGTATTTATCTCACTTAACAATTGTTGTCTTCGATAAAAAAAAAATGATTGTATATGTCTTTCAAAATGAAAATTATCGGGGCACCGTATACTATATTTTTACCGAAACAACATGGAACAAGTACTATCTTTGCCTATGATTCAGCAAGACACATGGATTCCAGTTAGAGCAAATAGTTGTGGACATTTAGAGTTTGAAACTATGCACATTCGCGTCAAAATTATCCCACAGACTACAAAACATTAATTAAAATGCACCTTTTGAATACTATACAATTGCATTTCGAATACACTACCCTCTGCATAATGTAATAATTCACTCATAGAAAAATAGTTTGCTAACATACAAAGCATTTATACATTTTTACAAGATAGTTATAATTGGTCTCTTTTTTGTTCCTAATAATAATTCAGAAGGCTAATATGGATATAGTAATTAAGTTCACAGTAAATATTTAATATAGTTTTATAACTAATAATACACGTATTTAGATTGGTTGAAATTGAGAAAAACAAGTCGGGTAACAATTTGATAGTGAAAAAAATATTTTATAAAAATAAAAAATCTAGTAAGTAACCATTACAAATCAAACTATGCGAACGAATCAAACAGTTAAATTACTCAATTAAAATATAGGTGGAATTAATAGTCACTAACAGCAAAAAGTTTTGATAATGGTACCGCAGAGCTAAAAAAACATCAAACTGCATTTTTTAAAGATTGTTTAAAGGTTTAATTGGGAATTCGTTTAGAAACTAGAATTATTAAAATATTTGTAATAGGTGAAATTTACTGGCAGGCGAAACACCATTAAAACGACATCAGGTACATTGTAGGCAATATTTATAACCTAAAATTATAGATTATAACATACAATCCACACATACCGAAAGCACCTTAAAATTAATCAAGAATGGGCGTTTATAATTATAAACCATATCTGTACTGTGAGCAAATTAGTGAAGTATCACACAAATGTTTTAATTAATACCAAACGTCTCATTAAGGATACCCAAAACTCATCAATAAAAGCTCTAATATATACGCTCTAATATTATCTTGAGAAATAGACAATTAACTACACAACAATTAGACGATGACTAAATCAAACAGCACAGCATTCACCCAAATTTCATAACCCACGATCACTCAATATTTGTACCACTCTAAATGATATAAAAATAAAATCTTAGTAATGTGTTGGATTCATGCAAACACCGATGGTTGCTAATATTAAGGGGATGGAGAGCGATAGTTTCATAGAATAGTTATAGAAATATTCTTTCATCTCTCTTGGTGTACAACACTACTTGGAGTGCTAATCGCATCACATTTAAAGGCTAAAAATCAGCATGGCAAAAACTATTGTCTACGTGGACTTAGGAATAATAGTGAAAGCTTAATTGACAGGAAAAGTCTTGCAATTGAGATTTACTATCAGCATTGGATACCAATTTCTTTTTGGACCCTGGACGTACGACATACATATGTCTATCAATCAAAACCAGACTTTGATGAACCACTGATATAACGTCTAAGGAACAGACTTAGTAAAATTGATGTGTATATTCTGTGAAATCTGTTTCTTAGTTTCAAACAAAGGAGGACCCTTGTCCAATTGTCATTAATTTCTGCATGGACCCTCGTCTTTGAGATGAAAAAAACTATGAAGTATTTTTCCTGAAGGTTTCCCTACGGATACAATCAACCGAAGAAGAAAAAAACCTTTCGGTTTGGTTGATTGAATGAAAATTGGTAAAATATATGAAATCATTAAGGGTTAATCAAGCTTTCACTCGCATTCCTCAGGCTGCGACCAGAACAAGTTGACTTTCAGTCTGGTCGGTTAGCTATTTTGCTGTCCCTTTCATTCTTAGTTTGTCTAGGACACCCGCGGAAGATAGCGATCGAAAGTCAATTTGTTCTGTTCGCACCATGAAGGGTGTCACACATCAGAGCGTCATGGGAGTTTTTACGTTGCAGCATTTATTGGATTTAGCTGGGCACTGACTCGTTTCTATTCTGAGCATTAAAGCAAATCTCAATCTGGTCTACCGCGGCGGGTTTCTTCCAGAAGTATGATTTCCTGGATTTTTGCCATGTTGCTCGTATGTGCGACCCCCTTCGGAAACTTTAGTAGCACAGGTTATCGTGCGATCACTTCTTGATGTCGACACCATAGTACAATGTCAGATTGATATCATATTGACATGGGAAGGATATCATACGATACTGTGTGCTACTAGAGGGTAGTCCATTAAAAGAAAACTACTTCGCCCTGGTGGCCTGACTCAAGTAGCACAGGGTTATCGTGCGACACCGTAGCACAATGTCAGATTGGTATCATATTGACATTAGAAGAAGGACATCATACGATACCGTGGGCTACTAGACGGCAGCCTATTTTCAAATAAATCTACCCCGTCCTGGTGACCAACACCAAATAAACAAAACAGCAGCAGCACACCAGGCGGCAGCTGCCGATCAGCAGCACGGTAGCACTACCACCACTACTACTACCACTACAAAAACGGGGCCGACCTACCTGCTGCATCTTCTCGAAATCCAGACAGGGCCTGGCCTCACTCGGGGTCGATGAGGCACCGGCGATCCTGCGGTGCCTCTTCCGTGGCGACATGAGCACCGCGCAGCACAGCTCGTGGGGCGGGATGTCCTCCGAGTGGAACAGCTTCGAAGGGGGCGGGCTGGGCTTGGGGACGTTGGCCGGGGGCGATGACCGGAACTCAACCGGCCTGCTGCTGCAGCTGTGGCTGCAACTGTGGCCAATGTGGCTGCAACTGTGGCCGATGTGGCTGCAACTGTGGCCGCAACTGTGACTGCAGCTGTGGCAGCACATCAAGTCTCGCACCTCGTCGTCGCTGGAGCAGCCGCCCCCGCTGAGCCGCGACCACTTGCGCTTCTCCGGGACCTTGTGGCTGCTGGTGTGGTGTTTGTTGATGACCTCGAGCTCCTCCTCTGAGGAATGGTGGTCCGTGAGGAGGAGGTGCTCGGAGGAGGGGTCCATGAGAAGGAGGGCGGGCGGGGAGTGGTCCGAGGTGAGCGTGTCCTCGGTGAGGGTGCTGGAGCACGCCCGGTCCGACGAGGAAGGGGCCGAGCTGCTACTGGAGCTGAACTCGCGGAGGGAGCTCTCGTCCATATCTACAAGAAGAACATATTTTAGTATTGTGCATATAAGTAGACTGTTAATACTAACGATCTTGAGGGTTATTATCTTAACTAGCACTACCAAAGTACCAATGTTCAGTAGTATATTGATCCACGTGACATTATATTTAATAGAAAGTTTTAAAGTTTGGAAAAACAATAAAGGGGGTTCAAAACTGAGTCGATCAAGGGGTCGAATCTTGAATGACCATTATAGTCCTTAAGATTAGAAAGCAAGCCTGCTTCCCCTACACCCTCGTTTGGTTTTCCAAGAAACGGCGTGAGAGGCGATCTGATCTTTTTTTCCCTCCACCTTACTTGGGCTTGGAGAGTAGTTGCAAATAACCTCACAGCACAGCCTCAAACAAGATAGGTTTAGAACAGCGACACTCACATTGTTTCCTGGATAACCACATGAGGTGGTGGGGGAATCCAGGCTTGCACTGTAATCGTACGGACTATAATGCTAGCGCTACTAATGTCTAGGAGTATTAACCCACGTGACGTTATATTTATTATTTAGTTTTTAAAGTTCAAAATAACAATAATCTATCAGACTAAGTATAGATGAAAAGGTCGATTCTTGAAAGACCATTGGTCAAGACAAACTATGTGATATAACTATTTTTCAAAGAAAAAACAATATAATAAAGGGAAACGATTCATAAGCTTAATGTAAATATATAATGCTTAATACCTGCACAGGTATTAAGTTCTCAAACAATGCAACAAAAAACACCGGGGTAAGCCAAATCGGCCTTAGAACGGCCAACCCCTAAATCAATGCAAATTCTTATTTCTTGCACATCCTATACCATACCATAACTACCGTTAAAAGTCCACTTTTACCAAAAAGCATCGCAGGTCCTAATGTCCTGGTCTTCGGCAGATAAGGCTGACACAAAATGGGGGCCTTCAGGGCTCTACCAAAGATGGGACGTTTAGGTAGCCTCAATGCCATTCATCCCATACATTTTTGCTATGCTAACGAGCTGATAGCGAACTACTTTCTGCCCGTTTTTTTTCTATTCTAAAACCTTTTCCCTTTCCTGCTGCCTTTTCTGGTTGTAAACAGGAAGCTGATTGTGAGCGACCGGCGATTTATCTCGCTGGGGAGAAGGGCGAAGGGAAAAAGAGTTAAAATGCTTTAGCTGGGGTGATGATAATTCAGTGAAGAGGCTTTTAAGGATATCTTCTTCGCGAGTTATCGCTCGGGAAGATTTGTGTTGCTGTTCGTGGTGGCAGACTTGTACAAATTTCGTGAGATAGTAAAGGAAGGGTGATAGCGTGGACTTAAATAAGCGAGCTTGTGATATTCAGGGATCAGGCTCTTCTGAGAGAGGTTGATTGCATGGAAATCGGAAAGTTACTACGAAACATAAATGTGTGTATGCACACAGAAACCAATTACATTAAATTATTTAATTTAAATAGGTCTAAAATTCATTTATTCGCCCCTACTTAGTGAAGAACGAGACGAAATCCACTTTTCTCAGGTCTGGTTAAATCCTCAAACTGAAAGATCTCGCGAAAACCATCTGTTGCGTTTAACATCGAGTGACATTAAAATTATAATAAAGTAACATTTACAAAAGTAGGTCGCAAGTACTTAGACAACTTAAGTAAACCCAACAGAGGTAGTCTCACAACCTGATGTATTATCCCAGGAATCAAAAATAAGCGTTTCCATAGCGACATAACGAAATATTATACAGGCATTTTCATTTTGTTAGGACAGTACCGTCTCATTGTTCTGCGACAGAGTTACACGAGCACATCCTACTTACTTCTGTGGACATACAAGTTAAAACAATAGGGATAGTCACGATCTTAAGAGTTTTGTCTTAACTCCTGACTATCTATAAAAGGGCCTGGGATTGTCTGTATGATGAAAACATTGAAAAGTAAAATAAAGAAGGTCGACCGGAGGCGTGTAGTCGTTTTAATTGACCGTAGCACATGTTTCATTATACAAATAGTATTAAAGCAAATATTATTTAATCCATGTATCTTGGTTTTTACGATTATAGTTAGCCATACCTGTGTTAAACAGTTTCAAATCTGTTAAAGAAAAAAAATTCCTCAACCGTGACAATTACGGTTAAGTAGATGGTGTAGTAAACTACTGTCGGTCATTTAATCGTAATTTTTGGAAGAAGTATTTACCAGAGTGATACGCATAGGGGACGAAATCCACTCCGTGTATAGACTTCTCATTAGGGAATTGCTTATTTCCCTACTGAGGTACAGAAACATGGAAAACGTAGCACCTTCTTGTGCAAGAACTGAAGAGCTAAACTTTGTCCAAAAGTCACACCCCAGCAAGCCGTTTTATAAGTTATTTATCGGCCGTTTTATAAGTTATTTATCCACTCCATGTATAATATACTTCTTCTTATAGCATTTCCTATTTCCCTACTGAGATACAGAAACACCGTAGCTTCTTCATGTCCAAGAGTCGAGGAGCTAATCTTGGTCCAAAAGTCACACCCCAGCAAGCCGTTTTATAAGTTATTTATCGGCCGTTTTATAAGTTATTTATCCACTCCATGTATAATATACTTCTTATTATAGCATTTCCTATTTCCCTACTGAAATACAGAAACACCGTAGCTTCTTCATGTCCAAGAGTCGAGGAGCTAATCTTGGTCCAAAAGTCACACCCCACCAAGCCGTTTTATAAGTTATTTATCGGGCCCCTTTTCTAAAAAGAGATAAAAGGAGGGGGAGGGGGATGATTAAGAATAGGAGGGGGCTAAAAATAGGGCAACAATTTTCAGAAAAAAGAGGAGTTTCGCCCACCTAAGCACCTCTGGGAGTGGTCGGCGCCCTCGAGGGTGGGAAGTGAGAGTTGAAGGGTATTAAAAAAAAGGGCAGAATGGTGGGGTACTTGAAAAAAAAAGGAACGAGCCACACGTTAAGTGCATTGATGAAATCTTTTAGAAAAAGGAAGTCCCTGTTCCTTGGGATGCCCGGTGGGATGAGGAGGAAAATGGATGTTTGTTGTTTTTACTTGTTCTTCAATCCTCCTTCACGGAAGATTTTTTTTTATATATAAGACTGTTTTTTTTTTCGACAAGGCAGATTTTTACTTGTTCTCAAAACTTTAAGCCCTCCCTAAGCGGGAGATTTTTTTCCTAAGCGGGAGCGATTTTATGATACCTTGGAGGTTTTTTTCGACAAGGCGGAGGCATCCTGGAAATCGGGATTACCTGTTTGATATCGAATTTTTATATCTATTAGAACCAATTTCTCAGATTTTCTACTTACATACCATTTTTTGGGGATTCAAGTTTAGTTTACTTTAAAGCTGTTTTTGTTTGACTTGCAGACAATTCAAGGCAGGGCGGGGTGGGGGGTATTATTTTAATAACATCTAATACTTTTTTTTAAAAATTATGTTCAGTTTCTGGAGCTTTGAAATGGCGAATCTAATAGTTAAGGAATAATAATATCTAGGAATAGTCGGATTGCGAAGAAAAAATTCAGTGACGGTGTGAAATTAAGATGTGAGATTAATAAATGAGTCATCTAACCATGGAAGCGATTAGTTGCAAAACTCACATTCTTTAAAATATAACTGTGATATCGGGTCTGGCCGGTTCTTTGGCGACTTCGTTCAATTGAATTAACAATCGCAAAAAGTCACCAACGGGCTGAATCCTATATTTTAGTTAACTTTGGAGAATGCAAGTTTTGCACCTGCACACTTCATTTATGGCTAGACAATTTACCAAGCGGTTCAGTGGCTGAGAGGTTTAACGTGTCTGCCTCGTAAGCCCAAGATCGCGGGTTCGAGCCCCGGCTGAGTCGTCGGATTTTCTGGAAATCTTGGGCACGCATGTCATATGATTATGTGGCATGTAAAAGATCCCTGGAGGGCCCATTTGGCTTGGGTTCTCTCGGCAAAATTAAATCTCGGCATACTTTAACATCCACAGAGAGCTCAGATTTATTGTAATCTGCGCGTTAAAATTGGTAGCGAGAGTCGCCCAGATGGTGCCACAAAAAAAATGACCCTTAGTTCTCGGGAATATGCCGAGTTTGCAAAGGCTTGACCGCTAATATTGCAGCCCCATTGGAGAAAAAAAAACTTTACCTTAACATAAAATGCATTTATGTTTAGCAATATTCTTGTCTTAAGAATCCAAAAAGAACAGTTTGAGCCAAATACTATTGCAGAACACAATCTACCAAACAACACGCGTACTTACTGTAGAAAATGGACTTATGTCTCTTCTAGTGCTCCCTTTCTGCCAAGAAATACAGAGTAGGAGCCGAGAACAACTGCTGATTAGAAAGACCGAGGTACTTCACGACCCTAGATTCGATCGAAAATAACGACGAGGGGAGGAAGACTGGAGAGAAGAGAAGGTAAAGAAGACGAAATGAGGAAAAGGGCCAAAGAAAACGAAAACGGGAAATAAAGGAAAATAATAAGAAAATAAAAGTCGTCTCTTGAATGGTCGGACTTCTCTCTCTTCTAAGAAAACGATTCTTGGGGGGTTGGGGGTGTCTTTTCAGACGGAAGCGTCGCGTCATTTCCGTGTAAACTCGTTTGGGATCGGAGATTATCTTTTATTTTTATCTTTCTTCTTGCAGAGGTCCACAAATTTAATTGCTGGCAGATGTAGAGAAATATTGGAGAGGATGGCGGAGGTATTTGGCGGAATTGAGTCGTAAATGCGATTGTGTGGCGATGTAATGGGAAACCGCTTTTATATGCCACAGCCTTGTTTTGGTTCCCATAATGAAATCGCAAGGGCGCCATTTCGCTAATGGGATAAGCTTGAAATGTGAGAAAATTTCCCAGGTGGTACCACAAGGCATCGAAATATGTCCCAGAACTTTGACATTTGTTTATTTGTGTGAGGTGGGTATGGCCTCCTTAAAAAATAAAAACCTTTTCACAAATTTTCCGAATTCATGCAGCTTTTAATTGGGATATATGCAGATAATATTTGTACTTTTTTCGACGTTATTTCATAACAAATTTAAGCCCATATAAGGGTTTTATAAATAAGATTTGTAAACAAGAAATAACTGTTACACCCCTTTGTAATGAAATCTAGTTCAGAAACATCGTAAGACGAATATAAACCAAATCGTTACAAATGTAACACAACTTGTAATAACTGAGAAAAACACATTGACTTTCAATGCAAAAAAATAAGGGTTTTTTATGAGTGAATTATAAGCACTAAAACTAAATCCAACAAGAGCAACATGAGTCACAAAAGTGTGAAAACCTCTGATATTAAAAGCAAATTCTTCAGCAAATGCAAGGATTTGCGCTGTCATTGCATTAATACAATGTAGACAAGAACAAAAATATAATAATGTATGCTTTTCAGCTGTCTTACGGGCACGCGTTTGCCATCCCACTCAACTCAAAACCGCCTATACCATTTAATGACCATAATCCAACATTGTCTATTTGATGAGGGCGTTTAGCACTTCAACCCTTGCGTAGGCAGGCAAGTTATTATTGAAACAACAAAAAAGTATAAGAGAAATCAGATAGAAAGAAATAGGAGTCGACACTGCGCACAATGTATTAAACCTCACCTCGGACAACAAAAGAGTTGCATTGCAAGATTTGCTGTCAAAAGTCAAAACAGCAACAAGTGCTGCCCCAATCTGAGTTGGCAATAAAGGTCACTGAACTGACAGTCAAGTTCACTACAGAGGGAGTCAACATTGCCCGTGTTTTGGTTTTGACACGGTTTTAACTTACATATCGATTAAAATAGCCATTGCAAATGGAAACTATAGTAAATTACATGAAGGAAACAAGGTAGATTATTGGGCCTTTTTGCTACCGCCCTTCGAAACATGTCAAATTTTACACAATAAAACAATTTCCGACAAGAATCAAAGCTATTTTCTTTACGCATGATACATGAAGATAAATAAAGTTGTGTTTATTCGCTGAATGAAGAAAATTCGTTCTTTTTCAAAAAGCTTGAAATATCACAGAAGCACTTGTGGAGCAAAATCAATTGTTTTTTCGAAAAATGGAGCAATAGAAAATTAAAGCAAGGATAGAGTAAAACAAAAATCGGCTTTTTGATGGCTTTTACTAGGGTAGGTTCACGGAAATCGTCCTATATGGGACAATTCCGTACTTAATTAATTTTTTTTATTACACATCAGCGGTAAAGTTGGCAGGTTTATGACAGTTGAATTATGAAGAACTTATGGATTTTTATATTTTACAAAATATCTTGTAATAGATTCTAAAATCATATTGATGACGAAAATCTCAGTTGCTACTTTGCCAAACCAATCAGCAACGTAGCGATGTGTCCGTAGAACCCACCCGATTTTACCATCTCTAATTTCGAGGTGAAAAGTCATCGGAGAAGGTTGTCATTATGAAGGAGGACAACAGAATCTATCCTTCGGTTGACAAAGATGTAACAGACAATCAACGGGTTTTGACCAAAAATGGGTTTAGAAATGGAATTGTGATTTATAATTACAACTACAAGGCCCATGTCCACATTTGGGTTACTAACAAATTATGTTTGCGGCATGCATTATTGTGACATGATATAAATTGTGACAAGTAGAAAGGCATGCAGTGTTTGGTGACAGATGAGGCATGTAACGGTCCTCCGCACACGCGACCTCAAATAACATTCACAGTAGATGGCGCTGATTTACTAGTTCGTTGTTACCAGTCATCTAGATTCTGATCCTAACAATTATTGTAGTATACGCGAAGCAAATTGGTCTTCACATTGAGCAAACTATTTGGTAGACACGGGTTGTGTAATGTCTTCGGTTACACTACAAGGCATATTATCGATGTTGCGCATTCATTCAAGTATGGACATAGTCTTATTAAAGGCAAGCGGAGGTAGGAAAATGCAACTGGTTCTCATCTCGTGATGTCTCCTCCAAATAACTTACAAAAAATGTGTGTATAGTAAAAGAGCGTACAAGAGTTGTTACAAATACAGTTCAATATTTTTAATTAGAGCTAACACCTACTCTAAACGTTTTATGCCGACAAATGAGTGGACTGGTTAAGTTCACATTAGAGCTATTACACATTGCTTTAAACGCATAGAGATGGAATCATATTCGTTAGAGAAGGAATTCTAATACATATTCATAAAATCACCAATTCCAGTACGAATCAAAGAAGGTCAGAGAAAAAAGTTGGGCAGTACTAAACTTCTTTTCGACAAACATGTCAGTTACATGAGAGGATTCACGAAGGAAACAACGCAAATAAATGGCGCAAATACTACACTGTTAAAAAAATTGTGCTTGGTTTCACCATAATATTGGTTCCTAGTAGCTGCAAGTGGTGAAATGTTTCACATCTTTTTCGGTGTTTGGTTGAACCATTTTTCTGGATTTGGAAACAAAAACCTGAGAAATGGTTCAACCGAATACCAAAAATATAGTTTAACGTTACACCACACAGCCGTTGCAGCTACTAGGAACCATATTTTTGGTGAAACAAAGTGCCTAATTTTTAACAGTGTAGTTTATTTGTTTGTACAAATTTTACATGTTTCGGCTTCGCGAATCCTGTCGTGTTTCATGCGCAAAGTTGAAGATATTTTCTGAATATGTCAGTTACAGCTAAGGCAGCCCAACACAGCTACGGTGCAACGCAATTTTCAAGAGATCTCGAGTTTTTGAGTTTATCTTTGTGGTGTTTTTTTATACGGGTGATGGTGCGTTGGAAAGTTTTTTCTTTCCGAAGATAAACGCAGGAGTAATGGATATCTTCCAACGTGACCTCGATTTTACTCTTTTGGCGATTGTTATAGTTCGTGTATTTTTGCTCTTGTTTTATTGCAGAGTGCAGACCAGAGTTCAATCGAGTGTGTCTCGTGTTTTAGAGGAGTACACAAAAGAGTGCGGGCTCTTAGGGTCGATTTTCTAGAAGGGTTTTAATGTAGAGGAAATAAGACTTGTAAAAACAAATGTACAATATTTTTTGCTATGTTTGGATGGATTTTAAAGAAAATCCGACCTCAGTATCATCCAATATATGCAGCTATATTCAGGTGTTGCATACTTAATGTGTCGAAAAATGGAAGCATTCGAAATGATGTGAAGGTGAAATAAATTTTACCCTCAGTATTTGGTTCTTCAGTATTTTCAAATTCAGGTTTAGTACTTTTTCAAGTTGTAGACGCTAATGACATGAAATGAACGTTATTTAGATGTCTAGCATGGGTCTTCAGAGGGACACATTGACAACATTTTTGCGACATTAAAATATATTTTATTTCCCCAAATGGTTTGTGTTACAGTCATATCTTTGAATGGACGTTTAGCAGTAGGCCCCATCCCAATTTGCCCTCATATTAAAAAAAAACCGCCCAACTTCCAAATAAACCAATAAATATTTCAACAAACTACCCAATAAAGAAACACCCACAGCACACATTCAACAACTGCCATAAACCTACGACGCTAAATCACAAAAATTAATCCCAACAAATCGCCCATCCTACATCACCCTATAACCTCCCTAAGAAAAAAGACCGATGCCCGACAATACTACAGCATTAAACATCGGCCCTTTCTCTACTAAGCCACGGCCGTTAAAAACAAGCCCCCCACACAAATTGCACAAAAGCCAAGCAATATCTTGGAAACGACAATAAAACCTCGATATTATTACATCGCAGGGAAGATGAAAGGATTTAAAATATGCACCCTATTTTGGGGAGCTGGATTTATCGATAGGTCAATGAATGTTCTGACAACGCTTTCTGGTTTTACAATGGGAGGAACACTTGTGAGTTATATAGTGGTAGAGCGATGGAAACACCTATTTTTTTGATGCATTGTTGTGTTTTGTATGTGATGTTTGATAGGTTCGGTGAGGAATCGCCGATTTGGGGAATTTTAAAGAGTTTTAATTTGATGTAGAGAAAATTAATGGATTCAAACGATAAGAATATTCTTTGAATCATTTTGGTCAGATAAAGTACAGAGCTATGACAAATTTGGAGCAAGAACAAAACTCTACAATTAATTATTCACTTCTATATTCTTCACTGATTCTGATTTTTTTTAATTAAAAATAATAAATAAAATAAGTTCGTTCAGTGAAAATGCAAATTCACGTCCACATTTATCCCAGCGCGTAAAAGTTTTGTGTTTATTTATGTAGCCTACGTTAAACATTTTCACGGAGTCAAAATTAAAATTTGGCTTTAGAAACAATACAAATTTGCTATTTGACGCATGAAATAATGGAATTTTAATACTGATATGTAGAAGTTGCAAATATTTCTGAGATACCAAATAACTACAATATCTCCAGTATTCAAATTGAGCTATTAACATTCAAATTAAACTATAACTAAGTTTTTGAGGGGCTACTTGTAATTTTCACTACTTAACGCTTAGATGAAGCTTTGTTATAAGTTCTAATTAGAATGGTTCGGAAACCATGTAATGGATGTAGACACTTTAATGAGACAGCAATCAACTAAGCGGTGTTATTAAACATTAAAACCTCAATTTAACGGATGAAGTTCTCAACTTACGAAGACATTTTTGCATAACAATTTTAAAAGCTTATTTTCGAAAGGTAACTTTTAAAATATAGTTAGGGAATTTCGTACTTCACGCTTCTATGCTTTTGAATATTTGTTACAAATTGTGTTGGATAAGCTCGTTTAATGAAAGGGATAGAAATTGCAATGCATTGTTAGCTATCCAATTATTCCGCTTGGATAGGAAAACTTATTATCTATATTAAACTATATTATCTCCATTTAAATGAAAATGTAGTACTGCTGTGGAAATGTTTCTCTTAGAAATATGCTTTTTTCTTAAAACTTCAACTCCGGAAAGTCAAATTTCGATAGTTACAAGCAAGACTTTCGTACGATGGGTATAGAGAACAGGCGATCTAGTTCAACAAATTTCCAAACAACCAAATAAAATAGAAACTGTAACTTTCTAGTACTTTGCTCCCGGAGTTCTTTTAATGGTAAAAGGGTTATGTAAGTGAACCATAAAAGTTAAACTTTTAGCGAATTTTTCCGAATTTTAATAAAATGACTGGCGACATCTTCACATTGGCGAACTTTTATCTAAACCATCAAAAGCCTTCCCCAGAAGTCCCGTGTGATCCAGAGAAGCAAGCAAGGCCACGATGGCAAAAACCTGGTCCTCCTCTCATCAAAAGTGGGAAAGAATTTACGATGTCCTTCTACTACAATACTACGCCAACAGAGAGGGGGGTACAGGCTCGGATTTACGACTTGGCGAACCATCTGCCGCGTATAGTAAAAGAAGAAAGAATAAAAAAAAATGGCTGAATGGGATAAATGAAAAGAAATCCCATTCCATATCTGTGCGTGTGCGGGATTTTTATTGTGGTGTGTGTCGAGCGTGATGAGCTGGAATGAGAGTTGGGCAACTGCGGGTCGTAAAAATTGCTGAGGGGGCACACAACTGATGACGAGGCACTTTTTCTATGGAATCAGGGTGAATGTCGCCAGATTTCAGGGACAGGGGGTGTCGGGGAATGAATGTACCCTTTTTTCTATCACTTATGAAATGTCATTGGATCTATAGAGTTAGAATTAGAAAGGTTTCCGCCTTACGTAGAAGTCAACAGAATATATTTGCGGTTTTAGTATATATATATATTTTACCATTTTGTGGGTAGCTGCAGCTTTTACTTTCTAAAAAGTATATGGTAAGATTACCTGCACATGAATGCATATGAATAAAGTGGGTGAATGCATTAGAAAAACTAGAGGATTGTAATACTACACACTTTCTCACCATTACCACTCAATCAATTAATACATTTAAAGGTAATTATATATCCTATAAAGGTAATTCCATAACTTCAAGGATTCTTTTAGAAAGAATGTTCCCTTTTCTATCAGTAATAATCGAAGTCACTGGATTTATAGGATTGTATTCGAATTTGAAGATGTGGTACAATTTCGCGTTGACGAGAATTAGATTGAAACTGCTTGACAAAATAACAATACATAAATAACAAATAACAATACATAAATCTTTAGTATTCATATATTTTTGCCCTTTGCTTGGAGCAGAAGAATTTACGCCCCAAAAACTAAGTGAGGTTCCATGCAGCCGCATATGAATTATATTGAATTAGGAAGTTCCCAGGAAGGGTGGGTTTTACAAATTGACGAAAGGCATACAACTGATGACGAAGTAGTTTTCTGTGAGGAATAAGGGTGAATATTATCAGATTTCAGGCACGTTGCTAAGTGAATGCACTCGATTATGCCCTGGGGTATAATGGAGTTCAAATGAATATGGAGGATATTCAATAATATGGAGTTCAAATGAAAAAGAAAAAATAATAAATTTAACTTGCTAGAATGAATTGAAATTTCTTTAGAAATTTAAGTAAAGCTTGAATCCTGCAGTTGGTTTCAGTGACCAATGTAAAAAAGTTTTTTAAAAAAGTATTAGCATCGAGTTCAGCGAAATTTCATGTCATCTGTTTTTAAGTAGTAAACTATAGTATTCAATAATATATTTCCCTCAGTACATCACTAAAGTACCATGCAAAATTTTCCCCCAAAAATTCCTTCCAAGTTTTTTACTGTGCAAATTAAAAGAAAAATCTAAACCTTTAAAAAAGCAACATGAATTAGAGTATGATAAAAGCTACCAATGATACGTACATCAAACTGAATACGTCAAAAAAACACGGATGGCGTATAAATATAAAATGGAGAGGGTGGTGTGCCTCAAGCGGAATCAGCCATTATACCCAGAGGGATTGAATGAAAATGACAAGAAGTTGCGACTCTGGCAGCACCGTTTTCCGCTCCAGGGCAACTAACGATCAGTCGGCAAGGCGCTGGTCTTGCATGCGAAAGGACCCAGGTTCAGGCCTGGACATTCATAAACTAACTGCCGACCTTCTTTCTTTTCCTATCCCCAAATTCCAGCGGAGCTAGACAAGGTCCATGAGTCCAAAGACCTCAAGGAAGCCCAGGACCATCAGCGGACTTCCCAGGAGATCTTGATGGCTGAGCCCCAGGCACTCCAAGATGTGAGATGGTGAAGCCTGCTCAGAAGAGCACTTGGAGCATGTGTCAAATATTCTTGAACCACCCGAGAAGGTCATACTTCTGAGGTGCCCACTGAGGAAACGGGAGATTGCGGTTTGTCTCTGTCTGTTACATTTTAGTGCCAAAGAACCGCCAGGACTATGGCCCCGATACCATTGATGTAGTGGAAGAGTAGACCATGTTATTTTCCCACTCAATAACTTAGCCTGCGAGAAAATCTCCGTGTAGGTAAGAGGCTCAAGTGGAACCAATACCTCACTAGCTCTAGCTTTGGCCAATGCATCTGCCATTTCCATTTCATTCCCCTCAATATCGACATGAGAGGGGATCCACTAAAAAACTGCCGACCTAAAAACGGTCAATGTTCCCAAAAAATCCAACGAATAACGCAACATGCCATGTAGAGGGAGTGCACTCTCTTCTATAGACCGTAGTTCTAAATAACGACGCCAATAGCCACCGTGCAGCCCTAGTGCGACGATAATTGAACTCCCCCAACTTTCCTTTCAACACATTTTTTCTCTGCGAATTTCAAATAAAAAAATCCCAAACATTTAAAAAAGCAACTTGAATTAGAGTATGATAAAAGCCACCAAATGATGTACATCAAACTGAATACGTCAAAAAACACGGCTGGCGTATATGAAATGGAGAGGGTGGTGCCTCAAGCGGAATCAACAATTATACCCCCTGCCGAGGGATTGAATGAAAATGACAAGAAGTCGCACCGTTTTCCGCTCCAGGTCCCGTCTAACGATCAGTTAAACTGTAACACGTTAAGACCAGGGTTTGGTAGGGACGTCAATCAATTGTCTCGCCCGAGTTGGCAACGGTAAATTGCTGGCCGGCTTTTTCTAAGTGCCGACAGGGAAAAGAACATGGCTTAGTAATACCGAACAGAGATTTACACCTCTGTGGCAAGGGGATTTTTTTTGTGTCAACTTTTAAGTGGCTTATACCGCAGCCAGGTGGTGGTTGTAATTAGTCCATTTTTCTAGGGGGTTGTCAATTGTTCATTTGGCCTTTCTAATTATGTACCAAGTAACTTGTTTTCTACGATTGCATTGTTTCCTTTGCAACTTAAAATTAGGTTCTTATAAGTACCGGGAGAAATAGAACTTTGTAACTTCCGTTGTCCCGTTAATTTGAAAAAAGAAAATTGTTTCAGAAGAGAATATTATTCATATTTATTTGTCATCGGCAATAACTTCAACTTGTTTATTTGGAATACCATGCATGAAATACGAATAATTCCATTTGTTCCTTTATTCGTAATGTGTGCTTCCTATTCACGGTTAGCTGAATATCCAAACTATCCGATATGAGCTAATATTTTATTTCGAGGTTTCCAGAGACACTTGTTACTGCATATTATGCATAATAGAATAAATCATAGCCAGTAATATTCAGTGGCTATGTAACTACCATAAAGTTAGGACGCGAGCATATTAGGAGTGCAGATACGTGAAGTAGTGAATATGCAGCGCATTTAACGCGCGTACCCTCGTTAACTGTATACAATATTAACAAATGCTACAAGATCTGCTCCACCGAAATGTTTCAAAGGGAATGGTTGATGGTTAGAGCAAGGTTGGTGCATTATATTGATTGCAAAGGTCGTTCACAGACAATAAAAACCGGGTAGAATTCCGTGGTGGTCATATAACTGGAGGGAAGCTCCTTTTTACTGGCCAATAAAACCATGTTGGACAAAAGAGATACATTTTTATGGGGTGGACGTTTCTTTTATTTTTTTTCACCATGGTTTGCTTGAAACAAAAGCCATCCGTAAATGTAAATTTTGTTTTTGGCTGTCGTAACTAAGATTGGAAAGTTTTCAACTAAATGGAAATGATACGCTTCAGGATTCAATGCGCCGCTTATTTCATGGGTTTGATAGGTTTTTTTTTATCGTAACTTTTACGGTTATCATATACATCCCAAGAAGCATAAAGCAGGCGGCAAGGCAATTTTTTTCTTACTGAATAACGATGAAAATAACTAAAAATGGCGTTAACATATCCGACCGAAAAGAAGATCAATACGTCATCATTTTTGCGTCATAAATGCTACAAATAACGATATACAGCAAGTATTACTTCCGTATAACGTCATTTTACAACTACTTAACATTTGTGATAATGGGGTTGCAGTAAAACATATCACTAAAATGAATCACATTTTAACTAAGAGTATTTGTATTAGCAGGTTTTTAACCCAGTCAACGTCCATCGAATTAAAACTACCGAATAATAACCGTAGTTCCAGATGTTATGGTGATTCATTATTTGCATGGGTCATTAGAGACATCCCACATGAAAGTCAATATAATAGAAAAAATAAACTTAAGTTAGCAACCAAAGGGTTGAAAGTATCATAATAGTCAGATAAGTGAATAATAGTCATACTTATCGAACAAATAAAATAAAAAGTTCAAACGTTACTCCTTTGAAATGGGGGATTCTAACTTTAAATATGCCACTTACTAAAGCGTGATATAAAAACTCCCTGACAGAGGTAAAAAAAAAAAAAATTCTAACATTATATAGCGTCTTTTGTGGTTATTCAGCCTATCTAGAGTTATGTGAGGATTATAAGGGATCTGGGTAATATGTTTTATATCAAATGTGAGTCACATTATCAATGTAAATGCAGGTCAATGTGCTTGTTCATAAGCCGCAGCTGGAAATACTGAAATGATGGTATAGGAAAACAAGTAAGTTTGTAACAGAATCTGTCACTTAACCCGCTTCCACACAACAGTTGTGTTTAACAGTAAAAAGGCGCCAAACACAGCATTAATTCTATATATTAAACATTTACATGCTAAATTTGGCTAGTTTCATTTATTTTATTTCGAAAATTCAATAATTATTACTTATCGTTTGAAAAAATTAATTTATATTTCAAAGAATAAATATGTAATATTTCTCGCTTTTAAATAGAATGAAAACATTTCATATCAACATACAAAGAATCTCGTAGTGAAATATATTTGACGTCATTTCAAACCGATCGATGTCGCAAAAATAAATTTATTTTAATTTATTGTCTAAAAGAATTAAATTTTCTCGAGCGATTGTTGCGAATGGCAATGGTGATTTAATTCTAATGAAAATGGCTTCCTATGATTTTTAAATGAGCATTAAATTTTGCAGTTTTTTAAATAAATGAAGTACTTCGAATTCTTTTCTGAGATTTTCAATGTATATTCTAAATTCGATGCGCAGAATTTTTTGACGTATCGCACTGGCCTGTAGCATTTGTAGGGGTTATTTGTTTGGGCTATTGAAAGTGGGTGACAGACGGACAGCCGGACTGAACAATTATACCTTCCACTTTTTACGTTATAAACGTAGTGTGGAAGCTAAAAATAGGAAATTTAAAAGAAAATGTTTTTCCTATTGAAGGCATGGATATAATATTTTTACCCGATATGATGAGCCATCTCTTTTAATCTTAGAATACCCCTAGCTAATAATCTGAATTTCAACAAGTAAACCACATTATTCGTAACGTGATTTTTTTTTAAAGCAAAGTTTTTTTTCCCCAATTGATATGGAATGGTATATTTTACATGACATCAAAATGTAATTGATGAGATCATCTTATTATGCTGATGGCCGGGGCGTTTGCCTTCCAGCATGATTCACAACTTGTCATGCAAATTAGAGGTAGTACGTCACCATAAATTCAATCGAAACCGCATAATTTATCTGACAAAAAAAATCCTAAAATAAAACCTTTAGTAATCGTGACAAAAATTATTAACAGTCGAAAGACTGATTAAGTTATAAAACAGCGTTCTTTTCTATACTCTTTAACTGTTAAAGAACTATATACAAAACAGGTTAATTGTTTAAAGTTTCTTCGAAATCTGATCAATATTCCAATTGAAGATAAAACTTAAGATGATATATAATAAACGGACATCCATTCAATAAATGAACAAAAATCCAATTACAATTTCTAAAGAAAACTTCATTTTGCATAACATCAGTATGCAACTGATGGCAGAGATCATATTCATTTCAAGATGATGACCTGTAACAGTGATTACCTTCATATAAAGGCACGATCTATACGTCATCCGGACGAGTACTTATCCCCCTCCAGTCATGATTAATGTAATCACCATGCAAATTTCGTGGAATAAACTAACTCTGGGTTGATCAGTGACCTTAAAACTTGGAGATACACCTGTCTAGGCGCACGCCGGTTTGTGGTAAGATCAAGGCGAAACGGTTTTTGTTCGTTGAAACATGTTAGTCAAGGTAAATGAATGAATGAAATATACAGAGCATGTAATATTAAAAAGAAAGGGTTAGGCGAGTCTAATATTAATCACTCAAATGGGAAAAAAAAGTTTCATACTTTCGGCGACAGGCAAACTTTATCAGTAATATATATCGTCAAATGTTCGGCACATCCCATCGCTCCGTTAGTCATTTTTGGAAACTCTTCTTATCGAAGTTTACCAGTTTATCAAACTCACTAGCTTAAAAAAGACTTTAAGCTCTTTTATCTTTTTGGCACGTTTAGTTACATACCATTACCCCTTATAACCTTTCTCTTCTAGATTACTGCGTACAACATTTCCTTCTAATGCTACGGTTAAATGTGCCCTTGATTATTACGCCAAGGGGTCAGTGCCAAATAAATGTTAAAACTAGCCCATCACTCACCAACACCCACGAATTCAAGGATTCTAAAGGGCCCTTTTTCGAGCACCTAAACTAGCAGGAAGCATCACGAACACCTGGCACAGGCCATTGAAGTGAAAACAAAAGCACCTACCCACACCAAACGACCACCTACGCATAAAAATAAAATATATAGAGATAAATATCAGCAAGTGTGCTGCAACTACAGTGCAACACGGCACCTCTGTCCTCGCATAACACTTCAAACCGAATACGTGCGAATGAGGGTTTGAAACTCGCCGCTAAGAACGAGACAAGCCTAAGTCATGTTGTACACATTTTGCATCAAGAGAAAGTAGAAAGGTGGTAAGGGTTATTGTGGATTGTATGTATAACTATAATTGTTTTTAAATACAGTAGGAATTACTAAAATTGCAATTGCAACGGTCAAACATGTTATTCCTTTGAAGTGTCTAACCCTGATGATTTGCTTATTCGAAACCTCAAAGCTCAGAAACTCGCTTTAAACTGAAGAGCGGAATTTCTCTGTGGAAGTTAATAAATAGAAAGGATTCAAGTCCTGACACCTTTTTTTTTTGGAGGAAAGGGTGCGATAGATGTTAGCTCCATTGCCGACCTTATCCGTTTGACCTCACTTCAAAATTACTCGATGCGTTAATACATAAGCAGAATTAGGCAGCTCAACACTACTATGCATGCATTGCATACATTTGAATAGTTGATTTGTGTAGGGACTTGCGATGATTTAACAAAATCTCTTTTAGTGTATGGTGGAAATTTTTTGTTTGCATTTAATCTATACGAGATGGCCCTTAATGTAAGTAGTATTAGCTACCTAATTCTATTTCTATACGTGCATTGTATTTGAAAAGCTGCCACAGGTGGGGTACTTCCGATGATACAACTTTACTAAAAACCTTTTCTAGTCTATGGTGGAAATTATTTGGCTTGCATTTAAACTACGATGGATGCTAAATTTTAGAAATGGAACCAGGCAGCTCACTACTTCTATGTAGACATATATTTAAAGATATGGTGTAAGTAGGGTACTTGCGATGATACAATATAAGAAAAACATCTTCTAGTCTATAGTGAACAAGATTTTGTTTGCATTTAAACTACAATGGACGTTTAATAATTAAAGTTTCTCGAGCGATTGTTGCGAATGGCAATGGTGATTAAATTCTAATAAAAATGGCTTCCTATGCTTTTTAAATGAGCATTAAATTTTGCAGTTTTTTAAATAATTGAAGTACTTCGAATTCGAATTCTTTTCTGAAATTTTCAATGTATTTTAATTTCGATGATCGGGACTTACACTCGTACAGCTCTGATCTACGGAAGAGAGGAACGCAGAGAAATAGGCAAATCACAGGGCGTGTCCATCGCCTCTGCCGACACTTTCGATGTGCTTCTCACGTACTCCGACCGCAAGAGACACGGTCCGGCGACCGCCATTTCCCGGGATACTGCTGGCAAAACACTTTTTTTTTCTTCTTTCTTCTTATTTTGCAATCGCAGCAGCAGCATAATAACTTGGCAAAACTCTGGATGGCAGAAGAAGAATGAAAAAAAATCCCGATTTTTCCAGAGTTCTAGAGGTGTGTTATTACACAGATATGTGCCGTGAATAAGACCCATAACTGATTCGGTAGAGGGGATAATAAAGTCGAACAAAGGAGTCTTGTATTGGATGATTCGGGAATAGGGCATTTTTGATCTAAAAGTGGCCATCTATTATGGATGAGACCGTTGTTCCCGAGGCAAATCATCAGTTAACAACAAGGACACATGTTCGGTACATCCAGCGAGTCATCGCTTTAATTTTTTTTTATTTCTTTTTATACAGCGAGGCCGAGTGAATCGTCGGTGGGGGCACTGAATTTTTCCGTACACTTCGGAATAAAAGAGGCTCAGTTCGTATGTTAACGTAATGGGGAATGTACCACTGTCTATCTGAGGGAAGATCTCAAAAGTCTAGGAATGAGCTAGAGATGTACACCTTTACGTGAGTTTAATGAGAGATATAAGCTTCTGGCTATGAGGTACAGAATTGAAAAGGTTAAAATCAAAACCAGCATTGTTCATGAACCCAATCCCCCCAGAACTCATGAATTTTAAACCTTTAAATAAACTGAAAACAAAATATTTCTGTTGACTCCAAAATTAGAAAACGTGATGCAATCGATTTTCGAGGACAAAAATTTATAATGTATAAGTTTTGTTATAACTTCCTCAATTACATGTAGGAGTAGTTTCTAAATTTATTCACTTTCAGGAAAAGCATGATTCGTTGAACACCCAAAAGTTCATGAAATTCTGAAACTAGAATTTATCAATAATAAATTTAGAGCAATGTTCACGGACAAATGTGCTTTTAGACGAACATGAGTAACGTTTATGAAGATAAGTCTGTTATCTTCATAAAAAAAAGCGCTAAAGATAACTTATAAGTAGTATAAAAAAAGTTTATTTGAAAAAATGATAAGAAATGTGTAAAAATAAGTGACCTTATCGTTCATGGTTGATACGAATTACCTTTGCGAATCGAATAGATAAATTCGACCGATAAAGTTTTTTTATAAATAGTCATCGATTTTATGTTGTATTCGATTTTATTTTAAGTTTGTGCAAATTGTATAAGTGCTCCATAAATAGTAATGAATTCCGGTTGTACTTTCATCTTTGTAATATTGTGTTGTTTCTATACAAGAATTGTGTTGATGACATACGAACACACAAATTTGTGTTGTTGCACCACAACTGACGATCGCAAAAGAAGACGATTGCTATATCCATGTATGATTTTTAAAAAAAATGTAAACTATATATTATCGTCTAAAATATACCAAAATTATAACATTCATTTTAAAGTATCGTAATATATATATTTAAAGCTTTACTATAGCTATGTATCTGAAATATTTAAGAGCAGATGCTGAAGTACATTCTGCGGGAAAATAAATGCGTGCTGCGCCTTCAACACAATTTTTGTACTAACTATGCATTACTTTTGGGTAGTAACACAATTCTTGTACTAACTATGCATTACTTTTGGGTAGTAACACAATTTTTGTACTAACTATGCATTACTTTTGGGTAGTAACACAATTTTTGTATTGTTTCCACGCAACTTATAATAACTGGGAAAACACAATTTTTTTATATAGAAAGTCAACATAAGTTTTTTCTTAGCGTGACTCAGATTTCAGAATCAAACAATAACAATCAAACAAATCAGATTTATTACAAATCATTTAAGCAATACTTAAACTCTCTCAATACAAAAGTCAAATCTCAAAAATCAATCAAAACAATCACATTCTCTACAAAAACCTCCAATCCACAATCACAAAAGAGACCCCAACATTTATAAAAATATATAACCCAAAATCAAATTTTGACAGCCGAAGAAAATATCAAACCAAAACCTGGAGAAGAAAAAAAAACATTTTTAAAAACCTTCGGCTTCAAAACCGTACTAAAAAACGGGCCATATTACTCATCTATAACCACTTTCTTTTTGGCGCATAAATCACTAAACACGGGGGGGGGGGGGGGAGGCGGACCACGCTATTTATAGAGACATACATCTTTTTCCTAAAAATGCAATACATAATATCTTTTTCCCCCCGAATAAAAAGGGGATGGGGGTGGAACGAATTTTTTAAGAGGGGTGCTTTAAAATAGCAAAAGAGGTACGAGATTTTCATAAAGGGTCGCGGTTTGGCGACGTTTGGCGGAATGGTGGATGATTTATTGGCAAATGGATAATTTTTATTGCTAGGTAATCTACCTATATTTGCATTTTAACATTGATTTGGAATGAAAAATATTTTCGAATCAGCTGCGTACCTATAAGCAGTGTTAACGACATAATTATAGCTAATCATAAAACTTTTAGCACCTTTTACATTAATTTATTTTCTATATTTCAGATGCATCTAAAAAATATCCTCAACATCTCTATTATCCTCTATACTATGGGATTTCGGCTACAAGTAATCAAATTGGTAAGTCTGCTTTAATTAACATTGAAAAACAAATAAGCTGAATAATTAAGAAAAACAGCATATAGAATCTTAAAAGGGGTATTCTTCAGTAAGAAAATAATTTCCGAAATGCCTAAAAAACGGGAAAGTATCAATTTTAAAGGGCTGGTACAATACATCTGCCTGAATGTCTGCTCTCTTGTACATGGAAGAAAAAAGGAAGCAGTCCCATACATTGACCAAACACGACGATTTACATAGTTGTCTATAGCTTTTGTTTCTTCAGGTCCCAGAGGTCTTCAGGTCCCCACTTAGGTCCCAGATTAGTTTTTTGGGCCCTTATCTGTTTGTAAACATTAAAACAATTTGGGTCGTAAGCCAACAACCTTTAATCCATACTTAAAGGATAACCCTGGATGAAAGATACTAGGGCAAATCATTTGTACAATGGCTATACAACACGAGATATTTTGTAGCTCTAGTGCGACGATAATTCAAACCTACCTACCTACCAAAACGAGATATTTGCTGCTTTGCTTTTGGTGCATGTAGATTTTATGCAACCTACAAACTTTCCAACGTACAGAAGGGACAGTACGAGACATTAAAAAAGTAATTTGGCGATTTCCTCGGCATATAGATGATATTAGGGCAAATCTTTTATACAATAGCTATACAACACGAGATATTTTGGCGTTTTTGGCGCATGTAGCTTACATCCAACTCGCAGACTTTCCAACGTACTAAAGGGACACATTAAACTCATAATTTGGAGATCTCGACTTATAGATGATATTAGGGCAAATCTTTTGCACAATATAGCTATACAAGACAATAGATTTTGGCGCATGTAGTTTACATTCAACGTACAGAAGGGACAGTACGACACATTAATACCGTAATTTGGCGATTTCCACGGCAGAGTCGCCAAAAAGCCACGGAAGTTCACACACTTGCATAGTAGGGGGGTGGGATGTTCAGAGGATGGGGGACGAGAAAAATCAATTGTTGCCAGGGTAATGTGGATCAATGATGGCGACTTGAAGTGCGTTTTCCAAGGGGGGGTCGACACTGGCTTGTCCTGGTCTTCTTTTTATCCTGGATGTTGCGAAAGGGCAAGAAGTCAATCCCAAAGAGCCTTTGTGTGGTTAGGGTTTTTAGAGATTATTATTATGCGGGAGTGACATTGTATCGTTAGATATGTAAATGAGGTCGCCAAGGATAGAGGTCGGAGAGAGGATCGATTGGAGGCCAAGTTTTGGGTTTGGCGATAATTGGGATCGTGTTTATGTTTTTAAAGTTATGCAGGAATTGTTTTAAAGTTATTGCGGGAGTTTTAGCATTCAAGAGATTTTACTAGAAGTATAGCTATGAAACTTGTATATGAGTGTTACACTACGTCGGTTTTAACGGGAAAAAGAAAGCAAGGAAAATCTTAACTAAAATCAATTTTATTTTGGAAAATATGTTGAACGTATAAGACAAGAAAATGATCACATTGAAGGACATGCTACTGGAACTGATCATACAAACCCTTTTTTTTATCCCAAAATGTTTCGATGGCCAAAACATTGTTTTAAAATCCTTTGTTTTCTTCAAAGATGCTTAAAATACAATTTTATAATGCCTACTGCTTTGAACTATAAATTTATTTGAATATTTTTTCGATTTTTTATTCAAGAACTAAAGGTAAATTTTCAATTCGGCGGTCAAAAGCGATAAAGTCCCAAAAAATGTACAACCATCGCCATACGGAATATTTCCAATAGTAACCTTTTGTTGTGTATACTGTGTCCTTTAACTGGTGTGTACTGAGTTTTACCGCAAACGATACCATTTTGCGAAATAAAAAAAGTGCAAACTAAGCATAGTATTTTGTATAATGACCTTAGTCATGGAATTAAAGTATTTAACACCGCGCGAACACTTACGAACACCTCACTGCATACCAATACACGAGGTCACAAAACTCGCGTTATAATAGTACAACTCAACCATAGAACTATTAACTTCGAATGGAATTACCACACGAGGAAAAAAATGACCAAAACATTACTAAAAAGAACCCAGCACCCACGCACACAAGGGGGAAAAAATGGTCCATCTAACAAACCACCAATTACCATCAGCGAAAGAGACCCAAAACGCAGAATAAAATACCACATAACACATCTATCCGCCAGAAATAAGTGCAACCCTGAATCCGAAAAGGGTTCATGTTCACTGGGAGGTTTCCCTGTACTATTCTCCTTCCACTAAAATGGTAGAAAAAGAGCTTAGCGGGAACTCCTCCCAATAAACTTGTACCGCTAAACGTTGAAAGGAATCCAAGTAACAAAGGGAAAAAAGCAACGGTCCCCCTAGCACATTAACTCCCAAATACATATTACATCCACGCATCTCGCTCTAATTATGATTGATAAGGGCTGCTTGCATTTGGATGTAGTCCAAAAGTCCTCCACGGAGTGTCACATGAGGGCTTTTTCCGACCACCCCTAGAGGCCAGCAATCTAACGCATTACCATTTGCGGACTGCGTAGTGTAATGGAAGGGGGGCTCTGGAATGCTGAATGCGCAATGGGCTACTACCACGTCTGAAGGGAATTCGGAATTAGTTTATGGTGCTGGATAATGTGGCATTGCTGTTTTATGGTCAAAGAAAACTGGTGTGTATCGAAACTCAACATTAACAACGTGTCTCGAACCTCAACGTTAGCAATGTGTCTCGAAAATAAAAGGTGATATTTTGGAACTGGGTAAAAAATGGGTGAAAGGTCAAATGTTGAAGGTTTCTCCCAAAAGATTCAAATAAAACTTCAATTTTTTTTTTAAAGATTTCTATGAACTTTATCAGTTTATGGACATTGTAATACAATGAAAGGGGTTCTGGAAGGCGCAATGGGCTACCACGTCTGAAGGAAATTCGGAATTAGTTTATGGTGCTGGATAATGTGGCACTGCTGTTTTATGGTTAAAGAAAAATGGTGCGTCTCGAAACTGAACATTAACAATGTGTCTCGAAATTGAAAGGTGATATTTTGGAACTGGGTAAAAAATGTGTGAAAGGTCAAATGTTGAAGGTTTCTCCCAAAAGATTCAAATAAAACTTCAATTTTTTTTTTTTAAAGATTTCTATGAACTTTATCAGTTTATGGACATTGTAATACAATGGAAGGAGGTTCTATAATGCGCAATGGGCTACCACGTCTGAAGGGAATTCGGAATTAGTTTATGGTGCTGGATAATGTGGCACTGCTGTTTTATGGTTAAAGAAAAATGGTGTGTCTCGAAACTGAACATTAACAATGTGTCTCGAAATTGAAAGGTGATATTTTGGAACTGGGTAAAAATGGTGTAAAAGTCATCTGTGGACGGTTTCTTCTTTGGATTCAAAAATAACTACATATACATAGCTCCAAAAATTTCAAAAAAAATTAAAGATTTCTACAAAGTTTGTAGACTTTGTAATGCAATGGAAGGGGTTCTGGAATGCTGAATAATGAGTATTGCAAGAACCACGTGTCTCAAAACACCATTTTCCGAAAATTTTTTCTTAAAAAAAAAAAACTAATGTACACTTATTTTACAAAATACTCTTATACTACATAGAGAAACGTAAAAACAAATACATTTTCATACAGATGAGTTCATGCTTATTTAGGTCTCCGCGTATTTCATATTTACCCTCGTAGATATTCAGGAACGAAAAAGTAGGTCATCCGTAAAAATTTTAATTTATCATTAAAAAAAGCGAATTTCGTAATTTATACGACATAATGATCGCTTATTATCCTTTACTGATAATCTCAAAAATATATAATTGTTGCTTTTATTTGTGGAAAATTCACGAAAAGTTTAAAATCAAATGACACATCGATAAATGTCGTAACTGATCACCTTTACGGAAATAGTTATTTAAAAGCAAAACCTTTGTATTTTATTCCAAACTGATTCTCTACATAAATTTTAAACACAAAAATTCTCAAAGAAAATACAGTACATAAAAGAATTATCATACTATCTGGAAACAACCTTGAAAATTTCCAGAAAATTTCTACCGGCAAGGGAAGAACCGTAGTAGATTATTCAAATACCATAATTTTTGTGATTGAAAACTAAGTAAAATATAATCTGAGTATTTGTCAAAAACATTTAAATGTATAAATATCCGTTTTTAATGTGAATTCTGCTAGGAAAATGTGTTTAAAAGTATTATAAATGAACCTATGAAAAGGTATATAAATGATTTAATCTATTGCCACTAGATGGCACTACGGAAAAGATAGAAATGTTGCAAGGGAAATATAAAATGTATTTCAATTTAGCTACTCTTTAACACTGTATTCTATTTTAAGTAACTAGGTAAAATACGTCAAAAATGCCGTAAATAAAATTAAAAAATTGGCACATTGAATTAAATTATTAAATCTTTCCCCCGAATTACGTCAATAACTAAAAAATAAATAAAATATAATATATTTACGGACAAAAATCTACAATTATTATTATTATTTTTTTAATTGTATCTGTATTATCCGCGTTTATATAAACGCTGAAAAAAAACATGACATACAGTGTGCATATGTGTTTCATTGTGTTGCTGTGTTTTATCATTGAGTTGCTTTAGATTGCGTTATGATATGTAGCTACGTGGTTGATTTTCAAAAAAATTTACTTTTTAATATTTGCGCAAAATAAAAAAGTAATATTATAACATAAAATAAATTAAGGTTATTGCATGTTTTTTTGTTAATTCAAATGCATAATTATTAATTCATTTAGGATCTTTTATCTGGTTTAGAAACATAAAAAAGACGTCATTAAACGGTACCGCATAAGAAAAATATATTAATTCTTACGAAATCACAAAATTATTTTCTAAAATTGGATCAGACCTATTTACTGGCTTGTATTAGTTTCTACAGTTAATAAAAATAGTACCATTTACCAACTGATACTACAACTGACTGTGTACATACACGGTTTCAGCTGTAACAGGTGTATGCTCGAACTAAAACGTATGCAAAACAAATGGATTCCAAATTCACAAATATTTTTCACTTAGTAGAGAGTATTGTATCTTTTTATACATTTTATAGTTAAAATGCATGGTTAGATGGACCTAGGAACGTTATCTCGTAACTTGAAGTCATAGTTTAGGTTAGGAGTTTTAGACAATGTTCTAAAAACCACTGAATAGACATTGTGACTTCGATGGATTTAACATGCATCAGTCCTAATTACTATGTTTCTATTGGTGGGAAAACGGCAATTAATTGTTGTTTTATTATCGCTTATTTAATTTGGTAATTATACGAGTTTAAATCTAAACAAAATGTTCGGACACCCAGCGAAGTGAAAAAAATTATTTTTATACTTTGTCAAAAATAGGTTTTAGGCTTATAAAATATAAAAACTTTATATGACGTCGATTAACGTATAAAACTAGGAATGTAAAAACCACACGACTTTCAATTACTATAAATAATCGATACTTGATACGGTGGAATTTAGATAAAGATAGGATGGTTTTTCGGCATTATCTTTAAAACCTAAAAAGTTCTATGACAGCTACCCTTTGCGAATGCACTATTTTTATCTACTGTGGGTTGTAACGAGGATTTTCTATGTTTTATTACCTGGTTCGTTGTTCAGGGGAAACTGCTCTAATTAGCTATTAAGGGCTTTTGAGCGATCTTCACGTTCTCAAAAACTGACGCATAACTCGCCAAAAATAGCGCCAAATAAGCGAGATGTGATTTTTTTAATCAACGGCTTTGTAGCGATCTCCGCGTTTTCAACAAATACGTCGCCTAACTCCCCAAAGTTGCCAAAAATTGCGCCAAATGAGCGAAATGTGATTTTCAGTCAAGTGCTTTTGTAGCGATTTTCATGTCACGAGTCACATTGTGCTACATTTTATGACGTCATTCCAAAATTATTCAAGAATAAATTATTTTGCTTCAAATATTTTTAAATAAACTTTCTCATGCCATTGTTGATAAATTGGCAACAGGGATTTAAATGACTCAAAATTGAATTTCAATGCTAATTCAATGAGAAATTCGCCGACAGATAGTAGATTTATGTCCGTCCGGACGTACAGACGGGCGGACAAAAAGTATGAAAGTTGGGTCTCCGAGGTCATAGCTTTCTAACAAAAAACGAATTTTTAAGATCCGAATGATAGAACCGATTTTGGAAGGCGCGTACGGACGGAAAGACGGACATCGACCGCATGTCAATACCTACTTTTCATTTTTTTTTAATTCTATCGAATTAAAAAAAGAAAAGTAGGCTAATAAACCCAAAATGACTACGCAATAAGTAAACGAATCATTCGCAATTAATTACTGTGAGTAATAACAAAACAATCTAAATTAAAAGAGATGACGTGATAACACAAAACACGCCATGCAGCGTAACTGCTTTCTAAACATGGCACATTTCTTAAAAGCAATCGAGCATGTCTTTTAACTTTCTTTTAAATATATAAAAAAAAAGAAATTGATGAATTATTGGTAAGAGTAGTTAAGTTACATGACATGACGTTTTACCGGTGAATCAACTCTCAATAGTTTGAGGAAAAGTTAAGTTAGTTTTTTCTTTCTTTTTTAGCTTCCACACTACGTTTATAACGTAAAAAGTGGAAGGTATTATAATCGTTCAGTCCGTCTGTCACCCACTGTCATAGCCCAAACTACAAATGCTACGGACAAGTGTGATACGTCAAAAATTCAGAGCATCGAAATTAGAATAGTTTGAAAATTTCAGAAAAGAATTCGAATTCGAAGTACTTCAATTATTTAAAAAACTGCAAAATTGAATGCTCATTTAAAAAGCATAGGAAGCCATTTTTATTCGAATTAAATCACCATTGCCATCGCAACAATCGCTCGAGAAACTTTAATTCTTTTAGACAACTAATTCTTTGTTCTACAATTTCAATGAATACAGATAAGCAAGAATGTTCATGCACAAAAAACCCTACATCTCTCACTAAAAGCGATAAAAATAAATTTCATAATTAATTTCAAGCCTGGTTTGATTTAGTGCAACTGAGTTTTCGTGACACTTCGCCATTTTTTATTTTATTTTTTATAATTCACAGGAGAGGCATAAAAATGTTTTGAGAATATTTTTTTCTTCTCTCCTTGCCACTATTATTTAAAGGCTCTATAATTGGCTTATAGCACCGAGTATTAAAAAAAAGGGGGGGGGGGGATATATTTTTATTCATTCAGAGATAATGTGTTATTGTAAGCGAGTTACATCGGGTAAGTGTATGTGCTGTCGCAAGCGATAAGTTGTAGCGATTTTATAGCGGATAAATAGAAAGAACTACATCTGATAAAGCATGGAATTGAGGAGAATCAGGTGTGCACTGAATTCGTAATTTCGAAATTCGCTGAATGTTATCCGATTCTCGAATATTAATTATATCTTGCAAAATGGGTGGTTGCATCTTTGGATTATGTATGTATACGTTTTCGAAAATATATATACATTTAAAGAATATATTCTGCATTTTCAACACAAAAAAGTAATATTATTATTTGAAACAGGTCGAGTGAAACGCAGTCTCAGTCAGAATAATAAAGGATGGAATTCAATAATATCGAAAATACGTTTTTAAAAAAAAGGACGTTCTCCATTTAGGGGGCACAAGCGATAAAGTCGCCAAAACTGTAGAAACGCCGCCTAGCGGGATATTTCCCATGAAAACTTTTAACTGTGTATACTGTGTTTTGCCGTCAGAAAATTCCGTTTTTCACCTATATCTATATTGTTCCATACACATATCTTTGTATAATTTTCAGGAATTAAAAAATAGGCACTTTTATGACCGTTTCTTGAAAGTTATCCAATCGTTAAGGGGTTAAACTACTTGAAACCCATAACTTAATTTCTAAAGAACACACGGTACGTGAACCCAATCAAAACTCGCCAATTCGGCCAACCTAAGGCTAAATACTTTACTACTACAATCCAATTAATCCCCAAAACTCAAGTTTGTAGAAAATTTCCGCGTGAGTTGTTCCCATATCCCGAATTCAACGTTCCGCGCGGCTCTCCTTTTCGAGGAAAAGACCTTTAAAATTCCGTCCAGAAATTAATGTCAATCGATCAAACCCAAAAATGCAAAGTCAACATTTCGCCGCTTTGCTGGAAACATTGAATAATGAACTCGCTGGCGCGTGAATGTGGAAGGCTTGGGTTAGGACATAGGCTAGTTGTGGGTTCAGTTCTTATGCTATATATATATAGTGTCTCATGAAAGATTCGCGTAAACGTAAGAAAACTCGAATTATTGAAACTATATTATGTGTATAGGGCCGAAGCACGTTTAACTGTTCGTGGTCTAATATCCTGATACATGTTTTTATATAAGTTGCCTATGATTCTGGTACATGTTTTATAAGTTGTTTTAGAAGAAAATACCTTTAAAATTCCGTCCAGAAATTAATGTCAATCGATCAACCCCAAAAATGCAAAGTCAACATTTCGCCGCTTTGCTGGAAACATTGAATAATGAACTCGCCGGCGCGTAAGTGTAGAAACTTTGGAAAATTTGAATTAATAAATCTATGTTATATGTGTAAGACCATGCATGTCGCATAACTGTTCGTGTTCGTTGTCTAAATTAACTGTTCGTTGCTTAAATGAACTGTTTGTGGCGTGATTCAAACATACGAATCATTCTTCGTGGTTATTTTTTTCGCGAAGTGTTAAAAAAAAAACCATCACCAATGAACACAATGGGCAGAAAAATGCATTAGTAAACTTTGAATTAGTATTTCTCAATTACTCTATTACTGTCTTTTACGACAAATATCTCTTAAATATTCTCGAATAGATTTCACGTGAACTCCACTGATACACTTCATATATATTTTAATAAAATAAGTGCGTACAATTAAATTTTAAAAAAGGAACGCTTGGATATAACTGTTAAGATCAGTAATATCCAAATATCCTCTTAAATACGTATGGTCCCTGGAACTATAGTTAAAAAAGTAAACTTGTAGAAGACGAAACTTGACTTTATCCATTAATCCTCCACAATATCGCTAACTAATAGATACATAACTATTTTCCCAATTTTTCTCTTATCTTCTTTTATACCGTGAATCAGCATTAAACTATTATGGCCTCAATTTCAAACAGATTAAAAATCACTAAAAAATGATATTTTCCTGCTTACAATGTTACCATACAAATTTACTGCAGTGCAAGAGAGAACTTAAAAATTGGTAAGACGTTCACGACCCGATGCGAAAATCAAGCCCAGAGTAAATTAAATATCCATCCATCAACTTAAAGGGGAATGGACGCAGGTCTCCAAACCAAAGTGCCTCTGTGTTAATCCAATGGTGAAAAAAAAAACAATTTGCTAAGCCACATTTCCCCGGCTGTATTAAATATTTTTTCAAACGGTTTTTTTATTAAAAAAATTTTGCTAACTTACGCAGGTCCCAATAATACCTCTGTTTAATATGGGCTCGAACATTTTTGTTTTACTTTTCAATGAATAATTTTACAACAAAATATTCGAAAAGTGGGATTGTATAACCCTGTAAGTCGGCTACATTTTTAATATAAAATTAATCCATTTGTGGAAAAATTCAATGCAGCTGGAGAAACGCGGCTTAGAAAAATATTTCTTCCTATTGGATCAACACAGAGGCACTTTGGTTTGGAGACCCGCGCGTCCATTCCCCCTTAAAAATACAGAATAATCGTTTCCACTGCATGCTGCTGGAAATGTAGATTATCTCCAAACCCGTTAGAGCAAGTATTTTCCTGTGCGCACAGAAATAGTCCACTGGTTGGGCTTGGTTAACCGCCCGGTGGAGTTGTGTGGATATTTGTACTAAAATAGGCGCCGACGATGTATTTAGGCAGGAAGTGTGCCTGCATCCAGTGAAGGATGCTCGTTAAACAGATTTAAATTAGCAACTTTATTTTAATATCCAGATTTATGGATATGGTATGGGGTCTCGAACTTAGTACTCATTAGGAGGAGGAGTCAAAAAGGAAATTTGATAGTACTTTTGCCATTTCGCGCAAATCTAGCCAAGGGAAATTTTTGGTGACAAACGTAAATTTTTGGCGACAAAACACAGTATACACAGTCAAAGGACCATATAATACATAGTTAAAGATAACCATTGGAAATATTCCGTTTGGCGATGTCTGTACTTTTTTTGGCGATTTTTTCACATGCGCCCGCGAAATGAAAAGTACTAATTTTATTTCTTTTTTGAACTGTAAAACTAGCAGTGGCTCATGAGTCGATACAGTTTTTTGAAGAAAAAAATATGTGGCATAAAAAATTTTAAATAAGTTTACAGACTAGAACCTAAGTACATATATAATTTATTGATTCCGACGTTGATACAAAAAAAATGTTATTTGAGCAAAGTGAAAACTATACCAAGTTAATTTCGTATAAAAGACGATATTAGGTACAAACATTGATAACCGCATAAGTTTTAAGCATTGATAACATAAGTTTTACGGACCATTGATATGTGTTTACGACAAACCAAATTAAATTGCATCATTTCCATTTAAGAAAGCTTCATGCTGATAAGGGGGGGAAAGGCATCTTTTCCTTTACAGCCGATAGAACAAACTAAAAGAGGACTACCACTGATACCTGATTGACGAATTCGGTTTCCATTCGATCAAATTCAAATTACCCCCATCGGTGACCCCACAGATATCAAGCAAGTTCAACGTCTCCGCAGATAAAACTGCTTTTACATCCCAGTCACAAACTGATTAATATATTATTTCCTTTTTAATGCTACCTCCAGAGATTTTGTGGTTGCGCTGAGAGGTCAACCGGGGTCGAGTCAATTATATAAGTAATTCAATGTGATGTTAGTTTTTTTGTTAGAATAAATAGGAAGATGTTCGATGTGTTTTGGTAGTGGGCAAACGTTTAAGCGTCCTTTAAACCAAGATTAATATTTGATGGCGTAGACATAAAGTTCGTAGTTCTCTTCCCTTAATCAAAGATACAGAAACGTCAAAATACTTGAAAACGACTTTTATAAATGGAATCAATTTTATTTTAAAAGCTTTGTTGCATCTTTTTCGACTTATTTAATACCTGCACCAAAGAAATAACTACGCCAAGAAAGAAAAAAATTCTGGTCTTTTACAAACTTTTGTGGACTCCCAGAGTTCAATAAGGATCACGTAAATTATAGAAGTAATAATACAATGTGATGCTATTTTTTTAGAATAAATAATAAGTTGTGTTATGTCTTTTGGTTGTGGGCAGAAGTTTAAACGTCTCTTAAGTTGAATTAATAGTTGATGGCGTAAGGGTTGGCGAGTTCATAGTTCTCCTCAATCAAAAAGATACAAAAACGTCAACATATTCTAAAAAGACGTTTTATAGATAGAATAAATTTGTTTTGAAAAAGTCACACCTTTTTCGCCTTAAATTGAACTAAGGATGTAACTACATCAAGAAATGTCTATTTCTGATCTTTCAATGCCACAAACTTTTGTTGACTCCCAGAGTTCAATAAGGATCAAGTAGTTCAATGCGATGTTATTATCTTTTTGTTGGAATAAATAAGTTGTTTGATGTGTTTATATATATTTTTTAGCAGTGGGCAGAAGTTTAAACGTCCCTATAAACTGATTAATAGTTGATGGCGTAGGGAGGATGTTTTAAAGTTCATAGTTCTCAATCAAATATAGAAAAACGTCAAAATACTCTAAAAGGACGTTTTATAAATGGAATAAATTTGTTTTGAAAAAGTCACACCTTTTTCGCCTTATTCAATTCCTGCACCGAAGAAATGGCTACGCCAAGAAAGTAAACTAAGATTTCCTCTAAACTTGGCCTTTAAACTAAGATTGATAGATGTGGCGTAGGGGTGGAGCTATAAAGTTCATAGTTGTCCTCAATCAGATACAAAAAAAAAGCCTAAAGTCTTAAAAAGGACGTTTCACAAATGGAATAACTTTTAAGTCACATATTCTCGCCTTATTCAATACCTGCACCAACGAAGTAACTACAACAACAAAAATGATTTCTGGTCTTACAATACTATAAACTTTTGTAGACTCCCATAGTTCAACAAGGGTCAAGTAAATTATAGAAGTAATTCAATGTGATGCTATTTGTTTTTAGAATAAATATTAAAGTTGTTCGATGTGTCCATGTTCCTTGGCAGTGGAAAGAAGTTTTAAATGTTCCTTAAACTAAGATTAATACGTACACTCTTAAAACAAAAGAGTGAAATCCACTCCTATAGGGGAAGTGCATTTTTGGCACCAGAAAGGAGGCAAATAATTGACCTCCAACGCAACTAGAAGGCAAATAATTGACGTTCTAGTTTCAAGTATCATTTATTTTCACTTGTATGCCACAATTTCGAACTGTTTGTTGTTGTATAAATGTTATTCAATGTGTTATACATTTAGATTGAATAGTTCATGTATGATATGCAAAAGAAATTCAGTTCATTGTAATGTACACTCTTAAAACAAAAGAGTGAAATCCACTCCCATAGGGGAAGTGCATTTTCGGCACCGGAAAGGAGTGGAAATTAACTCAGACTGAATTAAAACCGCTCGTTTTAAGAGTGTAGGACGTAGATTGTTTTCTTTTATTTCTTTTACCCACTCCGCAAAAAGAGTGAAATCCACTCCTATAGGGGAAGTGCATTTTCGGCACGGAAAGGAGTGGAAATTAACTCAGACTGAGTTAAAACCGCTTGTTTGTTTTAAGAGTGTAGGGATGGAAAGTTCATAGTTCTACTCAATCAACGATACAAAAACGTCGAAATACTCTAAGGACGTTTTATAAATGGAATAAATTTGATTTGAAAAACTAAGTCGCACCTTTTTCGCCTTATTTAATGCCTGCACCAAGGAAGTAAATTAGTACAACAAGAATTTTTTTTATTTCTGGTCTTTCAATACCATTAACTTTTGTGGACTCCGGGAGTTCAACAAGAGTCAAGTAAATTATAGAAGCAATTCAATGTTAAGCCATGTTTTTTTTCTGTAATATTGTTGACGCTATAAGAATAAATAATCTAAAATCGTTCGCGTTTTTACGGAGTGGGTAGACGTTTAAACGCATCATAAAATAAGATATTTTCGCTCGAATGACAAGGTTGAAAACGCATTTATTCAGGATTATAAGGTTTGTGTGGGGGCGGAGATATGAGGAGTTCTTATCTTCTAACCTCAGGCTCAGGATTTGTGTCGTAAATTTTAGGATAAGCAGTATGGATCGGGGTATACTGACGTCAAACTAGAGCAGTCATCGGACCATTGGAGGCATAAAGTGTGGATTTTTTATTTATTTATTTTGAAGCACTTCTTTCCTGAATCCAGTAGAGGACGCTCGTTAAACAGATTTGAAATTTGCAACCGTCTTTTTGGGCGAAAAAAAATATTTCCGGTTTGGAATTTGACGATAAGTTCTTTACGACATTTTAGGTGTTATCCGGAAGGGGAGGCATCATTTATCGAACTGAAGTAGTCATTAGAGACGTGAAATTTGGATTTTTAGTGACTTTGTACAGTTTAAAAAGCAAATGTCGATAAAAAACGATATGGAAAATATAGGAGCCGACATTTTGGCACATTTGATAGGCCTTTGAGGATTAACGGGTCAAATTACGCCCGGTAATAGGTGAGGTCATATTTAGTGGCGGGGGGAGGCGGATAGTACTTAATGGTTCTTTTATATGTTACTTACAATAAAATGATAATGGAGGTCCATTTCGAATTTTTTGTGCGTTGGGCGTGTCTTGGACACAAATATAAAACAGTATTAAAGACTATTTAGGACGTCGTTTCATCGAGTTTCAATCTGTTTAGTTTAGTTTGAATTATCGTCGCACTAGAGCTACACGAGGGTTATTGGCGACGGGCGTCGTATTGTAGAACCTCAGTCAAGTGACGATTCGACACCTAAGTAGGCACCCAACGCAACCGTTAAGGGCGACATCGTACGCAGCGTTAGGACTTTGAAGGATATTTAACGAGCACTCCCTCTACACGGGGTATTATTCGTCGGACATTTTAGGCTGCACGGACCGTTTATAGGTCGGCAGCTATTTTGCCGATGCCCGGACCCGAACCTGGGACCTTTCGCATGCTAGGCGGATGCCTAACCGACTGGGCTCCCCAGCCCCTTATTTCAATCTGTTACAGTTGTGAAACGTTTCAATCCTAATTTCGTCTTTTGAAAAACTCACATTCAAAGAAAAACAATTATGACGCATTTATGACACCGAAAGCAACTTTTTAAGATAGCAACACAAAACTTTAAGATCATTAAACTGCACTTGCCATAGCGGAACATTGAATATTTACAGATACCGCAGCTGAGTGTGAAAAATCACTAAAGTTGAAACAACCATAAAAAACAGCTGATAATCGAGTAAAAAGATAAAGCTTTAATCTTTCTTCAGATAATAGATGTAGTATTAGAATATAGGAAACTTTTCTGTGCTTATTTGCGGTTTTATTATTTCCCTGTTCATAAATCATCGATTTTTTTCCCTCTACTATTGATAATTTTATGTTGACACGTTCCAAAATAGCTTTAAAAGAATACGATTAAAATTTTGAATACAAAGGAATAAGAATTTATTAACAACTGAAGCTATATATAATTCTGAATCTGAATAAATTTAGTTTAAAAATGACACAAGATTAAAAACATTAGAGATAATACTGTTGAATGTTACATAAATTAACGAATCTATAGTTTTACTTAATTAAATATTTATTGTTCGAAATATTAGTATTATGAAAATATAAAGTAGCCTAAGACGTTTTAAGGACACCAGTCATTAACCTCTAGCGACCTGGCGTCTCCATTTGGGGACATTTTTTAAAACTTCCCCACAATCAATTAACATGTTAATTAGTTCCGAAATTGACCTGTTCCTATAGAAGAAGATTTAAATATCAGTTTCCAGCCTTTGATTACAAGTATCAGTCATTTATTTCTATAAAAAAATGAAGTCGAACGAGGGTCAATACGATATTAGAGTTCTTAAAAAAAATTAATTTTTTTTTCAAACTTTTCAAAAAGTTCTTTTAGTAGTTAATTTTAAAGGCATTTTGCTTTTTTTAAAATAAACTGTTAACTACAAATAAGTGATACGGCCTTTTTTTGCATTTATAGCACAAAAAATGTGTATTTTTAGAGCTTAAGGCGTGTCTCTCAGTAACTATTATTAAACATAACGTGTTTTTTTTAATTACTTTGCAAAACATACATTTTAGCACATATTTGTATGAAAAGTATGCTTAGATTAAGAATATACGTGTAGGATTTTACTCGGGTCTTAAGAGGTTAAAAAACGTGACGATTTTCTAGTCAAAATATTCGGTAAAAAAGTCTTTTAAGACCAACTAAATTTTGCTGCACTCTTAAAACAAACGAGCGGTTTTAAATCAGTCTGAGTTAATTTCCACTCCTTTCCGTGCCGAAAATGCACTTCTCCTATAGGAGTGAATTTCACTCTTTTTCGGAGTGGGTAAAAGAAATAAAAGTAAACAATCTGCGTCCTACACTCTAAAAACGAGCGGTTTTTACTCAGTCTGAGTTAATTTTCACTCTTTTCCGGTGCCGAAAATGCACTTCTCCTATAGGAGTGAATTTCACTCTTTTGTTTTAAGAGTGTAGGTTATCTGGACGTCATATTATTAATTCCAAAACCTGATTTTTTAGATATAATGTATTTGATGCATCAAGTGTGATGAGTTCGAGAGAGAAAAACGTTCGTTCTGATATCATTTAAGTTATGGTCAAAAAGACAAATTCACGATTTATACAATTTCACTTTGCATTCATAGTGTCAATATGAGACAAAAAAAATCTGCAAATTAGATATCGTAGACATATTTGATATCGATAATTTGATATATCCGTCTTTTTAACAACATAATCGTAAAAAAAAAAAAACAGTTCGCTCGTCATAAGGTTACGATTTCAACACAAAATCATAAATACGTGCGTACAATGCACATTTTTTGGAGCAAGATACACTCTTAAAACAAACGAGCGGTTTTAACTCAGTCTGAGTTAATTTCCACTCCTTTCCTCCGTGCTTCGAAACCAAAAAAAAGCAACTTACTCCTACTACGGAAGTGGAATTTCCAGATTTACTTTTTCGGAGTGGGTAAAAGAAATAAAAGAAAACAATCTGCGTCCTACACTCTTAAAACGAGCGGTTTTAATTCAGTCTGAGTTAATTTCCACTCCTTCCCGGTGCCGTAAATGCACTTCTCCTATAGGAGTGAATTTCACTCTTTTGTTTTAAGAGTGTATGGTAATTTATTATGTCAGACAAAATAATAACCATAAAACGCATTTTTTTCGTCAATTTTACAATACTTCGAAACTATTAAATCATCAAATTCGAAAACCAAGGTAATAAACATTTGGATTATTGCAGTATTTTTTTTATAAAAATTGTTTATAAACAAAAGTGCACTCACACTTCTCCAGTTCTTCTGCGTCTGCACCCTCGTCGTCGGACTCAGTCCCAGAATCGTGGTCATCATCATTCTAAAAAATAAAAATTATTATTTAAAAAAAAATACTTAAATCTATCTGAATGACTATACACTGTTAAAACAAACGAGCGGTTTTAACTCAGTCTGAGTTAATTTCCACTCCTTTCCGGTGCCGAAAATGCACTTCCCCTATAGGAGTGGATTTCACTCTTTTGTTTTAAGAGTGTACACAGTTAAAAATTTTAGTTCGAGATTGCTCCGGAATCCGGGAACTTTCTGCTGCCACCACTATTTTGAGCTTTGTTTTACCACTTTTGCGGCTGGTTGGTTGGTAGACATATATATTCAGGTTTGTGTGCTTGGTCAGCGACCCGCTTATAAACCTTCGTCAAGTAAGACAGACACAACAGACAACACACACACATAAGTGGATTCATCTAATTTTTAGAGACAGAGGCCAACTAGAGGATCCCCAGAATTGGCTTGTCACCCCCAGAGGTATTGATTTGGTATGGGAACTTAGAGGACTTTCGGACCCAACAGATTTAACGAGCACGTGTTCCGCATATACTCGGTAGGTCTTCAGTGGTACCGGGACTCGATCGCAGGACCTTCCGATCCCGAGACCGAGACGCTGACCACTAGGCTCACTACGGCCCACTTTTGCGGTATATTAATGTATAGTTGAACCACAAAATTCACGCTCCAAATACCGATGCCAACTAGAAAGTTCCAGGATTCCGGAGTAATCTTACATCAAACTTTTTAACAGTGTAAACGTAATGCAGGGCGTTTTCTTTTAGGTGTCTTTCATTATATTTTGTGACATACACAATAATCCATAATTAATGTTTAAACAGCACAAAAGTTAAAGGTAACTATCACGGTATATAGACATTTTTGCAGAAATATAATTATTATTTTTAAAATAAATAAATTATTTATTTGGTTATTTAGTTGATTCAACACCCCATATATAAAAATACACACTCTATGGAGACAAGTGTCTTATGCCATTAACGGCGACTTTGTAAATAGCATTCACACCTTCGTTTACGAATAAAAGCGTAAACTTTTTGAAATGTTTTTAGCTTCCACACTACGTTATAACGTAAAAAGTGGAAGGTATTATAATCGTTCAGTCCGTCTGTCTGCCCGTCACCCACTGTCATAGCTCAAACTACAAATGCTACGGACAAGTGTGATACGTCAAAAAAATTCAGCGCATCGAAATTAGAATACATTGAAAATTTTAGAAAATAATTCTAAGTACTTCGATTATGTAAAAAACTGCAAAATTTAATGCTCATTTAAAAAGCATAGGAAGCCATTTTCATTAGAATTAAATCACCATTGCCATTCGCAACAATCGCTCGAGAAACTTTTATTCTTTTAGACAATAAATTAAAATTTTATTTTTGCGACATCGATCAGTTTGAAATGACGTCAATGAAACTAGCCAAATTTAGCATGTAAATGTTCAATATACAATTAATGCTGTGTTTGGGCGCCTTTTTACCTGTTTAACACAAATATTGTGTGGAAGCGGGTTAAGTGACAGATTCTGTTACAAACCTACTTGTTTTATTTCGATAAACTTTAGCGGAAAGCTCATTTTCGCGTGGCAAATTATATTACCAATTGGAACAATGGGTTAATTTCGCACCGGGGCCAAGTGATTTAGCGGACACCCAAGAGCAACATTCAGTTTTGCCTAAGGAGATCAATCGGGTGTTGAACATTCGACACGATAGATTTAAAGCATGATTTTCACAACGACGTTTAATGAGTCATGAATAGCATTTACCTTTGTCCAAATCATACTTCTCGTATGGGTACTGTTACACATTTTGTAAGGTTAAGTGACAGATTGTTAAACCTACTTGTTTTATTTCGATAAACTTTAGCGGAAAGCTATTTTCGCGTGGCAAATTATATTACCAATTGGAACAATGGGTTAATTTCGCACGGGGCAAGTGATTAAGACACCAAATCAACATCAGGTGTTGGACACTATTTAAAGATCAACTGTTTTACATTCGAAATAATTTAAAACCAGATTTATCAGCTTGCGATTTTTTCTTTGGAAATTTTTAATACTAATCGGGAAGTGAATTAGCATTGATCGAGAGCATTTCAGCAAAAAACTATTTTTATACAATAAATTATAAAGGTGTTATTGACATTTTTAAGAGAAGATTTATCATAGATTGATTTTTCTTTTAATTTTAATACATAATCAGGAAGGTCGAATTAGCATTTGATCCGAGAGCATAATTCAACAAAAAAACTTATTGTTATTAAGACAAATTATAAAGTAATAGTTATATGACATTTTTGACTGGAAGTATTAATTAAAATGAAGTTAGTCTTTAAAATAAATTAAACATAAAAAAATTATTTATTGAGCGTTGTTAAGAAATAAATGAAGGAAAATCATGTAAATCTGTTTGACCGGGGGAATGACAGTTTTTTTCTTTTAAAACAAATCTTTTCGATGACGTTTTTTAACAAATCATTAAATCAAATGGCGTATTTTATGCCCCATAAATAAGTTTATTACAAAGACGCCCAAATGGCGATTTATACCTTTATATTTACCGCTTACCTTTGTATCGTCTATGATGGAAATTTGGCTAACAATGATTTTTAAAAATTACGTTTCTTGCGGTTTTCTGGTACATATTGGAAAAAATTAACGAACTTGATCCAGTTGTATATAAAAAGGATTTTCAATAGTATCTGTTTGACCGTATGACGTTTTTTTTAAACAAATCAATTAAAACATTCAATTCAAATGACGTATTTTATGCCCCATAAATAAGTTCATTACAAAGACGCCCAAATGGCGATTTATAATACTTTTATATTTACCGCTTACCTTTATATCGTCTATGATGGAAATTTGGTTAACAATGATTTTAAAAAATTACGTTTCTTGCGGTTTTCTGGTACATATTGGAAAAAATTAACGAACTTGATCCAGTTGTATATAAAAAGGATTTTCAATAGTATCTGTTTGACCGTATGACGTTTTTTTAAAACAAATCAATTAAAACATTCAAATGACGTTATTTTATGCACCATAAATAAGAGTTCATTACAAAGACGCCCAAATGGCGATTTATAATACTTTTATATTTACCGCTTACCTTTATATCGTCTATGATGGAAATTTGGTTAACAATGATTTAAAAAAAAATTACGTTTCTTGCGGTTTTCTCTGGTACATATTGGAAATCATTAACGAACTTGATCCAGTTGTATATAAAAAGGATTTTCAATAGTATCTGTTTGACCGTATGACGTTTTTTTTAAACAAATCAATTAAAACATTCAAATGACGTTATTTTATGCACCATAAATAAGAGTTCATTACAAAGACGCCCAAATGGCGATTTATAATACTTTTATATTTACCGCTTACCTTTATATCGTCTATGATGGAAATTTGGTTAACAATGATTTTAAAAAATTACGTTTCTTGCGGTTTCTCTGGTACATATTGGAAATCATTAACGAACTTGATCCAGTTGTATATAAAAAGGATTTTCAATAGTATCTGTTTGACCGTATGACGTTTTTTTTAAACAAATCAATTAAAACATTCAAATGACGTTATTTTATGCACCATAAATAAGAGTTCATTACAAAGACGCCCAAATGGCGATTTATAATACTTTTATATTTACCGCTTACCTTTATATCGTCTATGATGGAAATTTGGTTAACAATGATTTTAAAAAAAATTACGTTTCTTGCGGTTTTCTCTGGTACATATTGGAAATCATTAACGAACTTGATCCAGTTGTATATAAAAAGGATTTTCAATAGTATCTGTTTGACCGTATGACGTTTTTTTTAAACAAATCAATTAAAACATTCAAATGACGTTATTTTATGCACCATAAATAAGAGTTCATTACAAAGACGCCCAAATGGCGATTTATAATACTTTTATATTTACCGCTTACCTTTATATCGTCTATGATGGAAATTTGGTTAACAATGATTTTAAAAAATTACGTTTCTTGCGGTTTTCTCTGGTACATATTGGAAATCATTAACGAACTTGATCCAGTTGTATATAAAAAGGATTTTCAATAGTATCTGTTTGACCGTATGACGTTTTTTTTTAAACAAATCAATTAAAACATTCAAATGACGTTATTTTATGCATCATAAATAAGAGTTCATTACAAAGACGCCCAAATGGCGATTTATAATACTTTTATATTTACCGCTTACCTTTATATCGTCTATGATGGAAATTTGGTTAACAATGATTTTAAAAAATTACGTTTCTTGCGGTTTTCTCTGGTACATATTGGAAATCATTAACGAACTTGATCCAGTTGTATATAAAAAGGATTTTCAATAAATCTGTCTTATTTTGGCAAATGCGTCAAAATTTCGCCCTACAACCAACATAGTATTCAAAATAAAAAGTTTTTGAATATTTTGCGTCGTGTGAGAGAGAGCGAAGCTTATTTCACTAAAAGCGCTATTTTACCGCAGTTCCTCTATTCGGGAAGGCTAACACAGTTCACAACTTATTTTGGCAACTTTCCAACTAGCATCAATAGCACTTCTAAGCTTCAGAAAGATACTGAATTCATTGATAAAAATAAGTTTCGGTAAAAGGAAAATAATGTTATTGTCGTTTATACACAATCAAACACATATTTTCAATGAACAATATCTATTTTCCTTCCCATAAATCTTTGTTGTAAAAGTTGTAAATATATATAAACGTTAATAGTTCGTTAAAATGACGCTTTTAGACTAAAATAGTTGCCTAAATGAACTTTTACAGAATAAATTAAAACGACGTTATTTAAAAAAAAAAAACGTCGAAATGACGCCTTTTAAACGTCGTACTTTTTACATCCTCATTCGCTTGAAGTTCATAACCTCAAATCGGCGTCATTTTGTCAGATTTTTCAGTAAAAATTTGTATCGGCACTGAATGACACCATTTTAACGTCTTTGTAATGCTATTTTGCTGAAAAAAGACGTCATTGCGACATATGCTACCAAGGAAATACATGTACATCGCGCTGTGAGCGGAGAAAGTGACGTTTATGTCATTGTATGGAAATATGGTGCATTAATATGGAAGCCTTTTTTTATGTATCATGAGAACTACAATTTCAACGACGTTAATTTAAAAAAAAAAACGTTTAAATGGAGCCTTTTAAACGCCGTACTTTGTTCACCCTCATTTGAAGTTCGTGACCTCAAATTGGGGTCATTTTGTCATGTTTTTCCGTAAAAATTTGTTTCAGCACTGAATGACATCATTTTAACGTCTTTGTAATGCTATTTTGCTGAAAAAGGACGTCATTGCGGCATATGCTATCAAGGAAATACATGTACATCGCGCTGTGAGCGGAGAAAGTGACGTTTATGTCATTGAGTTAACATGGAAACCTTTTTTTTATGTATCATGGGACATATTTTGTAAAGTTTGGTTGCTATATAGCACACATACTTTTTGATTTACATGTTAACAATAAAATAATTTACGTAAATAAATATGAGTTTTAAAAATAATAATAAAACTGTTTTTAGTCATTTTTTGAAATAGCAGAACATACATAATAACTAATTTACATCAATTAGTTTTGACACGTTCAATTTTGATATGCATTTATGGACTTGGAAAAACGAAAGAGTTAAGGCTGTTACAGTTGGCATTCAATGGATATAAACATTTCATGCATTTTAAAAATAAGATTGAAAAATTATATCCAGCAAATTTTAAAGCAAACTTAACTTTGACAATGAATTGAAATATTAAAAACAATATGAATGATCCTCACATCATAAGAGATAGTATTCCAAAATTTAACTACAAAACACAAATATAAACTCAACTAATCATCAGTGTGCATACATAAAAAGTTAGCAATAAAAGAAATTAATACAAAAATAAGTATTTTGAAAATGTATATGTATAATTAATATCGAAATCAATACATAATAAAATAAAGATTTAAAGTATTTATATTAGCATTATAATTTCAAATAACTTATATATGATTAAAAAAAATAGTTTTACAATAACTAAATGTATCCTAAAAGGCTATTAAATTAATAAATATTATAAAGTTAGAACAATAGCTGATATGAATAATCCCAAAAGATTTATTAAAGTAATTCTCTGGATTTAAATATAAACAATAAGCAATCAATGTAATAGGAAAAATTTTCAATTATGTTGTAAAATACTACTGACTACAAATCTAAGTTTATAATATACTGCAGCATTGAATGTATATTTAAAAGATAATTCTGCATAAATTTATCACAACTGTAGGAAATAGGAAAAATATTTCAACTAAAATTACCACATAAATGTAATTGGCAAAATTTATACTAAATTTCTAAACTAAAAATATACTTCACATTATTTTAAATGAACAATCCTTAAAGTATTTTTAAGGAAAAAATATTTTGTTAATGGATTTTGAATTAAATATATGTGTCAGGTAATTTTGTACGGGTTATATAATTAGCCTGACAAAAATATGTTTTTATATGAAAAAATGATTGTTTTTCTGAAACTAGAATTTATTTCGGGAAAGTATGTATGTGTATAGATTCATTATGTAAGAAAAATGATATACTATCAAGGTTGAGTACAGGTAATAAAGATTTTAAAAAAAAATATTGAACTAAATAATTTTACTTAACAATGCATGCTGTTATAATAGTATAAAATAAATTCTAAAACTTAAACCATTGTAGTTGAACATTTCAAATATATAACCAATGGAAAAGTTTGCTTGCTTTATAAAGAAATTTTTGATTGGAAACATTTGCAAAGCTAGAGCATTTAAAAACAAATGTTCAATGCAGAACAAATAATATGTTTAGATGTAGTTTTATTTCATCAATTAAAATGCACTTTTATTTCTTAGGCACCAATTTTAGAACTATTTGACAAAATACAATGTGCAGCTATGCTTTTGTTCATTTGCAATCAGAAACTACAGTAATGCATATAAGACCCTAGTTAAATCAATTGCATATGATTACATACAAATTTAAAAGTCAAGGAAACTTCGAAACTTCTTATGGATTGGACATTATGCCAAAATTTAGAGCAAGAATCGCGACTGACACGTCGCTAAAAAACTACCAAAAAATGATTTCGTCTGCAGAATTTTTGTTGATAACTAAAATTCGAATTTATAGCATTCCAATCATATTCCGAATCGTTGATATTTTCGATAAATAAAAAACATAATCGAACTGATTCAAACGAATCAATGCAGAATATCGAACAAATACACGTACCTCACGACATTGACAGCCGAAACTATGGAAAATAATCATATCCAGATGGAGAAGATCACAACAGCAAAACCGAAAGAGAAATTCCACAAGCTTTCTGCCTTTTCAAAGTTACAAACCAGTCGGACGTTGTTTATTTAATTGCTTCTTCACTTCAGTACCGGTTATATTACTAGCAACCCGTACTCACTTCTACTACTGACCGGTTTCCGTTCTACGATCCCGATTTTACAACTACCTGGGCACGGCGAGATAGGGGAAAAAACAAAATAAAAAAAACTTTATCGTTCTATTTTTCGATAAAATAATATTTTGCATTAAATTTAGGTACATCTAGCATCGGAAGAAATATTAATGCAGGTAAAGGGGAAAAGAATGGTAAAGGAAAAAAAACATTGTTTATCAGCGGGATAGGGGTAAATAAAATATAACGAACGAAATCGTTTTATTTTTCGATTTAATAATAATTATAATGATTTGCATTATATTTAAAGTAATCTGGCACGAAAAAGAACGGTAAGGGAAAAATAAACATTATTTATTTTTTAAATCCACCTATATTTCCACTTAGTTTTGATGGGCTTCGAAATTAATAATTTGCATTAAATTTTTAAAGTGCATCTGGCATCGGTAAAAAAAAGAATTTGGGGTAAAGGGAAAAAAGAATGGTAAAGGGGGAAAAAGCATTATTTACATTTTTAAAAATCCACCTAATTTCCACTTACCTTTGATGGGTTATAGGAATCGGCTTCATTCAATGATTGTGTTTTTAGCTTATGCGTCAGGTATCTGAGCATTTCACTAGAGGTGATAATTATGTTGTTTTTCGGACCGGCTTTTAATTTATTTTTGATTTTGGGTTGATTTTAGAGTAACCAGGAAATAGGCTACTGAACGGTGAACGTTTCAATCAATTTCATAGTGGTCCGATGTTCGCCGGGCTCCGTCCTTCATCCCATAGGGCTCTTTGTACTAGTGTGAAACTGGGCTCGCACAGAAAGCGACCTGAAGGATTTAACGTCTCACAGCTTCTCTGACACTTCCATCTTCGACTGTGTACAGTGACCAACTAAACAAATCGAGCACCGGTCCCTCCGTCAATATCTATCTCGAACTCACTAGATGGCGCTAGCTACCGCACCACTGCAAGGCCTTGTCCACTACGCCCGATCCCGAGCCGGTTTTTGTGTTCTCCTAACTCGAAAACTACACTTCCTGACACCCTACAAACTCCCAAATCCGTTCAACAAAACTTAAAAAACATTTCAAACATAAAAAATCCGCTTTAAATCCCTCAAATATACGTAAAAATGCGATAGTAAATATCCCGTCTCCCCTTTTCGAAGTGGGTTAGGTCTTGTGTGATGTGATTGGCCAAAAGAGATTGACGTCACCGCAATCATCTGGCGGACTTCTCATCCTCGTAGAAGTGGAAAAGAGGTTTTTGGTTCTCTTTTCTGTTCCGCTCTTGGGCTCTCGGTAGTTACAGCTGTTTTTCTGCTCCTTTTAATTTTTTTTCGCAGTTAGAACTTCTGTTCTCTTCTCTTTGAAATTCGTTTTCTGTATCTTTCGAAGCAGAATTAGTGTTCAGAGAATTTTTATTTGTCTTATGTACAGGATATTTTGATTTCTTTTTAATGTAACTTCACGTATTCAGTATTCATCATAGAGTTTTATTTTTGTAACTTACTGAATGACTTTTAAAACTCAACTTACTTACTAAAGCATGGCCTACTCAACTTATAATAAAGCCAGAGTAGCTCTCCGTGACGTCACATAAGATATCTTTTCGCAGAGTCGGCTGTTCCGAAGAAGAAAAACTTGCTCGCCCATGGCCAGCCATATTTTTCCGAGAGCCGGTTTTTACCTGTTTTTAAGAACAGCCGAATAATCTTTTCCAGAATTCGAACTTCTGTTCTCTTTTTCGAAATTTCGTTTTCTATATCATTCGAAGCGCACTTAGGCACGGCCTACTCAACTTAAGGCCAGAGAAGTTCTCCGTGACGTAACGTTATACGTTCTTTTCGGAGTGTCGGCTGTTCCGAAGAAGAAAAATTTGTTTTTTCGTGCTCCGAACAGGTTTCTACCTATTTTTAAGACTAAGAATAATCTTTTTCCACAGTTAGAACTTCTGTTTTCTTTTTTGTGATTTCGTTTTCTATATTATCCTTCGAAGCGGAATAAGTGTTCAGGGAATTTTATTTTTCATGTATATGGGATTTTTTTTATGTAGCTTAACATAGGCAATAGGCAGTATTCATCAAAGTGTTTTATTTTTGAACCCATCGTTTACAAACTGATTGCCTACTGGCTTTTAAAACTCAAACTGTTCTCCCTTACGTACTAAAACATGGCCTTTTCAATTTATAAGGAAAGATTAGCTTTTCGTGAAGTCACTCTAACCGTCCCTTTCAAATAGGTTATGTTAGGGTGAATTATCTTCGCCCTAGAGCTACACGAGAGCTATTCGTCCTGTTCGGACGTATCGCTGTTCCTTCAAAGAAGAAATCTTCTAACGCACGGCCGGCTATACTTCTGGTTTCCTAACAGGTTTCGCGAGCAAGTTTCTTTTTGTTCTTCGGAACAGCCGACATTCCGAACAGGACGGCTAGCATGACGTCACGAACAGCTTCTATTTCTTTGTAAGTTGAGTAAGACGTGACTAAAGTGTGCAGTTATCTTTTAGTTTTGGTGCTAAATTATTTTACACAATAATATATTTGTTCTACCGTAGTTAAAAGTATTTTTCGTTCGTTTTGACACATTCGACGTATTGTTTTGTGTATAAATAGCTCATAGGGGTCTTTGTATTGCAGTTTATTGTGATCTTGGGTATTTAAGTTTTGCTACTTTAAGGGGGAATGGACGCGGTGGACCGGGGGTCTCCAAAGCAAAGTGCATCAGTGTTAATCCTATGGAGAAAAAAATATTTTCTCTGCCACATTTCTCCGACTGTATTGAATATTTTTACAAGAGGATTTTTTTATGTGATAAATGTAGCTGGCTTACAGGTCCCCCTTCCCACTTTTTGAAATTGGTTCGAATATTTTTTTAATTTTCTATAAATAAATTTACACAAAATGTTAGAAGGAATTTAAAAAAGTGGGAAGATAGAGACCTGTAAGTTATCTACATATATATTATTTAAAAAAAACGTTTGTAAAAATATTCAATACAGCCGGAGAAATGTGGCAGAGAAAATAGTTTTTTTCCATTGGATTAACACTGAGGCACTTGAGTTTGGAGACCCGCGATCCAGCGCGCCCATTCCCCCTTAAATGGCTGAGTAGAAAGGTTTCGACTGTCTTTGTAGCTTCCACACTACTTTGATAACGTAAATAGTGGAAGTTTGTATAAAGGTTATGTTTGTCACCCATTTTCATAGATCAAACTACAAACACTACAGACAAATGTGATACGTCCAAAAAATTTAGCGCATCAAAATTCAGCATTGAAAATCGCAAAAAAGCATTGAATCCGAATGCTTTAATTATTTAAAAAAATGCAAAATTTAATACTCATTTAATAAGCATGAGAATGCCATTTTTAATAAAGTTAAGTCACCATTGACACTTAAACATCATACGAAAAACTTTATATACATAAAACAAAAATTTTAATTAAAAATTTATTATTTGTTTGGAACGACGCAACGCACAAGGCGTTCTATTCTTTTAAACAGACGTAATTTTTCCTTTACATTTTTGCATTTGTTAATGAATAATAACTTTTTAATACCCTCTCTATAGTTACTCCTTTTGGTAAGGTTTTTCTCATTGTATTTTTTAAAATGGTTTTTTTTTAATCAATTCGTTTAGTATTAAGGGGGACCGGAGCCCTCCATTGAAGCCCATCTTTAAATGACCTTTTTTTATGTACCTATTTCTCAGAATCTATTTGATAATTTTGAATGAAATTTTACCAGTTGTTAAATGGATGTTTAACTATAAATTAATGGAGGCATTTTCAAAATTTTTGTCTAGTTTTTAAATTATAATTTTTTAAGTGAAACTACATATTTTTTTTAACCTAAAAAACATCAATAAAATTAAAAGAAAAAAAGTAAGATATTTATCGTCAAATCCCTCCAGCGATTTTTAGAAACAAACTTCTTAAATACGTATAACAAATTTCAGGTTGATACTTATAGTAGGTTCTTGAGAAAAAGGTACACGCACATTGAAAAAGTAAGTTTTGAGATATAAGCGTTTAAAGTAAACAATAGTGGTTTCTTACCAATAAAACATGACTGGATTTTACCTAAACAACGTTTGTTTAAAAAAATATTAAAAATACTTCCAGTACTCCAATACTTCCAGTTAGTGTTCAGAGAATTTTTATTTGTTCATGTACAGGATATTTAATAATACTTACTCGAAACTTTTATGTAAGATATCGTTGAAAAGCTAAGATTTCATATTTTAAGAAACACTAAAAACAATGAAACGTCATTTTTGAAAATTTTGGGGGTCTGGTCCCCCTTAACGTTGTTGTAACGCCAACGTCATTCAAAGCTAGTTTTAAACAAGATGGCGCCGACTATTGAGAAGGAGAGTTTGTTTAAATCGGCGCTTTCGTAATTTGCCAACTACAATTTTTCAGCCCCTTTTCTTCCAATATTTTTTAAGGATAAGCATCACGCTGCTTAGCTTATACATTTAAATAAAACTAGAGTATCAAGATGTAAAAATGAATCTTTTGAGCTTATTAAATACAATCTTACGATTTTTTAAAAAACAAACTTTAACTTGATTTATATACATACTTTACACTAGATTGGAAATTTCTAAACCAATACCGGCTTATCAATATGGCTCTTATACAATTGTACAGTGGAGTTAATATGATATCTTGGATGCTTCTGTACCTAATAAATCTATACCTTTTAAATTTTAATATCCCTTTTGGTTTACAAAAAATATTATTCATAACATTAAGCTCAAAAAATAACATATAATAATAGTATTAATAGTAGTTATTGTAATCTTAGTAATAATGGTAATAATACTAATAAAAGTAATAGTCATAATAGTAATAAAAACATTATTAACAAAAATACTACTAATAATAATTTTTTTATAACAATAAAATAGTAATAATAATAGTAATTTAAAAAATAATAATAGTAATTTTTAAAAATAATAATAGTAATTTTAAAAATAATAATAGTAATTTTAAAAATAATAATAGTAATTTAAAAAATAATAATAGTAATTTCAAAGATAATTAGTAATAATTTCAATTATAATACTAAAGTAATAATTTACTTAATTATAATAAAATAATAATTTTAATAAGAATAATATAATATGTTTAATAATTATAATAAAATAAATAATATAAAAAAAGAATGGAAGCTCGCTAAAAAAATAATAAAATGTAGAAACAAATTTAACCTATTATATTTCCAAATATTACGTACAATCCAAAATAAATTTATTTAATACCATATATTTGTATTCTACTTGTACTAATAACAACAAAATTGTATTCGTGTTATATCTCATATTCTAAGAACAACACCATTAAATTTTAAAAATAACAAAATACATATATTTGAAAAAGATATTTAATAAAAAACAAAGTTCACATAGTAAAATTTATAACTAAAACGGAAAGATTTTTGAAATCTTATGTGGATTATGAGTCACCTCTTACAAATCTACTTATTTCCCATACCAATGTAAAGGAAATAAATATTCATTTAAATGGCAATCAATAATACCCTTTTAAATTTCTTGGTTGAATAAGCGAAGATTTAGTTTCAAATATTTTGGCACGGTTTCAAAGAATACATTTTCCGATTGTCATTTACACGATATTTTGGTTTATTAAAGCAAAGGGGATGTTTTTTTTTATTTAAAAAAAATCTAATCTCTTCTTGATAATTCGAAAAGGAAATGGAAATGTAACTGTGAGTGCCAATTTCGATGCAATTATTGAGTACTACACTGTTAAAAATTTGGTGCAAGGTTTCACCATGATATTGGTAGGTTTCACCATGATATTGGTTCCTTGTAGCTACAACGGCTGAATGGTGAAATGTTTCACCATTATTTCGGTGTTTGGTTGAACCATTTTTCTGGATTTGGAAACAAAAACATGAGAAATGGTTCAACCGAATACCAAAAATATGGTGAAACGTTTCACCATTCAGCCGTTGCAGCTACAAGGAACCAATATCATGGTGAAACCAAGCACAAAATTTGTAACAGTGATACAACATTTTGGAGAAAAAAAATATTAGTCGTTTTAAAGTTAAAAAAAAAATAATGTTCAAAAACCAAATTTGATGTAATTGATAAGTGAAAAATTATCTATTATTAAATGTAAACGACGGAAACAACGACTATTAGGTTTGAAATTTTAATCCATGGTCAAGTGACGAGCCTAAACCTAGTTGTCACGTGACATGACATGAGAAAAAATCGTGCGCGTCGTCAGGGCTTTCACATATTCCGAACCCTTCCACACGGGAATATTTTCACTGGTTTCTTTATGAATATGTTACCGTTAAAACCCGAAATCAGCTACAACCAGTTTTCCCTAGTTAAAACTAGTTTTAACTAAGGCCTTTAGTTAAAACTAGTTTTCACTAGCTAAAACTAGATGTCCTCCGCTAAAACTAGTTTTAACGAAACAGATTGGTTTAAACTAGTTTTACCTAACAAAAGCTTGTTTTAGATAAAACTAGTATTAACGGAAAATAATGTTAGCTTAGGAATATGGTTTGGTTTGGTTATTAGTAATGCAAAAAGAGGCTTGTGCCGTTGGCGACGGCTAGGGATCATGGTGTACGATACAGAATACGAATACGATAACAGAATCCGTTAATATTGAAACCCGACTAAATATAAAATTGCAATTTTATAGTATTAAAATCACAAAAATTAAAAGAGAAATAATAACAGTGACCCACATCTCACTTCCACCTGTAAAATTTTTAGCGACGGAAATGCGAATTCAATATAGTTAACAAATTGTGATTTGCTTTCACATCCAGTAATTTTGAACCCTTTAACTCCGAAAACCAAAAATACAAAATATAATCAACTGGTTGTAGCTGATTTCGGGTTTTAACGGTAACAAATATATAAAATAAATTAAGTCATTCTCCGTTAAACCTAGTTTTATCTATAACATATTAGATAGTTCCAGTTTTTACTAGTTACAACTAGATTTTACTAATCTGTTCGGTTAACACTAGTTTTAGCGGGGGACATCTAGTTTTAGCTAGTGAAAACTAGTTTTAACTAAAGGCCTTAGTTAAAACTAGTTTTAACTAGGGAAAACTGGTTGTAGCTGATTTCGGGTTTTAACGGTAACAAATTTTATGCGTATATATTCGGTCCGAAGTTAAAGTATGGAGATCTGAAAGCCGACACCTTACCAAATGGGCTCTTACACCATCTCTAACGAAACGAAGTGTGGTCTATAAACTATTTTAAGTTTTAATGATAGAAATATCTATTTCGGTGACCTTCTAAGGAAGGGATAAGCAAATGGGCTGAAGTCTAAACTTGTTTTCACTGCATGAGATTAAAATTATATTTATGTTGCAGTTGATTATAAATGACGGTCAGGTGAAGCCGAGCTCATACGTCTGTATTCCTTAGGCTGTGTCCAGACTACGACATCAAATGCAACAAAACTTGGCGACTTGGCAGAGTCAGCCAAGCTATTGCAATCGCTTGGCGCCCTTGGCGGTCGCCAAGTTTTGTTGCATTTGATGTCACATCCTTAGAAGGTTAAAAATATGTTTTGTAAGACATAGACTTTAAAAACAATCAGATATATTTATTACAGAAACAGTATAAAGCAATCTTACGAATTCTGTAAAAAGGAAATTTGAGTTATTATATGGCTATTGAAAACATATGTAATTTGCTTCATCGAATTCTTTGCAATTTAAATAATTTAATTATTAAAAATAATTCTTTACTGATATTTGTGCCGATACACTATTTAATTTTAAACGGTAAAATAGATTTGTTTTATCTAAACGAGACAAATTGTATTTTCATTTATTCAAATCTGTTTTCGAATCACAAAATGAATTGCAGTGTTCGGATTCAAATTTATTAAACAATCAAGGCTTTCGTTTGATATTTACTTAAATCGTATTTAAAATCTATACACATTAGTGGGAAAGGGGACAAAGTTCAGAGTTGAAATATTGATATAGATTGTAATTTTTCTATTAAGTAGATAAATTCGATTACGATTGGGAATGTATTCGAACAAATAAATTGGAATGATAAATATTTGCTCTCCATTTGAATAATAACTCTTAAGTTTTAGAAATCTCATTTCAATAAAGTATTGAAAATAATATATAATTGTCTTAAGTCTCCTATTTACACAAGATATATTAGTTTGAAACTCAAATACGGACTTCCGGCATATTTTGTTCTGTATATATATTTTAAGTAAATTCTTTGATTACAAACAAAAAGGAATTGTTCAAATGATATTGAATAAATTTAAATCTGTTGTTGCCCCTGTAGGGTTTATAAATATAGTTTTTTTTTAATATGATGAGATTGATGTTTTAATAGTTTAGAATTTGTAAATTGTATTTTGTACTCTGGGGACCATATCTCGAATTGCATGAATATGTTTGTTGCAACTGCTGAAATGTTAAAATACATAAACGCCAGTTTATGCACTTTATCGTTTTTATAGAAAACAAGAACTTAAATAGCTACTTTCCTGTTACTTTAATGCTCACAAAATTCTTATAGAAAAACAGGTAGTTTGGTAACAGTAACTGTCACCGAGAATTACTTCCACACAACATTTATACTCCGTAGAAAAAACCCGCAAAACGCAGCCACTTTAATTTACACTTTTGAAAGCCAAAATAGGCTATATACATATTTCTTCTTTTGTTAATTCAAATTCAACTAAAGAATCACATTGTGTATTTTTGGTTAGTATGAGCTTGTTTCACGTGGGATCTGGCAACAGATCTGCGGTCTTGTTTTCATTTTTCTCGAATTACTCTGGTTGATATTCGAAATTGAGTTTTCTAAGAATAAGTTATTTTAGTTGTTATTTTTTTTTAATTACAACTTCTTGCTGTGCTGTTGATTGTTTTAATCTTTTTTCAAGGAAAACTTGCATTGAAAGTTGGAATTTAAAAAAAAATAACAACTAAAATATTCTTAGAAAACTCAATTTAGAATCCCAAGGCAAAAGTAATTCGAGAAAAATGAAAACAAGACCGTAGATCTGTTGCCAGATCCCACGTGAAACAAGCAAATTATAACGTCATTCCAAACTGATAACTATGAAAAAAGTAAAATGTCCTTCAACTATTTTTTAATAAAGTTTCTCATGCTATTGTGGAAACAACGATATAAATTAATGAAGATGAAATTCTAATGCTTTTAAAATAAAAGACAGTCGACAGACAGATAGACAGAAGTTCATCCGGATAGACAGGCGGACAGACGGGCTTCTTCAAATGTCAATAACTACTTTTCTACTGATTTCAATTCTGTCGAATTAAACAAAAAGGAAAGCAGGCTTAAAACAAGCTGTAGGTGGTAGATTATCATTTAGTCTTCAATATAGATAGCAAAATACACTGGCAAATACAGTCCCTGGACAAATTATTAGACGCACTGCAAGATTTCATGTAAAATATTAATTACCGGGTGATATTGTAATGTTATATTATTTTAAATTGATTTGTTTTTTATTTTTATATTATCCACTCAACTACCGATTTATTTTACATTAATAAAACAGTATTAATTTAGAAAAGCATAAGTTTATTAGCTGCTATCAAAGCTTTAATTCTGCGCGGCATGCTATCAATGCAAGACTGTACTGTCTCCTGAATTTGAGGATGATAATTCCACACATAAATAATCTTATAATAAATAATTAATATAAATTAATCTTAATCATAATTAATCATAATTATCTTAAAATAAATACAAATATGTAGTCTACAACAATTTTTTTTAAATAAAAGTCAATAATATTTTAGTTTAAATATACCATTATTGCATAAAAACTCTTAAGAAACATAAATTTACTTTAAAAAAAATACAGTGCGTCTAATAATTTTCCCAGGGACTGTAGGTGGAGTAAAAAAAAAGGTTATCTAATCAATAGTGCAGCTTATTAGATTACTAGCAATTCCATTGATTTCAAAAACGTAATTTCTGCAAAATTTCTACAAAATCGGAACATTTCATTATTAATACATGCAGGCGTTGGACATCTTTGGAAAGTCGGACTATGCCTGTAACTCTTTAACGCTCAAAATGCCGAGTTCGACAAGCAAACGTCATTTTGAAGGGTGTAGGTATGGCCTACTCAACTTTAAAAGCCATCAAAGCTCTTCGTGACGTCACGCTATCCGTCCGGTTTGGATTGACAGCTTTTCCGAAGACAACAAGTAGGTGTGTAACAGAATCTGTCACTTTACCCGCTTCCACACAACAGTTGTGTTTAACAGGTAAAAAGGCGACAAATACAGCATTAATATTCTATATTAAACATTTACATGCTAAATTTGGCTAGTTTCATTTATTTTATTTCGAAAATTCAATAATTATTACTTATCGTTTGCAAAAATTAATTTATATTTCAAAGAATAAATATGTAATATTCCCCGCTTTTAAATAGAATGAAAACATTTCACATCAACGAACAAAGAATCTCGTAGTAAAATATATTTGACGTCATCTCAAACTGATCGATGTCGCAAAAATAAATTTATTTTAATTTATTGTCTAAAAGAATTAAAGTTTCTCGAGCGATTTTTGCTAATGGCTATGGTGATTTAATTCTAATAAAAATGTCTATCTATGCTTTTTAAATGAGCATTAAATTTTGCAGTTTTTTAAATAATTGAAGTACTTCGAGTTCGAATTATTTTCTGAAATTTTAAATGTATTCTAATTTCGATGCGCTTCATTTTTTGACGTATCACACTTGTCCGTAGCATTTGTAGTTTGGGCTATGAAGGTGGGTGACGGACAGACAGGCAGACGGGATGAACGATTATAATACCTTCCACTTTTTCCGTTATAAATGTAGTGTGGAAGCTAAAATAAGAAAACTATTTTTCTGTGGCCGATTTTATTTTTCATGTTCCGAGCAGATTTCGTTCATCCTTTTTAGGAACAGCCCACAACCCGAACCGGATGGATATCGTGACGTCACACAGAGCTTCTATGGCCTTATTATTAGAGTCGGCCTGGCGTAGGTTCCAAGTTTCGTCAAAGGGTTGAACAAACAACCAAATAATGTGAGCGAGTCCATTTCAACTGCCAGCTTTGGTCTTAAAATATCTAAAGAACGGTAATATTTTATAATAGATGGAGTGCACTTGCCATTAGAGTTATACTACTACCATAACATAAAACCTTAATAGGTTTTCGCAAACTAGATGTCCCACACAGTTATTTTTAACGATTTTTAACTTCAAAACGATATATTTTTTTCTAAAAGTGATTTAGAAGCCTAAACAAAACTCAAAATTGACACTTAAAAACAGCGGAGGAAACTCCATCACGAAACTTCGCCAATGAATCTCTCATACACGGTAAACAAATGGAAAACCTATAAGCTTCATTCTACTATCTCTCGAATTTTTCATCGCCATCTGTTAAAATTCCGCCAACGGTTTTTGAGGAAAAGAGAAACACTGCTACTTCCATGTGTTTTGTTTCAGTTTTTGCTGGTATTCTCCCTCTTTTTACTGTTTCTGGGCTTATCATTGATTTTAACTGATTTAATACTGAGATGAAATGAAGTTTGTACACATAAGTTATGCTTAAGAGTGTTTCGAAGATCAGATTACTGAGGTAGACTATTAGCATCTTATGGTAGAAATCACCTATTCGGAGAGAGAAAATATCAATTAACTATAAGAAAGCTCTCTGGTTTTGGCCTTTCACTATGCCCTTAGCGAAAACACCACAACATTACAACTCACCATAACACCATTACGCAACCTCAAACATCCAACGCTAGATGGCGCTAATTTATTACTCCTTAACTACCAGTCATTTAGATTTTTACAAATATTGTAGTACTTTGAGGAACATTTAGGTGAACACTGGTACTTGTTATGTATTCGGTAACACTACACCCATCATAGCTTCAAATTTTTCTTATTATTTTTATTAAAAGAGTAATTTTTCTTAAATTTCTCTTTTAATACCAATAAAATCCATGGGATTGTTAAACCATTACACACAATAGCATGACATACATCAATAGTTAATTATTATATAAATAAACGAAAATTTCAAAAATGTTGACAGTAACTGATGATCCTTAAAACACACCAAAATGTTGAGTCAAATTAACAGGAATTGATTCGTAGGCTAGAGTCATGTTTGGCCAACTTAAAAATTACCAATAGACCATAGTATCAATTATCACTTCAAAAAAAAAATCCACGTTAAATTTTTACAAATTAGCCTAGTTTGTTATTTCGTTTCAAAATTATTAGTTTTTATGCATAAATATTTAAAAAATTTGCACTTTCCCATTTTGAGGGAGCCAGCGATAAAGTCGCCAAAATGTACAACCAAATGGCAAAGTCGCCAAAAATGGACCAAGCAAACGCCAAAGTCGCCTAAAAAATGTACAATTGCCGCCAAACGGAATATTTAAAATGAAAACTTTTTCTTTTAATGGGGATGATTTTTTGGCGGATCCAGCGTTTTACAGAATCTGCATATTCTATAGAAATAGAAATGATAGCCATATTTTGTGTTACTGGGCGGCTCTCGGTACCAATTTTGACGCTCAGACATGACTCAATTTGATACATGTAATCATTGAGCTAGAAGGAAAACTGGAGTGAGGTGTCAGCGAGCCGAAAACCCACTCACACCCTTTTGAGCGAACAGGGCAGAAAAGGACTATTTTCCCTACACTTGTATGCAATGCTTGTATGAGACTTGTATGAGACTATGCTTGTACTTTCAACTTTAAATTGCAACTTTTTTAAGAAATAACCATGTGGATCACTAACTAAGAACCAGCGAAGACGCACCCAATAGCGAAATAGGCAAGTTTCTAGGTTTTCTGCCCGGTTCGTTTCTGCTGCAGTGCCGTGTATTCCTCCGCGTTTCGTTATTGAACCGGCACGTTTGCTGCCCTGTTCAGTGAATCACACGTGAATCACTCGAATTCACTCCACGTTTCTTCTAGCTGAATGCATGTAATTCGCTTTATTTTCGGTTCTCTTGAAAGCATTAGATAATCGGAATCACTTTCAGAGTAATAAACTTTTTAGAGAAAATCCAACAACATAATCTTTTATTGACATTTTAAACTAACGTGTTGTAATACATAAGAACTTGGGATGATTTCAACGATATATATTTGTAAATTCTCCGAAATTTGATATTTATAATAATAAATATAACGCAATTTCTGACCAGATAAAAATGAATTTCTGACATAGAAAAAAATAATTATTACGCAAAAATTTATATTTGAGTTAATTTTTCTTTCAATTTCCTATTATGAAATATAATGTTATGAAAGTATTGCGATGGGGTTGAATCTTCGAAGTGAATATTTTGTGTTTTTTTTCACGTTTTGGAGGGTGCTGAACCTAAAAAAGTGGTTTTGGGATATCGGTTTGTCTTCCGTCTGTCTGCCTGAAACCATTCGACAGGTCGAACTAAAAAAAATACAGTAACCCCTCGCTATATCGCGCCTCGTTACATCGTGCATTCGGATATATCACGCCTTGTATCCTAGGAGGATATAATGAACATTCATTATATCCTCCTAGCTCGTATCATGTCTCCCAATTTTTCCCCTGTTCTTTTTTCAATATGTACTTTCCTCAAAATAAATAATAAACTTATATGTTCTTTGTTATTTGCCGGAAAACAGGTTTTACGAGAAAAATCAAAACAGCCTACTTTAGATGGATTTTTTAATAGAAAATGAGTGAAATGTGTCTAGTATACCTGTGCAATAATGTGTATAGTAATTAAAAATAATAACAAGTCCTTTCTAAATTTTTGTTTCTTTTTTTAGAGTACATAGTTATATTATTTAAAATGATTTAGTTTTATCTTTCAAATGCATACTGTGCTTTAGTTTAAAAACTATTTTGATACCATAAATACATCAAAAGTATAATATTTATCCAGTCGCTCGTTATATCACGCATTCGGTTATATCGCGGTTTTATGCTTGTCTCCCGGGAAGCGCGTTATAACGAGGGGTTGCTGTACTGACTTGGTAAACACGAGTTACTAGTATTTGAAGAGTACAAGGGAAAAACCGCTGAATTTCGTAGAAAACTTTCCTCATCAGGCCTCTTTGGCGATGAAAGCGAGTCATCGCCTAAACTGGTGTGAGGGAATCGGTTACTCACTTTGTTTTTCTCTCGCGGCAACCCTGATTTACGCCGGAGATCAGCGGACACGAGTCACACGTTGGTACAGCGAAAGAAGAACCGAAAGGAAAACCGGTTTTCTGTCGCCAATGTCCGCCAAGCAGATACAATTACGGCACTGCTCCTAATAAATAAAGTGGTTCTTCCCCTGTACTCTTCATTTGTCGCACATCATAATAAGGTTTTCGAAAAATTTGCACAAGCGAAAAAGGTAGCTGTCATGTAACGTTTTTTGGTTATATTGCTAAAAAAACAAAAAGAAATATAAACTTCAAATTTGGTACATGAGTTCCCGGTGTCGAACGTCATACTAATGTTTTTGAATAAATTGCACATGTGCAAATGATATCTGCTATATGACTTTTAGCTTCCACATAACGTAAAAAGTGGAAGGTAATTATAATAGTTCAGTCCGTCTGTCTGTCCGTCCGTTACCCACTTTCATAGCCAAATGCTACGGACAAGTGTAATACGTCAAAAAATTCATTGAAAACATTGAAAATTTCAGAAAAGAATTCGAATTCGAAGTACTTCAATTTTTAAAAAAACTGCAAAATTTAATGCTCATTTAAAAAGCATTGGGAGCCATTTTTATTAGAATTAAATCACCATTGCCATTCGTAACAATCGCTCGAGAAAGTTTAATTCTTTTAGACAATAAATTAATTAAAATAAATTTATTTTTGGACATCGATCAGTTTGAAATGACGTCAAATATATTTCACTACGAGATTCTTTGTATGTTGATATGAAATATTTTCATTCTAGTATTTAAAAGCGAGGAATATTACATATTTATTCTTTGAAATATAAATAAATTTTTTGCAAACGATAAGTAACAATTATTGAATTTTCGAAATAAAATAAATGAAACTAGCCAAATTTAGCATGTAAATGTTTAATATATAATTAATGCAGTGTTTGGCGCATTTTTACCTGTTAAACACAGCTGCTGTGTGGAAGCGGGTTAAGTGACAGATTCTGTTACAAACCTACTTGTTTAGATTTCAAATTTATTAAAATTACCTTTATAGGTTATACAATTACCTTTGAATGTATTGATTTATTGGGTGGTAATTGAAAGTCGTGTAGTGTTACACACCCCTAGTTTTTGTTTAAATTTCGAGTTTGAGATGAACGATGAACGAACAATTTTTACGACACGTCATTCTATAAAATGTATGTTTAAGATATTAAAAATACTAAATAATACTTACGTAACTGACGTAAGTAAACGTATAATACTTACATAAGTAACAGGACATAAAGAATACATATCAAAATTTTCTTGATAAGTGAAATTTTTAAAGTATTCGACAACGAAAACCTTGAAATACAAGTGATTATTTAAACACTCCAAAACGATAACGATTAAAATTGCTGATTAAAACGATTTAGAACTTAAGATAATGATATCGATTAAGTGCTCGATCGAACGCATAATCTCAATTTTAAAATTCAATTCACTGATCAGCAAATTTTCTGCCGTAAAATTGTTGTATTTTGTAGTGGATTTTAAGGAATACTCAGCACTTCAAACTGTAGAATGGATTAAGATGGTTTTAAAAAAAGCACTTTTATATAATAACATGACTGGAAATTAAAAAAAATAGTTATAAAATCTTTATGATTTCATGAAATAGAAAAATAATGACACAAATAATTGTTGGAATTTTGTTGATAAATACATTAATGTCTCAATTAAATTATATAAATTGTATTAAATGAAATTGAAGAAATAATAGCGATGTAATAATTTAACTTAATAAAATTATCTAAATATTTTAACACAGTTTGTTGAAATATCGTTTTAGTATAACTTTATAGAAGGTTCCTCGGGCGATTCAAATGTGGTCTACAGAATCTACAAAAGGAAATCGAACACTTTTAGGAATTTGCAGTTTCTTACAGTCGAAAACTTCAAAAAAATCTGCAGTTTTTCTGCTTACCAGCCAAAATTTCTTTAAAGAAAACTTAAGGGATTTGAAACAATAGGTCCGGCAGAAAAAAAAACTGTAGTATATCTTGCAGCAAGAAGACATGTAAAAATCTGCAGTTTTATTTTGCAGACGGTGTTTCAAACATGGAGATAGTAAAACCGTGCGCTATCGCCCACTATCTAGAGGAGAAACAGAGAGTCAAAATTTGTTTCCTTTGAATACATCAACATGGCGCATGGCGGCGAGTAGCGTATAAAAAATCAGTACTAAAATTGTGCTTTTTTAGAAGCTGTTAACTCGGAGCATATGGCTGGTAGCTCTTTGAAATTTTTTGTAGACGTGGATTGTACTTTTGCGATTCATGAATCAGGATCATTTTTTGGAAGTTCTATTTCTATTCAGCGAAATAATTTTAATGTCAGTCTCAATTTTTCGCAATTCTGTGTTGTCTACACGTTTGGAGGGTGCTGATTCCGAAAAAGTAGTTTTTGGACATCGGCCCGTCTGTATGTCTGTAACAACTCTACGGCTCGAACTAAAAAAGCTTCTAGTTTTACACCGAACTATTTATTCTAAGAAAAATTTCAAATTCCACCCACGAAATAAAACATACGAAAATAACAACTTCTAATCTTCAAAAAAAATCGATAGCACATCGATATCAAAGTAATACACCATCTAAATCCCTTTATATATCAAACTCCACTAAAGTAAAACCACCGTGGCTATATTGCTGAAGCTGAAAACCAGTTTCTATGTTATCTTCAACGCCCCCCTCAAAAATAAAAATAAAATAGGGGGTGGGGGGGTAAGCAAAGGATCTTCTAAAAGCTCTTCTTTGGATCCTGTAAGAGATATTTTTAGAACGGGGCAGCGAAACCACCTTTTCCTCACGCTTTCTTGAACTTGGTATTGAGTATTTTGAGGGTTTTTTTAAAAGGAACCATTATTGCTTGTTAATGTTCTTCGAGTTATATTTTTGAGCGGAACTTATTTTTTTGTAAAAAACTGTGGTCTGCACATTTAACCCTCTGGCAGTTAAAAACGTGAAATTGTGTGCTTTTGTCGGCATTTAATCTTTTAGCAATACATTTAATTTGACATAATTCATTTAAGTTCATGATTTTTCGAAAATGAAAAATGCCTCGATTTTTATGCAAAAAGAAAACTTTCCCAGTCTCTGCCTCAATAAACAAATAATGCGAAGCGTCACACAATACTATTGTGATATTCCCCCATGTGATATAGTCGTGTACACTCTTAAAACAAACGAGCGGTTTTAACTCAGTCTGAGTTCATTTCCACTCCTTTCCGTGCCGAAAATGCACTTCCCCTATAGGAGTGGATTTCACTCTTTTTGCGGAGTGGGTAAAAGAAATAAAAGAAAAGAATCTACGTCTTACACTCTTAAAACGAGCGGTTTTAACTCAGTCTGAGTTAATTTCCACTCCTTTCCGGTGCCGAAAATGCACTTCCCCTACAGGAGTGGATTTCACTCTTTTGTTTTAAGAGTTCTCAGTCTCTATAAGAACGTAGCCTATAGCCCTCGTGTTGCTCTGGTGAGACGATAATTCAGTTGACTCACCTCAACTCTATAAGAACATCTTTGACTTATAAATATCAGATATAAAACAACATACACATCTTTCGTGCCTATCCTACAACACATGGCGAACCTTCGAAGTTCTCAAGAGAGGGGATTATGAAGGGGGGGGGGGGGGGTAAGAAGGGCGATGCTCCTTTGAGGCCCCCTTAGTGGAGACGCCCCCCTAAGCAAACAGGTCGACATTTTATTAGTGTACGCTGTACGTGTATATTTTTGAATGTGGTTTATAAATAAGAGTTACTCGAAATCGACGTGTACTAATACTAAATTTAGCAAGTGTAGTTGGACAGAGAGACGCCCCGTTGTTTAGTTCCCAGTCTAACTTGGTCAGTATTGTATTGATCCACTGCAGATGGTCCCCCAAACTCAGGTCGACAGTAGAGAGTTAGAGACTGCTTAATGTAGAGACGCATCCTAAGCAAATAGGTCGACATTTTATTAGTGTACACCGTACGTGTATATATTTGAATGTGGTTTAGTAATAAGATTCACTCAAAATCGACGTTTACTAACACTAAACTCCAGCAGTGCAGTTGGTCAGACTGACGCCCCATTGTTTAGTTCCCAGGCTAACTTGGTCCCAATTTTATCGACCCGCTGAAGGGATGAGATGAATGAAATGCTGAGGGAGGGGGGGGGGTAGGTACATATATATTTTGGCTAGTGTGCTTGATCAGATACCCGCTTATGAAGCCTTCTTCAAGTATAAGACAGACACAGAAAGAATTTTTACTGTCACAGAGAAAGGAAGTACACCCAGGGCGAAGGCGGGAATCGAACCCACATCCGTTACAGCGCGCAGATTGCTAGCGTAATGGTCCAAACCACTCGGCCATCCGGCCCCCAATGCTGAGTGAACCTTGTTTTGTCCCATCCGGTATTCTAGCATGGTTGCGCGAAGAGGCACCACCCAGCCACTGGGTCTCTATCAACTTCTATCACATAAACATACATAGTCACTGCAGAACGAAGATTTTACGCAATGACAAATCGACAAAAGCAATTTAGTACCATCTAGGCCAATAGAGAAGCCATGTGATAAGTTCTTGGTGAATATCAGGGTTTCTATTTTATGTAAAGGTTGCCATGACTTTTATGTTCCTATTAGTACAAGACAAGACAATATTTAGTAACTCTAGGTTTTGTTTTGTAGTGTTATTAGAAAATAAATTTTCTGGTGAACTGTAAAGTTACAAAACGAATAAAGTCACTACTTTTTCGATGTATGACGACATCTATATCGATAATGATTGGGTTATTTTAGATGACGTCTACAATTTACCAGGGAGTAACGTTATTTGCTATGAGGGGATTCGCTAATAATTTTTGTTTTTGGCGTCGGGCCTGTTTACCATTGCCTGCGATTGCTAAATTTTTTAGAAAGCGAAATATTTTTTAAAAAAAACTTTAGTTTTAATTATATATATACCTTTACAATGAATAAAAAGTTTTATTGCACATATTTCAGTGCAGTTGAAATTTATCCTGCCATTTTGAGACAAGCAAGGAGAGGATTACAATGCGGGAAAAAAATCATTTACGCTTCTCTTTTTTTTTCCCTGAAAATTTTGCCTGAATTTTATTTGCCCTTTATTAAACTAGTATTTTCATCTTTGGTTGATTTTGTTAAATACATGTCTCTAATATGGATATTATTTGTAGACTATTGCTCACTAAGCTTCAGAAAATTTTTAGTTGGTCGTTATTCCAAGTGTATGAAAGGATAGCTTTCTTCATCTGAGATTCTTTCTTAGCAAAGAAAAAAATAAATCTCCCTCATGAGAAAGCAGGTCTCATTTACTAAGGGGGAAGAACCCTGCAGATAAATGGTCGTTGAGGGTCTCATGTCAGTGTGCACAAAAGAGAGGGGAACTCATAGAGATAAGAATATAGATGCTGCCGGGTAAAAACCAATACGAAAACCAATTTGCCAACTGAAGCCATCGATCGCTTTGTAGTAAGCCCAAACAAACGCTTTCGGAGAAGTATTTGGCGCCATTGGCAATTCGTCAATGGAGTTTGTACAGGCTTACTAAATTGATTTGGCGATTTTCGACTCTCCAATAAAAACTATAATTACAACGCATTTTTCTCACCTGTGAAGGAAATCACTACCATCTTGTATAAATTCAGATCTCGTGATGCTGCTTACAACTGTGCAAAGAGTCATTTTTGATTTTTAATTAACGCTTCTTAAGGAATGAAATGATGCGTTTCAGCATGAACTAACATTAAGGGGGAATGGGCGCGCTGGACCGCGGGTCTCCAAACTCAAGTGCCTCAGTGTTAATCCAATGGCGAAAAAACTATTTTCTCTGCCACATTTCTCCGGCTGTATTGAATATTTTTACAAGCGGATTTTTTATGTGATAAATGTAGCTGACTTACAGGTCCCGACCTTCCCACTTTTTAAAATGGGTTCGAATTTTTTTTTAATTTTCAATAAATAATTTTGCACAAAATATTCGAAGCAATTTCAAAAAGTGGGAAGATAGAGACCTGTAAGTTATCTAAATTTATGATTTAAAAAAACCGCTTGTAAAAATATTCAATACAGCAGGAGAAATGTGGCAGAGAAAAACGTTTTTTCGCCATTGGAATAACACTGAGGCACTTGAGTTTGGAGACCCGCGGTCCAGCGCGCCCATTCCCCCTTAAGTGAGGGGTTTGTTTAGGTTTACTAGGGTTGCCTGCCCACTTTCTGATGGCTTCACTTTGTTTCTCGCCAATCATCTCCATCTTCTTCTTGACTCTATGGGGGGAACCTGAATCATGGAGACGTCTAATGGACGGCAAAAAAGGAGCTGGGGGTGTCATGCTTCATTTTCGACCATGTGGCGGGCATCATTAGGTTGTAGAAGACTGTCGCCAAGTTGTATGTTTACAGCGGCGTGTCACAGTTCGGTGTTCGAAGCAGGAAGCCATAGATCCAGTAATGGCAACCAACTTAAATCAACCAAAAAATGTTGCATTTACCCATAGATATCATAGTTAAAGTCTTTAACTATGATATCTATGGGTAAATGCAACATTTTTTGGTTGATTTAAGTTAAAGTATTAGATTGGCAGATCACGTGACCTCAAATGCTAACGACGGGACGTGTATGGAGACCAGAATAAGAGGACAATTTGGCCAGTGTTGCCACCAGTTTCAGGAGAAAAACACTACGAAAAATTACCATTTAATTCTAAAATTACAAAACAATACCATAAAAATTTTCGATGCATTTTGGAATCTTTTAGTGACTTAAAAAAAAACTTGAAACGCATTTCTAGTATTTTTATGGTATGTTTTTGTAATTTTAGAATTAAATGGTATTTTTTCGTAAAGTTTTTCTCCTAAAACTGGTGGCAACACTGGCGTAATTGCCCTCTTATTCTGGTCTCCATGCGCGTCCCGTCGCGTCGTTAGCATTGGATTTGGAGGTCACGTGATCTGCCAAACTTTAACCATGATATCTATGCATTTACCATACCTTAACCAAGGTAGTGGCATTTTTGTTGTCGATTGTCGTAACACATTGTTATTACAAATTGTAATTGTTAGTCTATTGTTGTATTGCTAATCCGATATGGAAGAGCAGTAGGTGATAGAACGGGAGTTTTTTTTTTTTTAAAGTCGAAAACGTTACATTTTCCCCAAATTTTCAGAAAGAATCCCCGGCTTCCACGACCTATTCGGTGATCGAACCGTGACTATATTAGATACACAAGATGCTATTGGCGACGGACTTTGCAATTTTGCACCGCGAGCAAGCAACGCGGCCGACACCTGAGCTGCCAAAGCAACCTTATAGCGACATCATACCAGCAGTCAGGACTTTAGACGCTAAACATTTATTGAGCACCATGGGCGTACCCACCATTAGGCAGAGGGGGGCAGCTGCCTAGAAAGGGCGAAGTGGGCCCACGATGTGAAAGGGGAGAATATATGTGAGAGGGGAGAATTTTTTTTACATTTTATTTCTGGACAATTTGATTCAATTAATTAATAAGTGCACTTTGAAATAGCACACTAATTTTTAGAGATCGTGTCTTTCCGAACCATACTTATAACTGTTGGGGGGGGGAAAGACCTGTTCTTTTATATAGATTCGATTGACGCTTGTTTATTTCTGTTTTCTTTATTAGTTTCAAGTCAGACCAAAGGATACTTGTTCAAAGTATTTTCATATTTAACAAAGGAAAAGTAGGCAAAATGTGCATCGTATGTGATATTTATAAGTACTTTCCCACCATCATGAGATGGTACAGCTGTCGCTTAGAATACCCAAGTTTGGGCTATGACGTCGATTAATATGTGTTTTTAAGTTATCCGGGTATCAAACGTCCAAATAAAAACTTTCAAATATATGAATTTTGAAAAATGTCTCGTAAGATTACGGGGAGAGGGGGGGTCAAGCCACATATAACGAGGGGGTGAAGGGTGGCGAGGGGGTTAAAAAAATCGTCAAAATCGCATCGCGTGTGTTATGGACGCCTCTATATGAGTTAACAAGGGGGGATGTCAAAGGAAAATTCCCTAAAGGGGCCCATCCAAAATTAAGAAAATAGGGGCCCCTAGTGTTACCTGCCTCTCCCTAAATCAGATCCTGGGTACGCCCTTGTTGAGCACTATGTCCTAGTGTTTTAATGTGGAAAAGTACAAGACATTCATTCGTATTACTGCTATTTTACCTTTATCAATTAATCTAGTAAGACCACTTTTAATCTGATAAGACGTTTAATAAATAAAGAACATCCAGTATCAAAATGAGAATTATCAAATAATCAAATATCCTGAAATATTTCAGTTATCTTAACTTCCTTACTCGATAAGTTGAAATTGAAAACGCGTCACTTTTTAGCGTGCAGTGTGACACTGAAAAACTAATTTAGATATTTTTTGACGTCATTATCGTCAAATACGTAAAACTAGCATTTGTATAAAACACGTTGTTTTGGTGTATTAATATGGAGTTAATCCTAGTCACTGCCCGGTGACTTTTCGAACTTACGACATCTTGAAAATCACGTTTCCCGAACGCTGTCTTTACTAGCGTTTTTTTTTTTTCAGAAGCCCTAAAACTAGTCTCGATTAGCTTTTGGATGTGTATAAGTTCAGTTTAACTTCCACTTCTTTTGATTAATATAGATAGTTGTTTGATAAAAATATTATCGCTTTTTAAAAACAATTTTGAAATTCTTCGCCGAGTCAACGGCTACAATTTTTTAGTTTCAAGTTTACCATTTCGACGCCCTAAGACTTGTTCTACATGGGTAAAATATGCAAAAACAGCATTTAGAGTTCAGACCTTTTGCACTATCACATCTTCAACTATATCACCAACTTACGAAGCCCTTAGACCTGAATAAAGGGAACCATACCCTCAAAAAGCTGAAGGAAGCCTTAAAATTTAGAAATTTTTCGCCGGCCAACGACTAGAAATTCACCAAGTTTCTAGTTTTAAGTTCACCATTTCGACGCCCCTAAGACTTGTTCTACTTTAGTAACTAAGAAAAAAAAAACATTTAAAGTTCTGGTCCTTTTGCACTATCACATCTTCAACTATCACCAACTTACAAAGCCCTTATACCTGAATAAAGGAACCCATACCACAAAAAGGGGGTGGAAGCCTTATTACCCCCTTTCTTAAGATGGGGAGGGCGAATCCATCTTCACCCTTGACATCACCCTCTTGCCTGTAGCAGCAACCTATATTTCAACCTCTACATGTTCCTTTCTTCTTCCTGCATACCCCTCAGAACTGACCTCTAAGGTCGATTGTGTTTTTATTCCATTTTTAGCATGATTTTGTTGGGGCATGTGCGTTGGGGTTTTTTTTCTCACGGTAACAGTAAATCACGGTTTGGTTATTATAATTATTAAAATCAGTGCGAAATTAAGATACTTTTTTGTATGTTGCATTCGAATTTGGAAAGGGAAACTCGTAAAGAATTTTTCTTTGTCTTTAACTGTAAAAAAAAAGACAGACCCTGAATTGGTAGGAATATCGGACAGGTTATACACTGCCAAAAATTTGGCGCTTAGTTTCACCAAAATAATGGTTCCCAGTTGTAGCTGCAACGGCTGTTTGGTCAATATTTCACCCTATTTTTAGCATTGTGTTACTCAGGTCCAAAAAAATAGTTCAAGCGAATACCGAAAATATGATGAAACAATTCACCATACAGCTATTGCAGCTTCTAGGAACCATTATTATAAACCAGCAAAATGATCCATTCCCTACACTCTACCAGTCTATTTTCGTTCAATGCGTTGAGACAGGGCCATGTGGTTAAATTGCAGGCCAAAAAATTTTTTAAAATACTCGCTTTACAAGTAAATACAACAAAATTAGCAACCGCAAATTTGGTCTCGCACTTTTTTGTATCTAGTTCACTACCAAAATATGATGAAACAATCATGCTAGCATTTGGAACCAATTCCAGCAAATTATTACTCTGCCATCGTTTGGCGCGTGCAGATTTGTTATTGAAATTTAATGCCTATAGATAACACACGCTTGCGACTTTTACTGATATATAGAAAAATCTGACATTGGAAAGTTATTGCACTCAATATAGACAATTTTGTACAAATTAGGCCAGTTACGATCCAAATAGCCCTATGTATTTTGCACGGTGCATGACATTTAAAATTTATTTAACATTTTAGTTAATTTCCACTTGCCTTTCCGTGATCGAAAATGACTTCTCTTGGAGTTGAATTATTCACTCTTTTTCGATGGTAAATAAAGAACAATCTAGCGTCTTACACTTACGAGGTTTACCATCTAAATTTAGCTTTCCGCCGAAATGCACTTTCCTAAGAGTGAATTTCCTCATGTAACAAGTAAAGAAAACCAATCTATAGTAACTCTTTACGGGGACAAAAAATATCAATGTTTGTAATATCAAAGTTAATACAATGGTTACAAATATTAGAGAATGGTATTCGAACTCGCAGACTTTGGTCTTCGTTGCAGCAAATAGGATTGAAAACACGACCTCACCAACATCAAAGACTGTCTACTGACATGTACTACTCCCTATAAACTGACCTCTAAGGTCATGAACGACCCGCATAGTCTTTCTTTTTTTATCATAGCCTTTGCTGGGTAAGTGAGGTTACACCTCACGATGTATAAAAAATCACGTTCTCGTATTAATGAAAATAAACGTGAAATTTAAATTATTGACAAATTATTCTTTAAAATCTCCCAAACACGATTTTGGAATAGTGGATCACGATAGGTACCATTATTAGGTGTTGTTCTCTTGGCTGACGATAGGGGAAAAAATATAACAAGTTCCTAAATAACACGAACTAGTCGAAAAACACTGTATTATATTATGATAAAATTACTTCAAATCAAACTAAAATGACGTCTACATTATTTTTTACGTCATGATAAACATCAATTAACTGAAGATGTCTAAAGTATTCTATTTGAAAGACGTAATATGTGGAGCCTGCTGAAAACATTTTTAAAGACACTTTTGTCTCATAAATACCATATCACAGCCAATTTTTTTCAAACTATTCTACATTTTTACTGTCACGAGTTATTTTTGGCATCTTACAGATATTCTGGGCCACTAGGAACCAATATTACACCGAGTAATTAAATAGATTTTCCGATTAGGTCATTGTCCATTACGGATCTGTATGAAATCTCAGAATTTTGACGGGGGCTGGGGAGACCAGTCGGTTAGGCATTCGCCTAGCATGCGGAAGGTCCCGGGTTCGGGTCAGGGCATCGCCAAAATAACTGCAGACCTATAAACGGCCCGTGCAGCCAAAATGTCCCACGAATAATACCCCGTGTGGAGGGAGCGTGCACGTTAAATATCCTTCAAAGTCCTAACGCTGCGTACGATGTCGCTCTTAACGGTTACGTTGGGTGCCTACTCAGGTGTCGTCACTTGACTGTGGTTCTAAAATACGACGCCCGTCGCCAATAGCCCTCGTGTAGCTCTTGTGCGACGATAATTCAAACTAAACTAAACTAAACTCAGAAATTTGGCTGAAAAAACAACCCCATTCCCTTATAAATGTACTTGTCACATTTTACATTAGTCTGTTAACTGTATCTTCTTTACAATAATTTTAGTGGAAATCCTAATCACTTATTTCGCACTTCGAAACTTTTGCACGTAAAAAGTAGTTACTTGTTGCTTTTTCTTTTCATATTTCTTATCCAATTCCACGTCATTCGTACCCAGTGGCTAACATTCTACAGACATTTTATATCGGAACATAAACTACAGTCGTCCTGTAGTACTTCAAAACTGGCATAAAAAAAATCCTGCCCCTTGCTTTTCATTTTCATATTTCTTCTCCAATTCAACATCATTCGAGAAACTAACTATTAGAGCCTGATCTAGGATAACACAAGCTATAGGTACAGAACATTTTGGGCGAATTTTTTTTTAAAGATTGCTCGTATAATGGTCAATGTTTCGTTAAAATCAAAAGCTAGAGCTTAAAAAAACTGAAAATAATCAGCAATTTAAATTATTTTGCTAATCTTGTCTACTTTAATGCATTTTCTAGTTTAAAAAATAATGTGGCATCACAAAAGTGACACAATTTCCTGAAGTTTAAGGGAGCAACACTATTTAGCATGAAAATAACTAAAATTCGGGGCCCCAAAGATTTGGATGCCCTGGGCTCGAGCCAAATGAGCCTCATAGAAGATCAGGCCATAAGCCTGTTGACCATCATTCTACAGCTTTTTTTATATAGGACATAAATTACATGTACCTGTAGTGTTTCAGTACTTATTGCATCCAAAAAACAGCATGATTCTTGCCTTTCATTTTCATATTTCTAATCCAATTCTACATCATTCATATCATCGGCTATCATTCCTCAACCATTTCATATCGAAACATAAATTACAGTCATCCTGTTGTGTTTCAGTACTTATTGCATCCAAAAAACAGCATGATTCTTGCCTTTCATTTTCATAGTTCTAATCCAATTCTACATCATTCATTATCATCGGCTATCATTCCTCTACCATTTCATATCGAAACATAAATTAGAGTCATCCTGTAGTGTTTCAGTACTTATTGCATCCAAAAAACAGCATGATTCTTGCCTTTAATTTTCATATTTCTAATCCAATTCTACATCATTCATATCATCGGCTATCATTCCTCAACCATTTCATATCGAAACATAAATTACAGTCATCCTGTTGTGTTTCAGTACTTATTGCATCCAAAAAACAGCATGATTCTTGCCTTTCATTTTCATATTTCTAATCCAATTCTAATCATTCATATCATCGGCTATCATTCCTCAACCATTTCATATCGAAACATAAATTACAGTCATCCTGTAGTGTTCATACTTATTGCATCCAAAAAACAGCATGATTCTTGCCTTTCATTTTCATATTTCTAATCCAATTCTACATCATTCATATCATCGGCTATCATTCCTCAACCATTTCATATCGAAACATAAATTACAGTCATCCTGTTGTGTTTCAGTACTTATTGCATCCAAAAAACAGCATGATTCTTGCCTTTCATTTTCATATTTCTAATCCAATTCTACATCATTCATATCATCGGCTATCATTCCTCAACCATTTCATATCGAAACATAAATTACAGTCATCCTGTAGTTTTTCAGTACTTATTGCATCCAAAAAAACAGCGTGATTCTTGCCTTTCATTTTCATATTTCTAATCCAATTCTACATCATTCATATCATCGGCTATCATTCCTCAACCATTTCATATCGAAACATAAATTGCAGTCATCCTTAGTGTTTCAGTACTTATTGCATCAAAAAACAGCATGATTCTTGCCTTTCATTTTCATATTTCTAATTTCCAATTCTACATCATTACAGTATCATTTCGGTCTTATCATTCCTCAAAACCAATATATTCACATCGATCACCAACATAAAATTACAGTCATCCTGTAGTGTTTCAGTACTTATTGCATCCAAAAAACAGCATGATTCTTGCCTTTCATTTTCATATTTCTAATCCAATTCTACATCATTCATATCATCGGCTATCATTCCTCAACCATTTCATATCGAAACATAAATTACAGTCATCCTGTTGTGTTTCAGTACTTATTGCATCCAAAAAACAGCATGATTCTTGCCTTTCATTTTCATATTTCTAATCCAATTCTACATCATTCATATCATCGGCTATCATTCCTCAACCATTTCTATCGAAACATAAATTACAGTCATCCTGTAGTGTTTCAGTACTTATTGCATCCAAAAAACAGCATGATTCTTGCCTTTCATTTTCATATTTCTAATCCAATTCTACATCATTCATATCATCGGCTATCATTCCTCAACCATTTCATATCGAAACATAAATTACAGTCATCCTGTAGTGTTTCAGTACTTATTGCATCCAAAAAACAGCGTGATTCTTGCCTTTCATTTACATATTTCTAATCCAATTCTACATCATTCATATCATCGGCTAACATTCTCAACCATTTCATATCGAAACATAAATTACAGTCATCCTTTAGTGTTTCAGTACTTATTGCATCCAAAAAACAGCGTGATTCTTGCCTTTCATTTTCATATTTCTAATCCAATTCTACATCATTCATATCATCGGCTATCATTCCTCAACCATTTCATATCGAAACATAAATTACAGTCATCCTGTAGTGTTTCAGTACCTATTCTATTCCATCCAAAAAACAGCATGATTCTTGCCTTTCATTTTCATGTTTCTAATCCAATTCTACATCATTCATATCATCGGCTATCATTCCTCAACCATTTCATATCGAAACATAAATTACAGTCATCCTGTAGCATTTCAAAACTGGCATCCGAAAAAATAGCCTGCTTTTTGCCTTTCATTTTCATTACACCAACAAAACAAAGGCCCTCCTCGGTTTATTACATCCATTACAGATTAGACCATCTCCCCCTCAGTGATGTTAGCAAATTTCTCAACGTCATGTCAGTCATTAATAAACCCCCATACCCCAAACTTGGCGTGCCTTTAAATACTACAACTAAGATGCTATCCCCACGAACAAGATATTAAGGATGTGGGAAACACATATTTGAAGGGACTAGTTTGTTTTCTATTCTGTTATGCACCCAACAACATTTAATAATTTGGGTCCGGGATAGCCTGGTCGGTAAGGTCTTGGACTGGCATCCCTAAGGTTGCGAGTTCGAGTCCCGCTGCCTTCCGAAGACCCCCGTGTACGCTAATGGTGACTGGTGCACGTTAAATCCGTCGTGGTCACATAGTCCTCCAAGTTCCTATACCAAATCAATACCTCTGGGGGTGACAAGCCAATTCTGGGGATCCACTAGTTGGCCTTTGTCTCTAAAAATTAGATGGATCCACTTACGTGTGTGTTGTGTCTGTCTTATTTGACGAAGGTTTGTAAGCGGGTCTCTGACCAAGCACACAAACCTGAATATATATGTCTACCAATCAACCAACATTTAATAAAATGAGGTTGTTTGAGATGATGTAACTCTCCTGTTTTTCTTTTTGTGTTCCTCCGATTTCATTGGTTGCTTTGATTTCACTCTTAAAATTAGCGTTACATCGTTTATTGCCTTTGAAATATTTAGAGTTGTTTGCGTGTAACTCGATGATTTTATTCCTGCTATTTATTAAATTTATCGGTTGAAATTCGTTTAAATTTCAGGTATGCAACTACTAACACCAATGCGTCAATTTAATTGGAAAAAGTTCGTATTATATGATACTTTGTCTTATGCGGAGGAGAAATTAGGCGATATTGTGGGGCAGCAATTTAACGGGATTAATTTAACAGAGAAAAGCTTTAGTTCTACTGAAAAAAAAGTTTGTATACAATATTCGTTTAAGTAAGGTAAGAACATATTGTATTGTTCAAAACAAATGCTATTCAGAAGGACTAAAAATGAAAACTAGACCGCTCGAACTGTTGCCACTCACGACGTGAAACATGCCCATTCTAGTTTCTTGACAAGTGAATCGGTAAATGTTTATTTGAAAAATTTCCAATCACTCATTTCTTCCAAGCTTCTTTTACTTAGGTGATTTGCATACATTCTTTTTTTTTCTTAAGTTTTTATAACAATTTTTTTTACATTCAGGCATTTAGTTTATAGCCAGATAATAAGTAAATCGAACTCGTCACTTAACCTTGGTTTAAAATTACTTTTGGACCATCTCCAGTTTCCCATGTGTAACTGTAGTGTACCGTTAACTAAACCAACCTTATCAGACCATTTTATAGTTTTTATATGAGTATGTTTTAACTGCATAAGAAACTCTCCCATTTGTTTTTCGAAATGGACAATTCGAAAAGAGTAGAACATGTTTTGTTTGTGGGTTAGAAGACAATGTTTGACGTAGCTGTGATGTCATCATTTGTGTGGGCATTCTAATTTGGACGAATTAACTGCTGGGAGGGTGGAGGGGGGGGGGGGGGTTGTGGGTTATAACACAACTTTTGACGTAGCTGTGACGTCACCGCAGGCGTGATCGTCCCAGTTGTCGATTCAACGTAGGATAGCTTCTGATTAACTAATTTTCTGTGCATACGTTGTTACTGTATTGAAGTTCAACTTGAGTGGTCTGTGACTCTTGTAGTTAGATACCTCATGTAGAGCAGGTAAGCAGTTACAACCTGTTATTCTCCCTCACATCCCCTCGAGATATAGATGGGTATGGGTCAGGAATAAGCACGGCGAATTAGAGGCATAGGGGGGAGTATTGCGGCGGTCTCGAAGGTCACGTGACCATTGTTATCCTCGAAGCAATCTGCTGCCATAATCTTTGGGAGGGGCTCTTGTGCAGCACTCTCGCTCTTATCTGTTCTTTTGGAAAGCTTTGAAAAGATCCATGGATCTAGGGTTAGCTAGCCTACACGGCAAAGTGCTTGCATTTTTCTTCTTTCTTTCAAGGTTTGGTTTGCCGTTGGCGCCGGGTTATTATGCGGGAAGATTGTTCATGTGGTATCAGAGATCAGAAAGGTTGTGTGTGGTTTTTAAAAAAATGAGTGACCTAAAGGTAATTTGAAATCAAAATAAAATTATGTGGTTTAAAGTAGAGCTGTTTTGGCCTGATTCGGGTGAAAGGGTCAGCCTCTAAAATTTTTAAAGACTAATTGCGGATTGGTGAAATATATCTTGCATCATTAACCATTGCATATGTGACTATAAAAAATACATTACAAACATATTCTAGAGATATTTAAACCTTCCATTTTGATAAGACTTATGTTTGATGAAAGTACAAGCCCTGTCCGTGTCACCCACATTGGTGACGGAGCTAGCATTTTCATCCTACATAAGCTAAAAGATCATTTACCAAAATCATAACATTCACTTCCAATGGATATATTCCATCTCAATCTCATGTTCACCTTTATGGCAACAAATTGGAGAATCGTATTTTTAAAAAAGATTTAGGACTCTCAAAATTATAAGAACATTATTTCTTCCCTTCAGTTCATTGAAAGTTTCCATTTCGTGCATTGAAAATAACATATTCAAGGGGCCCGAATGGCCGAGTGGTTTTGGACCATTACGCTATCAGTCTGCGTGCTGTAACGGGTGCGGGTTCGATTCCCGCCTTCGCCCTGGGTGTACTTCCTTTCTCTGTGACAGTAAATATTCTTTCTATGTCTGTCTTACTTAACGAAGGCTTCATAAGCGGGGGGTCTCTGATCAAGCACACAAGCCCAATATGTATGTACCCCCCTTCTCCTTCTCCAACATATTCAACTGCATAGCCAAGATTCTGCCACATTCATCAAAAAGGCTCATAGGTACAAACAACCAATCAATTAAAAGCAGTTTGCAAAGTTTGAAAAAAGCAAAGTTTGGTCAACGACATTTCATAGACAAGGTCAAAGACATTTTTTTGGTCAAAGACATAAAAAAAGGACTAAGGCACAAACTTCGAATTCACACACACATACAAACTACCTATTAATTAAAAACAGCTCCATCATCAAATCAACAATACATTTCCCCAACTAAAACTAAATCCATCACAATATTTATTTACATTAATTCCAAAACTACACAAAACAGAAAAAAATACAATTGAATAACCTCTAGCCGGCAAAATTAGCAATTATATTAAAATCAGGCACTTCCTCCAATCTAAACTGGGTCTGGCAGTCGAATTAAAACCGTATCAGTTTCCCCCCAAATGCCAAAAACACAATATTTTATCACGTGATAACGACTCTGGCTCGTGTGCATCGAATATCAATGGGCATTTTCTAACGCTGTAAATGACTTGGAAACGCTAATTACGCAATTGGTGCTTCCAATGCTAAAGCAGGCGAACGGGCGTCGGCCAATTTGCAGGAATGAATTCAGAAGAGCACATTTCTGGGCTTCCGAGCGAAAAGGGCCTAAGTGTATCAGTACGAATGTATGATAAAGAATATTTTTCAAGAAAATTTAATAATTTTTTTTATAAATAATTTCCATAACTTTTTTTTCATCAAGTAAGGAAAATTGTTTCATGCATCACATAAGAAATCGCCCAATTTCGTTGTTTTACGTTTCACCTTAGGCTTATAAAATTTAAATTGTAGATTTAATTTAAATTTAAACACGTATTTTTTTCATTTTTAGCCTACTTTACTTTTTTTATTCGAAAGAATTAATTTTTTTTTTGTAAAAGTAGGTATGACATGCTGACGATGTCCGTCCGTTCGCCCCTTCCAAAATCGGTTCTATTTTAAAAATACTCTTATTTTTGTTAACAAGATATGACATCAGATATTTACTTTTTATACTTTTTGTCCGTCTGTATATATGTCCGGACAGACATTTATCTACCTGTCAGTCGACACGGTTTTTTTTTAATCAGAAGGAGTTATTATACCTGGAGAGGGTATTGACATGCTGGAGATGTCGCCTGTCCATCCGTACTCCCCTTCAAAAGTCGGTTCTATCCAATGGATAAAATTCTTTTATTATTAGAAAGTTATGACATGAGAGACCTTAACTTTCTGTAATTGAATTTACAGCCACTGTAAACCACACAACTCTTCGTCTCTTTAGTACGGCAACAGTAACCAAAACCGTCCTCTGGGCAAGAGGGATTGTCAGTACCATAGAGCTAATGCATTAGTTTCAATCAACTTCTCAGAGTATTGCTTTGCCATGTTAACCCTTTTTTCCCGGTAGAGAATCAATACATGATGACATTGAAACGAAATGTACTAGTATCATTAAAAACTATCATATATATATATATATATATATATATAATATATATATATATATATATATATATATAATATATAATATATATATATATATATATATATATATATATATATATATATATATATATATATATATATAATATATATATATATATATATATATATATATATATATATATATATATATATATATATATATAATATATATATATATATATATATATATATATATATATATATATATATATATATATATTAATATATATAATATATAATATATATATATCATATAATATATATATATATATATATAATATATATATATTATATAATAAAATATAAATATGTATTAAATGCAAAAATTCAGAAGAGGGCGACACAATTTTAAAACTTTAATTAATAATAATTAAGTAATTAATAATAATAATTTAATTTAATAATTAATAATAATAATACTCAATTAATAATTGAATGACCGGATGTTATTTTCTTTTACATTTTTAAAAAAAAATTGATGTTATGATGATTCCCATACCTGGTGAAAATGGGATAACGTGACAAATCAATTGTTTTGCAAAAGTTGTGATTTAACTGATACATTATCTCTATGGGACTGACAGTCCCTCTTTAGCTGAAAAGTCCAGGACTCCCGCCTCTTTACCTCTGATGCCAAATTCATGCCATGGGGGCCTCTTTTAGAACAAAGACCCAGAAGTGCTTTTTGGATATTCCAGAAACGTAATGAGCGCCGCTATTGGGCGTTTCTGCTATACCCCTCTGGAGGTGTACAGTTGGTTCAGTGGCCTTGTGGCATTCTTTGGCTACAGAAACAGTGTTGACGCCTTTGGAAAAGTAGTTATTTAGTTATAATTTGGCGTCATTTTTTTGAATGATAAGTGAGGGTGTTATATTGAAATCTTCAATTTGAATATCAAACAGGGCCTGAACAATACTTAAGTGCAAGGGAGGCCGGCGTTTCATTGGGGCCCCCAGGCTCTCGTAATGTCGCCGACTGAAACTGATTTCGATATTTTCGTTACATTTTATGATTAACGGTGAATAGGTATTTGTTAAATATTAAACTACACTGCTCAAAAGAATTAGGGGAGCACTTTGCGTACTTTTGGTTACCCTTTCAGTTCCAACTTCTTATTTTTTTTATTATAGAAATCTATAATTTGTGAAATAGATTCATTATGCATCCAGAATGAAATGTTAAAAAACAGGTTGAAAAATCTTAATTTTTTAACTAAAATTTAAGATCGGAAATATTGGAATCATAAGTTTTGAATAATTTATTACAATAATTTTTTCAAAACTTTATTTGTAAAAAAAAAAGGTAAAATCAATTTATAAACATCTAAGAATGCAAGCGTGAAGAATTTAGGGTCAATTTATTTCATAAAATTTTTTGGGAGTGAATTTTATGCTACCATGTTTTTCATATTTTCATTTAATTAAAACAAACCTTATTTAATTCTTCAAAATAAATGATTCTTCTATCTAACGATAAATAAGGGCGAGCTCAACTTAGTGAGAAAAAAAATCGGAAGCTGATGATACCAAATGGAATCATTGGGGGTGAAAGGGTTTAAACCATGCGTTCCCCTAATTGTTTTGAGCAGTGTATAATGAATTGAATTTGTAAAATAGATTTAAACATAACTCATAACATCTAAGCTTCATTTAATTAAAAGTAGTGTCAACGAAACTAAAATAAGATTTAGGGATTTAATAAAATAAGATTTAGGTATTTGATAAGATTAGTCAGATTTTAGGGCCCATTGAAAATTGTTAAGGTAAACCAGGCTTCACCGGCCTATGCCGTTTTCGGGCCCATATATACCCAAATCAATTTTTGATGCTATTAAAATTTTTTTAAATATTTTTCGGGTCAGTTTAGAGTAAAGAGGTGGAAGAGTTTCAATCACAAGCAATTTGTTGTTTACTTACCTAATATAAAGGTATAAAATTTTTAAGTTTGTTAAAAGTTGTTATCATATAACTTTAAAGGGATTATTTTAGATACCAAATAACTAGGTACACTGTTAAAAAATTTGTGCTTGGTTTCACCATGATATTGGTTCCTTTCACCATGATATTGGTTCCTAGAAGCTGCAACGGCTGTATGGTGAAATATTTCACCTTTTTTTTCGGTGTTTGGTTGAACCATTTTTTTGGATTTGGAAACAAAAACCTGAGAAATGGTTCAACCAAATACCAAAAATATGGTTTAACGTTTCACCACACAGCCGTTGCAGCTACTAGGAACCATGTTTTTGGTGAAACAAAGTGCCTAATTTTTAACAGTGTATGCAATAATGGTAATAAGATAAGTTGTGATTGCAAGCAGTTTGCTGGTTGTTTATATCGTTTATCGACAAAGAGCTGAACTGGTTTAAAATTTAGTAACTTTTAGTAAAATGTGTTTGTTTTTTGTTTGAGTAATACTTCCAATTTTATAGGTTAACTATAAATTTTCAGTCGTAGTTTATAAGATTACTCGGCATTAGATATTTTGAAAACTACATGCTATGTATTGTTATTGATGTCTTAAGAAAAGAAAACACAAATCGTAATATATTTTTTAAAAAATACTTCGCACTGAAAAATATATATACACAAATACTTTTTAAACAAAAACAAGTGCAATGAAAACATTCAATATAATAATAAAAATAAGAAGCTAGCACTACAAAAGAAAGACCATTTACCTAACTTATTTTAAAACCTATTATTTTGGATAACCTGATATTTAATTTATGAAGAATCATTAAGTAAATATTAATGGTAAATTATAAATACCACAAAATTAATTTTTTTTAAATCTTTTTCTTGCTATCCAATCTTTTGTTTTTTAATGGTAGAAAATAAGCATTAAACAATACATTCCATATTATTAGGCTTCAATCAATGATAAATATTAACAAGTAGGTTTGTAACAGAATCTGTCAGGTAAAAAGGCGCCAAACACAGCATTAATTCTATATTAAACATTTACATGCTAAATTTGGCTAGTTTCATTTAATTTATTTCGAAAATTCAATAATTATTACTGATCGTTTGCAAAATTTAATCTATATTTTAAAGAATAAATATGTAATATTCCTCGCTTTTAAATAGAATGAAAATATTTCATATCAACGTACCAGGAATCTCGTAGTGAAATATATTTGACGTCATTTCAAACTGATCGATGTCGCAAAAAGAAATTTATTTTGATTTATTGTCTAAAAGAATTAAAGTTTCTCGAGCGATTGTTGCAAATGTCAATGGTGATTTAATTCTAATAAAAATGGCTTCCTATGCTTTTTAAATGAGCATTAAATTTTGCAGTTTTTTAAATAATTGAAGTACTTCGAATTCGAATTCTTTTCTGAAATGTTCAATGTATTCTAATTCCGATGCGCGGAATTTTTTGACGTATCACACTTGTCCGTAGCATTTGTAGTTTGGGCTATGAAAGTGGGTGATGGACAGACAGACGGACTGAACGATTATAATACCTTCCACTTTTTACATTATAAACGTAGTGTGGAAGCTCATTGAATATTCTTAAAAATAGCTCTTAGAACATTAAAGTATCAAACAGGCAATTCATATCGCCAATAACGAATTCGACTTTCAAATTATGATTATGACCCCATTTCCAATATATATTGCCTATAGAAGTTTAAAAGGAAAATGCTTTAAATATAACATTCGCTTCGAAATATGCATTATCTGAAATGGAAAAACAAAGTAATATATTGTATAGATTTCCATTATAAATACACACATAAATAAACGTGGCTGGTGTGTTTTCGACATTTTAAACCAAGAATAGAATAATTTATTTGGCCTCCTAAAGCGCGGGAACGAGCAGATTAATAATTCAGGAAAGTTAGAACTCTCGATGCATTTACGAATCGCATCTAACTTACTAAAGAGGGGGGCATATTTTTAGACCCGAATTGTTTGCGAGGGCAATATTTTCTCTCTTTTGATTCTTTTTGAGTCAAGTTTTATGGCCCGGGCACTTTGCAATGCCATCATTTATATCTTATGCTGTCAGATTCCATCCGCACAAGGCCCTTAGATAAGTTTTTAAGGCATAAAACATCAATTAAAGACCGAAGAGTCAAAAGAAGTAACATCGCGAAAAAAATAATAAAAAAGGAATAGTAACCCCCTTTGGCAAATTTACAAAGTATAATCAGAAAACATCTGCCAAAAACTTGAGCCCACACATTCGCCGGTTTTCAGCCATTAATGGCGCTTTCGAATATTTAAAAAAGTTCTCTTTTTATTCTAGCACATTCTTTTTGTTCAGTGGCAATGGCAAGAAGCTATATACGTTTTAGGGAAAGTCCCAAACGTACGTTTTTGCATTAGCTGTTTAGCTGTAACCTTCCCCTTATTATGCCAGAGTTCTTTTTGAATATGAGGTTCGAATAAATTATTTTTGTTTCTCCGACAACGCCATTTACTGAAGCTTAAACTGTAATCCCAATACTTGGTATAAAGAGATTCTATTTATTGTGCCAACAGGCAGTTTCAAAATACACTGTTAAAAATTGTGTGCTTGGTACTACCACCTAAATAATGGTTCCAAGTGTATACGCTGCAATAACTGTGTGGTGAATTCATAGATATCATAGTTAAAGTATTAGATTGGCAGATCACGTGACCTCCAATGCTAACGACGGGAAGCGCATGGAGGCCAAAATAAGAGGGCAAAATGGCCAGTGTTGCTGCCACTTTAAGGAGAAAAATACTACGAAAAAATACCATTTAATTCTAAAATTACACAAAAAAAATACTAGAAAAGGATTTAAAGTCACTAAAAAGATTCCAAAATGCAGCTAGTATTTTTACGCTATTTTTTTGTAATTTTAGAATTAAATGGTATTTTTTCGTAGTATTTTTCTCCTTAAAGTGGCAGCAACACTGGCCATTTTGCCCTCTTATTTGGCCTCCATGCGCGTCCGTCGTTAGCATTGGAGGTCACGTGATCTGCCAATCTAATACTTTAACTATGATATCTATGGGTGAAATGTTTCACCGTATTTTTGGTATTCGGTATTTGGTTAAACCATTTTTTCGATTTTGGAAACAAAAATCAAACGGTTCAACCTATTAACGAAAAATATGGTGAAACATTTCACCAGACAGCCGTTGCAGCTACTAGGAACCACTGTTATGTTGGAACCAATCACACCATTTTTAACTGTGTAGGGCCCTTAAATTTTCTGCTGTTTCCCAACAAATACAACACTTTTATCGCAAATTTAAAAGTTGCAAATGAAAGGGCACAACTTAAAATGGTTTAGTATTAACTTGAGAAAATAAATATACGTAAAATAGATTTTTTGTGTGGTAATAAATGAATATAGTGAAGTAATGGTGTTAAAACTGTTACATAATTGGCTTGTTTCAGATTACGTATTTCCTTCCAAATTTCATTCAAGTACTTCCTTCGATGGGTGTAATTATTAGTGTTTTGCGCTCTCGTGACATCAATTCCCCAATTGAGGCTCGAGAAAGAATTTATTTTCATTCGAATTTTCTGTTGCCAATCAAAAATGAAACATACCCGTCATAAAACGAAATTAATATTTTTACCGGAGTAGCCGAATTTTGTAATTTATTATTAAATCATCAGGAAAGCATAAATAATAAAAATAACCAACTAAATTCATTCCCATTATTTCATTAAAAATTGGCGTACAAATGGTATATGAAGAATAAGTTAAAATATTTCCAAACTAACTTTCATCCTAAGTCAGCGCGAGGCAAAGAGCTAGGTCGTGTACATATGAGGGCATAATAGTTCCAAAAAACGTTGTGGAATAGTTAATAAAAATGTATAAAACACATTTTTGCTAATGCGAAAAAAAAGTCACCCATTTTGGTAGAAATAAGAAACTAAATTTGTTTCTAATATTTACACTGTTAAAAATTAGGCACTTTGTTTCACCGTTCCCGTCACCCTTAATTGTTACACTTTAGGGATGGAACCGGTATTTGAAAAACCGGTTTTTCTGAAAAACTGCCATCCCTAACGTGCTCTAATTTGGTTGGCGGCGAGTATAGTAGCTGCAACGGCTGTGTGGTGAAACGTTAAACCATATTTTTGGTATTCGGTTGAACCATTTCTCAGGATTTTGTTTCCAAATCCAGAAAAATGGTTCAACCAAACACCGAAAAAAAGGTGAAACATTTCACCACACAGCCGTTGCAGCTTCTAGGAACCAATATCATGGTGAAAGGTACCAATATCATGGTGAAACCATGCACAAAATTTTTGACAGTGTGTGAACAAAAAATAAAGTTTATTTAGCGACGTAACAAGACGTTCTACGAAATTATAGTTTAAAAAAAATTAATCCCCTTAAACTTACAAAGCGGAGAAATGGATTTTTGCACAATATACTCTGTCCTGATATTTTCGGAAACTATAACTAACAATTATGTAATTGTAGGATTTTACTACAGATATTAATTTATTGAAATACAAACTCTAAATCGGTAAGAATATAAAGCAGGTTTATAGATATTTTGGTTAGACCATTCAGATAAGAGTTACTTATAAAAACTATAATTTGAACTGAATTTAATATGCTTATAGACTTACTACACTGCGATGCTAAAGTTTAGACAATGACGTAATTTAGCTGTAAAATATAAAATTGTGATAGTAGAATTACAAAACCCCCCTAAACATATTAAAAAAATATTTTGAAATGCTATAATTGAAACATAATTGTTTGATTTGATATAACAATAATTTTTTTCATAAAATATAAATTTGTATATGATGCAAAAGTTTAGACAAAAATACTAGGTTATGCTAATTTAAAGTAGAAAATGGCCTAATTTCACATTTTTATTGATGAATTGTAGTTTTTCATATGATAAATAAAAAAACACGATATCCGGTGAACTAAACAGATTTAATAACAATATTGGTTCAATTTTACACCAAACAGATAATATAGCCACTTTAAATCTTTATTCAAATCATATTTGCTTCAAATGTACAATTTAACATCTCTAAAATACGAACCGAATGCCTACCAGTCCATCGCCTTAAAGTTTTGACACGAAATCGTGGATTTAGAGACATGCATTGACCGATTTTCTTGATGAAAAGTGTAGTCTTTTCCATATTTAATCACAAAATAGCGACATATTGTTCTTTTTTCTACTGAAGTTTGAAATTTCTTGAGAAAAAAATTGTTTCTTTGAACCGGTTACAATTTAACCGGTCTCTTTAGTGCTATTTAAACACGTTCGATTTAACCGAATATTGAAAAAGAAGCTTTTGAAAACACTGGTTTTTCCCACAAAAACTCTAGCATAAAGGTGGAACGTTTGTAATGGTGAGGAGGGAATTATACTTTTTGATGAAACAAACTTTTTTGTCGTTTTTGAAGAGGAGACTATCTCTGCATTGCACTAGAGTGCAAAAAAGAACAATATGTCGTTATTTTGTGATTTTATATGAGAAAGACTGCACGTTTCATCAAGAAAATTGGCCAATGCATGCCTCCAAATCCACGAATTCGTGGCAAAACTTTAAGGTGATGGACTGGTAGGCATTAGGTTTGTATTTAGAGATGTTAAATTGTACATTTGAAGACAATATAATTTGAATATAGATTTAAAGTGGCTATATTGTCTCTTTTGGTGTAAAATTGAACCAATATTGTTACTAAATCTGTTTAGTTCACCGGATATAGTGTTTTTTTTTTTTAATTTATCCTATAAAAAATACAATTCATCAATAAAAATGCAAAATTAGGTCATTATCTACTTTAAATTAGCATAATCTCGTATTTGTGTCTAAACTTTTACATCGTACAAATTTATATTTTATGAAAAAAAAATATTGTTATAGCAAACCAAACAATTATATTTCAATTATAGCATTTCAAAATATGTTTTTAATATGTTTAGGGTTTTTTTGTAATTCAACTATCACAATTCTAAATTTTACAGCTAAATTACGTCATTGTCTATAAATTTCTGCATCGCAGTGTACTAGTACTTACTTTTCCTACTGGTTTAGTTTAGTTTGAATTATCGTCGCAATCGAGCTACACGAGGGCTATTGGCGACGGGCGTCGTATTTTAGAACCACAGTCAAGTGACGAGCCGACACCTGAGTAGGCACTCAACGCAACCGTTAAGGACGACATCGTACGGACTTTGAAGGATATTTAACGTGCACTCCCTCTACACGGGGTATTATTCGTCGAACATTTCGGGCTGCACGGGCCGTTTATAGGTCGGCAGTTATTTTGGCGATGCCCGGACCCGAACCTGGGACCTTTCGCATGCTAGGCGAATGCCTAACCGACTGGGCTCCCCAGCCCCCACTTTTTCTACTGAAAATTTACGCAAGCCTTTTAAATACAAACAAAACCCAGCAATGGTGGAATCGAGATTTAACTTTTTTTTGAAAAACACTTCGGTAGCCATTTTGTTTCGTTTTCGTGCAGGTTGAAGCCTCCAGGGTAACAAATCTCATTACAGATATTTCTTCTTCCAGCGAACGGTATTTCATTGTAAGGTTGATTTTTCCGACTTACCTTTCGCCCCTACATTATTTATTATCTCCATGTGTGCATGGTTATTATAAATATCTTTATGTTTTCGTTTAATGTTTCCTTTCTTTTTCGGGATTGCAGAAACAAGGTAGTTTAAAGTGGAACATATTGAAAAATTATCGTAAAGGAAAGCAATATGAGTATTAAAATAAAAATGTTATCTGGGGATTTTATAATTGTATATTTTCTTTGATTTTCGTGGAGGAAATGCATTTTGGGAAATATCTAGAATCGTATCCATAAAATATCGTAACTCATTTATGTAATTGGAGTGGAGCGGAAATAATAAAATTGAAATTATTGTTTGCTAATTTTGATAATGCCTCTCATATGAGCGTATTTGTCAGTTGAATACACCTGTATAAAAAATTTCAAATTTTGATAACCACTTTAGTCCTTCTTGCAAAGGTGCAAATTTTTTTAGAAATTATTTATTTTTTTGTTAAAAATGAAATGCAAAAAAAACTTGTTTGAAATGTTTATTATAGGTTTTAAGAATCTATCACGAGTTGAATTTTGAATTTTTTTTTGATTTTTTGCTTGTAATATCGAGTTAGTGACAACTAAATCGTCATGTCTTTTCTAATATAGTTATTCATGTTCTAATGAACATTTCTTGAGTGGCAATTGAATGAAAATAAATTCTTTTTTAAGCCTCGATTTGTGAATCAATGTCACGTGGGAACAGCACCACAATCGAGGATCGATTAAAAGAAGAGTAGAGACCAAAACTGGAAAGAAAAACGTCACCTAAAACAAGTCAACTGAATCGGGTTTTTTTTTCAATTTAAAATAAACAATTCAATTTAACACACTTTTGGTTGTAGCTGGATAACTCGCGCTAGGGCAACATAGAGTCGTATTGACGTAAAAATGGGTCTCATTACAATGGATGTCTTTAGAATTTGGTTTGGTTACATTACAATAACATCTCGTTAAACTTTTCCAAGTTTATTGGATCGTCAACTTGGTAATTTTAAAAACATGTTTGTTTGTTTTTTAAGGGCCGTAGGGAGTCTAGTGGTCAGCGTCTCGGTCTCGAGATCGGAAGGTCCCGCGATCGAGTCCCGGTACCACTGAAGACCTACCGAGTATATGCGGAGTACGTGCTCGTTAAATCTGTTGGGTCCGAAAGTCCTGTGGTCGGTCATTGTGCAGTTTACCAAGGGTACAGGTCCCTGGAGACTATTTCCCTCCCCTTCAGGGATATGTCTAAATTGTGGAAGTGGCGATAGATGGCAGCATCTGTCTTGTATGTGTGTGTGTGTCGTGTCCGTCCTTCTTGACGAAGGTTATGTAAGCGGGTCTTTGTGACCAAGCACACAAGCCTTAAAATATATGTCTACCAACCAACCAACTAAACAGTTCAATTGCACACACTTTTGGTTGTAGCTGGATAACTCGTGCTAGGGAAACATAGAGACGTATTTACGTAAAAATAGGTCTCATTACAGTGGATGTCTTTAGAATTTGGTTTGGTTACATTGCAATAACATCTCGTTAAACTTTTCCAAGCTTATTTGGTCGGCAACCTGCTAATTGTTGTTTGTTTTTAAGAGGGATTATCAGTCGCATAGAGCTAATGCATTAGTTTTCTAATCACAACTTCCGCAGAAGTATTGCTTTGCCATGTTAGCCCTTTTTTTCCCAGGTATGAAAATCAACATAACATCGAAATGAAACAAATTTTGAAACGAAAATGTTATCTAGTTATTTGATTATATATTTTTGAAGTTTTAAAATGCCAAAAAAATACAGCAGATGGCGACACTATTTTAAAACTTTATCAATTAATAATTAAATAACTGGATATTATTTTCTATTCAATTTTGGTTTAAATTGATGTAATGATGATTTCCATACCTGGGGGGGGGGGGGGGGGGGTAAAAATGGGATAACATGGCAAAGCAATTCTTATACAAAAATTGTAAATTAAAAACTAATGCATTATCTATGGGACTGGCAGTCCCTCTTAATTTTAGATGCACCCTTATGTTATTTAGTATTGAAAACCAACTACAAAAACACTAATTAAATGGCCATGTTTCAGGTTTTGAGTGGTAACAGAAATGCTGAAAATAATTTAAATTCTTTCTCGAGCCTTGGTTAATGAATCAATGTCACGTGGGAACAGCGATCCAATCAGAACACGAATCCAATCAATAAACAGAAATGAAACGTAGAATAACTACGTCACCTGAAACAAACCATTTCAGTATTTTTTTTAGAAAATGCTGATTTAAAATTACGAAGGCCAGTGCTAAATGCCCATAGTTCTAGCGAAATATTATTTCAACCAAACCAAATTAAAAGTTTACTTTATAAGTCAATAGGGCGATATGTTGCTCTAGTACGAGGGAACCACAACCACATCCAATAGTGAATTGTTAATTTTAAACATGTAGTATTGGTCAACAACTGGTTCTAGTCCTCGTGAAGCTCCAGTGGGACGTTATTTTAAATCAAATAACAGATGCGTCACTAGATAACTGGCTTGGCAAGCGAGTTGGAATCCCGGCATATGGATATGATAATTATGTTGTCTGTCTGTATTTGTGTGTGTGTTTTGTGAGCCTCTGCTTTGGTTTGGTTGGCCGCTCAGCTGTTGCCTTCGTCTCTCTACCAGTGCTCTAAATTATGAGTCAAAATTGGAAAGTTAGTGTTAAAGCTCCTCGAGGAGGATAGACATAGATATGCGGAAGCGTTAAACCTATTTACCAAGCAGTATGCCAAAATATTTGTAGTTTAGTTTGTTTATGGTGTGTGCTGACATTAATTAAGCTGAAAGAGTTTTAGCCCTAGCCGTTCAAACGTAGAAACTTAAAAAAATTATACTTGAAGACAACTAACTACCCATTTAAGAAGCAACCAAGAAGGAATTATGTACTTGTATTAGGTTCGTAACATTATTATTTATTATTTTTAAAGGAAATTGTATATACCAATTTGAAGTTTGATTATCGATGATTATTTCTATAGTCTAGCTGCCACATTTTGGCATCCCAAATATTTTGATTGTGGAAGATTCCACTTTGAATTAAGGTTTTAAGCCGAAGGAGGCACAGGATTGCCAGTTCAAGGCGTTTGGCGAGAAGAGGGGATTGTTGGTCGAGTTCGATTGTAAATAATGTATCACACTAGAACTACACATCAATTATCGGCGATAGAGGATTGTTGTTGATTGCTGGTAGCGGTTAGCGATTATACGTGTATTTCTTTGTTATCTTGACTTGATCATTAATCGATATAAGATGCAAGTTCGATCTACCCTTCAATCGATAATCTGTTTCTAAACCTTAAAGAAATATGTGCCCATAAAAACAATGAATCGCCAAACATAGTAACTCTTGCCCAAAACCTTCCTTACCTTTTTTCGAAGCGGACTGTTCCACAATCAAAATATTTCGGATGCCAAGTTGTGGCAGTCAGACTATACTTGTATTTCAAAAATATTACCATGGGTAACTAATATCAATTTAAATGTGGGTTTAAAGTGATGAAACCTTAAAGAGTGGATAAATAATACCCTATACCTATAGATATTATCTACACGTTTCTAGCATTGAAAATCAAGTACATAAAACAATTGGTAGATTTTGGTGTAATTATTTTAAGTCTGAATGCGAGGTATTCAGTTAAGTCACGTATTATTATCGTCTACATTGTAACCGACTTTAATTAAGGGACATACTCGGCAAGTCAAGTCATGTAATAAATATCATGTATATCATTTCATATATCATTGTCTCATTAAATAATTGCATGAAGTATTTTGATTGATGGGTCAGCAATTCAAAGACATTTAACCTCTTAAGACCCGAGCGAAATCCTGCACGTATATTAATAATCTAAACATAGTTTTCATACAAATATATGCTAAAAAGTATGCTTTTCAAAGAAATTTTTTTAAACAAATTATGTTTAATAGTTACTTAGGGACACGCCTTAAACTCTAAAAATGCACATTTTTCGTGCTATAAATGCAACAAAAAAGGCCGTATCACTTATTTGTAGTTAACAGATTATTTTAACATTGTTTTTAGTGCAAAATGCCTTTAAAATTAACTACTAAAATAACTTTTTGAAAAGTTTGAAAAAAAATTTAAATATTTTTTTTAAGAACTCGAATATCATATTGTTCAACTTCATTTTTTTATCGAAATAAATGACTGATACCTGTAATCAAAGGCTGAAAACTGATATTTGGATCTTCTTTTATCGGACCAGGTCGATTTCGGAACTAATTAACGTGTTAATTGTTTGTGGGGAGGTTTTAAAAAATGTCCCCAAATGGGGATGCCAGGTCGCAAGAGGTTAAATGTTTATAGAGCTTAGAACTAAAAAAAGAAAAATATATATTTAGATTGACTTTTTTTCATTTTTATATGACAGGTTATTAGTTTTTAATCTAGAGTTTTAACTAGACTTCTTGTTGTTAGTATTTTAGATTTTTGATTTTTTTTCATCAAAGTTTTGAATCAAGAATAATAAACGCTATATTTCGTTGATACAAATAAAAATTCTGTTGAAAGCTCGGGCAGTAATAATTAGGAATGTAGTTCATTTCACGTAAATTTCGAAATTTAAAAGTATTTTTTAACTTAGTAATTTTTACTTTTTGTTTAGACCATGCATAATGACTCTAAAAAAATCAACGGGCCGAAAGGCCCATTCGGCAAGGTGCTTGACGACGCCCGTCCCCAATATCCCTCGCGTAGCTCTAGGGCGATGATTATTCAACTCAACTAAATAAAATAACATTCAAACAGTGAAAACATGTACTAATACTAATAATTTGCATAACAATGTTCAGGCATTGATGCATCACTACTTCAGCCTATCGCACTATCAACACACAATCCTGAACACACTACACCAACACGAAACTTACCACTAACAACAACACTTATTATTATCATTAAATGTATTACCTACCAACCCTACTCATTCGTATATGGTTGATTTTAATGCTAGTTAATTTGAATAACGGAGCTCCGCTTGCGTGATGACAGTCCAATATGATATACACCTGTACTCAGCATAAACAAACAACAAAAAGAAATCGCCATTGACAATTTCCTGAAGAGATCTTTAAATGATTGTCCCTCGTGATTATTATTTATGTAAAGAAATGATAATGGGGTTGTTTCACGGAGGATCTGGCAACAACTCCGCGGTCTTGTTTTCATTTTTCGCGAATTTTGTTTTGGTATTCGGAAGAATCAACGCAATAATAATAATGTATAATTGCATTATAGTGTGTGGGTATTTACTATTTATGCACTGTTATTGTTGTGTTGAGATTTGAATATGATTGTTATTTCCATGTTGTAAGGGTTTACTCATCGTGGCATTTATTTACATATTTTATCACATTGATTGTTTGTTAAGTGTAGGAATTGGATCAGAATGGGGAAATAGAATTGAAATGAAACTTTTCTTTCTATGCAGTTTTTCTTTAATAAATGATTAGAACAGCCAACAGTACAGCAAGAAGTTGGCATTTAAAAAAAATAACAACTAAAATATTCTTCGAAAACTCAATCCCGAATACCAAAACAAAAGTAATTTGAGAAAAATGAAAACAAGACCGCGGAGCTGTTGCCAGATCCTCCGTGAAACAACACCATAGAATCAAAAATATTTTTTAGTTTTTTTTTCTTTTTTTGAATGGATTGATAATGTAGTGTTGGGTAGCTTTTGGTGAGCAGTGGTCGTCGTTTCGTGTTTTTTTTTTTTTTTTTGAAAATTAGTCATACTAATTGTTCTTTTTAGTAAACTTTTTAAAATTTAGCTGCTTTGAAATGGGCAAAAGTGCATGATTGTTTTCTCTGGATAAATTTGTTATAGTTAAACTCATAATCTCCTTGCACAGAAGCCACGACCACGGGCGGAGCTATAAAACGCGCGGAGCAATTAGATGAAAAGGAAATTTCAGTCGTTTTATTTTGTCTTCATCTGATTGCTCCGGGCGTTTTATAGCTCCGCCCGTGGTCGTGGCTTCTGTGCAAGGAAACTATGAGTTTAACTATAATTACACTTTTTAGAATCCCATACTTGCTTTAGAAATGAGAATCAGGATCACTTTTTAAGAGATGAATTTTTTTTCAAAATCATTTCTAAATGAAAAAAGAATATAAAGAATTTTGAAATTTATGTTTATTCCAACAAAGCTTGTTGCCTAAAATATGGGATAAGACGGGTATAACGTTCAAAAAGATAGGTATTTTTTATTGTTGTAAAAAGCGAAACTAGTTATTGTATACTATGTAAAATTTTTAACAATATAGTTTGATAAGCAGCTGATAATGCAAAGATAAAAATGGCAATGGTGATTTAATTCTAATAAAAATGGCTTCCTGTGCTTTTTGAATGAGCATTCAATTTTGCGTTTTTTTTTTAAATAATTGAAGTACTTCGAATTCTTTTCTGAAATTTTCAATGTATTCCAATTTTTATGCGCTGAATTTTTTGACGTATCACACTTGTCCGTATCATTTGTAATTTGGGCTATGAAAGTGGGTGACGGACAGACAGACGAACTGAACGATTATAATACCTTCCACTTTTTACGTTATAAACGTAGTGTGGAAGCTAAAAGTCCTGATAGCTTATATGTATTTTTTTAACCGCAAAAATTTCTAATCGTCCTTAAAACCTATCGTATGTTTTTTTTTATTATAATACGCATTTTCCGATTCAGTGAAGAGTTATATGAGCATTTATATTTTTATTTATTTATTTGTTTCAGATGCACATAACAGAAAAATCCAATTATAATGCACATCATAAAAGACAATGAAAACAACAAAAACACACAAAAAAGAAAAAACATTACAAAGAGAATAACCTCCGACAATTAGATTTAAAAACATTAAAAGGCATACAAAAAATATCAAGTTCCTCAGACACACTATTATAAGTTTTATAAAATTTATATAGACAAAAATTTAAAATGCAGTTATTCCGATTACAATTCAAATAAAACAAACAACGATTACGTGTAACTCTAGAAGGCACATTAAATTTTATAGTACTAGTAATATTACGCCTAAAAGGGGATCTTTTAGCTGATAGTCTTCGTGAAGTTCTAGCGTGACTCTAATTTAACCAGAACAAAACTTAACAGGTGAAGAAATAAATGGATAAATTACTTTTCGATATTTCCTGGCATTTTTTCCCCTTCGAGTTTTACAAATTTAAATTTGGAGAAATTCTGCACACTTCATATAATTTGTTTTGTATATGTTAATATTTCATAAAAAAAAACTATGGCCTTACAAATACATTTTAAGTGGTATATAGTTAAAAGTTCCAAGCGATATTAGGTTCCATAGTAGAGGCTGGGGAGCCCAGTCGGTTAGGCATTCGCCTAGCATGCGGAAGGTCCCAGGTTCGGGTCCGGGTATCGCCAAAATAACTGTCGACCTATAAACGGCTCGTGCAGCCAAAAATGTCCGACGAATGATAAATACCCCGTGTGGAGGGAATGCACGTTAAATATCCTTCAAAGTCCTAACGCTGCGTACGTTGTCGCCCTTAACGGTTGCGCTGGGTGCCTACTCAGGTGTCGGCTCGTCACTTGACTGTGGTTTAAAAATACGACGCCCGTCGCCAGTAGCTCTAGTGCGACGATAATTCAATCAAACTAAACTAAACCAAACTTAGGTTCTATTATTCCAAGCGGAACTCATAGTTATTTTCCCAACCAACCTACTCCGTACCTCCACCACCAGCTTTATCTCCCCGCTCACCTTGACCGTCATCAACAAAACAATATTAATAAAAAAAAACCGTCAACAATAAAAAAAAAATCGTCAACTCCGGAACGTCAAGCACTAGCTTGTCATTTCCGTTTCACGCAAAACTACGCGCAGTGGCAGATTAAAATCTCAATAAATTGATGGCTTTCGCGCAGAGGGATCGCATTAAATCCTACGGCCTACGTGACGATTTTGTTTAAGTTTTCAACTCATACAAAAAAAAAGCAGCATTATTATTAATAATAAAGTGGCCATCATCAAACACAGGGAGTACGCAGCAGATAGGGTAATTACCATACATATTGAAAAGCGGGTTTTTGTTTAGATTTTTACCTTTATCTCTGTAATACTCCGACCAGGTGATTTTTTTTTTGCCTTTTAAGTTGTCAACGTCGGGTTTGGTTAATCCGAAAGAGACCATGGGATATTGAAAATTGGTCAGAAGCAGTTATTATATATTAGAATTAAATGTACTTTTACTTCAAGAAATTTATTTTTAAAAAAATTAAAGCTATGTACTGCAAAAAAATTCAGTCACGTTTACCAGCACGTGTTATGTGTTTTAAAACGGTGGGCTGTAATTTTCATGCATATGTACCTCAGCCACGATCTAATTTGAATTCCTATGATTCGTAGAGAAGAACACTGACTGGTGCTGTAGAATTGTGTTTACAGCACCTCCAAAAATAAAATAGAATGCACTGTGAATATGTGGCAAACGTGCTGTATTTATACACAGAAAATTTTTACAGTCTAAAAAAATATATTTGTTCATATGCATTTCTGGCAAATTTGTAACTATTATAGAAAGATGAAAGAGTTCATCATAGTGGTGTCATTTTTTAAAATTTTGTGTGTAAAGCTAGTTCCTTCTATCTTGAATCTGAATGAAAGGCACTCTAGTGTCTAACATCCATAACTACATTTTTTCATTAACATGAACTATTTCTAGAATATGCTTCAATTATATTTTTTCAATTAAAAACGGCAGCATCAGACTTTAAAACAAAATTGCAGACAATGGCTAAGTGTTGGTTCCTTTGGTTCCGACCATCATTCTTGAAATGATATTAGCATCTGTAATTCGTTCAGAATGGGCCTGTTTCAGGTCTTCAGTGGCAACAGCAATGCTAAAAAACTATATGTATATATATACTTCTTACGTGGTCATATTTAAAGGGATTTCTATGGTTGGAATGGCAACGGCATTATACGGATTTGGCAGCACGTACGGCAGCCAAGTTAGGCTTAACAAAAATTATCAGCATCCAAAATACGAATTTAATCGGTTACTCACTTATATGTTTGCATATAACATCTGTTTTTATTCAATAAAACTGATTTCCTAAAATATTTCCATGAGAAATATAGCTAGAAAAGCAGAATTATGATTTCCATACCATTTAGAAAGTGGGTAACTAAACTTAGAAAGTGGAATACGACATCAAATATTAAGAACTAACGGTAGTAAAAGAACCATTTTTATATTTTATGAACTTTTGTGTCTTACATTTCGAAATAAAAATAGTTTTCTAAAGACATTTCAACCCAAATATTGCAGATTGTACACTTTCAATTACGTTTGGCAACACTATATTTTCATTTGATTTGTTTGGGTTTGAGATTCAAATCACGCAGTCTGACTTGAATGTGTTGGCGAGCGATATCGAGCAGGGTAGCCCCCTAGTGAGAATAAATTTTTGTTCGAACCTCGATTCCTGAATCAATGTCACCAGGAACAGAGCACCAATCGAACGAAATTCAGGAATGAAAGTTGGTAGAAACACGTCACTTAAAAAAAACAATTAACCAGTGTAATTAAAAAATTACCGGGTAGCAAAAAATCCCCGTACCATGTTCAAACATACAAATAACCAGACGTTAGTTCCTTTCTCAATAACAACACCCAATTGATATACGGACACCGATTATGCGTTCTTTGTTGGAACTACATTGTTAGAGCTGGATCTGGCTTAGAAATTCTCTGTTTTATTTGCCTTTTATTGGGTTTTGGCGTCCACTTATTTCAAAAGCTGGTTAAATAATTGTATGGGTTATTTTGGTTCATTATTTTTTTTTATCTAGCTTTACCCCTTTCTGAACTGTACTGAAAATAGTTGTGCAAATAGTGGTATTGGATTCAATGGCATTTAATGGAGCCATTATTCATGTGGTTTCGCATTTGGGGAATTGGCGCTGGACAGCTCTAATAGACTGGAAATTGCCAAGTATACATTCGGGTTTGTGATGCATAAGTAATGTATGGAAATGTTTATGTGAAAATGGGTATTGTGTTTTTCTCCGAATAAAATTTTAGGGAAATGTTATAAAAATAGTGACAAAAACAACTTTGTATTTTATCTAACAGTTATAGTATTATCTGGTCAGAAGTAATAGTAATAGTGAAGAAGAACACTGCCGTTGGCAGGAAAACTACAGTATTTAGAATAATGGCTTGAGCGATTCTGCCGTGTGGGCGGGTTAACTGCAGTAACTACAACAATGAATTGGTCAATTTTTGCTCTGAAATAATTAGTCCTTCAGTGTTTTTTTTTTATTGGTTAGAATTATTTGAATGCTTACAACAATGATCTAGGTCATTACTGCCGTGGGCATAGGTAAACTGCAGTAATCGCAACAATGAGTTGAACCATTATTGATCTGAAATAAAAAAAAATCCAGTATGTTTTCTTAATTGTTAGACTAATTGCGTGCTTGCAACAATGGTACAAGTCATTATGGAAGTTACTGCAGTTTACCTGCCCGTGGCAGATTAGTCTAGTTTCTGCAGTTTACCTGCCCACGGCAGTATTGTTGCAAGCACTCAATAATTCTAAACTATGTAAGGAAGTAACTATGTAAATCTAAACTATGTAAGGAAGTAACTATGTAATTCTAAACTATGTAAGGAAGTAACTATGTAATTCTAAACTATGTAAGGAAGTAACTATGTAATTCTAAACTATGTAAGGAAGTAACTATGTAAATCTAAACTATGTAAGGAAGTAACTATGTAATTCTAAACTATGTAAGGAAGTAACTATGTAATTCTAAACTATGTAAGGAAGTAACTATGTAATTCTAAACTATGTAGGAAGTATATTGAAAGTCTGATTATTTGAGGGCAAAAATGGTCCATTGTGGTTACAGCAGTTTACCTGTAAATGGCTGTACAATATGGTACTTCTACAAGAATTTTCAGGAAACAAATTGATAACAAATTCTGCAAATGTTTCTGGTAATAAGTTAACCAACATATTATAGTCAAAATTCATTTATGAGACCTTATATAATAAGGCAGTACTTTATTCTGATCATATGCACTGGGTACATTTTTATAAAAACTTTTATGCTGTATCCACATCCTTTCCTAAAATACCTATCTTTGTTATCGTTAACGGAATTTGGCAGAGTTTAAAACTAACTCATGAGCACAAAACCTGCATATCAATAAAAAATTACCATGTTGTCTTATGTTATATTCAGAAAAATTGTCCCTTTTCTATGGGAGTATAAGAAATATAAGTAGCTCAACCTTCGACAAGGATACACATGAAGACAACTATATAAAGCTTAATGACATTTTTATATTACACAAACTTATCTTCACTAATAACATTGACGATAATAGAATAATCATTGGATTCTGCCTCACATTTCTTGAGTTTTTTTCGAAAGTACTTAAGATACAAGTAAAATATAAATAGGTTATCAAAAACACATTGAAAAGCATTGGTAAATTAAACCAATGCATCTTATGCAAGACGTGAAATAACTTTAACAAAAACTCAGATGAACTTGAATAAACTTAAACTTGAACCTCTTTTTGTTTTGCTACATGTAATAGTTATTAAGATCATAGTGATAAGTTAAAATATCCTTATTCAAACACATTAACTATTTCATAACAAACATAACAGCTAATCGATCAGTCAAAGTCTTTAGAACTTTATCAACTAAAAGCATTCTACAATTAACCAATCAATCAGGGCGAGCCTTTATGTTCTTCATAGAAATATGATGGAAACTTTTGATGTTAAACGAAAAATGAATAAAAAACAATGAATTTTCGTTATTTATACAATGAAACTGCAGTCTCTTTAACAATGTATGAAAAACAGAAGGCTTGTCTGATTGAAAAGTTTGTTACAGAATGTTTACATTTTGAGATTGAAAAAGATTTTTGACCTTAGTGGACCGATTAAGTTCAATGTTTTGTATTAAGTCATGTAAGTTCAATGTTTTTTTATTGAAGTAATAAATTAATCGTAGCTAGGTTTTCATTTATTTAAGCGATATATAAACATCTGTTGTTCAATAGCTTTATTCTGAAAGTAATTAACTTTATAGATGTATTAAGCACTTTATTTAAAAGTTTATACATGTTGGAGAATTTCTTTAGAACTGCTAATCCGGTTTTAATGACATTTTCTGAACCAAATGTTTGTATAGACAAATAACGTACACTTAAAAATGTCAAATGCAACAAAACATACCTGGTTTTTACACTGTTAATTATTTATTACTAGGTTCCCCAATAAAATATTTCCTAGTAGCTGAAACGGCTGTGTCGGGAAATATTTCACCATAATTTCGGTAGCCGATTGAACAATTTTTCACGTTTTGGAAACCAAAATATAAACAAGTAGGTTTGTAACAGAATCTGTCATTTAACCCGCTTCCACACAACAGTTGTGTTTAACAGGTAAAAAGGCGACAAACACAGCATTGATATTCTATATTAAACATTTATATGCTAAATTTGGCTAGTTTCATTTATTTGATTTCGAAAATTCAATAATTATTACTTATCGTTTGCAAAAATTAATTTATATTTCAAAGAATAAATATGTAATATTCTTCGCTTTTAAATAGAATTAAAGAATTTCATATCAACGTACAAAGAATCTCGTAGTGAAAAATATTTGACGACATTTCAAACTGATCGATGTCGCAAAAATAAATTTATTTTAATTTAAAAGAATTAAAGTTTCTCGAGCGATTGTTGCGAATGGCAATGGTGAATTAATTCTGATAAAAATGTCTTCCTATGCTTTTTAAATGAGCATGAAATTTTGCAGTTTTTTGAAATCATTGAAGTACTTCGAATTCGAATTCTTTTCTGAATTTTTCAATGTATTCTAATTTCGATGCGCTGAATTTTTTGACGTATCACACTTGTTCGTAGCATTTGTAGTTTGGGCTATGAAAGTGGGTGACGTACAGACGGACAGACAGGCGGACTGAACGATTATAATACCTTCTTTACTTTTTACGTTATAAACGTAGTGAGGGAGCTAAAAATGGTGCAACCAAAAACTGAAAATATGGTGAAACATTTGACCACACATCGTTGTATAGCTACTGATAAATATATTTTTAGTAAAATCTATAAATCTATAATTTTTAACAGTGTAGATCCCGGAGTTCCCTATCATAAATTCGACTTTTATTGAGTCTTTGCCGGAACCTAAATTAAAATACAAGTTGAAGATATAAGGAAGGCTTCTAAGAAAGTTTCGCATATATAAACATTTCTAAGACGAAGAGATATTCAAGTATGACAACTACTTTGAAAGAGCGGGCTAAAATCTATTGTTAATAATCTTTTTAGCTGATTTTTTTTGTATGAATAACTATTAATTTGTTTTATCCAATTCTAATTGTTTAATAATAATGATATTTTATTTCCATCAATTTACAAAAGTATCACGGGAAGATTATTAATTGTAAAAAAATATTTTTTTTCTATAAAAAATAATTTGTTTCTCTCTCTCACACACAATTTTTTAAACTTAATTGCTAATGCTTAACAAATGCCTAATTTACAAACGTTACTGATGAAAGAAGATTCATCATTGACTATCAGCTTAAAAACTACCAGTATATGCTATTTATATATACAGTCCCTGGACAAATTATTAGACGCACTGCAAGATTTCATGTAAAATATTAATTACCGAGTGATTTTGTACCGTTTTATTATTTTAAATTGATTTGTTTTTTATTTTTATATTATCCAATCAATTACCGATTTATTTGACATAAATAAAACAGCATTAATTTAGAAAAGAATGTTTATTAAGTTTTTAAGAAAATCGAAATTAATGTTAGTAAAAGTCAATATGTAGTTGAGCCACCTTTAGCCGCTATCAAAGCTTTAATTCTGCGCGGCATGCTATCATTGCAAGACTGTACTGTCTCCTGCATTTGAGGATGATGATTCCACACATAAATATATTATAATAAATAATTAATATAAATTAATCTTAATCATAATTAATCATAATTATCTTAAAATAAATACAAATATGTAGTCTACAACAATTCTTTTAAATAAAAATCAATAATACTGTAGTTTAAATATACCATTATTGCATAAAAACGCTTAAGAAACATAAAATTACTAAAAATATATATAGTGCGTCTAATAATTTGTCCAGGGACTGTATGTGTGTGTGTGTGTGTGTGTGACATGGAAAATTCTCACAGACAACAGCCCAATTGTGCAACATATCAACAAATATTATTTTACGAAACCCGATGAGAGAGAGAAATATAATGATGTATGTGTGCCTTCTTTTAATGTCTCTCATAACTTTTTACTGAAAATAGTTTCGAATTTCTGTTGAAAAGAAAAAATATATTGTCACTGCTTTCTCCGTTGTATCTTTCTAATAATAACTTAACGTTAAAGGAGTAAAGTTATATGCATCTATGTATACCACACGCACTACATGTCATTAACGCTATTTTTAAAAATTTAAATTTAGCTCCCTACAACAAACTAATATCTCTTGAGTATTGTAAATTATGGCGTAATTACACTCCCACCGAATTAAATGCAATAATGCATGGTAAGCTTACGTCTCATAAATTACTACTGCATGCGCTCAGAAATTATAATTCAATTCCAAACATGCACAATGAAAGCCTTTTATTCTTGATTTTCAATATTTATTTATATAAAACTGCATTTTCGCAAACACAAATCTAAACTGAGCGAACCAAATCGGTAGGTACCAACTGTTTCCGTTACTAAACACGACATAACGACATCGAAAATAGCGTCGTAATTGGAAAATGTCGTGAGAGCGCTGCTGGTTTTACGATTCTTATTCCTAAAAACGGACTACAGATTTTTTTTTCTATGCACAAAGAATCAACAGTCATTATGTTTGCATGTGAATAGCGAAAAGGGTATAAAGCTCGTAGAAGATTTCCCCTACACGCTTTTTTGCGAACTGAAATGTCAAAGGAAGTTGTCTGGAGGGAAATTTTACTATTGACTTGAGCCCTTTTTAGATTTAGCTATTTGTGTGAGATCGATCGCGTATGCAGGGTGCTTGAGTAGCGTAGCCTATTTTGAGGGAGTAATTTTGTGGGAAAATAACATTTTGATATATTTAACAAGTTTTCATCGTGAATAAGTAATGTTGAGCAGCTCTGTGTGTCTTGCATGTTTAAGTATGACGTGTCCGAATCAACTGAAAAACTTGAATGGATTATTGAAACTTTTGAATGGGTACAAAAAGCACGTCTATATGTTCACAAGTTTGCTAAAGTGGATTTTTGAATAAATAAACTTCAACATTATTAGTACTTGATTGAAATTTGTTCTAAATTGCAATGCCAGTCGCCAATAGAGTACTTGACTGTATCGCTAAAATACCTTCCAATATTACTTAAATTATAGTTTGAACCCAAAAATAACAAACTTATATATTTTTTTGCAAAATAAATCTTTAAATAATTAATAAAAATCATTTTAAAATGACTTGTTTTCATCGGTACGTCACGTGATCACAAACACGTCGATTTGGCGGACGTCACTAGTATATATAAACAAACCGGTGCACAGTGGGGCAAAACCCCTTAAAAGCTGGCCAAAACCCCCAAAAATTAAAGTGCCTCTTTTAAGTTTCCATCTACGTGGGGTTGTTAAGAAATATCTGAAGTATCATATGTCACCTCCCCCGACAGATTTATGGCTTCTGGGAAGAGTGGTGAGGGTGCAAAGTTGACCAAATCGGGAGAGTTCATTTCCAGTGCGAAATTTCTAAAAAACGGTTGCTTACTTTGTTTGCGTCCAAAAATTTTATTTGTTTGTAAAACTTTAAAAAATGTGATGAATTCTACTACTGGTGGTATGTATAACCTCAATTAATTTTATTGGATTTTTCGGAAGTGTTTTAATATTTTTTTTAATTTAAAAAGAATGACCTTCTTAATTAATAATATTTTTTGTGTTAAAATTTAAAAAGTAGTAAATTTGTTATATAGTTACGCCTTGTTACCTAAAAACTACTACGCAGTTTGAAACCTATTACATTGTTGTTTTCAAAACTGTTTTCACATGTTGCACGTTTTCGCACGTTTGGCTAAAAATTCAAAATATGTAAGGCATAATTTCTTTAAAGTTTCAATGGTCAAATGTGCAAATAATGAGTACTATGGCTTTTGTTTTCTAAACATTGAAATAGCACTCAGTTTAATACTTTTTAATGACTATTATGAATTATTCAAGATAAAGTAATGTCATATTTTGACAATAACCTTATGTTGGGTGCATTTGATTTGGCAGATATTCAATAATTTTATTAAATTTTTTGTGACTAGTTTAATGTTAAATTCATAAGGGTTTTTTCAGATCTTTTTGTATATTTTATTCATTTGACATCCATCATAAAGTTGTTTATCACTTAAAATTGGCAAAATTAAATTAGTTACTGAATTTGAATCTTTACGTTTTTTCATTAAAATAAGTCTACCAAGCACACTACAGCCGAACTCAGCGTTAAGCATATTGCGCTCTATTAAAGGATAACGTTTCGTAAATTTTCTGCAACATTCTCGAAAAAATTCCAATTTTGGTCTGCAAGTAGTTCGCATATAGATAAAAAGGGGGAAATTCTACAAAATGCTTTCAAGATTACCTCCAAAATCGCCCTTCAAAAATAAAGTACAGTTACTGGAACTTGAACTTAAAAAATGACAAAATGCTCGTAAAAATCTTACATTGAAATCGAAAAAACCTGCACAGTCATTTTGTAAAACCTCTAAAACGATATGGACAGCCGTATATAGCTATAGTTAATAGAGAAACGCAAAATTTTGTTTTTAAAAATAAGAAGTGGTTAGATGAGAAAATTCTCGTGCCATTTTTTGCGAACAAAGGTTTAGGACGGCCATCATCTGGTTTCCTGGAAAGTAGCAAAAGGCCAAAACAAAGGCCAAAAAGCAACAGGCCAATTATTAATTTTAGCAATTATTTAAATAAAAAATATCATTTTATTAGGGGTTTAAATAAATGAACTAAATGTGATAATTTCAGTCTAAATTACTTTAAATATTTAAAATTAGAGCTTCACACTTCTAAAAAACATACTAAATACCTAATTATGATGTTTTTAGCCCATTGGAGAAATTACAGAATTTTGGCCAGGTTTTCACCCCTTTTGCCCCACTGTGCGGTGTGATGTTTTTTTGTTTGTAATTAAAGTGGATTTAATCTAATTTACTATTAAAATAAGAATTATATAGATAATGGAAGGAGGTTTTACAGAAGCGGATAGTTCAAATTTGCTTAAAGTAGCTTCTAAAGTGGTATTTCAAAGGTTTGTTTATAGTTACTAGCGACGTCATAGATACCACGTGACAGCCACAAAGCGTTTTCGGGCGTAATTTTTCGTCCTAATTTTAAAATTCATTTTTCTCCCTTTTTATGGGGTATTTGAAAAGAGGAAAAAATACGGGTCCAATATTTTTGGCATAAGAATATTTTAAGCCAATAATTTTTTTTTATTCAAATACCCTATTGCATTCATTTAGGTTCAGTTTGACATTAATCCACTGAAAAAAGCAATATATTGTTTTCAGTTTTCAATAAAAAAAATGCCTTTACCTTGGTTGTATTTACGTACAATAACTTTCTTTAAAACTTTTTGAAAATGTTATTTCGCCCTTTCAAACGCCAAAAATGAGTTAGAGGATAACTATTCATTTATAGGAAACTGAACCTCAAATCACTATATTTCTCAAACACTATAAACGGCCCGTGCAGCCAAAAAAATGTCCGACGAATAATACTACGAGTAGAGGATGTGCACATTAAATATCCTCCAAAGCCCCGATACTGCATACGATGTCCCTTTTTTATCAGTTGCTATGTGTGCCTGCTCAGGTATCTGCTCGTCACTTGACTGTGGTTCTAAGTTATGACGCCCGTCGCCAATAGCCCTCGTGTAGTTCTAATGCGACGATAATTCAACCTAACCTTTGAAAAAAATGTTTTGTTGGTATAAATTCAAAGCTGGTTTTTGTAAAAAGATAAAGGCCCGGGAACCATGCCTGTTATTTTTAATCCCTTTCAGGCGATAAAAAACGGTTAAAAAGGATAACTAATCATTTCTAAGAACCTGATAACCTCACATCCCTATTCTGAGGGAAGGATATAGCGCTGGTATCTTTGCTGCAGCTTAAAATCCGGGAAATGGTAAATTATGTGATAAACACGTTCGGGTTTCGGAAGGCGGTAGTGGATGCCTAGTCATAGGAAATATTTAGATGTAGTTCGAAAACTTGTCTAAACTCAACTTCCGATGGGCGCAGTCTTACACTCTAAAACAAAAGAGTGAAATTCACTCCTATAGGAGAAGTGCTTTTCGCGGAAGGAGTGAAAATTAACTCAGACTGGTTAAACCGCCGTTTAAGAGTGTAGACGCAGATTGTTTTCTTATTTCTTTACCATCCGAAAAGAGTGAATTCACTCCTATAGGAGAGTGCATTCGGCACGAAGGATGGAAATAACTCAGACTGAGTTAAAACCGCTCGTTTGTTTTAGAGTGTAGTTTCGGATTTGTGGGTGAGTTGGTCCGATTCCAAATCCGGGTCTGATCAAAACCTCATGTAAACACTGCCTCTCTATGGGTAACTATTTTACGTGTGACGTAGTGAAAGGAGTTACGTGTGACGTAGTCCACTCTAACCAATCACTTACCTAAAAGAGTTGCTTTTCGCTTTTGTGATTGGTTAGATCAGACTACTTCAACAACGCCATTGTTTGAGTGCAGAGGCTTTCTCTAAAGGAGGTGTTGATCTAATAAGGACTAAATATTAACCTGTTTTAATACGTACCAAAGCTTGAAAAGTCGTAGTTTAGGCGAATTGGCGAACGCATACTTTTTTTCACCCGTGGCAATGTAGAGCCAAATTTATTTCTTCTGTAGGCTGATACAGATTCACTTTTAGCTTCCACACTACGTTTATAACGTAAAAAGGGCAAGGTATTATAATCGTTCTGTCCGTCACCCACTTTCATATCCCAAACTACAAATGCTACGGACAAGTGTGATACGTCAAAAAATTCAGCGCATCGAAATTAGAATACATGGAAAATTCCAGAAAATAATTCGAATTCGAAGTATTTCAATTATTTAAAAAACTGCAAAATTGAATGCTTATTTAAAAAGCATAGGAAGCCATTTTTATTAGAATTAAATCACCATTGCCATTCGCAACAATCGCTCGGGAAACTTTAATTCTTTTAGACAATAAATTTATTTTTGCGACATAGATCAGTTTGCAATGATGTCAAATATATTTCACTACGAGATTCTTTATACGTTGATATGTAATGTTTTAATTATATTTAAAAGCGAGGAATATTACATATTTATTCTTTGAAATATTAATTTTTGCAAACGATAAGTAATAATTATTGAAATTTTGAAATAAAATAAATGAAACTAGCCAAATTTAGCGTGTCAATGTTTAATATAGAATATTAATGCTGTGTTTGTCGCCTTTTTACCTGTTAAACACAACTGTTGTGTTTAAGCGGGTTAAGTGACAGATTCTGTTACAAACCTGTTGTGTTCACCAGGATTGAGGTGATCTTGATTGAGGTGGATTTCCATAATGCCAAGGTAGTTGTGACTATGTCCAATTAAGTAGAGCCGATATCTTGTATATCCCTTTATTCATGTTCTTTTTCTTTAAAAAATACATTTCAATCTTTTACGGGAAAAATATTTTAAAAAGGTTTTTTTTTCGCAGAAACTTATAGCTATTTCAATTTTAAAAACCTTGTCAACGCATTGAGGACTTAAGCATTGAGGACGTTGTATTAATTTTGAAGAAATTGTATCATTTCAATTGGATACAAAATGAAATAATTTTTTCCTTTTAAAAAGATTTTTTTCATTAAAAAATGTAATTTTACATTTCAAATCATTAATATAACTTCCCAATAGATGACAAATCGCTAAAGTTGACAAACATCAGCAATATTTGAAAGTAATTTAAAGTGGATTTAAGTGTATGTTGTCGTAACAGTATGCTCTAGAGGGATATAGCAAAACTGATCAGCCACTGCTGTTGGAAATCATTAAGAATACCCGACACATGTAATAAGCTGGTTTTTAATCTGCACAGCTTATTTATCATCTTTTTAATAAACCCTTAAGCCAGACATTTTACATTTATTAAAACTGTACTCAATTACGATTAGCGTGAGTTGTCGCCCTAAGCAACGTGAATTTGAGACTAAATTCGCACATCTGATTAACCTTCAGCAGCACTTTTCCTACGCATGTATTCTTCCAAAATTTCGTTCAGCATCTCATTTTTAATGTTTTGATTAAATAATTACACTAAAACTTAGTCCCGTAATAAATATTTTTTTCAATGAATGCCATTATGTTATTCCATATTTTAGAAAACAATTTAGTTTACAATCGCTCATGGATGTACTAATAGTCGCCTCCCGCGATCATCAGTTGGGCTCGAACAGCGTAATATATTATATTGTTGCAATTTTCATACATTACTTGTGTGTTTGAACGCAAGTTTTTCACGATTTAAGGCTTTAACTGTGTGTTTTAGGAAGTTAGCAAATCCAGGCGCAAGAATCGATGAAACCACGAAATCAAGGGCTCATATGTATTCCCTTTTCTACACCCCTTGTTTGGCATGTGCAATTGGTACAACCGTGTGTAAATTAGCCACTCCTTAATTTTGGCCAGTTGACAAATGCTTCCATTCACAGCCCAATGCAATTTTATTTCTAATAGCAATTCATCTTTTTAGGCTCCTCTGATGAAAGCAGATAGCTTTTTCTCCAAGAATGTCACGATTTCCTCTTCGTTAGTAATACTAATCTAATGACGCTAGTGTAAATCGATGTGCAGTTGATAATCATTAATAAACTCTATAAATACATAACTATAGGTCAAACTGACCGAGATCAAGTACACTGCTCAAAACAATTAGGGGAACTCATGGTTTAAACCCTTTCACCCCTAATGATTCCATTTGGTATCATCAGCTTGTGATTTTTTCTCTCACTAAGTTGAGCTCGCACTTATGTATCGTTAGATAGAATAATCATGTCTTTTGAAGAATTAAATAGTTTTTGTTTTAATTAAATGAAAATATGAAAAACATGGTGAAATAAAATTCACTCCCAAAATATTTTATGAAATAAATTTACCCTAAATTCTTCACGCTTGCATTTTTAGACATTTAAAAATTGATTTTACCTTTTTTTTTCAAATAAAGTTTTGAAAAAATTACTGTTATAATTTATTCAAAATTTATGATTCCAATATTTCCCCCCTTTTAATTTTACTTAAAAAATTAAGATTTTTTCTCCTGTTTTTTACCATTTCATTCTGGATGCATAATGAATCTATTTCAAAACTTTTAGATTTTTAAAATAAAAAATAAGAAGTTGGAACTGAAAGGGTAAAGAAAAGTACGCAAAGTGCTCCCCTAATTGTTTTGAGCAGTGTACTTTTTAGTATACATAAATCTCATACTCCTAATTGCAGTCAATTTAAAATTTTATTAGTATGGCTTTGTAACAAAAATTTCACATAAGTGGACCTTCATTTAAATACTACATCTGCATTCTTTTGCTAGCCTAAGACCTCCTTCCCAATAGTAATCTTTTAAATTATCAATCTTCTTTGCGTTTTATTTAATCAATAAAATCCATCACTTTATATAATTTTCTTTTCATGACGCCTCGGTGACAATCTAAATTGTTTCGCAAACCCCTTTTCAATTCTACATTATAATTCTTCAACCCAACAACCTTACCAATCTGAATAATTACTTTATTACATTCATGAGCATTCCCTTAAGACAAAAAGAACCCAAGTCCAATACAAAACTACAGTAGAACAGTCCTTTTAATGGAGGATCTGTGAACCCCAATCCAGGAACCAACAATGACCATCGGTTGATGCCTTTCTCACACGAAGAAAAAAAACTGACATGCCTTTATTGTCCCGGCAGATCTAAGCCATCACGCAACAGGCACAAATGGACATGCACGGAAATAGGCTCAAGGTAACTCCGTAGCACCCTAAAGACAATCGGTGGACTCTGAGCACTGATGGAACAAGTCACTCATCATAAAGTTCTTCGGCTACACTGTTAAAAATTATGCACTTTGTTTCATCAAAAATATGGTTCCTAGTAGCTTCAACGGCTGTGTGGTGAAACGTTAAACCATATTTTTGGTATTCGGTTGAACCATTTCTCAGGTTTTTGTTTCCAGATCCAGAAAAATGGTTCAACCAAACACCGAAAAAAGGTGATACATTTCACCACACAGCCGTTGCAGCTACTAGGAACCAATATCATGGTGAAACAAAGCACAAAATTTTTAACAGTGCATTGGAAGAATTGTATATATTCTTTATATGTACAAACATATTTTTCAAACAGTTATATATTTAGAAGTATGTTTTGCAAGTAATTTTTGATGGACTTAGATGATGATGGACTGATGGACTAAGTCACTCATCAGAAACTTCTTCGGCTATTGGAGGAATCGTATTGGCTATTGGATCTATATATTGGAGGGATCGAATGAAGGCATCCATGTTTGAGACGCTCTGGCATGAGAATATGAGGGTGAGATGATTTCGAATGTAATGATGTCAAAAGAAGTGGTGCAAAGAAGTGGTGACTCACAAGAATCAATTGTGTCATGTTGTCTTCACTCTTTCATAAAATCTTATAAATGTGTTCTTCATATAAACATATTTTTCAAACAGTTATATTTAGAAGTATGTTTTGCAAGTAATTTCTGATGGACTAAGAAAACTCATCAATCAGAAACTTCTTCGGCTATTGGAGGAATTGTATTGGCTATTGGATCTATATGTTGGAGGGATCAAATAAAGGCATCCCTGTTTGAAACGCTTTGGCATGAGAATATGAGGATGCGAAGATTTGTGCAAAGAAGTGGTGACTCACAAGAATAAATTGTGTCATGTTGTCTTCACTCTTTCAAAAAATCTTATGAATGTGTTCTTCATATAAAAATATTTTTCAAACAGTTATATATTTAGAAGTATGTTTTGCAAGTGATTTTTGATGGACTTAGATGATGCTGGACTGATGGACTAAGTCACTCATCAGAAACTTCTTCGGCTATTGGAGGAATTGTATTGGCTATTGGATCTATATATTGGAGGAATCAAATGAAGGCATCCCTGTTTGAGACGCTCTGGCGTGAGAACAGGGGGGGGGGGGAAGGGGAAGGTTTAGAAAATTGTATAAGGTCAAAGGAAGTGGTGCAAAGAAGTTGTGTCTCAGCAAGAATTAATTCAGTCATTCTCTTCACTCCTTCAAGAAATCTTGCACATATATTCTTCGTATAAACATATTTTTCAAACAGTTATATATTTAGAAGCATGTTTTGCAAGTAATTTTGAAAAAAAAGGAAAGAAAAACGTTAAACATTTGCTGAGGGGCACTTCAGTACCTTTAATAGGCAGAATATAGTTACAAATATGGTGTGCTATACGTCAGGTATACACGAGGCCAGGAACTACCGTCTTGTGAAGTAACTTTGGCTCTGGCTGGTAACTTTTAAACTTGCCCCAGCTTTTAAAGCAAATAACTTCTCAATAAATACACTATTTAAAAGTGTGTTTGTTTTTATCAATTAGAGGCAACTCTGCCTTGACCTATGACAAAACAATATTCAAGAAGAAACTTAGCACTGCGGTTTTATGTTGGGAGAGTTTGCCCATTTAACGATATCTATAAAGTCGTAAAGTACGTCTGGTATGAAACTATACGAGAGAGCAGTACACACTTTAAGAGGGACTGTCAGTCCCATTGAGCTAATGCATTTGTTTTGAAATCACAACTTTTGCAAAAGAATTGTTTTGCCATGTTATCCCATTTTCACCAGGCATGTTAATCATCATAACATCAATTTAAAACAAAATTGAAAAGAAAAATAACATCCGGTTATTTAATTAATTATTGATAAAGTTTCAAAATAGTATCGCCATCTGCTGTATATATTTGGCATTTTAAAACTTTAAAAATATATAATTAAATAACTAGATAACATTTTCGTTTCAAATTTGTTTCATTTCGATGTTACGTTGATTCCTATATCTGGGGAAAAAGGGCTAACATGTCCAAAGCAATAATTCTGTGGAAGTTGTGATTCCAAAACTAATGCATTAGCTCTATTGGACTGACAATCCCTCTTAATGCAGACCATTAACATCGACACCTTTTCTCTAGTCTGACTTGCACCCCTCTTACACCAATCCAATCCTCAGGCTTCAGAACACAAGAAACCTGCTTTCGCTCTTGTGGAAATAATCCGCCAGTCAAATAAATAAAATTAAGCAGCGGCGTGTCGTGATACCTGGGAGTGCCCCGAAGGAAACCCGTCTCAGAAAAAGAAGAGAAAAGGGCAACTATGTAATAACCCGGTGTGCCCCTGTGGGCGGGGCAGGTTTTATCTGCTCGCATGGTGTGTCACCCAACCACTCTTTCATATCACTCGTCTTGGTGGGATAACAGATTAACTGGTATTTGTGTGAACCCGTTTAGGGACTGAATTAGGTTTGGCGAATTCGAAACCCATTAGCGAGGCTTTGCAAGAATTAGCAATAGATTCTGTTTCAATAACAATATTGCAAATGAGTACATCGTTTATTGTGGAGGTGTTAAAGGTATACACAAAGTCGTCGTTAATGGGTTTAGTTTTTTTAATGGTATACACAAAGTCGTCTTTAATGGGTTTAAGTTTTTTTAATGGTATACACAAAGTCGTCTTTAATGGGTAAAGTTTTTTTAATGGTATACACAAAGTCATCTTTAATGGGTTTTAAGTTTTTTTAATGGTATACACAAAGTCGTCTTTAATGGGTTTAGTTTTTTTAATGGTATACACAAAGTCGTCTTTAATGGGTTTAGTTTTTTTAATGGTATACACAAAGTCGTCTTTAATGGGTTTGGTTTTTTTAATGGTATACACAAAGTCGTCTTTAATGGGTTTAGTTTTTTTAATGGTATACACATAGTCGTCTTTAATGGGTTAAGTTTTTTTTAGCGTTTTTTGGATGATCTGAGGTCACGTTTACAGGAATACACTCAGAAAAAACTTGTGCCCAAGCAGCAAGAGGATTGTGTAAAAATGGAACATTACAATACTGTGTTGTTTCTATACAAGAATTGTGTTGATGACATCCGAAGACGAATTTCTGATGTTCCGGCACAAATGACGATCGCGAGAGTAGACGATTATTATATCCATGGGAGTTAGACAAAAATCTGTGAACTATATTGTTTTCTAAAATATGAATAACAAATGTAATGTTGATTTTAAAATACTGTGGTATGCATTTTTTAAGCTTTATTATAGCCATTAATCCGAAACGTTGAAGAGCAGATGCTAAAATACATTTCGGAATAATATACACGTGCTGCGCTTTCAACACAATTTTTGAGTCAAAATATTAAATCTTCCATATCCTTCTTATTTGGAAATGCAAACATATATTTCTCAACATCAAACGAGTCAATTACATTGCTGTCAAACCAGGCCTAACGATATAAATCTATCAGAAAGAATCTCACACTGTTCTGTTGATAGTTCTTCACCTCAGAACCAGCGGGGCGTAACATCAAAACATGCGATTTTTAGTTTTTTGCTGTTTCAGACGCAAAACTACATCTCGCACTAAAGACCCCAAAGCCTACATTTACGAACTTCGAAATACACATTTGCAAAGTCACTAAAAAATTTGGTTTACATATACCAGCAACGATATAGCTTCCAGTTTCTATGCTTTCCTGGAACTTTGGTAGAATTGTAGTTACGCCATTTTGACTTTGGGGACAGCGAGGAGTTGATAATGGCATTAGAGACATGTCATATGCACGGGTCTTTTGTTGAAGCGCTTGGCTGCATGCGTGGAACTTGTGGTGGTTTGGACTATAGAAATACGAAAAAAAAAATTATCCTTAATGGTTGTTTAATGAATCTGTGGAGATTGCCATCTTCTTGGAAAAGGTCCTGTAGCATAACGTGACTGAGTTCCGAAAAAAATTGATGATGTGACGTCGAAGATTAAGACATTTTCCAGGTTTTGCATTTGGGCGGACACAGCTATATGCTCGCTTATTTCTTTTTTTTTTTTAACTCAAGCCGAAAAAATCCCATCTTTTAGGGAATCCATTAAAAGAATTATTTCCAAATGGGTTTAGTCACTATAACTTGCTATTTGGTTTAACAGACGGACTACCAATTTATGCTTTTAAAAAAAAAAAATTCTTCCATACTACCTTCGGGGTGCGTAGAAAGTAACAGTTTTCATATACAGTCCCTGGACAAATTATTAGACACACTGCAAGATTTCATGTAAAATATTAATTACCGGGTGATATTGTACTGTTTTATTATTTTAAATTGATTTTCTTTTTATTTTTATATTATCCAATCAATTACCGATTTATTTGACATACATAAAACAGCATTAATTTAAAAAGCATAAGTTTACTAACTTTTAAATAAAAGTAAAATTAATGTTAGTAAAAGTCAATATTTAGTTGAGCCACCTTTAGCCGCTATCAAAGCTTTAATTCTGCGCGGCATGCTATCAATGCAAGACTGTACTGTCTCCTGCATTTGAGGATGATGATTCCACACATAAATAATCTTTCCTAGGAGCTAGACTCATGTATCACTTTGTCAACACAGTGTTGCCATATGTTAAAAATAAATACAAATATGTAGTCTACAACAATTCCTTTAAATAAAAATCAATAATATTGTAGTTTAAATGTATTATTATTGCATAAAAACTCTTAAGAAACATAAAATTACTAAAAAATACAGTGCGTCTAATAATTTGTCCAGGGACTGTAGTGCCTCGCGCTTGCTATATTCCTCTCACTAACTCAGAAATGTTAAAAATTACGAATAAACTGTTTTTAAAATTACAATCAGTATTGTTACATTGAAATTTGATTGGGTAATGCAAAACAAGCATAATAGTATCAGGAGAATCGGACACTTTGAAAACAATTGCAACGTGGTTAAATTCGCATCAGCCAAGTGTGGCTTCGCCTGAGTGTAACTGCATAGTTTCAAAATTAAAATCAGTATTTCTACTTCAAAATTTGATAGAAAAATATAAAACAAGCATGGCATTGGGAGAATCGAGCTTTTTAGTATCGATTGTAATCGAAACGTTGTTCAATTCGCTCAGGGCTTCACATCTGCAAAGCCTGACCTTGCTTGAGTGTAACTGAACAGTTGAATCCATTGAGCTAGAAGGGAAACTGGAGTGAGGTGTCAGCGAGCCGAAAATCCACTCACACCCTTTTGAGCGAACAGGGCAGAAAAGGACTATTTTCCCTACACTTGTATGCAATGCTTGTATGAGACCCCTCTATCATATTGACTTGGGTTCCTAAATATATTTTAACATTTTTAGTTCGAAAGAAATTAACTTTCTTTAACTTTTAAATTCTAACTTTTTTAAGAAATAACCATGTGGATCACTAACTAAGAACCAGCGAAGACGAACCCAATAGCGAAATAGGCAAGTTTCTAGGTTTTCTGCCCGGTTCGTTTCTGCTGCAGTGCCGTGTATTCCTCCGCGTTTCGTTATTGATCCGGCTCGTTTGCTGCCCTGTTCAGTGAATCAGACACCTCACTCCACGTTTTTTCTAGCTCAATGGTTGAATCTATTTTAAAACCAATGCGACCACATCTGACTTCGCGACTCCTGTCCATCGTATTACAAAACCCCTGCATCGTGCCCTAAACCACCAACAACAAAAAATCTTATTGTTTCTGCGAGAGAGCATAAAATGATCTCTAATACACACATCAAGTCTTAAATATACTTCTCCGACGATTTAAAAACAGCAGAGAACCTCGTGTACCTACGGAAATAAGCTTTTGAGAACAATAGGAAAGCTTCTAGAACAATAAAACTGGAGTCTGACATTCTGAAGAGAGGGCACACACACAATATAAGGACCTGATTGGGTTCTAGAGAGGTCCAAAATCACTCCATCGGCCCCTTGATGATGCATCGTAATTATAGTCTACGCTGAAATGGTAAAATTACTACTGCGTTTGTGATTCATAGCCACTTTTTACTGGCGCACTCGACTGTAAATAGTTATAGTTCCGTGTAAAGATTTGGTGTATAATCATCCACCACACATAGAGGGGAGATGTGGTTGCTGCAGAGTGTAAATGTTTTATAAAGTGTTTGAGTATAGTGAATTTTTTTTGTGTGCTGAAGCTTTTAGTTGTCTGTGTTTTAATAGTGAATAAGCCGAATTATTTTTTATCGCTTTAGATTTTGGGTGATGGGGGATAATAGAAGTGTTGAGGTAAAAAATAAAAGGAGTAGCTACAACAATCATACTTTTTGAGGTTGAGAAGAAGTCCATTGGTCAAATTGACTCAGTGTTTGAACTTAGCATCTGTAACGCAATGCTTTATAGTTTTAAATCTAGGAGTGTGTAATCCTACACGACTTTCAATCACTAATTAGTAATTAAAAGTCATGTTCTTTATTGATTATCATCAATAAATGCACATTTAAATTGAATTTTACGCCCTAAGAGATTATTCAATACCTTTAAAATCAAAAAAGTTCTGTGGCAGCTACCTTTTCAGCATATGCCGATTTTCTCAAGTCCTACTATGGCATAAGACATGAAGTCCATATCTTTTAGTTCGAGCGGTGGAGTGGGTTCAGACAAAAAGACAGTCTGACCGACCGACCAATGTTCGAAGACCCGAACTTTTTTTATTAAAAATGAAATTAAAAAAAAAATACTAGCGATTTTAGTCATTTTTGTGCTGGGAATGTTGGTGTTTTTTAAATAAAACTTGTGCAGGCATTATTGATGTAAATGTTTCGCTTCTTACATTCAGAAAAAACTTGCGTTCTAACAGCGCAAGTGGAACACATATTGAGCAAAAATGGCAACATTACAATATTGTGCTGTTTCAATAGAAGAATTGTGTTGATCACTTACGAACACAAATTTTTGTTGTTACAACACAACTGGCGATCGCGTAAAAAGATTATCGAATCCATGCACAATTGACCAATAACTTGTTTTCTAAATAATGTATAACAAAATTAGAATATTCATCTCAAAGTACCTAAATCTACATTTTTAAACTTCTATATACATAGCTATTTATCCAAAACATTAAAGATCAGATGCTCAACTACATTGCGGAAGAATACATGCATAATGCGCGTTCAACACAATTTTTGTGCAAACCATGCATTATATTTGGCGGCAACACAATTTCTGTAAGTTTTTGTAGTGAAAACCAACAAAAGTTTTTTTCTTAGCGTATAAAAATATCTATACAATAGTTATTTATGCAACTAGTGTGAAAAGTAAGGCTTTTTTAAACGAGTTGAATAAATTCACGAGTTTAAAAAAGGCTATTTTCGACGTGTTATCATACACTATTTTTTTTATAATAACGTGCAAAAAAAGTATTTATTAAATTGGCATTTATTGATTGGCTTATTAGTTATTTTATTATCATGTTCAAATGATTTGAAGATGATTATTTATATTAATGAATATTTTAAAATTACGTGCAAAAAGTATTTCTTAGTTTGGCATTGGAAATAAGACGCCAAATAAGGAATCACGTTCAAATAAAGAATTTTACACCAACTACAAAGCCGCCGAATAAAATATCACGCTCAAATAAAGAATTTTACCCCAATCAGATGCTCTTATTTACTTTGTCGCACTAGTGCGTAAAAGTAACTTTGAAACACGAACACGATTTCGTTAAAAGCATCACTTTTGCCACGATTATTGATTTAAAAAAGTTAGTTTTTTTGCACGATATTATAAAAAAAAGCTGTTTTCGGTAGCAACTGAATTTTACTCGACATCATAGAGACAATTGCACCACAATGTCAGACATGATTAAGACTTGAAGATTTCCAAAATCATCTCATCACTTTCTTGACGATTCATCACAATTACCGACTTCGCTGAAATGATAAAATAGTTATTACGCTCTGCGTTGCATTTATGATTCATCGCTAGGTCTTGCTAATGCACTGAACTGTAAATAGTTCATCGTAAGGACCTATTATATAATTTTCCGTCATGAATTGTGCAACAATAAGGGTTTATTGTATTTTCCAAATGATTTCATTCATATCTTTGGGATATATCTGTACAGTCATTTAATTGTATTACATAGTTCATGTATTATTTTTAAACAGTTTATGTAATTTGAGAGTCTCTAAAATATTGTATTCATTACTTGGAAGTAATTTTGCTGTTTCGAGTCAATTCATTTCAGCACATGTTCTTAAAATCGATGACAATTTGATATTTCATATATTTTTTTAATAGGATTCATTTATTTAATTCTAGGGTTTCATAATTGAAGAGCTTAGTGGAAGAACGTGCTAAGTGACAAGAAGGTGAAAACGAGAAAATGAACTTTGAAGTTTTTCGTTTGCACTCAGATCTATTGAAAACGGTACTTGCAAACCGTAAAAAAGATACTAAATTTTAAGTTTAGGAACAAGGAGAAACTTGTTATCTTTAAGGAAGGAATAATGTGTTAATTGATATAAAAATCAATTTTTTCAAAAATGTCACTTACCACGTTCTTCCACCAAGCTCTTCAATTCTTACCTAACATTCGTAACGATGCTGTTATACTTGTAGGAAACTTTTAAAAAGCATAACGATCGTTTAAAACCATAAACCATTACCTCGAATACTTTATTCTCTTTAAAAATTGGAAAAAAATCAAAATTATTGATTAAACACAAAAAGTATAATGCAATGCATTTGAAAGGAAAATATTAAAAATATTTCCCAAGGAAATGTGTTTTAACTTTATGTATATAATATAAAAACAATTTGTGGATACTAAGTGATGGTAGCTTATACAGTTAAAATCTTTTGTTATCCTCTACTGCACCGCGTGTCATATGTGACAATTTGACACAGACGTACATTTAGACATAATGCAATCGGTTTACTTTCTATGCTATATTTCATAAAATGAAAATTGTTGTGAATCGACATCCCACTTTCTAAATTTTATCGCGAGCAGATATTAGATAACTATTTTTTATCGTCTGCGAAAAACTTTTGTTTAGTTTATTGGCAACTGTAATAATGTTCATGTTCTTTTTTGTAAAAATAAATTTCGTTGTTTTTTTTCTCCTGTCAAAAATGGTTGTTAATTTTTAGTTTAAATATTTTAGCTACTTCTTTTAAATAAGTTCTATCTAATTTGTGACAATCGTTGCTACAAAGCAACCAATCATTGAAACATTTTATTAATGGAAATTACACAAAAAAAGTAGGCAAATTAACTTTTAACCTTTTTTGATTTATTAATTAACTGGGTTTGCTATTTAAAATTCTATTTTACAGGTATTGAGATATTTTTGTAAAGAAAAATGTTTAGGAGGTCTGTGTGATCGCCTTAATGAATATATCTCTTAAATAAATATGGAAGTAGTTTTTTTCACATTTTGGGGTATTTTTAATTTAATATTTTTTTGGATAAATCAACAGTTTGGGCGGGAAAGAATTAACTAAGATTTATTTTTAAAAAAATAATTTTACAAGTATTTCAGACAACTCAAGATATTAACTCCTAGTTTCTACACACAGAAAAAAAATCAGTATAGTTTGGTTTTGAATTATCATCGCACTAGAGCTACACGAGGGCTATTGGCGACGGGCGTCATATTTTAGAACCCCAATCAAGCGACGAGCCAACACCTGAAGAAAAAAAAATCAGTGATGGATTAAAATAAAAAATTTTAAAAAAATAAAATTACCTCACCACCCGCAAAACTAGTTTTTTTCCCACTAAAATTCCCAATTTCTCTCAAGTATTCAGTTACTAAATTAAACAAAGCACGTCCCTCCCAAAACTTCTCCATATCTGATCCAAAAATAGAAACCCCATCTTGAATGGGCACAGTGTGCTTCTTGATACCGCACAACAGGCTTCCTTTTCAACACACTATCTTCGCGTTCTGTGTCGGGTTTGACCTGTAAGTAGTGTCGCTTGCTTGTTGGTAGGCGTGATGTATTGCTCAGATAAGACAAATGACGAGTTTCTGCTTCCTTTCTGTCGTGAATAGTACATTCACTTCTCGGATTTCTTCTAGGGTTTTTTAGAGAGAAAAAATTCAACTGCAGTATAACTCCAGATATCCGAAGCAATTGGGACTTATAAACCCAGGGTCTGACCATGACAAGATATCATGGCCCATGACATCTTGACCATGACCACCATTGACATCATAGACCATGACCATCAGATAAGACAAATGATGAATTTCTGCTTCCTTTCTGTCGTGAATAGTACATTCACTTCTCGGATTTCTTCTAGAGAAAAATTCAACTGCAGTAGACCTCCAGATATCTGAAGCCATTGGGACTTATAAACCCAGGGTCTGACCATGACAAGGTGAACCCCAAGGATCGGATACTTTTGGGGGCCCTTTTTGAAGTGATATTGTTAGAAATTATACATGCTGTAAAGATTTGACCTATAAAAGTAAGGTCAATCGTCAAATATTTTAATATCAGCCAACTATTATTGTACTTTATCGCTATTGAAAATTCAAAAATATTAAGCATAATCTACATGTTTACAGCCAATTTTGGGACTCCTAAAAATAATGGGCTCTGTCCTTGTAAGCCTTGGCAATGATCAGGGTCTGACCTAACTACGCTAAGCATTTGAAAGGTCCCAAGTTCGTGTCCGGGCACTGCCAAAATAACTGCCGACCTATAAACGGCCCGTGCAGCCAAAAATGTCCGACGAATAATACCCCGTTTAGAGGGAGTGCATGTTAAATATACTTCAAAGTCCTAACGCTGCGTACGATGTCGCCCTTAACGGTTGCGTTGGGTGCCTACTCAGGTGTCGGCTCGTCACTTGACTGTGGTTCTAAAATATGACGCCCTTCGCCAAAGCCCTCGTGTAGCTCTAGTGCGACGATAATTCAAACTAAACTAAACCAGATATCCGAAGACATTGGGGCTTATAAACCCAGGGTCTGATCATGACAGGTTGGGCCCCAAGGCTCGGATACTTTTGAGGGCCCTTTTCGAAGTGTTATTGTTAGAAATTATACATGCAGTAAAGATTTGACCTATAAAAGTAAGGTCAATTGCCAAATATTTTAATATCAGCCAATTATTATTGTACTTTATTGATATTGAAAAATCAAAAATATTAAGCATAATCTATTTGTTTACAGCCGATTTTGGGACACCTAAAAATAATGGTATTTGTCCTTGTAAGCCTGGGCAATGATCAGGGCCTGACCTAACTACGTTAAGTATTCGAAAGGTCCCAAGTTCGGGTCCGAGCACTGCCAAAATAACTGCCGAACTATAAACGGCCCGTGCAGCCAAAAATGTCCGACAAATAATACCCCGTTTTGTGGGAGTTCACGTTAAAATATGCTCCAAAGGCCCAACGCCACGTATGATGTAGCCCTTAAAATTTGCGTTGGGTTCCTACACGGGTGTCGTTTTGTCACTTGACTGTGGTTCTAAATTAGGACGCCCGTCACCAATATCCCTCATGTAGCTCTAGTGCGACGAAAATTCAACGCAATCTTAAAAGGGAATGTACGTGTTTTATGTTCAAAAATAGTTTTTTCGATACGAAGTTTCAGAAATTAAAGCACTAAATATCACTACCATACGGACAATTTGTGATATGAACTGTTAGACAGCTTGTGGAACAGAATAGTTAATAAAATGATCAAAATAAAATAAATTTGTCAACTTAAGAGGGGTTGTCAGTCCCATAGAGCTAATGCATTTTAGTTTAGGAATCATAACTTCCGCAGAAGTATTGCTTTGCCATGTTAGCTCTTTTCTCCGAGGTATGGGAATCAACATGGCATCGATTTGAAACAATTTTAAAACGAAGATGTTATCTAGTTATTCAATTATATATTTTGTAAGTTTTAAAACGCCAAAAATATACAGCAGATGGCGACACTATTTTAAAACTTTATCAATTAATAATTAAATAACCGCATGTTAATTTCTTTTCAATTTTGTTTTAAATTGATGTTATGATGATTCCCATACCTGGGGTGAAAATGGGATAATATGGCAAAGCAATTCTATTGCAAAAGTTGTGATTTCAAAACTAATGCATTAGCTCTATATGGGACTGACAGTCCCTCTTAAATGAATAGCTGAATGACAAAAAGGGTCAAATCCACTTGAGAATGTCTCGCTACAGTTCTTCCTTTAAATCCGATCTTTATCTATACTTGACCCTTTTTACAGTTAGATATTCAAATACAAAAAAAAATATCCCCACACAATTTATAATTGTCAAATATAACGCAGCAAAAGTTTCCATTTACCATAGCCCATCTATCACGTACTCTATCAAATGACCTGTAAGTTGTCACAACTCATAGTTGCTTAAACATGATATATTGCACTGGGAAGATAAGACCAATGATGAATTCCTTCCACCATTTTTTTTATTCACTCTTCGGAACATTCCTTTCTTCCATTTTCGAACGAAAATCTTCTTTTTCGAATGCAAGTGAATGATAAATTCGATTTTCTATCCCCGATTGTTCTTCTTGAATGGAAGAGATACACTGTTAGGATTTTAGTGTCATCTGTCGTTGGTGACAAATTGAAATATACAACTTAGGGAAAAAGAATGGAATAACTGACGCCATTGCTGCGACATTATTAATAGTGCAGAGTGTTGCATTTTGTATTGAAAGCTATAAAAGTTTGAGTTACTGTGCTAAAAATTTTACGTACGTGGGAAATGATGTTATAATTAAAATTTTTGTTCCAGAGGTACACATACACTAACTTTAGTAAAATTTGCTTAGCAACTATATTTTAAATTTTTTTATTAATGATAACTTTTCTATTATAAACTAGAATGTTCAAGCTTTTCAAAAATATCAATACCGTAGCAGCTGATAAATTGTTTAAAAACAAGAAGTTCTTAAAGAACTAAAATAGCCTATTTTCCTGTTACTTAAATACTTACTGAAATTCTAATCGGGAAACTTCTAGGTTCATAACATTAAATATCATCAATAATCGTTTCTACACTAGATTTACGCACATTAGAAAAAAAATCGCTAAACACAGCATCCAGCTATATAATTTAAACTTCTAAAAGCCAAAATCAACTATTTTCCTTAATATTCTTTAACAAATAACTTAATATTATCTATCGTCTGCTCGATTTATTTGTAGTTCGAAGAATAATTAAATATTTATTAATAACAAAAATAATGAAACTACTCCAAACTGCATTAAAAAAATAAATGCAAATTAAAACTAAGCAGAATTGTATGCAGAAAATATGCTTTGCCGCTTTCTTGGTAAACAATTAATGAACAACCAAAGAATCACATTGTGCTGCATTTTATGACATAATTGCAAAATGATTCATGAAAAAATTATTTTGCTTTAACCCTTTCAGTCCCAGTGATGCCATTTGGCATCATCACTTTTGAATTTTTTTTCCAATCGTCTATAGCTATTTATGATATTCATAAGCACATCATTCGATTCTTCAATCCTTTTTCTATTATAAAATATTTTTTTTAAATCCCAATATATGCAGGCACTATTATTTTTTTAATTTGAAAATAGCAACTTTGCGTTTCACTTCATTTTGGAAAAGTTTACATAATTAAATCACTATTTTAACTATTTTGGCTGAAAAAAATTACTAAAACAATTTTGAGGATATGTTCAGATTGGTTAAAATATATAAATAGACGTTCTTTTATGTTAAAATAACTATTTTAATTTGTTGTTTTCCATTATTGAAAAGTCATGATGCCAAATGGCATCGTTGGGACTTGCTGGGCACAACTCTTATTGACGACTTTGCTGCTTACGTTGATATCTTCGTGCATGATCTGGTTTTTTTTCATACCTCGGGCTAATCTTTCTCCTTTCCCTCTTCATGCATGCTTTCTGGAAATTGATTTTTTTTATTTAAAAAATTATCTAAGTTAAATTTATGTATAGTGTAAACGATGCCGAAGAGAAAAACAGAAATTTCGTCACTTGATAAGGCAGTGTATATGCTCATGAACGACGATATTTCTGATGTAGAACTTCTGAAAACTCTGATGAAGATTTTGATACAACTTTTGAAAATGTGAGGAATACAAATACAGTCAATGCTGAAGATCAAATTATCTCAATTGTGAACGGGTTATCACACAAAATTGATGTTGAATTTGAAGCTGATGAAGGGGAAGACGATGAAGTGAAAGTACAGACACCTCAAGTGAAGAGGCAGAAAACAGGCTCTAAGAAGAAAAACACGTTTGTTCCTTGGAAAAAGCAAGATCTAAGTTTTTGCACCGAATTTCAAGAAACTTTTCAAAATCCGCCGGTTGACGAACTATCACCTTTGGGATATTTCAAGCTATTTTGTGATGATAGTATGATTGAGAACTTTGCAGCACAAACGAATATGTACTCTTGCCAGTCGACATGCCACTCCAGCCTCAACCTGTGTCAGATGTGAGGTTTGACAATCTTGGCCATCGGCCCATACATATTAATAAAAAAAAGACGATGTAAACTCTGCGTCAAGAATTATTCCCGATAAATGTGTGAAAAATGTAATGTGGCACTATGCTTGAATAAGAATAACAATTGTTTTAAATCTTATCATCAAAAATAATGTAGGTGCCTATATACATCATTTACACATGTTTATAAATTCCCAATTGAATTTTTTTTCTGCACCAAAATGTGGAATATTTAGCTTTCATTCCATTTATGTGAAATATTGATGTTTGTATTCCTTAATATTCAATAATTAATTATACTTTACTTATTTTTCGAATTCCAATATTTAATTGCACAAGGTGCATACTTTTGTGTTAAATTTTTTTTTTTGTATATTTGCAAATTTTCTTAAAGCAATAAAAAATTAATTGCTATTTAATAAGTTTCATTCTTCAAATTGAATATAACCATGTTTTCTTTTACACTACTGAAGTCCCAATGATGCCATTTGGCATCATTTCAAAAATCAATTATAAAATTAAAATTAATTATTTTTTCTTATGGAACTCTTATCTTAGACCTAAAATGAGCTTATTTTGTGAATATCGGAATTTTCTGTAGTGTAGTAATTTTTTGGGACTGAAAGGGTTAAATATTTTTAAATAAAGTTTCTCATGCCATTGTTGATTTGGCTACAGTGATTTAAATGACTCAAAATTGAATTTCAATGCTATTTCAATGGGAAATTCGCCGACAGATAGTAGATTTATGTCCGTCCGGACGTACAAAAAGCGGACAAAAAGTATGAAAGTTGGGTCTCTGAGGTCATAGCTTTCTAACAAAAAATAATTTTTAAGATCCGAATGATAGAACCGATTTTGGAAGGGGGGTACGGACAGACAGACGGACATCGACCGCATGTCGATACCTACTTTTTAATTTTTTTAATTCTTTCGAATTAAAAAAAGAAAAAGTAGGCTAAAAATGCCGTATCAAGGGGATTTGGGGGTCCTGCAAAAAAGGGTGTAAATTTGGATTAATGAAGAAGTTTTGGATTTTAAAAAAATGTTAGAATTGTGACTACTAATTATACAAAGCTTACAGAGCTTGTTTGTTAATTTATAACACACACAAAAAAGGTTATTTTTAGCCTACTTTTCTTTTTTTAATTCGAAAGAATTAAAAAAAAATTGAAAAAGTAGGTATTGACATGCGGTCGATGTCCGTCTGTCTGTCCGTACCCCCCTTCCAAAATCGGTTCTAATCATCGGATCTTAAAAATTCTTTTTTTGTTAGAAAGCTATGACTTCAGATACCCAACTTTCATACTTTTTGTCCGTCTGTCTGTACGTCCGGACGGACATAAATCTACTATCTGTCGGCGAATTTCCCATTGAATTAGCATTGAAATTCAATTTTGAGTCATTTAAATCACTGTGTAGGTATTGAAATGCGGTTGATGTCCATCTGTCTGTTCGTATGTCTGTCTGTCTTTCCGTGTGTCTGTCTGTCTGTCCGTATCCCTCTTCCAAAATAGGTTCTAATCATCGGATCTTAAAAATTCTTTTTTTGTTAGAAAGCTATGACCTCAGATACCCAACTTTCATACTTTCTGTCCGTCTGTCTGTACGTCCGGACGGACATAAATCTACTATCTTTCGGCGAATTTCCCATTGAATTAGCATTGAAATTCAATTTTGAGTCATTTAAATCACTGTTGCCAAATCAACAATGGCATGAGAAACTTTATTTATTTAAACATATTTGAGGCAAAATAATATTTTCATGAATCAGTTTGGAATGACGTCATAAAATGTAGCACAATTTGATTCTTTGATTATTCATTAATTATCTACCAAGAAAGCGGCAAGGCATACTTTTGCATGCAATTATGCTTAGTTTTAATTTACATTTCTTATTTTTTTAATGCAGTTCGGAGTAGTTTCATTACTTTTGTTATTAATAAATATTTAATTATTCTTCGAACTACAAATAAATCACGAGCAGATGATAAATAATATTTAATTAATTTACGAAAGAATATTAAGGAAAATAGTTGATTTTGGCTTTTAGAAGTTTAAATTATAGCTGGGTGCTGTGTTTCGATTTTTTTTTCTAATGTGTATAAATCTAGTGTAGAAACGGCTGTTGATGATATTTACTTTAGGAACCTACTTTTTTTCCCCGATTAGAACTTCAGTAAGTATTTAAGTAACAGGAAAGTAGGCTATTTTAGTTCTTTATGAACTTCTTGTTACAACTTAAAATCCCCTTAAATTGACGAGCCCCTCAGCAAATGTAAATCATTTTTTTTTTAAAGTTTTTACAAAACATGCTATTAAATATATAATTCTTTAAAAAATATGTTTATATAAAGAACACATATGAAGAGCTTAGTGGAAGAACGTGCTAAGTGACAAAAAGGTGAAAACGAGAAAATGAGCTTCAAAGTTTTTAGTTTGTAACTTTTCTGTCATTCACAAAATCAGTTTTTTTTGCATGATATTTTAGTTTGGTTCTTCAAAATGCTTGGTGGCTTTTGGCTTATCCGTAATTTACGTCATAACGCGTCATTTACAAAACGCGCTTGACACCTCATGCACTTGGCACGTTCTTCCTCCGAAGTGCTTCAGATTTTGGCCACTCGCTTAGTGGAAGAACGTGCTAAGTGACATTTTTTAGGTAAATTTGATCCATAAACGTTTCATAATTTCTGTACTAACCTTCCGATTTTCAAAATTCTTTTTCTGTTTGGAAGATAGGACTTCACAGATCTCTTTCATACTTATTAATCGTTTGCTTGTCCGTCCATCATTTTGTCCGTCCGTCCATATCCCTTTCAATTTCCGATCCAAAGTTCCTAATTTTGAAAATTCTTTTTTTTTTGGTTCGAAAGTAAAAAATTAGATGACTACAATGTATAGTGTTTGGCCACCTGCCTGTACGTCTGCTTTTTTGTTTCTGTCCGTACGTACGTCCCCCCCCCCCCCACCCAACTTCCTTTGTACCCGTCCAATTTTTAAAGTTATTACTTTCAATTACCTAATATAAAATATAAGGTAATAAAATTATTGCGATAGGGGTCAATAATCCAAAATGAAGATTTTGTGCTTTCTACACGTTTTGGAAGGTGCTCATTCTAATAAATTGGGTTTTTTTTACATTGATCCGTCTGTCTGTCTGAAACTACTTTACAGTTTAAAATAAAAGAGCTACGGACTTCAAATTTAGTACACGGGTTCCTAGTTCCTGTTGGACGTCATAATAAGGTTTTCGAGAAAATTGCGCATGCGCAAGTAGAGCTGCTATAAACTTTTTTTGGTTTTAAAGGTATTGCTGAACAATAAAAATAGATACAGACTTCTAATTTGATACACGTGATCCCTGTACTAGTCGGATGTCAAAATAAAGTTTTCTACAATATTGTGCATGTGCAAGAAATAGCTGCCATAGAACTTTTTAGGTTTGAAAGTTATTGAAAATACTTTATAAGATATATATAACTTTTAAATGAGCGTATTGATATATAGTGTTACACATCCCTAGTTTTTTTTAGGATATCAGTCACCTATCTTATACTTTTTGTTCGTCCGTCTGTCCCTACTATAAGGATTTCTTTGAGTATTTAAGTTAAAAGAAAGTAGGTTATATAAGTTATTTTAGAAATTCTTCCTTAATGTTAGATGAGTAAGTTTTTAATTGAAAATATTTTTAACAAAATACCATTATCACTGAAATTATAAACTAAATACTTTGAAGAATAATAAGACAAATCAACTTAATAAAAAGTATACAAAAAGATAGTAAAAGGTACACAAATGCATTTGAATTTAATAAATATTAAATTTAAAAGACTTATAAAAATAGATTATAATGCAAGATGTAAGTTTTCGCAAAATAAATGTTAAAATAGTTTTTAGATAAGAATAATCGAATTTAAAAACAAACTTTGGTATTAAAAAAAGTAGAAAAAAGTTGTATGGCAAGATATAGATCCTAAGGTTATTTACGTTTTCCTTTCTCCTTTTCAATTAAGGGTTTAATCAATTTTAAGAAAGCTACTTTAATTTACAGCATTTCTACAACGGTCGAACATGATCGTTTAAACAATTTATTTTTACAATCGTGATGCATAGTACTTTTTTAAAGTCATCGATATTTTAATAAATATTAAGAACTTATAACGTTTTATGCTTTGTCACTTTATTTTTACATCAATTATTATAAAAATATTTTAGATTTACAAAACAAAGCAAACTCTTGATTAAATTTGTACTTACCGTATAAGCTTTTATTCACACTTTCAAGCAAAAATTCAGCTTTCCTCTTGCTTTTTAATTCCGTTTTAATAATTTTAGGAGTTTAGAACATTGCACGAAATGCGTTCGATAGCTTTAGAGATCAAACGTAAAATGGCTTTAAAACGATTTTTGCACCCATAATTCATTTTTTTAAACAAACCAGATGCTTTGAATGTTCGGTGCAATGTTGTTTTAACGCGAACTGCGAACTGCCATCTCCATAGAGCAGGTGCAACTTGGTTTTAATTATACCATCTGTTCGCTGCTAAATTATCTATGTCTATTACAATAAAAATCAGACGACATTTTATAAAATGTTAAAACCTTTAACTCCGTTTAAATTTAAAATCAAAATGCATTTTTTTCCTATTTTGCCAAATGCACTCAAAACCCAATTTTACGCAATATAAATTTAATTTCATTGATTATATTTAATAATTAAAGTTAATTAGGAAATATTAATTACATTTTGTTGAATTATTTTTGATTAAATCTACAAAAGAACCATTTGTTTTGCTATTAATACAAGCGAAAGTCTGAAAATTTTCCGCAAACGTGTCACTTAGAACGTTCTTCCACTAAACGATCGTTCCAGAATCGGGCGATTTCGGTTGAAGAACATGCCAAGGATCCTTGGCACGTTCTTCCATTGAAAAAGTGACGAAAACGCGTGCACCTACCAACTTCGTATGCGAAAAATATACGAAATCGAATGTTTTCTAAAAAATTGAAAGCTGTTATGTTTAAAGCAGGTAATAACATGATCATTGACACAAAAATCTATCTTTTTTTCAAAAATGTCACTTAGCACGTTCTTCCACTCAGCTCTTCATATGTGTAGGATATTTTTTCCGGATTGAAGACTATTTACATGAGAAACAGGAGAAGTTATTGATATCTAGCGATTGAAACAAACCTTAAATTAATCGGAATCACGGTGGAGTGATTCTTTATTTTTCTCTAATGAAAGGCATTGGAAAAATACTTTTGACAGTCTTCTTGAAAATATGTCTTTTTGCCGATACGCCATTCTTCCTCTCTCAGCGAGATATTAAGTGATTAATTAATAGTTTTACTCCGACCCAAATGTTCTTTTAGTCACCAGATTAAATTGCTAGTTGACTTTCTTTCATTCATTCCAGTAGAGATATCCCAAGAGGACCTTCATCTAGAATAAAAGGTCCTCTGCAACTCGTCTTCCCCTTGATTCCATCTCAATACCAATGGAATGAAAAGAAACCTTCGAATGAAAAAAAAAAGAACTCAGGCACCCCTTCCACGTTCGAATCTTCTATAAGGTTCGAGCTTAGAGTTAAGAAGGAGGTGGAGATGCTGCCGGCCAAAAACCGGTGTGCCACATGAAGCCATAGATAATTTTGTAGTAAGCCTAACAAACGTTATCGGTGAATTATTTGGTGCTGTCCTGAAATGGAGTTTGTATGGCTTACTACATCAATTGGCGACTTTCTGATTATAATGAAAACTAACTACAACGTATTTTTCTTAAGGGGGAAATGAGCGCGCTGGATCGCTGGTCTCCAAACTCAATTGCCTCAGTGTTAATCCAATGGGAAAAAACTATTTTCTCTGCCACATTTCTCCGGATGTATTGAATATTTTTACAAACGGTTTTTTTTAAATAATAAATGTAGATAACTTACAGGTCTCTATCTTCCCACTTCTTGGAATTGCTTCGAATATTTTGTGTAAAATTATTTATTGAAAATTTAAAAAAAAATATTCTAACCAATTTCAAAAAGTGGGAAGGTCGCAACCTGTAAGTCAGCTACATGTATCACACAAAAAATTCTGCTTGCAAAAATATTCAATACAGCCGGAGAAATGGGGCAGAGAAAATATTTTTTTCTCCATAGGATTAACACTAATAACACTTTGCTTTGGAAACCCGCGGTCCCAAGCGCTCATTCCCCCTTAACATGTGAAGGGAATTACTACTATCTTGTGTAAATTCAGATCTCATGCCACAGCCTGCAAGAGCGCAAACAGTTTTTTTTTAGTTTTAATCAACGTCTCTAAAGAATAAAATGACGATATTTACTTTGAACTAACGTTGAGTGAGCGCTTTGTTTGGGCTTACTAGCAGGCCTTGATCATCGCCCAGGCCTACTTTGCCCGGGCCTTGTGCACATTATTTTAGGGCGCCCCGAAATTGGCTTTAAACCTATAAATTTTGCTTCACACATTAACAATTTCATCATTTTACTGCCAAGTAATTAAAATTATTATTATTTTTGCTTTTCTCAGAATTTCAGCACTATTGTAGATTGATATTAATAAATGATGATTGACCTTACTTTTAAACCTTTCAGTCCCAATGACAATTTGGCATCATCATTTTAGAATTTTTTTTTGATCGTCTATAGCCATTTATGATATCAAAAAGCACATCATTCGATTCTTCAAACTTTTTTCTATTAGAAAATATTTTTTATTAATGCCAATAGATGTCAGTCCTGTTATTTTTTTAAAATTATGATCAGAAACATGATGATGCCAAATGGCATCACTGGCTCTGAAAGGGTTAAAAGGTCATTTTTTTCAACTGCTTTTTAATAAAAATATCAGTCCGAAAAGGGCCCCCAAAAGTATCCGCGCCTTGGGCCCCCTACCTGTCATGGTCAAGCCCTACTTACAAGGGTTACTTGGCGACTTTCGACAGGCTTCACTTTTTTTTTCACGCCAGGCCTCTCCATCTTCTTCCTAACTCTACTATGTTCGAGTCGGACAGGGGAATCTTTTGTGTCGACCTTTCTCGCTGAAAGGAAGTCGCGAACACACTCGACAAAAGAATAAAAATAAGAGAAAGGAATACATAAGAGGAAGGAAGAAAAGGAATAAAAGTTCTTCTTTTCTGTTGTCCTTCTTAAGATGATGATGGGGGATGCATTTAAACGCGTCGTATCGTTACGCATATACGCTTCTCTTTTCCTTTTACGTTGGATTCGGGGTTGCTGGACTTGGCTCGATAGCGGCATTCCCGTGAATAGTTACCGATTTGTCGATTTTTTGTACTGTTAAAATTTTGCAGCTTGGTTTTACCGAAAATATGGTATCGAGTAGCTGCATCGGCTGTTTGGTGAATTGTTTCAACATGTGTTCGGTTGAACCATTTCTCAGGTTTTTGTTTCTGAAACTTAAAAACTGTGTACCGAAAATATTGTGAAACAGTTCATTACACACTACACAAGCGTTGCAGCTACTACCTTTATTATGGTGAATAACTACTATTATGGTGATATCATAGTTAAAGTATTAGATTGGCTGATCACGTGACCTCCAATGCTAACGACGGGACGCGCATGGAGACCAAAATAAAAGGGCAAAATGGCCAGTGTTGCCACCACTTTAAGGAGAAAAAACTACGACATCAACGGAAAAATACCATTTATTTCTATAATTACCAAACAAAATACTATAAAAGCATTTCAAGTCACTAAAAAGATTCCAAAATGCAGTTAGTATTTTTACGATATTATTTTGTAATTTAAGAATTTATTTTAGAATTATTCTAAAATTTAAAAAAAAATATCGTAAAAATACTAGCTGCATTTTGGAATCTTTTTAGTGACTTGAAATGCTTTTATAGTATTTTGTTTGGTAATTTGGAGGTCACGTGATCTGCCAATATAATACTTTAACTATGATATCTATGGGTGAAACCAAGTGCCACTTTTTTAACAGTATAGGATGCCTGCCTACCCTACACTGTAAAATTACCAATGAGTTTGTCTTTAATCCTCCGAGGGATAAGCAAATTGGTTGAAGTGAAGCTTGTTTCCACTGCATGATATTAAAATTCAAAATTTTAACTGAAGCTCTTGATTTTTGTAAAATAAAAACGATGAGAAAAATTCTGTTGGTCAAATTTCAAAATTCTCCTCTCATTCCCTTACATTATTAACGGTGGTTACTTTCCAGGGACTAGGTGTGTAAATCTTGCTCGACTTTAACCTTCTTCCGAAACTCATCACTTCTCCAACTAAGGTTTTTTCTCCAAGTAAGGCCGAATTTTTTTTTTTTTTAAAAAAGGGTAAATTTTTATTTCTTACTGTATTAATGTTTTGAAAATGGAAGAAAGGAAACCATTAAAACAGGCTTTATATAAAATGAAAATGCAACATTTATACATGCTTATTGTTGGCACGATTTAATCGTCCAACAATATTAGCCACTTAATTAGAGGAATATCACACCCTGAGTCTTGAGGGTCACACCAAAGTCGAATTCTTGGCTCACGTGTTCGAATATTTGGTTCAGGTGTTCAAATTCCTGGATGTAATAACTTTGAGACTTTGACACTATTTTTCAATGGACCTTTGTGCGACTTGACGCTAAAATTCAGTCAAGCGCGGTTGAAATTATTGGCTTGTGGGGGCAAATTCTCCCCTACATCTTGATTTCAATGAATTTCAGGGTTTCACAACGCTATGTATTATTAACTGTTTTAACTATTTTATTCATAGTTCTAACTTCGACAGCAAAAAAAATAAGCCCCAATTTTAACATTCCTACCTTAACAATCCTGCCCAGTAAATAACCATCACAACATTATGGATGTAGCAGAATGACACCATTTGAGATCGGATAAATTAAGCTCGATGGTATTATTTATTTGGCGAGATCTGTACGTCCTTTTGGCTCTGTTCTGGCAGCCATCTTTAGGCCAAGAGGTAAAATAGGAAGGGCACTAGATGATAGTGCTTTTGGCTTTAATGTTTATGAAGCTGGGGGGAAAGGGGAGGGGTCGGTATTGGTCATCATTATCTACTGCGATGAGTAGTTGCCATTGTTCCTTTTTTATTATTATTATTTTTTTAAAAAAAGTATGGGGTGATTGGGTTCATTTGGTCCGTCTTCGAAACCGGACCATTTTTTTTTAACGTTTGTAATACTCGGTGATGCAAGTATATTGGCGTCGGAAGCTTTTATGAGTTTACTCTTCCATTTAGGGACGTGATCTTGGACCATAAAACGGGGCAATTTTTTTTAAAGCATGGAGGGAATTAGATTTATGTATTGTTGTTGCGATAGGATCAAAAAGCTGTGAATGTTTAACCAAGCAGGAATATTAAATGTGTGAAATTTATTATAATCGTTAAATGATTAATGTGAAATTAATTTGACGACTTTAGTTTGTGGTTCCAATGTCATATATCTAACGTATTAACTCCTGTATCATAATTTTTATAGCATTAAAAATTGCAAGAGTTTTATACCAATTAAACGAGTAGGTTTGTAACAGAATCCGTCACTTAACCCGCTTCCACACAACAGTTGGGTTTAACAGGTAAAAAGGCGCCAAACACAGCATTAATTCTATATTAAACATTTACATGCTAAATTTGGCTAGTTTCATTTATTTTATTTCGAAAATTCAATAATTATTACTTACCGTTTGCAAAAATTAATTTATATTTCAAAGTATAAATATGTAATATTCCTCGCTTTTAAATAGAATGAAAATATTTCATATCAACATACAAAGAATCTCATAGTGAAATATATTTGACGTCATTTCAAACTGATCGATGTCGCAAAAATAAATTTATTTTAATTTATTGTCTAAAAGAATTAAAGTTTCTCGAGCGATTGTTGCGAATGGCATTGGTGATTTAATTCGAATAAAAATGGCTTCCTATCATAGATATCATAGTTAAAGTATTAGATTGGCCGATCACGGGACCTCCAATGCTAACGACGGGACGCGCATGGAGGCCAAATAAGAGGGCAAAATGGCCAGTGTTGCTGCCACTTTAAGGAGAAAAATACTACGAAAAAAACCCATTTAATTCTAAAATTACAAAAAAAAATACTAGAAAAGGATTTAAAGTCACAAAAAAGATTCCAAAATGCAGCTAGTATTTTTACGATATTTTTGTTGTAAGTTAAGAATTAAATGGTATTTTTTCGTAGTATCTTTCTCCTTAAAGTGGCAGCAACACTGGTCATTTTGCCCTCTTATTTTGCCTCCATGCGCGTCCCGTCGTTAGCATTGGAGGCCACGTGATCTGCCAATCTAATACTTTAACTATGATATCTATGCTTCCTATATGCTTTTTAAATGAGCATTAGATTTTGCAGTTTTTTAAATAATTGATGTACGTCGAATTCGATTTTTTTTTCTGAAATTTTCAATGTATTCTAATTTCGATGCGCTGAATTTTTTGACGTATCACACTTGTCCGTAGCATTTGTAGTTTGTGCTATGAAAGTGGGTGACGGACAGACAGACGGACTGAACGATTATAATACCTTCCGCTTTTTACATTATAAACGTAGTGTGGAAGCTACAACTATGAGTGTGTAACACTTTTATTTACCTCTGAACTACCTCGACTTTCACTTACCACTGAATGAATCAATACAAAAGTAATTATATACCCTATAAGATAATTTCAATAACTTTAAAAAGCTAAAATGTTCTATGACAGCTACCCTTTGCACATTCGCGATATTCTTGAAAACCTTATTATGACGTTCAACAGGTGCTAGGGACTCGTGTACCACATTTTAAGGGGGAACCGGAGCCCTCCATTGAAGCCCATGTTAAACTGACCTTTTTTATGTACCTTTTTCTCAGAATCTATTTGATACTTTTTAATGAAATTTTTACCAGTTTTTAAATGGATGTTTAGCTATACTTTAATGGAGGCATTTTCAAAATTTTTGTTTAGTTTTTAAATTATAATTTTTAAAGTGAAACTACATATATATTTTTTTACCTTAAAAACATCAATAATATTAAAAGAAAAAAAAAAGTAAGATGTTATAGTCAATCCAGCGGCTTTTAGAAACAAACTTCTTAAATACGTATAAAAAATTTCAGGCTGATACTTACAGTAGATTTTGAGAAAAAGGTATATAAACATTGAAAAAGTAAGTTTTGAGATATAACCGTTTAAAGTAAACAATAGTGGTTTCTCACCTATAAAACATGACTGGATTTTACCTAAACAACTTTTGTTTAAAAAAATATTAAAAATCATTCCAATACTCGAAACTTTTAATGTAAGATATCGTTGTAAAGCTAAGATTTCATATTTTAAGAAACACTAAAAACATTGAAATGTCATTTTTTAAAATTTTTAGGGGTCTGGTCCCCTTTAAGTTCGTAGCTCTTTTAGTTCGATATGTAGAGGAGTTTCAGACAGACATTCAGACAGACACTTGGAACCATGTTCGAAAACCACTTTTTTTCACAACTCCCTCCGAAACGTGTAGAAAACACAAAATCTCCGTTTCGGATTTTCTGGACTATCAGAATACTTTCATTTTTTTATACTTCATATTAGGTATTTGAAAGTAAAATCGTGATTGAGTGTTGGTATTTTCCATTTTTTTTACTAAGGACTCTGAAATTCGATTATACAGTCCCTGGACAAATTATTAGACGCACTGTATTTTTTTTTACTAATGATGAAAACATACCAAAGAATGTCGTATCATTAAAAAATATGTCGATATATGTATTAAGTATAGCAGATAGTATTTTTTCTATTCAATAGCTTAAGTTTAGGAACACAAATGTCCTTCTAAAGGTATTTGGTTCGTCATTGATTGATACATAAAATCTTGCAGTGCGTCTAATAATTTGTCCAGGGACTGTAAGACGTTTAACATTTAAAATTAAAAATTTACACTTACTTTTTCTAAAACCTAAATTTAAAACAATAAGCAGCAGTAAGCAAGCCAAACCAAACTAAAAAGGTAGTTAATAAATGTTCCACTGAAAAGTCACTTTTCAACTTACTCTAATCTTGCTCAATAAAGTACATTTAAGATCCCCCAAAACAAAAGACTTTTCACCATGGCAGTGGGGGCAAAAACCCATTACAACGGTTTCCCAATATTTTTCAATTTCCACATCATACTGTCTTCCCTAGAGATAATCATATTAACTTTGAACAGAAAAAGGAGCAGATAGCTTCTCAACGAAGTAGAAGGCCTATTTTTCAGAAATGCTTGTGTACCATTCCCAACTCTTCGTTCTAATAGACGATTAAATTTTGTGTGTTGACGTATAAGTACAGAAAATTTGAAAATTAGTTTTTTACAAGTCTTCCCATGTAAATAAGGTAGTTTTCTTATAAAAGTACTAGTTTCAATGATATTTTTCTCATAGTCTGCACTTGTATTTACGGTCTTCATTATTAGTATTTAATTTGGCCTATTTGTGTTGGCGATTAAAACTTTTGTCTCACTTTAAACGTTCATTTAAAATTCTTATTTTGTTAAAAAAGTACAAATAAAATTGTATTGTAAGACTAATTTCCAATTATTAAATTTATGTAGTTTTATAGTTTAGATATTTGAAAATAATCTTTGCCTTATAATTAAAAAAAAATTACATTTCATTCGCGTTTGTGTATTCTTAGTAAGAAATTTGGTACCAGCTTATAACGGAATCACACACAATTTCTTTTTTCTTTTCAGTTTCATAAAACAAATTTCCATTGGAATTTACAACATACCAGGTGTTTTGTTTCAGAAATTGACATATCAATACTCCGTACAAAAACTTCTAAAAATTAAAACTCTGAGGGATACGTTATTTGGTTGAAGGTAATCTTGTTTCCACTGTATGAGATTAAAAATTTTAACTGACAGTTTAATGTCTTTAAATTGCTTAAAATTTTATTTGTTTAGCAGATGATTATCAATGTCTTCTGCATACTTTAAATTTTAAAATTGAGTAAAATTAGAAAATTTATGAATTTTTAAAATTGTGCGTGTTGTTGGAAATTCTGACAATCAAGTAACAGTTTTATACGTACGTATCCCTCAGAAGGTAAAATATTGAGAACTCTTTTCAAACGGACAAGGTTTCTCAAAATCACATATTTCATTGATATTTATCTTTTTATCTCATCCTGTATTTACGCCCATTGGGGAGCCCAGTCGGTTAGGCGTCCGCTTAGCATGCGAAAGGTCCCAGGCTCGGGTCCGGGCATCGGCAAAATACTGCCGACCTATAAACGGCCCGTGCAGTCAAAAATGTCCGACGAATAATACCCCGTGTAGAGGGAGTGCACGTTAAATATCCTCCAAAGTCCCAACGCTGTGTACGATGTCGCCCTTAACGGTTGCGTTGGGTGCCTACTCAGGTGTCGGCTCGTCACTTGACTGTGGTTCTAAAATACGACACCCGTCGCCATTAGCCCTCGTGTAGCTCTAGTGCGACGATAATTCAAACTAAACTAAACTACTTATAGGATCAAGCAACCCCCAAACCACGAATTTAACTGGTCTCTGACCACGTCCACTCGATCCTAACTTCGGCTAGCCCCTTCCGCGGGCAGACATAGGGCCGCTGTGGGTAGAGCCAGGGCCCTATTTTTTCCCCTATATCCTCCCGAAGATACCCGGCCCTATCTTATCGGCAATCAGTGCAATTGCCTGTGAAAATATTGCCTCCAGGAATAATATCGGGATAGAGAGAGCCAGCGAGAAGTATGCGCTTTTCGGATGAAATAGATGAGACCTATAAATCAACCGGGGAAAAGAAGTTGGATTGGAGATCTTTGGCTGTTGGATGGGTAAACTGGGGGTGGGTTTTTGTCAACTGTTATTCCCTATTACTGTCGCTTTTCAAACAAACTGTTTTTTAGCCTTAAGGAGGAATGAGTTCGCTACCGCGTGTCTCTAAACCAAAATGCCCCAGTATTAATCCAATGGAGAAATCAAAGCCACATTTCTCCGGCTATATTGAAGATTTTTACGGTATTGAATATTTTGGCGGTCGATTGGGCTCATTCGCAATTAAGTTTTATTTATGCTATTAAGTATTAAGTATTTGTGCTATTAAGTTTTGTACTGTGCAATTATGGAGAACACCGTAACCCTTCTCTCTCGCTCATCCACTAAATACACTGCTTAAAAGAATTAGGGAAATGCATGGTTTAAACCCTTTCACTCCCAACGATTCCATTTGGAATCATCAGCATGCAATATTTTTCCTCACTACGTTGAGCTCGCACTTATTTATCGTTAGATAGAAGAATCATGCATTTCGAAGAATTAAATAATGTTTGTTTTAATTAAATGAAAACATGAAAAACATGGTAAAACAAAATTCACTCTCAAAAAATTTTATGCGATAAATTGACCCTAAATCCTTCACGCTTGCATTCTTAGATGTTTAAAAATTGATTTAAACTTTTTTTTTAACAAATGTAGTTTTGAAAAAATTATTGTTATAATGTAATCAAAAATTATTATTCCAATTTTTTCCCCTTAAATTTTAGTTGAAAAAATTAAGATTCCCCCCCCCCCCCCCCTGTGTTTTACCATTTAATTCTAGATGCATAATGAATCTATTTCAAAAATTTTAGATTTTTAAAATAAAAAATAAAAAGTTTGGACTGAAAGGATTAACAAGAGTACGGGAAGTGCTCCCTAATTGATTTGAGCTGTGTAGATCATGGTTTGTCAATAGCAAAAGCACAATGAATACCACACTATTGAAAATGCGCTTGGTGTAACATCAACGGCTGTGTGAGGATCTGTTTAACCATATTTTTGGTATTAGGATGAACCATTTTGCAGGTTCTGGAAATAAACATCTGAGAAATGGTTCAACCAAGTACCGTAAATATGGTGAAACATTTAACCCCTCACAACCGTTGCAGCGACTAGGAGCCATATTTTTTGTAAAACCAAGAGCAAAGTTTTCCATGTTGAAAACTGTTGTGTGACCTTAAGTTTTAACGTTATTCATAAAGATTTCTTCTGTTTTATTATGAAAAATTCCATATCTTCTCTTTTAGCTTCCACACTACGTTTATAACGTAAAAAGTGGAAGGTATTATAAATCGTTCAGTCTGTCTGTCTCCCACTTTCACAGAAAGAACCGTAAGTCTCACAAACAAATGGGATACGTCATTTTGAAGCAAAAAAAAATCAGATTAGGCTACATTCCAAATTTCATTAAAAATTTTAATTAGAAGTTTATTTAAAATTTAAATAACTAAAAATTTAATCTACATTGAAATAGCATGAAAATTCCATTTTTATTCAATATTTTCACTGTTGCCATTTCGTTAAACGTACGAGAAACTTTATTTAAAATAAAAATGAAAACTTTTGAAAGAATATTTACTGATGTGATATAATTCAGTTTGGATTGTTGTAATATCACAATCGAGTTCTTATACATTATGATGATATTATGTATCATTATACATGTATGAAGAAAGATGCATAGAGAATTCTAACTTGGCATAAAAAAAATATGCAAAGTTTCGCTTTTATTTTTAAAGCATCCATTGTACTAATTATATATTTTTCGAACTGTAAATTAATTTAACAAATGATAAATTAATGAATTTTCGAAAGAAATGTAAACGGGAAATTGTGGTGACACAAAGATATTTATTAAAAAAGATTACATCAATATTCTTCGAACTTCAAACAAATTTAGCAAACGATAAAGTCTAATTATTATTAAATCTGAAAAAGACGATTAATAAAAATAGTTAATTTTGGCGTTTAAAAGTTTGAATTACAACTAGCTAAAGGCCCTGTTTGGCGAATTTCTTTCTGTGGTGTATAAATAGTTTGTTTCCTGTTGATCACAAATGTTGCGTGGAAGCGGTTTAAGTGACAGATTCTGTAACAAACCTACTTGTTATGTATATACAAAGATCATGGTTTGTCGATGGCAAATGCCCAATGAATGCCATAGTGGATAAACGCTAAACAAAAATAAAATTCAAATCTATCCATTATTGCATACTATTTTAAGAGCAAAAAAGACTGCAGAAGGGAAAAAATAGGGTTTTTTTTCAACACTGTCCTATAGGGCGTGTATAACACGTTTTCTTTTTTATATTGAGTATAAATACATTTAAATAAGAGGCATGAATTAAAAAAACCTAATAACATACACCCTTTTAAATTTCTCAATAATTTAAGGATAATGTGTGTGCAGCCAAAAATGTCCGACGAATAATACCCCGTGTAAAGGGAGTGCACGTTAAATATGCTTCAAGTTCAAAGTCCCAACGCTGCGTACGATGTCGCCCTTAACGGTTGCGTTGGGTGCCTACTCAGGTGTTGGCTCGTCACTTGATTGTGGTTCTAAAATGCGACGCCCGTCGCCAATAGCCCTCGTGTAGCTCTAGTGCGACGATAATTCAACCTAAACCAAACTAAGGATAATGTGATCCACAAGTAGAAACTGTATCCACAAGTGCTAAAAACCGAATGAAGCCAATTGATTGCAAAATTAATAGACAAAGAAATAATAATAGTTAATCATATGCCCTTCTCTTTCCTTTTAGTTGGAATGGCTCTGTACCGTCCAAAATAATTTTGCTTTACTTATCTCTATACTGTGCAAGTGGCATTTGCGTGAATAGTTACCGTTCAGGGTACCTGCTTACCCTAGTTAAAAGTTATTTGATTGTTTTAAAATTATCTAAAATACTTTGCTCATTATGTCATCGACAAAAGTAGATGTAGCCCATAAAATCATAAAGTGTTTTTTTTCAACGGGGCTGCTTTATTGGCGGCTAAGCCTTTGCAGACTCGGCATATTGCCCAGAACTGAGAGCCATTGCGAAATCATTAAATATCTTATTAATTTTTTGCTCTTTCCTTAAATATGGTTATAAAATACAGCTCTCCTGGCTTCTTGAAACTCCCCTAAATGAGACACCAAATGCACTCTTCAACATCGATTTATTAACAAAACAGCTAGCCTGCCTCTTGGCAACAAAGTTGGTTCTATATATACATAACAATTAAACAAAAATTTGCATAAACATAAGAGAGATTTCTTTTAAACATAAACTCAATAACAGTGACGTAACTAAAATTTAGAACAACTTGGTAGGCAAAACATTTAAGAATTAACAATGGTTGCTGATTATAGATTATTCAATCAATGGATATTTCCTTTCATTTAATACAAAATTAATCTGAATATTTCTTATTTTAAGAGGGACTGTCAGTCCATAGAGCTAATGCATTAGTTTTGAAATCATAATTTTTGCAAAAGAATTGCTTTGCCATGTTATCCCATTTTCACCAGGTATGGGAATCATCATAACATCCATTTAAAACAAAATTGAAAAGAAAATAACATCCGGTTATTTAATTATTAATTGATAAAGTTTTAAAATAGTGTCGCCATCTGCTGTAATTTGTGGCATTTTAAAACTTCAAAAATATATAATTTAATAACTAGATAACAGTTTCGTTTCAAAATTTATTTCATTTCGATGTTATGTTCATTCTCAAACCTGGGACAAAAGGGCTAACATGGCAAACCAATACTTGTGAGGAAGTTATGATTAGAAAACTAATGCATTAGCTCTATGGAACTGACAATCCTCTTCTCACAACTCCAAACAACAGTTCAAGAGCAACGCAGAGTTCTTCTCCATGCCGCGATATTTCCAGAGATATAAAGGGGGCAGGGCCAGAGATATACGGGGTTTTGCGCAGTGTTATATAGGGTTATTGAGATGTTATCATCAACAGATTATGCCATATATTCGACGTTCAAGACGGATGTTACCCGGAGTCTGCCATTTTTCTAGTTGTATTTGGAAAGAGGAAAAAAAGAACTGTTATTGTGGATGTGTGAATGGGCATAAAAGTACTCTGCTTGATTCGATGGGTTTTGATGTTGTTGGTGAGGTCAGAACTATAAGGGCGTTTGTACCATTAGGTTGGTATTGGAGATATGCCAGCGTGAGTTTGGGATGCAGATACGTTGATGTTTTTGTATATATATATTTGTTAGGAAAGGTGTTTGCGAATAAGGAAGTCAGTGTGATAGCCTGAAAGGGTATAAAATACAATTTACAAGTTTTGTGCGAATATATAAATTTATTTCATCTGTGAATGGTATGTTCTGAAGATAGTGGGATGTTTTTTTTCACTTGTACGAATTAGTTGTTTTACTTTTTTTTTCTGTGTTTTTGTATTAATATTCGAAGCATACTTTTTATTAATTTGCATTTCTTATTAATTTGCAATTCTTATTAATGGTTTATTCCATTCGTAATCGACATATATATCTGGCAGTGTATATCGAAAGACTCCCTATCTACAGCAAACACGTTGAGCCAACATTCTGCGCAACACTACAAAATGAACGTAAATTGGAAGCGTCATGTCGAAAATAATAATTTAAATATTTAGTTCAAACTTCCTTCATGGGTTTACTCATTTATTAACTCATAAATACCTTATTGCCACGTGATCGGACTGCCAAAATCTACGTTTTTCATAGTTTACGCCAAATTTCCCCCACTCCTATAATAGGGCTGGGGATCCCAGTAGGTAAGGCTTGCTTGCAAAAAGTCCCAGGTTCTGGCCCGGGCATTGCTAAAATAACTGCCGAACTATGAACGGTCTGTGCAGCCACAAAGTCCAATGAATAATACTCTGCACGTTGAATAGGCTACAAAGTCCCGACGCTGAGTACGATGTCGCCCTTAAAAGTTGCGTTGGATGCCGACTCAGGTGTCTTCTCGTCACTTGACTGTGGTTATAAATTTATGACGCCCATCGCCAGTAACTCTCTTGTAGCAGTAGTGAGACGAGAGTTTAACCAACCCCAAGTCAAGCGTTCGTGTGTAGCTCTAGTCCAACGTTATCTCAACCAAAGCATGTGACTGTGGTTCTGAATACCCGTCGCCGGTAGCCCTCGTGTAGCTGTAGTGTGACGAGAATTCAACCCTATCTACCCACTCCTAACCAAATGTTCCTGTGTAGTTCTAGTTTACGTCTTGTTTCAACCAAAGCATCTTCCCTTACTAAAAGATCCTGGTATTTATAGGTTTTTCCGCTGTCATTTAAACTATTATCTCTCGACAACAAACCTCATTCTTAACTCTCCCCCCCCCCCCTTTTGAAAGCTAAAAGCCACAGACTTAACTGGCCAATGCCCTCTCTACTATAGCAAATACCATATTTACATAACTCTACTCTCAACGCTGCCAACCGCGTTTGCATAAAAGGTCAGATGAATTTTAATAAGGGCTTTTCCCGTTGCCACCTCCCGCTAATCGAAAACGTTTCTAGAAATTTAATTTAAGTCACTTCTGCCCTGACAGTGATGGTTTCTATTTATATGCTCGTTCTCACATCAGAGACTTCGGATGAAAATGGACTGCGCGGTGGTAAACCTAAAAGGGGACCATCATCGGATGGGAAAGTCACGTGACTTTTTAAGAGACCATTTGCATTGTTCTAAACAATAATGATGAATTCCTTTTTTTGAATGTTCTAAAACGGACGTAATTTTTTTCAACAGTACAACATATGTACGGGGCATATACGCAACGAAACTCCAGCAAATAAAAACTTTTAAATAAGATAAGGGGCGGGCTGGGGAGCCCTGTAGGTAAAACCTTGCATGAAAGTTTCCAGGTTCGGGTACAGACATTGTCAAAATGACCTCCGACCTATAAAGGGTCTATGCTGCTAAGATGTTCGACTAATAATACCTAGTGTTGGGGGAATACATGTTAATTAGTGCTTCATCGTCCCGCTGTCTCCCTTAAAAGTTGCATTGGGTGGCTACTCAGGTGACGGCTCGTCACTTGACTGTGGTTCTAAATTATGCCGCCAGTTGCCAATAGCCCTCGTTCAGCTCTAGTGAGACGATAACTTAACCTTGTAAATTAGTTTAATTTTTTTTTTGTCGTTTACTCAAACTGAAGCGATAAGTTGCCAAATATAGCAATCCTTATCGCCAAGTTAGTGATTTGGCGAGATTAATCTTGACCCCCCTTCATCAGCGGCCTTTTTACTATTCCAATGACTTTCCATTATATTTATGTCGTTGCTTTCCCACCCTTTTAAGGTGGGGGGGGATAATAAAATGCAAATTTGGAAATTGAAGGCGTTAAGAAAAGTGTGAATAATGCGGGAAGGAATTTAGGGTGCTCTTTTTAATGAATGTTTGCGTAGAAGATATTTTTTTGTGTCTCTGAAAACGTTATGAATTATCTAATTAATTATTTCTTTTTAAGTTTCTTTAATTGGTTTTAATAACGAAAATATGTGAAGGGAATTCAGCATGCCAGTATCTAGGATTTCATATTGGGCGAAGGTGTGACATTCAGTTTGAAGTAGCTAATTGAAATTCGTTTAATTTGTAATAATAATTAGTTGAAGTTCTTATATAATTTATAAAATATTGTTGACGAAAATGTGTATATGTAAATATCAATATCATTCAATTTAGACTGTAAAAAATTATGTTTCGTTTCCTTTTAAGTTATTAAATCATTTTTCTTCTTCATCAGGAAAGGGCAAAGTGTATTCAACCAAACCTTTTCATAAGTATAGGCAAGATCACAAAAATGTTTTCTCCAGTTTCTGGAATGTTGGTAAGTTATAGTTTATATTGATTGATAACTTTTACTGAACTGATACTTTAAAAGCTATTACAATTTACTTGTAAACGCTTGCTAATTAGTGAGAATTATAAATATTTAATCGATATAAATACTACCAACCTTCATTTTATTGATGTTGTTAATGAAAAAGGTTTAACTTTACATTAAGGTAAACATTCGCTTATTCCCTATGTGTATTGAAAACTTGACGCTATTGCAATGGTACGTTTGTTGAAAATTTTAACTCTTTATGTTTCAACCTTGTTGCATAAGTAATGCGTATCTGCAACTCGCATTAAATCAAATAAAAATATTACTTTCCGTTTACCTTTATGGTGTCATTTTTTACGAGTTAAGTTTTTTGTTGTTGACAAATTGCATTTCATGGCATTTTAAATAGTTCATGCAAGAATCAATTTTAAATATATATATTTTTAATTTTTAAAAATAAGTTTCGTGATATGTACTAAGGATAATATTTTATAATAAAAATATTATTACAATTATAAGATTTATTGAATCAAAGATGTTAAAAATTAAAAGTTGTATGTAACTTTAAATCATAAACTATACAAATTTAAAATGTAACCTTTTTTAACGTGACAAACTCATGCTCTAATAGTATGAGCAGAAGTTGCTCTTTATTTGAGGATTTTTCTATACACGAGTCTTCCTCTAAAGATTCGCCATCGGTTAAAAACTGAATGTAATGTATTACTTTTTGCATCCAAGTTTCATTTTAATGGGGTTTTGAGCATTCGATAGATGGAGCCACGATGTAAAAGTTTATTTTTCTTATTTCTCTGAATCTTCTCTTCCCAGTGAAAAGTACCACTATCTTTTATTGTAACATGGGATACTGAAAAAAATATGTAAATAAACAAGATGCAATTATTGTAAAAAAAAGTTTTCATTAATTTTATATCTTGCAATTTTTTTTAAGAAAAATAATTTATTGCCAAAATATGAAATGTGTTGTAAAATTTCAAGTCTGCTAATTAAGATTATCCGATGAAACAAAAATTTAAGATTATACGCCTTAAAACAATGAGAAAGTTGATTCGTATTTATCGATAACTGAAGTTCAACCAGTCCATATTTGAGAATTATTTTTATAATGTTTTTATTTGATATTGTATTATCACAACCAGTATGAGGTTCAGTATTCATTCTGAGAATAAATGATAGTACTTTAAATGAAGATCCCACTGTCACGGAATCCACAACCCCCCACTCCATGTCGCATTAAACCATTCAAAGCTGGTATTGCGACATTGACAGCTATAAACAGATTGAATCAACGGCGCCCTAGAGCCACATTTGCCAGGTATGCATACACCAATCTACACAAAATACAAAAAGTATCATTCAAAGGTTGTGTCCTGACTACGACATCAAATGCCACAAATGCAACAAAACTTGGCGACCGCCAAGCGATGCAATAGCATGTGGCTGACTCTGCCAAGTCGCCAAGTTTTGTTGCATTTGTGGCATTTGATGTCGTAGTCAGGACACAGCCAAACGATACATTCCCCATTGTAAGCGGTGACCCAATGCAACAATTACAATTCTATCACAAATTGCGTTTGCCCAGGTGTTCAAACTATTCTCGGTGATTACCCTTAATTTGCCCTTCCCATTTCACACAGTGTGTAACGCCTGTTCATACGCCGATTTACAGCTACCCCCCATGTGAAAAACTCCCACACATTGCATAAAAACGTGTCAAATACAGGAGAACAAAGCCCCCCTAAAAACCCAGGTAAAAGGTTTCAATTTCCTGCAGCTGTTTTATATTGGTTTTTTATACGAACGGATGTGAAGTGTTGTTTTGGGAGAGTAGTTATATTGGTGTATGTTACATTGGGATTGTTTTTGTCAGTTTATCTTTTTAAGAAAAAATATATTAATTTGTTATAAATATTATCCTTGTACTTTTAAAAGTAAATATTGATAAGTAAAAAATATTGCAATTAATTAAAACCCCACTTTTATTGTATTTTAAAGTATTTTATATAAAGAATGGTATATTCAGGGAGAAGTTTGGGTATCTTACATTAAGAAACTATTTTTTTGTAAGCTAACCTTTTTAAGAAAAAATTGACTTCAGTATTATAAATTTTTTTGATTATGTTTATAAACTTAAGTATTGGTAGGCAAAAACTATTATAATTAATAGGGAAAAGTCACTTTTATGGAAAAAAAAACTTGAATGCAAGTTAAAAATGTTATTCGTATTTTATCTTTAAACTTAACGCAAATCAGTTGTTAATTTGTAAAATCATTGATCCAAACAGTTGTTTCTTTCCGTTGTTTTTCAAATTTTCCAAATGTTGTTTCTTTCAAATTATCAAAAATTGGTTTTGAAATAAAATGTAAGACAATGATTTAAAAAGGTTTTAACGATTTGTTTTCTTATTTATACATCGTAAAACGGACTGTTCCTTTTAAAGTATTAACAAAAATTACCTTGCCGCCTTTTTAATTGAATCCCAAGTTAAAAGAAATCACTTATAATTATGATTCACAATATTACAATTTTATATGTTAATTGCTATTGTATTCATATATTTTAAGGTAAAAATAGTTCACGCCATTTTAATTGAATCTCAAGTTAAAAGAAATCACTTATAATTATGATTCACAACATCACAATTTTATATCTTAACTACTATTGTATTCATATATTTTTAAGGTAAAAATATTTCTGTCAATGGATTATATGCTGTTGAATATAAACACTATCCAGAGTATATGCGGTTTAAATACACATAGCGATCATTCCAGATCATATACCGTTTAATTAGGTATCCATACACTGTTAAAAATTAGGCACTTTGTTTCACCAAAAATATGGTTCCTAGTAGCTGCAACGGCTGTGTGCTGAAACGTTAAACCCTATTTTTGGTATTCGGTTGAACCATTTCTCAGGTTTTTGTTTCCAAATCCAGAAAAATGGTTCAACCAAACACCGAAAAAAAGGTGAAACATTTCACCACACAGCCGTTGCAGCTACTAGGAACCAATATCATGGTGAAACCAAGCACAAAATTTTTAACAGTGTATCTGAAGAAAATCTCCGAATCCTTCCAGAAAACCTTGCTCACTAAAACACAGGTAAATGAAAAACAAAGCGTCCCTCACTCACATCCTAAAAAAAAACGGCGCGTGGCTGAGAAGCTTACCTTACAGGCATATTCCATCAGTCCCCGCTTTTAGATCCTCGAAGCTCAAGTTTTTAAAAAATGACGTGACGTATTTTTTAGCCTAATGTTTGGTGTATTGACCCCTCCTCTATAACTTTGATTTTGGAATTGCGTGGGATTAAAAGATTATGTGGAATTTTTGTTTGGTTTATTTTATGAGATAAAAGGACGTGTAATGAGTTTGAACAGCGTTTGTTGGATCCATTTGTAAATATGGGTAATGCTGCTTCCTTTTTTGAAATAATGGGATTGTTTAGATTTTCCGATGCGTTTTTAATGTGAAATAATAAGATTGTTAAAATGGTTTGGGTAACTACTGCAAAGCAGTTGAATATAGTCTTCAATTATTATTAATATTATTTTTGATTTGTCATCAATATTAAAATTGCGTAAACCTTCTGATAACCCTGCCATTTTTACAATAGTTCCCGCTACCCTTATTTGTTACACTTTAGGGATGGAAAACCAAAACCGTTTTTTTGCCCTCGGTTTTAACTGAAAACCGTTTTTTTTTCATGAGGCCGGTCTAAACCGGAAACCGGTTTTCTGTGGGGAAAACCGTCTAAAAACCGGAAATTGGTTTTTTTCTCAAAAATCGCCATCAGCGTTTTTTTTTAATTATATAATTTTTTTTAAAAAAATGTTAGTTTCGCACTATGTTAACGGCATAGATAGCAAATGGGAGGAATTAAATTTAAAAAAAAAAGGAAGAGGAAATAGAGATGGAATAATGCAAAGCTTACTAAAAATACTCAAAACGATTAGAAAAACCGGAATAAAAAAAAGGAACATTATAAATTTAAATAATAAGAAAGTAAGAATTAGGAAGAAAACCAAGAACTTAGTTTTCAACAAAACACTTTAAACTTTTAAAATTGACTGTGTAAATTGATTTTTTTTTAATTCGAAAGAAAGTTTACAACTTAATTGATTTTTTCAATTAATTAATAAGAAACTGAAAAAACTTTTTTAAAAAATGGAAAAACCGTTTTTTTGCCATTGAAAAACCGGTTTCGTGGAAACCGGTTTTAAAAACCGGTTTTTAAGGTTCGGTAAGACCGGGTCGGTTTTACCAGCGGCGTTGTAAAACAACCGGTTTTTGAAAAACCGTTTTTTTCTGAAAAACCGCCATGCCTAACGTGTTCTAATTTGGTTGGCGGTGAGTATAACATAATCGAAAAAAAAGAAGTTTAGAATTGAAATACCGCACATTATTGACTTGTGTGGTTCAATATGAAAATTCAATGCTATGTTTGAACCATATCCTTTTAATTTTCGTTTTATAACTCGTTAAGTCATCTGCACTTATGGTCTTCACCCACTGAAAAGGAACGAACCGCTAACAAGTTCTTTCGACATGATGCATCAATTTGTGAAATTCTCACTTCTACGAAATAATTGCTTTGCCATGTAAGTGACGGCTTAGTTCAAATTCACATGAAGATGTTGAACATAAGTTTTAAGAAAATGAATATCCTCTTATATTACTGATAATTTTTTTAATCAAGTGGTAAATTGTCTATCATCATCAATACTCGAAGTCTTGACCTGCTTTCTCAGGACCCAGTCTCTGACCTCTGCGCGCAACAGTTTCGAAGGATGTCATCCATAGAGCAATGCTTAGTTTTCTACATACTTCGCAGAAGTATTGCTTTGCCTTTACCCAGTGTCAATACATCGAAATGAAAAAAAACAAATATTATCTAGTATTAATTAATATTTAAGCAAAATGCAAAATTACAAATGCCTTTTTAAAACACAATTAATAATTGGTTTATCTATCATGTCAAATGATTTGAGACCAAATCTGGTGAAGTGGAACTCCTCTTTTCAAAATTTGATTTCACTTCATACAGGCGACAGTCCATTAAATTGTCTATATGTTGACAAAAATAACCTCGTTAATTAAATGTTTATTTTAATTACTCTTTTTCGACATATTTTAGATCAATATATTACAAAGCACAAAAAACGCTAAAGTTTGAGTAATCTATAATGGCGCAGTTTTTTTTTCCTTATGACTTAACAAAGCTAAGGTTGCATCACTTTTTCCGCAGAATATACAAGCGTTTTCCAGACAGCCTTATTCTGTACTGCCTATTATTTACAGACTAGCTGCTACTATCTTACATCCCGGGTAGAATATTATAAGTGTACTTCATTGCATTTGTAAATATGAATAAAACTAAATAAATTCAACTGAAAAGAAGAAAGAACGGTACGACATTCGATTCGAAGTCAAACTTCTATACTCCCTCGCTACTTCGTAAAATGGAATGCAAACCTAGCAAACACGTTTTCGGAAGATACATTCTGGAAGTAAATCGCATCGCAATTTACATTATTTCCAGGGCGAAAACAAACACGGAATACTCTAGTAAAAAGGGGGGAATATTTACCGTTTGTTTGAGTACTATTCCCTCTCGCTGCGTCCGAAGAGCGAAAGGTTTTTATTCGTTCTATTTTGTTCCTTCTTGTCAGATGGATACTTTGGAAGTTGGGCTATTTATATGTTTTATCGAGCGAAGAGATATTAAATGTTGTTGTTGTCTTCTTAAAACTATATTGTCAAGAAGGATGAGTAAATGCATGACATATTATAACTTAACCCTCTCTCTCTCCTTAATCTTACATTTTTTTAAACTTAATAACTTAAATTATCTTTTTCATATATCCTTATTATCACTTAGTACTTTAACATCCCAACCACACCCTGTCGGCGATCACATGTTAAAGTTGAGCTTTTCAAACTTTCTCATACTCTGATTGGTCAGTGGAGGAGGGCTCGAGATTTTTCGCCATTTTTGTGAGCATTCGGTCACTCTCTCGTCGACTGCAGACGACAAATCAACCTTCTCCTGATGACTAGCTGTTAAATAAAAGATCTTTAATTACTCGGAAGTTTCCCTGTCGACTTATTTTACATGCATATGTGCCAACTGAGGCTCTAGTGCTACGTTAAATTAACAAATCTGCCCCTGTCTCAGGGTTTAACTCGGTAATGACAATTTTCTAGATTCTGGGCGCCAAGAGAAAGTTTTATGTTGCCCTTTTGAAAATTCGGCAATCGGTACACATGAAATGGAAACTCAGAAGGTGTTGAAAATCCAGTATTTCAGGGTTGAATACAGGGACTAGACAGGTCTGTAAATGAAATTGATTGTTTGAAGAATTGGGTAAAAAGAATTCACCGTTAGAATACGGACATTTTTTTTGCATAGTTTCATATTTGTCCAATTGTCTCTGCAGCATAACTTATATAAAAATAATAATGATTTTTTTTAATTTTGTTTCTTATATTGTAAGAGTGGTCCTTGCATAAGCATACAACAATATTTATCAATAAACAAATTACAAAAAAAATAGAACACAAAATATTGCAGAAAAACTAATTACAGCTGTCAGGTTAAATATTTAGTTTGGTCTCAAAATAAGAATTACTTGCAGAAAATAATTTGATCCATTTGATTTTTAAATAATTTGATCCATTTGATTAAAATCCATTTAATTTTTTTAAAAAAATTTTGTCAAGAAATAATATGCTCTTTTGAATTGCCGAATTTTCAAAAAGGCATATTATTTCTTGACAAACACATACTATAAAATTTTGACTTCTGACTGTATGCCAACTAAAGAAAACTTTACTTTCCATGGAACGCGTGCAAAATAATGCACTGTTGCCACATCATTTTACCGAAACTGTGGTATTCAAAGACGACGGTAACCTGGGGAGAGGGAGGAGGGGTCTAAGAGGGGGAAGGGGACACCCCAGATGACAGAAAAAAAAAGGAAAATTCCTTTTCCGGGTTTTCCCGAAAGAATTAGAGGGGGTCGCCAATGGGGAGATACGATCATTCGAACATAAAAAAAAAGGATAAAAAAAGCGTAAGTAAGCACAAATAAATAAGCGAACGGGAGTTTTAAATTGGCTGCAAACGTAATACAAAGAACTTTTTCCTTGAAACTGAATTTCTCTGAAAAAGCAAATCGTTTTGTTAGTTTAAAAGAGCTGTAACTGAAATTTGTGATTTTTTTCTCTCTAAAAATGGAGTGTGGTGAATCTTATTTAATTTAATTTCTATTAACTTTCTTTGTTTCGGCACCCCATTTTGAGTCCCATTTTGGGAAGTAAAACTTTTGCACACGGTACTTATCTTTGCACCCGAATCCTGTAAAATTACGAACTAAAACTAAAGTTCTGTCAATCAAATTTCGCACTCAATAGTATAATTTCTTATATATTCTTCGGACCAAAATCCCTGCATCATAAAGGCGGGGCGACCCAGTAAGATTCGAACCGAACAAGACATCACTTTTGCTCCTACTATCAAGCCAAAAGGACCTGCGATGTTCTGAGCTATGATTTTCTTGTTATTTAATTTATCTCTTTATCTCTCTTTTAGCTTATTTAATTTAATTTAAAGCTAAGTTATATTAAATGTCTTAAAAAAAACCTTCTGATCATTCCAACATTTATTCATCTACAACAACACCGGTCACCACGCCTCAGAGCTTAAAGCTTTTTTTCTTTTTAAATTTTTAAAGATTTTTTTTTCTTAATTTAACACCCAAGTTTTTCACCACGTATAATTTTCTGGAATGATAAATATATACATTAAGAAATGTCTTGTTGACTATAAACACAAAATGTGTTTTTCCCAGTTATTAACAAGTTGTGTTTAAATAATACAAAAATTGGGTTGCGACCAAACAATAATGTATGGTTAGCACAAAAATTGTGTTGAAGGCACAGCGCGTATGTATTCTTCCGAAATATAGTTCAGCATCTGCTTTTTAATCTTGCGGATTAATAGCTATACTTAAGAGGGATTGTCAGTCCCATAGAGCTAGTGCATTAGTTTTGGAATCGCAACTTCCGCAGAAATATTGCTTTGCCATGTTAGCCCTTTTTGCCCATGTGTGTGAATCAACTTTATCCTCCTAGGAATCAACATAACATCGAAATGAAACAAATTTGAAACGATAATGTTATCTAGTTATTTAATTATTTATTTTTGAAGTTTTAAAATGCCAAAAATATACAGCAGATTGCGACACCATTTTAAAACTTTAACATAAGGTTATTTATTTATTATTTTCTTTTCAATTTTGTTTTAAATTGATGTTATGATTCCCATGCCTGGTAAAATGGGATAACATGGCAAAACAATTTTTTTGTGCAAAAGTTGTGATTTCAAAACTAATGCATTAGCTCTATGGGACTGACAGTTCCTCTTGAGCTTTAAAAAATCTATATTACGGTACTTTAAAATTATATAAAATAATTTTCTCCTGCGTATTTCTTTTACAAAAAAATATTCGTAAAGAATCTAAAACAAACACCAGGTCCAGTATTAGAATTGTTCAGTTTCTGAAACAGTTTCCCCACAATAAGAATTTTTTAAATGGTCGAACCTTTGGTGTTAGACAGAAAAAAAGGAAGTAGAAAGATAAATTCTCGTACGTTACAGTCCCTGGACAAATTATTGGACGCACTGTATTTTATTTAATAATGATGATATTATACCAAAGAATGCCATATCATTAAAAAAGATGTCGATATATGTATTAAGTATAGCAGATAGTATTTTTTCTATTCAATAGCTTAAGTTTAGGAACGCAAATGTCCTTCTAAATGTATTTTGTTCATCATTGATTGATACCTGAAATCTTGCAGTGTGTCTAATAATTTGTCTAGGGACTGTATATTAAAAGAGATGTCTGTAATGGAGGCGAGGCCCTAAGCAGTAGTTTTTAGCCTTTTAATTCAGCACCCCTTTTTATTTTTTTTTAAAATTAAACCTAGGATCCGGGGCTGGGGAGCCCAGTCGGTTAAGGCGTTCCCTTTCATGCGGAAGGTCCCAGGTTCGGGTCCGGGCATCGCCACAATAACTGCCGACCTATAAACGGCCCGTGCATACAAAAAATGTCCGGCGAATAATACCCCGTGTAGAGGGAGTGCACGTTAAATATGATCGAAAGTCCCGACGCTGCGTACGATGTCGCCCTTAACGGTTGCGTTGGGTGTCGGCTCGTCACCTGACTGTGGCTTTAAATTACGACGACCGTCACCAATTGCCCTTGTGTAGCTCTAGTGCAACGATTATTCAAACTAAACTAAACTAACCCTGGATCCTATTGGTAGATTACAAGAAAACTTTTTTTTAGTTTGTATTAAGGTTAATTATGCTTCTTATTTATTTACAAAAAGTTCTTATTTAAAATAACGGTTTTGTTGTCAGCGTGAAACGTGATGCCAGATTTTAGATTTGTCATCCAATAGCCCTCGTGTAGCTCTAGTGCGACGATAATTTAAACTGAACTTTAGATCTGTCATAGAGGACAAGGATTCCTTTCAGATTGAGATTTTCTATTTTCAATGGCCTCCATTAAAGTTATTTTCAAACCTACACTGTTAAAAAAATATTGTGACTGCTTCACCATAATAATAATGGTTCCTAATGGCTGCAACTTCTGTGTGGTGAAATGTTTCGGTATTCTATTGAAACAATTTTGTACATGATGAAAAAAAACATGAAAAATGAATAGACTGAATACCGATATTATGGTGAAACCTTTCACAACACAGCCATTCGGAACCATGTTTTGGTATTCCATATTTCATTATTTGTTTGAACCATATTTCAGGTTTTGGAAAAAAAAACCTGGGAAATGGTTCAACCGAATACCGAGATTATGGTGAAATCTTTCTCCACACAGTAGTTGCAGCTACTAGGAATCACCATATTTTAGGTAAAACCAAACCTCAATATTTTCTATTTTATCATATCTATTTTATTACATTTTCTATTTTCAATGGCCTCCATTAAAGTTATTTTCAAACCTTCCACTGTTAAAAAAAAATATTGTGACTGCTTCACCATAATAATGATGGTTCCTAATGGCTGCAACTGCTGTGTGGTGAAATGTTTCGGTATTCTATTGAACCAATTTTGTACATAATGGAAACAAAAATCTGAAAAATTAATCGACTGAATACCGATATTATGGTGAAACCTTTCACAACACAGCCATTCGGAACCATGTTTTGGTATTCCATATTTCATTATTTGTTTGAACCATTTTTCAGGTTTTGGAAAAAAAACCCGGGGAAATGGTTCAACCGAATACCGAGATTATGGTGAAATCTTTCTCCACACAGCAGTTGCAGCTACTAGGAATCACCATATTTTAGGTAAAACCAAACCTCAATATTTTAACATTGAATATTTCTCAAGCCGAGATTATTTTTGGTTACAGTTTTGGAAAACTAAGCTCGAAAATACAGAATCCATACACTGCATCGGGGAGGGTAAATATAGAACCCCATCGAGCTTTTAGAAACTGATAGTTTAGGGTTATATGTCGAATTCGTATCGGAAATTCATAAATTTTCCCTTAGAATCCTTTTTAAAAAATTTAAAAAAAAAAAAGTCTTGCGTGCAAGCTTCTGATCAAAGATGATATGGAATTTTCACTTGTGGTATAGGTGAAAACCGCCATATTTTGTATTTATTCTTTTTTATTTTTTTGTTTTATCGTTCTATGCCTTGTTAGCATCGGTTTATTTTCCTTCCAAAAAATAAATATGAATCGATATCAGACGATTAGGGAAGATGGGGTTTCGAATGTTTCTTGAGTATTCTTTTTTTCGAATTCTAGTAAGTTTGGGTTGTTTCGAGTAGAGATATAGAATCATAATATAAAAGGATGGACTTGGAATAAAATTTGTGAGATTTCTGAGAAAGTTCTAGAAGAGTAATGGTTGTTATCGAATGTCATAACACTGCACAACCGCCCTTTTTCGACTAGGTTAAGGATTTATTTATTTGAAAGAAAGAATGAAAAACTTCTGCGAGATTTTCGGCAGTGTTCCTTGGAGTTTTGATAAGAAAATATTGGTATTAGGCCGGATTTCTGTTTTGAAACATTGTCGAGGAAAAAGGTTTTGGGAGTTTAAGTAACGAAAGTAAAAATCAATAACTTATATCATAAAATGTGTTTTATTTGAAAACCTGCTTACACAATTTTAATGCCAACATTAGAAAAAAAACTTTATTTGATTTAGTTTTGGATAAAAAGTATTTGAAGGATTAAGTTGAAAATAAATTTAGGCAGATTATTTTGTGCATTGTATTCAAACACTTTATAAAATATTTAGATTACATTAATATAACGATACACTCTTACAGGTACATTTAGGATAAAATGTATTCAATTTTTATTCAATGGTGTCTACTTGAAGAAAACACAACATACTGTGTTAGCTTATGTAAATATGATTCCTAGGAAGAGCATTCCATTTTTGCAAATGAATGAATATCAATTTACAAATTTCGTACCTTCCAAGGTGTTAACGATATTTACTGAGAAAATCAATCAAATAATCAAATAAATGTTAGACTAGCCAAAAAATTAGAGGAAACTTTTGGCGGAAATTCAAAAATTAAACATAATTAAATCAATAAATTACGTTCCGGAAATATAAGCTTTACATTAAAAAAATTATAGACATTTTTAATGCACTACTGCTATTCTTTAATATCTTAGTACTATTATAAAACAAATATAATGGTTAGAGTTTAATATTCTAATTCTCTCTTCAACAGATTCTAACAACATTTTATGTTTCCTAATTGCTTTAGTGTCATTTTATGTTTCCTAATTGCTTTAGTGTCATTTTATGTTTCCTAATTGCTTTAGTGTCATTTTATGTTTCCTAATTGCTTTAGTGTCATTTTATGTTTCCTAATTGCTTTAGTGTCATTTTATGTTTCCTAATTGCTTTAGTGTCATTTTATGTTTCCTAATTGCTTTAGTGTCATTTTATGTTTCCTAATTGCTTTAGTGTCATTTATGTTTCCTAATTGCTTTAGTGTCATTTTATGTTTCCTAATTGCTTTAGTGTCATTTTATGTTTCCTAATTGCTTTAGTGTCATTTTATGTTTCCTAATTGCTTTAGTGTCATTTTATGTTTCCTAATTGCTATTAGTGTCATTTTATGTGGTTTCATAACACCCTCAATTTTTCCGAAAAACGCAATAAAATTGACTAATTTTTCTTTTATTTATTAAACACCTTGTTTTTAGAATTGTTACTTATAGTTCCCTACTTTAACATTTCAAGAACTGTTTTTTTTTTCGAATTATGATTCACCTTGTTTTATAACCTTAAAAATATCCGAGTTTCTCCATTTACGCCCCCTCCTGTATAAATTCTTACAAAATTGTATGAATTTCGTTTGAGTCCTCGCAAAATATCGTAAAAGAATGTCGATTTATTTATAGTTCGGATGATACCTGCGACGCATTTGAGAAACTCGAATAACGAAAATGAGAAAATCTGATGATGCTAAATATATATCTGTACTAAAATTTGACTATTATTATTGGAATTTTTGAAGTTCGTACTTATTATACCTTGTCTATCCAGAATGCGAGCTTTTTCTTCCCCCATCCCTTCGCTTGGTTTTCTAGGAAACGGGGGGAGCATCGCTTTTCTAAACCTAACGCATTTGAGGTTCTGTTGTGAGGTTAAGAATCCGAACAGTTGAAACCCAAGTAGGGTGGGGGAAAAACATGCTCACGCCGTTTCGAAGAAAACCACATGCGGGGATTGGGGAGGAAAATGCTTTCGAGGCTCGCATTCTGGATAGACAAATGTGGATTAAAAAAAACAGAAAAAATGTACATCCTATCCAAAAGTCGATCTCAAGATTCAAACGGAGAAAACTTTTCAACAAAAAAAAAATATATATGCTTCATTTTCGTGACGATTTCCGTCTAACAACGCCAGTCGCTTCAAATTCGCATTCAATCAAACGACCGTGGTTTTCAATTACTCCCACCGAGTCAAAAAGAAAACCAATTTCCACCCCACAACAAAAAAAACCTCCCCAAGGTGATTATATTTTTCTCCCGGAATTATGCGACTGCTTGTGGCAACACAAACGAGAGGAAATAAATAACAAAAAATGGATTGTCAGGTGGCAACATAATACTGCGGATTCCATTTTTCGACGAGCGAAACAAACCACGCTTTACATCAAACGCACAACTGGATGGGGAAAGGGAATTTAGATTTTCGGAATATTTCGGGAAGAAAGTTAGTTTTTGTATTTGTTATGTTTCTAACCGATTAACGACCCAATTAAGAACACCATTAACATCTTCCTTACCGAATAAATACGTTAATTTTAAGTCTTTTAGGGTTAATTTTAAGTTAACGCATACGTTAATTTTAAATTAACACACACGTAAAATCCGTTAATTTTAAATTAATACATTCGTTAAAAACATTAATTTTAAGTTAACGCATACGTTAATTTTAAATTAACACAGACGTCAAATACGTTAATTTTAAGTTAACACACACGTCAAATACGTTAATTTTAAGTTAACACATATGTAGAATCCGTTAATTTTAAATTAATACATTCTGTAAAAACATTAATTTTAAGTTAACCCATTAACTACGATTTTGCGAATACCATTAACACTTTCCTTACCGAATAAAAACGTTAATTTAAAAAAAAATGTAAATTCGTTTTTTGTGTCATTTAATTTCGTACATGAATTTTTCAGTAATACGGTCTTGATTTGTCTTATTTTGTTTATTTAGGTAAACTAAAGCAGAAGGTATATTTTCAGCAAAGCATGGCAAATTTTCTTGTCAACCGTCCTTAAAATGAATTAAAAAGCATACGTGTTATTTACTTAAAGTGGCTGATATCGAAATTGTTTCTGAAGGGGGCTTTGATATCATTATACCATCCATCATCCATTATAGATTATTATATATTGTGCCAAATTAAGAACTTTTTGTCCATATATCTACATTTGTATTATTTTTATCTGGTGCAAAACGGTTTCTTTTTGGATGGGGGCTACAGACCTTCATTCCCCTGGATTCGTTACAGTTAACATGTTTACCCAATAAAAACAAATCTGCTGGGACAGCGATGGAAAACTGCTGTCTTCCAGCAGCCGAACTGCTGATTCGGTGCCGGGAAAAAGTGTACTTAAAAGTCAATAAAGTGTCCGCGGGAAAAGTGATTGTCCAGCAGTGCTGGCCTGCAGCGATCCATCACTTATTTCCAGATAGCTGCATTTTCTGCAGCTGTGAAATGGCAGTTACCCAACAGTTACTGCTGTTTTCCAGCGGCAATTTTGCAGCGGGCCAGCAGCAAGTGCGATTTACCAGCACTTTTCTAGTAAGCCCCCCAGCAGGATTCTGCTGTGTGACGACAGCAATATTGTGGCAATTCAGCTTATTTTCCCTGCAGCCTTTACAGAAAACTGCTAAATAACGGCAGCAATACTACAGCAATTTAGCGTTTTTTCCTTGCAACCTGCCCAAAGGAAATGCCTTCCTATTTATTTAATTTTTAGCCTACTTTTCTTTTTTAATTCGAAAGAATTAAAAAAATGAAAAAGTAGGTATTGACATGCGGTCGATGTCCATCTGTCTGTCTGTCCGTCCGTACCCCCCCCCCCCCTTTCCAGAATCGGTTCTAACAATCGGATCTTAAAAATTATTTTTTTGTTAGAAAGCTATAACCTCAGAGACCCAACTTTCATACTTTTTGTCCGCCTGTCTGTACGTCCGGACGGACATAAATCTACTATCTGTCGGCGAATTTCCCATTGAATTAGCATTGAAATTCAATTTTGAGTCATTTAAATCACTGTTGCCAAATTAACAATGGCATGAGAAACTTTATTTATTTAAAAATATTTGAAGCAAAATCATTTTTTCATTAATCAGTTTCGAATGACGTCATAAAATGTAGCACAATGTGATTCTTTGATTGTTCATTAATTGTTTACCAAGAAAGCGGCAAGGCATATTTTTTGCTTACAATTATGCTTAGTTTTAATTTACATTTCTTTTTTTTAAATATAGTTTGGAGTAGTTACATTACTTTTGTTATTAATAAATATTGAATTATTTTTTGATCTATACAAATAAATCGTGCTGACGATAAATTATATTAAGTTAATTTGAGAAAGAATATTAAGGAAAATAGTTGATTTTGGCTTTTAGAAGTTTAAATTATAGGTGGATATTGTGTTTAGCGTTTTTTTTTAATGTGTATAAATCTAGTGTAGAAACGGTTGTTGATGATATTTACTGTTAGGAACCTAGTTTTTTTCCTATTAGAATTTCAGAAAGTATTTAAGTAACAGGAAAGTAGGCTATTTAGTTCTTTAAGAACTTCTTGTTTAATCTCATAATGCAGTTCTTTTATATAGGCAATCTTTATTTCAAAGGTACAATAAAATTATTCCAAACAATTAGCTTCTGACAAAAGTGACATTAATTATAATTAATTTTAACTGAAAAATTAATACAAGATTCAATTCTATATTTTAAAATATTTATTTTTGACAATTTTCAAAAACAGTTTTCTTATTATCAATTCTACATCAATCTATGCTTTGAATCTATTTGAGTTTGACGCACACCAACTGAAAGAAAAAGAAATCTCAATAAAAGAAACTATAATCATAATGAATATTTTATTCAATTTATTTACTAAATTATTTAGTATAGTCCTCCCACTACTTTTTGGCATCTATGACGTGTATTTTAGACCAGTTCAAACTGTCACTCGTAAAACGAAAAGGGGTAAGGAAGAGTTTGGTTTCAGCCAGAGTTACTATATTTGGCGATTCATTGCTTTTGCAGGTGCATATTTCTTTAACGTTTAGAAACATTTTCTCAACTGAAGGACAGTTTGAACTTGCATCGGATTCACTATTATTTCATAGCTATATTTTAACTTAGTTTCCCGAGGTGATACTGAATATGGTAAATAATACATACTACAAATGCAAATCTATTGACGATCAAGTCAAGATAGAACCCAAACGCATAAAAATACTACTAAAAAAAGGTTTATAATTACCTGCCAATGTTGTTCATATCCACTAATCTGAAGATGAAAGTATTAAAAAAAACGGAAGTTTTAATTAAAAACTGTAAACTAAGGAGATCTTTCGAAAATCTTTTACCAAAATATTAATACTTTTCTGCGCATGCTCACAATCACAACTACTCTCAAACTGATGTTTGCCACCACTGGCTCAGCAGACATTCGACAGCACTAATCCAGCATACTGTAGACCGGCAGCAGCCCACCAACAATTTGCCAACCGATAATCAGCACACTTATGCCAGCAACGTAAAGGTGCACTTTCCAGCAGAAATATGCCTGCACAAGCACTAAACCATCACTTACAGCAGTTAATCAACTGCTGGGCCAGCAGTTCACTGTTTACTGGGTAATTAAATATTTGACAGTTTTGAACATATTAGTATGTTCAATCACTTTTAATTTCTCTCAATTATGTTAGATGACCATTAATGTAATTTTCTCTAAATTCTGTTAAGAATTAAGAAACACTCTTCTAACGTCTTCAATTCAAACAATCTTTCTAAATTTTAAAATTCCACGTTTTTTACCCATTAACGACATTTGGAGGGAAAATTTGCCGCGTGAAAATCTTTTTGTGAAAACTTTCTGCTAAAGTTTATGTAAGTAAGCAAAATATCAGACAAATGTAAGCAATTGTCCAGCACAGTTTATGTAAGAAAAATTCAGTTACACAAAAAACGAATTTGAAAAACCTTTGTACCGGTTGTATTCGGAAATGAAGGTGGTAATGGTATTTACACAGTCGTCGTCAAAAGGTTGATGATTAGAAATATCATCAAACTTACCAATGTTTATTTTTTTTATTTAAAATAGTAGCAGGGAAAAAAAAGCAAATTTATACAGTAATGTAAAGTCTAAAACGAGAATATTGATGAATAGAGACAATTCTGTTGTAATGCAGTGGATCGAAACGTTCATTGTTTTAACTATTAACTCAAACATCAAAAGTAAAGTGAATGCATTGTTATAGTTCAAATGTTTAAGTTAAAGAGAATTGTTTATATGAAACTAGTGTCAATAAACAACTCGTCCATGAAGTTTAAAAAAAACCTTCGGATTACATTTTTTTAAAAAAACTCTGACATTGTTAGAGATAAAATAGATTGATTTTTGATTGTTATGTCTCTTGTGCTTTGTTATGTCCCTCGATTTAAAGTATTTTTGATGCAGAAAAAAACCAGTTTCAAGCAAATTTCTCAGTAGACCTGTGTCATTTAAGCCATCCGAGAATTCTTTCTAAATACAACAGATCAGAACATTCTAAGTTTAACTTTTTTTTGTGCGTCTGCTTCAAACTTAAAACAAATATGATATTTCTAGTTCAAACATGAGTTAAGCGCAAAGAGCATGAAAAGGCAAAACTAATCTCAATAAAGAAGTAGCCCATGAAGTTTTTTTTTAAAAAAACCTTTAGGATATTATCGCTTTAACATCCTTTTAGCATTATATGAAGGGGCCAAAAAATAAATAAAATAAAAATCGAGAAAAGAGTCAAAATCTCGTACACGAAAATCCTTTGTGACTGGTACAGAGCCGGACCATTTATTCTTGAGAGAATTCTACGAAATAACCATTGCCATAAAATGAAAATAAATATAGAAAAAAAATACTCTATTGCCGTATCACTCTTTACACAAAGGTAAGGTTTGAATGAATGAATAGCCTGGGATTTTTTTGTATTATTATTATAGGTATGTGTCTTTTATGTTCTTTTGCCTGCATTATCCGTTCCTTCCTCCATTATTTCAGTTCAGTTTGAAAAGAGTGTGATTTCGACCGAACGGAGCCACTTAGCTAAATGGTTCTATCGGTGCCCCACTCGCGAACTTTTCAGCGTATTCTCCTTCTTCAAGTGACGTTCTGATGTTTTTCGTTCATTTTGGGAGATTGGATTTATGGTGATTTTGCCCCTTTTAAGGGATCTTAAAGGTGTTGTAAAGAAAAAAAAAGATTAGTTTTTTTTAAAAAAGGTGTGTATAGGATAGAGTTCTTAAAGGTATTTGGGAAGCTTTTCTGAGCAAGTTCGTCTTGGGAAGTAACGAATTGCCACCTTCTACTGAAGTTTGGACAATTCATTTCACTATTGAACTGATTTCAATAAATAGTTTTAAGTTAGCTGGTTTATGTTAGGCTATACTTATCTGACCATGACCACTTGCAGTTTTACTATAAACTGCCCAAATTTTATGGAGTGGCCACTTGTAAGGGCACCAGTTTGCTTGTTTCAGGTGACTAAATTCGCACCAACTTCTATTCCTGCACTTCCTTCGATCTGTCTCTTTAAACCTTTTATCGTACATTTGAATGTATCAAATGAAAGAACACAACTTAAACGGGTTTATTAACACCACTAGCGAAGTTTTCACTGTCTTCTACTTCCTTCTTCAAGTGACGTTCTGATGTCGTTCGTTCATTTTGGGAGATTGGATTTATGGTGATTTTGCTCCTTTTAAGGGGTCTTAAAGGTGCTGTGAACACTGTTAAAAATTGGGCACTTTGTTACACCAAAAATATGGTTCCCAGTAGCTGCAACGGCTGTGTGGTGAAACGTTAAACCATATATTTGGTATTCGGTTGAACCATTTCTCAGGTTTTTTTTCTTCCAGATCCAGAAAAATGGTTCAACCAAACACCGAAAAAAGGGTGAAACATTTCACCACACAGCCGTTGCAGCTACTATGGAACCAATATCATGGTGAAACCAAGCACAAAATTTTTAACAGTGAAGAAAAAAAGTTCTTTTTTTTAAGGTGTGTGTAAAGGATAGAGTTCTAAAAGGTAGTTGGGGAGCTTTTTTGAGCGAGTTTAACTTAGGGAAGTAACGCATTACGACCTCCTACTGAAGTTTGGTCAATTTTCATTTCATTATTGAACTGCTTTTAATAGAGTTTTAAGTTACTTGGCCTATGTTGGGCTATACGTACACTCTTAAAACAAACGAGCGGTTTTAACTCAGTCTGAGTTAATTTCCACTCCTTTCCGGTGCCGAAAATGCACTTCCCCTATAGGAGTGGATTTCACTCTTTTGCGGTGGTGTAAAGTAGAAATAGTGGGACCATGAACCAAACATTACGCTACTAAAGTGTTTTACCCCGAAGACTGATACAACCGACAAATTCTTATGAAAGACTCCGAGGTGGCTCTTTTGTTGGAGCTGACACGTACAATTAAAACTTCACGCCTTTTCGTTTCACTGGCTTCCTTCGATCGGGACTGCGATTGGTGCTCTGTTCTCACGTGACATTGATTCAACAATCGAGGCTCGAGAAATTTGATTTTTTCATTCATAGTGTTCATTTAAACTATTCAATTGATGAAGTTCTTCAAATATTTGTTCATGGTTAGACTATACCTTCTATTTTTACTTTAAACTAACCATATTTTGAGGGCTGAAAACTGTTAAGATACTCACAGTCGATTTGAATCTTTTGTCAGAATTTCAAAGCGTTAAAATCATTTTTAAGTGATACCAATAACTGAAAATTCAGAAATGTTCGTTCTTTATATTTGTGAAGATGCACAACATCAAACTGAAACATTTAGGCTTCATTGAATAGACAATCTTAGCATCATTTGCGTAATTTTCGAAACATGAATCGCAGCGCAAAATTGCATCTCTACTTGAGGCATGCAATTTCCCCCTTTTAAACATTTCAACAAATCAAATTTCGCCTCATGTAACAGCTTAATCCAAACTTATGTATTACGCAGAAACCGTTTTAAAAAGAAAATCTACTACCTTATAATTTAATCAATCAAAAAGTTTGAATGCTACTGTTGTGCTTAGTCCGGACACATTCCGGGAAGAAGTAAACATGTAAACAACATACCCCTCCCCCCACAAATTGAAATTTTAGTTGAAGTTTTTGCGTATGTTTAGCTGTTAATTTAATCTTCACATTACTACAGAGCCAGCAATTTTATATAAAAACCGCCTCGATGCCCAACAAATGAAAAAAGGTAATGAAACAAATTAGAATTCCGAGAAAGATAAACAACAAACTTTAATTTTCTAAAATGCCCTTGCAAATTTGTTATCTTTAAAAGCAATCACGGCCCCGGAAACATCAGGTGGATAGAGGCCCTCATTTTAATTGCTTGTCCTTCCGCGCAATTTAATTTGAAAAATAAATAAAAATTCCTCGAACACTTTTAGCGAAATTAGTTCTGCCATTTTTTTTCTATCTTTTTAACTTTAATACCAAATCTCAGTTTGCCAAACAACACCCATTAAGGCCAGGGGTCTCCAAACGGTGGGCTGAGGGTCGAATCCATAACTCGAGCTGAGTCGGCTACAACAATAATACGGTCTATGAATATCTCGTTAATGTAAAATGGTTTTAAAAAACACTTAATTTAAAAATGCTATGTATTAAATTCTTTCATCTTAACTTATATTATAAGCGATCAAACTGACTTTAATTTATAACAGAAAAAAATCAAAACATTTTTCGCACTTCGATTAGAAAAAATGTAAAAAAAAAAAACGTGGATCACACTATTGGGTTTTATAACTTTGAATTTTAAGGGTTACTTTGGCCCAATTTTTTCCAACCTTTTTTTAATAACTCCGCAGTAAAATTTGCGGTCTTATCTTTAATTAGCATATAAAATAAGGAGACACTGCCTTGACTTATATTTTTATAAGTAAAACAATATTTGTCAAGTAAAGAAAATGGTACTAGGGTTTTATGTCGCCGAAGTTATCCCTAACGACGATTTTTAAAATAAGATCATATTAAAAAAAGGCATCCGTCAGGCACAAGACAATATACTATGCAATATGATCAACATTACTGTTTAGAAAACTTTTATGACACGAAAAAACATCATTACGATGACACTTTTAATGACGTCAATAAGCCGTACCTTTTCACTTTACCCATGTGATATTTTATTTATGACTTAATTTTCCAATACGAGCCCCCAAACGGAAAAATCTGGAGACCCCTGATTCAGAACTTTGACTTCCAGCTTTTTTTATTGTTATTATTATTATTCCAAGTAGATAAGGAACTCTTTTTAATAACACAAAAGCGCTTATGAATTCTGTCCCAACGGTCTTTGTGCTGCAGCCACCGTGCACCGTGGATTCTTTAATTTTGCATGACACGGAATACGAGGCTCTATTAATAAGCCATAAAACTGCAGAGCCACGTACTAGAAGGGCCCCCGCAGGAAGTCAAATTAGATGGCTTGACAGGATTCTAACTGACTTTTTTTAGCTTCCACTCTACACTGTTAAAAATTTTGTGCTTGGTTTCACCATGATATTGGTTCCTAGTAGCTGCAACGGCTGAATGGTGAAACGTTTCCACCATATTTTTGGTATTCGGTTGAACCATTTCTCATGTTTTTGTTTCCAAATCCAGAAAAATGGTTAACCAAACACCGAAAAAAAGGTGAAACATTTCACCATTCAGCCGTTGCAGCTACTAGGAACCAATATCATGGTGAAACCAACCAATATCATGGTGAAACCTAGCACCAAATTTTTAACAGTGTAGTCTGAAACGTAAGAAGTGGAAGGTATATACTGCCGTGGGCAGGAAAACTGCAGTAACATCCATAATAACTTGGACCATTGTTGCAAGTACTCAATTGTTCTAAACTATAAGAAAACATACTGGAAAAAAAGTATTTCAGAGCAACAATAGTACAACTCATTGTTGCGATTACTGCAGTTTACCTGCTCACGGCAGTATAAGCGTTCGTCTGTCAGTCATTTTCTTAACCTGTAAACCACAAATACCACATTCAAGAATGATGTCAAATTATCACGGTAGCCTACATTTGAAATTTCATTCTAAAACTTGATTAAAAATATATTTGAAATTTAAACACTAAAAAAAAAACGCCTTTAAATGACGCTAAAGAATTTTATTTTTATTCATTTAATTCTGCTGTTTCCTCATCATTGACGTATGGTTGTCACGTCAGTATATAGCGCATATAGCCTACACTAAGGTGTTCGGTCTTTGGCTTAGGTTATGGCATCTTCCAGCAAGAAAAGATAATTTTTTTAAAAAAAATTAACTTGTCTTTGCCAGGTCATTATGGCTTTCTAAATTTCCGTTTTTCACCAGGTGCCCACACTGTTAAAAATTATGCACTTTGTTTCACCAAAAATATGGTTCCTAGTAGCTGCAACGGCTGTGTGGTGAAACGTTAAACCATATTTTTGGTATTCGGTTGAACCATTTCTCAGGTTTTTGTTTCCAAGTCCAGAAAAATGGTTCAACCGAACACCGACAAAAAAAGGTGAAACATTTCACCACACAGCCGTTGCAGCTACTAGGAACCAATATCATGGTGAAACCAACCACAAAATTTTTAACAGTGCACTGCCCAGGAGTGCGAGATGTTTGGTTGCTTCTCTCCCGACATCCTGAGCACATATGGTCAGTCCAACTCTATCTTTTTAACCCTTTCAGTCCCAGAGATGCCATTTGGCATCATGTTTCTTATCATATTTTTTAAAAATAATAGGGCTGACATCTATTGGATTAATAAAAATTATTTTCTAATGGAAAAAGTTTGAAGAATCGAATGATGTGCTTTTTAATATCATAAGTGGCTATAGGCGATCAGAATTTTTTTTTTAAATGATGATGCCAAATTGTCATTGGGACTGAAAGAGATAAAGCAATTTAATCTTCAATTGCACAGATATTTGATTATTTCAATATTTCTTCAGTAGAAAATTGATCTTCAGGCAACTAGCTCCGACCCCCATTGCATCACCAACAGTCAAGGGTCGGCAACCGACAATTTTCTTTGCATTCTGTAGGCTTTCAGTTTCTGCCGTCTTCGACGTAATTGGTAATTAATTTTTTTTCTAAGCGAAATTCGAATCTTATTTTCGAATGCATTTTAACCAAACTTAGTTAGATATGGTAGTTAGAATTGTGTCGAACAGAAATGGGAAGTTGTAGTCTTAATTTTGGCGGGTAGTCGCGGCAGGGGTTTGTTGACCGTCTTAAAAACCGAGATTCTCTGGAATATTTATCGCCGCAGTCCAGAATTTAATTCGCTCGGATTCGCGTGACTGCTGTTTGAAGGGTAAAAGTATAATCCCACAGGGGTGTGTATGATAATAGCTACAAAAGTTACTCATTTTTTGCAAATTTGTCAGAATTTAAGTTATAAGGTTGTTTTGTTTTGCCTCTTCGAATGTGACCTTATCCTCTTTACTTCAAAGGTACACATACGTGGGTCTTTGCATAATTCAGCTCACAACTTCATTTTAAAACTGACCGATATCGTTTGTTTATTCATAACACACACAAAAAAACTATTTTACCACTCAAAACCTCAGATTTTACTAAATTGATGTGACACTCATCAAATTTTAAACGCTACTTATTTTCAAAATTACTTGCAAAACATACTTCTAAATACATAGCTATTTGGAAAATGTATTAATACACTGCTCAAAAGAATTTGGGGAGCACCTTACGTACTGTTGTTTACCCTTTCAATTCCAACTTCTTATTTTTTATTATAGAAATCTAAAATTTGTGAAATAGGTTCATTATGCATACAGAATTAAATTCTAAAAAACACGGGGGGGGGGGGATTAGTTTTTTAACTAAAATTTAAGGGGGAAAATATTGGAATCATAACTTTTGAATAAATTATTACAATAACTCTTTCAAAACTTTATTTGTAAAAAAAAGGTAAAATCAATTTTTAAACATCTAAGAATGCAAACGTGAAGAATGTAGGGTCCATTTATTTCATAAAATGTTTTGGGAGTGAATTTTATTTCACCATGTTTTTCATATTTTCATTTAATTAAAAAACAAACTATTTAATTCTTCAAAAGACATGATTCTTCTATCTAACGATAAATAAGTGCGAGCTCAACTTAGTGAGAGAAAAAATCACAAGCTGATGATACCAAATGGAATCATTAGGGGTGAAAGGGTTTAAACCATGAGTTCCCCTAATTGTTTTGAGCAGTGTATAAAGAATATATGCGTAGGAATTCTTTCGGGAGTGAAGAGGATATATCTTTTTCATTACATTTAACAGAAGAGTAAATCATTTTTGTTCAAATACTAGACGATAGTTTAGAATGTGTTTTTGTGACTTAACAAGTAAGTTTATAACAGAATCTGTCACTTAACCCGCTTCCACACAACAGTTGTGTTTAACAGGTAAAAAGGCGCCCAACACAGCATTAATTCTATATTAAACATTTACATGCTAAATTGGGCTAGTTTCATTTATTTTATTTCGAAAATTCAATAATTATTACTTATCGTTTGCAAAAATTAATTTATATTTCAAAGAATAAATATGTAATATTCCTCGTTTTAAATAGAATGAAAACATTTCATATCAACGTACAAAGAATCTCTTAGTGAAATATATTTGACGACATTTCAAACTGATCGATGTCGCAAAAATAAATTTATTTTAATTTATTGTTTAAAAGAATTAGTTTCTCGAGCGATTGTTGCGAATGGCAATGGTGATTTAATTCTAATAAAAATGGCTTCCTATGCTTTTTAAATGAGCATTTAAATTTTGCAGTTTTTTAAATAATTGAAGTACTTCGAATTCCAATTATTTTCTGAAATTTTCAATGTATTCTAATTTTGATGCGCTGAATTTTTTGACGTATCGTACTTGTCCGTAGCATTTGTAGTTTGGGCTATGAAAGTGGGTGACGGACAGACAGACAGACGGACTGAACGATTATAATACCTTCCACTTTTTACGTTATAAACGTAGTGTGGAAGCTAATATGGGCATGTTTCAGGTCTTGAGTGGCCACAGAAATACTGTACATGAAAATAAATCCGTTCTCTAGCCACAATCGGGTACAAATCACTAATAGGAGTCTCGATTGAAGGAAAGCAGGAAGGAATTACATCACCTGAAACTACCTAAATCCGTTTCTTCGTCGAAGGTCAAGAAAATTTTCATTGTTACCAGTGTTTCTAACTACAGTCATTTAAATATATGCCTTCATTATTATTGAAACTGTAGGGCTCCATAGTAAAATGTTAAGTTTCAGCTCTATTAACGTTTTTTCTATCTCCCTGGATAGCGAATTGGGGACTTTGGTATTCCCTCTGAGGGATAAGCAAATTAACTGAAGTGTAAAATTGTTTTCTCTGCAAGAGATTTAAATTTAAATTTTTAACTGGTAATTTAATTTATTAAATTTTAAAAAATTATATTTTTTCAGTAGGTGGTTATAAATGGCTCCTCCATGCCTTAAATTTTAAAATTTAATAAAAATATTAAATTTATAAATTTTTAAAAATTATGTGTGTTGCTGGAAAACCTGACATTCATGTGACGGGTTTATACGTCTGTATCCCTCAGAGGGTTAAAGTGGGATTGGCAGTGCAGCCATTTTGGACGTTTTGGGGTCCTCATTTAATTTACTGGGCCTAATCACTTTTTCCGCGGTTTTCGGCGAGGCCGTTAGGAGGGTTAAATTAAAACACGAGTTTTGGAAAGGTACTAGAAAAATGACTTAATTACACCCAACCGCTTTTAGGGAAACGCACGGATTTCTAAAACGGTGGTTTTGACGTGATTTTTATGTTGCCTAGCTTTTTTATACTCCGCTGAATGGAAGTTTCTGCATTGTTGTAATATATAAATTTGCGTGAGAAAGGTTTTTTTGGGTTTTTTTGTTGCTTATATACTTCCTACTTGAATTACGTTGTTGGATTATTAATTACTTTACGTGAAGAAATTGGGTTATTTTTAGGCTATAATTTATCCAAGGCAAAATAAGCTAATGTAATGAAGTTTTTTTTTATATCTTCTGTCGTGGAAACAAGTTGCATCGTTGGTTTCAATAGACTGCATCTGAATTTTTTATGCTCGAATAGGAGTCTTGCATTGGGATGCGATGCAATGGGATGTTTAACGGCTTGAGTGGCAACAGCTCCAGCGGTATTGTTTTCATCCTTGGTCAATTTGGAATTACATTTGTTATGGTATTCTCGAAAGCGAGTTTTGAACACACTTTTCTTTCAGTAGAACTAAAGCTTTTTCTCTGTTCGTGATTCCCACAATTTCGTTTTATTCCTCCGCATAAGACAGATTATCAGCTAAACCGAAGTTTTCCAACAACATTGATGTTTTGCTAAGGCTTTGCATATTTGAAATCTAATCGAATCAAAACCAACAGAGTGTAATATATAGCAGGAATAAGAACAAGATGCGCGTTTAGAACTTTAAAATCGAACACACATTAGATGAAAACGCCACCGTGCACACTGTTAAAAATTGTGTGCTTGGTTTCATCATGATATTGGTTCCTAGTAGCTGCAACGGTTGTGTGGTGAAATGTTTCACCTTTTTTCCGGTGTTTGGTTGAACCATTTTTCGAGATTTGGAAACAAAAACATGATAAATGGTTCAACTGAATACCAAAAATATGGTTTAACGTTTCACCACACAGCCGTTGCAGCTACTGGGAACCATATCTTTGGTGAAATAAAGAGCCTAATTTTTAACAGTGCATTGAGAGTGAAACCGAAACAATCAAATAAAATCGCGAAAGGGTAAGAAAGACAAATTGAAAGAACCCATGATATTCAAAATCGGGTGGGTTTTGGCAGATAGAATGTTATCGTACCATCTCATGGACGCATAAAAATCGAATGTTATCAGCGTGAAAGATTGGCTGCATTGCTTAAACTAATTAACTAAGCAAAGCGCATAAATAATATATGCAATAGATTATAGTTAAATTCTTCTCGGGAATAAAATTATGATTTATGCTCGTTTATCACTTATCGGTCGCTATAAATTTGCAGTATTGTTTCTTTATTTTGTCCGCTATTTAAAATAAGTATTTTTCTTCAAGGCCGGCAGGTAAAAATGGTCACAGTGTAATTTAGATGATGTGTCAAAATCTAAATTTAAGTATAGAACAAGAAATATTTTGACTTCCATAAAAAAAATCTCATGGTTAAGGATATTTGGAACATTTAAACATGTTATTTTTCTATCATACTTTTATTTATTGATAACAAATTAACGACGATTGGCACGAAAATTTACCACGCGAAAATTTGCTTGCTGCTTAAATTTATACAAATAAACAAAATATCGGACAAATCCAATAATAACCATATACACGACAACCGAATTTAAAAAAATTGAAGTTTTTTAGAACATTTTTATTCGGTAATGAAGACGTTAATGGTATTCACAAAATCGTCGTTAATGGGTTACAAAAGTATTGTCATTGTTCGTTCATTACTGATTGCTCTATCAAAAGTTTGGCAATCTTTTGTCTTATTTTAGAACCAATTCTATTCCTCTTGCCTCATGGAAAAGTATTTAACCCTGAAGAACCGCACGAATTTATTCTCCAAAAAAACTTCTATTCCAAACCGAAAACCTACAGCAAAAACAAACACAACGAGACCATTTCCAAACACACGAAAGTCCTTAAAATCAAATAAATTCCCGACAAGACCACCAGGTAAAAACCACTTTCCTAACCTTTCTGAAAAAAGTTACGCGGGAAAAAACGACACAAAATCTAATACCACCCCCTTGAAACTCCCTTGACAGCGTATTTACCAACCACAAAGACTTGGCTGGTCTATTTGAATGGCAAAATGTTGAAAATGGTCAAGTCCACAGGTATATTTCCCTCTACGCTTTTCATGTAAATATATTAGTACAAGGAGAAGCTCACAGGGAAGTTTTCTCGTGGACTTAACTCTTTTTTTTTGTGTTTTGAGTTCCTTTTATAGAAGTAGCGACGTTGACGGGAATCCATAGGGATATTTCCCTCTAAGCTTTTTATTTATATATTTTAGCAAAAGCAGAAGTTTGTAAGGAAATTCTACTGATGATTGAACCCTTTTTTCAGCGTAACGAAGTTCTATTTATAGAAGTAGCGACATTTACGTCTTCTATTTCCGGAGACATTTGAATTTTTGTGTGGTGTCCCCACCACACATCATCACCATCAACGTCAGGCGGTGTTTCCGTTGGCATGGAAACGCCCGAAACGTTCGATTTCCTGAAGAAATAAATTCGAACGCGGGAGTAGTTTCAGGAGGGAGGATGGAGAGGAACACGTGAAATTGTTTTTGTTTACCTGCGCTTATTTTCCTCTAACCCTCTTCTTTTCCATTCCTTAGCTCTACTGCGTAGCGTAATTGAAGAGTCCAGGGAAAGAACCCCTTGATTGCAGAATAATGCTTGGCGGACATTGGCGACAGGAAACCGGTTTCTTCCTCGCTTCTTCTCTCACGGTACAAGCATTGGACTCGTATCTGGGGGTGATTCAGGGTTGCCGCGAAAGAAGAACCTAGTAAGAAACCGGTTTCCTTACACCAGTTTAGGCGATGACTCGCTATCGTCGCCAATGAGGCCTGATTCAGATATAATGAAGGTTTTTTCCCCCTGTACTCTTTAATTGTTACAGGTATCACTTAATGTCACTTAACGTAAAAATATATCACTTAATGTAAAAAAGTTCAAAGCGTCTTCTACTTAAAACATCTTGAAATTTTGAACTATACGGGTAAAGGGAGAGGATCTGCAAAATCAGAAGACAAGACTACGGGGCGACCAGGAAGTCAACTAATTATAATGTATACAATCAGAGTACGTGTATATTGCTATTTTATGCATGATGTATGTTTAATCAGTTTTCTGTGGGTGGCGCTAGTGTCTCAGAAAATTTCCATTGTAAACACGAATGCACAGGTGGACAATGAGAGAGACGCCTCTTTATTTCGAATGAAAGCTGAAAAGGAAAGCGTCACCTGAAACAAGCCCATTAGCCATTGGGATAAGTGGTCGGATTCCTGGTTTTGGTGTGGGGAACACTCTCTCCTGCCCTTTTCAATAACGTTACGTAGCCACATAAGTCTCTTAACGGTGAATGAGACTGATCGACCGCGGGTCTCCAAACAAAATTGCCTCTGTGCTAATCCAAAAGAAAAAAAAAATTCTAAGCCACATTTCTCCGGCTGCATTAAATACATTTGAAGAGTACAGGGGAAAAACCGCTTAATTTCGTTGAAAACTTTCCTCTCAGGCCTCTTTGGCGATGAAAGCGAGTCATCGCCTAAACTGGTGTGAGGAAATCGGTTACTCACTTTGTTTTTCTCTCTCGGCAACCCTGATTTACGCCAGAGATCAGCGGCGGACACGAGTCACACGTTTGTACCGCGAAAGAAAACCGAAAGGAAAACCGGTTTTCTGTCGCCAATGTCCGCCAAGCAGATACAATTACGGCACTACTCCTAATAAATAAAGCGGTTCTTCCCCTGTACTCTTCATTTGCAAACTGTTTTTTAATATGATAAATGTAGCCGACTTACATGTCTCTATAATACTACTTTTTGAAATTGGTTCGAATATTTTTTGTAAAATTATTTATTGAAAATTAAAAAAAAAAATATTGGAACAAATTTCATGATGTGGGATTATAGAGACCTGTAAGTCAGCTACATTTATCATAATAAAAATATTTAATGCAGTTGGGAGAAATGTGGCTTAGACAATATTTTTTTTCGTTGGATTAACAACAGTACTTTGGTTTGGAGACCCGCGGTCATTCGGTTTCATTCGCCTTTAATTCGGAACCGAAAACTGCGCTTATGTGACATTTTTGGTTTCATTAACGACACACTAGACCAAAACGAGGGCTGTTGACGACGATCCTCCTAATACTACATTTTTAGAGACACATACACCATTCTGACTCGTATGTAAAAAAAATAAATTACCATTATTTTGTTTTCCTTGAACCAGCAACGGCCCCTGTATCCCCCGTGTACGCTTTCTGTTGTTGTTTTCAGCCATGTCTTTGTTTCTTCTAGGGTGTGTTCGCTTCTTTGGGGCTTTTTGTTGGTTTTTAGCGATGGCATTTCCAATGTTGTTCGGTGGGAGGGCCGATCGAATGGCCTACATGTTCTGGGGGAATGAGAAATGTGTGTGGGGGTTTTAGTAGTGTAGTTGGTATAGCTGTTGTTGTTTCTTTTCCATAAAAAGACTTGATATTTTGACATCGCCCAAATTTTTAAGTTCTTTATTCATAAGTTAAAATATGCCAAAATTTAATGACTAATGATTCAAGTTTTTTGTTCTCGGTGGTCAATCTTGTTTCCATACGAATTGTAAAGTGTATTTTTAGGTAACATGAATGTATGGAAACCAAAATTTACGTGTAAAACATTTACTGCTTGATTTCACACTAATCTCGACATTTTTTAAAGTATTATTTCGCATGTTTAGAACTTTTAATATATTCTCTATCTTTTAAGGCAACGGGGTTTCTCTAGTTGTTGCAAGAGAAGATTTAGAATAAGAAAATATTTTAACAAAGACTCATTTGAATTTTAATAATTCGATCATATGGTCTATATGTTCGTGGATAATGGGAAATGTGTGCGGGGATTTAGTAGGGTAGTTGGTATAGTTGTTTCTTTTAAATAAGATAACTCGATACTTTGACAACGCATTCATTTTAAATTATTTTTTATATTTATCAATAAAACTCATGTTCATAAAATTTTGGTAGACTTTTAGATGTTGATTCAAGTTTCTTGTTCTCAGTGGTTTATCTTGTTTCCACACAATTGTAAATTCCAAGTAATTTAACTATATGAAACTGAACTGATAACTAACAAAAACGGATAACTTTTGACTGAAAACTGAAAGTTTTACTTGTCCGTTAGGGCAAGTTGGAGACAAATATACACTGCTCAAAACAATTAGGTGAGCACTTTGCGTACCTTTGTTAACCCTTTCAGTTCCAACTTTTAATTTTTTATTTTAAAAATCTAAAATTTGTGAAATAGATTCATTATGCATCCAGAATGAAATGGTTAAAAATAGGGGAAAAATCTTAATTTTTTAACTAAAATTTAAGGGGGAAAAATTGGAATCGTAACTTTTGAATAAATTATAACAATAATTTTTAAAAACTTTATTTGTTAAAAAAAAGTTAAAATCAATTTTTAAACATCTAAGAATGCAAGCGTGAAGAATTTAGGGTCCATTTATTTCATTAAATTTTTTGGGAGTGAATTTTAATTTACCATATTTTTCATATTTTCATTTAATTAAAACAAACATTATTTAATTCTTCAAAAGACATAATTCTTCCATCTAACGATAAATAAGTGCGAGCTCAACTTAGAGAGAAAAAAAATCGCAAGCTGATGACTCCAAATGGAATCATTGGGGGTGAAAGGGTTTAAACCATGCATTTCCCCTAATTCTTTTGAGCAGTGTACTTTGACCAATTCGAATTTTAATTACCAATTTACCACGGCAAGTAGGCAATCGATTTGTCTAATCCTGTTTGGTAGGCAAAAAAAAATTCCCCAAAACAAAAGCATAATACCTGGTAAAATATACCCAGCTAATACTTCTCCAATGCTCCTAATGTCCGTCCATTTGGAGTGGACCAACAAAACAGATAAGGGGTAATACTGAAAACGGTATATCGATTCTCATCAAGGAACAATGGCCCAAAGTGACAATCCTCTTCAAGGGAGGGAATTGCTTTATTTATTGCGGTAACATATAACAGGACATTGGGTTTGGATTGTGTTTTTGATTGCCCTAATATGACGGGTGTTTGGAGGGTGTAGGGGATTAAGAGAGGAAGGTGTTTGGAGGAGTTGGCAATGTATAGAATGAAAAGTTTGTGTTTGAAATGTATAATTACTATTGAAAATTTATTGAGAAATAAAAAATACGTGTATTTTTATACTAACATATTCGTAATTCAACACTGTTAGAAATTAGGCACTTTGTTTCACCAAAAGTATGGTTCCTAGTAGCTGCAACGGCTATGTGGTGAAACGTTAAACCATATTTTTGGTATTCGGTTGAACCATTTCTCAGGTTTTTGTTTCCAAATCCAGAAAAATGGTTCAACCAAACACCGAAAAAAAGGTGAAACATTTCACCACACAGCCGTTGCAGCTACTAGGAACCAATATCATGGTGAAACCAAGCACAAAAATTTTAACAGTGTACCATACTTTTTAATTTTATGTCCCTTGGGTATAACTTTTGAAAAAATTAATATTTCGTTTTAATTTTTTCTTATTATACTAATAGACTGGTCCTTATATAATTGCAAAACGGAATTTTAAAGCAAAGAAACTCCAAAAATTTTTTAGGTAAAAAAACTATGCAGAAAATTCCTTACCGTCGCATGTCCCGAATGTCAAGTTTTTAGTTTAGTGCTCAAACTAACACATTTTTTAGGTAAAAATTACGTTCATTTAGATTCTAAATTGAACTAATACTATATCTTAACAAATTTCTTCCATAAAATTTTAGCTTTTAATATTTACAGTGTGTATTTCTCTTCTTTTAACTTTGTCTCTGGGTTTTGGTACATTCACTGACCTCATTGCTAAAGTGGTGAAGAGAGGCACTGGATGGAGCTACAGTGATTCTTCAATCATGAAAACTGTATTGCAGAAAACGCACATTTCAGTTAATAGCCGCAGTTTTTTGCTATTATTTACCAATCACCCCAAAAGTTAAAAAAAAAGCCTCAGTAAAATGAGCTGCGTGACTTGATTGCTTTCCTTACAGTCCAACAGGTTTAAGGTTAATTTTTGATTAATAATTGAATTTTTTTCTATGGATAAGTTTGTAATGATTTAGATTACAGTCCCTGGACAAATTATTAGACGCACTGCAAGATTTCATGTATCAGTCAATGATGAACAAAATACCTGTAGAAGGACATTTGTGTTCCTAAACTTAAGCTATTGAATCGAAAATACTATCTGCTACACTTAATACATATATCGACACCTTTTTAATGATATTGTATTTTTGGTATGTTTTCATCATTACTAAAAAATACAGTGCGTCTAATAATTTGTCCAGGGACTGTATACCCTCGTAGTGAAACGACGACCAAAAAGTCCTATATCCGGATCTGTAATGCAAAAATGCTATTACGGAATTAAGGAAGAATTCCGCTTACTTCCTATCTACCCCTAAGCATTTCCACTTTTACTTGAAGGCTGAAGAATGTGGATTCTTTACGGAATCGCCACCTGCTCAAAAGGAATGCACCCTCAGTGTGTAGGTACTGAGGTCAAATAATGCGTATTCCGTTATTTTCACCAGTTTAAAAATGTATAGCCTATCAATTTGTTTTAGCGTTGGGAACTACAGTCCCTGGACAAATTATTAGACGCACTGCAAGATTTCATGTATCAATCAATGATGAACAAAATACCTTTAGAAGGACATTTGTGTTCCTAAACTTAAGCTATTGAATAGAAAATACTATCTGCTATACTTAATACATATATTGACACCTTTTTTAATGATATGGCATTCTTTGGTACGTTTTCATCATTATTAAAAAATATACAGTGCGTCTAATAATTTGTCCAGGGACTGTAGTCAAATGGGTATAACGTTTAAAAAAATTCTATTTGTTACCGACATACGATTCTGTGATCGATTTTCTTTTTGTAAACATATGCAAATGACTTTATAACTTAGTTTGTCGTTATATTTCAAATTTTTCTTAGATCTTTGATATTATTATTTAATTTCTTAGTCAGATATGTAGCGCTTCATCACATCTGATAATTGGCACTTGTCATAATATTGACCCTTAAGGGGATACCGCACCCAAAAATTGGTCAAAATATCGATTTTTCAGTTTTTACTCCTTATTATTTAAAATATCTTTCTGAACATTTACTGAAAGTTTCATAATGATATCTTTTGTAGAAGAAAGTTAGTAAATAATTTCTGGAGTCATTCCTATAAGATTGAATACGTATTTCGCTTTGCTTTCAACCTGTTTTCTCTGTTTCGCGTTTTTCAAATCTTGTGTTTAATAAATCCCTAAGGATTTTTTGCTAATTAAGTTAGAATTTTGAAACTTTTAACCTGTGTTTTTATATAAATGGTGCATAAAATTGTGCATGGAATAAGGTCGACTATCTATAGTTGTGTTTTAAAAAAATGTTTAATTCAATAATTTGTAATTTTTTTTGTGATTTTCAGTATAAATGCATGTTAATTTTTTAACTGTAGCTCACATTTTAAAATCCATGCACAGTTCTTGAACAAATAGTTCTAAAAACAAACTATAAAAGTTTGGGGGGGGGGGGGTTATTATCAAAATTGAAAGAGGAGTAGCGTTTTAAAAAAGTTCAATTTTTTTTTTTTAAATAAATGAAAAACTACTTGTAAATATTTGTTTTTATTGCTAGAAAATGTTGATTTAGAGTGCACATTATATAAAAACACTATAATTTACAAGTTTGTTATTATTTCTAGAAATAATGTTTTGGGTACCGTATCCCCTTAAAAAGACACAAGAACAGACAGCATCAGGTCCCTATAAATATCACATACAACGCCCGCCCTCCCCTCATTTTTATAATTAGACTAAAAGACGCAGTAAATTCTTTTC